>OX465281.1:238799021-241199021 GCA_949987705.1 Thereva unica
AGATACGATTCGCCGTTGCAAATTGAACCAAGTTGCACAGCTTTCTTTTACCAGACATTATAAATTACAAAACTCTAATGTTAAGGCAATTCTTTTGAATGTTTGCGAAACATGGAAAGTCGCCCAATTCATCACAAGGCGCCTTCAAGTTTCCATCCTAAACATCCGCTGGCAAGATATAATTACAAATGAAGAACTATTGCGACGTGCCGGCCAAGAAAGGATAGATAACGAAATCATGCAAAGCGAATGGAATTGGAATGACCACACCTTGCAAGGTGCAAACGAGAATCTAGCCAAACAGACGCCTGAACCCGCAAGGTACTGTCGAATTGGAAGCCCTGCAACAACGTAGAACCCAAGAAAAAGAAGACCCAACCAAAAGAAGCCGCATCCAGGAGGACAGCTGTTTCCACAATATGTTACGTGCGGGATTAAAGGAGCAGAAGAAAAATAATTCTGCACTCATAATGCTTTTGCTCCCGTTACGCGATCAGCGGTATAATAAATAAAATAAATAAGACCGAATTTTATACAATATAAATGGATTTATTTGTTCACTGCATATTATCACAATTAGTTTTATTATTATTATTAGATATATACCTATATAAATATATTTATATGTGCACTTATTATTCTTTTGCTAAAATGAACGTCAAGGATCGCGCTTTCGTTAGCAGGAGCTTCCAGAAGAGAATGATAAAATAGAGATGCCGGAAATTGGATCTTCGATAAACACGATGGGGGACGGAACAGAAAACGGCAAGATAACTGAACTTTGAGTTCGGTGATCGATAGTGTTCCGACTGATAGTGTTTATCGTGTGGGAGGTTGTTGTGTGACTTTGCGTAAAACTTGGTAATTAAGTTTACGCGGTCACCACATACTCCCCCCCAGCGTAGCGTTAACGGAATGTTACCACCTTAGACGGCTTAGCTTCGTTGTCGCGGTCACAATCGAAGGCTGGCTTTAGCCTGTCGATAGATATCGACTTGGTTGTGCCGTTCAATTTGACGACGAAGTGTTTTCGTAATCGTTTGATTACTTCATATGGGCCTTCATATGGAGGTTCGAAAGGTTTTCGAACTCTGTCGACTCGTATGAAAACGTAGTCGGCGTTCTCCAGGGCTTCTGGCACGTAGACATCCTTTTGGACGGGCTGCCGAGGATGTATTGCCTTAATGTTCTGCATGTGAGAACGAAGGCGAGAGAGGAATTCTGATTCTTCAATTGGATTCTCATCCGTTGGGATAGAAATCGAATTGGGAAGTCTCAGATTCTGACCGTATACGAGCTCGGCTGGTGAGCATTGTAAGTCGGTCTTAATTGCCGTGCGTATGCCTAACATGACAAAGGGCAAGTCTTCGCTCCAATGAGTAGTGTTGTCCCTTGCCATTAAGGCTGCTTTTAGTTGCCTGTGGAACCGTTCAACCATCCCGTTTGCCTGCGGATGGTAGGCGGTAGTCCGAATTCGATGAGTGCCGAGTAATTTGGCAACTTCATTGAACAGTTTCGATTCGAACTGCGTACCTTGATCGGTTGTGATCTCAAGAGGTACGCCGAATCGTGGGACAAATTCAGTGACGAATTTTCTTGCCACTGTTGAAGCTGAGATATCCCGAATTGGGTATGCTTCAGGAAATCGCGTGAATCTATCGACTGTCGAGGGGATCGTTCGGTCTTTGTGTGAAGGGCGCGAACCAGTGGTTTGTGGTCAGTATAGACCACGAAATTGCGTCCTTCAACGAAGTAACGGAAGTGTTTGATTGCTGCATAGATTGCGAGAAGTTCGCGATCGAATGCAGAGTACTAGTTCACATCTATGTCTTGTCGTGAGTAGTACTGCTGTGTAGTGCTCCGTGATTTCAACCGTTTTCGTGTGTTTAGATCAGTCCATTCCTTTTTTTTCCATTTAAAGTAAACAACGTATAATAAGTTAAAATGGCTGATAAAATTAAAATTGCTGGTAAGTTACCGCACAAGAAAAACACTTCAATTCAAATGCCATCACCTGTGCTAACCAGAAGCACCACTCGAGTAATGTCAGAAAGCGGGCAAGATGATAATAATTCTTTTGAGGAGCTTCTCAAAGCTTTTGAGTGTCGATTCTCCAGTAAATTGGAAGATTTATCCAATCAATTGCTGAAAACTGAATCGCAATTAATTAATTATTCGGCCTCCATTAATGCCCTGACTGAACGCCTGGATTCTATGGAGCGGCGCCTAACGGAAAGTCTTAAATCGATCTCCGACAGCTGTGAAAACCAGCTGGGTGTTATCAACAAGTCCGTCGAATCAGTACAGTTGCGAGTCTCCAAGGCAGAACAGCTGATAACAGACTTCTCGACTGATGTGAAGCTCACAAACAATCTACTCGCTTCAACTAGGTCTGGCGTAGACGACCTGCAGCGTCATCAGAGGTTGAGTGACGTAATTGTTCGAGGAATCCCCGTAAAACCTGATGATAATCCACTAAAATTGATCAAGAGCATAGCTGCGAAAGTGAACCATCAACTGTCTCCCTACGCTGATGCTTTCCGACTGACGCGGGGCAAAAGCAGTAGCAGGGACGTTCCAATCATCGCAAAACTATCCAGCGAGCGTGAAGCCAAGGCTTTCATGTCTGCACTGCGAAAATCCAAAAAATATAAATTCCCTCTTAATGAACTGGAGGGCTTTACAGCCGACTCTCCTGTTCACATTAATGAGAGCCTATCGCCACAGAATAATGAATTACTGCGAGCGGCCTTGGAACTACGTAAAATGGGGATTTTGGCTGCAGTGTACACCCGGGATGGCCTTGTTCACATTAAACGCACTAAAGATGACTGCCCGATTGTTGTGCGCGTCCTATCCGAACTGGAGTGTCCATCCATCGAAACATTGGAGTCGCGGAGTGTCAGCATTTGATGCTACTGCTTAATATTTTGTTTTTTATTTTTAATATTCTCTATTTTTTTTTTTTTTTTTCTTCTCTCTCTGTTCTTTTTTTTTATTTGTAATCTTTTTCTTTTTATTTTTATTATTTTGCTTTGTTTTTTGCTATGTTTTACTTTAACTTCATTTACATTTTATTTTATGTTAGCTTTTTTATACTAGCTTTAAGTGTTTCGCCTACTCTTCTTCTTCTATTTTTCTTCCTTCTTCCTAGTTCTTCAACTTTTCTTTATTTTCTTTTTCCATGTGTGTTTTGGCTCCTGTGGCTCTGTTGCTCATTTTTTAATGATGAGTTCCTCTGATAGAGTGTACAATGAAGGAACGCTACTAAATATCCTTTGCTCCTCCTCCTCAGGACTGAATATATGTACCTTCAATGCAAGAAGTTTGAGGAATAAAATAGATGAACTGAGATACATTTTTGATAACACTAAATTGCATGTTATTGTAGTCAATGAGACGTGGCTTAAACCAGAAATCCCAACTTCTTACGTCTCCTTGCCTACTTTTTCTTTGCATCGAAATGATCGCTTGGGCCGTACTGGGGGTGGTGTTGCTATTTATGTCACCTCCTCTCTCTCCTCAAAAGTAGTGGGCCAATCCACTGGCTCACAATTTGAATTTATCGCAGTAGAAATAAAATCATCCCATGGCAAATGTGTTATTATAAGTGTCTACTGTCCACCTAATGTGTTTACTCCTGATGTTGCTGGTAACTTTTTTGATCTTGTCTCTAGGCTTTCCGGTCATTACGATAATATAATTGCTGCTGGTGACTTTAATGTTGATTTACTGAAGGCTAATGAACGTGCGAATACACTCAAGTACTTCTTGGGGTCATTGGATCTACGCATTCTAAATCAACTGCCCACATTTTTAAACTGCCATAATCCATCGCTCCTTGATGTACTCACTGCTACCTCCACCAACTCAATATTAAAACATAACCAAATTTCTCCCCCCAGCTTCTTTGATCACGATATTCTCTTCCTCTCGCTTCGTTTTACTTTTTACCCTTCCTCCTCCTTGCCTGCCTTTTCTTCGTATCATGACTTCAATAACATCAATTTTACTCGCCTTTCTGAAGCTTCTTCGTCTATACCTTGGGCTGATATCTATAATACAACCTGCGTAGACACCAAAGTCGATCTGTTTAATTCTTTCACTCAGTCTCTATTTAATCAATGTGTCCCTTTAGTTACAAGAAGACGTTGTAAAACTCCATCTTGTCCTTGGTTTTCTTACGAAATTCGCAACTTGATTGTTGAGCGTGAGTTCTTGTATAGACGTTATCGCAGAACGAGGATCCTGAGCTACCTTCGTGAATACAAAAATCTTCGCAATTTAATCAATAACAAAGTCAAATCGGCCAAGCGTGAATTTTACTCCCGGAAACTCGATCCTGCCCTGTCCACTAAGCAACTCTGGTCTAATCTCCGTTCTCTAGGCATTCATTCCTCTGAGCTTAACTCTTATGATGTAGATGTAAACTTACTCAATGCATCCTTCATTCAATCCCCTCCCAATTCCTCATCGTCTTCCTCTTCTTGTTCCCCTTTCTCCAATGCTCTATGTTTTGATGGTTTTAATTTTCGTTGTGTTGACTCACGTGAAGTACTTGGAATACTGCTTTCCATTTCGTCCAACAGCATTGGCTATGATGGAATTTCTCCTCGCTTTCTTAAGATTCTCTCCCCTTTAATTGTTGAAATTATCACGCATATTCTTAATTATTGCCTGACAACCTCCCAAGTCCCTTTACTATGGAAAAAAGCCTTAGTGACTCCTGTACCTAAAAAGCCCTCTCCTGCTGATCTGTCTGATTTTCGACCTATTAGTATTCTTCCCTTTCTAGCTAAAGTCTTTGAGAAAATTGTATTCACTCAAGTCATTCGATATCTTGATTCTAATAATTTCGTTTCTAATCTCCAATCTGGCTTCCGTAAATCCCACAGTTGCGAAACTGCTATACTGAAGGTAACGACTGATCTTCGTTCTGCTCTTGATCGAGGTGATATTGCAGTAGGTACTAGTTCTTCTTGATTTTTCCAAGGCGTTTGACTCTGTGGTTCACTCGCATCTCCTTCATAAACTTAGTCAACGGTATCACTTCTCTTCTTCTTCTGTTCGTCTTTTTTCTTCTCTTCTCTCTGATAGGTTTCAGTGTGTTCGGCACAATAATGTGATATCCTCTTTCCTTAGAGTACCTGCAGGTGTGCCTCAGGGTTCAGTTCTTGGTCCTTTGTTTTTCTCCCTTTATATTAATGATCTTCCATCCGTTATCCGTCACTGATCTTTTCATCTCTATGCTGATGACCTTCAGCTATATATCTCGTATCCGCCTCATCAGATTGAGTACTGTGTCTCTAAACTCAATAGAACCCTATCTCAAATTAATGAGTGGAGTTCTAGTAATTTCCTTAAACTAAATCCAATTAAATCACAAGTACTTTTACTTAGTCGTTGCTCGCTGTCCCTGGATGGTTTCCCGCCTATTTTACTTGATAATGTTCCCCTACCAATTGTTGAATGTGCCAAAAACCTGGGTATTGTTGTCAATTCCAAACTTTCCTGCTGTAATCATGTCTCGCTGATGCTCTCTAAAATCTATGGCACCCTTCGTAAATTGCGGCTACATGGAAGTCTGTTATCTTCGCCTATTCGAGCTAAACTCATCAAATCACTTGTTGTTCCCCATTTTCTGTATGGCTCGTTGGTGTATATTTCCTTCGACTCATCCTGCCGTCAGCGTCTTAAAGTGGCATTTAATGACTGCATTAGGTTCATTTTTCATATGAGAAGGTCTGATCATGTGTCGGGTGTCCAAAATTCCCTACTGGGTTGTGACCTCTTTAAATTCCTTGATCTCATGGCTCTACTTCTCTTGCATAAGGTCTTTTATTCCAAAAGTCCCTGCTACCTTGCTGACTTCCTTGTTCCTCTGCAATCCTTGAGATCCATCAAATTCCTAATTCCTGCCCACACTTCCCTAATTGGTAGTCGTTCCTTCTTTGTATATACTCTTAGAATCTGGAATAATCTTCCTAGTCACATTCAGAGGATGAGCACGGCCACAGTATTCAAAAAACATGCATCTATTTTTCTATCTTCTTCGTCTCACTAGCTTTCTTTATCTCCCTTTCTTCACTTTCCTACTTCATTCTTTTTACTTTACTCTATATTTCATTCTTAATTTTCTTCTTCTTTTATTTTTGCTTTAATTTTATTTTAATTTTAGTCTTAATGTAATTGTAATTTAATTTAATTGTAATTTTTAAATCTAATTTTAAGTTTTTTCCTTTGTTAACCCTTCTGTTGTTGTAATTCTTGTATGTACTCTAAAAGATGTGAATCTTGTGTACTTTCCAAAAATAAATTATTATTATTATTATTATTATTATTATTACTTCCGTTCTGTTGGTGACAGCTTTTTGGAATAAAAAGCTAGTGGTTGCCACTGATAACCGTTGAATTGTTCCAATACGCTTCCGATTGCATAATCAGAGGCGTCAGTCGTAAGACTGTATTTTGCATCCTCGATTGGATGGTTCAGCAGAGTTGCTTCAGCCATCGAGGTTTTCACCTTGAGGAATGCCGCCTGACATTCTGCTGGCCAGTCAAAAACTTTATTGGCACGTGAGCGGTTGAGAAGGTCTCTCAAATGCTCGTTTATAGGCACCAACTGTTCAGCCAATTTTGGGATAAATCGGTGATAGAAATTCACCATTCCCAAAAACTTCTGGATCGATTTGACAGAAGTTGGAGGTGCGAGATCAACGATAGCCTGAACCCGATCGGAGGATGGAAGTATTCCATCCTTTGTGATGCGGTGGCTTAGAAACTTAATCTCTGTTGCACCAAAAACGCATTTCTCTAGCTTAATGGTTAAACCGAAGCTATCGAGGCGTTTAAAGAGCTTGGTGTTGACCAAAGAAAAGTGCTTGCTTGAAAATGTGCTTGTTTTCTATGCTACCTCCATGACACTCAATTTTGTTGCGAATGCGGTGTTTATTTTGAATTGTTACAGAGAAAGGCAATTGCTTGGATTTTTATCCATCAACCCGGTCACTCTGTGCACCCCGAGAGCTAATCCTCTATGGCAGGCTGTGAAGTTTAATCATTCCTCATAACTAGCTCTTTTTTTCACATGCTGGAACTTTCTAGTACAAAATATTTTGTTAAATGTTGTTGAACCTCGCGGACGGCAGAATTTCCAGCGGTTGGCCACCCCTGCTCTATCGTCTCAGCTCATCTATCGTTTCTGGCATTTCTCTTGGTCATGTAAAGGGTGTTTCAACAATGGATGTCATTTCACCTATGGGGTCCGACAGCGAGGGAGGCCCAACCTTCTCTGGAAGGATGGTGTAGACCAGGACGTTCAGAGCTTAGGGATGCCAAACTCGATGACATCGGCTCAGAATCGGGACCGATGGAGACAACAGTTGCGAAGGGCCAGGACCGGATCCCTGTTGTAGAGCCGTTAAAGAAGAAGAAGAACAAACAACGCTCATTACGATTACATTTGGCAAGTAGAAACTAGAAAGTTTTAAGATAATGATCGATACACACTCGAAACGATGATGGAAATACATGAACAAAAAGATTGATTGAAGAGGCTCCCAATAGGGAATTTACGAATTCCCGAGGCTCTTTAATATAATTTCAGTAAAAATACAGAAAAATCAAAACATATAAAACTCGCTTCCACGAATAACCTGAACAATAAAATGCTCTTGACATCACTTAACATTAAACACTTCTATCTTCACCCTTATCCTAGAAACCATAATCATCAGATCCAAGGATTGTCAGAGAGAGACTCGTGCACGATGAGTTAATATCGACCGGTTTCTAACGACCCTTCTATTATAACTCTTGGAACTGGGATAATTCCAGGATAATCCTCTGTGTAACCGTAACACCAAGTAATAAAAAATTAACCCTAGGTTCATCCTTCATCCTTTAGTAGCACACGTGTAGACTAAAAGCGATGACGTTTTAGACTTAATCCACTGTACAAGGTCAATGTTTACTGGTCCTTGAAATAAGGCTCACACTTGGTCCCAAAACAGAAAAGAAAAATACATACTTGAGCTATACTATTAAAAATCAATCGGAAAAGTTGTGAATAAGGCTTATCCTAAGTATAAAAAATAATGGGTAAGGATCCGGCATAAAGCAGGACGAGAAGATAAAATTCTCCTATTCGCCATTTGATCATAGCCCAGAAGCGTTGGCCCCCAGAAAGCTACCATCAAAATGTGACTGAGTGCTGGGAATAAGCTTCGAATCGGAGCAGTTTTTTGATATATAGAGAGGACGAAAATTGTACGGGGATAACAAAAGGATCCCAGTGTAGGGAAAATGGAGAGCCAGCCAGGAACAAACAGAAATTCCCTGGCGCTTATAGAGAATTTACGGTTTCCTTTTCTAGCGATTTGTGCTAAATATCTAATCTGATGTGGCTTTTCGTTCGCACTCGCTAAATTTACAACCCAGTCTGGCTGGATAAGGGAGCGCCTCTCTTCGGCACGAAGGCATCATAGCGGACTGAAGTAAGGAAATAAGGAAGAGTTTAAAAGGATACTGCCACTCTATTAAATTCAATCTGCAGTGATAAATGCCGGGGGTGCCGGATACGAAGCTGTCTGGATTTATGACTTGAACAAGACGAAGTAAGTGCCGATATCGATTATTACCTTCTCTACCCGGATTGAGATCGCTCTTCAGACATCCTTCATCCCTTCCGTTCTTGATGGTGGAATACAAAGGGACGAACACATTACTTCTTCGTCCTTTTGTTTCCGAGCGCATTTAAAGTAATGGATGAAAACTTTTGTAATTTTCCTTAAAGAGACCACAAAACTGAAATCGTTTCAATAAAACATGCAAAAAGTTTGTTGTTATGCGAGGGAGAAACCTTTGCTGGTGTGTTGTGTTGAGTTGGGAAATTGTTTACTTGTCTTCTAAGGCTTTCAGGAAATTCCTGTTCGGTGAAATTTTTACTTAAAGGTACACCCCGATTCGTTCGTTGGTTGGCTTTTAAATTTTATAGGTGCTGCTTTCAGGTATGCACAGTCATAAAGATCATTTTATGAGGTAATGTGTGATAATACCTTAAATTTATTGTTTTAGCCAAGGTTATGAGTTTTATGCAAATTGCGGCTTAAGTGATAGAACTCAAGAAGAATGGGATTTTCTCGTTAGAATTTCTCATTGGAATATATACGAGGGATAATCTTTTTATTCAACCAAAATATTTCGCGCGTTTTTCTGTCTCTCTCTTCATTTTTCACAATGAACGTAATCACATTTTTATGGCTGTTTTAATATATTCTTTATTTAAAAAACCAGCAATAATAAAAATGATAGACACAATAAATATAATTAGTTTATATTTATATACGAGTACTTATATGTACATATACACACATATCACAATACCTTAATTTATAATTACACAGCGCGAGAAAATTGCCACGTTTATGTAACACGAAACGAATATATCCAATTACGACAATTTCAGAAATGAGTTATACAAGCTTACGTATGTAATTACTTTTGTAATTAATGTTCATGAGAAATTCATTTTTTTTGCCTGGGTATGAGTTAATTTTACATCTAACCATTGTGAAACGTGATGATTGTAAAGGACATTTTCGAAATAGACGTGTCTGTAAACATTATAATGTAATCCTTGAAAGCGCGTTCTTACTGGAAACATATATGTAACATGCATTTATAGTATGTTTGTGATATTTAAGGAAAGAATAAATAAAATTAAAATCTACGAACGAAATGCTTGTGCAAACTAGCTGGGGCTGGGGCAAGCCAATTGGTGCAAAAAAAAACTGAGTGAAAATAAATCAGTTTACACGGAACGATTTATTTGTGCAAAGTGACTGGCGCAAGCCAATTGGTAAAAATATTTTGAGTCCATTTCGTTTAGATATTTTCCGGGATTTTTCGTGGTACATTAATTGTTCATTAACATTAGCCAGGTGTTAAATAAGTAATGGATAGCAACATTTGCATACCCTCAGATCATATAACAATTGAACAATAAGTGTCCTTATTTGACACGATTATTATATTATATTGATTATCACAAGGTCGGAGGAGCAGGTGGTCGAACGCCTCCATCCACCAAAATCATTTTCAGATTTGCAGTCGAGGCTTGAACATCGCTTAGACGCTCAAGCCAAAACACTTCAAACCGATTTTCTATGAACACATATTTTGCACAAGGCAACCCTTTTGGCTTGCACAATTCGTTCACACGCAACGATTCACTAGTGCAAATCGATTTGCGCAAGCCAGTTGGCACAAGCAAATCGTTGGGTGTAATCTGATCTTAACAGACACTGAGATACAGCCGAGAAAGGATTTTTTAAATGACAGATTTAAGCTTAGGAATCACCCCTTGCCCCAGCAGTACTCATGTCATTGGCTAGGTCATATTGCAGTACCTAGTAGTAAATTTAGTTCGGAGAAAGGAATGGTTTGGTGTTAGAGTAATTAGCTAAAAACTAAGTATTCCTTTAATATTTAATATGTGGAGGAAAGTAAAGGTGATCTTTATATTAAGTTTCTGCTGAAAACTCTGCACCGGATAATCGAACTAGAGTTAATAGACGGAGAGCCCAGACCTACGTCAAATGTAAAGGCTGATTTTTTCTGTGTATTGTCACTTGTGTAGGTAGGTATACCTGCTAAGCGGGTATTCACGTTCCCGATGATGAAGGCAAGACATTATAAAAATGCGTGCGGTAGAAGTAAGCACCCCTCTGTTGCAGATAAGAATGTATTCGTAATTGACCATTTCAAACGCGAGTTTCGCACTACCAAGCGGCCTCTAAGTACCAACTACATCCAATTCTGCTTGACCTACGCAATGGAACGAAAACCGATCAACTCAAAATGCTTAATGCATCCTTTACTTTTTAAAGCCCCAATTTTTCTCCCTTTAGTATAATAAAATATGAGCTTACCGCTTACCTTCTTTTGGGCTATTCCATTTATGCCTGTAGAGAAGTAAAATTTTAGCTCAGGCGTACTGTTTTATCGCACAGAAATTTGTATGTATTTCTCTCTGTCTGGAATCCACGTTCGTGCTAGAAAAGCAGAGATGCGAGATCCGATTTGCGTTTGGGATTTAATTTACTGCTTCAATTAAGAAGATTTTAGGGATGTTTAAGGCCTTTAATAGAGCTAGAAAATTACATATAATGTATGAAGCCTTTATATCGAAAATATTCATATTCATAGGTTGGTTTCTGACTCGTATGCAAAATGTACTTGGTACTCGATCCTACCCTATAAGTACTGATACGAGAAAAAGTACTAGATCAAAGGTATCGAGTCCTGATATGAGTAGAATCGAAAGCCAAATACTCTTATGAGTACCAAGTACTCGAGTACCAATTCCGTATCCCTGTGAATGTCCTGCTCTGGTCTGGCTTAGAAGAGGAACGTTTATCAGAGAGCTTCTTCAACTAAAGACCTTCTTGCATTTATCCGGAAGGCTGATTCAGGCATTGAGGAAAATGTGTTCAATATCTCTGGTGATTGAATTAAGTACAAGTCCACAGTCTTAAAGACAAGGTCAGGCCCATGCTTATCTTACATTGCCGTAGGCGTATGAGTAACGTAGAGTATAGTAATCACCGAATCTATGTGGGTTGGAAAGTATTGAGTGTAGATCATTTATAAAGATAAAAAAATAGAGCGGGTGACAAAATGGACCCCTGTGGGACACCAGTAGATATGCTATGGGGTTGAGACTTGATGCCATCCAATAAAGAATACTCCCGATATAATTCTTTAAAACTGAGGCTATACCAATAGTTTGGAATTTACCTAACAGAGAAAAGTAGCGAAATCAGCTAAAAGCCTAGGAGATATCTAGAGCAACCAAACTGCACTCACCAAGGCCTGTTTTGGTTGAGATATTCTGTCAGCCACACTAAAACGCCCCTTTTTGGTTTGAAAACGTACTGTTCGTCAATTATGGTTTGGTTAGACTCTATGTTTTCCATAAGCCTTTTGTTGACAATCGCCTTCATAGTCTCGGAGAGAACAGAAGTATTTGCTATTCAATGGTAGTTGAAGGGATTGCTTGAGACAACTCTTTTGGGTATTGATTGAACATGCGAAAACTTCCAAGAGCCTGGATAAAGTAGCATGAGAGAGATATTTTGCTGACATTGGGGCGCATGTCTTTAGAACGTTACCAAAAATGTTTACTGTCAGCGATTGTATTTAAAAGTTTACTTCTCCAAATTCATGGTTGTGGATTTGCAGGAATCTCTAAGACAATTGAAAACAATCACCTGGCACCTGAATATGACAGACTACCACTACATCTGAAGTAACTTCAGGGTTGCTACCATATACTTACGTGTAGGTCCTTTTCACCTGTACATACCTAACTATGAACCAAGAACTGTCACACTCAGACATGCCTCCTCGTTGATTATTAGTAATGAACTGATTTAAATAAACGCTCGACTAGAGTCAAAATATTTGACATCTCACTAATACAATCATTGCGTAGCAACACAAAATCTGCTTCCTTTCCTATTGTTCCGTGTATTTTCAGGAAACTTGCAGCAAAGCTTTTGGTTGCAGAACCATGATCCCTCGTGTATGAATGGTCTAAGACTGCTACTTCCAGTTTGAAAATCACATCGGGACCGGCGCGTTTTAGTGAACTTTCGTTGGCTTAGGTATAAGGGCTCCAACTCATTAGGACGCCATAGGGACGTTGCCGGCAAGGTGAGTATGACTACCTCAGGCAACCGAAGGTCGCTAAGTAGAGTAGCCAGTGGCTGCGGTCTGCCCAGTACAGTCTCGATTTTGAATCTCCACAATAAATCTTTCTGTATCGAAACTCATTTTCTCAACCCAAATAAAACACAAAAGGTTTGTTATCATATTCTCGGGGTACATGGGTATTGCTTAACCAAGAGTAACTTCCCAGCGGGAAAAGGAGTGCTCCAAGAGCCATCTTGGAGCGCACCAAAAGGAGCATAGAGTGCTCCCGTTGCCATACCCGTTCTATATTCTTTTTAACATCGCATGTCATTGCGAGGGAGCATACTTTTTTATGCTCCCAAAAACGCGTTGTTGGAGCATTATAAAAAAGCTTTTTAAAAAAGAAATATTCATGGGCGCCTGTGGGTATGTGATCCGGTATCGAAAAGCTTTTATTTTGTTTATCTTTTGAAATTGCCTTTTTCTTTCCAAGCCCGAGAGTGGCTTTACCAAAGCAGTCCCCCAACTAAACTCTATCAACTTCCAAAGCTGCTTGTCCTCCGTATCGAACGAGAGCCGGGCTATTGAGTTTGCTAATGTCACATTTTATGGGCATGAAGATAATTGCCCGTTTTCTTTTTTTATATAAAATTTATGAAAACTCCAAGAAAGCTCCCTTGAGAGTGCTCCAAGTGCACTCCTTTGTGCATCGCTCCCAATTTTTCCCACTGGGGAATGGCCTAAGACTGCTACTTCCAGTTTGAGAATCACATGGGGACCGGCGGTTTTAGTGAACTTTCGTTGGCTTAGGTATAAGGGCTCCAACTCATTAGGACGCCATAGGGACGTTGCCGGCAAGGTGAGTATGACTACCTCAGGCAACCGAAGGTCGTTAAGTAGAGTAGCCAGTGGCTACGGTCTGCCCAGTACAGTCTCGATTTTGAATCTCCACAATAAATCTTTTGTATCGAAACTCATTTTCTCAACCCAAATAAAACACTTGGTAAAAAGGTTTGTTATCATATTCTCCTGGTACATGGGTAGTGCATAACCAAGAGTAACTTATTATTCTTATACGGGATGGCAATGTGTATACCCGAACCCGAGCAATGTTTCTTTATCTATGAAGCATTTATGCATGTGTTAGTTTTCACTATAAAATTTTTGTTGTTCAACACTTTCCTCTCTCTTCCTTTTGACTCAATTTTTATGTTAAAATTTACTTTATTTAGTAGTTTTCGACAAAAGCTTACGTGAAAATAAAACGAAAAAATTTGGTAGTTGGTGCAGCAGACACTTACGCACATGGTGTGTGTGTTGGAAACCATATGTTGGTCAATATGATCGCCCAGATTTGTTCTTAGCTTTTACTTGCAATCCACAATGAGCGGAGGAGGTCATTTGCCAATGGATCGTCACGACATACAGCACGAGTTTTCAAACAAAAAATAAAATCTCTCCTTGGTTCGATTGTAAAAAATCGTTGCTGGATGTACTCAGTTGTTGAGTAGCAGAAACATTCTAATTTGGTTGGTTGATAAAATAAGACGATGTTATAATTGATCCATGATTGTTTGAAGTGATAACAAAAAACATGACTCATTGGCCTTATGGTGCATTGAACCCCAACTCACCATGCATGATACATGGTAAATGTTCAAAGCCGTATCCAAGAGCATTGACTTCTGAAACTTAATCGGGAACGATGACTACCCGTTGTACCATCGTCGATCGACTGAGGTCAACGGCAAATATGTAGATAACTTGGAAGGTTAATGGTCAGGATTTGGAAGTGGAAGGATATTGTGCAAAACGTTTAATGCTCACATAAATGTTGATCTTTGCAATTCCGTCAAATCTATCAAATACATATGCAAATACGTGACGAAAGGGAGTGAAGAGGCTGTTTTTGGTGTTGTTAATGCAAATAAGATCGACGAAATAACACAATATCCAAAGGGACGTTATGTTAACAGCAATCGAGCGATATGGCGAATTGTTTCATTTGCCTTCATAAAAGATATACAACTATGGTCCATTAGGTAGTTCATCTCGAAAATGGCCAGTGTATATATTTTACAATGGATATATGGATTTTTTGAACATTGTTATGCACTTCATTAAATTCTCTCATACTTAAATTAACATCAAAAATACACAGGTAACAGGTAGTTTCTTAAATAAAAGTCAGCATATGGATAAATTTGCACAGAAATTATAATAAAACTCAAAATAAAGGCGAAGGACACGTTTCGAAGGAAATTATTTCTAAATTGCAAAATTGAATTTTCGCTCAGAAATTGAGGAAAGACAAAATGTACAAAGAAAAAATGAGTTGAAAAATATGTATTAGAAGAGAAGTTAGCCTCATTAGTATTCTGTCCATTACAGAAATGTGAAGCGCTTACTTAATATTCAAATAATGTTGAAATTTATGCCTTGGATTTTAATTCTGAAATTTTTAATAAATTCCGTGAACGTAAATACTTAGGAATTGGGAAACGCCTTTTTGAATGTATGTATGACAATAAGGGTGGGAGTTTCTTTAAAAGTTCATCCTGTAAGAAATTAAAAGTAAGTAAGTAAGGATTTTTTTAATTAAGAAGAATTGCGTGTACTCGCATTTTGTGAAAATTACAAGTAGTAGAGAAATAGATTTACGTGACACTTAATTGATTTGAAGGTATGATTAAAAATATTAAAACAATAGGTTATTATAAAAACCTAATACTAATTTTGCCTGGTACAATCGACTCCGCTTCTTTTCCTGTTAGGTTTAGTTGCAAATAATTGAATTTGTCACTCTCGCTAAGATTTTCGTGATGCCATTCCTTCAAATCTCCAGAAAATCAAGCAAGCAAGTTTAGGTATAGAATTTTTCAAACTCCGTGACACAAAAAATTTGAGCAGTTCTGCGCACCTCGTTGCCAAATTTTATAAATAATGTTCTATCATTTCCCCGCTTTTTAGTTAAAACGGCAACAAACGCAGAAAAAACTCAACAAAATAATTTGGGAAGGGATGCGCGCATGTCGAATGAATAAAGTTAATTTATCTTTCTATGTGTTGAGCAGAGCTTTTAAATACATGTAAAGCCCCTGCTCAACAAAGGCAGTTTATTCAACATAATAAGCATAATTTTACTTTAATTATGCGAAATATTTCTTATTTCTAAATTTAAAATAATTTAAAAAAAAATGCTGAAAAAAATTCCTTTGAATAAATGAGCGTTTTCATTCATAAACCGACAGTTCCCCGCAGTCGCAAGCAACACAACCTCCCCGGGCAGAAGCGCGTATGCGACTGGCAGGAAACGTCAACAATCTAGTAATCAAAGTGATAAAAACACAAATTTCGCATTTTTTAGTAGAAATTACTACAAATTATTTCTGTAGCATATGTGTAAAATATAATAACCTTAAATAAAAAAAATATATAAAAACGGGTGTTTTTCAGTCATAATTTGTAAATTTTTTAAGTAATCATTGAAGTCCCAGAAAGATACACCTCCCGGTAGCAATACGCAGTCGCGACTGATTACATGGCAGCAAGTGATTTGATAGGAGGAGTTAACTGAAGCTTTTGTCTGAACTTTAAAACATTTTTAAGAGCTTAGCTGGGGAACATGCGCGGGATGTCACGAGGTTTGAAAACAACTATACTTTAGCACTGTAATTCACAGGGTGTAGTATTAGCTAACGAAGGCTTATCGACGCGAAAACTGTGTAATTTCGAGAGACGTTGTTTTAAACGAAATATCACTGTTACCGCTTTGCCTTCACACTTGGTGATCGTTTCACATTCCTTTTTTAGATCATCCGCTTTAAAGGTATCATCACCACTGATATTGATTTTTCGCAAACTTTGGTAAGCGATTAAGATTACTTTCGTTACCACGTTGCACGTTGAGTAATATGTTGCACTATTGGCAATTTTTGTGACCTGACCACGATACGTAGTGCGTGCAGCCATATCCATTAAGGACCGCAAATTACCGCAATCCGCAAATGATATGTTCCGGGCTTCGGCACCAATGTCAAAAAGCTTCCAAAATGGGATTACTTCTTATTTCTTCTTTGATACGTTATCTGGCGGTCCGAACGGGACGTCCCCGCAACAGATACGCTGCTGTCGGTGCCGCTCGGTCTCGAACTCAATTCACAATATATTCCCATTCTTGCCGGGGTTTGGCGACGTCTCGAGCCTCGGTAACTGAAAATCGTTGATTCTTTAGGTCACCCTCGATATTGCTGAGCAAGGTTTTCTTCGGTGCCGATCGCTGGATTTTCCTGTCTTACGGTCTCGCCAGACGACGGCGCCATCGTCGGCGAACATTAAGTCAGTTACGAAGTTGTTGTCGTCGTATCGAACCCCGAGTCGTCTATCGAATGCTTCACGCATAATCCCGTCAAGCTGTTCAATTGATGCAATCGAAAGAGGATTTGAAATCGATGAAAACGATGACAGTTCGTTTGCCGCAACGAATTCTTTCTTCCTTGTATGATTTTCGTAAATACTTTACCGACGACCGAAAGGAGGCTAATACCACCAAAATTCTTGCATTCTCGACTGTCGCCTTTATTCAAAATTGGCACAACGATCGCTTTCTTCAACGCCGACGTGACACGATTCGAATGCCATATCTGTGCTATGAACACATGGAGTCGTTGTGATAAGACATCACCTCCGGCTTCGGTCATCTCGGCGGTTGGTTTATTTCCGGCGCATTTCCATTTTTCAAAGATTTTATTGCCGTTTTCACCTCGATAATTGTCGGTTCGGTATCGAGAAACTGATTCGTTGAATGTTCGATAATTGGGGTTCGGGTGCTGGACCGTGGTTGTACAGCTGGTGGAAGAATTCTCTCCATCTGTATGCTGTCGTTTGTTGATGTTATTTTGCCGCCTAACCGCCAAATTGTCTGGTACAGCGTCCGGTACTCTTGCCTCTGCGCGGCTTCTTCCATGTCGGCCACAACGTTATTTCAGTACGCTTCCCGTTTCGACTTCATTTTTTGTCGAACTTCTTTATTAAATCAAAGTCGATCAAGTCGACGTGTTTCATTCACTTCCGCTGATTGACGAGGTCCAGACAGCTTTCCGAGACCATGGCTGCGTCCGTTTACGGATAGGTGGACACAACTCCATTGCACACTCCGCAATAGACTCCGACAATTCCCTTTCTTCTACATCCATATCGTCCGATAATGCCATTTGAAACTCTCGCCCGATGGCCGGGTTCCGAAGGCACGCCCAATTCTTCTTGGCTGGTAGTAGCGTCGTTTTTTTCGATCTTTGTAATCGCATCTGTAATTTCACTCGAACAAGATAATGGTCCGATGCGCAATCGGGCCCACGCAATGCACGTACGTCTTTAAGCGTCGATCGGAATCCTGCGTTGATCAAAACGTAGTCTAACATCGCCGTCTTTGCGGGGTGGATTTCGCCAGGTGAGTTGGTGTTTGAGTGGATGGAGGAAGATGCTGCTGCCAACGATCAAGTTGTTTGACGCTGCGAATGAAAGCAGGCGTAAGCCGTTGTTGTTAATTACTCCGTGTCCGAATTTTCCCATCGTTCCCTCCCAGCCGGTTCGACCTGCTCATGAATGTGTATTGAACTCCCCCGCGAGTATTATTAATTCGGTTCGAGGTGTCATATCCTGCGTCTGTTGAAGCTGATCGTAAAATTCGTCCTTGTTCGCGTCCGGGCTGGTCTCGGTTGGCGCATAAAGGGATACGATATGGGTCTTGATCGTTCCACCGATGGTTAAAACCCCAAACGCTCGGAATCGGTTGGAATGCGATAAGGTTGCTGGCGTTCGTGTATTCATGCGGTTTCTTGCCTAGGTTCTTCGGTTTCCCGGTTCTGGTCAATTCGGCAGGTCGACCGCCCTCCTCCTTTCACACCCTGGACTTGGGATCAGATGATGGCGGAGTTGCAATATGTTCATTAAGCCGTGTATCATCCCCCTTGTCCTCCAGGTTGAGCTGGAGTATGTAGCCTAGTAGCATAGTTGGCCTAGGTATGCCTCTATTGACTCAGTTTACAGATTTTACTAGGGATTAGTATATTAAAATTTACCCCAAACTCTTCCCTATTTTTCTTGTGACGGGTACTTTGCGGATTTGCATATTTTTCAAAAGCAATATTTTGATGTAAGAATAACTTGAAAACTTGTTGTACACTTCAAAACACTTAAAGCAAACAACAGAAACTTAGTAAGTAACATCTGTGAAATTTCTATCCTAATTATGGCCTCAAATTTATGCAACACTTCACGATTTATGCAGTGCTTCACTGCAAACTTTAATATCCGATTCAACTTAAAACAATAATGTGCAGCATTGCATGATAATAACTTATGCAAGTCCTGAAAACTTTCACTTTGCCACCGGATTGCTGCAAACGCTGTTAAGTGCCATGAAAAGCCTTCTGTTAATCATGTTTTGCATACATTACCAGGGCCTCGAAGCAGCAATCCGAGCGGATGATATGCGGAAGATAACTAAGTGGTTGATTGTAAGCAGATGCCTTCTGCTTAATCCCCAGAAACTGAATTATACATCGATACCGCTGAAATCATCGCAGGGGCTCAGTCTAATCAAGTAGCAATGTAGGAGGCAGTGAGGGGGAGTGCTACACTTTAAATTAATAGCGCCTGAAGTATATACACCGAATCCGTGCACCCAGGGATGGGGATGCCAGAAATGCATTCATGTTCGAATATGATTCTGTTAAATGTGGATTCAAATTTCACCAGCCTTGCACTTGCTCTGGCAGAATAAGTGAAGGAAGATTGAAGTGTTCAGTGCTAGTGGCAGCCACCCCCCCAAACTGGCATTTGTTGGCTGGCATTTTACCTGAAAGGAAAGCTGCTAAGCCAGTTCGTTGTAAATAGGAAGATGGACCAACGGTTTACAGAACAACATGTGGAGTACAGAACCCTCTCCTAGGGATCACAATGTATAATGTAAAAAGAGCAGCTGCGCGCGGATGACATGGGATAGTGCTCGCAGGACGACGCCTCCATGAGATGGAATTATGAGGTAATCAAGTGATCTGGAAGATTAAAGCGTGGCCTCAAAGCGGTTATCTGACCATTGCTGAGCGCGAAACCTCAGCTATCCAAACCGAGAAAGCTAGTGTCCGCTCTGACATGGGAGCAAATCATTCTGTCACAGCTCGACCCATTATACCTTGGAGTGATGACCGGCCGCTAGCTAAATTTTGGACGAGTCTGTTAAGAGTCGATTGACCAACAGACTTATCCCAAAAGTGGAGAGGTTGGTTATAGGGGAGCGTGGGATAGAAAATTACGACCTCACGCCGTTGTTGAATGGGCATGGAAAATAACTACCTCCATCATTTCGAGCTATATCACTCACCGCTGTGGCCGGCATGCTCATGTATCGGGGAAAATATAGAGCACGTTTTCGTTTATTGTGTGATATTTGGCACATATAGGCCGGAACTAGAGGCAATGTGCGAAGTTAACTCGACGGAGTTATCCGCCTTTGCTAAAAGCAGTCACAAGTCACAATGAAATCACAAATATGTGGTGAGTCTCAAGGCCTCAAGAGTATAGAAGGCTTATACTAAATGAAAAGTAGAAGTAAAGTAGACCTAACTTCTGTCCATAACGGCATAGAAACGAAATTAAGAAGTTTATAAGAAGTAAGCGCAAGTCAACAAAGCTTGTGACTTATGACTGGCCCAAATTTTAAAAAAAGGGGGTGAGAATCGTGGCCATTATTTACATATGTATGTATCTTGTAAGAATACTGTAAGTTTTTTTTTTTTTTTTATGTGATAGTCTAAGCTTAGGTGTCATCCTTTGTACTACTAGTCCGTCATGTCGTACACGTCATGGTGCAATGTCTAGTAGTAAGCTTAGCTCGAAGAATAGAGAGAGAGATAGGATAGATTAGGGGGAGTCGGGTGGGTGTTGGAGGAGATGGTGGTGAACCTTGCGCTTGAACTCTTGGGTGTTGTATGAGTTCGGGAATATTGACTGAGGTAAGTTGTTCCACAGTCGTGTTGTTCTTGTTATAAACGAATTTCTAAATCGGAGTGTGCGCGAACATAAGGGCTGTAGACTATAAGGGTGAGCCGAGCGGGCAAGTCTAGTGTTGCGGGAGAAAAGTTGCCGTGGAGGCATGAGGTTACTTATTTCAGAAGAGCAATCGTGAGCTATAACCGTACAATTTAAAAAATAAAAGGATCGTGTCACATTCTTCGTACTCTCAAATTCCGGGTGGGAATTTTCCCCATGGGTACTGCTACCCACCACACCCATATTAGGTATCCGTCGGCTATGGAAGTCTTATGGAGGGAGGGATGGAGGGACATCCTTTATGTTGTTTTACAACCACTTTCTTTTCGACTTCAAAGGAAACAGATGCAATTAAATCTCTTAAGCCTTTTCACAAAACGCCTTAGTTGCTAAGTGTAACGAAAATGCAGTATCGATCGCCACCGGCCCATTTCAGGGATGTTGCTGGCGCTTGGGGGTGGTTGTTTTCATCATTAAAATTAATTCGAAACCAATTTTACGGCTTGATATAAGCTGCTTTGCCTGCGTTTAATTTAAACTAAGAAATTGTTTGTGCTCGCAAATAAAAACGAAGGGCGCAAGTTCTTAGCGCATTTCTCTCTTGAGAAGTTCTTCGCGAAATGTTCATTGAGAAGTTCTTTTTGTCCAAATCGATGAGCATCTAAAGTACGTAAATGATAACTTTTACTAGAGAAAGCAGCAAACAAATTGAGTAGATTTTTAAGCCTTGAACAAAGTTGAAGCAAGACTTTGGGTATTTAGCTTAATTAATCCGGCTGCAGCAAAGCTCGATTAGTGCTTCTGGTTATGCAATTCGGTTTAATCCCCTTAATTTATATTTGTTCAGTTTTTCTAACAACTTTTTAATTAGTTCTGTTTTTGAGTTATCATGAGATACACACAGCCTAATTGCTACGGATATAGTAATCCTTTGCTTGCTGTTTAATTAAATTTCCTAACATTTCGTTCAATAATAAAATACTGGGATTCTTGTATTAATTACCATTTATGCGAATCGGTACTCTTTGATGGGATTAATTTGTAACAATCCGGTTATAGATTTGATTAAAGCTTGTGTCATAACTTCAATAGGCTCAAAGTCTTTCTATGAAACAATAATTGTTGAAATGGTCAATAAATTAATAATTAGATAATGGGTCATAATGGATGAAAGTAGTAGTGCGTTGGTGATTTCAGCTGCAGCTGCAGCAATTTTTGACTGTTTGAAAGTTTATTATTTTTAACTCCATGGCATCGTATTAATTCTTATTTGTGTGAGTGCGTGCTTTCCGTGTTCGCAGGTGAAAAGCAGGAGCACAAAAGTCTCCACCGAAGCACGAAACTCTCCACTTATTTTATCTCCGCACGCCTCCCATGCCCAAAAAAAGCTTTTGCTCCAGAACCATGATCCCCGTTACATTTCCTCACTTTTGATTCCTTACGTAGGTAAACTCCTAAAGCTACTTGGCGCATATAAGCTCTTCAAATAGGCCATTCCTACTAGGGGACTATGCTTCTGCGCAAGGGAAGTTGCGAACAAAAGGGAGGGTGGAATCGTTTGCACACAAAACTCACTCTTAGGATTACATGAAGTATACAGCTAGAGATCGTCAGCATAAATATGAAAGGAACAATTATGGAAAACAGCGGGAAGATCATTAACATACCCCGAAAAGAGAAGGGGACCAAGAATAGAGCCTTGCGGCACTCCAAGGGCCACAAGTAGGAACGAGGATACAACATTGTTAATTCGAAGAAATTGAAGCCTAGTAGACAGAAGAGAAGTGAAGGGTCGAATGGCAAAAGAAAAAAAGTGATAGAGTTGGCTAAGTTTGGAGAGCAGAAGCGAGTGAACCACAGGATCAAATGCGTTAGAGAAATCAAAAAGAACCAATATGGCAATGTCGAACGCAAGACGCAAATCAGTCGGTACCTTTAATACTGCCGTTTCACAACTATATAATCTAAGCCAGACTGGTATTTAGAGAGGAGGTTGTTAAACTCAAGATATCATAGTATTTGTATCTAGAAGATTTTTTCAAAGGCTTTGACAAGAAAAGGAAGGGGCGAAAGCCTCGGTTATGTCAGCTGGAGCGGATTTTTTAGGATAAGTTGTTTACTATGGCTTTTCTCCAAAGCGACGGAACTTGAGAAGTTGCGGAGAGTCTAAATGGTTCAAGGTCATCCTTCAGCCAGGAAAATGGGCTACAAGTTCTACATTCGGCACGACTCGCATAGAACTCGTTTTTTTGGGCTGGTAACTCGAAAGCAGCATTAACGTGACTCGAAAAGGTGATCTTTTGCATCTCCATAGTCCCATATAGCCACGGTAGGAACTAGGAAGCACCCACGGCAACTTATGTAGCCAGTGAATTAGATAACGAGCTTTATCAAATCCACCTTTCCGGCAAAGAAGCAGAGACGGTAGGTCGCTGATCTGTAAACTCTTTTAGGGGACACATTGATGTCGCCAGTAATACCTTTCAGGCTATTAGCCAAATGAATTCAAACGTCATGCAAAATAGGGATGAGCATCGATGGTCGATGTTTTCGAAACATCGATGTTTTCCTTTCGATGTTCGATGTTTTTGCCATCGATGGTGAGCTAACGATGTTTATCGTACATCGATGTTTTACATTGACGTTTTAAGAATTTTACTGTACACTTATGTTTTTTTCAGTTTTATATCTTTACTCGTATGAAAAGGAATTGTTAGTTTAATTTTTACCACTTTGAAAGTTTTTAAAAATAAACCCCCTACTCTCAAAACGAGAATTGGCAGAATTGCAAAATTGGCCAAAACCTATTTGATTATAATGGCCACGTCAGTTCCATCTGAGCAACTGTTTTCAAAAGTGGGACAAACACTTACCAAAGCCCGAAACAGACTAGAGGGAAAAATGATTTCCAAAGTGGTTTTCCTTCTAAGGTATACATTCTTGTAGTACTAAACAGCTTCTTCCCTTTTTGGTATTTGTAGTCGTTAAAAAAAACTCTTTTGTCGGGGTCACCAGTATATGTGCGGTAAGTAAGGAAATAAAACTGCTCGAGTTTATAATTAATTTTATTAGTGGCGTCGCCGGTCGAGTAACAAGAGAGAAACAAGCGGTTTTTAACAATGCCAAAAAGGGAAGAAGCTGTTTAGTACTGCGAAGCGGTTTAGCACTGCCACAATTCCATTGAAGATATGCTATGGAGCTGGGAATAAGTTAGAGTTGGCCTAAAGCCTCCGTAATATGAATTAATAACTTGACGAAATTACATACATTTTTTCATAACGTTTGATTTAAATTTGTTGTGTGTTTAATTGTGGTTTACCTATCCTTTTATACGAAACTACGGAATTTTTACTAAAACATTGATGTTTGGATCCGTTGTAATTTTTTTTACAAAATTACGGAACTTTTATAAAAACATCGAAGTTTGGCATCGATGTTCATCGATGTTTAGAGGTCGATGATTTCCACACATCGATGTTATAGTTCGATGTCAACATCAATGCTCAACATCGATGTTTTTCTATCGATGCTCATCCCTAATGCAAAACGGTTTGTGAGTTTAATCAATAGACCCCCAGTGTTGTCTCCTGTCTTATGTATATGGGCCGTGTAGGCGGCCGCTCATACCTTGCTACTTTACCGGTGTTAATTCTCACTACTCTCTCATAAAAAAAAACCATACTGACTGTTCCACTGAAATTGAAGCCAACACTCCTGCATGGTCATACTCGTATTTTATCGCAATAAGACTTTGTATAAGACTAGCCCACTTGGCTTACTCCCACATGCTACAGTCCATTTCGTCATTTTTTATATACATTGTAGAAAGGGCTTGTAGTTGTATTCTATATTAAAAATGTTCTCTTCCTGGAAATTCTATAAAAAATAAGAAATAATTAAAAAGATTATTTTAAGATTTTCCATGAAAAAAAAAGTCAAAACCGAAGGTTTCATTTCTTATTAAAAACAAACTTTTCACATCTAAAATTTATGAATTATAAACATTTTTAATTTTTACCTTATAAGAAACATTATTAAAATTTTCTTTTTAAAAAAAAAACTTAAAAGAATAAAAAAGAAAAATATTATTTTCTTATGAAACAAATTTCACAACTTTCACGACTTCCATGATAATTCTGCGAAACTCTCTCTCTCTCCGACTAAAACTCACACTTCCCAGCGGAAGCTCCGAAGCGACTCTCGCTTTTAATTTTCCAAATTTATTAAAAATCTTTCCCAGAGTAATTTATTAGCTTCGTGAAATATTTTCAAGGCTCGGATAGCAGCTTCCTTGAGAATATATCCTTAAGCTTGAGCGCTGCTGTAAACTTCCTGTTTGTGTGCGATATTTGCAATAAGATGAAATTTCCCGGTCGGAATTTCTTCGGAGCACAATTCAAGAAGAACGTTAAGATAAATTTTATTGTATCGCTGTGTGACGATTAGATCTGTGTCTCGTGTTAACCTGAGGCATCCTGAGGCTGAGGGTCCTTTTTCAGCAGGTTAACAAGGATAAAATTCTTCCAGACAGTCAGCCATGAAAATGGAAAATCACAGAATGGGGCGCTCGGTGGCTGTGCGCTTCCATAGTTTTCACGAAGCGAAAATAATTCAACGATTTTCAAGACTAGGTAATGCTTGAAGGATCCTGGCAAGTATAGCTGTTCTAGTGAAAACAAAATGCTGCTTTTCTAGAATGTACAGGATTCCCAAGGACTTTTCCTAGTCTGTCTCGTGCCCAGCTTTAATTTAGAAGCATTTTGGTTTACAGAAATTCCTCTAGGCCTTACCTTCGATTTATAAATCCTCCCTGGGAATTTAGGTCACGGTCCGGCTTATCAAGCGTTAATTTAAGGAATCCCGCTCTCCTCTTTGTATATGTTTGAACAAAATTCCTATGCCTTTTACAGTCTAAAATCTTCCATTTATTACAGCCATAATTGTTTTACACCAAAGAAAACTGAGGTTACTTGAAACATCGATCCATCGAAGCCAGTGAAATTGGCACAATATTGTTCAGAGCAAACCAAGCGATTTTTAATTAGATTTGAAATTCTGTTGTTAAGGGAAATCCTTTGATGCTGAAATTTTGAAATAATAGAGAGGGAGGAGATTTATTGCAAGACTACACTACCACCATTCCTTGTTAACAGGATTAATTAGAAATAAGTTGGTTAACAAACTTCTGTATCCGCAAAAGGGCACAAAATTAATTATTGATTACGTAAGCTGGTATGGAAAATGGTTGCTAAATAAAGATAAAATTAAATGTTTTCTCTTTTGTTGTGCACTTCTTCAAGTTATTAATAGAATGCTTTATTTCCATATCATTGCTAGAAAGGTATTGTAATCGGTCCGAAAATGGAAATCATTATTTCCAACGAATTCTCACTATTCAAGGTCCCAATAGCATTTGAAGAAGAAATTTGAGAAGAAGTATGTTTGTGTGTTCGAAGTGTATTAACGGTATGATCTGAAAAGATTTTCATAAAATTCGGTCGGCCCGTTTTTTTTTTGTCAATAAATCCACTGACCATGACTGCATTCCTTCTATGGTACTCAAGAAATGTGCCTCACCTCTGGCTAAACCTCTGCGCAAACTTTTCGCTCTATCATAATTCTCTGGAGTTTACCCAAACTCCTGGAAACTGGTTAATTTTCAGCCCGTTCCGAAAAAAGGTGAAGCTAGCGACTCAATAGCAATTACTTCTGTTCTCTTCAAAATCATGGAGACAATAATCAATTGAAGGCCGAGAAAATATCTAGATTCCAACGAAATCATACACAGCAGTCAGTACGGCTTTAGACCAAAAAGGTCTACTGGCGGCCTTCTTGTCTGTCTGACGGAGCATCTCAATCAAAGTATCCATAGTTTCGGTGAGTCTGGTCTGGTTGCTCTCTCAGCTTTCAACAGAATATGACATCCCCCTCTGCTGTCTAAACTCCAAGCTATTGGTATCGACTCAGTTCAAAGAACTGGATTGAGAGCTTTCTTTCTGGCTGTTCAATCAAGGTAGTATTGTATAGCGTTGAATTCAACCCTCACTACATCTCGGCCGGTGTTCTCCAAGGGTCGATCCTCTCTCTTGCTCTCTTTCTTATATTCATTAATGATTTGCTTTCAATCCCCTCCAACCCACTTCATAATTTCACCCATGACGGTACTCTGCGTTACTCTTACCCCTTGGACAGCATAAGACAAGCAAGCGCCAGACCTTGTCTCTCAGACCGTGAGCTCATGTCCAAGCCATTCTTGATTGGGGCAGCAAGAATCGTGTCGAATTCAACCCAATGAAAACAAAGAACCCACTAAAAACCTGCCCAAGCCTTCACCCTATTTCAGTGGGCAAGGATAATGCAACAGCTGACCCATCTCTTAACATCCTGGGCGTGACTTTATCTTCTGATCTACGATGGAATAATCACATAAACCAAGTCGCCAAACAATCATATCAATGCCTCGGATTGCATAAGAGATACAAACTTCTCCTCCAGCTGCATTGGCTACAATGTACAAATCTTACATTCGGTCCCGCTTCGAATACAACTCGTATATCTGGGCTGGCACCCTAAAAACCACCTTGGCTTGGCTGGAGTAAATGCAAACCCGCGCCATCAAACTCATTGGTGATAGCACCCTTTGCTCCACGATCGACTGTTCCACTGGAATTAGAAACCTCCTGCCTACACGACAACTTTTTTCCCGCAAAACAAGACTATCTAACTCGCCTCACCCCAAACACTACAGCCCTCCCCTTCGGGCACAATAAATTTTAGTATTTCGTTTATAAATAGAACAGCTCGTGGTACTGCCTTCCACAATCGGTGTTTCTGAACTCATATGACATCTCAGAGTTCAAACGCAAGGTTCATCGACATCTAATCACACACCCTCCAAACCACTAAGCTATCCCTTCTCTTCTATCTTTCAGTTCAAGCTTATTACTAGATATTGCACCATGATTTTAACGACATGACGTACTGGTGATACAAAGAGGGCCTCCTCAGTTTGAACATGTCACTTAAAAAAAAGCTTTGTTGACACGTTCTCTGGTTCCATTTTGCTATCGGTTGTCGACCCAAGACAGGTGAAGAAATGTACAACTTTCCACATTCCCACCCTAATAATATCCTCCTTTCTTGTCATCTTTCTTTACAAAATTTCGCTACCGTTTCTTCTGCCATCCCAGCGTCGACCCCAGTTCTTGATCAGGGTAGAGAGAGATGATGTTTCGGTCTCCTTTTGCGGACGCTTTCGAATTTGAATATTTGAATTTCAAATCCTAAATCTGCCACGCGACACCCTGTATTTAACAATGATTCGACCAATTCTAAGGTATGGGTCTGAAGGTTGGACATTGATAGACAGACTATCAGCTTAAAACCTTGGAAAAATCCTAAGAATAATATTTGGGCCTAAAATTAGCTTGTTTATGACAGACTAGGCAGACTACTATAACTAGCTCGTATTTTCAATGTCGATCAATAGGAAAAAGGAGAGTAATTCGACCAAGAAATAGGTACATAGATGACGTTCTACAAGACATACTCTTAAACCCCGGAGAAAATTATCACAACGTAGAAACCACTGACAGAAAATACTTCAGAGGGCCGAATGCTGCTAGGTCCATAACGCCATTTAATAATACGTAGAAAATATTTAGATGCGCATTTGCTACAGGAAAGAATCAAGTGTTATATCCTCTTTAACTAATCAATACATCAAAAAGGACAACCACTTTACGTATGCCTTTACTAAAAATATAACATTCATATATCGCACAAGCCGCCCACCTTACTTAATATATTCTACAAATATCTTTCCATTTTTTCCTCCCTTGTTAAATTTCCAATCATTTTCTGCCAAGAGTTTATATCTCATCTGTCATATACATTGATGCCCAAGAAACTGGTTCAGCGCCTTGAAGCTCCGTCAACCAGATGAGTTTCCTTATCGTTATTGGAGTCCACGTCCATCCGTTCTCCATAGGGATTTTCTTCTTCTCTAATGAATTTTAAAATGCCCTAGTTACTCAGCCTGGGGTAGCTGCCCCTCACTCACTCCCCCTTATATGTATGCTACATGTATGCTACATGTCCTGGAAACATCATCAACATGTCCTGAAGTTTCAGGGAAAATGGTAAAATTTCCTCAATCAGATCAAGATGTTGAATAAATTGTGATGAGGGCCATTAGATAGGCGGCATTGCTTCTATTGTTATGTTTAAAAAAAATGGTAGAAACTTTAAGGATAAAAAAACAGGAGGGAAAAGTCCAATTTGTTTGAAATAGAGCATTAATCTTGTTGCTACAATCCCAGGGTATTGTTATTATTTTAAGGGGGTTTCTGGAAGGGAGCAACAGCTTAAGACAAAAAGCCTCACGTCTGACACCATAACTTCACCTTAAATTTCCGGTTTCAGGTAAACCAAAAGGATCTTATCGATTCAATCTTATCAAGTAGGAGTTTATTGGTACTCGTTCCTCTGTTGTTAATGAGCGGCCGGAAAGCATAAAAACTTTTCAGACTCTTACTCTTACATAAGGTTAATGATCCCTCATAAAGTTGATCCTTATAAGAACAATTTCGTGAATCCAAAAAGGACTTTGAAGTTTTGCAAGGATTTGAATTTATTTCCCGCTTTTGTCCTTGTTTATGTGGATTAATATCCTGTTGACTCATATGTCTCTCCATTCAGATGAAAGTGTCCTGTTTTGTCGGAGCTACTAAGAGTAGGAGATGGACCATTTGCAATTTTTTTTTGCTGGTACATGCCGCTTTGCAACTTTCTATTTTTACGAGCTCTTTCTCATAATACTTCTTTGTCTTGAGACATAAAGGGAATTCTTTAGAGAGCCATCTCGCCAGCAAGCTGCTGATATCCTTAAATTTCCCTTTGTACATACTTAATGTCTAGCTGTCGGCAAGAAATTTTTCTTTTTCATCATCTCTCCGCAGCAAGCAAGCAGCCCAATTTATTTGTTTAAAGTGTTTGCGATTTGTTTGCAATTACCCGTCATGAATAAAATATGTGTGTAACATGAGTACTGGGAAATGTATTATCGCATAATCAAAATGGATCATGTAATGAATTCATATTTTATACTTTATGCACAAGCTTGTTTGAATATGTATGTATGTATATATGATTTTCATCTTTCATAACGCAATGCTTAAAAGAACATCCTTTACATGTGGAAACAAATTTAACTAATTGGCATTAAACCAAATTTGTGTTTTACTCCTAACATTACAGTACTAATTATATTTTGGCTTGGCAAGATGTACTGGGATAATGGTATGAGTTAATTATAATTTGTGGAGTTTTTTTTACTTAAATTGTTTTTGCAAGAAAATTTTAAATTATATGTTCACGTATATTTTTAGATTCCTATTACTCAAACTCGTGATAATAGTGTATAATTCGCAACGCGAATGGGCTCGCCGCCATTTTGAATTTGGAATGACGCCACACAGCTAATAGTATTCTACTTGTCATACCCTTTGATTTGTTACCAATACCTAGTGGCTTTTAAAGTAAAACGTAATTCGCTATGATGTATTGGCCGCCATTTTGAATTTGGAAGGACGCCGTACAACTAATTGTGTTCTATTTATCATACCCTTTCATTTGATACCCATGTCGGGGATTGAGAAACACAATTGCGAAATTCGGCCGCCATCTTGGAGCTGCCATTTTGACTGTTTTACAAAAATGTCATAGTGCATTGTCACGCGAACTAGATATATGGGCAAAATTTGGGGTTGATCGGTTATATGAAAGTACGCGTTTCGCTCCATTTTTTTCTTATGCGTCTAATATTTCCTCTGCAATTCCCTTTTTTCTATTTTTCTTGGATGCCATCTACTAGATCGCATTCGTATCATACGGTTTACCCAGATTTAGTCAAAATACACATACTGTGAAAGTTTCAGCTCAATCGGCCGCCTAGTTTATAAATTTTACTGTCGCATTACTAACCAATAGACATTCATCTAAATATATAAAAACCTCGTGTCACAGTGTTTGTTATCGAACTCCTCCGAAACGGGTTGACCGATTTTTATGAAATTTTTTGTGTATATTTGGTAGGTCTAAGAATAGGTCGTAGGCTATCTTTTACACCCTCAACCAAAAGGAACAGCTAAAAAATCTAAAAAAATTGATAATTTTTTGGGTATTTTCACTCCAGTTTTGTTTCAATAGCTTCATAGCTTTGACAGCTTCGTAAATGTAAAATTGTCTTTAATTGAATCATTCCATTTAATGACAATTTCAAATTTACGCAGCTGTAAAACAATAGGAAGGCCATGAAGCTGTTGAAACTACATTGAAATACAATAAGCAGTATAGTATACTCAATATACCGTTAGATCCATGGCGGCGGTCTCGAGACCAATGTACCCGTTCTTTGAGCCACTTCATCTGTATAAAATTCATATCTCATGGTGCAGGGAAGCGTACCGGGTTTTATTTTTCGGGACAAAAAGTTGTAAGAACATCCAAAGTTTGAGGCCTGTACGACTTACGGTTTGGGAGGTATCAATTTTGCTTCTATTTGATTATGATGGGAAATTCAATTGGGATGCTAGCGCTGGCTAAGCAGCTGATCGAATTGCCGAGATTTGAATTAATATGAACGGAAAATTACGTTGGCTGAGAAATACGTTGGTACGAAAATACAGTACGTCACAGGATGTTACAAAAACCTAACAAAAACTCAGTTGTGCAGGATTAATCGGCATAGATTTAACCAGCAGAGTCGTGGTATCTAGCATGCCGGTCAATGAAAGGTGTCCTCGTCACAGTCTTTTGCTCTTACCGTAGGGAGAATTTCATTGATTGAACAAAATATGCTGTGAAGACCGTGGGAGCAAAGGATAGGCTTACCTAAGCTGTCTGTCTGGCAGTTTATGTTCGTCTTTCTATTGTGAGAGGTGAGCTTCACGTCACACCATGTGCCTAATTCTTGTAACATATGGTTTTTGTAGTAACAGTTTTAGCGGCAATCGAAAATAGACTTTAAAATGACGTGAACTCATCATCAGCGTTTCCGAATATATGAACGAACTTGGCTTCAGAAGAAGAAGCAGGAAAGGAGGTATTCACTACCAGTATCGAAAAAGAAAGACTGGGTGGTAGACTGAGTAAAGGTGGAGAAAGGAAATACATCAAATTGGACATTAGAAATCGAGACGACTGATGAATAAGAGAATAGGGAAGGAAGGGCAAGGTTCGAGTTGGAGTACATATAATGCCATTGGCCGAATAATTAATTTTTAAAATATCCTTAACTAAAGATTGTCAAGTTGTTTGAAATGTTTCCAAGGTATCCACTTTGTAGAAGTAATCACGTCTTAATAAATTATAAATGTCGATCTATGTCCCTTTTCTTCTAACCCTGTGATAATTGTATAAAGGCATAAGCAACACAATTTTCAATCTTTTCCTCAAAATATAAACACGAGCCTTCCATGAATACGAGAACAAAATCTCCTCGTTATATTTCGTTTATTTTCATGGACATTTTGATTCCTTGCAGGCATGGATAATCAGACTTGACGATTATAGATTTATACCAAAACCTCTTAAAAGTTAATTAATCTTCCATAATTTATTTATTTAGCTTTGAAATTTGTTTCATTAATGAAGAATAAAACTGGAGGCAAAGTTTCTTGAAAATTATGCCTAAAGCATCGAGCATGATTTATTTCTCATACTCTCAATAATTTTTTTTTTTTTGGGGTAGACGGTTAGATTACGTAAGGGATAAACATCCCGGGGCACTTACGGTTGAAACAATATTTTCATTTTTTTTCTGCCCGAATTTATCCGCCATTTATAGCGGTGGGGGCACTTTTAATAACGGGAATAAGAAAGTAAATCCCCGACATAAAATGTGCCTTTCACTTATTTCCCAGTTGATGCTCGCGGCAGGGAGGCCGAACCGAAAGCCAAATCCAACTGAATTCTCGCTCTTGTGCAGTTACGAGCGCACTGTTTACGGTCCCGCAAATTATCACCCAATTATGGTTGCTATAAAAGCAGTGAACGCAAAGACACCCTTTGAGCCGCTTCAAAATTTACTGTCGGGGCACTGGAGCCCATAGTATACCTCCACCTCCAGTAATGGTGGATTGGAGCCAAAAAGAATTTTGCTATTCCGTGCGACACGGCTTGGTACGAAATCTCTTCCAAGGCTGTGTCCTCCGTCTGCTCCTCATTTAGCATGGCGAACAAAACATATCGTTAGCACCAGTGCGGTCGGAATTACCTTTTTATGGGATAAGAAATCCTCTTGAAATTATTAACCCCGTGTTCGTGCACGTACTCGGGAGAATGTGTTTCGAACGTTGTACGGATTCGATACGGCTGAGCAGCTTATTGATCTAGTAATGTGAGACATCTACCGTTCTCCTAATTCGCTACTAATCAGGAGACAGCTTGAGAGCAAATCCCCCTGAATTTATAATAATTTCTGTACTCCGCCCACATCCAGCCGAAGTTCGGTTAGTTGCCCCTGAAGGCTTTCAACTTCATCCTTCCAACCCCTCAACTTGACTTAAAACACAATAAAGCCAAACGAGTACATTGCCCCGTTTTGAAGGGGGTTTGGAATGGAGCCGCAGTATTGTCGTAAAGTTGGGGTGCAATTAAGGACTGCTCAACTCCAGAAGCGTCGTACAGGGCGGAGACCGTTTGTAAGGACATTTAGGATAACAATGACGGCTTAAAGCGCTGCAGTATTATTCCTCAACTCTTTAATAGACGATTTCGCACGAGAACGGCGTTTTCACAGTTTTTGGTTTATTGCGATGACAGCTAGATAATGAAGGTGTACGGCTATCATTTTGTTGGCGGATAGTCTAAGGGGATAATATTATTCTTTTCATTTTTGTACTTTATTTGTCATGAGAAACCGTTATTAAATTTATTTGTTTGTTTTATGTGTTTTGATCATATGTTTTGAAAATATTAAAAATACACAAATCAGAATTGGCTAGCCAACCCAAGCGGTAATTATGAGTACGAATGTAAAGGTGAGACAACATAGGGAATAGACCCTTCAAAACCTACTAAGACAATAGGTCCTAGAGTCTTCACCCGTCTAGGGTGTGAAGACAACAAAAACTAGAGAATACCTTCAGCAAAACACAATCAAAGCTCTGTCAGCAAAGTCCTATCCACCACGTCCCCGTCGTGACCTCTGGGCAATGTAGGTAACTACCAAAGATTATCTATTACAATAAGATGTGACACTCTCGACGTTTTCGCTTATCTATTTTTGACCTTGGTACCGTTATTTAAACGACCTTGCCGGAATTGTAAGAAATAGATAGCGATAGAAAAGCCATTTGTAAGAAAAGGATGCAATATGATGAGGAACGAAGTGGAAATGAACACAATTTTTACAGGGTGTGCACATAATTTAATGAAATTTTTTGGTTTAAAATTAAATTTAATCACATAGGCAAGTCAAACTTGGCCAATTAAAAACTAAACCTGGGAATAAGCTTAGTTTAGCTTATCTTAGCCAGAAGCTTAGTTTTTACTTCATTGTATGAAATTATGCCGAATGTTTTCACTAAGTGGTAAGTTTTTTAATGGATGATTCTTGGACAATGTTCTTTTGCTATCGACACAGACGTTTGGAATAGTATTGAAGTGAAACTTTTTTTGTCGCGGTAGAGAAGCATTCTGTGTTGAAGATTTTTTACGTGGTTTTCAATTATGCGTGCTAATTCACCAGGTAAAACGCGTTTTGCTTTCTGTATAAATGAAGCATCACTTTCCTTATCTTTTCGCAACTCTTCAAGTTCCTTTTTTAAATCGTCGCACTCCTTTCGCAATTTTGTTACGTCATCTTCCGTAAATTTTCCCTTACTATCTGTTTGTGTATATTTATGCGTTGTAGGAAATATCGCGTTATCATTATCATTACCCGACATAGTATCTTCTTCTATGCATTGTGCTGTTGAAGTTTCCGCAATTGGCGTTGGCGTATCTACACTTTTTGGCGGGACCATCAAAGTACTATCCAGAATTATAACTTTGGAAGTAGTTTCTTCTGGAATTGAATTTGAAGCGCTTAGTTTAACTGGATGCGCCTTTCGTTTTAACCGATTTGTTTTTTTTTTGAAAGCATATTTTCATCGAAGTGCTTTTCACAAACCCGGTAATCTTCCGACAATTTTACATTGAGCATATCCGTTTTTTTAAATTCCCCAATCATATTGCTCTCCTAGCACTATTCACCGGTAATTTAAAAAATTTCACTTCTAAGCTGTCATTTTTTTTTTGGCACCGCATACCAAACACTTAAAATGGTGCTTACCCATTTTTAAAAATATTTCGAGAGTAAAAAAATGAATAAAATAATTTCTAAAAACTAATTAAATGCAATCAATATTTCTTACCCCGAAATTTCGCAGTCCTTACAACGCAAAGGAACCAGTTGGTTCTGGGTCGCTTATAAAAATTTTTAAAAATCACTTTGAAAACTATACCCGCACCACAAAGCAACGTGTAACACTGTCTTTTAATTTATTTTTAAAACTATTTTAATAAAAACACTCAATAAAATAATTTTTAAAAACTAATTAAATGCAATCAATATTTCCTATCTCGAAATTTCGCAGCCCTTATAACGCAAAGCAACCAGTTGGTTCTGGGTCGCTTATAAAAATTCATAAAAAGCACTTTGAAAACTATACCCGCACCAAAAAGCAACGTCTAACACTCTCTTTTAGTTTACTATTTTTAAAAATACTTCAAATAGAAATACTTCAAATAATTCGGTTACAATTTTGTATTGATGTGTGTAGGGGTTTCACATGTGTTTCCTTTATTTCAATTCCACATTTCCCTATGATTTACATTGCGCGAACTGCTTGAGAATGAACAACTAATACCATGACGATTGCTCCAGGTCGCCTTTAAAAATGCATTATGAAAAAATGTGACTTTATTTATTGTACACATTTTATGGGTGGGGCGTAACTTATGTGATGTTGTTTCGTACCCTTTCTTTTTTATGGGAATTTTCATAAGGGAATTAATTAGAAAAAAAAGCACTGTAGCTATTCTTTTTCAACTAATAGGAGATTTTTGTTGATGTGGTTATAAGGAATTGTAAATGGGTTAGTAAATCAAGAGTGTCACATCTTATTGAAAATAGATAATCTTTGGTAACTACTTAGCTACAGTTAAATTTTTTACGGACAATGAGGCAACAATGGAGGAAGGTGCAGTTTCTGATTATCGACAAAATTTATATGATGTCATACCAGATGCTCTGTATGACTGATTTCCGTCTTAATCATCATCAGGAGCTCCACAGTCTATTGTTGGCCTTGGATTTCGACATTTTCAGTTTCCGACTCGGGTCCTCGGTAGCTTAGGGAGTAAGGCGTCTGGCTACCATCCCAGACGTCCCTGGTTCGAATCCCGACCAGCCCCACGGTCCTTCGCCTTTTCCACTTTCCCATCTACCTATGTATATAACTTCCCTTCTTTCATCTTCCCTCTTTACATTCCTGATTCCTCCTGTTATAGCCTTCCTTAGCCCTTACCCGCTCCACCAAACGGCATGTCATCGGTTGGTTGATGAGATTCAACTCGTTTCAGGAGGCATAACACTCCAACGAGTTATTTCTCGATGCCACGATGTCAAAGTCGCGACAATACTGGTTTGGAGTAGGAGTAGGTGGACTAAAAAAATATCGCGGGTAGGTTGTGTCAGTTCCTTCCTTCCCCGACAAGAGCTGTTGTTCGACATTTCACTCTGGCCCCTGTGCTGAATGTCGAGTCGTGATTTGTGACAATTTTTTTGAGTTGAAGAAAGTGACGTTCGAATTACGATTTTCAGCATAGTGGCCTAGAGTGGAAGTGCTAAGAGTGCTGGAGTATAGCCCCCTATGCTGAAAGTCGCAATTCGTCTGAAACGCCACTTTCTTCAACTCAAAAAAATTGTCACAAATCACGACTCGACATTCAGCAAAGGGGCCTCTATATCAAGAAAATAGATCGTCGACACAGTATAAAGGACCTTTCCTGAGACTCTGGTCTTTCACATAAAAAAACTGACATCTGAGCATTTTGGTGTACTTAAAGAAGAGTTCATCAAGATGTGGTTGGTAAGTTCGGTATCGATAAGGCGTTAAGAGTATACCCAACCAACCAACAGGTTAACAATCACAACAATGCGGTTCTTAATTCCAAAACAAAAGTGAACGTATATATACAAAATCAAAGCCCAGGACCAGCAGGTAGATGCCTCACGAAATATGGACAACGTTAATATAATCAATAGACAACAAGAACTTGTATTATTCGTAGGAGACAAAGTTATGTTACGTGCTAACCTTGACGTCTCGAAAGGGTATTCCTTGCGATAACAAGACTACCCAATTTACCAAATAAGCCTTCCCGACAAATCTTTAGTCAGACTACCTATCTTTTAAAAATAAAATTAATGCTAACAAAATGTAATATACTATACTTGTTTTTCAATTAAACATTAACTTAAAGTTTTGATTAAATTTCACAGAGAAAATTTAAACTTATGACCTTTCTTGGAACCTACAACAGCCTTGTCTGCATTTAACTTATTACAAACAATTGAAATTTCAGAACATACCTACATGTGACATTTGGTTGGATTCTGAATATTAGGTACCTGAAGAGTATATTTATGACGAAGTGAGATTTCACAATCCTTTCATAGCTAAACTTATACGTCTAATATTAAATAGGACTTTTGCTCGTATGAATCCCATTGGCAAAATCAACCCTTCTCGTAATTTAATGACGTCATAAAAGAATCCTTATTAAACCCAAAGTAATTCGAGCTTTTTATAACCTCTAACTTCTTGATATCCTCATAAAATTTTACTAGAATTTGTTGAATATAATTTAGTATTATTATTTTTTTTGTTTTAAAATCGTAACGTTCATACACGTGTACGTGCAAAATTTCAAACCATGTTATATGTGCCCCAGGAAAATTGCATCCCATGTAGAATTTTGTGAAAATGAGGGAAAATTCTTTTCACATAGACGTCCACATACTGTCTGGGCTGTGATAACGTGATGAGTGCATTAGCCGGCCATTATCTTTAGGATATGGGTCAGTAATTTTACACATTTCACCATTTTCATGTGCCTTTAGAAATATGGCTCATATAATATGCGGGAGGGTAGGATGCATCAAAATTTCAAGTTTTTTTTTTGTAACGTAAACGAATATGGCTGTAATATGCGGAGAGATTTTAAGAGGGCTTTTATCTTATTGTAGTAAAACCATGTTCTAGAATGGTTTCAGAATAAAGTCTTGGTCTCTTTTACTTTTGTAGATATGAAAATTGAATTCCCAAATGCCGCAAAGATAATGTGGCATGCTTTTAGCTATTTCTTAAAAAAAACTTGTTATTAGATAAGGATAAGGAATGGTAAATTAAATTTCTAATGCTTTCTTTTATTGCATTTGGCTTCTAGAATCTAGAATAATGTCCTTAGTTTTATTTTTTTTACCAAAGATCAAATCGAGATTGTTAAAGCATCTCAGTCATCTGTCCAAAAAAATATGAATTTCAAATCGCAACTAGTAATCGCATTAATACAATAAAAGAATTTAACTTGACAACAGGGTGCATGTACCCTAGTTATGTTCAACGACACTTGCAACGATCGTTAACATTAATTATGTAGGATGAAAGCCTCTCGAAAAAATAAAACTACATGCCAAATATGCAGAGGCGATGCTTTCATAGGTGTGAATGGTGCACACGCACCGGGCGCCATTGGACGGGGGTGCTATTTCACGCGATATCGTGTAGATACAAAAATCACGTACGCCGTTTAAACAAAAAAACGACTTAACGGAATTTTATGAAACTTCAAGTTCTATATTCGTTAATAAGCTACGATCGGCACTTCATCGAAATCGGTATCACTGCTGGTTCGCCTGATATCGGGTAGGTAGAAAAATCATTTACATAGTTTAAACAAAAAACGGCCGGACCGAATTTTGTGTTAATCTTTTCAGATCACACACACGGGTCGACAGAAACGAGACCGAAACTAACTAACTGAAACTAGTTTGCTCTTCTTGACTACAAGTTGGTGGCCACAGAACACCGATTGATCAAAAATCAGTTGCGCTTGTGTGTGGTCAAAGGTTTCATTTTGGTTGCAAACTGGTTGTGAGCGTGATTATTGTGAAACCAGCTTGAAACTGGGATTAAGTCGACTTATGAAGGGGTTTATGGAATTGTCATTTCCCAAAATGCGCGGTCTAGTTCCTTAGAAATAGCGGCGCATTGAGTGAGCGAGCCGAACTAGCGTGAGGTCTGGCGGTGTGCGCGCGGCGAGGAGGTCGGCGAATGCTGACCATTATGAACCTGTTTCTTGCGCAAAAATGAACCGAATAATTCGGAGCATCTCTCGGCGCAAATGAACCAAATATTCGGATTCGGCGCATCTCTACTGACCGATTACAATAACTTCCCTGTAACACACGATAAATTTGTATTTGTACGTGGTCTGCAAACCAGAGTTACCACTCAAACATAAATAAGCATAAATATATTTCCTAACAAAATCCTTGAATTAACTTATTTAGCAAACACATCCCCACACATAGTGATGAAATAGGTAAACTTATATTATAGCTACATTTTCAACTCTTTACCTCAGCTACACATACCACACTTAATTAGCACAATCAGTTAAAACCTCTAATAATTCATCTACAAGATTTTTTATCGCTTTCACCTTTTTAGGGTTAAGGTAAGTATTTTCATGGGGTATTTCAAAAGCAAGAAACAACATAAAAACCGGAACTTAACTAAAACAAAATTTGTTACACTCCGTTTCATTTATACAATTTTTGTATAGTATACTTTGTCAGTGTCTTGCTTTTTTGATGTAGTAAAATAACCCCGAAAAGGGTCTATTAAATTTGCATGTTTTCTCTAACGTCCCTTAAGGTTTTAAGGGTCTGGTAGTCTGGTATTTAATGGGAGCAGGAGCTTATTTGATCAATGTTGGAGGTTTCTTTGATATCGAATCATAAAAGTTGACTGTTAACTTTACTCTTCCCCTTGTAAATATAGGTTAGTCAAATATTAGTTAAATTATTAGATTCGCAATATTTCTGGGTAGAAGTTATTTATGTAAAGTTATCATTATGTAAATTCTCATTAAAGCAAAAACAAATCATTTTTGCACTGTTTAAAAAAGTTTTAAAATAAAAAAAAGCATTTATGAAAACTTTACAATAACATTAATCATATGTAAAAACTAGCAAAAACCCGCGTGCGTTGCAACGCCTTTTAATAAAAAAAATTATGTGGGCATACTCCGGGATAGGAAATGGTTATAATGAAGCATGGTTATGGGTACATAAAAGAATTTAGAGTTACCTATAAAAAATATGCGTCAAATTTATTAAAATTCGAGGTTGAGCACCACCTATCGGAAAAAAAATTATGTGTGCGTTGTACGCGGTAGGAAAAAAAGTATAATGAAAAAACAATAAATCTGGAAAAAATTGCCTCTTCCCAATCTTATCGGTGATTCAATTAGAACAGCGTTATCCGTTATGTATTCAAGTAGATGCATCTAAACATATAACTTCTCGGTGAATTGGAATTTTAACTTTCTCTTTTCGGTTAGCCGTTACACTGCTCCCTTCTTACTCAGTATTCGTCCCGAACACAGCTTCCTCCAGGTCCCGTTTTTTCCGATCGAACTTTTTGGAAGCGATAGATGACATCGTTTAACCTCGTGATGACAATGTAGGGGCGCACAAATTTGCAAACTTCGACTCTTTCTACCGTTTTTACTGTTTCTATACTGGTTAGAGGGAATTTTAGAAATTTACTACATTTCAGAATGTGGCTTGGGAACATTCGTCCGTCATATTGGACCCGCAATTTTGAATTTATAAGCTTTGATCATAAATTCGTTGTTTGCCCTAAAAGCCCCAGATACCGATTTTCATTGCAATCGGAATACAATTGGAAAAATTCGTCGGCCATATTGGCACGGCCATTTTGAATTTATAAGTTTTGATCATAAATTCGTTATTTGCAACCTTAAAAACCCCTAGATATTCACTTTCATTGGAATCGGAATACAATTGGAAAAATTCGTCCGCCATTTTGAATTTATAAGTTTTGATCATAAATTCGTTATTTGCAACCTTAAAAACCCCTAGATATTCACTTTCATTGGAATCGGAATACAATTGGAAAAATTCGTCCGCCATTTTGAATTTATAAGTTTTGATCATAAATTCGTTATTTGCAACCTTAAAATCCCCCAGATTTCGATTTTCATTGGAATCGGAACACAATTGGCAAATTCGTCGGCCATATTGGCACGGCCATTTTGAATTTATAAGTTTTGATCATAAATTCGTTATTTGCAACCTTAAAATCCCCCAGATTTCGATTTTCATTGGAATCGGAACACAATTGGCAAATTCGTCGGCCATATTGGTCCGCCATTTTGAATTTATAAGTTTTGATCATAAATTCGTTATTTGCAACCTTAAAATCCCCCAGATTTCGATTTTCATTGGAATTGGAACACAATTGGCAAATTCGTCGGCCATATTGGCACGGCCATTTTGAATTTTTTTATAAATTATAGCCTATATGTTATTCTGATATATGAGCTATATTATTGTAAAGTTTCATTAAAATCCATTCAGTAGTTTTTGCGTGAAAGAGTAACAAACCTACATACAAACATTCACGTTTATAATATTAGTAAGATGAGAAAAAGCATATATCGGCTATGGTCACTTTTTTCAATTATTACAGCCAATGGGGCAACTGGAACGAATTGCTCCAAACCATGAGCATTAACATTGGCCCCTAGTCCGATTTTTGTCGAACAGTCGAAAGAATGTCAAATCGAAAAACTAATAGTCTGATTCTCGATTGTAGTGAACCGAGTCGAGGCATTCTTTTAATAAAACGGATTGGCAGGATATGCTCGTTGTTTATTGGTACAACGCTCCAGAGCGCGGTTCGTGTAATTCAACAACGAACATTTGTTGTTCGTTTCTCAAAATATGGTAAATTTTCGTTTCGCGTGCTCAGCTCTCGTTCAAACTCCGTGACAGTCACACTCGAAAGTGTAAATATGCCGATTGCCTTTCCTGTAAAAATGTTTGACTGGACCGAGAACGGCACGATGGTGTGGAGCGGGCCTTATGTTCTCTAGTCCTTGGTAGGCTTAAGGTCCAAACATTAGGAGAAACGACAACGAACCGGAACTATTGCGGACTGATGTATGGACTCACTGGTAACTATCCTAGGAAAGAGGATAGGCTAATATGATCGGACTAGTCCCTTCCAAGTAAGGTTGGCCTGAGGCTAATAACCTCACCCGGAAAAAAAAATTATTTCGGAACGAGCAACATTTGTGTCGTTTAATGTAGGAGTGATGTGGCTCCATATTTTAGAGTATTGGAGATTGATTTGCTTTGGAGTGGCATTTTGTCACATCTTTCTCTGTGGAGGTGGAGCGGCTCCAGAAGTCCACTATAAGTGCAATTATAGTGTAGTGCATTTCTGGAATTGCTTTGGTTTTGTAGCAGGGGGTGTGCAGGAATATGACTCCAAAGCGGGACAACCTCTGGTGTTTTGAAGTGTAGAGCTGCACCGCTTTTACAGTGAACGACACATTTGCGAGAGGCCAGGGCAACGGTTGTAGAGCCTTTAAAGAAAAAGATACGTTTGGGCCTTTAGTAAAAAAGCACCTGGAAAACGAAAAATTTTCTTTCGAGCTACGCGAACGCCCAAATTTTTCTTGCACATTTTTTTTCAAATTCATTTCGAACGATTGTCAACATTCGAGATACACAAACCGGCCGCAGGGTAAATCAATGTTAAGGTTTCTGGAACACGACCGACATCGGGTGAATTCCAAAATACATCACTGCGGTATCACTGCATAATTCAGCAATTGGAGGTCTGTAGCTGAACTGTGCAGTGATACCGCAGGGATGTATTTTGGAACTCATACATCATTATTACCGCTCTTTTCAAGATCGCCTGTTACACTGTCCCAGCCCGAACCTTATAAAATATAAATTCTCTATGAAAACAATTAAGAGATCACGTTAATACGATTCAGAGTCACGTCGAAGTAGAGAAGACATTTCTACAAGTGAGGTAACCAAAAATATGTAGAAATTGAGCCATCAATGTTATTTGAAACTTATATCTCTATTATCGATAATACGACTTACTTTCATGATACTTTTTAGGCTTTGGAAAAAGTTGTAAATATTCAAAAGGGGAGTGAATATTCTATTTTATCTGGCCTTCAACTTTCGTCTAAAAAAATGTTACTGGCATAATACAACGTTGTCTATAGAATCTTAAATAAAACATAAACATGCTGTACAATATAAAAAACTAGTTATTATTTATTCATAAAATCAAAATCTTTAAAATCTAATCAACCATATAAAACAATCAAAATTTTAAATTACATACAATTACCCAAACACAGAAAAACGCTACTTGAATATTATTCACATCATGTACATATACATATTCTTTTGAGTTAGTTCAATTCCTTATCTCAAAGGAAAAGAAAGTTCAATGCCATTCTCCCAACAAACGATGTATTTCCCCTTCTAGATGTTTGGTTTTTTCCTCCAGTTCCTACAAATAAAGATAAAAGTAAATTCCAATTCTAAGGAACTCCGACTTTGACAAGGAAACAATATGAAACATTTCTTTTACATATATATGTAACCCAATTCAATCAATCAGGAAAGAGATTTTTAGATGCAATGAGCAAGTCTATATATCCCTTCACTACATATATGTATATTAAATATGTACAAGACTACATATATGTGTTTAAGAACGAATCGAATGTTCATGAGAATGCAGATACCAGTCAGCGCAAATTCAATTTAAGAATTTAAAATGATGTAAAAGAACTATAGTTCCTCTACGTATTTAAATATATTCACCCATGAACGAAACTCTTGTTTTTTGCATACCTTGTACCTCCTGTCCTTAGAACTTTGCACGCAATTTGCTTCAATGGTTCTTATAAATTCAATTTGTATCTGCTGAAGCATGCTTTCAACAGCATTCATCTTTTTTGTCAAATCGTGCATTTCTGTGCTTCTAGTGTGTCTTCCGCCATCTCTTAACTTGAAATAAAGCAACAACAAAAAAATGAACATGAATGTAAATTACTTAAATTTAACTTACCGCCTTCAGCTCTTCCGTTAATTTCTCTTTTTCCTTCTCAAGCTTTTGAATAGCCTCTTTAAACCGTTTTCGAAATGGTTCATTGTCCATCAGTAAAGAATCTGTTTCATACTTCTGTGCTAGCAAATTCAATTCGCGTACTTTGATTTCTTCATCGGCAAATAACATATCCGTTTCATCTCTATTTCGCTGATAGCGGAGGGAGGATTGCATATTTAGGTCACGATATAACATGTTGAAAAACTTCATTATACTTACGCTGCGCTCTATGTTCCTCATCAAGCTGTCGAGCTCATTTTCTCGGAAGTTAACATTGCGCCGAAATGCACTTTCACGAACTAGTTCAAGAACTTTTGCTTTCCTATCATGAATTTGTTTTTGATACAGCAGCAACATCTTTCGTTGACAAGCGATTCTTTCCTCTTCCCGTGAAAGAGCTTCTTCGTAAAGTTTTTCAACTTCTAAAAATTTAGTTTGGAAAGTTTATAAATATTTTTGAAAACGATTTGTTTTGCATATAACTTTTAATTCTATAGGAGCATTTCATATCAGAAACATTGACTCTGTGATTTTGAAATTTTTAAATCAATCTCAAGCCACTTGAGACACACTCCACATTTTATGTGCTATTTACTTCTTAACCAAAATACTAATTTGGCATTCTGATGGAACGGTAATTTTTAAACAAAAAATTAAAATTGAAATTTTATATCGTTTTCAAACTGAACTCCAAAATATGCACGTTTCTTAGGCACTTCAGTTTTCGCAATGTGGATTACTCTGAAGTTCACAAAGCTTTTTACTCCATAAAGTCGGATTCTGTTGGACTTGATGATCTTCCGCCAACCTTCCTTAAGTGCATTTTTCCTGTGATCTTCCCCTATCTTACACACATTTTTAATAACTGCCTCACAAAATCATATTTTCCAAGTCAATGGAAAAATGCGAAAGTAATTGCCTTACCCAAATGCAAATCCCCGAAAAACCCCTCTGATTATCGCCCCATCAGTACCCTATGTTTCTTAGGCAAAGTACTTGAGAAATTAATGTCATGGCAAATCCAAGCCCACTGTGAAATGTGGTCTTTGCTGTCAAGTACACAGTCCGGCTTCCGGAAAAGCAGTAGCTGTGAAACTGCGCTGCTAAAGGTAACTACTGACCTTCGTATGGCTCTTGATGGTGATAAAATTGCATTTCTGGTGCTTCTCGACTTCAGCAAGGCATTTGATAGTGTCAATCATAAGCTTCTCGAAACTAAGTTATCAAACTATATGGGTTTCTCCCCCTCAGCGATCTCCTTAATTCGGAATTACTTAAGTAATCGTTCCCAAATGGTATGGTTTCAAGATTCTATCTCTGATCCATCACCAATTACATGTGGGGTGCCGCAAGGCTCCATTCTAGGGCCATTACTTTTCAGCATCTACATTAATGATATCTGTAATTCTGTCAAGGATTGCAAACTCCACATGTATGCGGATGATGTTCAGCTTTATTCATATAGTCCCCTTGGGTTAGTGGAAAACTGTGTCTACAACATCAATGCTGACCTCGAACGAGTATATCAATGGTCATTAACAAATCAGTTACATCTAAATGCCGCCAAGTCTACATGCATCGCAATGTACAGGAGTGAGTTAGACACCTCGTATTTACCGCCTATTACTCTTATGCATACAACCTTACCCTACCAGCCACGAGTCAAGAACCTAGGTGTTTACCTGAATACACAACTAACCTGCTGTGATCAAACCGATCATACTTTATCCAAAATATACGGTAATTTGCGCCGCCTCTGGCTGTTCGCGTCCATTCTGCCTGCAAGTGTGCGGTCAAAGCTTATCAAATCCTTAGTGCTGCCTCACTTTACTTACGCTAGCTCAGTCTTTCCGTCCCCAGATGCATCATGCCGGGCCAAACTTAACGTTGCCTTTAATGATTGTACCAGGTTTGTGTATAACCTCCGCAGATTTGACCATATAAGCCCTTACGGCTCTTCTATCCTGGGTTGCACGTTCGACCAATACCTTTTCCTCAAGGCAGTATTATTCATCTATAAACTTCAGCGCTTTGAACGTCCGTCCTACCTCCTCGAGTATCTTCATCGCGGTCGTACAACTAGGAAAATACTTTTTATCCCGCTCAGAGTCCATCACCTTGTTGGGCAAAGGTCCTTTTTTGTTCACTGTCTTCGCATGTGGAACAATTTGCCACACGCCATTCAGAGTGCGAGGTCTATGAATGTGTTCAGGAAGCTTGTATCTAATTACCTTACAAGTCAATAATCTTCCATCAAATTAGTTTTAGTTTTTTCTCTTTAACATTTCTTCCTTTCTTCTTTTTTTTTCTTTTCTCTCTCTCTCTTTATCTTATGTAACGTATCTTAATATTAAGCCAATTTTTAGTTTAATTTTTTTTTTATTTTGATTTATATAAACTTTTATCCATTTTTTGATGTACATACGTGTTATATCGTGTTAAGATTGTAATTATCTTTATGTACTAGTGAATTTTAATAAATAATAAATAATAATAATAGTTTCAATACAAGAAGATGACCAGTTTTAACTCTTCTAAGCAAAAAAAGACAAAAAAGTTGACCGATAGTGGCGGTACCCCTGCCCAAGTACCAACGGGGCTAATGAAAGGGCGCCGTTTTGAATCCGCACTCGAAAAGTCACTACGTAACAATATGGAAGTGTGCTTGTAACCCTTTCAATTTTGTTTTTAATATATAAAGGGGACGCGGGGAGCCATTTTCGACAATAGTGGATAGCTTGGTGGAGGGGGTGCGAGAGTGAAAGCGAAAATCTGCTCGTGATATCTAACCTTTCCCCTTTTCTAGCATGTAATCTATATCACCTAGGAATTTAAAATCCAAATGGGCGGATAACTACGTCTTGCCAAAAGGGGGAAAACAGACTGAAATATCGATATGTAGATAATAATCGATATTTTACAAGCTTTGTGGGGATTAATCTTTCGATCGATTTTTCGACCACTTCCCAATATCCGGTGTTTCTGAAATTTGGAACACACCTTTCGTTCTGAAGGCAATATAGTATATTCAATTTTATGGTACATCCAATATGGCGGCCACCATAAAAAACCTTAGTACCATTTTCTTTACGGCGTCCCTGATATGTGTATCAAATGAAAGAGTATGACGAGTAGAAACAGTAAGCTATGTGTTGTCATTTTAAATCCAATATGGCGGCCACCACAAAACAGCAGGTTACCTTTTTCATTACACCCCCCCCCCCCTCATTCGAGATTCAGTATGTAAAGCATTAGCTGGTTTTCATGCTCTTACCGGGGGTTAATTCCAGCCCGTCTAACGCAACTATCACAGCCCTCAGAATAAGAGAATCACTTTAAGGTGCTTGACTTTATCAACATCCCCATAGAAACCGATTTTCGCATATCCGAGGCCACCTTCACGAAGAACTATGAGGTCCACATCCCTCCACGACGTAAATGGAGTAATAAACCACATAGAACTCAAGTAGCCATAAACTTCTTCACTGATGGCTCTAAGCTCGAGGGTCCAGTAGGAGGAGAAGTCTTCTCACCGGAACTTGGGATTGAAGTCTCCTCCGACTACCCGATCACTGTAGTGTATACCAAGCGGATATTTTAGTCATACATGAGGCTGTTCAGAAAATCAACCAGCAAGGCGACAGGAACCGAACTGTCTACATCTTATAGATAGTCAGGCGGCTCTGAAGGCCCTGCGCTCTTGCACTAACAATTACGGAACTACCTCTGAATGCCGCAGATCTCTTAACGAGATAGCTCAGCAGTTCATGACCCTCCTCGTATGTATACCCGGTCACCGAAACATACAATGCACTAGTGAAGAAACATTGGAGGAATCTTAACAAATGCACCTTGGTCAAAATGACTTGGCTCTCCTACGATCTCAGGCGGACCACTTCACTGCTGAGCCTCGGTAGACGAGACCTCTCAGTTGCAGTGGGAATGCTGGTCGGACACTGTCTGATAGGGGCGTATGCCATCCGCTTAGGTCTCGAGACCTACGATTTCTGCAGAAGCTGTAAGAAACTGGACGAGGACGTAAGTGTAAAACACCTTCTCTGTCACTGCCAAGCCCTAAGCAAAAGGAGACTCACCACTTTTGGTGAACCCTTCCTAAGCACGATTGTGGAAATCTCGAAGTTTTGGATCTCGCAACTAAGAAGCTTCATTACGTCCTCGAGTTGGTTTAGCGAAGAAACGACACTTTTACAATAGGTTCAAGTGCGATCACTATGGCATCACAATGGGCCTATCCCTTTGGCCATTTTAATATCGGTTGACGGTAATAACGATGCGTAGCGTACATATTCTGTTACTTAATGGTTTGAAGAATCAGAAAAATATCCATCCATCCAATGGCGCTACAGCCCAAATCGAGCCTTGGCCTCCTCTAGGGCATTTCTCCAAGTCTGACGGTTCCTTGCAGCAGTTCTCCAGTTCCGAATGTTCAGCATTGTCTCTGCGTCAGCCGTCACAGAGTCCATCCATCTTCTCCTGGGTCTACCTACTGGTCTGTTTCCTGGAATTTCGGCCACCATAAGCCGTTTTGGGATACGGTTATCATTCATCCTGACTACGTGGCCGGCTAGTCTTAGTCTGTTGATTTTTATAAACGTTGAGAGTTCTGGGTCGTCAAAAATTTCATACAACTCGTTGTTGTATCTCCTTCGCCATATCCCATCCTCTCTCGTTGGGCCTATTATGCATCTGAGCACCTTCCTCTCAAACCTGTTGACTTGTTCCTCTATCTCCTGGGTCATAGTCCAAGTCTCGCTGCCATAGCACAGTACTGGTCGTATTACTGTTTTGTAGAGTGAGAGTTTCGTTTTTCTGTGCACAAATCTTGAGTGCAATATTTGTTTTTGGGCATAAAAAGCTCTATTAGCCAGTAGTATTCGTCTAGTTACTTCTTCCTTTTCATCGTTTCTTTTTGTAATTGTAGACCCAAGGTAGACTGTTTTATCGACTACTTCTAGATTATGTTCGTCGATAGTTATATTTCTTCCCATTCTAAATCTTCCAGCTCTGGATTGTTGCATCACCTTCGTTTTTTCTTCATTGATGTTCAGCCCTATGTCCTTGGCCGCCTCTTTTAATTCGACATAGACTTCTTTCGCTGCCAAGAAGGACCTTCCCACGATGTTCACGTCATCCGCATATCCAAGTAATTGTACAGACTGCGTTGCTATGGACGCATTTCTTCGTACTGATGTTTTTCTTATCACCCATTCTAGGGCCAGGTTGAAAAGCATGGGGGCTAGTCCATCTCCTTGTCTAAGACCTTGTCGCACTTCGAACTCTTCTGTTATTGCATTTTGAATCCTTACTTTCGCCAGAGAGCTATTCGTTGCGCATTTTATCAGTCGTACCAGCTTGGAGGGGACTCCTAATTCCAATAGGATCCTGTACAGCCTCTCTCTGTTTATCGAGTCATATGCCTGTTGAAAGTCGACAAATATCTGGTATATATCTATATTCCTTTCCCAGGTTTTCTCCAGAATTTGTTTTAAGGTCAGCAGTTGGTCCGATGTTGACCTGTTTGTCCTAAAACCAGCTTGATATTCTCCTATAAGGCCTTCCGCTATAGGTTCTAGTTTTTGTTTCACAAGGATTGTGAAGGTTTTGTAGCTGGTGCTGAGGAGTGAGATGCCTCTGTAGTTTTTACAGGTTAATTTATCTCCTTTCTTGTAGATTGGACATATAATCGCTTTCTTCCAGTCATCTGGTATAACTTCTTCCTCCCAGACGTTACATATGAGTTCGTGTAAGTTCCTTAAGAGTTGCGGCCCTCCTTCCTTTAGTAGCTCAGCTGCGATTCCATCGATGCCTGGGGATTTGCTGCTTTTTTGCCTTTTCACAGCTTCCCGTACCTCATCCAGTGTTGGTGGTTCTATTGGAATACTATCTTGAGGTATTACCATTGCTTCCGCCTGTGAGTCTTCGTTTATTCTTTGGGTTGGATTCAATAAGTTTTGAAAATATTGTCTCCATCTTTCCTTTATCCTATCCGGGTCTGCTAATAGGTTCCCATCCATGTCTCTACAAATATCCGTTCTTGGCTGAAACTTATTACTGATCTGGCGTGTTCCTTTGTAGGCTTGCCTAGTTCTACCTTCGCTGAAGTCTTCCTGTATCTGTAGGATCCTCCTGTTTAGATACTCTCTCTTTTTCTTTCTGCACAGCTTGTCTGCAGTTCTTCTTTTTAGCTTAAACACTTCCATCCTTGCTCTTGTGGGCCTTGCGATGTACTCCCGGTGGCTCTGGTTTCGTTCTTCTATTGCAGCTCTGCAATCCCGATCAAACCAGTCAATTCTAGTCTGTCTGGGGGCCCAGCCTAGGGCGTCTTCAGCTGCCTCCTTTACGCTGTTTTTCAGCTTTTCCCATTTGTTGTTAATGTCAGGCTCTTCTCCTACTCCTTCTCTCAGGTTTTGTACGATAGCATTCTGATAGGCCTCTCTTCTTTCTTCAAGTTTCAGCTTGTCTATATCGTACCTTAGCTGTGTTTGCCCTCTTTGAGTTTTGGTCGTTATCCGGGCTCTAAATTTCACTTTGACAAGATAGTGGTCCGAGCCACAGCACGCTCCCCTCATAGTTCTCACATCCAGTATACTCGTGGCCCCTCTTCTCTCAATTAGGACGTGGTCTATTTGATTATATGTAACCCTGTCTGGTGACTGCCACGTCATCTTATGAATATTTTTATGTGGGAACATTGTTGAACTTACTACCATTGAGTTCGAGCTAGCGAGATCGATCAATCTACTACCATTGTCATTGGTAGCGTTATGTAGGCTGTGCTTTCCTATGACTCCTAGGAATTCCTCTTCTTTTCCTACTTTGGCGTTCATGTCTCCAAGCACCATTTTAATATCGTTTGACGGTATTAATCTGATGACGTTTGTTAGCTCCTGGTAGAATTCCTCTTTCTCCTCATCCGTCTTGTCTTCTGTGGGCGCATGGACGTTTATGAGACTAATGTTATGTAGTCTTGTTTTAATCCGAAGCGTACATATCCTATTATTTACTGGCTTGAAGTCCAGAATCAGTGATTTCATTTTCTTTTCGACTATGAAGGCAACTCCGAACTCTCTTCTTCCATTCGATGAACCACTGGAGAGTATCGTGTGGGTTTTGAGATCCATTATGCCACTGTGAGTCCATTTGGTTTCCTGTAGAGCGGTGATTGCTATGCCGTATTTTTCCAATAATAATAAAAGCGAACGCAGAGCGCCCGTCCTGTTGAGCGTTCTGACGTTCCAAGTTCCAATGTCAAATTCCATATTTCGTTGCCTGGGTCGTTGCCGTTGAGTCCATCCTATCCGAGGCTTGCCTTGAGGATTCGTGACGGGTGAGTTTTTACGGTGGAAGGTTGTCAGCCTGCCGCCCAACCCCCAACCTGGAGGACCAGTCCGGTAATTGTTTCGTTTTGAGGCGCGAAACACTCGCCTTTCACCCTCCTCCGTCAGTTACTCTTGTATATACAAGAGCATCCAGGGAACACCCGATGTAAAGTCAACATCTTCGTGGAGGTGGAGGTAGGATTCGGTAGCATATCGGAAGGACTTAGGTCGTAAAGACCATGGGTCGCAGATGGCGTTTCTCAGGACTTGTCCCTCAGAAAAATATAATATTAAATAATATAATATTTAAAGATTATCTTCAGAAAGGAAGAATAAACATAGAAGCATATTATGCACAATTATTGGGCCGCTTGAATAATAAAGCCTAAAAATGCGGCTTTAACGGATCATAAATAAAATTCATAAAATGGGAGTAATAAATTGGATAAATTGTCTTAAGTATTGCTTCTCTACCTATCTGCTATAGAGGCCAGAAATAAAAATAGGAAAATATACATAGAGAGACCGACGAGGAATAAGAAATTGTAATACGAGAAAACAAGAAGAACCGCAAAAAACATCTGCAGGAAGAAGAAAAGGCAATCACATCCTGAGAGCAGAGGAAAACTTTGCCCAAAACAAAACACGGGAAGCATACAGGGAAGTAAACTTCTTCAAGAAAGGCTTCAAACCCTCCTCCGGTATATGTAGAACAAAAGAAGGCACTACAGTCACAGGCAGCGAAGATGTAAAGAAAAGATGGAAGGCATTTTTTAGCGAGCTGCTGAACGCAAATGAGAGCATCAGACATGTACCAAACATAACGATGACACCAGAGAAACAAATGTACCCACTCTGGAAGAAGTACAAAGTGCCATACGATCACTAAGAAACAACAAATCTCCAGGAATTGATAACATCCCAGCAGAGTTGATCAAACAAGGAGGCGAATCGCTCTCAGCAGCTATACACGAATTACTATGCTGCATATGGAGGAATGAAAAAATGCCTGAAGAATGGGAGCAAAGCATTATCTGCCCAATACACAAGAAAGGGGGCAGATTCAACTGTGGAAACTATAGAGGTATGTATATCTCTTTTAAGCACAGTGTATAAAATAATAACCAATATAATTAAGGCCAGACTGGAACCTTACGCAGAAGCTTCAATAAGTGAATACCAAGCTGGATTCAGAAGAAATAGGTCAACAATGGATCAACTTTTTACAATAAGGCAAATCCTCCGAAAATGCTGGGAATACAACATTGACGTGTATCAACTTTTCATCGACTTTAAACAAGCATACGACAGCATCGACAGGGAGAAAATGTATGCAACAATGCTGGACCTAAACATCCCCCTAAAGATAATAAAATTAACAAAAATGACAATGGAAAATACAAGATGTGCAGTCAGAATACAAGGAGAATTGACGGAGTCCTTCCCAGTCAAGCAAAGCTTAAAGCAGGGCGATGGGCTGCCACCCATGCTATTTAATCTCTGCATAAACGGAGTAATTCGAAAGCTTAACATTGATGCGAACGCAACCCTGCTTAACAAATCCAAACAGTTGGCAGGACCTCCACGGCAATGTTATATCCGCAACACCAGATTAGCCCACTCGTCTCATTCCCTCCACCTGCAACTCCCTCTTTCACGCACTCTACAAGATATGAATTCTTTTGTAAATGGAACAACTCGAATGGGGAATAATCTCTCGCAGTCGGTATTTCCGAGCTCCTATAACATCCAAGAGTTCAAACGCAGGGTTCATCACCACCTTCTTCAATACCCCCCGTACCTTTATAATCCTTAACCTATCCCCCCCCCCCCAAACCCCTTTCCTCGTACTAAGCTTACTGCTAGACATTGCACCATGACATGACAAATGACATGACGGACTGGTAGTACAAAGGGTGACTCCCGAGCTTAGCACTGCCACATAAAAAAAAGGATATGGCGACGATATAAACTGCCTTGCAAGATCATATCTTAGACAAACATTCACAGAATTAGAAGATGGAGCAAAACATATAGGGCTGCAAATAAACGCAGAGAAGAGCAAGATTCTAACTCAGTCAAGGGTGGAAAGAAGACGAAGAAACCACAATACCACCTGGGGGGAATATAACTTTGAACGGGTAAACCAATTTAACTACCTGGGGTCCACAGTCAGCGAAGACAACCATGAAACGATAGACGTACAAAGAAGAATAAACGCCGCGAACAGAACATACTTCTCACTACTGCCAGTAATGAAATCTAGAGACATCCACAGAAAAACTAAAATAAGAATCTACAAAACCATCATATGTACGTACAGTAGCTAGGTAAGGATGTGTAGCATGGAGTATCTCCCAGAAATCCGCAGACATATTGGATATATTTGAGAGGAAGGTTCTCCGAAGGATATACGGGCCAATCAATGAAAACAATGCATGGAGAACACGCTACAATCACGAATTGTACGACTTATACAAAGAATGTAAACTTTCGACCCATGCTAAACTACTACGTTTACGTTGGGCCGGCCATGTCCAAAGAATGGATGACTCGATACCAAAAAAAGCCCTGTATCTACTACCAGATGGCAAAAGACAAGTTGGCAAACCACGGTTAATGTGGGAAGATAATGTTAAGGCCGATGCAGCAAAACTGTTCAACACAAGAAACTGGAGACAAGCTGCGGAGCAGAGAGACGTCTGTAGGAAGAAGCTGATGGAGGCCAAGGCTCGAATTGGGCTGTAGAGCCATCGAAGAAGATTGCTTCTCTACCAACTAATTTTTTGCTAATTAGCGTGCATAGAGGACTGTAACCCCGCGCATCAATATGATCGAGGATTAAATACATAAATCTTGATAGATATTACATCGCAGGTATATAAAGAAATTAGAAAAAAATACAATTCATAAAAATCCACTTACCTTTCATTCGTTTTTCATGTACTTCTTGTTTAAGCCCTTCCTCGAGTCGTTTAGCAAGCTCCATTTCAGATTTTTCCAATTCACGAATTTTCGTATCAAGAATTTCTTTTTCAATTCTAAGTGTTTCCATTTCAGTATCTTTCAGCTGAACCCATTTTCGTGGATAATTCTCCATTTTAGGATAATAACCTCTTGGTAATGGAATATACTTCTTTAAATATCTCTTCGGATGCACACTCTCTGGGCATTGTTGCATCAAAATGTTAACTTTCTTCAGAAATTTTTTCATATCAATTATATTTTGCTCATGAAAGAAATCTTTAATAGAATCTTCGTTTTGTATATTTATTATGACATCTTTTTGTACAATATTATAAGCAATTACACAAAATGGTAAAAAATATGGCTGATTTGAGATTATATTATCCCATAACTGATACCATTGTTGTTCGTCTAAAACTTCAGAAAATGCTGACGATAATAGAGGCCAAGCATAGATTTTCGGTGTTATTTGTTTATTTTTATAAAATTGCGCCAATTCTGAATCTAATTCAACAAAGGCATTTTCAATAATTCCAAGATAGTTTAATGGTTCCATTGGTGCAAATTCAAACCATAGCTGGCAATGATTTAATATAATTGAAACGACTAGTTCAAATGTTAGAATTGGATTATTTGGAAAGATTTTAAGAAATGGAAATACAAATCCTGGCATAAAGTCGCAATGCCCAAAAACTGTGCACCAGTGTATTAAGCATGAGATAACTTTTTTTAAATTTCGTAATGCTGTTGAATCTTTTAGGGGATAGTTTTTAGAATAGTCGGATGTAATAGGATGAGTCCCCTTCTTAGCTAAATTCCCATATTGATTTTTATTACAAGGCAAATCTAAAAGGGAACACCAAATAAGATGACGATATTTTTCTGGATATTCACAATATTCTTTTAGTATTGGTATAAGTCGATCTCTTGTCAAATATTTTTTTAACTGAAAATCGAAAAGGTAAAATAAAACATAAAATACCACCAGTCATTCATTGTTATTGAGTTAACCAACCTCTTTATCTAAGATACCAGCTTCAATATGCTTCATTCCTTTACCTTCTCGAACAGCATTCAGACAATTTTGTGTCATTTTTAGAGAATTAATCATGGCAGATGTCTTGAAAATATTTATTTCGCCAGTTTTCAGAATGATGAAAAGCAATTTCCCATTTGATGAAATATTCATTTTATATGATTTGCCATCTTGCATGATTGCTTTTATTTGCAAGTCATTGCAGTCAATCAAGAGAACATCCCATGTTGTTGTTACAACAAATATCATCAAGTCAACGGACTGTGGCAAAAAACAACTTCTCATACAGGTGACATCTTTAAGTTTAATCAATTTAACAATTTCGTACGTGACTGACGATAATATTATAATAAAATCATCAAGCGTTGTCAGACATATAAAACGTCCATCAACAGAAAATGAAAATGAATTAATCAGACCTCTTGTGTAGTCTTTAATATTACCTTTAAATATTTCATCAAAATCAATATCAGATGACGAGGAAATATTTAATTCTTGAACATTTCCCATACGAATATATCGATCTCGAATTTTTATCGGATGAAGAATTCTTATCGTATTCAAGGTAACACCAGACCATATATGAACGGAATCATTTGTGAAGCATGTAAAAATTTTCTCACTTCGCGGTATAAAAGTTACAAATTTTAATTGAAGCTTATTTTTATTAAAATTCAGCTGATGAGTTCGCTGGAAATTGTTTAAATTAATTAAAATCGCCTCGTGTCGCGTATGTAACAAAACTGTTGGAATATTTAATGAATCAAAAAATGAAATATTCTCGATGGCATGCGTTGAAAATGATTTTGATTTTTTAATTTTTGCACTTTCTAAAAGGAAAAATATATATTTTTTTTTTATAAAGTACAAAAGCTTATATTTTATTATTGCACCTATATTAATTAAATACAATCTCCCATCCCTCGTTCCAATTAAATATTCTGATATAGAATGCGGGCTGTTGCGAATAACAACGCCATGTGGTATTTTTTCTGTTAGTCTCCAAAATTTTTTAGCTGATAAATCGAATATGAAAACATGACCCCTTCACAAATTTTTCGTTAGTATTATTTATTATCACATTTAAAAAAATGCATTTTACATACCTGTGATCGATAGCAACAAAATGAATATTACCCTCACTGAAGCAAGCCGCGACTAAGCGTATCCGAATTACACTGCAGCCTTCTACAATAGTGTGGTGAACGGTAAGAATTACTCTGAAAGAAATGACGTGTGATATAGTGTTGGGTAGGTCATGATTTTAAAATGAGTTTGTAAGAGGAGCCTCTTTTTCCTTTTGTACCAGTACAATGTCTCACTTCAAATGAGGCGAGGTTCCATTGTATGGCAAGCACGCCACGTAGCGAACGGCTCAAATGTTGCGATGCGGATAGATTTATTGCGTTTGCGATTTATGTAGGAAAAGGGGATACAATAAATGATGAATGAATGAATGGGAATTTTAATTATCGTGCAGTGTATTTGCAGACAGCGGTTTGGTTACATATCTATTAGTGCATGAGGTAGAGGGCGTGCAAGATTGAGGTGTTTCAGATTCCAGTGCGTTTGAGGTAGAAGTGAAAGTAAGCGAAGCATTTCTGATGCTATCGGTATGAGATTCTCAAATGACAGAAAAAACGCGAGGATGCTTGCTCTTGGTGTGCCGGATCAGATAATAAGCATCGCCACTTTTGTCAGATAAAACTTAAGCTCAGAAGTCGCTTTTAGCTTCATCATTTTTTAAAAAAAACAACACAAAATATTCTCAGTACAAAATTTAGCTACCTCGAAAAATGTATGAATTGTCTCTCGAGTACAAAACTTCCCTCCCTCAAAAAATGTAAGATTTGTCTCTCCAGTACAAAACTTCCCGCTCTCAAAAAATGTAAGAATTGTCTCTTCAGTACAGAATTCCACTCCTTCGAAAAATGTAAAAATTGTCTCTTCATTATAAAATTTCACTCCCCCCAAAAATGTAAGAAATGTCTCTCCAGTTCGTATTTACAATCTCACCTCGCTACAGTTCAAATTGGACATGTTACTGCCGCAAAAGAAGTAAGAAATATTTCTCCACTTCGTAATTTACAATCGCAAGATACACGCCCTTCACCCTTGGTAAGTGCTCGCCTATGCTTAGCTCGCACTCGCGAGCCACTTTAAGCTCGCACCAATTATCGGCGCTGGCTCCAAGGGAGAGCGGGTTTATAAATGGCTCAAAGCGCTCAAATAAAGCTCGTTAAAACAGACTCCTGCTCGTGAGGCAAGCGGTGAACTAGCTCAAAATTGCTCCCGAGCCAGTTTTATTTTAGCTCTCAGTGGCTTTGATTCATGTTCTTTTCTCTTGATTGGAACCAATGTTAAATCGGCGTACAGACGCGACCGCCATGCACTTTGTTTTAATTTCTCCTATTTGCAGCCCCTCTAGTTTTGATGAATATCGATGGGATATGGCCATATGGGCAGAAAATGCGCAGGTACAAGAAGCCGGCTCAAATCTAGAATAAGAAATATTGAAAATGAGAAACTAGGTTAGGTTAGGTTATGGCTAAGCTGATATAGGCCCATTGTGATGCCATAGTGATCCCACTTAAGCCTGATGTTAAAGTGTCGTTTCTTCGCTAAACCAGCTCGAGCACGTAATGAATCTTCTTAGATGCGGGATCCCAAACTTAAAGATTTACACAAGACTGCTGAGGAAGGGTTCACCTAAGTGGGCCGCATGCGGCCCCATCAGACAGTGTCCAATCAACACTACCACTGTAATTGAGAGGGAGGCTCAGCAGTGAAGAGTGGTCCACCTGAGATCGTAGAAGGGGCAAGTCATTTTGCCCAAGGTGCTTCTCTGATAGTCGAACTCCATTCATTATTCGCCTCCATTCTCGACGATTTTTGGCGACGCCTCGAGCCTCGATAACTGATAATTAAGTCGCCCTCGATATTCTTTGGCCAGGTTTGTTTCTCCAATCTGCGGGATGGTCTCGCCAAAGAAGTTTACGTGGCAAGCGGTTGTCATCTATTCGGCAAACATGTCCAAACCACCGTAAACGAGATTTTTGCATTTCAGTGTCTGCTGATCGCATCTTTGTCGAACTGTCTCGTTTCGAAGGCGATCGCGGAGTGAGACACCGTGGATCTGCCTCAAGCATCACATTTGGAAAACCTCGAGCTTCTTAACGTCCGGTTTGAGCAGTGTCCACGTTTCAGATCCATAAAGAAGAATCGGTCAAGGCTTAAGCAATCATTCAATGCAACATTAAGCGTTGACGACAGGATGAATCATACACAAATGCGGGAAATTGATAGATTTTACAACCTTTGAACGAATAGTGGGTGATAGGAGACTACCATAAAGCCAGAGTTTACGTAATGTACCATAAATCTTGGAGAGCATTAGCGAGACTTGATCACGGCAGGTGGGCTTAGCATTAATAGCAATGCAAAGATTATGGGCCCGATCAAGAATTGGAAGACGAATGTTGTCCAGAAAAATGAGTGGAATTCTGTCTGTGAACGTAGAGCGACGACTAAGGACAAGTACTTATGATTTTTTAGGGTTTAATTTAAGGAGAGCGCTTTACTTATTTATTCGAGAAAGAGTGCAAGATATTCTAGAATCAATCTGGAAAAGTGGGCAAAAAGTATACAGTTGGAGATCATAAGCATACAGATGAAAGGAACAGTGGCAGATAGTTTAGGGGAGAACATTGATATATAATGAAAAGGATTTAAATGAGAAAGAATTGCTGGTAGAACTTAAAGAGTGTAATCACTCATTAGACTTCAAAAAGGTATTTAGGATAAATTGGAAAAGGAAAGTAGAAGAGAAGACATTCATAACTTCGACCAACAAAAAATTAAAATATACATAGGAGGTAAGGAAATCCCGGAAAAGCTAAAACAATATTACTCAACTTTTAATGTAAACAAATTCGTCTACGCTTCATCTAGATGCTTCAAGTGTCAAATATTTGGTCACTTAAGTTTTTTTGTAAATCAAAATAGAGGATATGGAGAGCAGGACTGCAATAAAGGCAGGCAGTGCAGTAACGTAGCAATATGTGCTAACTGCAAGGACGACCACACAGCCTTTGACAAGATATGCCCTTGTTGGCTTAGGGAAAAGGGGATGGTGGATATATCGAGACGGAGCAATTACACAAAGAAAGATGCTTGGAGGGTTTTCAAGTCAAAGAACAGACCCCCAAATTAAAAGGAAAGGGCCCTCCAACAAAACGACAATTTACAGCCTACTGAAGGAAAGTAAATCAAAGCCTGTCCAGTGCTGCAACACCCTCAACTAAAAGTCCCCAGTTCAAAAAATGTAAAATTTAATAAAGAAAAGGATGCCTCACAATTGTCTCCCCTTAAAAAGAAACCAAAGACTTACACTCCTCCCTTCCCTTGTGAGTCAGTAGTTTTGATGATTCTGAAGATGAACATTCCTTGAATATGGAGAATTTAGAGCTTGCTTACAACGAATGTTTAAGACATGCGCGAATTAATGTTATTAAACTCATAGGGCTGGTTAGAAATGTGGCAAAACTCCAACAATCTTAATTTATTGTCAGAGGAAGCCGAAATAGAAAATGATCCCATGTATCTTATCAAGATCTCATCATATGACATGACAATATCCCCTCCGTTTTGAAATGGGATGGATTTCAGGCATGTTCTGGAAAATTACCAATCTTGTGACATCAAATTTACCACGATTTGTCCCTTGGGCAAATTCTTTACTTAGAACTCCTAACAGGGGAAGGATCCTCACAAATCATAACTTTAACCCTTCGAAGTTTTTTGTTTTATCTGATTAGAGGTGCCCACTAATCATTTGACCTCTTATAATTGAGGCCCACTAATCAATTGGGCTTTTTATCCTAGGATTTTTAAGTCAAAGCTTTAAAGAAAAATTATATCAATGACAAGAACAAATTAAATTGTTTTAGCTAGTGTTTTTTCCTGAACCGAGACAGTATAGCCTCGAAACTTTTGGCCGGCTTTTAGAAATATCAATCGAAGACGATATGCTCTGACCTACCAGCCTGAGATTGCCTATCACAGATAGAGTTATTAAGGCTGTTTAGTTTCCTTATCAATGACTCTTGGTTGGCATGGCGAAGAAGCCGAATAACATTAAGAGACCCTTCGGGGTACGCAAGCTATTTTGTGTTAGCAAACTGCAAAACCACAACAACAAAAAACTATAAGTTATACTCATTAATATCTAGCGATTATTGAAGAAATTCTAACTTGCAATATACAACCAAAACTTCTGGATGTTCAAACAATATAAAAACAAAATCTCACACTGATAAAAATTAAAAACAATATTTTTGTTTACACTCCGAAACAACCATTTACCCATTTTCGCCCCGTTTGAATTGAAACGATCCTTTTCTATTATTTAAGTTGTTCGGCTCCGTAATGTCGTATTCTTCCTCCATAATAACTTAAATATCGCTTAGGAATCATTAAACATATAGAAAATATTCCTCGCAACAACAGAATCTCCATGCAACGGAGTTTTTCAAAACAATACTTGACAGTTCAGTTCAACTGACCCAAAGACACCAACTGCTTTCACCGCTCATCTTCACCTAGCGGACAGTAGGAAAAAGTTATTTTCAAGGGCAAACTAATAATTGAATAAACCGTTATTTAAAATCAAGCAACAATGTCATATAATTTAAAATAATTGACTTTTTAGCATTGAAATTATTTACACATAAAGCTTAAATAAATACTAAATAAAAAACAAATAAAATGTCAATAAATTCGAATAAAATAAATTAGCCATCTCGTTTCAAATCAATTATTATTAACAGCACCAGCCAGACCTCTCAGCATCTCCATGGGCGATATGATCAATACTCCAGGACGCTCTTTCCAGCCGTCCTACTCCAGTTGCCTTGACATGATTATCAACTGGGATTCCCATCTGGACAGAGGGCAAGTGAAACGCATGCCCATTTTCTAATGTTGTGCTTGCATAAGCTGATATGGAGTCGTTAGATTCGTACTGGCGTAGAGTATGACATTTATTTTCATTGGCGAGATGCAATAATCCCAATGCGGTGGTTAAAAATACTTGGTCGAGTCCTCGCTCTTGTTCGGCTGAGGTTTCAAAATACTGTGCACCAATTGAAGATGCATAAAGAAATGCCTCGTCACGGGATACTGCTCGTTGCATTTCTAAATCTAATTTGTTTCCAACAAGTGTTAGAACCATTGGGTCTTGTACATTACGATGGAGTTCTTGGACCCATGATTTGATTTCTTTAAATGTTACATACTGAGTTATGTCAAAAACTAATAAGGCAGCATTTGCATTTCTGTAATACATGGGGGCGACCGCTTTAAACCTTTCCTGGCCAGCTGTGTCCCATACCTGGAAAGGGTTAAGGCATGAATTATTTATTCGATTATTTAGTAAACAATATACCTGTAACTTAATTTTAACGTCATCCAAATAAATCTTACAAGTAAAAAATGAAGCTCCTATTGTCGGGGCCAGCCCAGTCGACAAAGCATTTCTTACGTATCTTGTCACAAGACTTGTTTTGCCAACAGCTGCAAAATTGGAACAATATCAATTGAGTCATCGACACAATCTAATTCCTTGCGATAAGGAATTTTCTTTATTTATTTAGAGGGAATACAGATATCACAAAGAAAACATTGACATTGCAACATATAAGCTACAATCGATAGCGCGCGTCTTGCGATATGCATGCAAAATACGACACTCTAGAGTGGGGTCGAAAAACGAACGCAAAAACCCTTTGTGCACTCACCCCTCGATCCTAAAACAACAACTTTAGCCTCTATTGCTTTCATTTTGGAAGCCTCACAAGAAGACAACGTTCAACACCTCGGGAAGTCATGAATTATTTATCTTTTCATTAGTGAAAATGCTGCAAAATATTTGGTGGAAGTCCCGAGTCTCTAACAATATTGCAGCTCACTTTTATGCTATTGGCTTTTGGGTCAAATTTAATTAATAAAACAACGTACAAAGATTAAAAATTTAAGCAATAAATACAGAAAATATCACAAACTTCTCGAGAATTTGTTATTTTTATTCAACAATTCACTTCCACGCAAAATCAGTGTCAATGACAAAAATATAAATTGTTTTCGAGCGAAGATAACTGCACTTAAGGGTATTTTCTAGTTGACTTTGAAAAGCTTTCCGCTAAACAGCTGAGAGATTGTTAAGGTTCATGTAAAAGATAAGTGAATGAAAAAACCATGGAGACTGTAGTGCAGAGTCTACAAGGAAAAAAACGTGTGATAATTAAATTCTTTGACCCTGTTTAGACGGTGCGCTTCAGCGCAAGTGCCTCACGAAATTTGTGGGCGCGGGGAGGTTTCGGGGCGGTGGGAAGTGAGTCTTGATCAGAAAGGGATTCACTTGCGCTTTTTTGGCGTTTTAATTTCATTTTGTTCCATCTTCGTGTTCCATTTTACTTTCGTTTCAGCCTTCTAAGTGAAAACACGTGCGAGAAACCTTTTTGCATATTTTATTTGATAATTTACAAAAACACCATATCACTTTTCTTATTTTAAAAAACGGAAATACTCTGGATATCGCAAAAATTGTTATCACACTTTATAAAAACACGCCAATACTTCGTAGATAGCAAATTATGCAAATTGTTTTTATTCCATTTGTTCCAGCTGTAAAGGAAGCGACTGGGCTCAAAGCGAATCGTCTAAACAAATGTGCGCTTTGAGGCGCCTCAAAGCGCGCGACAAAGCGCAACATCTAAACAGGGTCTTTTATATTGTTTTAATTAGGGCATTAAAAATTAATTTTATTACTATAAAATCTTTGTGTTTCACATAAAAAAAGGGCTCTGTTAAAAATATTCTTATGTGATTATAAAAATTAAAAAAGCTGTGCATATTTATAAACTTCCCGTCTAGTTTTATGAACCCACCCCATCTGAAAATTTTCTAGAAAATCAACAAAAAAAAATATCAATCAAAAGTTGCAAGCCACAGCTGTCAAATATAAATCTTAACCAAAAAAGGCGACAATTTCATTATATTTATTCATTCTTTGTTCTATTTAAGATTTCAGTTTAAAACTATAAAGGAAAAATGTCTGTGCGACACGATTGGTATCAATCCGACTCGAAAGTGGTTATAACAGTTCTATTAAAAAATGCTGCAGACAAAAACTATAAGGTCAATATTGATACCGAAAAAGTAGAGATGACTGCCGATAATTATCATTTGGAACTAAATTTATATCGCCCGATTGATATAACACGTTCTAGCTACAAAGCAACACCCTCGAAAGTTGAAATCAGTCTTGCAAAACAAACTGGCGAGAGATGGGATAGTCTTGAGAAAAAAGATATAAATCCGGCAATACCAACAGCCCCAAGATTTAGTCCGCAAGATTGGGATAAACTAGCTAACGAGATAGCAAAAAAAGATGCTGAAGAAGCTCAAGGTGACGAGGCCTTACAGAATCTATTTAAGAAGATCTACAGTGAAAGCAATGAGGAGGTCAGGCGTGCTATGAACAAATCTTTTTCAGAATCTGGCGGAACTGTTTTAAGTACTAATTGGAACGAGGTTGGTGATAAGAAGGTGGACGTTAAGCCTCCTGATGGTACTGAATTTAAGGAATGGGACAGTTAAATGCATCAATCGCTTCCAAATGACCGCTTCATAATTGGATTTTTTTTCGGCTTCGCTCGACATGTCAGACTGCTTACTCATTTCAATATATATATATACAATACATATATAAAAATAAATAAAGTTTTATGAATAAAATGTTGTCTATTGATTAAACAATCTAGTCAAATTGACGCGCAAATATCTTAGAGAAATAAATTGGGTCCCTTGTAATTTTATAGATAAGCACCATTTTTAGTAGCATTGGTGGCATCTGATGGTTACTAGTAGAATTATTGTTTGTTTTGACATTTCTATGCAAGGGGGTCTTGCATGGCACAGTAGATTTGCGAAGGTTTTATATGAAAACGTTTAAAATTTTAAGAGCAGCAATGAAATTTATTGGTAAGAATATAGAGTTTTAATATAATTTATTAATGTGATAATATTTTAAATCAATTATATTTAGTGCTATTAAATAGTGAGGTTAAGGTTATATTTACCAAGTCTCCACTTCAGCCTTCGGTGCTATTCCCGAACGGATTTGTGGATTTTATTTTCCCACCCGGAAAGTGAAATCTATCAACCTTGGCTAAATTTCTCAAATGGCATCAGTATTTCTGTCAAAGACGCCGAGCTCTGCCAATCTTCTGATATTCCAGATCAAGGAACCCATCTCCTTAGCTCACCCCTTGGCAACTCGGACCATAAACTAGTCAGCGCTTGTTTTCCATATCCATCCACAACCACCACAGCTCCTAACAGAACAGTCTAACACTAGCGGAAGGCCAACTGGTTGGGTCTTGTTCGCTTTTTCCAAGCCACTGACTGGGAAATGTGTTTTCGTGGTGCCAATGCGTCGCTCTGTGTCTCCAAAATCATGGTCCTTGGTAACTTCCATCAAGAAGAATCTTACTTCCTTCTCAACACCTCCTTTCATTCACAACAAGGAAGTGATAACAGATAGCAAATCCAAGGCCAACTTAATAGCATCTATGTTCGTCTCAAATTCTTCTTTACCCGATATTGATATCACAACCCCCTACCCTCGAGTGTACCACCCACTCATTGGGCTGGTTTCCCTTCAGGACTCACGAGGTATTTAGATGCCTCAAGGAGCTCGACGTCAACAAATCCACTGGCCTTGACGGAATTCCCCCTATGATTCTTAAAAATGTGCCTCATCTTTCGCTAAATCTTTGCGCAAACTTTTTGCCATGTCTTACTTCTCCGGAGTACTTTGCAAAGAAAAATGAAACCAACGACCCTTGAAACTACTGCCCAATAGCAATTATCCCAACCAAAGCTTCGATGAGTCTGGTCTCGTTGCTCTAGATATTTCATAGGCTTTTGACAGGATATGACATCCTGCTGTGTTGACCAAACTCTAAAGTATTGATATAAACGTAGTTCTAAGGAACTGGATTGAGAGCTTTCTTTCTAGCCGCTTAATCAAGGTATATAGTTTTGAACGGCGTCGAATCCAACAACGCCATTTCGGCCAGTGTTCCCCAGGCTCAATTCTATCACCCGCGCTTTTCCTTATGCTCGTTAATGGTCTGCTCTCAATCCCACTCCACTGATGAGGGTACGCCCTTGACAATATAAGACAAGCACGTGCCATACCTTGTCTTCACTATCGTGAACTAATGTCCACTTTGAACAACCAGAGCCTGTACTCCCGAAGACCAGACGATGAGGAAACGAAACGAAATAACGAGACGAGACGAAAATATATTACCTACTCTTGGACACGATAATCTCGTATTGCCTTGCGTTTGTAAATTTTGACCTATTATGCAAAACAAATTAAAACTATCAAAATAATTAACAATCCCAACACACAATTTAACAAGCATTAAAGCCTAAACGAAGACGATTACAAATATTTCATCGTTTATTTAGACGAAAACGAGACGTTATCGTCTTCCAAGGTAGCATTTTGACAAAACGATTTCGTTTTCGTTTCGTTTCGTCTTCGGGAGTACAGACCCAGGATATCATATCGATTCTTGATTTGGGCCGCATGAATCGTGTTGAATTCAACGTCACTAAAACTAAGTACCGCATCATCTCCACAAAAGCTAGCACCGACCTTCCTCTTATTTTAGCGCGAGAAGAGAATCTAACGGCTGACTCAACTCTTAATATCCTAGGGGTAACTTTAACATAGGATCTGCGATGGGATGATCATATATTCCAAATCCCCAAACAAGCCTCCCAATTACTTGGGTCTCTTAAAAGATGCAAGCTCCTTCTCCAGCCAGCCGCCCTGGCTACCATCTATAAATCCTACTTTCGGCCCCGCCTTGAATACAACTCGTATAACTGGGCAGACGACCCAAAACCCACATTGGCTTGCCTCAATAAGAGGCAAAATTGTGAAATCGAACTCATTGGTGATGGCTCCTTTCGCGCCTTCATAGCAGCTTTAACCCACGGTAGAGATTTTTACAGCCTATACTTTATCGCCTGCACGGCAATATTTTTCCCGCAACACAAGACTAGCTCTTTGGGCACCCACCCTCTACACTTTAGTCCCCCTTTCGCGCATAATACGATCTAGAATTTCGTTTATGAATAGAACAACTCGACTTTGGAAACCAGCACTGGACTGTCTTCCATATTCATTCTCTGTGAACGTCCTGCTCTGATCTGACTTAGAAGAAGAACGTTTACCAGAGAGCTAATTAGCCCCGTCAAGTCCGGCTTCTTCAACTAAAGACCTTCGTCCAGAGGGCTGCAGCTCTTCTGTTAGTGTTGTATGTACATAATATGCCTAACTTGGCCGCAATGATCACCACATAGGCCGCGTCTCCCGCCACACTCACTTAAAAACATGCAGCTTGTCAAGAGTTTTTGCTTCCTCCCAGTATATCCTGCGCTATTTTTGCCTATTCCTGGAGCAGCGGTCCAGTTGTCTACTCTTAATTTTATCTTGTCTTTTAGTAGATTATATTTGTTAAGCTTTGGCCATGTCGCATCTTCAGATAGAGACTAAGAAGCTCGAGATATACAAGGGCGCCGATATTACGAAGACAGATATTCGTCTTGGCCTCCTCAAGAATCTTCTTCTATCATTCTGTGCCTGACGGTTTTACTCTTCCAGTTAGTGGTCGCGATTATACGCAAGTACATTGTTTGGAGTAACGGGATTATAATATTTCTTCTCGAGCGTTCTCGGATTCGTCAGGGATTAATTAGAACAATTTGTTCCTTTTTAACAACTTTAATTTCAAAACCAAATTTCTTGCACACATGTGCTCCTCCTTCCTCCCTCTTCCCAATCTTCTCGGTGATTCAGTTAGAACAAATGATATTTTTGTAATTGACCGATAGTCCAATATTTTAAAGCTTCTTTTAAATTTTACGGCTTTTAATTTCCAGATATAGGAGCTAACTTAACTGATCTAATGTTCCAAGGAACATATAATGGATCACAAAAACATCAACCTGACCTCGATATTGTCCTAGACAGAGCCTGGCAAATTGGTATGGAAAAAATCATAATTACAGTTGGGACAGTAGATGAAGCCGAAGCAGCACTTCATCTAGCAAATAAAAGTGGTAATCCTTAAAAAAAATTTAACGATGCAAATCTATTTTAATATACACGCAGTCTAACAGATCGCCTATACATCACAATGGGCTGCCATCCAACCAGATGTCGCGAGTTTGAACAAAATCCAGATGAATACTATCGTTCTCTCTGCGAGACTATTGAAAAAAATTCAGAAAAAGTAATTGCAATTGGAGAATGTGGCTTAGATTACGATCGTTTACAATTTTGTGAAAAAGAAATTCAACAAAAATATTTCGAGAAACAACTGAACTTAGCTGAAAAGTATAAACTTCCGCTGTTCTTGCACTGTAGAAATTCACATGAGGATTTTCTAGAGATTGTTAATCGTAATCGTGATAAAATTGCTGATGTTGGTGGTGTAGTTCACAGTTTCGATGGTAGTATAGAAGAAGCTAAGAAACTAATTGATTTTGGATTTTATATTGGGATAAATGGTTGCTCATTAAAAACTGAAGAAAATCTACAAACTGTTAAAGAGATTCCTTCAGATAAAATTCTTATTGAGACTGATTGTCCTTGGTGTGGAGTAAGACCGAGTCATGCAAGCGCAAAATATGTTAAAACTCGTTTCCCAACTGTTAAGAAAAAAGAGAAATGGTCTGCAGGTACGCTTATTGATGGGAGAAATGAACCTTGTCAAATCAAGTAAGTATAGCTCCAAACAATTTGTTTTTTGTTGATCAATAAATGTGTGTGTTTTTCTAGGCAAGTCCTTGAAGTTATTGCGGGTGTGAAGGAAGAGGACCCGGAAAATTTAGCTAACATTTTTTATGAAAACACAAAGAAGTTGTTTTTTATGAAAACAGAATAAAAATAAACTTTTATTCGCTTTATTTGTTTTTTCATGATGATTTTCAACTCAACGACTTTTTCAGCTACCAAAAATCAGCAATCCACTTTTATTCATGGGGACACTAAAAGTTGGAATCAAATTACATTTGCCTAAGCTTGAGAAAATAAGGAGCTTTTGACATTAGATTATTTATTATTTTAAAATATACTTATTCCATTCTTCATAATATACTGCATATTATAACTCTTCTTTTTGTTGTTGTTGTATTTTAAACTTCCTAACACCGAAGTGTTAGCGTAACCCCAAGTTTACGACTGGTATAAGGTTTTTCAACCATATCAACCACTGAACTAAGTTAGTTTAATATAGTAGGCCTACATTGATAGCTTATGATAAAAATTGTCAGGGCTTTTTGGCTAGTACAGCATGTGAGTGACAGTCGTCATAGATTGATGCTTGATATTGATTCAGTTGGCTTTAGTCGTTGACACTTTTGGTTGGTAAATAGTTATGTCCCAGAATGATTGTTTTTTTTTATTTTTTTTTTTATTTTGCTGCTGTTAACTCTCTCTCTGCAATATAAGGGTTTCCTCTAAAAGAGGGCGTCAAATGTCATTAAAGCTAAATCTAACTACAACTTAATACATAAAAAAACAAAAACTGATGGTTGGTCACCGTGTGTCTACATATCTGTGTGGAAGGGATGTGTTGACCTCCAGTGTCCCGGTCGTCTCAATAAAACAACAATTCCCAGGTACTTCAGGGAGCTGTGAAGCATTTGTGCACCTTGAAAATCGCATTTGTAAAATGCACTGAACTAAAAATTGTGCAAGCTTGGATGTTTGGTTTTCGTAGAGTATGAATTGAAAGTAGCTAATGTTGTATAAGAACTGCGATAGAAATGTGTTATCACTGTGTCGAGCAGCAGATGTCTCCATCTCACGAACCTAGTCATTAAATAAAAATCTTGGATTCTTTTAGGAAGTTAACTAGTTCCATGATCCTTGATTCCTCGAAGGGAGTCAATGCTTCTACTAAGGAATTTGCATTAGATAAATTTGTAAAATTTGACCTGATGTTGGAGTATTTGCGGCATTTCAGGATGATATGTTCGGCATTATTTTTAATATTACATGAACTACACAGTTCATTTGAAATGACTCTTCTTTGTGGTGATGTGTTGGATCCACAAGTACCGCGGCCACTTGCTTTTGTTTCGTGACAAGTCGTTTGAGTCGAAGAAAGTGACGTTTCAGTCCAATTACGACTTTCAGCACAGGGACTTAGAGTGGAAATGCTGTTGAGTTTAGACCGCTGTACTGAAAGTCGTTATTCGACTGAAACGTTACTTTCTTCAGCTCAAACGACTTGTCACGAAACAAGATTCGACTTTCAGCACTCGTTACGACTCGAGTTCCAGCACAGGGGCCTATATATGCCGGTTCAAAAACCCTCAACACTCTTTGATTGTACGACTAGAAAGGAGACTTTTTATATATGTATATAAAACTACGCAGTAATATGACCAAGTCTATTCCTGAAAACCGGGTTTAGGGAATTACATGATTCGTTATGATATGATTTTTTTCTCAAAGAATGAATTCCCAGAAATAAACTCAATTATAATAACAACACTAATATTGTTTCTATTATGTATATTTTCTACATCGAAATTTTCATTTATAACTAATATTTTTCATTCTGTTCAATATTTTTGTTTTTATGTATAGGTAATTTGATACAATATTGTAATAAGAAAAGTATTTGTATATAAGCATTTTAAGTATTTATTTTTTTTTGGGTCTGTAAACTTTATTTTTTTCCCGATATACATAAATAACGCAATATTTACCGAACAATCAATTAACGTATAAATTTGTATTTTGTTGTTTCATTTTCATTCACATTGTATAAAACTTAAAATCAGTCGATAGCGAACTTGTTAAGACAATTTTTAAATGTAGATTTCTTCTTTTTTATTATTTTTTAAATATTAGCACTTCAAAATAGTCCTAGGAATGAATAATTTCAGTTTTTTTTTGTTTTTATATGTTTTGGTTACTATTTAGTATAATATGTATAGGCTGTTTGATTTTTTGTTTAACTATTTAATTTGGAAATATTCTATGATTCATTTATGTTTTTTTTGTTCTAATATACGATTTGAATTTAATTGAATAACAATTATTTTATATGGCTGTGTTAATGTTATGTTATCCATTTTTTTATGAAGTTGAAATATTCATTAAATATATTCGTTTTTAGATATGTTGTAGTCAGTATTTTGTTGAATAAAAAAACATTCAAGATTTTCATTTATTTTTGATTAAAGGGGGTATTTTTTTCTGCGAACACTTAATAGCTTTTATTTTCTAGCTTTCTTAACTACATTTTTTGTTTTTAATTTTATTTAAATCTTCCTTCATTAGAAATTATTATAAAGTACAAAAATATATTTTATCGCTTTTTTGAATTAGCTAATTATTATGTTTCTTTTTTCTTGTTAAACTATAAATAGTAATTATTGTTATAATTTGAAGCCAAGTGTTAATTTTATTGTTGATTGCTAATTTTATTTTTATTGTGCAGCTATTGATAATAGTTTTTTTTTTATAAATAGGCTTTTCAAATTATAGGGGATTTTAAAAGCTTCGAATGTTCAAGCCTACGATTGTAAGAAAATTCCAGTGGAGTTTATATTAAGCCTGATTGTATTCTCGAAATTGGATTATATGGATTCCGTTCAATGGTGAAACATATTCAACTAAGTTGGAGAAATCGAATATATGTACATTCTGGGGGATAAAAAGTGCGTATGATATTCGTTTTAAAAATCTGACTCTCAGGCAATACTGACATCTTTTGGCCTCCTTACAAACCAAATTTGAACACCTTGTAAATATTTTACTTTATACTAAGCTAGTTAAAAGGATTACCAACAAGTCCCGGCATCGTAATGTAACCTTAGTAAGAATCGAGATCAAGGCTTTAGAGGAAGAGTGAAGAGCGGCACTCAATTTAGTTTGCTTAAAAATTTTGTTCAGATTTTGGTGATCCACCTCTCTTCTTGTTTTTATAAATATTACAGTTTGATACAATTTTATCATTTATACGTTTGGCTTTTTTAGCTTATAATAATAGTAGCGACGTTAAAATGACACCCCAAAAATTATACTAACCTTCATTTAATGGGGATCCATAATATGTAGAGTAACTATTTTTATCCGAGTTGATAAATCTTCTGTAATACTTAAATCATTGTCCTCGTACAGATAGTCTCTGGGTACTACTGTGTAACAAGTTATATAACGCCTGGGGCCGGTTCGTGTATGTCGAAAACGAAAAATTTTTTTCGTCTCGGGTTCGCGTAAGTCGAAAAAATTGAAAATTTTCGACTGAAGCCGACGAAAGGCACTCGAAAGCTTTTGGGTTATCGAGTTTTTGCATTACGACACGAACAATTTTCTTTCGACTTACGCGAACGCTAAAATTTTCGTCGCCAAAATTTTTCGACTTCAATTTTTTTTCGTTCGACTATCGTCGTTCGCCATACACGAACCCGCCCCTGGTTATACTTGTTATGTGACTAAAAAATTATCGACGTTAATCAGTGCGTTATTCGACAAACAAGGTGAATGCGTAACTGAATGAACTGGTGATCCCACTAAAATTAATTAAAGCTGACGTAACCGCAAGGTGCAATCAGAAAACTAACTGACTGAGTATGTGTTTGGATAAAAGTGTCAACAAGCTAGGAGTTCAACTGAACTGTGGGCAAGTCTTGGTATTTAAGCAAGTTTTTTTTGTTATACAATTATTTTAGCATCGCGTTTAAACAAATAAAATACATAGTTTTAGAAGAATGTACTTCCATTGCACAGTCTTATGTTCATCGGTCAAATTGTTTAGTATATAACAGACTACCATTGAACTTGATCTCTGGACAACACTTTAATGATGCCACCCGTTCTTTATTTTACTCAAACAAATACCAACACATTGTTTCAACGAACTAAACAAAGATATTTGCCTTATGGGATCTTATGTAGACCTTATGTTATTCTGATCCAATTGTAAAGTGAAATACTTGGCAAAAAGTCTCCCTTCAACATGCTGAAAAGAAAAGGAAGGGTATTTCTATAAAGGGGAAAAGAATTGTGAAGGAATGATAACTTCTTGGGAAGAGTAAAAAGGTCGACAACCATGTCTCTCAGTCTGGGAATCGAATCAAAAATCGGAACGGGTTCTATGCCCTATGGCTATTGCAACCACATTTTTCAGCGAGCAAAATCTTTGCTTCAGTTGATAGAGTTGTTAACTGGCTTATTAAAAGTAAAATGTGAAATGCGGCAAAGTTGTGCCTATATACTTTATATTATGAAAGATATTTTAGTACTCTAGATCTCTAAACTTTTTTGACCGCATAACCTTGTCACGAAAATAATCATAAATTGTACCCCCAAATGATATAGCAGCATCAAAATCCGGATTCAACATCAATGAAAATAAAACTAAACATATGTCTAGAGAGGGAACAGGAGAAAATATAACAATCGACAGATATAATATAGAATCCGTAAACGAGTTTACCTACTGAGGAACTCAAATTAACAAAGACAACAACATTACGGCGAAAATTTAAAGAAGAATACTGCCAGCGAAGAAAACACACTACAGTATATTGAAATATTTTAAGCCAAAAAGAATAAGCAGATCTATCAAATTTAAATTATACAAAACCGTAATAAAACCAGTTTTTATGTACGGATCGGAAACCGCTTACTAGACATGACGAGTAGATCTTTGGAAGCTGCGAACGAAAAATTTCTCCGCAGAATCGCAGGCGCGATAAATGACTGGAGAAGAAGATACAATCACTAATTGTACCAAATATACAAAAAGCCAGACATAGACCCCTGTGCTGAATGTCGAGAAGTGATTTGTGACAAGTTTTTTGAGTTGAAGAAAGTGGCGTTTCAGACGAATTGCGACTTTCAGCATAGGGGGCTAAACTCTCACTTAGCACTTCCACTCTAGGTCACTATGCTGAAAATCGTAATTCGATTAAAACGTCACTTTCTTCAACTCAAAAATTTGTCACAAATCACGACTCGACATTCAGCACGGGGGCCATAACCATCAAGATATCACGCTTTCGCTGTATAGGACATGTAATTAGAATGCCTGAAAAAGCGCCTCCTATTTCTCCAAACGCCAGAGGGAAGAAGATCACAAGGAAGACTTATGTACGTACAATTGGGATTACCAACTGGAAGACAGAGACGCAGGACCGAGAATGTTAGAAGAAGATTCTTGAAGAGCCCAAGGCTTACAGAGGGAGAGGGCTGCCAATGATGATTATTGTACAATATATACAGGGTGTCCCGTGGCAAAATTTACACCCATTGGGTAATTTAAACTATGCATTATTTCTTTTATTATCTTCATGCACAAACCGGTTTTATCCTTTGCTTCAGAAAATTTGTCAGATTCACCCTGATTACCTTTTTCATAGAATCTTGTACCAGATATACATTTATGTATATTTACATTAAATTTTGCATATAATTTGAAAAGCCATGAAAAAAACTGAAGCTTCTCTCTGTTAAAAAGTGCCAACAATACGCGCTAACATTTATCAAACATGAAATAAATAAGGAATAATACGGCTACAACTATATATTATATACAATATTAAAAAAAGACACTGGCATACTCATGTATTTTATTATCATTTTTCACATTTTATTATGATATTCATTTTTGTTTTTTTTGTTTTGATATACATTGGAAAATAGTTTTAAACTCATTTTAAAAATAAGAAAATTACAAGAATATTTTTTTTTAAGTTAAATTAAAAAAAAAAAGAATTTATCCTATAATCTTACAAACTAAAAAAATTCAAAAATATTTACATATATAGAGAGAGATGTATAGAGAAATAATAAAAATTATTAAATTAAAAGAAAAATACACTAACTCGTATTGATATATATTTATATATATATAATTTTTTTTATTTTTTATTTTCTCTTATATTTATTTTTAATCTTTTGTTCACTGTGTTAAATAGGAAATTTTTGTTTTTCTTTAAATTCAAATAAAATATAAAATTCAATTTCGGTAGTTGCTTCTCTTTTGTTTTTTGGTAAATAATTAACAATACAACAATTATCTCCTTTAAATATACATACATATATTATTACTTTTTTAAATAATTTGTTTTTGTTTTTTTCATTCAAAAAAAATATTATAAAAAATAAAAAATGTAAACATTTAAAAAAGTATCAAATCTTAAAATAGCCTCTGAATGATTTCTTATATTTTTTTTTAACTTAGCGAAGGAGTTTTCGTCTGTTGTAGGATATAGGTTTCAGTAAAAATTTATATAAAGTTTTTTGATAAAAGGATCGATACGTTTTGTTTCTATATAGTATAATTAAAATCCCGATTAAAATAATGATATGATTTTCTTTTTGAAATATTTTTAACTCCTTTAATAATTGTTATTAAAAAAACAATTACATGATAAAAATTTATTAAAAAATTTAGTTTTTTTGTTGTTGCATACAATTTAAAATAAAATTGATATCTATATAAAATTCTAATGATCCATCAATAATTTTCTTTATACACTTTCTTATTTACTCCTTCAAATCATTTTATAACATAAAAGTTGAATATTTTTCCATTCAGCCTTCTCTTTTTACAATCAAAAATAATTTATACACTTTTATGTGTGCAATAAAATAACAAAAAAAGAAAACATAATTTAAAAAATATTAAAAAGAAAAACAATAATTCACTGGCAAAAAAAAATAATTCAAAAACAAAATTTCATAGCATCTTTTTCCTTTTTTTCTAAAATTCAAATTATTTTTATATTTTTGTGTGGTGTTTTTTTGTTTTTACGGCGAAGAAATGTTTTAAGTTATATGTATATGAAACATCCTTTGTTTGTTTATATTTTCTCTTTAGTTTTTTTTTTGTATAAAAAATCAGTAAAATTCAAAATTTTGAGATTTTAAAAATTGGTTGGTTCAGAGCTTAGTGTATACAAATAGTTCTAATTTATAATGTTCATGTTAGAAAAAAAATGTTGCTTGCTCTAAATTACTAATTTTTAGTGTTTTTTTTTATTTATTAGTTTTAGTGTATTTTTGGGGCACTTCTATCATTTATTGTTCGATTGCGCTTTAATGTAGCTCCACGTTTTATTTGATCCATTAGCGATTCATGACATAGCCGGGGATCAGGCTGAAATATTTAAAAAAAAAATTTCATTAGTAAATATATTAACTAAATTTGAAGTAATATTAATATAATTATTTTAGAAGCAATAGTGCAGTAGTAATATTAGTTGAAAAGTTTGTGAAAAATCTAATATAATTAATAGTAGCAAAAATAAGTTCTTCTCAGTGACCATTTGCTAAAAGCACTTTGATATGATTTTCAATTTGTAAGGATTTTTCATATCAAATTTGAAAATAGGTCAGGAAGACCACCATTCTTCTTTAGCAAATATCTTGTTTTGATTTGTGCCGTATAATATTTTTTATTTATTAAAACTGAGCATTACTCTTTGTAATGAGCAATATTGAATGTAAGTTTATATCGAGGGATTAATAGCGGTTAAGATAAGCTGGAGTAGTCTAGGGAGACACGATTCACCCTGAGTTTAAATTCTAGTATTTTGTGTGAATTCGCAGAAATAATGACTGTGGAAGATTGTTCGACAGTCAAGTTATTCTATGGCCCCTGTGCTGAAAGTCTAGTGATGTGTCGTGATAAGTCGTTTGAGCTGAAAAAAGTTACCTTTCAGTCGAATGACTATTTTCAGCACAGTCTAGCCTATAGTCGAAGCTCTAAGTTGATTTTAGTCCTCTATGTTGAAAGTCGTAATTTGACTGGGAAATCACTTGCTTCAGCTCAAAGGGCTTGTCACGACACACAACTCGATTTTCAGAACAGCGGTCTATATATAAACGAATTTCTAGAACGTATTACGCCTGATATATAATAGACATAGATTGACGGTCATTACAGCGCCGTATTACTGACTGAGATCAAGGTCCCATAAGACGGGGTTATTTATATTACTTTTAACGAAAACCAGTACATTATGATGTGCGTTTATTATCATTCGTATTAAAGCTCTTAAAAACCCAGAAATTGACGTATGTTCGTTAACGTCTATTATAGTTCCGACTTTTCAGTATTGCAAGTAGTGAGACAACAGTGAGATCAAAAGAATAAGAATAAACGATGCTAACAGAAACTATTTTAGCCTTCGACAACATCGTACCTCACAAATTTTGTCTAGGCTAAACTATGTATATACCACGCTAGTCCAGCCCATTCTGATGTTTGGATCATTGCTCGCAAACAACAACAGATGGTCGCTCACATCAATTGTCAATTGGAAATAAATGTCTTTACAGTGACAACACTTGTGATACCATTGTGGCCAGGGTGATCCTGAATGATGCGTCCCATGACCTGCTGCTTCAGTTGGTGACGATGTTGCGAATTGGACAGTCGATTCTTTTGGGTATTCGAACAATACATCTCAGGTAAGCTTGTCAATGCGTCATTTATCAAAAAATGGCTCATCCTCCTATCTCATTTGACAGAGGGGTTAAAGGACGTGAATTAAGAATGGCTTCTGGCCAGAGACGGCGCTTTCATAGGTGCAAATGGTGCACTTGCACCGGGCGCAATTGAACAGGGCCGTAATTTCAATAATTAAATTTAAAAAAATATTGAAACTTTAAAAAACAATTTTGACTGAACGGGCAATATGGCATACTAGCCGGCCCTGCCTCCTATGCTAGTAGACAACTGCACTCTGATAATGCGGAAGAGGGATATTAGAAGAGTCATAGATTAGGTAATGAAGGACGACAACTGGGAAAACTACAAGACCAGAAAAAAGAAATGAAAAAAATCTATACGTCGATGAAGAAGAGTGCCGTGGCCGGCGAAATTCTGCAGAATACAGAATATTTCGGAAAGTGTCAAAGTTCATGAAACAGAAGCTGGAAGAAACTAGTAAAATCATGATGGAAGCTCTCTCTCCGGGAAGCTTCTTCTCGGGTAGGCGTTATTCGAAATCAAATGAAAACGAGGTTAAAGCGGGATTAGATTGATAGGATCGGGACAGAATAGGGATTGAAACCTGCTATAGAGTTTTTCTCATTCAAGAAATCCCGGCTTGCGACAAGAAGGTCATTGCACTTAAACAGGGGCTGCGCTTACATTTTGGCAAATGGTGCACTTGCGCAGGTCGCAATTCAAGTAGGACGAAATTTTTCCATTATCCTTCATTCCGAGGAGCATACTGGCATATTGCACCGGGCGCATAAAACTCAAGCGCCGGCCCTGCTTCTGGCCATTTGAGATGCATTCGGGAGGCTTACACAGGAAAACTAAATTTGAACTTTTAAAAGGCCTGAGGCTTGTTATGGCTCGCAGGTGTGGATCACGACCCAAAAAGTCGAGAACTTATAAGGCGCTTTTGAGAGAAAAATCTTGAGACACATTATTGGCTCATTAAACATAAACGGTATCTGGAAAATTAGACGAACAGTACCAAATCTATAAAGAGATAGACATCGTCAACTATATGAAAATAAATAGATAATAGAAAATAAATGCCGGAAAACAGAGCAATGAAGAAGATATATAAGGGAATCATATTCGGTAATAGACCACCAGAACGACCGAGGAAAAGATGGTTCGGAGCCGTCGAAGCAGACGCTGCCGTTGGGCCTACGAAATTGAAGGACTCTAGCCAGTGAGCAAGAAGGTTGGAGGGGACAACTGAACGAGGCCAAGGCTCGTAGGGGCTGTAGTGCTATTGAACTGAACTTAACTGAACTGATTGTGGAACAAAAGAGTTCCCGAATAAATCAAGAGAGCTCTGTGCATTCTCATAACTGTTTTTCATATGAAAATAAACGGGAATTTGTATTTTGTTAGAAGTCAGAGATAAGTTCCTTCGTACATTAGTTAAAAATGGAAGTTAAACCCCAATTGCAGTTGTTCAGCTTCAATGTTAACTTATGACAGTACTTTTGTACGGTAAAGTGCAGGGTCACCGAATCCATCATTATGCGTCTTAATGTTTTGCTTCAGCAGATGCTATTGCAATAGTCAGACTAAAAACTGAACTGAGACTATTTGGAAATTTATTTCAAAGGTTTTGTCAACGATCTTGCCAATTAGTTGTCTGCGCAAGCATGGTATAAACTAAACAATCTTATTTGGGTCCATTATTGATGGTTAGTCAGTTAGTCAAATGGCAAAAGTATGAAAACGGTCGCCGATTTCCCATAGTACTGCTTTGTTTTTAGGGGGGTTATAGTATGTTAAAGATAACTTTTTCTGATATAATCTCTCTTTTGCTTATCATTTTAAATAGATGATATCACCACCATACTACAAAAATATCTTTTGATACCTATACTACCAAATTATTTCTCTCAATTTGAATGTTTTTGGATTTTTGTTAATAGCCTCCATTTGTTTTAAAGAATCAAATTGCTTTAATGTAAAAAAACTATGTGTGTTAGACCGTCCAAAAAACTTATAAATACATAATTGAAAATAAAAGTATACCATAAATTTTAAAGTAATAATAATTTGGCTTGGTTAGATATCCAAATCAACTAAATCGTTAATTTCTTCACACTCTTAAATAATTTAAATTAATTTTGGTTTTAAAAATCCACAACCGTTAACCGTTTTTTGAGAAAGCTCCATTAAGTTCTTACCTTAATCGCTTTCTCTTGCCTGTGAAGTCTACTTAAATTTTCAAAGTGCTGAGATATAATTTTGGAAAGAAAAAGAAATGAAATATTGTAACAAAACAAATAGATGAACAGATTTATAAAAAATAAAAATGAAATATGTAATTATATTTTATAGCATTAATATACTTACCAAAGCTTTACTGTTAATTAAATTTCTTACTGCAAATGCCCTACCGGATAAACCTTGTTTAGCTAATTTTGCGTTGAGATTCTCTAAAAATTCAGCTTTTGTTTTGGCTCTGATACTTCCAGATTTTTCGTTATTGGAGGGCGTGTAATCTGAAGGGAAATTAAATTGAAAATTTTAGCGATTTACTGGAAAATTTCAGAGTTTTAAGTGTTAAGAATTAAATAATGCGTGAGATAAAATTTGAAACAAAATCTGGTGATGAAAAGCTTATAAACGTATTTACAATTGTCTATATTAGGAGCTATCATCAAATAACTTAATATTATTTAAGTTTGCATCTTTACAGATTTTGGAATTTCGTAATATTCAATATAAATATGACAATTGTATCACCGCTATAAATTTCGTTAAAATAATCTGAATAAGCTAATTTACTTTTCGATAATTAATCATTTATTTTTCAAGATTTTAGTTCTATAAATGGTTGGCAACCCGTATTTTGAGTCGCGTCTTTTAAACCAAGGTACCATGCCGAAGGCTGAATAGCCAACCAGTGAGTATAAACAGGCTATTCGCAAACGGTCAAACGAAGTGCAGAATTGGAGACAATGAGGCCGCCGGACAAATCGGAGGACAAAACCAATGAAGCGAAATTTCAAGCAAGGGCAGCAGGTGCGATAACCTCTCGCACTAAAAGGGAAAGATTCCGGGAAGATAGCTCAGCGCCTACAAAATATCTCAGGCACGGCATGGATTAAGGTTTTCAAAACGGTTTCATATAACGAGGCTGAATACGATGAAGAACTCAGTGAGCGCTTGGACGAACTAACAGTCGTTGAGTTTGAGAGGGAGTTAGCATTTACAAGCTGAGATGCAGCGGTTGACAATGTAGTATATACATGACAGCAGGCGGCCTGTACCACCTTCCGGCTGCATGAAGCGGGTTGCTGGGTCGAAAATACCTATGGCACAGTAATATACTGCGTTATCTATCACAGGAAATGGTATCAGGACCTACCGGTTACATGGTCGCATGGTCGCAAAATTAAATTTCAGTAGTGACCTTAAAATCCGGATCCCTACCAGAGAGGAATGGGAAAATTTCCAACCTGACAAGGACCATGTCTTTTACACAGGCGGACCCAAATCAGAGTCGGGTGTAGGAGCTGGAGTGTTTTCCTCATCAATCAACTTGCAAAACAGCTTCCGCCTGCCTAATTTCGTCAGAATCTTCCAGGCAGAGCTTCTGGTAATTTTTCATGTCTCTCTTACAATGCAGTCGAATCCAAGGCCGGAGAAGTCAGGGTAACACCCTCAGGAGACACGCATAGTGGGCAAAAGAGCCATATGAGGCTCGCGAGCCGAGTTGGCCGACCGTTGTCCTAGAGAAGTTAATCTCGGGCCGGTTCACGTAACTCGACAACGAAATATTTTTTCGTTTCGCGTTCACGTAGCTCGAAAAAATTGCAAATTTTCGTTTGTTGACTCGAAAGCTCTTATGTTATCGAACGCTTGTATTATTAAGATTAATTTTCCAATTTAAAAGTAGACTTTTATAAGTTATTACATATGTAAATTATTTTTAAAAATTTAATTAAGTTGATGCCAATAAATTGTATAATTTTACAGCGGTTTTTGTAAAGAAAATCGTGTTTCAGTAATGTGGTTTCCTTAAATTTTCTTTCGAGCTACGTGAACGCTCAATTTTTTCGAGACAAATTTTTTCGTATTCAATTTCGTTTCGAACGATTGTCGTCGTTCGAGCTACGTGAACCGTTAGGATATCAGACTGAGTCACAGCATCAACATAAGTTTGGAACTCAGCAATAGCTACAACAAAAGGAACTCAGCAATACTGCAACAATACGGAAACTGAATCGACCATAAATGACGTGACCTTCAAATTCTCAAGTAAAGCAAAATTCTTGGCTGTAATTCTAGATAGTGTAAAAATACCCCCATTCACTTACAGGCAGTGGCCTTTTAGATCAGGCCTGCCGGTACGGCCCGACGAAGGCTACAGATTACTCAATCTGACTGAGGAATAATATTTCATGCAGGTGAAGTCATGATTCACTAGAGACACAGGCGAAGACCACAGCTTAGCTTAGGCCTCAACGAAAACTTCAAGGCAGCTCCAGACTCACGCCGTGAACACCCGCGAACAAGCGCGAACGTGAGTGTGGATGGTTTTCGCGACTTTCTTTCCGTTCCGAATGGGTACGGCGTGAATTCTTGCCGTAAATTCACGGCTTGAGAGTGAATAGAAGTTCAGATCTTCAGCAACGAACTAACGATAAATGCCCAAATATAAAGATTTTTGTCAATTTTCTTGGACTGCAGGCCTCATACAGTTGGCGGCCGTTGCGTGTGTGGTGATACTTGGTCTCAAGACGAAAACTTTCAGGCCACGGCCCGTCGGCGACCTGAGTAGAAATGTAGGCCTTAAATATGGGTAAATTATACAAAAAAAAATTTACGTTGACCCGCGAAAAGGAGGCCCTTAGAATATAGAACTACAGGAAGACACGCCGAATTTTAGCGTAATGACATTTTTGTTGAATGAGCGCTCACGTTTTGGTAGTTGTGTGTCCACTACACGCGGAAAAGCGAGTGGATTAGAGGAAGGGGCAAGGAGTCTAAATTATCAGTTATCTCAAATAAAATCTTACCCAGCCCCGCACAAATCACCTCACGTAATTTATGGACAACCCCTTATGTGCAATGAAAGGTTTTATCCTACAAGATTATCGACGCACGATAGGAACGAGCTCGCCAGTCGTCGGTTGTTGTACGTGAAGTATGATTTCTATTTTAGTGAGAAATTTTATTATTTAACCGCTTGAACATTTAACTGCAGTGTGTTGATAAATTTTTTTAAATTGTGCGTATGTGGTGTACGGCCGTACTATCTTGCAACCAGCCTTCTGATGCCCTTCACATGACCGAGGACTATATTTCAATCACACATATGCCCCTTGTAAGGTATTTTTACTCAGGTCACCAAGAGCTGTATAGAAGTCATACAGATGAAGTGGGAGCACAATTACTGGGGCTGCTTATCAATGAAAGCAAAACAAGGTACATACATGATCCCAAAATCAAGTAGCCCTTCAGATACAAGCATATAACCATGACATCAAGTTGCTGCTGTATAAGATGAAAGCTTTATGGTTGGGTGATTTCCAAAATGCATCACTGCGGTATCACTGCAGAACTCAGCAATTGGAAGTCTGTAGCTGAATTCTGCAGTGATACCGCACTGATGCATTTTGGAAATCACCCGTTGTCTCTTATGCCAGAAAGAACGATTCCAGAGATTCTAAAATAATGAGATTTACGAACAATATATAGATGTGGTGAAACTAATAAAGACTGCAGGACATCTAACCTACTCCTTTTAAAGAAGAACCTACTCGGAAAGTCCTTTATGGTAGGATTTATGAAATGCGAGAGCAAGGTAGACAAAACCTCCACTAGAAGGATGATGTAGACTAACATGTTAAGCATGACAAACTGGATGATATTTGAATCGGGATTGGAGGAAAATCCAGTTATGAGAGGCAAGGACCAGATCCCGGATGTAAAGCCACATAAGTAATTAATTTAAGAAACTATTGTTATTGAAAAATCGCTCGCTACCCACTAAAAGTTGCGTTTTCTATTAGGATAAAGAAATTCGTAAAGAATCATGGTGTTGTTGGTCTGACTATCAAGCAAATTTCTCAATTTGCGTTTGGTTATATAATATGATAAAATTCTACTTATTCTTAACTAGATTTTGTCATAAAAACTCTAAAGTTAAATATTACTTAAATTTAGTTAGTATTCAAATAAAAATCTTTGTAAAATTCATATGTTAAAGGGCAACTGATCAGAAAATAAGGTTGCACTTAGGTGTAAGCATCAAAACAAAAAACACTCGCACTCTTCAAATTTAGTGTTTTGTTGTTATACTAATTTAAAAAATTAAAAACAAAAACAAAAGAAACATACTTAAAAGCTCAATCAAATTGCAAGAGAAGCAACCAAAATTGAAGCATATTATGAAATCTTTAAAGTCTGCCTCTGTTATCAGCATGTAATCACTCAAATGTGATAACTAAAAGCATAAAATTAAAATGGGCAAAATGGAAAACAAAAAACAAAATCCGGACCAGCTCCCTCGAGTGCAGCAGCGCATCTTTCAGGCAAACTCAACAGCAGCAAAGAAAACGGTAGGCAAAAAAATATTGTTAAGAGATTTACTTGTGTTCGCCGCATACTGTCCTGGAGTACTATTTCCGAAACTGGAAGAGGAATAGTGAACAGTGGTCGTTGTTATAAAAGGATTGGTAGAGACAAGAATTTTCTGATGGATGTTATGGCGACTAGATTGATGCTGCTGCTGTTGCTGCAGCTGGTGCTGCGCATGGACATGAGAACGATGGTGCTGGTTATGTTGATGAGATATCGGCTGTTGATTCTGCTGTTCGACTGGCTGATGGCAATGGGTCGGATGATGGTGCTGATGGTGATGGTTATGATGATGATACTGTGCTTGGGAGTTTGTGATTGCACCTGATTGTGATTGATTGTGATGGGAATCGTTTTGAATGTGATAGTGATGATGTTGGTACTGGGTGCTAGAGGTATAGATTTGATTATTTTTACCATCATAATGTTGAGACTGCTGGTGCTGATGCTGATGTTGGCTACCATGGTAGTATCGTTCCCCTGCACGCGAGTAAATTTGTTCTGACTGTATATAATTTTGATGATGCGGAGAATTTTGTCCTGAACTATGTGTTGATTGTGCAGTTTGCGTTTGATTTCTGTTATCCTGGTAGGCATGATGGTAGCTTGTATAGTCATTATGTTGGGGTACTACTTGCTGGGTATGTTGATTGCTTTGTTTGCTTGGCGTTAATCGGGCATTTAATTGTGCTATTAAGCTGGTGCTGGTTTTCTGTGGGCCCGCTAAAAGAAAAAAAGAATTCACTTTATTATAAACTTATTTAAAATACACCAATAAACTCTTACCTGGACTAGGACTTCTAAAACTAGACATTTTAGTGACTTGTTTAGGTTGTGCATATATACCAGGCGAATTTGAATTGGTTGTTCTAAAAGACTGAAACGATCACAATAAATATTTATTAATTAATTAAAGCTCAATCAATTTGAATATAAATTATTAATGGAAAATGAATTTTGAAAAAATAAAATAAATGAAATTTACTTACAGAATTATGATTATCACTATTTAATGTGTTTGTTGTATTGGAATTGGATGACGGTGGTGTGTACATTGAACCTATTGAACCGTCATTCATTGTAGGTGAAAATAAACTCGTAGTGTTGTTATGTTGTTTATTCGTCTATTGGAGATTGAAAGGAAGTAGATGTTTTTTGTAAGAAGAGAAATGGTTATTTTATTCAAACAAAAATAAAAAGATAAAACAAAAAATAATATGATGCCAATGATTTGATAGATAAAAGATTTGGAAACTATATTGAAATAAAATTTGTTTACCTGTATTGTTGGCGTTTGATTTATTTGTTGATTTTGTGCTCTTCTTAAAGCACTAGGACTCGCTGGTGTATGCCTTATAACCGTTAATGCTTTAACTGTTTCTGCTACATTTATTGTTGGTGATGCATTATTCGTTCTATCAAGTAAATATGCTGGTGGTGGTGGCAAACTTTCTGCTGATGTATTCATTAAATTTTGTTGAATTAAATTGGGCGAATTCTGAAATGGAAATGATTTTTTTTGTTATAAAGTTATAGTAAGAAGTTTTTATTTTTAACAAATGTTATATAGATTAAGCTTAAACTAAATCGAACTCATGGTCTACCTTGGTGCTATAACTATATCCTATAGAGACAATGGGTTCAATTCCCATCCACAAACATGGTCTTTCTTTTTCCATCATCTTCCAGATAGTTATAACTTTTTGACAATTGTTTTCATTTTTTACGGGAATCTAATTGATTCCCCTCTTCTGCAGAGATATGTAGTTCACTTTATATTTTTTTTATTATTTTCCCTAAGACCTATGGGATGTGACAGCGAGGGAGACCCAATCTTTGCTGGAAGGACGGCGTAGACCAGGACGCTCAGAGCTTAGGGATGCCAAACTAAGATGACATCGGCTTAGAATCGGGACCGTTGAAGAGAACAGTTGCGAGAGGCCAGGACCGGTAGAGCCGTTAAAGAAGAAGGACTTCATGCGAATTTCAAGTTTGTTAAGTGCCACTTATTAAATTTTAAACCCCCAATATTCGCACATAAATGATACTGAGTTAGGTCATTACCAGATACATATCTGAATACACTTTAGTGCATAACCTCTCTTCCCATAGTGGCATTGCCTTCTATGTTAGGGATAACGTGGCTTATTAAAAAATATATAAAAGCAGATCTCAGATTTATATATATAAAAGCAGTTTTCAGATTTCAACTCTCTTTGGATTAAAATCATCTTCCGAAGCCACGTCATATTCTTTTGCTTCCTATACGTTACATAAGTAACGAAGCCTCCAACTTCATCATTTGATACTATTTCCGAAAAAATTTTGTCGTCCAATCCTGAGTGTGAAATCATCGTTGCGGGTGATTTCAATGTTTACAACGTAAACTGGCTGACTTACTCAAATGGCACCAGTGTTTCTGACAAAGACGTCGAGCTCTTTGCAGACACTAATAATTTACATCAAATTGTGGATCATCCCACGAGACTCCATGATGTTGCTGATCAAAGATAGGTTCCTTGATTTTTTTCTTACTTCCAGCGTTTGATAGAGAATGGCACGCAGCTCTGCTAGCTAAACTCAAAGCTGTTGGAATTGACTCACTTCTTTATACGTGGATTGAGATTTCCTTTCCGTCCGTTCATTTAAGGTAGTATTGGATGGCGTCAAATCTGAATCTCACCCCATCTCTGCGGGGTCCCCCAGGGGTAAATTTTTGATCTTTATAGATGACGATCTGACGACGGTACCCTGCGTTACTCTTACAGCTTCGATACAAGACAGACACATGACAGATCCTGTCTTGATGACGAAATTAAATTCATTCTAGAGTGGGGAAGTAGGAATCGTGTCGAATTCAACTCCACCAAAACCAAGCACTGTCTTATTTCAAAAAAAAAGTTCAACATCTCACCATCTTGACAGTGGGTGACGTTGAACTAATAGCTAAAGACTTGCGATGGAATAACCACATATTCCAAATCGCCAAACAAGCATCCCAGTGTTTGGGATTTCTTAAGAGGTGCAAGTTCCTCTTTCAGTCATTGGCCCGTGCTGTAATATATAAAAACTACATTCGGCCTCTTCTCGAATACAACTTCCTAATCCGCTTCGATAATACCACCTTGGCTTAGTTAGATAAGGTGCAAAGGACCCTTAAATTAATGATGACGACACCTTGGAATATAGCACCGTAGGAATATAGCAGCATTGGCGAAACATTATAATTTTGGTTTCCACGAGACATTCACATTACTTTATGCGAATTTCGATGTGTATGTTTAAAATTATGCATTTCATTCGCAGAAGCAAAAGGGAACATTCGTAATATTCCTACTCCAGAGCGCGCCAATGCACTTAATGCGTTAAAAATCAAATCTAAAACTATATATTGATTTATGGCCATCATTAAATTTCCTCATTTTCAATAGAAACAATTGAAATCATTTTAAACTCGTACAACATCTGAGAAATGACATTTTACTTCCTCCAACTTTTCTATTTTTATACTCTTTTATTTCCATTCTGCAAAAGCCCTTCTTACACCGTAAAGTTGACGTCCTTTATTACCAATATCGATTTCAACTCGCGGAAGTAAAATAAAAATGTGCGTCGTGCATGCAAATGCCATCACCCTCACCCTCACCTAATCTGACGACTTATACATACAAGGGAATGTTATTTAAATATAGGAAGTAGTCATAAAATAATCTCTTCACTGAGCATACATATGTACATAAGCATATGTATATCACATTTTGTAAATAGTATTTCTTATCAACTAATCGATAAATTAATTATAATATTTACATCGCATCGTACAAATAACATTATTTGTAAAATATGGTGATAATAGGTTTGCCGGACTTTGTATTATAAAAAGTTAATTTCTTCAATCATAATAAATGTGAATTAATCTATAATTAGTAGGATTTTAATTAAGCGTTGTTTTTTTTATGATTTTTATATTGTTAGTAAGAATTAGTCCTAAAGGGGTCGTCCATAAATTACGTGAGGCGATTTTTCGATCCCACCCCTCCTCCCTTGGTGAGATGTCGTCAGATTTGGCTCGACCCCCTCCCCTGCCCCCCTAATCTCACGTGAGATTTTTCAAATTATACAAAATCTCTAGTATTTACACTAAAAAATACGTAGTAACGGTCGTAACTAGAGATGCGCCGAATGTTCGGCCGAATATTCGTATTCGGTATATTCGGCGTGTTTTTTAATGTTCGTATTCGGGCGAATATTCAGTTAGTTTGCCGAATAATTACCGAATATTTAAATAGTTTATTTTAAGAGTTACAAATGTTAAAGAGGCTTTATTATGGAACCGTACATAGGTAGTATTTGTAAATGAAACAAGCACTTCTTTGTGTAACCATATTTATTCACAAGATCAAAAATTTAAAAAAAATGAGAATCTACACACGAGTCGACAAAAACGAGACCGATTTGAAACTAGTTGGCAACTGCTTGCGTACGACTATTCTTGCCGGTCGGAAGAAATAGCAAGCTTGTACTTGCGTACTTGCGTTGGATTCAGCGGTCCATGATATGCGTATGTCGAATGCAGAAATATAGAAAAAGTTCAAAGTAAACCGACATTTGCGTTACATGCATTCCATTCATGGAATATTCCGTCAAGTCGCATTTGAATACACACACTTCTATATTGCCTGTCACCGAATGCAACGCATGTACGCTTGGAAATGTCACCAGTTTCAGTTGCGTGGTTGCCTTTGCACGTGTCAAAGTTTATTCAACAAAATCTTCGTGAGCACAGAACACCGATTGGTGAAAAATCAGTTGCGCTTATGTGTGGACAAGGGTTTCATTTTAGTTGTAAACTGGTTGCGAGCGTGATATTGGTGGAACCGGTTTGAAAATGGGATTGCAAATCCGTCGACCAATGTGCGTAATGTTTATGGAATTCTTGCTTTAGTCTCTTATTTTTTGGCGATAGTTCTATCACGCGAGAAATTGCAATAAAAGAAAGAACGGCACATTGAGTGAGCGAGCCGAGTTAGCGCGAAGTGCTCAAGGGGTGGGCGAACGCTGCTATTCGCAGATCGTTTCACCGACCTATATAAACTGCGAAAAAATGAACCGAATAGTTCGGCCGAATGTTCGGTTCGGTACATTTTTGACCGAATATTCGGCCGAACCCACATTCGGCGCATCTCTAGTCGTAACCATAGCTAGTCGGGCCGGTTGTGTGCAAGATTTTATTTAAGATAACTGATAATTTGTCCTCCTTCTTGCCCCTCCTTTATTACACTTGTAGTGGACACACAACTACCAAAACGTGAGCGCCCATTCAACAAGAATTTCATCACGCTAAAATTCGACGTATGCCTTCCTGAAGCTCTACATTCTAAGGGCCTTTTCGCTGGACAGTGTTACTTGTCTCGTAAACTGAAGAATTCGCCGAGTCGGGGGTTTGGCTGGCCGGTGGCGGCTAAACAATAGCCCCACTTTCTAGAGTCCGCATAACCGCGTAAAATTTTTTGTGCAGGATTTACCCATATCTTAAGGCAGGCTTAAGGCCATGGCCTGAAAGTTTACGCCTTGAGAACAATCATCACCACACACTCACCGGCCGCCAAATGTACGAGGCCTGAAGTCCAAAAAAAACTGACAAAAATCCTTGTGTTTGGGCATTTATCGTCAGTTCGTGCCTGAAGATCTGAACTGCTATTCACTTTCAAGCTGGCAAAGAACGGAAAGCGTTGAGGCCATGAACATTATTGAACTAACAACCTGCTATATTAAGCTGTCGTCTTTGCCTGTGTGTGTAGGGAATCATGACTTCACCTGCATGCCACGGCCTATCAAGTGGATACCTGAAATATCATCCCTCAATCAAACTAAGTAATCTGCATCCTGGCCGACCTGCTTTGAGAAAGACAAGCACTGTTCTTGAAAAAAAAAATTACGTGATATTTGTCGAACCCCCTCTCTCCACATGAGATTGGGTGAGATTCGGCTCGACCCCCTCCCCTCTCCCCTAAACTCCTCACATAATTAATGGACGACTCCTAATCTTTGAAATATTTTACAAATAATTTAATTTTATTGAGCAACTACCCCATCCTAGAATGAATTTTAACCATAGCCTATATATCTTTATTACGTAATCCTCAAGTTATTTCCTCATCCTCAATTAACCCCAAAAGCATCTAACCTTCTCTACAGCTTAATCACTAAAGTAAACACTCCTTTCGAATTTAAGGGCACTCAGGTCAAGCATGCTTTCAGTTTTTAGCCCAAAACACAGTACAATAAAAAATTACTAGGTGTAGTCCTACTAATATGAGCTTCTAATCTAAAAAAAAATCCCATTTCTTCCCTAACCTTTTTAGGATAGGAACCCACGTTTAAAACCAACAACAGCTAGATATCATTGATTCTATTTTAGTCTATTGTTAATGTAATTTATCACTTACCGGAGTTGTAAGATTATGACTTGGTGTCACGGAAGAACTTCTTCGTATAGGAGGCGGTGGTTTTGTTGTGTTGACAGAGGAACGACGTGCTATTCGTGTTACACAGCCTATATAAATTGTGAATAGATATAGGATATATTTAATAAAATTTTACTAAAAAAAATAATCAATATACAAACTAACAAATGTGTAGATATATGTATGTATATAATAGTTAATAGACATTCAAAATTTAGACAAGGAGGCGAATCACAAGAAAACTTTTATATCATGACAAAAAACGAACAGTTAAAAAAATGATAAAAAGTATAAAATAATATACAAAAATAAAAGATTGAAATTATTATACATATATATAAAAATTAAAAAAGATGAAAATTATAATATAAAACAAAAACCCGAAACCATAATTATAAATATAAAATTATAAAAACGGAAATTAAATTGAAAAATCAAAAAACAAACCCGACAGTGAAGCCGGTCTTGGTGATATGATCGGTTTAGAGCGAAGACGTTCATCCAGATTCGCTTTAAATTCTTTCATGGATGTCTTATTTGTACTTGGGTCGTTGACTAAATAATTTTCAACTCGCTTCAAATTTGTTTTTGTCAGTTTATAATCATCGATACTAGCCGTACCTTTATCTGATGATACTAGCGATGTTGTTGATGATCGCTTCTCGGACTGTGGGGAATTTTGTTGATGTTGTTGTTGTAGTTGATGTTGTTGTTGCTGTTGTTGTTGCTGACGTTGTAACGTTTGCTGAAGTTGATCTGAACGGAATGAACTGAGTCGCTGTTTTGGTTCATTCCCATCATTGGCATCAGTTGTTGCTGCTGTTGTTGCTGTTGTTGTAACATCCTTACATCTAAGTACAACAATTTCCGAATTCTGTCGCATATAATCAATATCTGGTGCTATAACAAAATTATGATCATATATCGTTATTTGACCACTTCCGCTATCGTCATCATTATTGCTCTTATTGTCCACCTCATCTGTATTATTAAAGTGTGCAAATGTCGGATTCTCAAATCCAACCGAACTTGATTCACTAACATATCGACTTATTTCCGAATCACTATACGCGAACTTGACATCACTAGCATTTGTGCTTTGGGTTGAGTAGTTTAAACTTCCAATCGATATCTTGTCACTGTCAGTGTCCACACAGGAAATTGATTGTGGATTAAGTGGATCCTTATTAAAACCACCTTGCTGCTGTAGCTCCAATCGATTTTCCTGTTCTTTCAATTCATGTTCACGTTGAAATGAATCGAGCTCACCAATCAAGTTGTTCAGCTCCTGTATCGAGTCCTCATAAATTTGATCTACTGATTAAGGATACGAATGGGAAATAAGGTTTGAAGGACGACATATATGGGAAATGACATGAATAAAGGTAATGATTTTTGTTTTTATTTATTTTTGTTTTTTAAAAAAGGACGAAAGAGGATAAACAAAACCGAGAGAAAGAGAGAGAAAAAAAAATAAATCGTTGAAACAAAAACGGATTTTTGAAAATAAAAATATAAAATATTAAAATAAAAATAAAATCATATTTGCAAACAAAATTTCATTTCTACTTTTCTACACTAAAAGTTTTGCATGCCTCAGTTTTAATTTGTTCTAAGGTGGTTACAATTATTTAAAAAATTATATAAAATATAATAAATAAATATTATTTTGCATGCCACACGTACTGTAAGAGGCATTTCCTCTTGTTTACGAATTTCTTTTTTTTTTTTTTTTCTTATATATTGTTTTTGTCTGAAAAGCTGTAGCAGTGTGGACTGAGAGTTAAGAACTTTTGTGGAGTCGTTTTCTAAAGTAAATTGAATTTGATATATATAAGGAAAAAAGAAAATGGTAACAATGTTTTATATAAAACAAAAACAAAATGGAACAATGAGAACAGAAACATGGAATAAAATTGCTTTCGGCACAGTTGATTAAATTGTTTTAAAGCATGATCAAAGAGACGATTTGTTTTTATGAGGAAGCTTGCAAAAATAAAACACGTAAAGGAATAAAACATGAATATATCAAAAGGATGTATTTGTTTTATTAACTTTAGGGAAATACTTACAATTCATAGGTGTAGGTATACGGGTATTATATTCTGAGATCTATAAACTGTTAACTATGAAATTTATATTTATATTTCGAAAGATGTGTGTATTGCAAATATTTTTATGTGCAATAGTTGGTAAAATTTTATTATATATTAAATAAAAGAGATGACCATTAACTATTGTTAACAATATGAAGGTATGCACAAAAATGATAAAAAATATATATATAGAACTTATTAAATTCTATGAAATGGGTTTTGTGAATAATGGTGCTATGAATGAGCTATGATGGCTGACTTAAAACAATATTTTGAATTACCCATTCATTTTTTCGGAATAGCATAATGATGTGAAATTACCTTCAACAGTCAGTGTTCCCGAACTTATAAAATATCCAGGAGCTCAACATTAGAATTAAACATTCCTTGCAGTACCCTCAACATCATCTTATCCTATACCGTACTCTCACGTTCGAATAAAGATTACTAATAAAGATTACACCAAAGCCGGACCAATAATGCCACATAATGATAGTACCAAGAGTGAAATAATTAGAATTTAATAATTGGTGTCCCAAAATTTACGCAAGATTTGAATTTGCCGCCAATTTCGCGGTACAGTGTTGGCAACCTCAAAAAACACATAGTTTGACAGCTGATAGCCTAGGGTTAGGGAAAGGAGCACTACAAAAGGGAAGCTGATGCCGAGAGATGTTGATGTCGCATGCTGATTTTTCGAGCAAAGACATTATGGCAGGTCATCAAATCTGCCAATCAAAATGGCGGCCAAATTTCGTAATTGTGTTTCCTGATGCCGACATGGGAAAGAGTATGATAAATAGAATACAATATGGTGGCCAACACAGAATGGCGGATTACCTTTTTCTTTAGAAGCCACTCGGTATGGGTATCAAATGAAAGTGTGATGGCGCAAAATATGGAATGTGTAGACGCAGTGCATGCGATTAAGCTCATTTTCACCTTGATGGCTTCGTTAATCGTTTAAATTGCCGCATTTGGGGCTCAAAGAACCCACACGAGGTTGTGGAAAAGAAAAGCATCTACATGGTGGTGCGGATTTTGGGCTGGAGGCATTATTGGGACCATACTTCTTCGAAAATTACGCTGGTAAAGTAGTGACTGTTGCTGCTGGTCGATATCATGACATGATAACCGAGTTATTTCTGCCTAAATTGGATGATATTGATGTAACAAGACGGTGCCAAATGCCGCATACCTTGTGAAACAAGTCAATTACTGCATGAAACATTTCCTCGACATTTTTTACTGTATGAGACAATTCCTGTGTACTCTCTCGTTTCGGTGATTAGACTTGGCCCCCTAGATTTTATAATTTAACACTACTGGATTTCTTTCTATGGGATTATTTTAAGTCAAAGGTCTATGCCAACAAGCGCACAACCACCCGTGCATTGAAGGAAAAGATTCTACGAAGGATGAACGGAATTCAGTCATATTTATGCAAAACAGTCATGGAAAATCTCGACAAAAGAGTAAATGCCGGCAAAGCCTTGGAAGCCATTTGCCCGATGTGCTATTCCATACATAACCCTATCTCATACACTTCATGTTTCAATAATGAAATCAAACTAAAAAAGAGATTTCGGCTTCCTTCCGAGTGGAAATGCTAAGTTGAGTTGAGGCCACTATACTGAAAGTCGTGATTCGACTGAAACATCAATTTCTTCAACTCAAACGACGTCGTGCCGTGACGACTCGACTCTCGGCACAGGGACCATTATCTTAGGTGTAGCTAGAGGCTCAAACCACCTTCAGCTCACTAGGCTCACCTTACACCGCACCGTAGTTCGTTTATATATAACAACTCGAATGTGGAACAATCTTTCACAGTAAGTTTTTCCGAACTCGTACAGCATCCTAGAGTTCAAACGTAGAGTGAATCGCCATCTGCTACGGCTTCCTAAATCTATTCTTATGCTCTTCTCTCTGACTAAGCATACGACTTGACATGTCCAAAATGACATGACGAATTAATAGTAGCACAAAAGGTGATTTCTAGTTTTAGTTTATCACATAAAAAATTAGCTTGTATGCAGTAAATGATTAAATATATATAAGAAACAAATAAAAATGTTCAGGTTTGGTTTTGAATTTTTTTTAACACTCTGGAAAGCGACATATGTACTAAGTAAAAAGAAGAGAGATTGTAGGACAACGATTATTTCCATCGTCCTTTCAAATCACTTGAATGCCTGTTTTTTTATTAAGAGCAACTTCAACATTATCTTACAAGCTTTTTCATAAAGAACAGTCATGTAAAATTAAAGCAGCTGAAAAATATCAAATTGATTCGAACCCCGTGGCAGGACAAAAGAAATAAGTTGTAAAAGTTATAATGTTCTTGCAAATTTCTTCTAAAATACCGCCGTGATGACTCTTGACTTTATTGAAACAAAAGTTTGAAGTTTGAAGTTTGAAGTTCCACTTTGTAATTTTCAATGTCAGGGGTAAAGATAAATTCAGCATAATTTAGTCAACAAAAACTTTTCTGCAAATATTGAATGTTTCCTTAGTAACGGGCCCACCCTCAAGTTCATGGCGAACATCATGTTTTACTTACCCGCCCCCTCAAATAATCATTCAAAATCCTTAAGGGATCCATCACTGCTACAGTTTAATCACACGATTGAAAAGAGAAAATCGTACAAAAGGAAAGCCTTAATTGAGCGCAGTATCAAAAAGCTATCTAGAAAACCATAAAATTACCTGGATCCTTATCATTCACCCCCGAAGACGTCTTGTAAATTTCTTCCTTTCGGCTGCCATAGATACTATCGCCCGATGATATTGAATGGGAGCTCCTTCCGCTACTTAGTGGAGGCGGATTGTTGTTGACCAATTGTTGTTGTTCGAGTTTTTCAAACAATGACATCTTCTCTAAAACAGATCCACGTGGTATATCGTCATTTTCTGCTGGAGAATTTTGATTATTGGGAGGGGTATTATTTGTTGTTGTTGTTGTGGTTTGATTGTTTGCATTATTCGAAATGCTCGTATCAGTCTCGGTAATTTTTAACTCGTTCTCCACAGCCACAGAATCTTTAGTAGAGTAATTATTACCAGCGATTACGCAACCACTACCAGTTAATGGGGTTTGTGGGGAGCTAGTTAATTGGGGTGAGTTATTTTGCGATGTTGATGGAGGTGAATCCCCACTGGACGGAGTTGTTCCTGCTGTCATCGGTGATTGGTTGGAGACTGCATTACCTGATAGCAATAAATCCGAGGAACTAATCTGTTGCTGATGACTATTTAGGGTTGCCGGGGATTCCGAAGGGGCTTGCGATAAGGTTTGGTTTGAGTTAGGAGAATTAGATTGTAGGGGCTGTTGAGGTTTCGACTGCTGATATTGTTGCTGTTGTTGCTGCTGTTGTTGTTGTTGCATTATCTGCTGGTGTTGTTGTTGCAACTGTTGGTTAGTAATTTTCATTGCGGCCATCGAAGCCAATTCAGACATGTTAACGTAAGTTGGTTGATGTTGTGGTAGTTCTAAAAGAGTTATTAGGTTAGGTTAAGTAAAGGCAGTAGTTAAATGTTAAATTTTAAGTAATTATATTTTAGTATTGCGATAATAAGCATGTCTTATATGACCAAAGGAACAGGATTTGGTATGCCGATATTGTAATCGGCAAGTTCAGAGTAAACAACTAGTGAAAATCAATTTTATCACATCATGGTGATCATCAAAATAAGATGAAATTAGCGTTTTCGCCCTTCTAACTTACCTTTTGTTATATGCGCTGGAATAGGTGAAGGGCACTGCCTTTGTATTAAATTGACGTTATTATTCCGTATTCCAGTGGAAGACAGAGGCCTTTCCAAAGAAGAACATCTCTGTAATATTAAAAACATAATTATTAATTATACATTTTTAATATATTAATAAAATTTAAAAAAAACTTACAACTGGTAACGGCGGTCGACAAACTATAGTCGCTGGAGATTTTTGCGATTCCATTATAGTTTCTGGATTTTGGAAGGTATACACTGTAAGGGCAGGACGTTGATGTCCTTTTTCATACGCTATAGAATTTTAATCGAAATTTTATACAATAATTAAAATCAATTTCTACTACCTGAAGATATTGTATGTGGTCTATCCGTTGCTTGTACAACATCCTGGGAATGTGGTGGCCATGTTGATACAGCATGTGATTGACTTGTTGACGTTGATGTCTTTAAATAATTTATAAAAATGATTGTTTAAATTTTTTTGTTAAAGTAAAACTAAATAATATGTATATAATTAGCCCAGGCAACGAAAAGGTATACAGGGAAATGTTTGGAACACAATTTTTGATTTTGTAACTTTGTTTGGACTAGTTAGGAGGTAAATATATCAAAAGTCCCCACCTGTAATCCTTGAGCTGTGGGGGTGAAGGGGTTTGAAAGTGCCATTTTTCGGGGTTTCGTTTATATCTCTTAAAATAGGCGTCCTAGTGGCATGACCACTCTATACAATATGAAAGCTGATTAAGTTTGCTACAAGTCTTACTTGGTCAAGTTTTTCGATATCTTGTATAGTTTTCGAGATATTTGCTTTAGAAAATCTGTAATATTAGAAAAAAACGTTTTTGCCTCATTCTTCAACGATGCACGCAAAAAATAAATGAGGGCAAAGACAAGAAAAGTGAATTAACATAAAACGTTACAACAGTAGGCACCATTGAGTCAATTTCTTGCGATCTTTGGGTCGGAAGGACATTCATCCTCGTCTTGGTTTTCATCTTCTTTTTCTCCAATACCTTCTCCATCGGACCGCTGTAGGGAAACGGCTAGAGAATCCTTCTGTTTTTCTTCATCTTCCGAGTAAACTTGAGAGACCCCATCCGGGCGATTCCTCTGCCAATTTTGACATTCTGGGGAGCATTTGAGGGTTGCTTTTTTCCAGCCTCACTTCGCACTGGCATAGTCTTTCTTGCATCGACAGAAAATCATTTTCAGGATTTCCTCCGGTACAGCTGCTAACTCACTGTGCACTGGGACCAGGCAATTGTTCTCAATCTTCCACTCATGGAACGTGGAACGTTCAGAGGGAGTGCTGTTTTACTGCTCCCTCGGTGGTAGGAAGACAAGATATATCAGGCTTGATGGTGGCCACCGATTTCAAGAATGAATTGTACCTGAAGGTATTGAGGGAGACCTCTTTCGCTGGAGCCCTATACTACTCAACTTCGCAAACACGACCTTACTTTTTTGACATGCGGAAGATGTGTCACTTCCAGTAAAGGCGTGCAAAACTTGTTCGACAGAAAATCTACTTGTTTGATTTTTATCTCGGTGTCTTCGGTGAAATGGATGTCAACAGACTTGCTAAGTCGATAGCGCCTTTGATGGTTTGCTACTTTCGTGCCGCCGTCAAAGACTACAGTACATCTCCTTCCCTAGTAGTTCTTCGTGATAAAGTAGATGTAGCTCTCGCAGATTGTCGATATCTTGGCACCTCTTTGCCAACTTGCTTTATAGAGGAAGAGCCCTCCGTCAAATACGATGTCTAGCTGTGTCACACGTACATCCTTGGTTGAATAGTTTGTACAGCGCTGACTTAGTCGATTTCCTCATCCAACTGTCACTGAATACAGCTAATGGGAACGGGGCTAATTCGTATTCCATATACAGCTTTAAATCTTCGTCTGTTTTTTTGCTGATGGAATTTTAGCCATTACTAACTTTTTTTTTATGTGAAAGGCTCAGGAAAGGCCCTTTATACTGTTGACAATCTATTTTCTTCGTATAGAGTGCAATGTCGAACAGAGCTCTAGTCGGGGAGGAAGGAATTGCCACACTCTACTCGCGATATTTTTAGTCTACCTACTCCCAACCATTACTATCGCGGCTTTGACTCGAGAAACAACTCGCTGGAGTGTTATGCCTCCTGAAACGAGTTGAATCTCATTAACCAACCGATTATATGCGTTTTGCTGGAGCGGGGAAGCGCTAAGGAAGGTTCTGACTGGAGGAATCAGGGGTGGTAGCACGTAAGTTGTTTCAAACGACCTCTCCATACAAAAATATTGAATTTTTGTATGAAGAGGTCGATTGAAACAACTTACGGGCTACCACCCCAGGAATGTAAAGAAGGAAGAAGAAAGAAGGAAACTTATGTAGGTGGGAAAGTGGAAAAGGCGAAGGACCTTGGGGCTGGCCGGGATTCGAACCCGGGACCTCTGGGATGGTAGCCAGACGCCTTACTCCCTAGGCTACCGAGGCCCCAACTGCAACAGCATTGTAGCAGGTGATCGTTGTATTTCCAACAATTCCGGTCGCGATAAATATGTCGCCGGGCTCTGGGAAGGGAGGAAAGGTTCATTAGTCGACAGTTGTCGCAAAACTTCTGATTTCACGCTAAACACTGAAATTGCTTTAACATTTGAAAGAAATTAGGTAAAATAGTAAAGTATTATATATTATTGAAGGACATTTTTTGGGGGGCATCGTTGCAGAGTTGTCCGATCAAAAAGAGCAAAAATTGTGTGGCAAAAATGTTTTTTTTTCCAATATAACAGACTTTTTAGAGCAGATATCCCGAAAACTATACAAGATATCGAAAAACTTGACCAAGTAAAATTTGTAACAAACTTAATCAGCTTTCATTTTGTATAGAGTGGTCATAACGCCAGGACACATAGTTACCGAGATATAAGCGACCTAATGGGACCTTCAAATCCCCTTTCCCCCAGCTCATGGACTACGGATAGGGACTTTTGATATGTTTACCTCCTAACTAGTCCAAACAAAGTTGCGAAATCAATAATTGTGTTCCAACATTTCCCTCTAAACCTTTTTTTGAGCATTCGTTGCCTGGCCTAAATAGAATTATCATGCAACAAGAAGAATAGAATTTAATAAAATACAAGTAAACTTAAACAAAAACAAAAAATATTTGCACCTGTGATGTGAGCGCTGGGGATGAACAGAAACCACTATCACTGGACTCACCAGGTTTTAAGCGAATCGCAGGGGGAATTAACTAAAGAATTAAAATAATATAAAAAGAACAAAAAAGTAGCGAATACAATAATTATAATTGAAAATAAAAGTGTAAACAAAAATAAAAAAAAAACTTTAAGACTTGTTTTACATATTTTGCAATGTATTCATACCTGTGAGAGAGATCTTTGATAATGATGATGTCCGGGTGATCCGCTCGACCCGCTACTATTCATTGAACTAATTGAACATACAGAACTTTTCCTAGATCCTAAAGAATTTGAACAGCCTTGTGAGCCAGAATTACCACCTGGAGATTCTGGATATAAATTTATTGTTGACTTTGACTCTAAAATTAATTCCTCGGAGGATTGTGGCAGGACATTTGGCTCTTTAGTAACAATTGCAATTGATTGCATTGCTTCCTGTAATTATATACAACAATAAGTATATTATAATACTTAAATATTAAGCATTTTTAAACTAACTTGTAAATGACCTAATTCAGACATAACTTCACATTCTTCTTTCACAACTGGTTGTAGCATATATACAAAACTGCAATATCTCATACGTTCTTCAACCATAGCAGCTCTTAATGATTTCCGTTCGACTTCTTCTAATTCGGCACGTCTCATCGTAACATCATGCATATGTGAATCAACTAATGATTGAATTGTATCCGATTGACCTTTACGTGCTTTCTTTTGCAATCGAAGTGTATCACTTGAACGTTTCTTTAATTCTGTACGGCATCGTTTATGTTCTTTGGCGTGCTCCTTATCTAAAGTGGCAACTTGACGTTTCCAGTCTTCAAGTTTTTCCTAAAATATAATTAATTTGTGAATCTGAACAATTATGATAATAATTTATATGTATTTACCTGTAATGGGATAATGAGGCAATCCATAATTGCTGATGTGAAAGTTTTCATCCTAGTTTCTACTGCTTTGTGTCTTAGACATACCCTTGTTAGAGCTGTTCCTATTTCTTTGGAAGCACCTAAACATAAGAGACAAATATTATTGCGTAATAAATTATAAATTAATTTCTTGTTATAAAAATATAGAAACTAAAGAAATCGATACAGGCATTAGGAAATAAACCCCGTAAACAGGAGATTAAATCATAAAATTATGAAATTGGGCTTTTCTAAATTTATAACAAATTTTAGACTATTGACAATTTTATGATATTTCGGCTAAATATTTCATTATTGCATTAGTGCATTTCCAAGTAATAAATATTTGAGAGATTTTGTTTAAAAATTAATAAAAATTTGAATTTTTGAAAACTCGGACGTAGGTAACAAACTATTATTATTACAGCATAATAACAACTTGCAGACCACCATTAAGCATCCAGGAGCCTGGTGGTTTCACAGGTTCTTAAAATATCATTAAATGTCTGTAACAGTCACAGTAGGTACGTTAGCGACTTGACATTGTCATTAGATGGCCTTAATCCAAACGGAAAGAAATTTCACTTATAGACTTATAGACAGATCTATGCACATGTGACTGTGGAGGCAACAGGCTTCACAAACTCGTCGTTATAAAATTTAAGTTCTATTTTAAGCTAAGCTACTTTCAATATTGAATAAATTTATTTCCTTTTTTTGTTATTTGAGTTGATCGATTTGACACGAACATGATATAGAAATTAAGCATTTCCTACTGAAATATGGAGGTGAAAATGAAAATTAAATCAATTTGGAAATGCTTATCTATGTCGACCTTTTAGTAGACCAAATGTTCAATTCATCAGGAAACAATTGATATAAACAAATTGCTTTCTAGCTATGAATTATTTGTGCTCGTAAGCGTACTACAGCGGATACAATAGAAGCCAACAAAAAAGCATAAGAGCATGAAGAAGCATGTGGTGAAGCATGACCCTCAGTAGTCAGTGTTAGGCGAACTTCAGCTTTCCACTTCTCTTAACCAGATCTACTACTTCTTTCTTGTATTCGCTCTTTACAATAATATGTGTCTTATCCCATAGCCAGTAAGCCTGCGTGTTTGACAGTTCTTTCATTCTTTATTGCACTCTAGATAGAACTCTGACGGCAGTACAAAGTGGCTTACTCCTCTAGTCATTCCCATTCACAGAAAAATTCCTTTAATTTGTCAACTTGTCTGTTAAAGAAATTGCGAAGATGACATGGAGGTCACAATTGACAGAAGAGGGGCCACGAATATACTGGACATAAGATCTCATTGTTCGATCGTGCTGCGGCTCGGACTACTATCTATGTAGTCAAAGTGAAGTTCAGAGCCCGGATAACAACCAAAACGCTTGCCCTCTATGCACACAACCAAAGTACGATATAGATAGGTTAAAACTGGAAGAAATAAGAGATGCCTACCAGGATGCTGTCGTACTTGAGAGAGCCAGAAGACCAGCCTAACATCAACGACAAATGGGGCAAATTAAAAGCAGCATACAGGGCACAGCAAAAGAAATATTAAGTGGGGCCTCCAGACAGACCAGACTGGTTGATTGGTTTGATCAGGGGTGGTAACACGTAAGTTGTTTTAATCGACCTCTTCATACAAAAATTCAAGATTTTTGTATGGAGAGGTCGGTTGAAAAAACTTATGTGCTACCACCCCAGGGCTACAGAGCCGCAATTGAACAAAAAACCTAGAGTCACCGGAAGTACATCGCAAGAGCAAGGATGGAGAGATGAGAATTTCAACTATCCGCTTGACAGGCCGTGGCATGCAGGTCACGACATGATTATCTACACACACAGGCGAAGACGACAGTTGGTTGTTAAATGAAGTACAAAAATGTTCATGACCTCAACGAAAACTTCAAGGCGGCTCCAAACTCACGCCGTGAACACCCTCGAACAAGCGCGAAGACGAGTGTGGATAGTTTTCGCAATTTGCTTTCCGTTCCGAGTGGATACGGCGTGAGTTCTTGCCGTAAATTCACGGGATTAGAACCGAATAAAAGATGAGATCTTTAGACATAAACTGACAATAAATGCCCACACACATTAAGATTTTTGTCAGTTTTCTTGGAGGGGTGAGTGTGTGATGATACTTGGCTTCAAGGCAAAAGCTTTCAGGCCTACCAGCGACCTGTGTGTCGCAAAAATCACCTCACGTAATTTATGGACGACCGATAAGTTCAAACAAGCGGTATTCTTACACATTTGAAGTTACGTTATTCAATCGCCTTAAGGATAGTAAGAGCTAGCTTAAAAATGTACAGAAAAAATCGATTTTATTGTTACAAAATTGGATTTATAAGAAGGTGGATGCAAAAATACCGAAAATACATCCAATTTATAACATTTAACTATTTAAATAGAAATTTTTTATCTAGCACCTACCCTAAGAAATGCTGTGAAATAATTCGTAACCCTCCAAATCTTTATTATAAAGTCTGTGATTCAACCTGAGGACTCACGTTCTTTCGAAATGCTTTTTTATTTATTTCAGAACATGAAATTCTCTTTCAACAAAAACTAATCCATAAGAGATTTCTTTTAAAAATAAATGTCAAGTTATTTATCACCAATGACTGACAGCAAATGGAATGTCGTCAAATCGCATCATAGCTCATTATTAATTCTGCAGTGGAATAAAGTTTTTTTTTTCAATTACTCACAAACAACAATTAATAACGATAAATAACGAAACGAAATGAAAAATTCAACCTTAAGAACAGCACTTAACGTTGGAGTTTAATTAAAAAATTCATGTTTTCCTCCTTTTTTTGTTTTGTGATATTCAAATCTCGGTCCCTGCCTCCACCTTAAAAATTAAACATTTGAAATTATGCAGGCGTTGAGTTCGTCACGGGCCTCCTTACCATCTCCTCCATACATAATTAGGAAATAGAAAATTGGAAATGTCTCCAGCATCGAAAAAGAACTTAAGTTTACAAACAAACTAAACTTTTCAAGACAGAAAATTACCTTCGCACCACCATCACCGGATATATTTGCAGGTGGAAACTTCAGCAGAAGTTTGCACAATTCTCTTGGGAGGAAATAACGAAGATTATAAAAGTGTCCCTTTGAAGTTATAGCAATTAAATCAGACCCACAGGTAGCACTTGGGTCTATATTTGCCAGTCTTAATAGTATCAGCACGTTGCTGGATCGTTTTGGGATTTATAAGAATTTTAATAAGCACCACCTTGAACTCATTCCCGGTTAAAGTTCGTGTTACGAGGTGTCTAAGGGCTTGTAGAAATCTTTAACAAACTCGTGGCAATTATCTAAGTAATAAGGATTTGGGCCATTGCTCCTAAACGGTTATTTTTATGCCATAGTCCTAAACTTTTATATTGACCCATAAGAACACAGTGAAATAAATTTGATTAGGGAAAAGCCCCTCTTGACGCCAGGTGATTTCTTCATTTCTCGTCATTTTTATTTTTTCCTTTACTTCCGCAAAACTCTGAAGTGTATACACCACCATGGGGTGAAATTGATACCACAAGAACTTGGGTCATAATCTTAATGTATGCACTTCTCGCTAACTGAATAGTATATGTAGGAAGTGCTCGTAAATATCATAAAGCGAGGTAAGAAGACGTTCCTTGAAGAAATCCAATGCTTACAAGAACATGAGAAGCTCGTCAGGTATTAATTTCGCTTGTAATAGCAGCAACTACGGAAGGGCATTTGGCGGTCATATTTAACTTTATTCTTTTGTTGTTGCAAATTGGTGAAAAGTGCAATAGCACAGAAATTCTTATTGACCCGAACTCAGGTGATCAACTGGCTGGAACGAACGTTCACCTCTACCAGCGTAAATGTATTTAACGTATAGTATCGATTCCACTCGGAACTGCACATGCGGGGGGCTCTGCTCTATGCACGGTGGTTAAATGTGTTGAGACTGGTAATTGCACTTTGTGTAAATATATTCATTGAATTGTGCAAAGTGCAACAACGATGTGTGGTGAGGCTTCTCTAATGAATTTGACCGTTGTCAGTCTAGCTCCGCTCTAATTGCGGAGGCCTCTCAAGCCCATTGCTTGCTCATGCCTTGTCAGCCTGCCTGAAGTGAGAAATCGTGCAGCGTCTTTAAAATGCGGAACTGGTACGCCATTATTTACTATTCAACTGAGTCATATGAAATTCTATTTCAGATTATTACAAATAAAATTCATTCTTTTGAAATCATTAAGTCTACTTCGTCCCATAGTTTTTTGTTATTATAAATCCGTCTTGGTTAATATCTGATCCCATAGCACGAAAGAAAGTCCAATTTACTAAATTGCCAGAGATGCACGTTATTAAGTTCCAGTATCCGCTTTGAGTGAATTGAATCGAACTGTCATTACTCCGTGCCCCAGATAAAATGTTCCAATTGTTAATAAGCTCATATTGGCATGGGATCGAGGTTTGCTGCTGCTGTGCATGTCCGATTCTTAGTTGTTTTTTGTTTTGCTCTCCCAAGTTGCACGTTCGAAATATCAAGTTGCACCGTTGCACACCGGAACCAGTAAAATATCATTCATAAATAATGGTTATGATACACAGCCTCCGTTCAAATATGATATCATCGATGATGTTGGTGGCGATTAATCGATATTTTAGGAACTCGTGTTCATTTTATTATAAATATATTTTTGCCAGATTTTTTCCTGGTAAACCCATTTTTAGGTTATTTATTTATAGCAAAAAAGGTATTAAGGAAAATATGCTATTTGTGTTATATGAAGATTAAGTGTATCCCAAAAAGTTGAGGAATAAATAGCTTGTCATTAGCATACAGTTCACGCTTACGTAGCAATGAACGTAATTAAAAAAAATGTTTTATAAATTTAAATATTTTGAAAATTTAAATATAGTCCGGGGAAATTAGCAAAAAAACACGCACGAAAGGAGATAAAACTCCAAAATGTCTGAAAATTGGTACACAGCTTCCTTGTGACATTTTAAGAAAACAATTTCGGAATCCAAAAAAATAAAACATGGCCGCCGGAGATATGGCGTTTTCCCGAGTTTTCCATGTATATCTCGGTTTCTATAGGTCATACAATCCCGTGCATTGTTGACAATGAAATTCTCTATAATTTTAGTTCTTACACAACCCTTTCAAGGTCAAAGTTTTCCACCTTCAAGGTCAAAATTTCGAAAATCACTTTTTGGCCAAAATTTCACCCAAAAACAGGAATTTTCGATTTTTTTGATCAGTCAATACAAAACGTTATTGACTACAAAAAGCCTTCTTGTCATTTTTTCAAAACTTAACCCTTTCGAAGTTATTCAAAAACCACTTTTTGGCCAAAAAATCACTCAAAAACTGTTTTCTTTTTTCGAAAATTGTATTTTGTAGGCAAAACAATTTTTTCATCTATTTATACCAACCAACTATTGCCTACAAAAAATAATTTTCGAAAAAAAAAAAGTTTTTGAGCGCCTTTCAAACATTAAGTTAATTTTGGCAAAGAGCAAATTATTTTAGTGGTTTTCTGGTGGTTTTAAAAGTCGAATCTAGTGGTCTCTCGAGGAAAGAGTTGGCAACGAAAGAGTGGAAACGAATTCAAACTTAGCATGTGATATTTAACACTATTCCCACCGGGACCGGTCAAATGACCGTTTTTAAATTTTCAATTGGAATTTTCTACATTCAACGTAAGCGAATCGCCTTTAAACTTTATGACTTTTCCTCATATATATGTGTGAATAAATTGAATAAAAGAAAATATATTTTTATACTGGTAAGCTGGCTATTATTCGCTGGTCTGCATTAAATATTGAAAAATATAAGTTGTGAAAGACCGGTCATTTGACCGGCCGCGGTAGGAATAGGTATATGTGAAGTGTCGGTAGGAATAGTGTTAACTATGACCTCTGAGCTGAGGCCCCTATGCTGAAAGTCGTAATTCGACTGGAACGACATTTTCTTAAACTCAAAAGACTTGTTAGGAATCATGACTCGACTTTCAGCACAGGGGCCTATATCTCATTATGTTAACCTTAAAAACCTCCCCCATGCCCTGACAGAAAAGATTTTCAAATGTACGGTAGCCAGAAAATTGCAAAAAATGCTCGGTTATCACTGTATGTTATTTCTGCACACAGATACGGAAATGGGCGTTTATGGGATTCTAAATCTGACTCTAAATAGACCAGTGTGCGGGGCTGATCGACACGTTTGTTGTGATGGCTTTTGCTCCTAGTCTGGCCAACCGCGATTTTGGACGTTATCCGATAACACCCTGGCCCTAGGTGGGTGGGTGTTTGTCGGCAGCTCCGTCTCGAAAAGACTGTCAGAATTAGACAAGCAGAGTTATGTTTTTCTGATCAGGAGAAAACTCCACCACCCATATCTTTGTCTCTTGTTTTTTAACTATTGTCTTACTGCATCTGAATTCCCTTCGCTCTGGAAAAAGGCCATTGTGATTCCTTTACCCAAAAGACCGTCTCCATCTGATATATCTGATTTTCGTCCTATTAGCATCCTTCCCTTTCTTGCTAAAGCTTTTGAAAAAATTATTTTTACTCAAGTGATGAGCCATCTTGAACGTAACAATTTTCTTTCTATCTTTCAATCTGGATTTCGTAAATCGCACAGTTGTGAGACTGCTATGTTAAGGGTTACAACTGATCTAAGGGCTACCATTGATCAGGGTAATATTGCATTTCTAGCTCTGCTCGACTTTTCTAAGGCTTTTGACTCGGTAGTCCATCCGCTCCTGTTGTCCAAACTTAATCAACTCTATCAGTTCTCTTCCTCTGCCACGCGTCTTTTCTCCTCTCTTCTTTCTGATAGATTTCAATGTGTTCGGCACAACGGCAGAATATCCTCTCTTCTGCCGGTGCGTCTGGGTGTCCCTCAAGGCTCGATACTGGGTCCTCTTCTTTTCTCCCTGTATATTAATGATCTTCTCTCTGTCATTGACGGCTTTCATATGTATGCTGATGATCTTCAGCTGTACAATTCTTTTCCTCCTAGTGATATTGTTTCCGGTACAGCAGCTATGAATAATATTTTATATTGTATCAGTGAATGGAGCTCTAATAATTTCCTCAAATTTAATCCAATTAAATCCCAAGTACTGCTTATCAGCCAGCGTCCTATGTCCTCAGAATTTACTCCTAATTTATTAGTTGTTGGTGTTCCTATTCCTGTCGTTGATTGTGTCAAGAGCCTTGGGATATTTATTAATTGGAAGCTTTCCTGTTGTAATCATGTTTCCTTCATGCTGTCTAAGATATGGTACCTTGCGAAAACTGTGGCTGTTCGCGGATCTGCTATCACCCTCTATCCGTGCCAAGCTTGTGAAATCCCTAATTCTGCCGCATTTTCTCTACGGCGCCCTTGTTTATATATCTCTTGATTCGTCCTGTCATCAACGACTCAGGGTCGCATTCAATGATTGTTTGAGATTTGTTTTTCACCTTCGTAGATCCGATCATGTGTCGGGCGTGCAAAATTCACTACTCGGATGTGGGCTCTTTCATTTTCTCAATGTCATGGCACTAACTCTCCTATATAAAATATTTTACTCTAAGCGTCCTTGCTACCTCTCTGATTTCCTTGTCCCGATGCAGTCCTTGAGATCAGTTAAGTTGCTTATCCCTTTTCATCGTTCCATGGTTGGCAGTCGTTCTTTCTTTGTGCATGCGATTAGACTTTGGAATAGACTTCCTATATCCATCCAAAAAATCAGCACAGCCACAATGTTCAAAAAGCAGGCTTCTATATTTCTAAGCTCTCTTCCAGCTTCGCAGTAGTACTACTACTCTACTGTTCTTAGCTTACCTAGCTCTATCGTATTTTCTTAATCTCTTACTTCTTTCAATTTCTTCACTTCTCTATATTAAGCTAGTTGTAAGAATTTATGGATTATTTACCGTTTGCTTTGTACTCTAAAAGATTGTTATCTTGTGTACTCTGTCCAATAAATAATAATAATAATAATATCTTACTCTTATTTAGAGCCATCTGTGTTTAGAACTAGGTCTTAGTTTCTGTCAGACTGGAAGTTTTCTCATTTCTCTCTAGTGAATAATTGAACATCGCAACTTGGCTTGATGTTGAGTTTCAATGTAATGTAGTCATATGTCCTTCTATTATTCCCAGAGAGAAAGAACGCAATGTATAGCTCTGTCCTCAAATCTTGTGGTAATTTTCCCGACTAGAGCTGCGTGGCGTGCGTGACATTGCAATCTTTAAGAAGAAAATAGATTGTCAACAGTACTAAGGGCCTTTCCTGAGACTCTAGTCTTTCACATAAAAAAAGGATTGTGAAATTAATGGACGAACCCTAATGTTCAACTGTTAAAGCAAATGTTTTTCAATAATTCGGCAAATATCGCATAATTTCTAAACCTTTAAACCAGTTTCTTTTGGGAAAGCAATGTTGACAGACATATGTTTTTAAATTTTTACAGAGCCTTTCAATTTGTGCAAAAAATATGTTTTATCTGGATTCGCATATCTAACTAAAACTATCACGAATTTGAAAACAAAAATATACTTTTCAGGTAATTACTAAGGCAATTTACTTCCTATCAAATCAACTCGAAATCTCATTAGTAAGAAAGTAATTACGAACTGTGGAACACATAACATGGTCTGATGGTTAAACTCAATCTCTTCGGAAATCTAATGGAGCACCAGCAGCAGCACTGAACTAATATACCCATAAAATCTAGAGGTCGATAACACGGCATTAACTACTTCATAAAACTTCTCTATCATTAGTAACACAACTGTCGAATACAATTTCACAAAAGTTCGTATTCTTCCAAATTGCACAAACGCGCGTTCAATGATTAATATCCCCATAAAAGAAGAGAGGAAGTAGTACTTAATGTGGTTGTGGTCGGATTTAAAGTTCCTTAACTTCTCCGCGCGACAATCCTCCTAATGGACCAATCATACATCAACAACATTTCTCAGGACGTAGCGAAATGGAAAGTTCAACAATTTTTTGGGCGTTTTTTTTGATAGAGTTGTTCCATTCATTGAATACCACAGTTTGCTCGTCTTTCGTCGCCCAAAAGGCCAATTTGCAATAAATGTGGGGAAATTGAAAGGGGCTGCGATAGAAACTTACCTCGTGAATTTGTTGCGGCGTCTGCGATCTTTTGGAAGGCGTCCAAATAGGCCGCTATTGCCTGGATGGCAGCTCTGAAATATAAATAAAAATAAACTCCAGTTAATGTGGATATAAGTAGCAAGTGTGTTCTCAATTTAAAAATAAATTACTTCGGTTGTCGCTTTGGTGATTATTGCATTAATTAAAAACAATTTCGAGTCAAAACAAACATTTTTTTGGGGGTTCAATTAGGAGATAATTAAAGCGATTTTATGAATTATTATTTGACAATTCACTGCCAAACTTTTATAAAATGTGGCATTGATAAATTTTTGCTATTTGTTATCACAAGAGCGACTAAAGTGCACAAATATTACTTTATGGGCAGCTGAAGTGTCTGTTTGCAAGTTATTCTATGGCAACAGAAATGTTTTTGACTGTCCAAATAAATATTAATTTAGCAGAGAATGTCGAATGTCTTCTTTGAGATTCTTTTTTTATGGCCGATATTAGCCAGACTATTCTCAACTCGTATATTACGTCAAATTTGTTAAAAAATTCATATTTTTCCTTCTAAATTCTTATTTATAGATAAACATCACAACATGTTAGCTTTAAATTAGTGGCAGATTAGTTGGTATTGGTTTTCTGGATTAATGTTTAAATTCTTCTGAAGGAAAAATGTCACAATAAACAAATTTTATAAAAAGGAATTTCAATGATGAAAAACGATGCACACTTTAATTTTGAATGATATAAAAAAAGAAGTAGCAGCAAAATCATTCATTTGGTTCATCGTAATTTGTGATAGACGATGAAGTTTTTTGTTTTATGTGAAAAGTCTAAGCTTAGGTGTCACCAATCCGTCATGTCGTTTACTTCATGGTGCAATGTCTAGTAGTAAGCTTAGCTCGAAGATAGAAAGAGGAAATGTTAGGTAAAGAGTAGTCTGGAGGATGCATGAGGAGGAGGCAGTGAACCCTGCGTTTGAACTCGAGGATGTTGTATAAGTTCAGTTTTTTAGGAGCCAGCCGAGCCCGAGCAATAACATCCGAAGGTAGCAAGAAACAGCCTCGTCGGAGTGTTATGTCTCCTGCAATAAGAAAATCCTGCCAACCAGCCGACAAAGGCTGTGACGCAAGTAGTACCAGACTACCGGTGAGGTGTAACGTCCGCTAGGTAAAGGCCGAACGTCACTATCATCGTTTTCATCGATTTCAAATCCGCTTTCGATTGCATCGATTGGAACAGCTTGCGGCAAGCCGTGGAAACCGAACACGAGTTGACAATCATCCAACTTCTTCAAGCGTTGTGCGATGGCTTAAACAGCAGCGTTCGTATTCGAAGCGACTTATCCGAGGAATTCCCAATCCAAACAGGTGTCTGACAAGAAGACGTTGCTTCGCCACTTCTCCTTAATGTTGTGATCGAGGCGATTATGCGTGAAGCATTAGATGGACGACTCGGAGTTCGATACGACGACAACAACGTAACCGATTTGATGTTCGTCGATGAGAGCGCTGTCTTCGCCGACACGAATGCCGAAGCAACGGACATCTTATACGACATTTTCCGCATCGCCCAGTCATACGGGTTAAAAATCAATGCGGGAAAGACCCAAGTGCTTACAATGAACGCATTGAGGGCCAGTGTTCACCTCGATGGAACCCAAATCGAACAGGTTCTGATGTTCAAATATTTGAGATCATTGGTTGAGGAAAAGGAAGTGACATCGACGGCCGACGTTCACAGTCGCATCGGCCAGGCAACAGTAACATTCGCCTCGCTCAAGTGGTGCATATGGAAACGAACAAATATTACCATCAAAACGAAAGAACGCCTTCACCAAACGTTGTTCCTTCCGATTCTTCTTTACGCTGCTCAAGCCAGACGTCAACAAGCTCGAGGTCCTCCAAATACATGGTTGAGGCAGATTTTCAGTGTCTTACTCCGCGATAGCCTTCGATACGAGACAGTTAGACAAAGTTAGGATCAACAGACACTGATCGAAGAAGAATTACAAAAGCGTTGACCACGGTGGTTTGGGCATGTTTGCCGAATGGATGATAACCACTGCTTGGCACGTAAACTTCTCGGGTGGGACCGTCCACCAGACTGGAGAATTCAGCGATCAGCAACAAAGAAAACCTGGCTAAAGAATATCGAGGCGATTTAAAGAATCAACGATTATCAGTTATCGAGGCTCAAGGCGTCGCCAAAAATCGTCAAGAATGGAAAGAAATCGTAAGCGGCACCGTCAGCAGCGTATCCGTTGCAGGGGCTGCCAGCTAACGGATAAAAGAAGAGGAAGAAGAAGAAGAAGGTGAAGACCCAATTCTCCCCCTGTTGATTATGTGCAAATCTTGTATCAAATCACGGAGACAATAATAATCAATAGAGAGATTATGAAATGCCTTGAATGCAACCAAATTTTATTCGACAAGTAGTATGACATCAATCGATTTGGCGAGTCTGGTTTGCTTGCTCTAACTAGCTCCAAGACTGTTTTTTTATGTGGAATGGTCAAGCTCCTTTAGATTCTATAAGACCCACACAAAGAATCTAACGCCTTGCCTCATTCGCGCCTCGTCATAAAGAATGCTCCATTTGACCCCCTTGCGGAAAAATTATTGCTCCTCGATTCTGTCTGGAAAACGGAAGCAGAAAAATTCCAATTACGTCTAATGCTGCTTAACCGCTGTAATCGCATCAGAACCACTCTATTGAGAGTATTAAATGATACCCTTGCCTGAAATATGAAGAAATGCAACAACAAACTCAAAACTTTGTATGAATTAAACTCAAGCTTAATGCTCTGGCTTCACCGAGCTCAATTCAATCAACATAAGTGGATTCACCGGCTGAAGCACAGTTCATGTTCAGTTCGTGCTTAGAATTGTTGCTTTTCGCCAGAAGACAAAAATACAAAAGGCATTCCACTATTCCAGTTGATTACTCTCTTTTGAACAAGCTTTTACGTTCAACTGGACGAATTGAGGTTTGTTTCGCCTCAGTTGAATATGTGGAAATTGTATGCTAACTGAAGTTTCTCTTTTCAAAAGTTTATTTCGCCAATTTGCTCGAGCTTGCGCAGTCCGGCCAGTGAAACCGGGGTATTTCTTCAAAGCTTGTCAGCTTTTTGAACGGTATTTATGTGGAAACTCTTTCGGCATGACCCTCATTTGCTGCATGGAGTTATCATGGAGATAATTCTCTTTTTATATGCTAGTCTGGTAGGATTTAAAAAGCTTTGGGTATACAGTTATAAGGTTTTAATAGCTCTAATATAATATATTTAGTTTTCATGTGAAAAGCTTTGCTTGTGTGCGGCCCTTCGCCCACATTATTTCGCCGCCAACGACTGAGATAGTCCTCCAACGTTTTGGGATTATCAGGTGTACATGAAATTTTTAGGGTGTGGATTTCCCCACCCAAAGGGAAAGTGCGTGTGCTCTTTTCCTTCCATTCCAACGCGCTCTGCCGCACCTAGTTTTGGAAGTCTCTTAAATAGCAACTATCCGTGTTTGGGCCATGCTGCTCTCGATTGATTTTATTCACTCAAAGTAGATGAAGATCCTTGAATTCAAATCATCCCGAAGACGAAATTACCAAGGACTTTCTTTTGCTTTTACTCATGTGAAGAATCAGTTTTCGTTATGGCTAATTAATCTAAGTGAAAGCATCCTGTACAGCCCTTTATATTATTCTAATGTTGTCTATGTTATTGGCATAAACCAGAATTTTGGTAGATTGTGCCTTTCGTTGATGGAATTTGGAATTACATTCTTCAACGCCCGATTAAAGACCATGTATGCCAGATTCGAACTTCGCTAACCTTATTAGGCATGGTCATCTATATAATACGAGATGTGTGCAATAAAGCTACACATGATGTTTTTAGCGTATGGCTTCGTACTCGGTTTTACGGGATAGCGGAGGATATCTTAAACTATGTATTTAAGTATTCAGCGCTCTATCGTTATAATTGCCGCACACTGTGATTCTCCTCTTTATGTACAGTACAGTGAATGACACTTTTCCAGTCTTCACTGTATACTGAAGATTAGTTCACACTAGACTAACAAAGACGATTTTCTTTCCAACTAAGCAGACGGTATATTTACACATCAATTCTAACAGTCAAAAAATATTATAACCTCCTTTGGACTATAAGTGCCTTGTGGAGATAACTATTAAACACTATTTAACTGAACAAGCATAAGGTACCGTCCGCAATCCAAGCATTTTCTACTTTTACAAAATTAAGCAGAATTTTGAAACTATTTCCTTCATATTTAAATAAATAAAATAAATGAGCAATTAACGAAACCACTGAAATATAAAGTCTTCATTAACGAAAGCAATTAGCTTAATTTTTACAGCCAATCCCTTGTACCGTTAAGTAAGTCATAAGATCTCCAGGTGCAATTTATACAAGTCATAAAGAGTCAGCTTCCGACACAATTCGCGCATTTCTCATGCACGTCGTCGTCTCAACTGGCCAAAAAATCCATTCCGGACTTGAGAGCGCCGCAGTCCAGCAATGACGCGGTTTACTCCTTTCTTTGTGAAATGCTTTCTTTCTGATTGTGGCACGGTCAAAGGAGGTTTTCTCTCTTGGCGTGCAAATGAATGCAGCTCCTACCTGTGGTATAATGAATGCTAACGAGCTGGCATCAGGCAAAGCTAATGCGAAAGTCTAATATTTGACGTCCACTGATCTTACCTCAAACAAGCGTGAAGTTTGCTCGCTTTTGCCACGAAATCCTCCCATAGAGGTGATGTGTTCTGCAAAGAAAAATTTGAAAAATCTTATTAATAAAAAGTTTTGTTTAATCAGTAAACATTATTTTATTTTGGTTTTTTTGTGGTTTTCATAGTTATTAAATAGTACTCATAAAATGTTCAATTTGTATAGTCAATGAAATTGTTGAGCTTAAAAAATTAATAATGCGAATATTATGAAAGTATTTGCAAATACAGAAAACGTGTAGAAAGTCTTTAATGGGTCTTACTATAAAAACCTTTAGTAGGCATTCAAAAAACAAAACGTGCAGATTTCAAAATGTTCAGTCGAAATTTTATTACTGCGAAATAAACATATTTCTGCAAGTTCGTGAACATATAAGAGTGTGATTACATTTTTTATGGTCTAAGCGATGTTGATTACGATTTTGTGATCTAACTCCGAGGGGATAGCTTGCAACGATTAATATGCCAGTAAAATGTGTATACCTTATTCTTAGTGTCTAAATGTAAACCAAGGCATTCTATATCAGGACGAGTCATAAATATTAGATAATCTGTCCTCTTGATAGAGGATTACGCGAAAGGCTGGCAGCCTCTTGTAGGAAAACTCAGCCTCGAAACACTCAAGTATTACGGCATCGTCCTAGAAGGAACTTTTGGGGTAGGTTTCTATAGATTAAAGCCTCTAATAAACATCTTCATAGTGGTTAGTTCGTGACCTTAGGAACTGTCTACAGCCCTTATTATTACGCACACAGCAGCCTAGAAATTCGTTCTTTATGAGAACAACTTGACTGTGGAACAACCTCCCACAGTCAGTATTCCCGAACTCATACAACATCGAGGAGTTCAAACGCAAGATTCATCATCATCTCCTTATGTACCTCCATACTCCATTTAACCTTAACCGATTTTATCCTTTCTCTATCTTTCGAGCTAAGCTAACTACCACACATCTGACCGTGACGTGAACGACATGATGGACGGAGAAGTTTTTGGAACGAAGTTCCTTAACGCGGCTTGCGGGTAGAGTGACTTGGTAGAAATCGTTACGTATAAAAATGCGGTATGCTGTGTGTGATGCGTGCGAGTATCGATCCCAGTAGGAAATTTACGAATTCACAAAATCAGAATACAATATTTCGTTGTAGAAATTAGAAGCAATGTGAACCGGTAGTCATGGGAAGAAATGGTAATGCAAAGGGTCATGCATAAGGAATATCGAAACTTTCCTTTGATAGATGCTTATGCCGTCTTATTGAAATGAATGGTAATGCAAAAGGTTGCAATTATGTTTTCGGTCCTAGGACCCCGCAATGTTAATTGAAAGGATGTTTAGATCTAGAAAGTAGACATTACGCATTCGAAGGATAATGTAACCAATCGAATCTGGAAGGTTTTTTTATGTGGCAGTGCTAAGCTCAGGAGTCACCCTTTGTACTAGCAGTCCGTCATGTCATTTGTCATGTCATGGTGTAATGTCTAGCAGTAAGCTTAGTACGGGAGGGAGGGTGGGGGAATAGGTTAAGGATTATAAAGGTACGGGGGGGTATTGAAGAAGGTGGTGATGAACCCTGCGTTTGAACTCTTGGATGTTGTAGGAGCTCGAAAAAACTGACTGCGAGAGATTATTCCACAGTCGAGTTGTTCTATTTACAAACGAATTCATATCTTGTTGAGTGCGTGAAAGGGGGAGTTGCAGGTGGAGGGAATGAGACGAGTGGGCTAATCTGGTGCTGCGGGTATAGGATTGCCGTGGAGGCAGGAGAGCGTTTAGCTCGGAGGAACAGTCACTATGAAAGTAGCGATAAAATTTTGTCAGTGCTGCTACATTCCTACGGTGGCTCAAGGGGTCGATGGTGGAGCAGATGGTGTCGCCATCAATTAGTTTAAGGGCCCTTTTTTGGACCTTATCTAACCATGCTAAGGTGGTTATTGGAGCGCCGCCCCAAACGATGGAGTTATATTCGAGAAGAGGCCGAATGTAGGATTTATAAATAACAGCACGGGTCGATGGCTGGAGGAGGAACTTGCACCTCTTAAGAAATCCCAAGCACTGAGATCCTTGTTTGGTGATTTGGAATATGTGGTCAATCCATCGCAAGTCTTTGGCTATTCCGGCTATGGCGGGCAACACAAAATTGCGGAAGACATCGGCATCGACGGCCGAAGTACACAGCCACATCAGCCAGGCAACAGCAACATTCACCTCGCTCAAGTGGTGCATGTGGAAACGAATAAATGTTACTATTAAAAGCGAAAGTACGCATTTATCGAACGTTGATCCTTCAGATTCTTTTTTATGAATCAGAAACGTAGAACCTGCTCAATGCTTGAGGCAGATCGCTCCGCGATCGCCTTCGAAACGAGACCGTTAGACAAAGATGGGATCAACACACACTGATCGACGAAGAAATACAAAAACGTCGACTACGGTGGTTTGGAGATGTTTGCCAAGTGAATGATAGCGACTTGCCATGTAAACTTCTCTGGCGAGACCATCCCGCAGACAGGAAAATTCAGTGATCGGCACCGATGAAAGCCTGGCTAAAGAAGATCGTTGGCGATCAACGATTATACTGAGGCTCGAGACGTCGCCAAAAACCAGCACAAATGGAAATGAGTTTGAGACTCAGCGGTACCGACAGCAGCGTATCCGTGGCGGGGACGCCAGCTAACGGATCAAAGAAGGTGGTAGAAATTTTGAAAGAGCTTCTACATTTCTGCGGTGGCTGAATGAGTCAATCACCTATTAATTTGAGGGTACCCTTTTGCACTTTGCCCAGTCCCGCTAAGGCATGGTCTTCTAGATGAACCAGTTGAAAGGCACGAATGTAGAACTAATACAATACTAACTAATACTAATACAAATACAGTGCAGCGCCAGAGGATGCACTGCGAGTCCTTGAAGGAATGGCAAGAGAAGTTTGTCAAGGGTCGATGAACACAGATTATCCCAGACGCACATACGTCAATATTCTACATTTACGCGGCCAAAATTATTTGTTTACGTATATCACGTCTACATATCTCATAAGACTATTTGTTTTTATTTAGTTAAATTATTTTGTAAATTAAGGTAAAAAATCATAAATTAAGGTAAAAAAAACATAAATTAAGGTAAAAAATGTATTCAATCAAAATAAATACACACAAAATAAAAAAAATGGTTATTTTTTCATATAAAATCTTAATGGTATAAAAGGTCCCCCGTTTTGTCATCCGCACTCTTCCGCAACTGGTTTTTGTATTTTCTTTTAGTCAAAGGATTGTAGTTTCAAATAAAAAAAGAATGATGATCGTATCTCATCGAGAAATACAACAAATTGACCTTTGAAGTTCAAAATTACTTCAAAATTTGTCTTAAAACAACCCATGTGTTTGAAACCCCCAAATTATTCGAATTGAGCATTTTGGGTAAGTAAATAATAATAAAAATAAAGATCCATACCTGTGTTATTGGAATCCATCACTTTCACTTCAAAAACTGACACAGAAAAAAAAATATTAATGTTGTCACTTTTGTTGTGTTTGTAACTTTAAGCAGCAAAAACCAGCGCACGGGTTGACGGTCAAGTACCGACTACCTGAATGCGGTCGGGGTGTATCGTAGGTAGGTGGTGGGGGTCAGTTAGGATTCTTGGAACTGTCTTCTAGCTCTGCATGTGCTATTTTATGTGTTTACCGTAAGTTTTTAAAATTCAATTTTGGCCGCGTAAATGTGGAATATTGACGTATGTGAGACGTGGAGATGGGTTAAGAGTGAGTTAAAACTTCACGCAGGAGAACATAAGAAATATGTAACTCCATCGTTTCGAGCACAACGACTCAGCGCTGTGCTGGAAGCTGGAAGAAACCGAAAAATAATACAAGCTAAATTATCAAAGCCACCTTATTGAAATGAATGTTAATTTGTAAGAAAATAGCAATACTAGAGTGAAGTAGACTCGTTACTAAATCAGCAAGATGACATCAAGTTATCAAGGTGATATTATATCAAAGAGCTACTAGTCAACCAGGATGATATCACATATTCAAGAAATAGACAATGTTCTGTTGTACTGTTCTCTAGATTCTTGATGCGGTACATACAAAACAACAGCTGCAAAAAGTTTGAAAAATATTTTTATGAAATAAAATGCGACCTGACACAATATGTCATGACAATATGGTAAAGCGAAATGAAATTGGTTGGTTAAAAATATTACCAGCCAGACTGCTAGGAATCTACTTCGAAATCTAACAGGCCCAATTCAACGTTAGCTATTCATCAAATACAAAGCTCATTGAAATATTTCTTTTATTTGTTGATGAACATTTATCTAAATAATTCCAATGTCTATAAATATTTACAAAACATAAAGGAAAATATTTTAATCTCTTGTTTATTTGGATTTGGTTGAGCAATAAAAATTTCACAAAGTTCGGTCCACGCCAAATCGCACCAATCCAGTATGGTCTACTTATTTTCATTTCCACCAAAATGTAGAGGAGGCTAGAAAAACTCGGTTTAATTACTCAATCGAAAACCAAAACAAATAATTCGCAGTAGAATCTGATGTTTCGCTTCACTAATGACTTCATCATCATCGCGATGTGATTTCTAATTCCCTGTGCTTAGCGCCATTAGATAATTAAATAGGAAACGTTTGTATTTGCGGGCAAACACTTTCAGTTTCCATTACGCAATCACCGACAGCAAATGTTTACTAGATTTTAACACTTTAGTGGAGATCCAGTGCACGGCTCATTCCGTACGTAAACAACAACACTGGCCAAAAAAGAAGTGTCGGTCGTCGATTTCTTGGACCAGGGCCAAGCCTCAAAAAGAAACTTTAAGTAACAATTTCTGAAATGATTTCACCTCAAAGCTGTGAACATTTTCGCGTCATTTATTTGATATTTTTTTAAGGACGGGAGGAAAAATAATGATTTCACGGTTTTTGGTTCGTTTTCTTGGGGGTTAATTATAGCGCGCAGTTTGAGAAGAATGCGGCGGCATAACACTCGGCATTATGCTGTCGTGGGAGTTTATTCAACTAGAGCCACTCCTTTTAGCACACATGCAGGTAAAAATCTGAAAGTTTTGTTTTTTTAAGAAGACAATGTTCAGCAAAACCTTCTAAGTGTTAGGCAACAAGCCGAGCCAACAGCCAACATTTACGAGTGTTTCCCAGTAATTTGTCTCAATCAAGGATGGTTTCAGGTCTGAACTGCGAACGGTACATAATGACCTACCTCCTCTCCGACAATTTGTAGTTCATTTGCAAGCGACAATTTAGGTGAACTGCGATAAACTGAGCGGTTCTAATGGCGCGGCGGCTTCCACGGTCTTTAGTAAACTGTGAAAATGTCTGCCATGCACAGAGAGAACACGGCAGAGGCATTGTGTTCTTTTGTTGGCTGATGCACTTGAGGAAAGATCATCTGGACGTGATGTACACCACCCACCTATTAATAATTCCATTTGTATGTGCATCAATTTTCTTGAGCCATCAAGCTGCATATTTATTGAGGTTAATATTGTGCATAAGAGGCAAGGCACCTGGGGAGGTGTGAGGAAAGCATAAAGAAGAGAGATTTTTCAGATGCGATGGATGCAGACGACACGAGTTTTGACTTAGGAAGAACAATTCTTTTGGGACAGATGTATTCGGATGGTGGTCCAGGTGTTGTAGTACACAGAAGCAGCTGGTCCATGTAGACAGATTATTATCATCAAATGTTTCCCGGGCAATTTTGGATAAAAAATATCGTTTAGGTTATTTGAACCCAAGATAATTTAAAACGTCTTGTGTTCTGCTGTTTACTTGTTTTCTTTGGTTCTTATGCAAAGATATTCAGATAGTTTAAAATCAACCATACAAATTGGATGTTTAAAACAAGAGATGAGGAGCAATCGTTTTCAAAAATAATGAACAATAAACTCAACACTGCAAAATCTTACCTCGGTGAGAGAAGCTGAAATGGTCGCAGGGCTGACCAAATCAGTTTTTTTTTGTTTTATGTGTAAGACTAAGTTCAGGTGTCACTCTTTGTACTACCAGTCCGTCATGTCCCACACGCCAAGGTCAGATGTCTGGTAGCAATCTTAGCTCGAAGGATAGAGAAAGGATAAGATAGATTAAAGCGAGTCTGGGGGGTGCATGAGGAGATGGAGATGAACCTGGCGTTTGAACTCTTGGATGGTGTATGAGTTCGGGAATAGTGACTGTAGGAGGTTGTTCCCCAGCCGATTTGTCCTCGAAAAGAACGAATTTCTAAACTGCTGGATGCGTGAAAATAAGGGCTGTAGATAGTGAGGATGACCCGAAAGGGCTAGTCTTGTGTTACGGGAAAAACATTGCCGTGAAGGTATGAGGTTATATATTTCGGTGGAACATTCGTTATGGTAGATGCGGTAGAATTTCACCAGAGCCGCTACATTCTTGCGTTGACTTAATGAATCAATTGTGAAGCAAATGGCGCCGTCGCCAATGAGTTTTATAACGCGATTTTGCACCTTGTCCAACTACGCTAAGGTGGTACTCAGTGCCCGTGCACAGAGATATGAGTTGAATTCAGGTCTGTAAAGTTGGCAACACGAAATGCGAATTTCGGAATTTTTTTTTGTCATACGTTTGTCCAAGTTTGTCCAGCAGTTATTTTAATTTGTCCACCCTCCAATTAATTATAATAAATATGTAATTGAAATTTTTCAGGGTTATGAAGTTGGTAACACGAAAGCGAATTTTGAAATTTTTTTTTATACGTTTGTCCATCGTTTGTCCAAGCAAAAGTTTTGTTTGTCCAGACACCGTTAATAAGTTACAAGCAAAAAAGTTTTTTGCAAATTTTTTCAACCAGCACCCCAACTTTGCAAAAAAAGTTCAACCGCATAGATCGTTTGTCCATCGTTTGTCCAAGCCCAATTTTTTTTGTCCAGGCACCGTTAACAAGTTATAAGCAAAAAAAATATTTTCCAGGCACAGATTCGTTTGCCCATGCCAGAATTTGTTTGTTCAGGCACAGATTCGTTTGTCCAAGCCAGAATTCGTTTGTCCATGCCTGAATTCGTTTGTCCAAGCCAGAATTCGTTTGTCCATGGACAGAAATCGTTTGTCCAAGCCGGAATTCGTTTGCCCATGCCAGAATTCGTTTGTCCAGGCACAGATTCGTTTGTCCAACCCAGAATTCGTTTGTCCATGGACAGAAATCGTTTGTCCAAGCCGGAATTCGTTTGTCCATGCCTGAATTCGTTTGTCCATGCCAGAATTCGTCCATGGTGAAAAGCTGGTTGAAAAAATTTGCAAAAAACTTTTTTGCTTGTAACTTATTAACGGTGCCTGGACAAAAAAAACTTTTGCTTGGACAAACTTGGACAAACGAGGACAAACGTATGACAAAAAAAAATTCCAAATTTCGCATTTCGTGTTGCCATCTTCACAAACCTGAAAAATTTCAATCATTTATTATAATTAATTGGGGGGTGGACAAATAAAAATAACTGCTAGACAAACTTGGACAAACGATGGACAAACGAATGAAAAAAAAAATATTTCTCAAAATTCGCATTTCGTGTTGCCAACTTCACAGACCTGTTGAATTCTAGGCGAAGCCGAATGTAGGTTTTTTAGTTTATAGCCCTGGTCGACGGCTGAAGGCGGAAATTGCATCTTGTAAGGAATCCCAAGCATTGTGATGCTTGTTTAGCGATCAAATATATATAATTAATCTAACGCAGATCTTCTGTTAATGTTATGTCTAGCATGTTGAGAGATGGTTCCGCTATCAGCTCTAGACTATACACTGGCGCGCTTTCTTAGAAAAAAGACAGTATTTTGTTTTCCGTGGGTTGAATTCGACACGATTCTTGAGGCCCCAATCTAGAATCAGACTTAGATCCCTGTTGATTGAAAAGGACATAAGTTGAGCCTGTCGTTTCCCCTGTCATGTCGTTTCCCCACTTTGGATACGCTCGTATCATTTAGTGGGAAAAAAATCATATGGATACGATGATACGTTTTCCTAAAAAAGGATACATTCGCGCTTATCGAAATTTTATTTTCATTTTTCAAAATCTATATCTATTACCGTTTCTTTTCTATCCAGTAAAATTAATCTCGAATGGCTGCTACATATTCTCTCATAGTTGTGACTTACTTTTCATTATAAGTTGAGATATCTCAGCAAAATGTGTTTCAGGAGCCTGCTCTAAAGCGGCCCACACACTTTCAGTTTAACTGCGCAGTTTATCACGTGAGACGTCACGTCTGATCCATGAACTGTGTGAACTGTGTGCAGTTTTGAACTATTTTCACTCAGTCCTCCGACCTGAGCTATTTTTATCCTATTTTGCTCCGATAAGCTGCGCAGGTCAGACAGTTTATCATTCAGTCCTCTCAGTTACGCCAGATGAATTCAAATCCACAAAATTGACGGGAATGAGCAAAAAAACTGCACAACGAACTGACGAACCCATACATCTTCAGGTTTATCGTACAGTTTTTTTTACACAGTTCAACTGCGCAGTTACAACTGAGAGTATGTGGGCTGCTTAAGTTGATCTGGAGCAACTTAAAGAACAGTTTTCTGTTCTGCCTTTTTTGGTAGGGCAACTTCAGGCAAGATTTCTTGCTCTACTTTTAACAACTGCTCTGCTTTTTTCGGTTTCAATAAACATGTTATGTTTCTGTCTTGCCATGTTCATGTGGGATTTCACAAGTGCAAAAAGGTTACGTTACTTGTTGTTTGCGTATTGTATCGTGTTGTGATGCTGAAAAATTAGTGCGATGAATAGGAAATTTCTTAATAATTACGAGGTACGACATCTTAAAGTAATCTCCGATTTTCATATTTAGATTTGTGTAAAGAGAAAATATTGCAACGAAATACACTCAATTAACAGAACATGATTTACAAAGCCTTACATTGATAAAATCGAGATTTTTTTTTTCGAATGCCGAAAAGAATTAAATTATCTTAAAAAAAAACTTTTGCGTGTAAAATTATTCAATGAGAACAATGAGCTCCCTACGAATTCACTGATTCCAAAACTACCCCTTCAACATATATTTTGCTGAACAATCACGATTTGTAAAATCCCTATGGAATAGTTTTCTGAATGTGCCTCTTTTAGAATGCACACGAGCCGGTTGAGGTCGCTAAAAACCACCACCCTTATTATTATTTTTGGGGAGAAACCTCATGAGGATATTTTTTTTCTCTCAATAAAGGCACTTACTTGTAGATCGTACAAGGAATGAATAACCATGTAATTTCATATCGGTCATTGGGTTCGGAAGGGTCGTGTAAACCTTTGGTAAAAATAGCAGGAGTATCTAACTTTTTTTTCCGGCGACAGGGTAGAAAATCAGTATTCCTTACATGATTATGAATAGAAGGAAAAATAAATTTTGTAGTTAGAAGTCGATTGTGATGGACTATCTCAGAAATATTGATAAAATTTTATTTAAATTTGTTTTTATAACACAATCGTGTTGCTCTTGCATTTGTGTTTTTAAAGGTCACTAAAAATTAAAATCAAGAAAAGAGAAATAAAACTCAGTAAAATAATTCAAATAACATTTTGGTAGCCTTTCGTTATAAAAGTGTCTAAAATTGACTCCACTAATTTATTTGTTTAAGTAGACTTAGATAAATAAATAACGGTATTATCTCTTTTCTAGTTATTAATTTCTATGGATTTCTGGGACACAGAACCCAAATCAGGCAGTTCAACTTCGACATAGTTATCTTAGAATCTTCTTCTTCTTCTTTGATCCGTTAGCTGGCGGTCCGAGCGGGACGTCCCCGCAACGGATACGCTGCTGTCGGTGCCGCTGGGTCCCGAACTCTATTCACGATTCGCTTCCATTCTTCTCGGTTTTTGGCGGTGTCTCGCCTCGGTAACTGATAATCGTTGATTCTTTAAGTCACCCTCGATATTCTTCAACCAGGTTTTCTTCGGTGCCGATTGCTGTATTCTCCAGTCTGCAGGACGGTCTCGCCAGAGAAGTTTACGTGGCAAGCGGTTATCATCCATTCGGCAAACATGTCCAAACCACCGTAGTCGACGTTTTTGCATTTCTTCTTCGATCAGTGTTTGCCAGTGTTTATCTTAGAATGATGAATGAAATCTAAAGCCTGTTCGTTTATTCGTCAAGCCACCAACTATATTTTTTACTGGTGTAAAAACTTTGCGGGGAAGAAATAGTTCGTCTAGATGAATTTCCCGAGTAGAAATAAAAAATAGCCTTACAACGGGCAAACATCGGCAACTTGACTTTTATGTTTCAACCACAGGCGGCGGTGTTCGACCGTTGTAAGGTAATTTTTTTACTCGGATTAGCATTATACTCGAATCGATAGGAATCTCCAACAGGAGATTAGAAGTAGAAGTAGAACTCCTTTTTAGTATTGACAATTCTATCATTCACCTGTCGAATAGCAAGCTCTAGTCTAAAGAACTCAGATCCATTTTATGTTCGTTTTTTTTCCGAAAAAACAAAATACGATTCAAAAAGTTTCAGATCGATCAAAGGTAATTTACAGGTAGTTGCCGTACAATTTTGTTGAAAAAAAAAACGGATTTTTCGTGAAGGACGCGGTTTCCTGAACTTGGATGGAAGTAACTTCGGCTGTATGTGCCCGAGTTTAACAATCTATGCCTCAAATAAAAGGTCTCGAAGCAAAAAAGACAACAATTTAATCGCATCTTCATCGCTTTTACTTTTTGAGCTGTGGTACCTAGAAATTGTCCTAGATTTCAAGATTGTCCTAGATTTTCAACATACAATAATTTTGCTTGGGGCTTATTTATTTCTTATTTCTTACGGAAAAATTACTCTTTATGATGCCGTATGGAAAGTTCGCCCAATGTTGACAAACGTTGCCTATTGAATGTATTAACCGTCTCCACTCATAGCGTGAAGTGAATTATTTTGCCAAACGCAACTGTGACTATTTTGACGAAAATTTCAATGAAGCTTTAATACTGATTGAGGACTTTTGAATGTCAATCAACAACAAAGTTCATAATCGACATGAGGCAGAAATGCTGTGCAATGCAGAGACTTGATGCGAGAACAGCAATTCAACGTAAATTAGCCAAAGTGGATACTGAAATTGCACTTGGAGTGACATCATCGGAAATTGAATCAACGCTACTTGATGGTGGGCGTACAATGCATTCAGCACCCAAGCTACAATTGAATTTGAACCAGATCGAAACACCTACATGTAACATCAGCAAAAACCCCAGTATTGTCACAGGCCTTAAAACGTGCAAAAATATAATTTGCGACGAATGCACCATGGCCCATAAAGCATAAAGCGCTTGATAAGGCTTTGCAAGAATTCCGAAAAAAAAACAACCGATGGGAAGCGCTCTAACACTACTTGCAGGGGATTTTCGCTCAAATTTGCCTGTTATACCTCGATCAACGCCTGCAAATGACTATCACACATCATATCTATGGAACAGTTTTGAAAAAAATCAAACGAATATGCGTGTCCATTTGCTACAAGATGCCTCTGCTCAAACATATCCAAAACAACTTTTGAACGTTGGAAATGGCGAAATTCCAATCGATAGCAGAACATTTTATTATTTTGAATCAACAATTCAAAAAAATGCCTTTAATGTCTCCTACTGTAGGTATATTAAAATTCTTATCACCTCAACTGCAAAATAAACAGAAGCAAAAGTTCACACCAAAAGAATTGGAAACGCAAGCAGGAATATGACAATTCCACACACATTAACAATTCACCTTCACCCATAGCATTTGGACACCAACAGAGTGGCAGTGGGGTCGTTGTATTGTGATTGGGAATATAAATGAGCGGGTGATTTGGGGTTTTAAACGAATGGAGTGACACTTTTCTTTTCGAATGTATTTTCGTGGTGGGATTTAAGTCTATCACTGCCCTTGGAAAATACAGTTTTGAGATTCCCAATTGTTTTGGCGCACGCCATACTACTTGCTTATGGGTGCAGCGAGACGCACCGGGTTCCAGCTAGTTAAAACTAAAGTATCAATCAAATAAGTATGAATTTTTGCACTTAGACCGCTATAGATAGGAAATTTATATGTTTTCCTGCCCACACATGCGATGAATGCATAGTCATGCTAATATACTTATTTTTGGCAATATTGCTTATAATCTATTTCCTTTACTACATGAACAACCTAAGCCACATCATTAGCAGAAGGCAACAATTTTCAGCATATCCCAGATGCGTTACCATCCATACCCATCGTTACATTGTATTAAATATCACTCAACTGTTATGATAAATGAACAAAGTTCCCCCAGGATAATCACTTTAGCAAAATTTACATCGCCATACTATTCTCAATCTTAATTTAATTTATTGTTCACATACTTCACTGGAATTTAGCCAGACAAGAAGAATGCTTTCAGCAATAAATTTCTCACTCCCATTTCACCCTCAAAATACTCGTATCAGAACCCGTCCACCCACATTCTCTAATCCCCTGCTATCCACACCCCTAAAAATAAATGAGGATTACTGAAATTGTAGAAAAAAGAGGAAAGAAAGAAACAGAATAAATTTTAAAGTTGCTTCCTGCAAAGCTTCCGATTTTTGTAACATTTGCTTAAGTTATTTCCTAGACAGAACGGCTCCAAAATGTGTAAAGTCTGCCTGCCAGTTGTAGAAAGTATCCAAATGTCCCACTTGTGTTATCCGTTATCGCTCCTGGAAGCCGTCTCTGGAAGATATCCAAATATATCCAAAGTACAGACAAACATACTTGCAAGTAATAAAAAGGATCATCAGAAGTAAAAAAAAGCGGAATCGTGCATCCTGGAACCCAGTTAGACGCCGGGCGAGCTCCATTTCGTTAGGAGAGTCCTTTTACCCAGTATTGATCGTCCTTTTATTTCCAGACATTGACTTACTGATTGCATGCTTGTAACTGGCGGGGGACGACGACATAAGCTTTAATAAATGACGAACTTATTTGCACGGAGGTTATGCACAGACAGCGCACGACGACGTGTGACGTACGTTGGCTGGAATTGTTATGGGAACGCAAACATCGAGTGGGAGGACGCCCGAACGTAAGAGATCCTTGTTGCTTCTGTTAGTGATTTTCCCATGGTAAGTCATCGTTCTTTAAAGGCTTGCACGGCGCCTCCTCCACACTGATGGGATTCAATTGGCTGCTGACGAAATTTCAATTATACGAATTTCAAATAGGGGCTTTAATATACACTCAAAACCGGTGTGTGTAGGTGGTCCTCGGTGCAGACTGTGGTCACGAACAGGCGATGATGTTGTATCGAATTAAATCCCCAAAAGGATAACCGAAGTGGAATCATCGAACTCGGCTCGCTCGATGGACGATTCAAAGTTTGGAAATTCAAATTTCGTCTATGTTTCCCGGGGAGCGGCCGGTAGCACTGGAAGCGGTATAGACGACGGCCGGCAGAGGCACTGTGGAGGTGCTTTATATTTTGTGTACTTTGGCAATTTACCCGATTAAAATTCAAATATCGCATGATGGACGAGTGCTCCGGGAGCTGCGTGATTTGAATACGAATCTTTGGTTATAATTTCGCTCGTTGTTTTTTCCTATTTAAATTTTGTTCAGTTTTATTTTTGTTATGTGAACCGACCTTGAATTAAATTTTTGTCAAGAGTAGGATTTCGCTTTTTTTGTGGCTATTTTGAAGCTCATGAATATTTGTTGTTTGTTTGTTTTAGGAATCATGAAGAAATCTCAGTGATATAATGCCTGGTTTTGGGTAAAAGATTAGCGAAATTTGGAGTGGGAAATAGGCATTGTCATTAGCTGGATTAGATTAGCGGTATCGCAACAGGATTTCTTAGATAAATAAACAACCAGTGTACAATTTTGCCCTAGTCTAGGAATATAATTGTTATAAAACAGGAGTAATTGGTGTTGGAGATTTCAGGATTAGCTTAAGTAATCTTTTACTTGTGGGTTTTTCTGGTCAAGACTAGGCATTAATTATATTGAAAATTTTGGGACTGAAATTAATGAATTTTATTCTCAATTTTAATTTTCAGAATTCTCTCCAGGATTTTGACGTTTTTGTAAATATGAAAATATAGAATTATAAATAACTTTAATTATGGGGAAAGAAATGGGAAAAGATAACATACTGAAATAACCCCTACTTTCCTAATAAGAATATTGAGTATTAAACTTAAATTGGTAGTGTTATAATGCTACCGCATCCGGGGCAGCCAATGTACCGTATGCTGGTGAGAAGTAGGTTACTGACTGAAGACCCAAATTAGTCACACCGAAAATAGCAAATCAATCTGCCGCGTGGAATGTACAAACAGGACATCACGTCGGTAGCAAAGAAATTACCGCAATGCAGGATATCAGTTGCTGTACTATCGGAAACACAACTTATCGGACAAGGGCGGCGCTTTCATAGGTGCAAATGGTGTACTTGCACCGAGCACAATTTCAGGAATTAAAATTGTGATATAGTTTTATCGCAGCATTTACATTGAATATCTAGTAGGAAATCCCAAAATAAATATTTAAGTGTTTGTGCATTTGTTCATTGTCCCACTGCGACCAAGACATGAACAGTTGGTGTGGCACAACATGGTATACTGCACCGGGTGCAAAATAAAACCAAGCACCGCCCTGCCTCCAGAAGGACGACAACTCATCTTCCTGAGAAAACTATACAGCCAGAAAAAAAAGAAGGAAGCTCTAATACGGCGTGTTAAAAAAATTCCGCTCCAACATACAAAAAAATAGGTCATGATATAAAGAAAAGGTCGGCAGAGAAGCTGGAGGAAACTAGTAAAATCATGATGGAAGTTTACATCTTGGGCACAGGAAGCCACTTCTCGGGCACGTCTTGCAATTATTCGAAATCAAATAGAAACGAGGCTGAACCGAGATTGAGTTGACAAGATCGTGACAGAAGAGGGAGGGAGGGAGGGCAATAAAATCGCTGAAAAATGGAAAAGCATCGGTAATAGATCAAATAACCGCCGAAATGAACAAAGCCGGAGGTGATGTTTTATCACTATTCCACGTTCTCATAACATACATTTGGCATTCACGGATGTCGACGCAACGGACATCTTATGCGGCATTTCCCGCATCGCCCAGTCATATCGGTTAAAAATCTTCATATGGGTTAAAACCCAAATCGAACGGTTTCGATATACAAATATTTCAGATCATTGGTTGAAGTGAAGAAAGTGGCATCGACGATTGACCTTCACAGCCGCAGCGGCCACAGGCAACAGCACCATTCGCCTCGCTCAAGTGGTACATGTGGAATTGAGCAAATATTACCATCAAAACGAAAGTACACCTTTACCGAATGTTGATCCTTCCGATTCTTCTTTATGGATCGGAAATATAGAGACTGCTCAAGCCGGACGTCAAAGAGCTCGAGGTCTTTCAAATGCGATGCTTGAGGCAGATCCTCGATATCTCACTTCGCGATCGCCTTCGAAACGAGACTGTTAGACAAAGATGCGATCAACAGACAAAACGTCGACTACGGTGGTTTGGACATGTTTGCCTCTTGCCACGTAAACTTCTCTGGCGAGACCGTCCCACAGGATGGAGAATTCAGCGATCGACGCCGAAGAAAACCTGGCTAAAGAATATCGAGGGCGACCTAAAGAATCAGTTACCAAGGCTCGAGACGTCGCCAAAAACCGGCAAGAAGGGGAACAAATCGTGAATGGAGTTCGAGATACAGCGGCACCGACAGCAACGTATCCCGCTTGTACCGTCAGGATCAAAGAATAAGAAGACGAATCGATCGAAAACTTTCTCTGCAATTGGTTGGCCCTACCTTAGATTAAACATTGCGAAAGGAGGAGTTTTCAAAGGGTAAAATAAGAGATACGATCCGGTATCTAAATATGACAGACTGGATTCAAAGTTACTCAAACATATACCATACTAATGTAAATAATGGTTTGTCCGATTACAAACAAAATGATACCATTTCATTGCCAATAGTCGGTCTTTAGGCGGAGTTGTCACCTTGTACCTAAAAGGAGTTTGTTGACGATCAACAATTTGGCCGATTGGGTCGTTATCAAAGATCACTCAAAAGGTTAAAATACAAAACTTGATAACGAATTGTTAAGGAAGGACTTGGAACGGTTTATAATTGACAAGTAGTTTTATTACTTCTTTTTTCCATGTTCTTCAATGAGTCATTAAAACAAAATGTCAAAGAAACAATGTGTTAAAGGAACTAATATCTAGAAAAGTATTTTGCAAAATCTATTCTACAAAGGTTTGAAGTAGTCATTATATGTAGCACTAAACATTTTCCTATTTAACATATAGACTATCACAGAAAATCCCCATCAATCATTTCTAATGGTAAAAAAGTGACCTATTTTTTAGTGATATGCTGTTACAGTTTTTCTACAAAAATGATATATGTTTTTTGTAATAAGTGTCGCTATGTTAATATTATTAGCAATTACATGGCAAAAGTTACATAAGAAAAGTACTCTTTAAACACCTACCATAATCCCTAAATAATTCAATTACATGCAACACTACAGTAAGCAGCCGAAATTGTTGAACATGATTGCATGACAACGAGTAAATGTCCTCAGGTAGAATTAATTTTGACCAAGCATGACAGCATTGCCATGGGCCAGGTGCCGATAAGCAATCACAACCATTCCGAAGCCCTCTAATAGGCCCAAAATGCCCTGCACAAAGTCGAAGAAAAAGCCCAGTAATGATTGGTGACGGCAGCCGTCCAATATGAAATATACTTCTTTCCGTTCGCACGCAGATGTCTGACTAGGTAAAAAGTAGGTGGACGAATGCATTAACTGAGCATATTATTACCTGACATCCACGTGCAATTATTTATGCAAATTGCCATCACTCGGTATTGTAATGCTATACCGGCATCATCCGCCTCGGCAATAAAACTGGAGGCTCAGCTGAAGTGATGGAAGAGCGGAATTTCCTCGTCACGGAAAATGGCAATTTATGCTTTGTTGAACGCTTTGTGCTGGCCTACAAATGCCTGTGGTCCGGTGCCGCACAACCCCGGGTAGTCGTCGATGGAGAGCGTAATCGATTCAGCAACGACTTCTATAGGGAAATTTCTTTCTTAATTAAACGTCGATTGATTGTTCTCATTTCTAGAATGGTGATGTCAGCTATAAAACTGGGGATTTATTCACACTGACTCCGGTATAGATTGATTCCGTGTCCCGCTGCGCGGAGAATGCTCATGAAGCTGCTATGACGGCAACTATGAGAGCATCAACAGTGATTTAATAATCTTCTGTCAAGGAAAATGACAGCACGCCAAGAATCAGGCCGAGAATGTGCACACATTATATTTTTTCCACGTCTCCCCCCCACCGCCATTGTGGAGGTCTTTGTTGTGACTCCGTCATCGGCAAGGGCCTCCTTACGCCGACAGAGTGTGCTGGTGATGGCACTAGTACCGTCGACAAGAGATGTTCATACAATAATTCTTACTCGAGGGGATTCTGTTTCCATTGTTATAAGTGGAGCACTCGGAATAGGCCTTCTTCTGCCTTTAGCTGCTGATGGTGCTGCTTCTGCTGCTGTTCTAAATATCGATTCGGAGCAGCTAGAAATATATAGCATCTAATGAGGACCTTGCCAAACAGATTTTCTTGCTGTTTGTTTGGTAATGGATGACGTTTTTCGTGCCGATTTTTTTCGTAGATAACATCCATTAATGTGTGTGCGACTTACCTTCATTTTTTAGGAGGTCAAGGCCTATTTGGACCAATGTTCATTGTGCAGACTTTCAAAACTTTTGTTGATTTTATTTTAGAATAGATTCACTCTAGTATGGTGAAGTGAGCATAAAAGGAGGATGTTAAGACGGTGGAAAACTGTTAATTTAGTCTAGATGATCCGTTAAACTATGGTAAATGGCCTAAAAGACCATGAAAAATGAACAACAACAGAGCATTATTTAATATTAATGTCCATTGCATTCGTTCTCCTTTGAAAATGTGTTAGGACCAGTGAATAAATTAATTAGTCTTATTTTTACATTGGGATATAAATATCTGTTACTCCAAATGCAGTTGGTAAAAATAGTGCCCGCCGAATATACTAGCACTTTTCGTTGAATGAATTGGTGATACGGATTTAAAGATGAAGTAAACTATTTAAAAAAATATAGAAGAAATTAATGTTCGATAAGACAATATGGCGGGTCATGAGGTTGGTAAGATCCTACAGGGGAAAAACCACACAGATCACTGCCGAAATCGCATGTGACGCCCAAATGTTCTGTCACGAGGGAACGACATCCAAACTTCTGGTGGAACGTAGAATTGCAGGAATATACCACAAGTATAGCAGGACAATATCCTCGACCTTATCGACAACCTTCTTCAGTTAGGATCTGCTTTACTATCAGTTGTGCTAAGGTTAAGCCTCCCAAAATATCGGAATTGTAGGCGATATTGGAATTGCTGTAGTGTGGTAGAAGACGACTCGAGGAAATCTAGTATAAAGGTTAGCTCGCCCGATGAAAAAGGATTAGAAACATTAAAGCGAGTCTGAAAATGCATGAGGACAACGCGTTGAAACCTGTGTCTGAGCTTTTGGATATTCCCGAGTAAAAATAAAATATGGCCTTACAACGGGCGAACAGTGTCCACTTGCGGTTTTAAGGAGCCTATTATGGCCATAGGGTTTTTAACCAATTTTACTGGGAGCACATAGGGGCTTAACCAAAAGATTTAAATTTTAAATTGCAAATTTGAGTCAAAAAAAGAATCTAGGGGTATTCACGCTAAAGTGTATCATTGTAAACGGTGTAAATATACAATGCAAATTTACAACGAAGAGTGAACGCTCCGTTTGCAATCTATTGTAAATACATCGAAGAAGATGATAATTTTTTCCTTCTCTTCCCACTTTTTGTTAGAATTTCTCTTCCTTTTTCTTTTATTTTGTTCAATTGAATTATTCTAAAGTGAATTTATTCAATTTACCATATCCTGATCCATTTTGAACACCTGTCAAATATATTAATACAACGATACAATACGTAATACAACACTTTTTAGTGTAGTAAAATTACAACGCTCTTGTAAATATTTTTATATGAGTAAGCCTTGTATTATTTTACAAAGGTGTAACCAAATACACTCAATACAACGATACAAGGCTGAATACAACAAAGCGTGAATACCCCTTCTGTACTAATTGAGTGTGCTTCATGGGAACTTGATCATTTTCGTTATGTACAATCGTCCTTACGATTTATCCTAATTAAAGCCTTGAATATAAAGAGAACTAGGAGATTACGATTGCCCATTTATTATAGGGAACCCAATTGTATTAGGGTGTGTGAAAATATCTCTTTATAATGTATATTCAAAATATTTTTTTTAAATCGCATAATACACAAACAACTGGGGAATAACCCGTCGGTGTGTGTATGTGTGGCATACAGTCTAACAAACTACTTTCTGATGCCCGCCTTCATGGCCAAGGATTATGTTTCAATCAAGGTCGATGTTCGCCCGTTGTAAGAGCATTTTTGAATTTTACTCGGGTTGTACGAGTTTAGGAATACTGACGGTGGAAAGTTCTTCCATAAATGAATTCTTAAACCGAAGTTTGCGCGAACAAATTGCTAGATTCTTTCGATGGTTCGATGAGGCAATTGAAGAGCAAATGGCATTATCAATAGTGTTGAGAGCGCGGTTTCTTAGTTACCTTGTTAGCCACGTTAAGGCGGTTCTGAAGGCTCGGGTCAGATAAACGAGTTGGACTTAAAGCGGAGACGAATGGCCCGCGTTCAATTCAACACGATTCTTATGGCCCTTATTAAGAATGATTGAACGGCCAGAAAGAAAACTCCCAATTCAGTTCTTTATAACAGAGTCGATACCAATGGCTTAGGTTTTAGTGCCACGCTGTATGAAAAGAAGATCTTTAGAGCCACCAGCCCATACTTACCATAGCGAAGTACACTTTGGCTGAAATGCTCAGTATACCTAGAAGGTCGTCTGTAAATCTTTTCGGTCTAAAGCCGTTCTGATTGTTGTCTTAACATTTGGTAACCTAGACTCAGTTTGGCTATATCCAGCATCATTCTGTAAAACAAATCATAGACCTCTACTCTACGACAGGTGCATAAATATTAAAAAGAACAAACAATGAAGCAAATTTAATATGCAATATGCTTTCTAGTTTCTAAAGTCAGGATACGAAGGAGCACTGTTTTGCCAACTAATCTTACGTAGAGTAAAACGAGTAAAACACTTTTGAATAGATTCAATACGAGAACAGTGGAAAGAGGTAAGGGGATTCCACACAACAGATGCGTATTCTACGTAAGAACGAACAAGAGGCATGTAAAGGACTTCTGACGTAAACGAATCTCGGAAGTCAGTAGAATTTCGTTTTAGAAAACCAAACATTTTAAAGGCATACTATATCAACATGGCAAGATGAACTAAACCTATGATCAAGATTAACACCAAAGTCACAGAATAGTATCAGGAGAATCAATAATCACACCATTCATATTATAAGAACGCGAAAACGGAACAATAAGGCGATAAACAGATTTTTTTTACATTTAAGGGAACGCATTTTTGGGATTTTTTTTATCTTTTTGACTACTACAGTCGGATCATGAAGAAATTTAAGTAAAAATCTTCATATTATCCGCAAATAATGAAAACCGCATGCACGAAATTTCCTTATTAAGAGTGCAATATCGACACGGTCAAAAGCTGTGACAAAATCCTTATAGATAAGACCACGTCAAGAGTAGCAGTGAGACCGTTCAATTGTAAATGGGAATATAAATGATCGGGTGATTTGGGTTTTTAAACGAACGGAGTGACACTCTCCTTTTCGAATGTACTTTCGTGATGAGATTTAGGATTCTCACGGCCCATGGAAAAAGCGATTTTGAAATTCGCAATTGTTTTGGCGCACGCCATACTATTGGCTTATGGCTGCAGCGAGGAGCACCGAGTTCCAGATAGTAAATAAATAATAGTAGAAATGCCCCAAGTCGGGCAAGAATGCGAAATACGTTCTCTTTTCCTGACTAAGATTCAACAAGTATAGGGGCAAGCTAAATAAAAAACTGGTACATAGCAAGGAAGCATTATAATAAGAGCATTCCGTCAGAGATTGTGAAATGTAAACGTGGTTTTACTGGGCAATCTTGCCACATTAAAAAAAGAACCAATTATATAAAAGTAACTTCAAATTATAGAAAACTAGCATAAAACCCGCGTGCCTTGCAACGCCTTTAAAAACTGTTTATTAGGTGCAATTTTTTCCTTAAAAAAACCAACAAAAAAGTCAGCTGTTATTATCCCTAAAAAGGGTTTATTATAGTGCATTTTTTTAATAAATATGGTAAACAAATTGCTGCGAATATCACCTCTGCTCAACAAATCTGCAAGTTTTGAAGCAGAGATTGGCATGTATATGTCATCAAGAAAAGTGACATTTTTGGGTTTGACGAACGTTCGTTAAGTTTGTTCGCCTATTTACGTGGATGTAAGAAATTATGAAGCAATCACACATGAATATTAAATAAAGTGAATTTCGAGTCATTCAATTCTACGTGATTATAGGGATGCACTGTCAAAATTTCAGCCCTTCAGCTTCAGAGGTTTGTGTTAACCCCATTTCATCCCCTTAGGGGATGCATTTCGAGTAATCGCCTCTTAGTGGATGTCCACGTCATTATAGGGATGCACTGTCCAAATTTCAACCCTGTAGCTGCAGTAGTTTGGTAACCCCATTTCACCCCTTTAGGGGATGAATTTCGAAAAATCGCTTCTTAGTAAATGTCCACTTCATTATAGAGATGCACTGTCAAAATTTCAGCCGTTTAGCTCCAGCGGTTTGGCTTACCCCATTTAACCCCCTTAGGGGATGAATTTCGAAAAATCGCTTCTTAGTGGATGTCCACGTCATTAAGGGGATGCACTGTCAAAATTTCAGCCCTATAGCTCCAGCGGTTTGGGTAAACCCCATTTCACCCCCTTAGGGGATAAATTTCGAAAAATCGCCTTATAGTGGATGTCCACGCCATTATAGGGATGCACTGTTAAAATTTCAGCCCTATAACTGTGGCGGTTTGGATAAACCCCGTTTCACCCCCTTAGGGGATGAATTTTGAAAAATCGCTTCTTAGTGGATGTTCACGGCATTATAGGGATGCACTGTCAAAATTTCAGCCCTATAGCTCCAGCGGTTTGGGTAAATCCCATTTCACCCCCTTAAGGGATAAATTTCGAAAAATCGCTTTATAGTGGATGTCCACTCCATTATAGGGATGCACTGTCCAAATTTCAGCCCTAGAGCTTTAGCGGTTTGTAAAAACCCTATTTCACACCCTTTGGGGATGAATTTCGAAAAATCGCTCTTTAGTGGATGTAAACGTCACTATAGGGATGCACTGTCAAAATTTCAGCCCTATAGCTTTAGCGGTTTGTAAAAACCCCATTTCACACCCTTAGGGGATGAATTTCGAAAAATCGGTCTTTAGTGGATGTCCACGTCATTATAGGGATCCACTGTTAAAATTTCAACCCTATAGCTCCAGCGGTTTGGATAAACCCCATTTCACCCCCTTAAGGGATAAATTTCGAAAAATCGCTTTATAGTGGATGTCCACTCCATTATAGGAATGCACTGTCCAAATTTCAGCCCTAGAGCTTTAGCGGTTTGTAAAAACCCTATTTCACACCCTTTGGGGATGAATTTCGAAAAATCGCTCTTTAGTGGATGTAAACGTCACTATAGGGATGCACTGCCAAAATTTCAGCCCTATAGCTTTATCGGTTTGTAAAAACCCTATTTCACACCCTTAGGGGATGAATTTCGAAAAATCGCTCTTTAGTGGATGTGAACGTCATTATAGGGATGCACTGTCAAAATTTCAGCCCTATAGCTTTAGCGGTTTGTAAAAACCACATTTTACCTCCTTAGGGGATGAATTTCGAAAAATCGCTCTTTAGTGGATGTAAACGTCACTATAGGGATGCACTGTCAAAATTTCAGCCCTATAGCTTTAGCGGTTTGTAAAAACCCCATTTCACACCCTTAGGGGATGAATTTCGAAAAATCGCTCTTTAGTGGATGTCCACCTCATTATAGAGATCCACTGTTAAAATTTCAACCCTATAGCTCCAGCGGTTTTGGGTTGACCCCATTTCACCCCCTTAAGGGATGAATTTTGAAAAATCGCTTTATAGTGGATGTCCACGTCATTATAGGGATGCACTGTTAAAATTTCAACCCTATAGCTCCAGCGGTTTGGATAAACCCTATTTCACCCCCTTAAGGGATAAATTTCGAAAAATCGCTTTGAAGTGGATGTCCACTCCATTATAGGGATGCACTGTCCAAATTTCAGCCCCATAGCTTTAGCGGTTTGTAAAAACCCTATTTCACACCCTTAGGGGATGAATTTCGAAAAATCGCTCTTTAGTGGATGTCCACGTCATTATAGGGATCCACTGTTAAAATTTCAACCCTATAGCTCCAGCGGTTTGGATAAACCCCATTTCACCCCCTTAAGGGACGAATTTCGAAAAATCGCTTTATAGTGGATGTAAACGTCATTATAGGGATGCACTGTCAAAATTTCAGCCCTATAACTTTAGCGGTTTGGATAAAAGCCATTTCAACCCCTTAGGGGATGAATTTCGAAAAATCGCTTTTTAGTGGATGTAAACGTCATTATAGGGATGCACTGTCAAAATTTCAGCCCTTTAGCTCCAGCGGTTTAGGCTGTGCGTTGTCTGTCAGTCAGTTACTTTTTATACAATAGAAAAAAAAAGTAAAGATAAAAAATCCCCTTACAACTTATTGAACCCCATTTCACCCCTTCAACCCTTTTTTTCTCCATAAAAAGTAGCCTATGTCCGTCTCCAAGGTCTAAACTATGTCTGTAGCAAATTTCATCAAAATCGGTTTAGTGGTTTAGGCGTGAAAGCGTAACAGACAGACAGACAGACAGACAGACAGACAGACAGACAGACAGAGTTACTTTCGCATTTATAATATTAGTAAGGATAGTACAGATTTGATCACGCGTAATACAATAATTAATTACTTATGGGTATCCTAATCATTTTATAGGTATCAAAAAATAAATGCATATTTAGCTAATTCCAAAATAAAAATATCTAGTGCACGGCAAGTGCATAAAATAGCATAAATTATCAGAAAGCACACATAACACTACATATATGCCAAAATTTGCGTTTTCCAACATGCCTCGCAAGCCAACATTATACGACTGTGAGAAAATTGAATTAATAAAATGTTGAGAAACATTTTTCAGGTAATTTAAAGAAAGGCAGGTAAAAGTGAAAATATTTTTACGCTCAAATTCATTCCAGCAATTAACTTTCGTTATGCATCACGACTAAACAAAAAAGGTAATTCAACAAAAAATTGTATTCACTTTGTTTGTAATTCAAATATATTTTTCCATCTAAAATGGTAACACTGTTGTGATATTTATAAACATATTTAATATTTAAGTAAAATTAACAGATTTATCTGTATGGTGCCAGAAAATAGGCTCATACATATCTTTCTATTCTATTAGTATAAATGTGGGAAGTATATTTTTAGCTTGACTGCAATTTAATGATCTTTCACCTTCACCAAGCTGCTTAAATAAAATATAGTGAATGCGTGTTGGATACAATCAAAAAATATTTTTTTAATACAAATTCTTATTTGCATAAATTTAATAAGCGATTAAATACTACGATACGCTAGTTTTCTTAATTGTTAAATATACAAAAAAAAATTAATTTCTAGTTCCAGATGCACACCATATGAAGATTTTATAAACAAATACGGCAGTGCATTAGCACATATTAAAGCTATCCGATTAACCTCGTTTAAACATCAAAACACTCATTACCATCCACGGATTTATCAACGCATGCGCGAACCGCTTAATTAAGATGCAAATATCTGCTGGCCCGCATAATGATGAAGCTGCAATATGCACAATGTCCGTGTCCGTGCCCCAGAGAGAAAACCGATGATCGGTGCATGATGCTGTTGTGAAGAGCCGCGCGCTTGATGATAATGAAAATGCGCGAAAGAAGAAGAGCTTTCTTCGATCTTCATTCATTTCCGCGAGAAGAAAACCAGATTTCGAGATGAAGTCTGCCTTTTTCCCATTCAGAAAAATTCAAATTGGTGAATTGGCTTGGCGGCGAACACCGACGAGCGGGCGGCGACTGCTGTGACAAACGAGTTTAAAATAAAAAAATATACGACGACACAGCCTCCGCAAATGTTTGTGGCCCCGAGGATCGTCAATCGATTCAAAAGTGCTGTGAATTAAGTGAGACATGGTGTCCGAACACCCACCTTCTTCCGTTCAGCATGTGGCGTGCTCCTGCATTCCAGGTGACATCCATCGACAGTTGTCACAGCAGAACATCCACTTTGGGGTGAGGGAAATTGAATAATATTCTTTTTATTTCCCCCCACTTGAAATTTCAATTGAAAAATGTTGGTTTTTTGCATGGACAAACTGACCGTATAGGATCATCATCCACACACGATCAGCGTGTCTGGGATCGTACAGACAGAAGAGCTAAGGCGGTTTGTTATCAAGCACCAAAAACCCGATTCATAGGCATGCCGTGCCAGCCTACCTGTTCATTACTGCTGCCTACGTAACTGTTATGCACCGGTGTGATTGGGGCTGAGCTAGCGAATTATTCATAGATAAATTATTATTGATATCGTCCATGTGTAATCTGTAGGCTTGTGGCTGGCTTGCCTTTTGCCTGGATATTTACAGTTTTTCCTACGCTCATTTTACACCACACTCTATCGGCCGTTGAAAACCGGAATAACCGGTACGAGACCTGCTTGCGGAAAAACAAGAATAGCAAGGCGCACACCGACCGAGCTACGAAAACGTTAAGAATCGGAAGTGCAGTTGCATGACCAAGTGGATAAGACACAGTTCGATACACTGGCACAAGTCTTTCTGGTAACCTAGAATTTCTTATCTAGAACCCTAGGCGGAGCTGCTCTAGCCACCATCGCAATAAAAATGCAAATTTCCAACATAATCAATCCAGGAAGTTGTCATTTCCGTAATTTCAGCGACATGTACACGAGCACATCGTGGCGTTCTGATTACGGCAAGCAATTACTAGTCCGAAATGAGGAGACAATCAGTCTGGCCTGTGTAGCTTATAGCTCATATAGCCAGCGCGCACTGACCGCGAGCGCACAGTGGTAGAAACCTAGAATTGGAAAATTCAGTTACGGATCAGAAATTCAGTAATTAACACAGCGGGAATCTGCCATTGTCTAGCGGAGCACCCAATCGCAACCTACCTCACTCGGCCGCCATGGAGCATAGTTGCACAATCGAATTTCGCCTATAAATTTATGAACCCAATTACCGCCGCTCTGCCACAACTCAAAAACGACGTGGATTTGCTGCCTTTGAAAAATCGCAATCGATTTTGGTGCGTGCGTGCGGTGCGATATTTTTTCATTTTGCATTTGTTTCGCAGGTTTTTTTCTGCAAACAGAAATTTCCAAAAAACAAAATCCAAATTTTTTCATAACATTTAAAAAAACAATGAATTTCGTTGGGTTATTGTGCAGGCCATCGGATATTTCATAATCCCATCTGGTCTGTTTTTTCTCATTTAATTCCACCTGAAACTAATTTATGGACCGCGCTTCGTAAGATCGCCCAGCGATTTTAGGTTGAACATTTCGAAGGTAATTATGAAAAGCCATAAATGGCGCCGTCATCATAATTTGGGCAAAACGTGAAATTATGATTAAATTAAAATTAACAATCGATATATGATGGCAATCGATATTTTTTGTTGTGGTTGATTTATTAGTGATGTAATCATTTTGAAGATTAACGAAGAGATAAATGTTCGCAGTTAAAGGGTTTTTAGTTGCTTAATCAATGTTGGTCGATTATGTTGAACGGAAGCTATGGAATTAAATTGTTGAATATTAATTTTCTATGTCTGTATGATTTTAACAAATTTGTCTCCACATAAATCATGAGTTGAAGTTAATTGGATAAATGTACAGCCTTTGGTTTATTTAAAGTCAATGAACTGATTGTGGGAGTAACGTAAATATGTATGTGTCACAATATAAAATTAATTAATTATATATGTATTTGGTCAAACAATGCCCTACGTTTATTAGGGGTTGTCCAGTGAGGCGTTTAGGGGGAGAGGTCGAGCCAAATCTCACTCAATCTCACGTGGGCCACGACAGATATCACGTAATATTTTTTCTCAAGAAACTGTGTGCATAAAATTGCGAGAAAACTGGGTTAAATTAAGTAAAATATGTTTCTCCACTAAAGTTAAACATGTTTCATTCTAATTCACTCAAAGGCCGGCGGCAGGTCGTGGCCCTACAGGGTTGGTCGGCAGGCATGGCCCGATGAAGGCCGCACATTCCTTAGTCTGACTGAGGGATAATAATTTCAAGTATCCAGCTGACATGTTATGGACGACCCCTAATGTAAATTACTTAAATGCTACGAGGGTTTCTGGCAAAAACACCGAGCATTTTGCAAACTTCAGATATTTACACCAAATTGTGAATTATTCTACGAGTCCCTAACAATGCAGGCTCCTAGATCTATTTCTTAAATCTTATCCGACACGGTACTTCGTCGAAGTAAACCCTGCTTGGTAACTCGACCACTGACTAATCAGCGCTAATTTCCCCATATCCTTCTTCTTCTCCAAAAGAACTGTCTGGCACTTGGGACAGTTTGGGACTTATTTGCTTTTTTAAGGCCACTGACTGGGATTTGGGTTTTCGTAGTACTAATGTCACCAAAATTATTCAGGCGGGAATGCATTTGTCTTTATAAGGTGTAACGTGTTCTAGCTGAAGAGCTGTGGAGTGCGACAAGGGCGCTATATTGACGGTAGTGGAAACGAGCATCCGTTATGTCCAAAGAAAAATGCAATATTGGATCTCGGACCAATCCTGTCCTTTAAAAATAAAGGAGGCGTGACTCCATTGCTGGTTCATTGTTACGAGCCATAGGAGCGTGGGAAAGTACTCTTCCTCGCGGAGTGCCTATATTGTCGGCCATTCGGACCGAGCAGTCGCTTAGGATCGAGCTCACCATCCTGGCAGAAAGCATTTGATAGATGACAGACACCATCGATGCCTCAATCCCCTGTTCCGTCGAGACACGAAGCCGTCAGGGCTGGAAGGTGTTTACAGCTCATTTAATTATTGCTCTACTTATGATATATTTGACCAGCTGTCGCGAGGCTGAAGAGTTTATCGTGATAGCTGTCTCAGCCGTAGTACTCCTCGGAAACTGGGTGTCCATAAGTATTGATAGGGATTCTATGAGTCGGTTCAGGCTTGAGGCTTCCGATGTGGACTCTATATTGCTGCGAAAGTAGCCAAAGCGGTACATTTTGCCTTCCATATTGCCATTTTGTATCTATTCAATATCGACCTATAGCAGCCCCGGAGGTTGCACTGTTGCTACGTCTTCAATAGCCCGTAACTCAACCCCGATTGAAAACTCATCAATGGCGCGTTAGAAGTCTTAAACTAATTTGAAGTTGGACCAATGGAAGTTTATAGCTGTCACTGCCGCTTGATCAGGAAGACCTTTCTTAAGATTTTATAAATATTGCGTACATCTTTGTTGGTGGAACTGTTGCCAGCGTCTCAGGTTGAATTCTCTTCTAAACTATATGCTTCCTTTGAACCTGGCTCAATATGGTTATAAACTATTAGCATGGTTCTGAAAAGGCCTGGTATATTTCCATGCTGCGTATGTTGATGTTTTTACCTATATATGATTTTAGATTGTGGGCACCAGACCCATTACGCAAGTTAATCTGGATGATCAGCTTCGCTCTGAGATTTATGACAATGCATTTCCAAGTTCGACAAATTGATTTCTTTATTAGATTTTTTTGGTTAAACAAGTAAAATCTATTAATAATATCTATTTATACTAATACTTCTCAACAAGTGCACAAAATAAGAAAAAAAAATCGCTTTGTATTAATAATACTATTTTCGTCCCATCGGTTCAATTAATATTCATGAATTCACAAACATTGACTTTATATTTTTCTGATGTTTAAGCATTTGTGATATCAAGAAACCCTAAACCTCTCTCTTGCCAAGAAATTGTGAATGTAAATTTGTTCAAAACAAATGCCAGATTGGCAAATCATTTCGAAACCCTTTCCTTGTTATACAATCCTTAATATTTGATAGATTTACATAAAGGATCAAAGGGTCAAATAAACTTGATTCAATGTATGAATGTTCCAAAAAACAAATAACAATTCCAAAAAAAAACTTCTACTATGAAAGAGCTAAAAATATCAGAAATTTCATTGAAATAAATATAAAATTTCATTCAGTAATGAGTTTGAGACAAAAATTATTTCTGGACTAATTATAATTAAATCACGTGTTCCGATTCCATATTATTTACACAAAATTGGCGCCAGATTCTGTGACTGTTAAAATCGAGTCAAGTTGAGTAAACTGCATAAACCGCGTCGTTTTCCCACAATGAACGAATCCATTACAGCTGCTGTTGTGCCAGACATGGTGTCAGAAATTAAACAATAATAGCGCGATCGGGTGTCATTGTGATAATTTCCTTTTTCAAAAATTGCTTTTAACACCTTCTATGAAAAGTTGCAATATTATATGTTGAATAGATGGAAAATTGAAACTTGCGTGGAAATACAAATTTTACGATTCACACTTTCATAATCACTCAAAATTTAGAGGGAGTAGGTGCCTTCGATAACTTGCAAATTACTAATTTTCAGGGGAAAATGAATTAATAAAAAATGAAGGGCTCAGATATCTGATTTCATCTGAAAAATAATAAATTACGTAAGAAGGGATAAGGTCAGCCGATATCGTGTATGCAACAAAATCTTCCACTTGTACCCCTGTAACGACAAACGATACTTTTCATAAGGACGTCCATATTTGCGGTGTGAATTCCACCTTCTACAGACTATTATAAACGATTGAAAAACGGATATTCAATGTTCCCCAAAACTTAATTAAATCGTTTTTTTAATGAAACTGGAACTGTCAAGTGGCTACCAAAAAAGTACTACATAGATACATGATTTTTAAAAATTCGTTATAACTCCCTCCAATGCAATAATGCAGAAACGTTCAGGACTCTGTTGAAGTGCATTTGAATTTTAGTCCTAGGTAGGACGTATGAACTCTAGACTATGAGAGCCAAACTTAAACTGTACCATCCAATCTAAGTCCAAATTTGAGCACTGATACGGCAAAGGTGGTGCGTCTGAAATTCAGTGAAAAATTCATCACGGAAGTCACTGACACGGACATCCGGTCTAGCTAACAAATATAAGGTATAGGGGTGTAGTACAACAGAACAAGCTAATGAACGCGTCACTTTTGGACCCACTACCTGTAACGGAAGCCAGCGTTTACAAATATGATTTTGAATTCGAGAAAAAAGCGTACATGAGGATTAAATAAGTACCAAAAACCACTGAGATTCTTCCAAGGAGAGAAAGGAAAACGGTAGGCAAAAAAAAGAGAAGTTTATGGAAAAAAGGATATGACAAAGGGAGTTGGTTTTGAAATATTGGAGGAAAAACATTGAAAAAATATCCCGTTCGTTCGATTTATAAATAATCCTTTATCAAATGTGGGTATCATTTCTTCGGTACAACCTCCCACGAGTGCGAAAAAGTGTTATAAATCAACAGCCCCGTTTTTTTCTGGCGTAGAGGGTGGGACTGAGCCCTCAGGAAAAGTGAAGTAGAAGCTGAAACCCATCCCTTCAACTGTAAGAACAAGACGTCACCTTGCCACGGTCATCTGTATGAACTTAGGCCTTCAGCGGTATGAACATGAGCTGATTCCGTCAACTATAGGAACAGTTTATATAGGAACATGAATGAACATGACCAACGTATTGTGAAAATAGTGGGTCAACTTGTATGGATTAAAACGTCATGGTACCAGGGCGGGTTTTTCTCAGACCAACCTTTTTGAAGGTAATGTTGATATTACACCCCAACTGAACTAATTCACTCAGTTGGGTAAAAAATAATATGTATTGTAGTTCATGACTATAAGTTTTTTATATATAGACAGTCTAATTTCAATTAGGTTAAGCTATTGAGTATCTTATGTCATACAGGTAATGGACTTATCGTCTTAGTATGTAAAACGTTTATACAAAACTCTTTGTCATAATATTAGTTAACGTGAATAAAGACCTATTTTGAGTTTGAGTTTGATATTACAGATTTCAGTTTTCCAAGTTTTATTTATATCTTCTTCTTTAAGCTCCTTTAATCCCTCATGGGACATAGGGCGGAAACAGTTGCCCTCCAGCGGACTCTGTTTTGCGCGACAGCTCTTAGGTCCGACCAGGATCTCCCAGTTGTTGCGGCTTCTTCTAGTAGGGTTCTCCTCCACGTTGTTCTAGGTCTTCCTACTCGACGGGAACCTTGCGGATTCCAGTCAAGGGCCTGTTTGGCTAGATTTTTGTTTTCGCGTCTCAAGGTGTGGCCGGTTATTTATATAGGAGGTTTAAATTTGTTGATCACGGCATTTTATTGAATTACATTTATTTTAATTACAGTTACTTCGATTATCATTATACCATGTTTCCATCGCACTCGAAATCTTCCGATTTCGGCGAAAATGAGGATTTCGGACGAAATCTCGTTTGAAATCTCATATTTTAGCATATAAAATGAAATCGCCTTTCGGAGGAGATTTCAATGAAATCTCGATCGAAATCTTGCTAATGACTATTCAGCCTATTCAGCAAGTGTACTCAGCTTGGGGAAATTTCTCAGCTGTAAAAAATTTTGACAGTACGAATTTGTTATTTTTAAATTTTCTATCTTTAACGTTTAAAATGGAGCTTAAATGAATGTTTATATTTTTTCCTTATTTTACAGCCTATTCTTTCCAAATTCCTCAGTTTTGTTGATATAATTAGGTTTTTAAAATTTCATGTGCAAGTTTGTTATGACAAGCGAAAACTGCCTGGTGCGATGGAAACACATTTGGATTTCGCCAAATCGTTTTATCAAAACCTGCGGATTTCATGTGCGATGGAAACATGGTATTAACTTGAAAATATTTAATTGAAGTTTGTGATGTAAAAAATTTAAGTGCGTTTTGTATAAGAATCTGTGAGTTTCTGTGGGGAACCGGGGGGTTTATGTGGCTTGTTTTGTGAGTTTTGTATTTTTGGGATGATGTGCTGCTAAATTAAAAGACTGGATTGGACTGGCTTAGCGGCTGGCAACTTTCCCCGTCCAGCTAAGCTTTCGTTTTCAGGTATCTTCAACGTTCTCTTAGGTATGCCGCGTTAATTAAGTGGTCATGGAGGAGTTTAAGATGGTACCCCCGTAGTCTCAACCCTCCACGACCTTTCTGGCGTGCAACCCCCGTCTTGAGACCCGGGGGACTGCCTTGGGAATGCTGTGACTCCCTCGTTGCAATTTCAGTGCTTAGAGCAAAATTTTGTTTTTGGGGTGGTAATCCGAGGTTGGCATCTTCGGGCAACCAGCTGAGGGTTCTCGCGTCCTACCTCACCAAAAGAAAGAACACCTATAGAGTTCGGCAATAACACATCTTCTGATTTCAACCACCACATCCAATTTTCTGTTTTATGAAAGGAGTTGCGAATGCAAGTAATGAAATCTATTACTTCGGACTCACAACGGCAACCATGTATCTGAATTTTTTTGTTTAGAGGCTTCGGTTGCTTAAGGTTGGCCTTAACTTTAGAAACAGTCGGTAGAATCTGTGACACAACCAGGTATTATGCCTCCTGTAACAAGGTGGATTTCGTCACGACCGGCATAATTAATTCTTATTAAATTTATGACCAAAGCATTGTATCTATGCGCCTACCCTCCCTTTTTAAATTCAAGGTATAATATCTAAACTCCACACAAATTTTAAATTACAAAAACGAACTTTGAAATTAAAATTGCGATAAAAAAAACTGTTGAGAAAATTCAACAAGAAAATATCAAACTCAATTAAAAGTTCGCAAATCAAGGACTTTATCAAAGTAGACCAAATCTGCGGCCGCCCAAATAAAAAAGACAGACACACATTAAGGGGAAGCACAGATCATTAAGCAAGCAAGCAACCCCCTACCCTGCCAAAATGGAGCAACAACAAGAAAAAAACATAGGAAGAACAGCCCAAAAAATAGCCTCGATTTTCTCAGCAAAAGTTTCTATTTCTTTTCCATCTGGCATCGAAGAACCCGAAATTTTACGGCATTTACATAATACCTGCTCGCGGATAGCAGATACCGCCGCCAGATATGGCAAGAAGTTGTTTGTTTTCTAGGGCATCTCTGCGCGACTCCCCGGCGTTCGTTTTATGCAAATTACATGGACGCCATTTAAGGGAAAAAATTATTGGCAGAAATTAAACCGGGCTCCGGGAGAACGTGGAAAAACGTTGAACAAAGCGAAATACAACAAAATCCGCTCATTCACTGGTAAGGTAGTAGTAGCAGCAGAGCAGCAGGTAAGTAGCTTTGCCAGTCACCGTGACTGGCTGATGGACTCCCATGTTCCAATCGAGAGTTTCATTCATGCAACACGTAAGAAGTCGACGGGAAAAGAATAAAATTGCGAAAACAGCCGCACAGTTGTCGGCACTCAGGTAACTCAAGTGAATACGGATTGAGCCAAACGAGACAACAACAAAAAAGTACCTGGAAATCGATTTTCACCTGGTTTTTAGTTGGTTTTATTTTGGCCCTGGTTCCCTGTTGTCTTGGATTCCAGTGGAAACTCCGAAGTCCCCGGTATTGATCCGAAATCCATGCATTGGCAGGGCGCAGCTGCATTTCAGTGCGAGTTTAAATGTCGGCATTCGTTTGCCAAAAAGGTGGGTTTTAGGGGTCCCCAGCAACACTGCACCACCACCACCACCACCGCAGAGGTTCGAGGTCCTCGATCTTGATTCCGTGGATCGGCACAAAAAAGTCGTTTCGCCTTTTAAGCGGGAACAGCATTCATTGAGTAATCGAGTCCAGGACGTCATGCTGCTTGCATTTTGGGTGTTCAGGGATTGTCTGTGCTGGGATGAATAAATAACGAAAAAAAAACCCGAATCCAGCACAGTCGCGGGAGAGCACCAAATGTGGAAGCTGGGCGCAATCAGGCTTGTGACAGCGACTTATATGACGAAAGTGGTCGCCGGTCTCCGACTAGTTTCAATTCCCCACAAAGCGGGAAATCTTCTGATTGATTGATTAAAAACGATGAAGACACACACGCTCTAGTCCTAACTAAGCATGGTCCTCTGGAACCAGTCAGGCACAGCTCTCGTAATTTGTCACTTTAATTGGGCCAATTGATCGCGATTGACCCTGGAATAAAAATATGTCTATAAATATTGCTACAATGGCCGAAGAGAACCTTGTATCGCTTTGATATTTTTAGAACGTGAATAATTTGGTGGCGATGTCCAATTCGACAAGTTTGATGATTTTATTATGATCTTCAATTAATTTGATTGATAGTCTATTAGAGAAGTGATAAAATTCAACGGAAATTGTATGCGAGACTTCGATACAGTTTGATGAATATTAATAATAACAATTAGATGTGCGGCAGTCTTGTTTTTGCTCGGCGGATATCAATTTAGGAAATTCAAATTTCACTCGAGGAACTCGTAAATAACTTTTGTTTTTTGAGAATTTTTCAAATGGAAGATGATAAAATAATGGAAATGGAATTTTTTTCAAGGAAAGTCAATTAAACAGTATTTGACGAGTCATTGGAGTTTGCTAATCAACAGCTGTTAACAAGTTGTGGGCGTTTTGGTGATTGGCCGGTTTAATTTCCTACAAAACTTACTTCACTTTTCTACATAACCGCAGGAGGCGGGAGAGCATGCACTTCTGTGGAACAGTCCCTATAATAATAGTAACAGCAATGACAGTACCTTTTCGTCCAGGGATATTCAGAGAAGTGTGTCACAACCACCGGTGAAACAAATGGTACTACGTCGTCCCGTAGGCAGCTCACAATAGATTTGATCTACAGTTGGGATTAGGGAATCCAATCCCGCATCAAAATCTCAATCTCACGGGATCGAAGTCAACAATCTCGCGGGATTTGCGGGACAACACAAAAATAGTTATGTTCATGATTTCATGAAGTATTATATGAAATAAGAGTGTAACAAACTACAGTAATACCCTGTAATACTACTGTGTTTCCATGTAGAGTTTACCCTGGGTTTTCTAAAAGTAGGCACCCGAAACGGAGGCTAAGTAAAGTTTCGTTAACCACTCCGGTTTAGCCGAGTTTTGCATATGTGTGTGATTGAGAATCTTTTACTGCACATATACCAACGGCGACGCAATGTAATATTATTTATCTGTCACTTTAGCCCAGAGCCGTCATGGAAACCGCATGGAGTTAACTTGAGGGTATAAAGTTTCTGTTTACTCAACGAAAACTCTACCTCGGTTCGTGGAAACACAGTAATGCACGTGGGGAGTCCCCTGTCGTATGGTAACTTTACATTTGCACTTGCACTTCAACAAACACATATGCAAAACCCGGCATAATCCGACTTGTTTTGAGGTGTTTTGTGGAGTTTTCTTGGATTTAACGAAATTTTATTCAACCCCCGTTTCTATGGGCGCTTACTCTGTGCTAACCCAGGGTAAACTTTGCATGGGAACTTAGTAATTGAAGGTCGGATACACGCACCAAAACATATTTAGACGATTTTGTGTTATTGCTGCATTGCTTAGTAGGCAGATATCTTCAACTAGCGAATTTGAATTTTGTCGACAGGAAAATCAATCGGCGTATTCACACTTTCGCTCCCGTTCAAGCTCCGTGCCAGTGTGTGAATACGCCGAATGCTTTTCTGTAAAAATATTTGACTGGACCGAGATTGGCATTAGACTTGACCGAGAACGACACGATAGCGTGGAGCGACCCTAAGTCGACTGATTTGCAATCCCAATTTCAAACTGGTTTCACAATAATCACGCGCAACACCAGTTTACAATTAAAAGAAATCTTCCTCGCTATCGCTATCGAACAACGGGGCACTCATACACCGTTTATGACTAGGTTGAAAAATTGAGTCGAGGTTGAGTTAAAATTTCAACCACCGTATATGATGTCGAGTTGACTTTCACTACCAGCGTATATGAGGCGAAATAGCCACTCGACCCAGATAGGAGAACTGAGTTGGGTTGCGTGAGTCCACTTTCAACTCGATCCCCATTTATGATTGGGTTAAACCTGGATTGAACCTGGGTCGAACCTAGTCATAAACGGCGTATCACAGAGAACTCGAAAGGCAGACGTACCCTCCCTAGACAAAGTCTGCAAGTGGGGTTCTCCGCCCTTCCTATGCCCACAAGTGCCCTAACAATATTTCTACTACCACCCATCAGTTCCTTGACTGCATTAGGAGACGGCACAGGAAGGAGCCGCTTAGAGTAAGACAATCCAGGCGCGGTCCTGCATCGTTCGGCATGTTTCATTAAACCGTTCGGCAAGGGCCCTCTTCAGCTGGTGAGTACTCCAATAGCCGGTTCCGGATCGATGGATACAATGTTAGAGCTCTGTTCAGCCAGAGCACTGTCTTTCTATTGCCTTTGTAGCCTCGATAACTCGGAACCCAAACAAGGGTTATTTCATCGAGAACGCCCATATCAGCTCACCAAGGAAACATTGGCAGTCCAAAAATATCAATTTGCCCTTGGTCCTACGGGACCTTAGCGTCCTGATTGACGCTTGATGATCAGAGAAGGCAAAGATAGGTTTGTTTTTGTAGGCCACTTTTAAGTTTTCATGAATGCATGTCAGTATAAAGTCTGGTAAGGGCCGATGGACCCATGTGCTCATACCAAAGGTTAAGAAGTGGGTTAGATGGGTTAATGGGGGAAGGGGGAGTGAGTTACTACCTCGCGCAGTTCTTAAGTGGAAGTTATAGACCCTACACAGAATTGTCCATCATTTCAAATAGGTTTTAAAGTAAGCTCTCGTCTCTATCATTTTCGTGTAACGATCGTAATGCGTATATAGTAGTGCTGGGGTGCAAGCAAATTTCCGTTGACCGCCGAGAACGACTGTATGCTTGTGTTAGTGTAACGGACGGTGAAACCAGAAAATATTTGTTTCCATCTTCCCTGCGACCCCTTGCCTATAGAAACGGTTTTTGTGTATAGATGTAATAGACACCACAGAGGCCATAGGGCATACTTTCCATCCCTGCTTTCCCTGAAGTGGAGCTAACACCTGAGAGTTCTGGTTCGTCAAATCTTCGCTTTATTCCATCCTCTCTCGTTGAGCCTATTATGCATCTGAGAACTTTCCTCTCAAACCTATTGACTCGTTCCTCTGTGTATGACCCCATAGTCCAAGTCTCGCTGCCATAGCACAGTACTGGTCTTATTACTTTTTTGTAAAGTGAGAGTTTCGTTTTCCTGTGCACAAATCTTGAGTGCAGGATTCGTTTTTAGGTATAAAAAGCTCTATTAGCCAGTAGTATTCGTCTAGTAATTTCTTATTTTTCTTCGTTTCTTTTTGTGATTGTACACCCAAGGTAGACTGTTTTATCGACTACTTCTAGATTGTGTTCGTCGCAGAGCGCTTTTGTGGCTATTTTTAAACTACACGTTCGTCCTATTGCAATGACAACAAAAGAAACGCATAAAAATCATTAACAATAATAACCAGCTGAAATGAGTGGAAAAAACATAGCACGACAAGAATGACATGAAGATGGCCAATTATCCGGAAATGTTTAGCAGAAAGAATCAGTCCTTTCAAATTATGCTCCACTGAACGAATTGACCCAATGCCGAAAAGAGACACCGAATGGACTACGATGTGTAACAAATTGCTTTTGTCAATATACAGGATTTGCCATAGTAACTCAGCAGGAAAGGGTGTGTGAAGAGGTTCTTTTTTTCGCTTAGAATGAAAATGTTTCCTTTTATTCTATTACTGGCACGGCAACATTTTTATTTTGCAACGCATCAAAGCTTTCCTTGATAAATCTATTCAAGGATTCTTATCCTTACTGGTTGATTTATCAAATTGGTATAAGGGAAATTCTTTAGAATAAAAATAAAAAACACCGCAAATTTTTTTTATAGGAAAAGCTCTTCTCTTCAATTTGTCCCTTGCCAATTTGATGATTGGAACTGTATGGATGCGGATGACATGACAAATGAATCAAATCTAATTTTAATATCATAAAAAAAATATTTCTGATGTCCTGGTACTTACCTTTCAGGTCGTAACCATGCGAGCCTGACCCAAGGCCACTTCATATGTCAACCTCAGCATAATTTTGTAGGCTTCTCTCAATCACTCACTAGATTGGAAAGTGGTCACGTTTCAAGGATTTTTTATCCCTAGCTCCCATAATGGACAAAAGGCGAAAAAAAACAGAGACAGAGAGTTCCTCGTTTTGTTCAATAAGCAACACAATACGCTGCCATTACAGAGTTGAGAGGGAGCTCCAATGCCTCGTAAAATAAAAAAAAGCAGAAGGGAATGATTTCAGGGCAATAATTTTATTTATAGTGGCCCCCTTGAGGATGATGGTTATTATGGACGTTATTACTTTATTGAATTGCGCTTTTATTTTAGTGTCTTGCTTCTGAATTATTGCCGTGTGTTAGAAATCAAAAATTTATGCACTGCCATAGGCAAACGATGTGGATAATTGTGTATGGCTTGCAGGTGGTGTTTGCAAATGCTTCGATTATAGAGGAGACATGGTTATAGGAGATATATTTGAGAAGATAATATGACCACTTGATATTTCGTTTAGTAGTGCTTCAGGATTTCATTTATATCACTTCGATTGTTAAAACGCAATTTATTTTCCTTCCATTCTTATAAAGTTATAGGAGCTTGATACTCGAATTGAAGCAATAAGGAATTGAAAGATGAGTATAAAATTGCAGTAGCGGATTCAATAGGCGGGTGGGGGGAGATGAGGGACACTTAAGAAATTAGGCTTTCCGAATTCCCTTGTGGTATGGTTCCAGTCGAACTTAGCCAACAGAACCTAACAGGTTTTAATCCGCGTAGTGAAATCTAAAAACATCGAAGCGTCCTCTGGTGTCCCGCAAGGTAGTCATCTTGGCCCTCTCCTTTTTATTTTATCAATTGACGACATTGTTACCCTGCCAAGGCACTGTAAAATCCTTATTTACGCTGATGACATTAAACTGTATCGCCACCTAAGAAATATAGAGGATCGAAAAACTTCTACAAACAGACCTAAACCGTCTATACTTGGTGCTCCAACAACAACCTGGTGCTTAATATTAGTAAATGTGAGATCATGACTTTTTGTAGGACACGTGGTGTTATAACTTATGACTATACTTTTCTCGACAACAAGGTCTCCCGCGCTAGCTCTGTAATCGATCTATGGGTTAGGTTAGAAAGTAAGTTGGATTTCTCCACCCACATCAATTATATCTCCTCCAAGGGCAATTCATTCCTGGGATTTACAAAAAGCGGGTCCAAGAAATTCAACAACTCTCTCATAACTAAACACATGTACGTATCTTTGGTTAGGCCTTTGCTTGAATACGCCTCCCAGGTAAGATCTCCTTATAACTCCTCTCTTGTTGGTAGAATCGAATCGGTTCAAAGGAACTTTGTCGGTAGATCGGATTTTTATAAACAAAATAGTGTATGTTATCACGACTTCCTGACTATTTCCTCACTCAAGCTCTATTAAAGTCTGTCACCAAAACTGCGGAGCTACAACATCTACTACTCCTAGATGCGCCTATTTTAAGATAGTTTATATAATATTATATGATTTCTCAGAAATGCAAAACTTTCCTTCCAATTTGAACATAAACATAAAATCCCACAAAAAAAAAACGATAAATATCTAAAAATCGTTAAAATGTGGAAGGATCCAAAACTTTCAAACTTTTCACATCTTTGAACGTGTGGATCGGTTGTTTTAAAATTTGTTACATTCATTTCCCAATGATTTCAAAGAGAAGAGCAATTGCAAAAGCAAAACTTTTTCAGTTCTACATAAGTTGTATGTATGTAGGTGAGTAGTTCCTGTATTCTGTTCTATACATGCATTAAAAAGGTGTACTAGAAAAAATTTCATGAAAAATTTTACCCAGCAAAGGAATAAAGTTTGTACTATACTAGAAAAAATGGGTTTACATACTGAACATACATACATGTACATATATGAGTACGCCAGCAATGGGAAATAATGTTATTCAAAGTTTGTACTAGAAAAAATTCTGTGCACGTAGGACCACTTCTTGTCAAATTTCATGTAAAGGCGCAAAAGGATGCAGGATTTTGTAGCTGATGTGAAAGCAATGGCAAAGGTTCTCAGTACACGGAGTTGCAACTTCTTCATTAATGAGATGTAAGGGATGGAGATATGAAGTTACGAGCATTTCATGTACTTGTTTCTGCTGCATCCTGGACTTGGTATCTCTAAAAAAATTTGAAATTGATCTGTTCAAGAAATTTTATGATTTTTGCTGCAATTGTAAAATAATTGAACCATGAACGGAAGTGTTTTTGTAAAATATTATATTCCAGAATCAAAGAAGGAATTTTTTGTAGAGAGTGCAATTTTTACTTCAAGGACAATATATCGCTCAAGTATAACCTGTTACCTTAATAGTTGATTTTATAAGTTGTTATTTTGGTAATGGGTGACACCGGTCTGGGCTTACGAGATCGAATAACCTTATTAAAAATCGAGAACCAAATTAGGATTATCCACCACGATCATCTGTCATAGATCATGGTGATCTTGGCGATATCTTTGTTATGAAGCTGGGTGCACAGTTTACCTCTAGGGTAGACTATTGGCAAAATGAAATGATGGGCTGATGGATTTAAAAGGGGTCGTTCGAGTTTGGCTGATGATGAGCGTTCGAGGCGACCAAGAACAACTACCACCGATAAAATATTTATTGAATGGTATTGGACGACCTTCGTCGTTCGAATCGCATTTGGATGATTTCCAAGGTCCTGTTGGAGTAGTTTAAGCAAACCGACTCGCTTCTTTTGCGTCGATCCATAACTCTAGATCAAACTTGGAGCCAGAACCAAACTCCTTTCACGAAACAATAGGCAAAACAATGAATTGGACAGGATGAACTTGCTGAACTTGCTCCAAAAAATGCGACGACGGTTGCGTGGCGCCTATTTTTTGGTATCGGTTGTAATTAAGAATAGCTCTAGCTATAATGGTCTTTTAAGAATGGCTAATTTTTTGTCAAAGCCTAATGAATCTAAGCTTTATAGCTGAGCTTAAAATTCATTAAGTTTTGACAGAAAATTAGCCAGTCTTAAAACAATTTGACGGGCAGTCGTAAGTCGTCTTAACATTTATTCTTACCGACACTTCACATATACCTATTCCTACCACGGCCGGTCAAATGACCGGTCTTTCACAACTTATATTTTTCAATATTTAATGCAGACCAGCGAATAATAGCCAGCTTACCAGTATAAAAATATATTTTCTTTTATTCAATTTATTCACACATATATATGAGGAAAAGTCATAAAGTTTAAAGGCGATTCGCTTACGTTGAATGTAGAAAATTCCAATTGAAAATTTAAAAACGGTCATTTGACCGGTCCCGGTAGGAATAGTGTTAAGACCATTGTAGTTAGGGCTAATGTGAAACAATAATGGAAGAATACTACGAATCCTTAGTTAGAAGAACAAGTGCTTTCCCTTTAACATAGCGTACCTGCTCACACCTCGGCGGTCGGAATGGCCAATTTCACGAATTGCACTTGGTTGACCATCTACCGTAAGCTCGAGTTCTAGCCTCACCTATTTTCGTTTTCCCTCAGCTTAAAGTTTGACTCGGAGGACACTGATTTTTATCGAAGGTCGTGGTTAACAATACGTAAACCATAGAGTATGGCTGGAAGGATTTCAGCTTCAAAGTAAATTATGTTGAAAATAAAAATTGCGAATTCGGTGGGTAGCGAGAAGTTCTTACTTTGATCTGTTGTAACCTCAAAGGATATGTTGAATAGTAAGACGCATTTTCTAACAAAGGGTTTTACCACTGTAGAAGCGGGGAAATCACCCCAATGGAGTAAGCCTTAGACCATCTTATAAATCGAAAGAGGATCGTGAGAATGTACAGGCTGTGCTGAAGATAATGAAAGACGTCCATACCCTATAGATATGAATATAATTGAGTCTATTTTTAAGAAAGTTAAAAACTTCGTAAGACTTGGTGACTTCAATCTTTCACCATTTGGCAACGAAGGCATGGACTATATCATTCATTGCAATCTTTAGTTTACTCCCGCCAAGAATTTGTTGTAATTCGCCAAGCGGTCCGAATACCAGGAGTGCGACAAGCTGTGCTTGGAAGGGCAACAGCATTTAACAAGAGGGCTGAAGCTGGAGACAGAAATATGCCCGCACGCCATAGATATTTCAGAAGTGCATGCCTTCAAATGCGATCTCAGGTACAATTCATGAACAGAACATTTCAGTAATCGACGTAGCCACAAACACTACAAACATATGTACTCGTGTCGTTTAGATTTTTTGGATTCTGTGAAAAATTAGACGCAGACACCCAATTATCTGTTAGCGAAAACTTTACGCATTTTGCGCATTGGTGGTGCTCACGTACGCACGTATCTGTTTTCAGCGTAACAGCAGAAAATGGACGTCCACTGTAGACGAAAGTAGAAAACAGATACGTGCATGCGTGCAGTACCTGCGGCGTATGCAGCGAATATTCGCTGACAGACAGTTGTTTACTTGGGTTAAGTCTAGTCTTCTACAAATAACCAAAAAATCTAAGCGATTAGTACATGTGTCTGTTGTGTGTGCTTGTGTTTGGGTATTTGAGACTACGGGAAATGCGGCTATGCAGAAAAGTTGGAAGTAAACCAACTTTTGCATTGCATGCGTTCCATTACGTAACTACGCACTTCTACTATATCAATCACCGTACGTACCAACGTATGCTTGAAATGAGTCTGTTGAGAGTTGGTGTATTCTTAGACTTATCCTAAACATGGATAGATGGATTATCAGTGAGGGTGAGAAAGTGAGTTACGACTTCACGCAGCTCTCGAGTGTAAATTGAGGATATAGAAAATAGCTCCAAAGTTTCGAGTCCGATGGATCAGCGCTGTGAATGGTATGACTAGGTATCCTAGGATAGCACGTCTTCTTTTATTGTGTGAGATTCAGCGAATATGGGCCAAAACCAGAGGCTTCCTTCATGTCACACGGTCAGTTACTCTCCAATACCCACATTATCAGCCGGGTATAGTATAAGGTATAGTATCAACCTCAGTGATCCTATTCACGCCAACGTCTTTGAGGCACCAATATGCACAGTTCGCGAGACCTGAAGAAAACCTCGTCCATTGACTGGTAGTTAACGAGAGATAGCATAGCAGTATTGGGAAAGTAAAGAGGTGAACAACAATGGTAGTAAATCGGTTTTGGATTTGCTTTCTAGAATTACTTTCTTTCTGCAACTTAAAAAGAGCTTCAGAATGTAGTGATTTTTGTCGAGGGAAAAGATTATCTGACTTTCTTGATGGTGGACTTAAAGGAAATTTCTCAGCTTAATCTACTAACCATGAAGTTGTTTGTTTGGCGATTATCCACTCACTATATAGCCTTACTTACAAATCCCCGTAATGAGTGTGTGTTCTTTATATTTATATTTAGTTTGAAATGATGGATGTGTACACTACAGCCAAACATAAATAACCTTTCCCAAAAAAAAAAACCCTGACCTCAATCAATTTTCCCTCAATAACTCTGACCTCTTTCAACCCATAAACTAAACAGACGAGAAAAAATTTGCTATCGATAAACCTCCATGGTAACTAAAATTCCCAAGATCCCTTAAGGGTTTATTCTGCGAATAAAATTTTGATAGTACCAGGACTCATTATATCCAAAATCCTTGATAAAAAAAAAAGACTGAAAGAGACAAGAGTGCGAGAAAAAAGGGAAGCAACGAAAAAAAACTTCAATCAAGCCGCAAGGGATATTTTCCAATCAATTTTTATGGGGTTTATTTGACAAAGTTTTTCAGCATAATTATGAACATACCCTAATGGTTTATGTGGTCGGCAGTCCACAATATTATTTCGGAGTATAAATATATACTGATAAATATTTAGGTTGGACGGGATGCTGCCCATGAGAGGTTGGGACTAAATTAAAGTTTCGATTTCCTTTAATTTACAAGCAAACAATTTTTTTATTTGTTGATATTCCAATAACCGGAATATTTTATAGCAGAGGAAAGCGGAATCTATTGGAGCGAGAATTTTAAATTATTAAATATTTTTTAATTAATCATTTAAATTAAAAATACTTGAAAACTGATAATTGTAGTAATTGAAAATAAACTGTTTTTGTGTTAAGTTAAGCAATCTAGACATCATTTATGAAATAATTTCAGAAATTTATTTAAAATTCAATTCAATAGAAGATAGATGGTTTTTTATGTGCATGTGAAGAATTCCCAGCCGGACCAGCATATCCCAGCATTTGCAAGCAACAGCGTTCGCAGCAATATGAAACAAAGAGCTTTCACAGTATACAGCAAAAAGTTTGAAAATATGGTTGCTGTAAAGCAAAGCAAAGTAAATTGCTGTGGTCTTCTTGGCAACAAAGCAAAGTCAACAGCAACATTATTAAAATTGCTGCAGCAATTCAAACCCTGCAAAAGATAAACAATACCGGATCACATATCAATTGGCGTCCATGATTATTCTTGATTTAAAAGCTTTTTTAAATGCTCCTAGAACGATTTTGAAGGAGCGCAAAAAGGTATGCTCCCCGGAAATGGCATGCAATGTTAAAAAGTATACGGAGCTGGTATGGGAACGGGAGCGGGGCAGCCTTTTCAAGGAGTGTTCAAACATGGCTATTGGAGCATTCTATTTCTCGCTGAGCAGCTAGGTAATCCAATACTGGAGAACGGAGGCGCGCTACGCTTTAAGGGCATTGTAACCACGATCGAGAAAAATGCAGCCAGAAATGACAGCCGGACTTTGATATTCTTGGAAAAGTTGTCATTTGTCTTTAATTACTTCGTATGCAAATTAGGTATAATGAGGCCTTAGATCAGCGGTTGCCAATCCATATGCCTTGCCACAAAACAGATAACTAAAACTAATGTCCATTAAGCGTGCCAAAAAAACTTCTTCATGGCCTCACAGAAAACTTTCTGATCTTCAGGCCCGGACTGACGATAACTGACGCTTTCCTTGGTTGCAGGCGCCATCCAGTTACTTGGCCTCAAGACGAGAAACCTTTAGGCCACGGCCTGCCGGCGGCCCATATGTGAATGACTGAATGGGGGCCTTCATATCAACGTTTGAGTGAAGTGGATCCCCAGTGATTGAAAGAGACACGAGACTTGTGCGAATAGTGGAGAATATTGTGCTCCAAGTGATCGTGGACATAGGAATGGGGGATGTCCAAAACTTTGCAGAAAACTACCAAATCAACAAGGGCTAAAGAAACCGTAACATCATTATCTGGTATGGCCAGATAGTGTCAGATCGTCGAAACATCGTAAGGAGAAGATAGAGGCAAAGTTCTTTATAAATAGACGTAGAAATGAAGGTTATTGAAGATCGTTTTCCATATTTTGATTAGCGAACTTTTTGATCAATAATGCTGAATCGATGAATGGATACGTGCTTTACAGATAGAAACTGGTAGTTTACTTGAAAAATGAGTTCTGGCAGCATTGGACGAAAGGCTATTTACGGAAGCTATAATATAAGGAAAAGTGTAACAAATGTATCGAAATCGAATATTGTACCGAAGTCGTGCAACCAGCAGTGGTGGTCTTGCATTTAGATACTATTCTTGTATTATCACGACCATTAGAACGTACCGAAATGTTAAGGATAGGGTCGATCTTACGGCGATCAATCCATCACCAGCACCACTATTGATAGAGTGTAAAAAAAAACCTTGTTTGATCAGATCAATTCGAAGAGGATATATCGCCACCAGACGAATCGTGAACAATACAGTCTGACGATCGGATAGAAGAGACAACGATAGATGAGCAAGTCTTTTTCTAACAATCTGGTTGTCTGCTTGCCATTACTGAGAGCAGCAGAAATGGCCTTCCAATAATCGATAAGAGGCTCAGCTTGATCAAGCTGCCTTTCCAAAAAGAATTCATCCTCAGGAAGGAGTTCGACGTCGAAATTCTGTCAAAAAAAGAGTGGAGAAGCGAAGAAGTTTGAACTATGGATATTCACCGAAGTCTCCAAAACTTTAAAAGGCTTCGGGCAGAAGTTCATTTAAAGACCATAATCAGTTCGTTGTCCTGGCAGCTTCCGACGCACAGTAGTATCTTTCAAGTGGAGATACCGCCAATCTTGAAGGACTGCCAGAAAATTATCTCGAACCTACACAAAGATGTAGCATGGGAATTTTCATAGATAACAAAGAATCTATAAGAGTTCTATATTCAGTATTAATTCGCTTCAAGCTAGTGTAATACTGAGCTGGATACTCTCGGTAGAAGGTACAACGAGACTTACGACGTCGACTTTATCACTCTGCTATTGTCCTAGCTGATGTGGATGATTATACTTTCCAGCATGCGAAGGATGCATTGACTCTTTCCAGTAAATCCACCAAGTCCTTTTTTAAAAATTGGTTTTTCCTTTTTGTAAGGATCTTCCTAATAATTTCTGTCCCACATTGCAGATGCTTACGGTAATATCAAAAGATCAAACTTTATCTGCAATTTATCTCCCCAATTATGTCCAAACCAAGAAAATATTGTTTAGAAAGTAAAATGATTGCTCACCACAAAAGACCAAAACAAAAACACAAGACTTTTAAAAGTTCATTATTTTGTAAGTCTTTAATCAAAATACTCCCACATTATCCAGGCCTCGCCAGACTTACCTAGAAAGAAACAAGAAAAAACCAAGCATTAATCAGAGAATCACAACAGAATTTCATTGAAATAAATTAATGTGGACGAAAAAAACAAAAAACCAAAAATAATAAAGCATAGGCCAGACCTTAAATTTTGGCAAGGCGGCGGCGGCAAAACCAGATTTTCACAACATCTTGCGCCTTGGGCTGTCCATTTAGGGTAATGAGATTAGCGGTTCGGGGCCCGGCTACCTACACATGTCCCACCGTAAGCCTTTCAAAATCCGAATCAGATCCACATTAAAGAGCTATTATGACACACGCTGCTTGTAGGAAATGGTGGCTTACAAACAATCTCGATAGAATTTATAACTTTATTCGCATCGTAAATTTAATGGCCCTAGATAAAATGCGCGGGTGTTGAGAAGCCGGCAATTTTATGTGTCTTAAAAAGTCCGTTCTCATTAGGAGAGATGATTAACGGTTGATGGAGCATTTCCGGAAAGGTAAGATGAGGTGTAAAAAGCCGCCAACAATGGCTTCTGGAAAATATGCAAAAATCGTGAAATTTCTCTTAACCCAAATTCGTGCGCCGTCAAGATTTGGATCTTTTAATCTTTTTGGGGAAGCACCACCATCAGCGGATCACCATTCAAGATGCTTTTATCGCGCCACAGCCACTTTTTTAATGACTGACGTCCGCTGCACTTTTTATCCACAATCCATTAAAAATGCATGAAAATACATTCCAGCGAGATCCAGCACAAATCCAGGTGAAGTACATAGAAACGTGTCGATTTTAATCTTGCCAGCGGCCGAGTAAATACACTCGCTTCGGCTTAGTTCTGAGCCTTGTGTTGTAGTTGAGGCCATATTTTTTTGTGTGTGCAGTTTATCCACCTTTAATCAAAGTTGATCGAATGCGGTTGATAATGGGTAAGCCACTGCTCCGCTCGTCTGAACTTGTCTAGATCTTGATATTCTTTTGGTTTCTGGACGCTCTTGCCCCGCCGTGGCCCAAGTAGCAGCAGAAGTCACCTGGAACAAGCGGAAGAGGTAGTAGTTACAAGACAAGAAAGACGATATGTGCCGTGCTGGTATCTGTTCGGGACACGAGTACGCTGCGTGGATTACCTGGATGCGAGCTGATTGCTTGTGAGGTTGTACATAAGGAGTGTAGGTAAGCTAGAGTCAGTGTTACAATAAAAACTTGCAAGTAATGTAAATAAAGGGGTGTTGGTTGGTTCTGGGATTACTGCTCTTCGTGGAACAGCACTTTGGATAATGGTGGTCTCAATGAAATGCCGTTGTTTCGGTTCTGCGTTTGACCGCAAAGAAGGTTACTCTGGGTTTAATTTAGGTTTTTTTGTTGGAGAAAGTAAGTTAAGTAAACAAGAAATTTTTAACGTTTTAATTTATGTATGAGCAAAGATTTGTAGAATTGTTTTATACCATGTTTCCATCGCACTCGAAATCTTCCGATTTCGGCAAAAATGAGGATTTCGGACGAAATCTCGTTTGAAATCTCATGTTTTAGCATATAAAATGAAATCGCCTTTCGGAGGAGATTTCAATGAAATCTCGATCGAAATCTTGGTAATGACTATTCAGCCTATTCAGCAAGTGGGAAATTTTGGGGAAATTTCTCAGCTGTAAAAAATTTTGACAGTACGAATTTGTCATTTTTAAATTTTCTATATTTAACGTTTAAAATGGAGCTTAAATGAATGTTTATATTTTTTCCTTATTTTACAGCCTATTCTTTCCAAATTCCTCAGTTTTGTTGATATAATTAGGTTTTTAAAATTTGATGTGCAAGTTTGTTATGACAAGCGAAAACTGCCTGGGGCGATGGAAACACATTTGGATTTCGCCAAATCGTTTTATCAAAACCTGCGGATTTCGAGTGCGATGGAAACATGGTATTACCTAACTTGAATTGGAAATGAATAGTTTTGAGTGGAAATTAGTTTTGAAGACAAAAGAACTGTGCAGGACGGGATATAAATGTATCTAACTGAATTCACATTCTGTTTATTATTTTAATCTAAAAACATTTAAAATACAAAAAGTTGCGTCGGCTTTAGGTATTTTGGCGCCCAGTGCGAGATATGTTTATGCCCCTTCAACATTTTAGATATTTTTTTAGGTAGGTTACCTATGCTATTATGCAAAAATTAAACAATAACTCGAGTAGAAATAAAAGATGCCCTTACAACGGGCGAACACTGGCCGCTTGGGAGCACATACGAGCGAACGACGGCCAAACTTGACCATAAGAGAACTGAGATGTTTACACGGGCTATCTATAAATGATGTCAAGAGGGGTATACAATTTTATGTTTAAAGGATTTTTTTTGTTGGGTTGGGTGTTGTTGGCAGGTACTGTACAACATCCGTTAGTTCGTTCTTTGCATATTCTGTCCGATGAGGTTATTCCTTAGGTATTTTTGTATGCCTGTGTCGAGCATCGCCATTGAACTTGATTCTATCGGACAGGAACTGTACCCTAACGTTATCGTTTAGGATGTCCAAAGAAAAGCAAGAGATAAGCACTTTCCTCCTATGTGACAGCGGCATGACTTTTAACTTCTTGAATCTGTCCGTGTAGGGCGGTAAGCTGCAAAAATCTCGTGGTAGGTTTCTCAGAGCGAAGAGAAGAAATTTCTTCTATATTGATTCCAACCTATCGCTACTTACCTGAAATGTATGGTCCCAGATCGGGAACGCATATTCCAGAATCGGGCGGACGAATGGACAGAAAACAGCTTTTGTGGCCCGAAAAGTTATTGAATTCTTGGACTCTTCTATCTCTCTAAAGCCAAAAAGCTTGCTGGCTCTGGCAGCAATATTATCATAGTGCATCGTTGTCTAGAATAATGCCTAGATCTGCAACTTGATGGACGCGATCATTGAGATAATAATCCTGCAAGTGTGTGTTTCTTTTGCGGGAGAAGGTAATTACATGACATTTGTTGAATTTAGTTGTAATTTATTGATGGTACACCAGTGTTGTAGCACGTTTAGCTCTGCTTGAAAGAAAGTTAAGTCGTTCTGGGACCTTATGACATTATAAATTTTGAGGTCATCGGAATAGAAAATGTGCGGAATATTCTCTAGTTTTTCCGACAGGTCTAAGATAAATATATTGAATAACAGTGGGCCTAGATGGCTACCCTAAGGGACCCCGGAAATTACTTCGATTCCTTTTCACAGAAATCCTTGAATTTTGACAACCTGAGTTCTGTTATAAAATTTAATCCATTCCAGGGCCAGACCTGATATTCCAAGTTTTGTACTTAAAATATGATGATCAACACCATCAAAGGCTTTGCTGAAGCCAGTACAAACCGTATCTATTTGATGACCGTTCTCCATACCACATAGTAGATCGGAGATTAGAATCATAAGGCTTGTAGTAGTCGATCGTCCCCTTCATGGGTCGATAAAGGTTTAAGACGAAGGGAAACCAAAATTTGATTTGAATAGCCCTGCAAAAATCAAGGAAGCAGGTTGTTAAAACCATGACCGTTATTGATGTTGAGATTGTTTTGTACAGGTGTAAAAAGAGATGCGCCGTCCGCTAGGTGAAGACTCGACCTAAGCGGAACTTTGCTAATTGATCGGTTAAGCCGGTCTTCTACTTAGGTCTGTCCCGTGTCATTGGACCATTGCTCTTGAAACATCGGAGCACTTACTGTGTAGTTGGGAAGTGATCGACTTAAATACCTTGGTGACGTCTTTCCAATAATTCAAGCGATATCGAAAGTCGATCGTAGGGCCACCATAGGCTACTTTGAAAGCCTAGAAATTGTCAAAGGGAGAATGTCATACAATAAGAAGTCTGAAGTTAGGACATTGGCCAAACAAGCAGACCATCAGGAAAGTAAAGGAAAACCCTAAAAAGAATGTAGTGACCGCGTAAACTTAATTACCAAGTTTACGCAAAGTCACACAAAAATCTCCCACACGATAAACACGATCAATCGGAACATTCCATCGATCACCGAACGAAAGTTCAGTGATCTTGCCGTTTTCTGTTCCGTTCCCCATCGTGTTTATCGAAGATCCAATTTCCGGCATCTCCTTTTTATCACTCTCTTCTGAAAGTCCCGCTCGACAAAACGCGTTCCTTGACGAGTCGAAAATTTAAAAGAACCACATAAATGTGATACAGTTCGATATATATATGTATATATATATACCTATATATATATCTAATAATATTAAACACAGTGTTATATAACGACTAAATTAATTCATAAGCCATATTTACGAATAATAAATAAGTGATCTTATACTTTTAAAAATATCGTGTTTCATTTACACTCCCTGGGTAGCACGGGAGCTAAAGTGGTGACCCCGACGTCGCAACACGCGACAAAAAAAAAAAATATAATATAGTGGAATAATAAAAAGTGCATATAAAATAATATTAAAACACAATAGACGCGAATATCATTAATTTACACTTGATAAAAATCGTGCAAAGTTAAATCAATCCGAGAAGTGATTACAGTTAAAACACAATAGTTATCGGACGCAATATAGGAATAACGGGGAAGTAGAAATTTTTTTTACATCAATTCAATTTAAAAAAATTCCAATAACAATTGATAGTGATTGCTTGCATATATAAAATCATGCAATAAGCGAATATTTTTTTTTCCAAGCAATTCAAAAGATTATTATTATTACGATAAAAATCATCAATTAACAGAAAACATATGTATCAACCAGAGAAAATCCAGTTACAACCATTAAGATTTGCTAAATGCCAGAAGGAGCCAAAGTGGCATTGCTAAAGTGGTATTGCTAAATTGGCATTGCTAACTCGGTATTGCTAAAGTGGTATTGCTGATCAGAAAATTAATTCGACTTTGCAGAAGAAAATTTTGGGTTTTAAAAATACTAAGGGCAACGAACAATAGTTTTTAGTTCATTTAAAAATAAACATTTGTTTTATAAAAAACCATTCTGCTATCATATATGAATTGTATTTAATATATATTTTTCTTTTTAAAATTAAATTCATTTGGCTATCTAAGAGTGCTAGCTAATTATTTTTTTGTGCATTTTACACGTTCATCCAATATATGTACATATACATACTAAGTTATTAAATTTACTATATTTTTTTTTTTTTATATATTACTATATTACAATTACTACATTTTTATATACATATTATTAAATTAAATTTACTAATTCTTAAATACATAATTATCAGGTACTATATTGCGTATAGTTATAACATACTTTATATATCCTCACCGATGTATCTACACCTTGACGTGGTGGTGAGGCTTGTGTGGTCCCGTTAGGACGCCCTGACTAAGATAGATACTTAAAAGCAATGGACACAACAATGGGAATTTGTACCCCAGGTGGTAAACCTGCAAGCCAGGGAAATCCACCCTCTACGGAGGTCGGCCTCATGGATTCTGGGGGAGGCCATCTATTGCTTAAGAGGAACAGGGAAGTGGACGACTCGCATGTCAACGCAGTCACGCAGGAAAGCGTAGAAGCGGCGGCGAGCGAGCTAGTGAAGCTGAACCTGGAGGTATGCTCAGAGAAGGTGGACAATGCGATGCAGCAATGTGTCAAGAGGTCAGCCGGCTCTGGGCCTACGTTAGCGCAGGAATCCGACTCGGATGTGAGGCTGCGAAAGCAGCTGAAGCAGAAGAGGAAGAGGGAGCGCAGAAAACAGAAGAAGGCAACTTCCTCTGTTGGGGGATCCGCCGAGTCCACTCCGGAGGAGGTGGGACCCACGAAGAGGTTTAGAGGTGAAAGTCTCTGCACCTCAGCCGTGGGTACTACTGTCGAAGGGGAGGATAAGGCCAGGGAAAGGAAGGGTGGACAACCTCAACCTGTAAAACAGGGAGGAGTCAACCCTTCTGTCTCGGGGGTCGTGCGTGCGGAGCCTGTGGCGGAGAATACCTACGCAGGCATAGCAGGCTGTGACCTCCGTTTGGGTGTGACCGACGATGGAAGGGAGGAGGGTCTGGGCACGAAGCAGGTAACCGTTTTTAAAGCGGCCCTGCTCAAGGCACTAGACTCTCTGCCTGACAACGCTGGCGACATCGGTATTACCGAGGTAGACTTGGAGGACGGGGTCATTGCACTCAGGTGCGTGAACCAAAAATCCAAGGCCTGGCTGTACGAAGCTGTCGGAAAGATGACTGACCTATGGGAAGGAGTCAATCTGAGAGTGGAGCGCCTTCACATCCTTAAGGATGTGAGGAGGATGATCATCCGAGTTCCCGGTTCGCCGGAGAGCAAGGAAACCATCCTAGCCAGATTACGCCGTCAAAATGCCTGTGTGACGGACACTTCTAAGTGGAGGGTCAGTCGCATAGGCAGATATGGTGACGCGAAAAACGGCGGTACCATTCTCACCGTATGGTGTCCGAAGGAGGAGGCGGAGGCGGTCAGGCGTGCAGGGGGGAAACTCAACTGCGGGCTGGACCTTGCCTACGTGCGATTCCAGAAGGACAAGCCGGAGGAAATGGTAGAGCCGGCCGGAAAGGCAGCTGAACAAGGGGACCAGTGAAATGGAATCCTCGTCAGCTGGGCGGGAGGTGGGCCAGTTCCGGCAATTAAAGGTTTGCCAGTTGAATCTACACCATAGCAGAGCAGCATCAGCAATGATGACGCGAGGCTTCGGTGAGATGAAGCTGGATATTGCTCTCATACAGGAACCCTGGATCTACAAGGGTAGGATTAGGGGACTATCTGGGGGCTTTGACACTCTGTACGTTCCCAATGCGAATGAAAGAGTGAGGACGTGTGTGCTGGTGAAACACGGAGTGCAGGCGGTTCTACTGCCGCACTTGTGCACACCAGATCTCACAGCAGTACGCGTAGGTACTGGAAGTGGGGCTTTCATTCTAGCCTCAGCCTACCTTCCGTACGATTCGCCAGATCCTCCGCCCACCAGGGAGTTGGAAATTCTGGTTATTACCTGTGGCGAAAAAGGCACAGGGTTAATAGTTGGTTGCGACGCAAATGCACACAACACGGTGTGGGGAAGCACCAACGACAACCATAGAGGAGAGGCTTTGCTCGAATTTGTGGAATGCAACAATCTAGTTATTGCAAATAGAGGGGTAGAACCAACCTTCGTCGATGCTAGACGAAGGGAAGTCATAGATATAACTCTATGCAGCAACCGGATGTTGACAAGATTGACCAACTGGAAGGTGATGGATCGGACGACTATGTCAGATCACAGAGCCATTTCATTTGAGATAGAGTACGGAACCCCGGGCAGGGGAGACGGAATTAGAACAACGAGAATTCCCCGCAACACGGACACGTCTAGATATACTGAAATGTTGCGCAGGAATCTCGGGGAGCGCGTGCCAAGGGCACCGAAAACCACAAGAGAAGCAGAGTCTCAGTTGCATGTCCTGCAGACAGCGATAGAGAACGCTTTTCGAGTGGCGTGTCCTCTTACGTCAGTGGATGACCATGATCCCACACCCTGGTGGTGTAGGGAGCTGGAGAAACTGAAGAAAGAGGTCAGAAAGGCTTTCAACCAAGCGATGAGGTGCAATGACCCGGTTGCCTGGGAGAATTACAAAGCCAAGAAAAGAGAAATGAAACAAACTCTGCGACGACGGAAAAGGGAGTCGTGGAGGAACTTCTGCTCGAGCATGGAGAGCATATCTGAGGCCAGCAGACTTCAGAAAATGATCTCCAGGGACCCGGTCTCCAAAGTCGGACTCGTTCGTGACCCGTCGGGGAGGATGACGGAGACGCTGGAGGAAACCAACAAGATCCTGATGGAAGTTCACTTTCCTGGCAGCTATGTCTCGGGTAAATCTTGGACTATTCGTAACAGAATGGCTACAAGGATGAACCGAGAGGAGGCTAACGGGGTGGTGACGGAGGAAGGGGTGAGACGTGCAATAGACACATTCTCTCCCTTCAAGACATCGGGGCGTGACGGAATATTCCCTGCGCTGCTTCAATGGGGCAAAGATGTCATTGCACCCAGGCTTAGGGGAATATTCGTTACCTGTCTAGCAACAGGATACATTCCGGCGGTGTGGAGGGAAACCAAAGTGGTATTTCTCCCTAAGCCAGGCAAGAAGGACTACACCGAGGCGAAGTCCTCCAGGCCAGTCAGCCTAACATCCTTTCTGTTGAAAACAATGGAAAGAGTGGTGGCAGACCACCTGGAGAGTACTATGCTAAGGAGGCACCCTTTAAGTAGAAGCCAGCACGCTTACCAGGCTGGCAGATCTACAGAAACGGCACTTCACCAACTGGTGCGAGTAGCCGAGGGGGAACTGTATACCGGAGGCATAGCGATGGCCGTTATTATGGACATCGAAGGCGCCTTCGACAAGATACAGTTCAACAAACTCAAAGACGCTCTGGTGAGGCGAGAGGTCAGCCCTATGATTGTAAGGTGGGTGGACAGCATGCTGAAAAACAGAGCGGTAAGGATTCAGACAGGAGACTCGCGGCTTCGAGGGAGGGTCAGCAAGGGATGCCCACAGGGCGGGGTGCTATCGCCCCTCCTGTGGAACATCACTGTGGACACTCTGCTCAGGCGGCTAGAGGAAATGGGCGTGCATACCGTTGGGTATGCAGATGATGTAGCGATTGTGGCACGTGGCAAGTTTATGAGCACTACGGCAGATATCATGAGGAATGCACTCCAAGTGGTTGAGCAGTGGTGTACGGAACAGGGCCTCACCATAAATGCTAATAAGACAGACGCGATAATCTTCACTAGGAAGATTAAAGATCTGGATTTTCAGCCCCTCATGCTTTTTGGATCGAGGATCAAGGTGTCTGGGATGGTCAAGTATCTGGGTGTATACTTGGACTCGCGACTAACCTGGAAATACCACGTTGAAGAGAAGATTAAGAAGGCAACAAGGGTGCTTCACCAGTGCAGAAGAGTATGTGGACTAAGGTGGGGTATCTCACCAAGGTTAGCATACTGGACATATACCATGATGGTGAGACCCATCATAACTTATGCCTCGGTGGTCTGGTGGACTAAAGCCACACAGAAAACCGTCAAGAGGCATTTGGACAAGGTGCAAAGAATGGCCTGCGTAGGTGTGAGCGGTGCTTTCCGCACCACACCCGCCGCGGCATTGGAGGCGCTGTTAGGGCTGCTGCCGTTAGACCTCCAGGTGATGAAGACTGCGGCAGCCTCAGCGATTCGGATGAGACGGGATGCCGCATGGCAGGCGTCAGGAACCTTATATGGGCACATGAAGATCCTGGATCGCATTAAAGGGATTAGGGAGCTCATGATGCCCATGGAAGGGATCACAAAAATGAGGGTGACCGAAAGGTATCATAAAACCCTCATAGGGAACGGAACGCTCCCCGAAGGGAGACCGGAAGACATATATATCTTCACGGACGGATCCAAGATTGACGGCAGAGCAGGTGCGGGAGTCTTCTCGGAGGACTTAAATCTGACCTGCTCTCTGGCTTTGGGGAATTACACCTCAGTCTACCAGGCGGAAATGCTTGCTCTGCTGCACGCGCTGGATCACATAAATGAGGGTCAGGTGCAGGGAAGAAGTATCCTTATAGCACTGGACAATCAGGCTGTGATTAAGCGCATGAACCAGACAGAGATTAATGCGTCTCTGGCGTTGGAATGTGTCCAAAAACTGAACAGGTGTGCGCAACAAAACAACGTGACGCTAGCTTGGGTTAGAGGACATACAGGCATCGATGGGAACGAAAAGGCTGACAACCTGGCAAAACAGGGGTCAACCTCGGAATTCTGGGGACCGGAGCCATACTCTGCCATTGGCAGAGGGTTGGTAAGGAACTACATCGAGAAATGGGTCGCTGAGGAACACCGGAGACGGTGGGACGCTATGACCACGTGTAGGCACCCTAAGATGGTGCTTACGCTGCCGATTACCGCAGCCAGAAGAAGGATCCTGCATATGCAAAGGAGAACCCTCAGATGGTTGGTGGCACTGATTACAGGACACGGATGTTTCAGGTATCACCTAAAAAGAATGGGAATTCTGGAGGATGACACCTGTCGGATGTGCCTGGAGGAACCTGAGACGGCCACACACATAGTGTGTCACTGTCCGGCGGTGGCGAGGAAAAGGGATGCCATAACTGGACTCCAGTGGATGGAGGACATGAGGCAGACTCCCTTCAATCAGCTGCTTGCGATAACTAGGGGAGTCGAAGTAAGGGAGCAATGGGACAACCCACTGCAACCCCAATAAGATGACTCTAGGCAGAGGGACGAAAAGGGACCCGCAAATAGTGGTCTGATTCGGTATCCCTCGAAAATCTATATATATAACATACTTTATATAAATACTTATCGCTTACAAACATATTAATTACCATATTTTTGAATAAATAGATGTTCATTGGATATATACACATATATATATATATATATATATATATATTAGTACAGGAAAAATAGTAAAAATAGCGGAAATGTTTGGGTACAGGCTGAAAATTGGCACGGAGCTTCCTTTTAGGGTTCTTAATAAGGGGTTATAAAGTCTACCGATTTTCTACCCCGGGAACCTTTCTTTCTAGGGGGTTTTAGGGTCAAAATATCTGTTTTTTGCAAATGCATCTGAAACCGTAAGTCCTATCATAAAAAAATGTTCACAAAGTTTGTAGCTCATATAATTTTCTACAAAAAATGTTATTATACATTTTGCCGTACGTATTGCCATTCATGAGATATCACCGTTTTAAAGATTTAAAATATTCATATGAACTCATTCATGACTTGTATAGGTTTTCCGACGTTCAAGTTGGACTACTTTTCTAATTTTTTCAGGGGTCATTCCTGGATGTATTTGGAGGAAAAATGTGTTCTAGATATGGGGCTAACCACTAAGATACAGGGTGTTCGCGAAAAAACAATGTATTTTTTTGTCATTTATTTAGAGTTGAATAACTCCTATACCAATTATCGTAAACCAATATACTTAGATTCATCTTTTAGGTCAAAGTGTATTCTTTTATTTGATATAAAGATCAGGAACTTGAGTTGCTCCGTTTAGAAGATATGTAGGTTCAAAGCATGAGCGAAATGTTTAAAAGCCTAATGATATTTTTTTATTCAATTTAAAGTATATTTCTGTTTTTTTTTACCAAATGGTCCAAATTGGAACAATAATACAAAATTACATCTAAATTATGTCAGATAGTGAGTGTATTGATTTCTGCAGGATTTGTGATAAAATATGTTGCTTGAATTTTGAAGCTGTGAATGTAAAATTGAATAAAAAATATCATTAGGCATTTAAACATTTCGCTCATGCTTTGAACCTATATATCTTCTAAACGGGAGCAACTCAAGTTCCTGATCTTTATATCAAATAAAAGAATACACTTTGACCTAAAAGATGAATCTAAGTATATTGGTTTACGATAATTGGTCTAGGAGTTATTCAACTCTAAATAAATGACAAAAAAAGACATTGTTTTTTCGCGAACACCCTGTATCTTAGTGGTTAGCCCCATATCTAGAACACATTTTTCCTCCAAATACATCCAGGAATGACCCCTGAAAAAATTAGAAAAGTAGTCCAACTTGAACGTCGGAAAACCTATACAAGTCATGAATGAGTTCATATGAATATTTTAAATCTTTAAAACGGTGATATCTCATGAATGGCAATACGTACGGCAAAATGTATAATAACATTTTTTGTAGAAAATTATATGAGCTACAAACTTTGTGAACATTTTTTTATGATAGGACTTACGGTTTCAGATTCATTTGCAAAAAACAGATATTTTGACCCTAAAACCCCCTAGAAAGAAAGGTTCCCGGGGTAGAAAATCGGTAGACTTTATAACCTCTTATTAAGAACCCTAAAAGGAAGCTCTGTGCCAATTTTCAGCCTGTACCCGACCATTTCCGCTATTTCGCTTTTTTCGGCTTAATTTGACTGTACTATATATACATATACGTATTACTCGAGGGCATTTTGCCGTTTCATTACTTAATTTCGCTTTACCCCAGTTCAGTTTGAGCACTTTATTTTTCTTTTCGCTTTTATTTTGGTCTTTACAATATGTCACGAACGGAAGAAAATATTATGGAACAAGACGTTCCACAGAGAGAGGAACCGAAACCCGGAACTTCGGCGGGAGTAGATGGCGTCAAACTGACGAAACTTGATATCCCAAAGTTCTGGGTACACCAGCCCGCCTCCTGGTTCTACCAGGCGGACATAATGTTCAAAATGGCGGGCTGTAGAGCCGATAGTACGAAGGTCTACAATGTTATGGCCGCATTGCCGGAAGAGGCGGTAACGGCAATGCGGCTTAGCGCCGTAGACTATTCAGAATCCTCATACGAGGAAGTTAAGCGGCATCTGCTCGACAAATACGGCACTTCCGAGAAGCGCCGTCTCGAGCAGCTGTTATCAGTGCAAGAGCCAGGAGACCGAAAACCTTCGGAGTTCCTTCAGGCTCTCAAAGCACTTGCGGGCGGATCAACGGCAGTCAACGATGATCTGATCCGGACCCTGTGGGAGAGGAGACTCCCACAGGCCATCCAGATTACGTTGGCCACCGCCGCTGATCAATCGTTGGCCAAACTATCAGAGCTAGCAGACCAAGTATGGGAAGTGCTACCACACTCGGGCACCTCATACTCTTCCGCCGTCCGTGCGACTCCGGCCAACACTGAGCCAACATTGATGTCGCTGCAAAGCGCCATCAATAAATTGACGGCCCGGCTAGACAGCCTTAACAGAAGTCCGCGAAGTCCGAGAAGCCGAACACCTGCCAATCGGCAGGGTGGCCCTCGACAGCCCTCGGCCACTCGGTCACAAGGGGCCAACAAACTGCGGGGTAGCCTGTGCTACTTCCATTACCGCTATGGTAAGGAAGCACGCACATGCAAGGCACCCTGCAGTTTCAGTGGTGGTGGCGCCAAGTCGGCGAAGAAACCACACACCACCAATAAAAAAAACTAGAGAGTCAGGGGGTCGATATGAGCGAGCATATAACCGGCCGCTCATATCGTTTATTCGTCAGAGACACCAACAATCGGATGGACTTTCTGATTGATTCGGGCTCTGACGTTTCAATTGTTCCCGCCAAGGCGTTCCCGGCCCATAACGGTAGCCCGAACGTCCTTCTGTACGCGGCCAACGGATCACTGATCCGAACTTTCGGCACTAAGTTACTCGAACTTGAACTCGGCTTACGCCGACGATACGTTTACAACTTCATTATAGCCGACACCACTAAAGCCATTATCGGGGCGGACTTCTTAACGAAGTTCAAATTGTCCGTCGATTTTGAATATCGGCATTTAGTCGACAAGCGCACGAAGTTTCGCATTAACGTGTGCGCTACCGTCGACTACAACCCCGAAACATTTCCATGCCGAGTTACCGGCATATACAAAGAGCTATTAACGAAGTACGCTTCGTTAACAAAACCGCCCAATTTTAACCTTCCGGTTAAACACAATGTGCAACACCACATTGTAACCAAAGGGCAATTACCTTTTGTCACCGCTCGGCGACTCCATCCGGAGAAACTGAAGGTGGCACAATTAGAATTCGACCATATGGTCCAATTGGGGATTTGTCGACCTTCGTCGTCCCCCGCAGCATCTCCGCTTCATCTGGTTCCTAAACGGGACTCTCATGATTGGAGGCCATGCGGCGACTACCGTCGCCTTAATGCTGTCACTGTGCCGGATAGATATCCGATCCCGCATATACAGAATTTCTCCGTGAATCTTCACGGCTGCACAATTTTTTCGAAGGTTGACTTGGTACGTGCATATCATCACATACCAATCGCCCCAGAAGACGTGCATAAGACTGCACTCATTACGCCATTCGGCCTATATGAGTTTACACGTATGCCATTCGGCTTACGGAATGCAGCACAAACCTTTCAAAGGTTCATAAATGAAGTTACGAGAGATCTCGACTTCGTTTATGTATACTTGGACGATATACTTATCGCCAGTAAAACCGAGGATGAGCATATCGTTCACCTCGAAGAGCTCTTTAATCGCCTCGATAGCTTCGGTTTAACCATTAAGCTAGAGAAATGCGTTTTTGGTGCAACAGAGATTAAGTTTCTAAGCCACCGCATCACAAAGGATGGAATACTTCCATCCTCCGATCGGGTTCAGGCTATCGTTGATCTCGCACCTCCAACTTCTGTCAAATCGATCCAGAAGTTTTTGGGAATGGTGAATTTCTATCACCGATTTATCCCAAAATTGGCTGAACAGTTGGTGCCTATAAACGAGCATTTGAGAGACCTTCTCAACCGCTCACGTGCCAATAAAGTTTTTGACTGGCCAGCAGAATGTCAGGCGGCATTCCTCAAGGTGAAAACCTCGATGGCTGAAGCAACTCTGCTGAACCATCCAATCGAGGATGCAAAATACAGTCTTACGACTGACGCCTCTGATTATGCAATCGGAGGCGTTTTGGAACAATTCAACGGTCATCGGTGGCAACCTCTAGCTTTTTATTCCAAAAAGCTGTCACCAACAGAACGGAAGTACTCTGCATTCGATCGCGAACTTCTCGCAATCTATGCAGCGATCAAACACTTCCGTTATTTCGTTGAAGGACGCAATTTCGTGGTCTATACTGATCACAAACCACTGGTTCGCGCCCTTCACACAAAGACCGAACGATCCCCAAGACAGACCAGACATTTGGGTCTAATCTCTCAGTTTACCACAGACATCAGACATGTGTCGGGTAAACAAAATGTTGCCGCAGACTACTTGTCACGCTCACTAGCAACCGACAACGTCGACTCGGTCACCTTCGACCTGCCTACACTGGCTCAGGCTCAACAAGGTGACACAGAGTTAAAGTCTCTACAAGAGCACCCCAGCAACGGCTCACGGGTAAAACTAGTTCTCACGCCAATACCGTTTACCGCCCATCAAGTGTGGTGTGAAACTAGTACAGGCATTCCTAGGCCTTACATACCCACTTCCTTACGGAGACTAGCGTTCAACTCCGAACATAGTCTCTCTCATCCTGGTATTCGTGCTACAAGACGAGCCGTTACCAAGAAATACTTCTGGCCATCGATCAATAAAGACTGCAATGAGTGGTCTCGATCATGCCTAGGTTGCCAAAAGTCCAAAGTTTCACGGCATACCAAATCTCCATTGGAAGCTTTCAAACTTCCAAATAATAGATTTGACCATATCCATATGGATATAGTGGGACCCCTACCCCCATCTCGTGGATACTCTTATATCTTAACGATAGTCGATAGATTCACGCGATGGCCTGAAGCATACCCAATTCGGGATATTTCAGCACCAACAGTGGCAAAACGATTTGTCACTGAATTTGTCCCACGATTCGGCGTACCTCTTGAGATCACAACCGATCAAGGTACGCAGTTCGAATCGAAACTGTTCAATGAAGTTGCCAAATTACTCGGCACTCATCGAATTCGGACTACCGCCTACCACCCGCAAGCAAACGGGATGGTTGAACGGTTTCACAGGCAACTAAAAGCAGCCTTAATGGCAAGGGACAACACTACTCATTGGAGTGAAGACTTGCCCTTTGTCATGTTAGGCATACGTACGGCAATTAAGACCGACTTACAATGCTCACCAGCCGAGCTCGTATACGGTCAGAATCTGAGACTTCCCAATTCGATTTCTATCCCAACGGATGAGAATCCAATTGAAGAATCAGAATTCCTCTCTCGCCTTCGTTCTCACATGCAGAACATTAAGGCAATACATCCTCGGCAACCCGTCCAAAAGGATGTCTATGTGCCAGAAGCCCTGGAGAACGCCGACTACGTTTTCATACGTGTCGACAGAGTTCGAAAACCTTTCGAACCTCCATACGAGGGCCCATATGAAGTAATCAAACGATTACGAAAACACTTCGTTGTCAAATTGAACGGCACAACCAAGTCAATATCCATTGACAGGCTAAAGCCAGCCTTCGGCTGTGACCGCGACAACGAAGCTAAGCCGTCTAAAGCGGTAACATTTCGTTAACGCAACGCTGGGGGGGGAGTATGTAGTGACCGCGTAAACTTAATTACCAAGTTTACGCAAAGTCACACAAAAATCTCCCACACGATAAACACGATCAATCGGAACATTCCATCGATCACCGAACGAAAGTTCAGTGATCTTGCCGTTTTCTGTTCCGTTCCCCATCGTGTTTATCGAAGATCCAATTTCCGGCATCTCCTTTTTATCACTCTCTTCTGAAAGTCCCGCTCGACAAAACGCGTTCCTTGACGAGTCGAAAATTTAAAAGAACCACATAAATGTGATACAGTTCGATATATATATATATATATATATATATATACCTATATATATATCTAATAATATTAAACACAGTGTTATATAACGACTAAATTAATTCATAAGCCATATTTACGAATAATAAATAAGTGATCTTATACTTTTAAAAATATCGTGTTTCATTTACACTCCCTGGGTAGCACGGGAGCTAAAAGAATATACATATGGGCCTAAGGGCTGACTAAAACGAATGCGGCAAATTAGAATCAGATATATCAACCTGGAGAGAAGTAGCAAAACGTTGAGACAAATGGAAGAAAATACTTCAAGAGATACTTCCTACAAGAACGCCATTTCAGAATAAGAAAAAGGTTATCCATTGCCTTCTAATCCCAATTAGGCAATCTAACAGATACTGCCTTCATATCACATCGACAAATTTAAATTAGACCTTTTTTGCTGTCATTTAAACACTCTCTTCCAAAGCAAGATTTTTCTTAATAATCACACTGTGTTTCTCTTGCTGTTATTTCAATGTAGTTAACTAGCCATAACACATAAATTACAACGTAATAAAGTACTTAAAACATATTATTTATAATCCCCTTAACCAAAGTCAATATTGATGTAGCTTGCTCCCAGTATCTTTGGCTTAAGGCCAGCTTAAAATGATCAATTTTATTATCTAACCAATTCCTAAACGTACAACAGCAGACATTCACCCATAAACCCACCATCTTTAATGGCTAAATCGAAAAGGAAATATTCTCCGCCACAGCGCAGCACGAAAAAAGAAGTGCTCAGTTCGTTCGCAGATAAAGCCACGACCATCAGAAGCACGATGGTGGCATATTTCACCGAGTTCATTGCGATGACGCCAGAATCATAACCCTTTTCGCCGTTGCTTTATTAATTTCACTGTAAATTATGACTCGGTTATCACAACATACACAAGCGGTCATATGTGTTCACATTCATTAAAATCCAACAGTTAGACTGTTGTCATAGCGGCAACGTAACAGCTCTGCAGCGCGGCTGGCATCAAAGTGTCAAGTTCAAGCAAGAAGAAGTGGTCTATGGCTGGGCCTTGCTTAATTGTTTTTGAGTCACTCCATCCCGCCGGAATGAGCAGCAGCAGCAGCCGGAGCAGCCAGGGCAAAGACGTCTCTGCAATAAGTACGTTTTCCCCATCTTGGAGCCGGGTCTTAATTGGATTTGTTTTGTCAACAATCTCTTGCTAGCATCACGCAACTTGCTCCCAAGTTGGCTTCCTTCAGCTCTCTAGCCCCACATCCAACATCCTGCATCCAGCTTGAATAATTATTCTCAAGTTGCTGCAAGTAGTTTGCTGGCTGAAAGTTCCATTAGCTCCGGGCTAATTATATTGACGGCAGCCGAACAGAGGAAGTAATTTTATTTCAGCATATTACCAGGGCATTGTCTCAGTCTGCGCCTCAAGATGTCAAGACTGTCCCAGATTTTCGGTATTGCGCCCGAGGGCGGCCGGGCTGGGCATGTGTAACCTCCTCCTCCACAATTTTCGTAGGAATTCAATCGAAGCATGGCTGGGTAAATCGTATTTTGTGTAATTAACACACTCACTCGAGAAAGGGAAGAAAATTCTTGATTGCATTCAAATTTTCCAGCAAATAAAACTTTGCGTAATCAGTTTACTCTGACGAGGCCCGCGGAGGCTGTCATGACGATTGGAAATCAGAAAGTGAAGCGAGCGATTTTAATCAGAGCCGTGAAAACTCTGATTCAATGCAAATGGTGGGTTTTTTGTGAACTGGGTTAAGAATGTTTTTATTAAAATTTTTGTAGAAAGTGTAAAAGATTTTACTTCTTTTATTTTTATAAAGTTTCGAGGGGTCCTCTGAAACAAAATAAAATCAGTTTAAATCTTTCAGAAGAAATGAAATATTCATAGCCCGCATCCGTTCAATTTAGTTGTCACTTTAAGAGACGAATCCAATAAAAGTGATCTTCTGGGAAAATTTTGCGCTCCTCGTAAATCTTTAGAAAGACACACCAGCATATTTTTGAAACGATCACCATATCGCCTCTTTGGATTATTTGTGGCAAAGGACTGTAATAGAATATCGCCTTTAGTATAAAAAACTTGATGAAGAATTCACTAGCTGAAGCTCTACAACAGTATATCGTACGATCATTGATGTGTAAACCGATCCTTTGATCTCGATTGAATCGATCGGGCCATTTCGTCCAGCCTCTAGAAGCCAATTTTTGGGGTAACTGACTGAGAATTTGTTTCCGAAACAAAAACATTAACTTTCGCGCTTTCTGTGTCATGAGGGTCCTAAAGGCAGTTATAGTTTGAGCACTCGAAATACTGTCCCATCTATGAAGCTTGGACGAATAGATGGTTTAATTTTAATTTGCCTTCAGAGTGTACAAGAGTTCCTCAAATGGATCGCTTCGTCGAGAGTACACCAAACTAAAAATTCCTTAAATCAACCATCAGGAAAGTCATCATTCGATAGAAGCTTCAGAAGAAAACTTCTACGCAAGTGCTGGCAGCAAAACTTTTTGTCCTTGGTCATTTCCATCAATAATAACTATACTTCCTAATGTGGTAACAGAAATCAAATCCAAGGTTGACTTACTAGGTTTTCTGCTCGACATTGGGCTGTTATTGGGCCCATACACTCAACTGTGTGCTTGTCAACGAAGTCGACTATTGGAAATGTTCAGTGAATACCGTAAACGGATACTTCAGCAACCAATTCAACTAACAATTAATTCCATTCTTTCCAAAACCCTTAACTTATGGGGTATCCAAAAACCAACGTTTTTAGTAGGCCTTAGTCAAAATCTCAACCAAAGTAGGTATAGATAAGTCTAGTCTCTTTGTTCTAAATATCTCCAAGTTTTTGATACAGTATTGCCCCTGCTCTGGTAGGAATCCGGATGATCCAGTGGAAGAATCAGAATTCATCTCTTGCCTTCATTCTCATATGCAGAGCATTAAGGCAATACATCCTCGGTAATCCGAACAAAAGAATGTCTACGTGCCAGTAGCCTTGGAGAATGCCGACTACGTTTTCAAACGAGTTGACCGAGTTCGAAAATCTTTTGAATCTTCATAAGCCCATATGAAGTAATTAAACGATTATGAAAATACTTCATCGTCGAATTGAACGGCACAACCAAGTCAATATCCATTAACAGACTGAAGCCAGCCTTCGGTTATGACCGCGACAATGAAGCTAAGCCGTCTGCAGCAGTAACATTCCGTTAACGTTACGAAGGTGGGGAGAGTATGTAATGACCGCGTACACTTAATTATTAAAGTTTTACACAATGTCAACCAACAACTTTCGGCACGATCAAAACAATCGGTCAGAACACTTCTTCGATCACTGAACTCCACAGCTCATTCTAGTATTTCAGACTTAAAACGTAAGGTTTATCGGCATCTACTCGAGTACCCTTCAGATCAAAACAAGCTCAAGGAATTAGGCCCAAAAGCATTGACGCCACTCACTTGACCTATTGTACTACACCCCTATACCTATAGGCAAGACCACTTGAGTAGGTTTAGCAGTCTGCCTAGTGGCTGGTTGCTTACACTTGACTATAACGTAAAACAACGAGACCATAGTCGTCGCTATTGACAGGCCCTCACAGAGAACATGAAGCGCACACTCACCCGCCAAGGCAAAGCCTGCAGGTGAAGCCTCCTTTCTGCTGTGCCGCAACAATTCCTTGGACGCGTTTACGGATGGAGCAGGAAAGAACCGCTTACAGTTGCCTAATCCAAGCGCGAACCTCCAACGATCCGCACGCTTTATCAAAGTCCGATCGGATCCTTTCCTCTTCACCAAAATGAAACTAGTGAAGAGCGTCAAAGCTCTGCCTAGCCATTGTATTCGTCTTTTTAATAGGTCTATAAGCATTGCAGGACAGGAAAGGTCCATTCTGACATAGAACTTCTTCAAACCGGCACTCTATGCGCCTGGTATCCGGAGAAGATCGTAGAGACATTGCAAAAACCACCCACTACCATGGAGCCGATGACATTTCGAGTGCTCGCTCTCTACCAAATTCGTTCTCCTCCTTTCCGTTGAGGGTTCCCCACCATCCTTGCGGAATTAACAGCGTCGCCATTTGTTGTTCACAGTAGGAGATGCATTATGAGAGGTGGGAGGCGTCATATTCGAGAATCCGCCATCAGGTTGCTCATCCCTCCGCATACGGTGCCCAAATCCATCTTACTACTAGACAATCCACCATGATCTGATCAACATGAAGGCCTTATAGTTTAAAGCATGATTTCTTCCCGCATAAAAAATGGTGATACAAGGATAAAAAATGGATCATTCGTGATAGAAGTTATCACTGTTCTTCTGAAATAAAATTTATTTCTCCCACATAAAATCCCAGACACCAGGACCTCAAAAACATGTTAAACAATTTAGCAACAGAAAGTAGTCCAGCAGGCTTAAGGCTAAATCCGACTAAAACTAAAGAAATGCGGATAAATGCAAACACCAACGAACGAACAGCGCTGAATAACCGTGACGTGGAACTGGTAAATAAATTCTGCTACCTCGGTAGCATTATTACCGAAAATGGCGGGGCAGAAGAAGACGTCAGTTCCAGAATAAATAAAACACGAGGCGCTTATGCATGCCTGTCCCACATATGGAGATCAACGGTGATTTCCACTAACACCAAATTGCGGCTGTTCAACTCCAACGTTAAGGCAGTTCTTTTGTATGGTTGCGAAACATGGAAAGTCACCCAATTCATCACAGGGCGCCTACAAGTCTTCATCAACAGATGCCTTCGTCGTATCCTAAAAATCCGCTGGCAAGATAGAATTTCAAACGAAGAACTATGGCGCCGTGCCGGCCAAGAAAGGATAGACGATCAAATCAGGCGAAGGAAATGGAATTGGGTTGGCCACACCTTGCGACGCGAAAACGAAAATCTAGCCAAACAGGCCCTTGACTGGAATCCGCAAGGTTCCCGTCGAGTAGGAAGACCTAGAACAACGTGGAGGAGAACCCTACTAGAAGAAGCCGCAACAACTGGGAGATCCTGGTCGGAGCTAAGAGCTGTCGCGCAAAACAGAGTCCGCTGGAGGGCAACTGTTTCCGCCCTATGTCCCATGAGGGATTAAAGGAGTATAAAGAAAGAAAGAAAGACATAAAATCCCTTAGAAATTGGTTTTAATCCCCAATTTACGCAATTTAATTCATTTTTTTTTTCAAACCACCTAGAGAAATCCTCAAAGTAGTTTTTCCCAGTATAAATGTAATTCAATCAAGCACACAAAACAATTCAATATCCACTTATCGCACCCCTATGTGTATCTTGATGATTATTTTCCCCCTGACAGACAACTGACACACGAGTTGATTGGCATTTTCCCAAAGCTTGGACAGCTTCACTGATTGCCCATTGTATGTGTAACTGGCGTGAGTTGATTAGAAATCTTGGAGGCAAAAACTTGAGAAGTCTTTTCCCCATTTGCCACATATGAGCACGGCGCGAAAACGTCGCAACGGCGGCTGCTTACCGCGGCGAAAAATCCCACAGGCGAACAATATTGAAATTTCCTAGGGATTGAATCACAGCGACGCAGACGGGCCACGGCAGACACGACACGCCAGTCAAGACGCCACCAGAAAAAGTGAAAATGTGAGATTTTCGCTCGTTGGCATTATTTTCTTCGGCAATGCAAATTGTATCAAATTTCTTGACCGCATTCGTTTGCGCCCAACTTCACTCCGGCATTTCACAGGCGCTTGGTAAGCTACACATGCGCCGCCGCGAAAACCTCTTTCACAATCCTAAGCGAAATTGCAAAATAATTGAGCGAAGGAATTCGCCTCATCGCCATAACCGAAATGATACATGATCATCCGCGGGAATTTTTTCACGTGTGAAGAAAACTGGATTTGTTTATTTTTAGGAAGTTATTTGCATTTTTCCCCATCAAGACAAAAGGCAAAGAAACGACGCCGGAGACGACACATGTCAGGAAGCAGGCCATACTTCTTGGGAAACGGCAGCCACCTGTCCCTTGCAGCGATGAAGACAACAAATCCTAGGGAAGGACTGTTATTCCAGGATGACCCACTGGCACAAATTGCAACCCTTTCAGTCCATTTGTAAGGATGTTGAACCTTTCACCAACGAATGTTTGTTCTGCTACTCTGGTTCGACTACGTAAGCGCTTTTGACCCAAATACTCTTAAGGATTTCCATTTTTTTACTTGTTATCCTTTACTTAAGCAATGGATGTGTCCCAGATTGGAGATGATTTAAACGGTGCCAGTAGGACTGGATCCCGTTTTTCTTCGTGCATTAAGGGAAATTGTGGGGGTGGTCTCTTGATATTGCAGAAAATGAGCGCCGCCATGTTTGTTTTTATTTTTGTTTACTTTGGAACTGAAAGCTTTTTTTTACTTCATCTAGCTGTAAAAATATGAAATTGGAACAGAGAGATTATAGGGGGTGTTTTGATTGAGCAAATTTTTCACAACTCCGCAATATAACAATTTTTTAATCACTGTTTATTCTCTTGAAATCAGGATAAAGGAGATTTTCCGTAACCAATGGTAAGTAGGTTCTTAAGTAAGGGCGGTAGCTCCATCCAAGAGCAGAGGTCGGAGAAATGATTGTCGGAGAAATAAGTTTGTAAGAGGTGCCTCTTTTCTCTTTTGAGCCAGTACAGTAGCATGACATTCTTCAAATGAGGCGAGGTGCTATTGTAATGTCAAAATGATGAAAACAAGCAAATTAAACAAAATACCAATGATGAAGAGTTTTTTTTTACAAGTTCAATTCTAAGATGCATTAAATTGCCTTGGTGTAAGTGTAAGTACATCGTTGGACTACTCTGATTGTCGAGAATAACCCCTTTCATTCAATGGATATTTATACATACTTTGTAACCCGCCTCGCCTAGTTTCAAGTTGGAAATGTCTTTCCAGTACAAAGCTTCATACCGTCGAAAAATGAAAGAAATTCCTTTCCAGTTCATTTTTACAATCTCACCTCGCCGCAGTTCAAATTGGATATTTTACTGTCACAAAAGAAGCAAGAAAGATCTTTCTACAACGTAATTGACAATCACACCTCGCTTATCTCGATACACGTTCATATACCAGGACATTACTTTTGAACCGGGACATTTAAAAAAAAATTGAGGCCTTAGTACAATTTACATCATGTAAGGGACAAATATATTGCCTCGTGTAAGTCCGGCTGAACAGTACAGTAAAGTTCACATCTTTGTTTATACAGGTGCGCCATCTAGACCTTCGGTGTTTCAACATTGAATAATTCTGAAATTTTTTAGCCGATTTCGACAAATGTACACGTTTTTGAAACGTCATTAAGTACCATTTTAGCACTGTCAATACATACCGAATGCTCATCTGACGGAGTCAATAAGCGAAACTGTCAAATTTTGGGAAACAGAAATGGTGGATTTTCGCCGTAAAGACTTTGCCGTGTGTCGAAGTAAGACAGTATTTTGTTTTTGAAGCAGTGAATTTGATGGGATTCTTTTGTGCCCAATCATGCTGAATTCAATGTGCCTGTTGATTGAGTTGGTCATAAGGCGGCGTTTATAGAGACAGTGTCTAGCGAGCGCTTTTCATGGGGTTTAAATTTAACGTCATCCAATACTGCCTTGGCTGAACTTTCGATCTTGTTCTTTAGAGCTGAGTCAATACCAACAGCTTGTTGCCTAACTAACAGGGTATGGACATTCTTTTAAAAACCTTAAAGAGACATTTAGAGCAACTAGACCGGACTCACGAAATCAATTCAAACTTTGGCTGAGGCGTTCTGAATGACATCCTTAAAGATCGCCAATGAACAGGTTTAAAGCTGTTTTGTTTGTCGTTTAGTATAAGGTTGGATTCTAGTATTCATAGTTTACTTCTCATCTTGTTATCAAACGATGAATTGATTTTCCTGATGATTGATTTACAAGAATGTCTTCGTTTGATGTGCTCTCAATTCACCAATTCACGCAATAGACACATTCTCTCCCTTCAAGACATCGGGGCGTGACGGAATATTCCCTGCGCTGCTCCAATGGGGCAAAGAAATCATTGCACCCAGGCTTAGGGGAATATTCGTTACCTGTCTAGCAACAGGATACATTCCGGCGGTGTGGAGGGAAACCAAAGTGGTATTTCTCCCTAAGCCAGGCAAGAAGGACTACACCGAGGCGAAGTCCTCCAGGCCGGTCAGCCTAACATCCTTTCTGTTGAAAACAATGGAAAGAGTGGTGGCAGACCACCTGGAGAGTACTATGCTAAGGAGGCACCCTTTAAGTAGAAGCCAGCACGCTTACCAGGCTGGCAGATCTACAGAAACGGTACTTCACCAATTGGTGCGAGTAGCCGAGGGGGAACTGCATACTGGAGGCATAGCGATGGCCGTAATTATGGACATCGAAGGCGCCTTCGACAAGATACAGTTCAACAAACTCAAAGACGCTCTGGTGAGGCGCGAGGTCAGCCCCATGATTGTAAGGTGGGTGGACAGCATGCTGAAAAACAGAGCGGTAAGGATTCAGACAGGAGACTCGCGGCTTCGAGGGAGGGTCAGCAAGGGATGCCCACAGGGCGGGGTCCTTTCGCCCCTCCTGTGGAACATCACTGTGGATACTCTGCTCAGGCGGCTAGAGGTAATGGGCGTGCATACCGTTGGGTATGCAGATGATGTAGCGATTGTGGCACGTGGCAAGTTTATGAGCACTACGGCAGATATCATGAGGAATGCACTCCAAGTGGTTGAGCAGTGGTGTACGGAACAGGGCCTCACCATAAATGCCAATAAGACAGACGCGATAATCTTCACTAGGAAGATTAAAGATCTGGATTTTCAGCCCCTCATGCTTTTTGGATCGAGGATCAAGGTGTCTGGGATGGTCAAGTATCTGGGTGTATACTTGGACTCGCGACTAACCTGGAAATACCACGTTGAAGAGAAGATTAAGAAGGCGACAAGGGTGCTTCACCAGTGCAGAAAAGTATGTGGACTAAGGTGGGGTATCTCACCAAGGTTAACATACTGGACATATACCATGATGGTGAGACCCATCATAACTTATGCCTCGGTGATCTGGTGGACTAAAGTCACACAGAAAACCGTCAAGAGGCATTTGGACAAGGTGCAAAGAATGGCCAGCGTAGGTATGAGCGGTGCTTTCCGCACCACACCCGCCGCGGCATTGGAGGCGCTGTTAGGTCTGCTGCCGTTAGATCTCCAGGTGATGAAGACTGCGGCAGCCTCAGCGATTCGGATGAGACGGGATGCCGCATGGCAGGCGTCAGGAGCCTTATATGGGCACATGAAGATTCTGGATCGCATCAAAGGGATTAGGGAGCTCATGATGCCCATGGAAGGGATCACAAAAATGAGGGTGACCGAAAGGTATCATAAAACCCTCATATGGAACGGAACGCTCCCGGAAGGGAGGCCGGAAGACATATATATCTTCACGGACGGATCCATGATTGACGGTAGAGCAGGTGCGGGAGTCTTCTCAGAGGACTTAAATCTGACCTGCTCTCTGGCTTTGGGGAATTACACCTCAGTCTACCAGGCGGAAATGCTTGCTCTGCTGCACGCGCTGGATCACATAAATGATGGAAGAAGTATCCTTATAGCACTGGACAATCAGGCTGTGATTAAGCGCATGAATCAGACAGAGATTAATGCGTCTCTGGCGTTGGAATGTGTCCAAAAACTGAACAGGTGTGCGAAACAAAACAACATGACGCTAGCTTGGGTTAGAGGACATACAGGCATCGATGGGAACGAAAAGGCTGACAACCTGGCAAAACAGGGGTCAACCTCGGAATTCTGGGGACCGGAGCCATACTCTGCCATTGGCAGAGGGTTGGTAAGGAACTGTATCGAGAAATGGGTCGCTGAGGAACACCGGAGACGGTGGGACGCTATGACCACGTGTAGGCAGGCTAAGATGGTGCTTACGTTGCCGATTACCGCAGCCAGAAGAAAGATCCTGCATATGCAAAGGAGAACCCTCAGATGGTTGGTGGCACTGATTACAGGACACGGATGTTTCAGGTATCACCTAAAAAGAATGGGAATTCTGGAGGATGACACCTGTCGGATGTGCCTGGAGGAACCTGAGACGGCCACACACATAGTGTGTCACTGTCCGGCGGTGGCGAGAAAAAGGGCTGCCATAACTGGACTCCATTGGATGGAGGACATGAGGCAGACTCCCTTAAATCAGCTGCTTGCGATAACTAGGGGAGTCGAAGCAAGGGAGCAATGGGACAACCCACTGCAACCCCAATAAGACGACTCTAGGCAGAGGGACGAAAAGGGACCCGCAAATAGTGGTCTGATTCGGTATCCCTCGAAAATCTATATATTTATATATTATATAACTAACAGGGTATGGACATTCTTTTAAAACCTTAAAGAGATATCTAAAGCAACAAGACCGGACTCACGAAATCAATTTAAACTTTGGCTGAGGCGTTCTGAATGACATTCTTAAAGATCGCCAATGAACAGGTTTAAAGCTGTTTTGTTTGTCGTTTAGTATAAGGTTGGATTCTAGATACCCCTTTAGCTTTTCGTTAGTTAACATATTCATAGTTTACTTCTCATCTTGTTATCAAACGATGAATTGATTTTCCTGATGATTGATTTACAAGAATGTCTTCGTTTGATGTGCTCTCAATTCACCTAATTAAATTTTAACGTGATTGCATTCAGATGAATTCGTAGCTGTGATTAAACTTTAAAGTGCATTGATTGAATAAGTTTCACCTATAATGCATTATTTCTGTGTTATGTTGAGAAGTTTTCAAGCAAATATGTTGAATTCCTAGAGATCATGTTTTGGCATTTCTGTACTCTCTACACCAATTCTACTTAGGCCGATACCTTGAATGTTGAAATCTCTCTTGAAGTGTGACCTTATCTTGTCATGAAAACCCTGCTATGAAAACCCTTAATGTTATTTATATGTCTAACAAAGAAAAAGCGTTGAATGTTTCTGTTGATGAGACATATGAGTGACTTAACAAATCATACGAGTACTATTCAAAACGTTTGTACTTAGCACTTCGTAAAACCTTAAGCACTCAGTTTTTATTGACACATAAATAATGGACCCATCGAAGATTCATTCCGTTCATGAGTATTAATTAAATCAACGCAAGCAGCACCTCGATTGCGCCTCCCCCTTCATAACAAGACCTTATCCGTCATCTGAAAGTGAGAAATCATCCTCCTCATAGTTAGTTACCACATGACCCTAGGATGTGATAGAAACATGCCCGAAAACTACCAGCTTCCCGGCGTTCACTATCGCATACGAAGCCCAATTTTAAGTGCTACATCAAAATGACCTTTCGGAATTGCCATCAATTGGATGAGTTTATCAAACTTTGTGGCGTGCAACGGCCATAAAAACGACGTCTTCTATCACAAACGCGCGTACTTCTTGCGGCCGAAGCGGAGCACCCAGAGACCTTGTAATGATCTTAAGTGGTCGAATTGTCTGGAATTGCGCTCGAATTGAGACCGTAGACTCAGTTCAATTACACCAGATTTGGAGCAAAACAAAACGAGCTGCTTATGATGAGCTCGTATGTACATACATATACGACACGAACTGTGAATAGGAGACACCCTTCTCCGTGCGGATCTGTGTAATATGAGCACAGACACTCCCCCGCAGTCCTCGGCCGAGCATTGTGGCATTTCAGCGAAAAGTGGTTAGCACTTGTGATTCTCTTAATATGGATTTTTTGTTCGGTTGTCCCTATTGAGTCCTGCCGTTTTCCAGAACAAGACGGATGGGCGTCCTGATTTCGCAGCGTGGGACCGATTTCAGGATACCATGGCACATTTATATCCTTGGAGCTGAATAAACAAAAGACAACGGCACACTGCTGGAAATCACTTTGGATATTAATATTGTCAACATATGTGCATGCGGCAATTGTTTCGTGCCGTCGTCGTCAGAGATGGATGCTCGCCATTTGACATTAACCTGAATGGATGAAGGAGAATGGCTCGTAAATCCTGGATTCAGATTAAATGACTTGACTTTAATTTAAAAAGGCACACACAAGATGCAGGTGGAAGTAATTTGTTAAAGTATGTTTTTTATGAACATAAACATAAAAATGTGAATAATGTGTTTGGGAAGAGGTTTTCTTTTTTTTTTGATTATGTAAGAAGTTAAGTGGTTTCATAACTTTCACAAATGATTGATCGTTAAGCAATTTTCAACCAACGACAATTGACTATGATTGTTTTGTTTGACATGAGCGTCTATAATGTTCCTCGCTACAAATGATGGAGTTGAAAAGTTTATTAATTATCAACAACAGCTGGATTGATTGGCATTGCCTTGTGCTCTTATTAGAAACTTTTTTTTTAATCCAGAATACTTTTAAACAAAAATATTTTATGGCAGTTGATAAGCAAACTACCAGATGGTTTGTTGATATTTTACGAGTTTAAGTGGGTGCTTGAATTTTAGATATTCATATGAAAAGAATATTTCATGCAATATTTTATATCAAGATTGTAGCAAGCAATAAGCTTTAAAGTAGATGAAATGACGCTCAAAAATCATCTTGTAAATTGACCAATAAAAAATACTGAATAGTAACTTTACTCTATAAACATCATCTACGAGATATACATATACAGAATGCATTATGAGGTCGTTTTAAAATTAAGGTGTACTAGTACAAGGGGTGCTTGAGAACCTCATGACTTGGGAAAGAGATAGCGATCGTACTCGTTATCAAAAAAGGTTTGAAATTTTGTTTCATTAGGTCATTGAATTTTAATAGCGTTTATTTGTATATGATTTTGTATTTTGATAAAAGGCTACTTTTTGCGTTGAAAAATTATTAATGAAACTGAAGATAATCCAGAAACTATTACAAGGTCTCCATAACCTTCTACGGAATGGTTCATAAATGGTTCAATGAATTTTAGTACGAGTGATAACAAATAAAGTTCTTTACATCGTCTTCTTTGGCTGAAGAGTGAAGATGTGATAGTTAGGTAAGATTGTACGTATCGCAGAAGACCGTATGCTTTATATTCTGAACGATTAATTTGGGCATGGTTAAAGCTTCGTTAATATTTTGACGGGCAGAGTCACATTTGTGTGACTTATTTGCTAGCAGTTATAAGTCGAGTCACGATTATGTGATTTCAATATTTTATTTGGCCGGAGTCGTTTTTATGTGACTTTAATTTTCTGGGGGTTTTCGGGCAGGTTAACATTTATGTGACTGTAATTTGCTGGCGGTTGCATTTATTTAATGGAATAGTTGATATATGTTCCGAAAAAAATACTCGCATTGTCTTTTCTTGCCCAAAGTTCACCGTGTCTCGACTAAATTTAAAGGCATTAAATAAAGAACTGTCCGGCGATTGGTCCAGCTAGACCAGGAACAGAAAAAATTAACAAGGCTGATGATTCATGCATTGACGCAATTCCGCGTAAACTATACTTCGATACGTCCTTTGGCCTAACAATGACGAGGAATTGAGTCAATACATTGAGCCGTGAATCATCAGGCTTGTTGCTTTTTCTGATCCACTGTCCGGATAAACTTCATATCTTGAAAATGAATGAAAAAGCTGATTTTAAATAATAATTATGTCGCCTTATTTAATTATTTTTAAGTTTGTTTGCCAATAGTTTTCATCATATATAGTGGCGACAAGTGCAAAGATTTTCATCAAAGGTGCGGTCGTCAAAGTGTTAAGATGTCGAGCACATTTTTCTAACTATGGATCAAACCCAAAGACTTCAGGCCAATCAGCCTTTCATCCTTTTTATTGAAAACTCTAGAAAGGCTAAATGAAATATATCTGGGGCAGACCATACCAGCCTCGGAAATCTCTGGCACACAGCACGCCTATAAAAAACCTACGATTTCTGCAAAAGATATAAGAATCTAGATGAGGAGGAAAGTGTAAAACACCTACTCTGTGACAGAGTCTACCACTCTACCACTTGTTACTCTGTTTCGGGCTGAAACATGTGTGATCATAATCTCTAATCGGTGGCCACTATTAACTAGACACACTAGAAATATTATAAGCCAATACGATATCAGATTTTCACGCTGAAGCTGCTGATGCAATTTGTTTCGGGTTTCAAATGTAATTCAACATGACTCTTAAGCTAGGCAAGAAAACTCGGGCTGTACATCATAAAATAAAGTTTACAGTGGCCCCGTTTGTAATTTGATCCTAGGTCCCATAATGAATGCAGTGGAACTTAGGCACTCAGCAAAACTAACTCAACCCGAGTAAAAATAAAAAATGGCCTTACAACGGGCGAACACTGGCCGCTTGGCTTTTAAAGGGAAATATGATGGTCGTAGAATTTTTAACCATTTTTAATGGGAGCACATACAGCCTCACGGTGGCCAAATTTGACCAAACGATTTAAATAGCCAAGTTCTGAGTGGTACAAACGGGCAAACGACGGCAAATTTTAGCCAAAACAAGATTCCTTATGGGCGCAAGAGGAAAATTTCGAAGATTTCCTGCTTGAACAGACAAGTACATGATAGAAATAGCTTCACAAAGTCGGAAAGTCGCTTTTACACAGTTATTATCTTAGTAATTATTATGATTTTACATTTTACACAGTTATTATCTTCTACATATTTCAAGATGGGCTACATATAAATGCAAATGAAGCCTCAAAATTTTAAAATTGAAAGGGTCGCTTGAAATGGATAATATTTTGAACATTGGATCACATTGCCTTGAAGCCGTTTAACTATTAAAAGGGGTAAATATGTACGTCATTGGTCAATAGCGTAAAAATCAAATATACACCTAAATGGGAGCTACCCTTATGCCTGAGAAGATGAAACGAGTGTGAATTTTAACTTTCAACTTTGGATCAAGTAGTTTGCACATTTATGTAATTGGACGCGAAATGTTCAAAGAATTTTTTTTTAAATATTTTGTAACTACATATTTGTTTCGCATATATAAGAACTGCCTACACTGCAAGTACTCACTCCAGCCCTGGAGAAGCAAACGACTGAAACGACACTTTCTTCAACACAAACGACTTGTGTCGTGACAACTCGACTTTCAGCACCGGGGCCTTAGTGACGTTCATAAAACTCAATAGGACTTTGCTGAGCTGGATATGGGGTATATCATCGAAGGAGAAAGACCCGTAGGCAGTGCGAGGAAAAGATGGAAGGATGCAGTGGCATTACTCCATGCATGGAACTTCGGCCAAAAGCCGAGAAGACTGGAGGAAAAGATTAGAGGAGACCAAATTCATGGTGCAAATTCATTAAATATTATTATTGAGTTAAAAAATGGCTTCCTCTTAGCATTTTTGATTAGGAAATTTACGAATACTAATGAAAAATAAAATAGTGTTACTGGAGTAGATCTTACATGACCTTGAATTGCAGTACAAATTGAATTGTAAAATCTTCTAGAATTTTGCTTAGAATAAAAAAAATACAATTCCGTAATATTGTGAAATTAAAGGATGAAAACGTGGTGCCTATGTATGTATAATTGTCGTTTCGTGCATTCTACCAAAACCGAGTAATTTCATCACAACAAATAAAGCAAAAAGCTAGAACAAATACCCACATTAAACCTGCCAATAAAGCAATTCTCTCCTGTCCATATTATATTTTTTCTACACATAATTTTCACAAAAATCATCCCCACCATAAAACGGAAAAATATTCAAATTCACAAAAGTGCGAACATGAAAATTGTGCCACGTACAGCAAAACGACATGCGATATTAATGTATTTCTCATGTAAAACAAACCCTTAAAAAACAATTACCATGTTTTCTTCGTTTATGTTTCATGCATTATTAAACAGGACCTCTCTCTGTCTCTGTAGCAGAGTCGACTTAGAAGTGATAAATCCTTGCAGGAGGATATACCACTACCACCACCACCACATTAAGAGTGCAAAATGAAAAGATTTGCGTTCAAGTGTTTCGAGGAGTCCACAGTGCATGGATTACCATATATTGTCAAGAGAGAATTGTCATGGACAGAGAAGGCCTTCTGGATCATTATAATTATCTTATCAGCTTTAGGGGCATTTAGCATCTGCAGGGATCAATGGATACGATACAAGACAAGCCCAATTGTGTATTCTGTTGACCGTAACTATCAGAATGTTAAGGTTCCCAAAATTGGTGCTACAATGTGCTCGAATTTTGTTGATTTGTGGCATAATAGTGAAATTGTTCAAAGGTTAAGATTAATATATTCAAAGTTACTTTCAATATTAAAATACAAAATTATATTTTCAGAACTTGGAATGTCAGCGGTAATGATACAAAATTTCAGTATTATATGGATTTTTTGTTAGTTTTATCGAAGTTGAAGTACAACACTTTTGAATTGCTGGAGCCTTACGAAAATGATACAACTTTGGATAAACTCGATTTTCTTAATATTACTGTTGAGGTGAAATTTTACATAATTTTATTTTTTCAATTACTTACTATTACTTATTATTTACAGCTTCGATCAACTCTTAATTTTCGTGAAGATGGAAAGAACGATGATCACTGGGATCTAGTTCCTGTAGCTACTGAAACTGGTATATGTTTTTCGAGCACAACACTCAATAAATATTTAAATCCAACTGGGAAAATGTAAGTAAATTTAATTTACTTTTTCACTAAGTTTTATATAAATTTTTAATGAAAAAAATCTTTAATCTCAACCATAACCGGATTTAAACTCTTATCACCACATGGCAATTTGCTAGTCATATGTCACCACAAAGTCGACGAGGGCTCGATTTGACTAGTGTAATGTGATAACTCTTTACCAAGCATGGAACAAAGTTGTAACTAGTACCCTGGGCCGTGACTGATCAGCGTTCATTGCCAAAAGGCCAAAATAAAAGGCGGCTAAATCGCCAAGGAAAATGTGACAAATACGGATAAAGTTCGATCCACACATATTTGTAATGCCACGGCGCCGATGCTTTCCGTGTCAGTGACTTCCGTGATGAATTTTTCACTGACATTCACATACCACCGCCTTGAGACTTTATCAGTGCTCAATGCATTTGACATTTTAGTTGTGAAATTTGGACAGTGATCTCAAGTACGTCATGGAATTTAGCGTGGGGAGAATGGGTTCGTTCCAGGTGGACTTTTCGGGAAGTGGTCGCACAGAAACAAGTTGGAGTATATTTAAAAAAAACGTTACTTAAATGTTGAATTCTTAAACAATTTTCCGCCCGGATTAAATGAAAAATATCGGTAGTAACGTATTTTTTACACGGATGAAGGGTAATGAGATTATCAGTGCCCTACTGAATCGGATGCCTAGGAACATGTCGCACCTTTCCCAATTTGTTTTCATGGAACGATATGGTACCGAATTTTTTTTTTCACTGAAGCTGCCAGTAGTGCACCTAAGGCGCCGTTCCGACACGGATATATGCGGACCGATCTTAAGTGAACATTTAGGTTTTTATTTAGTGATGATCAAAAATGGTTTTGCTTTTGCATTCTTGTCTTGGTCTTGTTATTACGCAAGACGATGTTATTGCGTTATAGCTTGCTGAGCACAAAACTGAAGCGGTGCTGATCAGCAAACGGAGAAATCTAGTGTCCGTAAGGATCAAGATAGGGGAACAGATCATCCAGTAACAGCCCGCTCCAAGGTACCTAGGAGTAATGATCGACCGGAGGCTAAACTTCAAAGCGCACTTGTAGGGCACAGCAGACTAAGCGTGCCCAACAGTTATATGAGCCCAGAGTAACCTGATAGGAAAGGTATTGGATGTAATAGTAAAGAAGACCAAACCCTCATTGAAAAGTTGGCGTAACTCAGGACGCCCAGAACTTAGAAATGACAAACTGTATAGCATCAGTTCAGAATCGGCACCGTTTATAAAGGCAGATAAGTTAGTAAAAGAGAAAAAATATAAACTACCCTACTCTTTCAAGTGTTAGCGTAATTTTTTTTCTGTATTCTAGAAGCCTGCGAACGTGTACATTTTATAGAAGTATAGTACATAGACGAAGAAGGCAATACACCAATGCCTAATTTTGTTTCTGAATTGATACAGCATGATTCGCTGAAGACTTTTGTTTGCATTGAACTGATAAACAGCGTCCTTTAGACTCGACCCACACTAAAAGACCGCTCACACTCCGCTTTCGGCCCGGTAGCCTTTCAATAAAGGTTTAATAATGAACTTGGTTACGCTCTCGCGTCGTCGGTTTAATCATCGACCAATCGATAAAAATATTTTACTTAACCGCCCTTGGAGCGCCATTGATTTTATACGGTCTCGAAACCTGTCTGGCAGGATTATACTGGAGCGACTGCGGATCGAACAAAGAGCGCGAACGGTTTTATAGTATTAATCGATCTTCAGAAACAAGTAAGTAATAATAAATGATCTTTAACTCCACCAAGAAAGGATAAGGCTATCTAGTTTGATCCAACTTAAACTAGTTAAACTATTCCTTGCATACTCTAACATGCACCAATGATTTGTTTTTTTTTTTAGTTTATTATTTAAACTATTGAAAGAGCTTAAACCTAGCAAATACTTAGTTAGACTTTGTAAAAAACTTAAAATTCGCCATCATTTCAAATCATCGTTGACATCTGCCCTTTGAATCTGATAATATCGTTCCAACTCTGCGAAAACATTTAAAATTCTTTCCTGAGATTTTCATAACATAAAATTTATTCTACTAACATGTTCTTCTTCTCTCTATAATTAACTAATAACCACTCATCATGACAATAAAATTTCCCCTTAAAAACAATTCACGATTAAAAAAACGCAATAACTTCAAACCGTTCCACAAATGTCAAATTAATATTAAAAAATCCCACAATGCAGCGCCACTGATCATCATGGCACGCAATTTTTTCAAAAACGTCAGTTTTTTAAGGTCAAACGTCGTAATTATGGCACGTCGCAGGTTTTCTAGGCTAAGATTCTACGCTTAAGTAACAAATCGCGTGTTATAATAAATTGTGGTCTAGATAATTTGGAGCCGTGAAATGAATCTGTACCGGTGTATTAATAAAAGGCAAAAGTAACAAGCACAGGATTGGATTAGAAAAGTATTTTTAACCACTTTAAAGTGAAGTAGGTTTAGTCAGTGAATTAATTTGTACTTTGTTTTAGGTTAATATAGAAAGTAGGAGGATTTAAAACTAGGAGCATTTATTTGATTTGGGAAAAAGCGTTTAAAATTTTTATACTTTAGTGGGAAAATAGAGGCAGAATTTAAAACAAACAGCAAACCGCACTCACGGTTCTTCATTTCTAAAACTTTTCGGGAGAGTTTTAGTATGTAACGTGGGCATTTCTTGGTGAAAATTTGAAGGTATCCTGTCGCTTTTTCCGCCTGTAATGGAAAACAACTACCAAACGAACTCATATAAGAAGAATTTCACAACGCTAAAATTCGGCAACGGCCCTTCCTGTAGTTCTAAATATATTCTAAGCTTGGATTCTTTACGCTCCTGTTGTCACTGGTTTCTTGAAAGGTCGGGGTTTGGTTTAATGTCTGGCAAGAAGTTCTAAGGGCAAAAAGTTCTAAAAATGCGCCCGCCAAAGCTATGCACACCTCTTTTACAGTAAATTCGTAATCGACCATTCCAAACGCGAGTATCGCTTTACCAAACGGTCCCCCAACTAAGTACTCACCACGTCCAATGCTGCTTGACCTACGCAATCGAACGAGAACCGGTCTACTGAATATGTTTAATGGCCTCCTTTGTGTGAGCGTACCGCGCTTTGTTTGAACTATTCCGTTCAGAGAAGTAGAATTTTTACTCTGGCGCGACGTACTGTGCTTGTTGCGGGTGCTATGCAGACGTTTCAATGCTGTCGGTGCCCGTTGCCGGCTAAGAACGGACGAGTCTTTACTCAGGCGTATCGTAGCTGTTTCGGGTTTTGATGTTGTGCGTGACCATTTCAGGTTAAGAACTCGGTATGAGATACAGAAATCTATAAAAGCCCGTTTACATCCCAAACGCAAATTGGAGTTCTTTTATCGCGTAGAAATTTATATGCCTCCCTCTGTCTGGAATTCGAGTTCGTGCAATTTGCGTTCCATTATCATAAATAGCTCCACAGCCTGTTATAGGCCTTGGCTTCCTGCAACATCCTCCTCCAGAACTGTCGGTCTCTGGCTTGAAGTCTCCAATTTCTTATACCTAGGGTTCGTAGGTCCTGTTCTACGCTATCTGTATAACTCTTTTTTGGACGTCTGTTACCTCCGTGTCCGTTTGGCCTCTTGTTCATAATAATTTTTGTATTGCCGTCATCACTGATACGTTCAACATGCCCTGCTCGTCGGATTCTGTTAATTTTTATAGTTTTTATGATGTTTGAATGTTTATACAACTGATACAATTCGTGATTTTATCTTCTCCTCCAAACACCGTTTTCGCTGATCCCTCCGTATATAGTGCGCAGGATTTTTTCTTTCGAAGCACCGTAGGAGGTGTTCTTCGTTACTTCTTAATGTAAAGTAGTATTAGTCTTATGAGAGTTCTGTATAGTTTCACTTTAGTCCTCCTTGATATGTTCCTTGTTAAGAAGTGTTTACGTAGCCTAAAACTCGTAAATGATTAAGCAAATGATGCAAAATTCATGACGTCACTTAAAAGACAAAGGCCCCTAGTATTGAAAGTCGTGATTCGACCGAATCGTCACTTTCTTCAACTCAAACAACTTGTCGTGTCGTGATGACTCGACATTCAGCACATGAGCCAAAGCCATTACATTATAAAAATGTCCAAATTAGTCAGTCCAATTTCAATGGACAATAACTCCATATTTAATTTCATAATACCGCGTCTAGTTGCACTGAAAATATTCACGATTTCCTTTCCAAATAAATTTCTTAATCCAGTGGGTAATATAACATTTTATATAATAGCAACAACTGTGTTCATCTCTTTTTTATTACAAATAGAGTAGCAATCCCAATTGACAAGCATGATCTATGTGGAGCACTCGATGATTGCACCATGAAAATTACACCGCCATACACCGACGGTAGTGAAGTGACTGTGGTAAGAAATATCCGAAGTTCCTAACTTCAAATTTTATAAGTCATGTTTTTTTCGGCAGCACCTTCACCCAATACAGGAAGTCTTCACCATCGATGAGCACAGCATAATAACGAACAACATCGTCGGAAATCTAACCTTATTACTTGACATCCAGGCGGACATCAACGTTGCCGACAGAGAAGTCCGTAACATTCCAATTTCGAGCAGAAGATGCCTTTTTAAGAACGAGAATTACTTGGAATATTTTGATGTAAGTTGAAAAAGAAAAACACAGATTGTATATTTTTTACAATTATTACTTCGTTTACGAGCATGTACTTCGCATTGTAGGACTACACCCCGCACCTGTGCAGAATGGAGTGCCGCATCAAGAAAGCCCTGCAGCTTTGCGGCTGTAAGCCGTATTTTTATGTTGCTGGGACGGTACCAGTCTGCGACATAAAAGGCATGCTATGTCTCGCACGAAAATCAAATTCTCACTGGTATAATGCCAAATGTGAATGCTATGAGCTGTGTGTGAACTTTGCTTATATCGAAACACGAAAAACGAATCATGTAAGTCGCTTTTTCGCGGAGGAGGCAATTTCGATTTATTTTTTTAAATTTGAATTTTTTTTGTGTGTTGCAGAGCGAAGATCAAAGTTTTCGCAGGAATATGCTTATTAGCATGCAAATACCCAACATAATTGTGAAGAAGAGGGTGGTCTTCAGCATGGACCAGCTGGTGGTGTCGTTCGGCGGTGCAGCATCGTTCTTCTTGGGCTGTAATTTCTTGAGTATCATCGAGTTTATTTTCTTTTTTCTTGAATATTGCGGTGAAAAGTGTAAAGTAATTGTTAATTACATTCGTGAGAAATTTTAATTTAACTATTTCCGATACATTTCAAGCCACCATCATCGATTACAGCTTTAAAGCAATCAAACCCGATCGATAATGTTTACTTAGAGTCGCCTTCTAGCTGTGAATTCATAAATCAATACCGGTTTTGTCAGAATTATTTGTTGATTGCCTCCAATTGTGCAAAAAGGGAACAAATACGAAAATCTCTTCTTACATAATCCCCCCATGCCCCATGGAAGGCTGTTTGGGTGTCTTTAGTCTTAAATCGTGAATTTCGTTAATACCACTGCTGACCCGATATACTTCCGTGCCCGGGGCTATAATTCACGCAATAGCGCACAGTGACTTGCCTCTTGTGCTTGCAAGTATCGGATAGCAGAGGCTTAGCTTGCAAAATGATAAATTAAGTACAGTGCAGAAGTCCAACAACAACAACAGCAACAACAACCACTCGAATTGTTCAATTATGTTGAGTCTGTCTGACCCAACTCTGCACAAGCAACAATCTATCTATCTTGGTGCTGCTAGCGTCTTTTCAATAATATGGTGCTGATGAAGTAATCATGGATTGGGCTTTAGGAGCTTCTTGGGTAGTATGAGTGCACTGTCGGTGCTGGAAAGGGGGTGCTGAAGAAGCAAGAAGGTGCCACTTCCAATGGCTTCTTGCCAAAGTGCTACAATAACACAGAATTTTGTGATCCTAATGGTGCTGTCGGAATTATTTCCCAGTTTTGGGGGGGGGGGGGGAATATAGTTTTGCTGGACGCCCAGTGGGGGAAGTGTTCAATATCAATTTGATTTTCAATTAATTTTTAGCCACAACAGAACTGGTGAATTGTTGAATTGCTGGAATATTACAAATATAGAGATAAAACCTTGTTATTTATATACATACATACATTTAACTATATTGATGAGAGATCTCAAGGTAATTGAATTTTTGTTTTACGAGTATCTTAAATGTTTTGTGCCCGAGTGTGGTTGAGAGGAGCACTTAGAAAATAATTCATGTTGAACGTTTGGTCTAAAACATTTAAGCCTTTGAAGATAAAATTAGTCGAGAGTATAGGGGAATTGTGGAATGAGATAATTTAATAAAGAACAGCTTTGGTATAAAATGGAAAATACGCAATTTTTGTCTTTATATAGAATCTATAGAAATAATTTTAGCAATTTTACTGCGCAAGCTAAGATACCGTGATTGATAAAACTAGATGATCAGCCTTGAATTGCATATGAAAACATTACCAAATCGAAAAATTGCTTATGTATTTTGACCTAGAATTATTTCTCCCAATCAAACGGATCGCATCTGAGCGGACTAGTCTTGTGTTGCAGGGCAGAGCAGGAGGCGATAATTTCCGGGAATCAGTCGCTATGGTAAAAGCGATAAAATATTATTAAGGCTGCATTCCTATGGTGGCTCAATGAGTTTAAGATAACTCCTAGATTTCTTACCATTTCAACACTGACTAAAGCGATTCCATTTAAGGCGATAACGGAGAAGTCAGGACGAATGGTGGCAAAATGAGAGAAAGAGCCGGTTTAGACGGTGCGCTCCTGCGCATGTGCCTCACGAAGTTTGTGGATAAAAGGAGAAGCGGGGTGATACCTCTCATCATCTCCACTCCCCCCTTCATCACCAAGCGTTCGTGAGGCACATGCGCTGGAGCGCACCGTCTAAACCAGCTCAAAAAGATGCAATGGGAATTCCAAGGATTAAGTTAAAGTAATTTTGAGATCGACGGTGTCGGTCAGAAGCAAGCTCATACACACATCTTTGAATTTGATCATTTGGCGCGCATATGAATCTTAGAATGTGATACTATCGAAGGAAGATCGTTAATAAAGATGCTGAATAAAAGAAGACCCAGAATGGAACCTTGGGGTACGCTAGCACGAACTGGAGCTATCGGAGAGCTACAACCACCAAGTATAACTTTCTGCAACAGTTTGATAACAGAAGAAGAAAAATGGACACCAGAGAAGAGTTTTTGCAAAAGCAGCGAGTAATTGACGCTATCAAAGGCGTTAGAAAAGACAAGTAGCAGTATGCAGCAAACGTGCTGAACGTCATGAGAGTTTCGGATATCAGTTGTAACTTTGAGGAGCGCAGCTTCACAACTGTGATGCTTGCGAAAACCAGACTGCCAAACATTGAAGTTGATCACAATACTCAACGATTTTAGTTGCTATCAGCAACTAAAGCGAGAAATGGAAGAATACTGATAGGCTGAAAATCAGAAGGACAAAAGGAGATGAGCATTTGAGTATTGGTATAATCAAAGCAAGCTTACAAGACGATGAATAAACAAAAGATTAATTCTTCTATCGACAAAGAAAATGATACCAGGTGATGGATGTAGCTATTATTTGGACAGCAGCTTAGGGACAGGTGACTAAAACCTAATCTTTTTCGATAACTTCGATAACACAAACGAATATAATTTTCTAAAGATTTATTGAATGAACCTCGTATGCTTTCTGGGATCAAAATGAAATCGTTCGATTAAGTGATATCATCCGAGTTGACCCTGTAAAATGACTGGCTCTGATATCGTTTACAAGTAAAACAAAATTGGGCATTATCATTTAGTATACTCAATATACCGGTTCTCGTTCGATTACGGAGGTCAAGCAGCATTGGATATGATAAGTACTCAGGTGGGGACCACTGGATAAAACGACGCATTCGAAGGATAGCAGATATTACTCACATAGCTACGCCGAAATACTTGAATTTAGCTGTCTCTTTTTTCCACTTACGATCGGGCAGCAATCATCCTTTTGTACTCTCAGTCTCTAATGTCGTTGTAAGGCTTTGCAGCAATGTCTAGTAGTAAGCTTAGTACAAGAGTTTGATAAGGTTTGAGATTATAAGAAGCCAAGAAGATGGCAATGAGCTCTGCGCTTGAACTTTCGGTGCTGTATGAGTTGGGGAATACTAACTGGGCAAGATTTTTGATTGACGAGTTGTTCTGTTTAGCAATGAACTGCTAGTCTGCAGCGTGGGCGAAAAGCATGTAAGCAGAGCGAATTAACCACGCAGGATAATCTGTTGCAGGTAGAATAGCGTTTATTTTCATGGATCAATCGTTATGATATTTTTATAGTGAGTATGGGGACAATCCATATGGTCAACACTGCAACCAAGTTAGGCCTATTGTGTACGTAACGAACTAAAGGAAAAGACCGTCCGCGAGAAGTTCTTTAGTTGAAGTAGACCAGAATTGAGCTCATAAGCTCTATGATGAAGGCTCTTTAAAGCCAGATCAAAGCAGGACATTCACAGAAAATATGCATCGCCTTCCATGCATAGTTGCTATTCTGTCTCCTGAGTTATAGAGGTGATAACGCAGCCCTACCAGGCCAGTCATACATATATCCCACTAACAGCCGCCCCTGTTTAGGTGATAATGCCCCTTAAGGCTAAGGGTCTTATAGTGGGCCTTACCATAGTTGGGGATACGAAAAAATGACATCGCCGTTTGTCGTTGACATTTTTCGTTTATTAGTTGTAGTCCAGTTGTCAGAGACTTAGACCCAGCACAAAATGTGATATCTCTGAAAATTGGATCATAGGTACTTTTTGGGGTGTAGAACACAATAAAAAAAACTTTGATACTCTAAAGTGTATGCTAACTTCACAATTTCGAAAACAAATTCGAAAATGTGGTTTTCGCGTTATATCTCGAAAAAGAAAAAAAAAGTCGAAAAACTAATTACACCACGTGAAAGAGCGGAAAATTCTACTAAAAGCTATGTTATAACTTATTAAAAAAATGTTTGTTTATTATTATAAAAAATTATTACAAATAAGAAAGCGAGTTCGAAAATTCGACGCGCGCCAAATCCCAGAATTCAAATATTCAAGCGAGGCGTTCGGGGAAAAACTGAAATATCTTTGCCTAAAATCCACCAAAAACAAAAAACAAAAAAAGCATTTTAAAGAGGACACTCTAAGCTTTTCAAGGAAGTCATTAGTTTTTAATTTTATTGTTTTTTTCTCATAGAAAAGTTGACCGGAAGTTATAATTTCTAAGATTTTCACTGATTTTTATAAAACTGATTCCTGCAACTTAAAGTTAAGCTTAAAAAAATTATTAAATATATAAAATGAAAGATAAAATCCTGAGCTTTAAGAATATATTATTCATTTTTTGATTAAGCATTCAGGTTAAAGCAAACATTAATTAAAAACACGTTAAAAACAAAGAACATTCTTTGAAATATCATGAAGAAAAAAGACGCGCGCAGCGACGCCGGCAGCTGTATTTTTGGAGCGCGTCTTTTGCTGCTGTCTTTATTATTGCGCCGCAATAACGGCTCCAAAAACAGCACGGCTCCAAAAACACTCATTGCTGCCGGCGTCGCTGCGCGCGTCTTTTTTCTTCATGATACTTCAAAGAATGTTCTTTGTTTTTAACGTGTTTTTAATTAATGTTTGCTTTTAACCTGAATGCTTAATCAAAAAATGAATAATATATTCTTAAAGCTCAGGATTTTATCTTTCATTTTATATATTTAATAATTTTTTTAAGCTTAACTTTAAGTTGCAGGAATCAGTTTTATAAAAATCAGTGAAAATCTTAGAAATTATAACTTCCGGTCAACTTTTCTATGAGAAAAAAACAATAAAATTAAAAACTAATGACTTCCTTGAAAAGCTTAGAGTGTCCTCTTTAAAATGCTTTTTTTGTTTTTTGTTTTTGGTGGATTTTAGGCAAAGATATTTCAGTTTTTCCCCGAACGCCTCGCTTGAATATTTGAATTCTGGGATTTGGCGCGCGTCGAATTTTCGAACTCGCTTTCTTATTTGTAATAATTTTTTATAATAATAAACAAACATTTTTTTAATAAGTTATAACATAGCTTTTAGTAGAATTTTCCGCTCTTTCACGTGGTGTAATTAGTTTTTCGACTTTTTTTTTCTTTTTCGAGATATAACGCGAAAACCACATTTTCGAATTTGTTTTCGAAATTGTGAAGTTAGCATACACTTTAGAGCAGCAAAGGTTTTTTTATTGTGTTCTACACCCCAAAAAGTACCTATGACCCAATTTTCAGCGATATCACATTTTGTGCTGGCTTTCAGTCTAAATTTGACTCTGGCAACTGGACTATTGGTGAATACAGCGAAACGACAGGTTTCGACAAAACTTTATCCTGGTTGTTGCTCAAATTTTTTTGAACATTTCTGATAGTATATAAAAGTCCTCAGACTGCATTTTTGCTGGCTATGTCACGTACCAAAACAAAGCCCACTTGATAGTAGTCAAAAACACACTTTTGTCTATTCAAACGCCAACTGTGATACGCCTGAACTCGTTTTTTCCGACAAATGTCAGTTTTTTGCGAGAACTATGATTCCGTCACCACGCCATTTTTCACTTCAAGCGCCAACCATGATCAGACCCTCCTAGATCTTTACCCTATCTAAGACATGGGCCTGATTCGCAGTACAGTAGGTTCAGTGCAGTCCCTCAACCCAAACCTGTGATAATAGCGTTAACATTTTATCAAGGCTGCTATATTCCTACCATGACTCTAAGGCTCGATGGTGAAGGAGATAACATAGTTACCGATGAGTTTGACAGCCTGACGTTACTGTAGACCAGTGGCTCCCAAACTTTATTTCATAGGGAGCCTTTCTACAATGTATAAAATTTGGCGGAACCCAACGAGGAAAAATAAAATAATATATGATATATGTAGGGGAGAGTGGGGTGAGCCGGGACGGTTGGGTGCACCGGGACAGTGCTTTTTTAATTGTTGTTAACGTTTTTATGCTGGTAATTTTTAGTGAATTATGTTTGTATTGGCCCTCTACATTATTTTATGAGAATTGAAGGTCAGCACCTGCATCACTTTATTAGTAAGGATTGTTTATAAAAATCGACACTCCACAAAGTTTTATTTTCTCGGAGTTTAAGGAAGCCTAATTTTATGGTCTTTAAGACTACAACAAAGGTAAGGTAATAAAAAGTATTCGTTAGTATGTTATCTTTTAGAGTTCACATGGAATTTGTGATAACCTCAAAAAAATGTGATAACCACGCGTTTGTTTAAAAAAACAGCACCGTGGGGTGAGCCGGGACACGGTTTCTGAGTTGACCGAGAAATGTTTCGGCCCACGTTTTAGCTGCAAAATCGACTTAAATTCATTAGTTATTAACAAAAATGATTGTTAACAAATTTTTATTAATGATTTTTACGTTTATTTATAGTTTTAACCAAAATGCACATTTTATATTGTTTATAATAAAAAATTAAAAAAAAATATGTTCAAGCATTGTTTATAATAATATCATAACATATTTTTGACATAAAAGCAAATAAGACTGTTAGTTACAACATAAACGCCACTTTCACCTGCTCTTTCTATCGTGTCCCGGCTCACCCCACGATTTTTCGAAACTGCCGATTTGACACTTTTTTTTAAACGATTAGAAATTATTGAAAATATAAAGTAATAATATTAAAAGTGACAAATAATGAAAAGTATTGAAACCATCTGCAGGATAGGATGTCAAAATAAGAGAGAAAAATTGTTTATTTAGGTATTATAAGGCCTTGAACAAAGTGTGTCCCGGCTCACCCCATTCTCCCCTATATATTTATCCTTTAAAATATTTTAAAACGTTTTTATTAGCTCGCTTTCTTGTCTGTCTGTTTGTCCGGTACATATCTTGCAACCGATTTTTTGAATACTTCCGGTTACCCCATCACCCTGAAATTTTGCACACAACTTCAGCTCCGATGACAATGCAATATGGTATACTCATTATACCGTTAGATCCATGGCGGCCGTCTCAAGAGGACAGATTACTGTTTTCTTCACGGAACAAATTTTGCAATCATTTTTTCAAATACTCCCGGATATCCTATCATGCTAAAATTTTGCATACAGCTTTAGCTCCGATGGCAATGTAATATGGTATACTCAATATACCTTTAGATCCATGGCGGCAGTATTAGGAGGGCGGATTGAAATATTCTTCACAACTCCTTCGACATGGGTATCAAATGAAAGGTTATGATAAGTAGAACATCATAAGCAATATAGAATACTCAATATATCGTTTGGCCCATGGCGGCCATATCAAGAGGGCGGATTACCATTTTCGTCAAAACCCCCTCGATATGGAAGTATGGAATGGAGGCCAAAATGTTACGCGGTATGACGTAGACCAAATTTCAAGGAAGAAGGGCCACTCGCACTTTCTGATTAGCAAGAACGCGTTGAACGGCCGGCGCAGCGCCAGTGAGTCTGCGAATGTATTTGCGCTTCGGCGCTGGTGACACGGAACCCTAAAATTTCTTCGTGGAACAGAAAGGTTCCGCGGAACCCACTTAGGGAATCACTGATGTAGACCATGTATGTGAGGGGTGTGATTTCGGATACTACAACGCTATCGTGGCATAAATATTGCGAAGAAAATAATTCCGTTTGACTCGTATGGGTAAGATATGTAACCCGCACGAGTGAACAGGAAGCGGCTCAGAAAGTCTTTTGGGGTTACGGAATTTGGCGGCAAAGTAAAACAACCCTCAGCTGGGACGATGTAAGAAAGCTCACAATTTAGAAATGCCAAACTAAATGACATGGGTTCTACGAAGAGGGCAGTTACAATTAGTTGAAAGTGCATAACCTAGGTCCTGAGTTGTTCGTATGTTTTGCAGATGCAGGTATTTTGTTTGTTGAATGGCTATCCAATGCGAAATTGGCTAAGATGATCAAAGGTGGTATAGAAAACAAGGAAACTGTCGATATTTCATTATCCAAATGAAAAAATCTCTCCGTTGCAACTGCTCTTCTCTGTGTTGCCTTATTTCTCTTGTTAATTGAATTTTTTATACATGGCCCACTTGAAGTCCTAATTGCTGAGAACGAAGTCGTGTTGATGTGGGTTGATAATCAGCCACACTTGTACTAAATATATGTCTTCAAATAAACAAAGAAGTGACACATATTCATTCTAGTAAAGTGTCTTTCTTAGGCATCAAAGAGGCCGTTCTCTCAAAATGCAAAATAACACACTAATTCAATGATAATAAATCAAACCTTATCAAGACAGAATCCCCCATCGCAACATTTTGCCCACTTAACAAGATGAAACAAAACAAAAAAAAATCCAGATGAAAACTTTTAGGATTTCTCAGTAGATGGCACACAGAAAATGGCAGTATTGATTTTTAATTATGTGGAAGTTTTATAAGGTCGTTTTCATATTTCTTACAGCCTTTTATCTCTGCAACTTTTGTCTGAAATTTTTTTTCGTTTTTTGCACAGGCCCACCTTCATTAATTATGAAACTTAACGTGGGTAGCGTAGTATCCAGTCTTCTTTGTTGAAATTGATTTTTTTTGTTGTTGTTGAGGTTAAGCAATCTTCAGATGTAAGTGCGGGTATATAAATACCAATGGGGATAAATCATGGGTATATATGGATTCCTTGTTGAAGAAAGGAGCGCCGCAACTACCTTGGTCCATTTATATTTATGATATTGGTTTTTGGCTGGTACAAACATTATTGACGGCGCGCGGTTGTATTTATATTCACTAGCAGAATTTAATTGAAGAATTATGCGTGGATTAATGCAAGGAATGATTGTTGTAACGAAACGTATGGTGGGTACTAAATGAGATGAATAAAGTTTTGTAGTCGGTTTTTTTCTGGTGGTTAGAAAAAGAAATATTCAATAACAAACAAAAACATGCAAAGATACAAAAAGGATAATAAAATGTTTCCCGAAAAACAAAACAAAAAACACGAGAAAAGATGGAAAAACTTCATTCGGATGATTTCATTAAGATTTCTGACAAGAATTCATTTATTCGAATAAAATATTGAATTTCTAGAGAAGAGCTCTTCGAGCTGCCTGGTATCATCCACATGTCACGTACCTAAAGGGAAGAAAATTTCCCTATGAGTAAAAAAAAGGTTGAAGTTGACGAAGAAGAAGGTTCCTATCCCAGACCCAGAGTCTTGATTCAATTTTGTCGTGACTTCAATAACAATATGTTACTGTTAGATAAACTTGATTCTTCTTCTTTGTATGTATATATCTAGATATACCTACATTATTTTTTTTTCATTGGCCGCAAATTACACCAAATGAAGAATGAAAACTTTCACAGAGTTTTATGCATACACGCACGCAACTGCTGAAAAAGTCTCTAAAAAAAAAGATAAGCAACACACAAAGTAGTCGTGAGCCAATTATGGTGTATTTAGCGCAAATCAAGACAGCTTACGGGTTTCTTGTACCTGTTGCTCTTCTGTACCTGTTAATTAAATACGAATAATCTGTACATGTGAGGATAATGATTTTGTTCCAGAGCTATAAGGAGGCACGATTCTTGTAGTGAACAGTTTGGCGTGTTTATCGTTAATCTATCGATGGTGTGTAGCTGCTTAAAACTTTTTTAATTTACGATATGCAAACTCAGCTGATGAATAAGTGCTCCTCCGCCATCATAGGGGCATTCAAGAATAGAGAGCGCCACCCGCAGCTCAGGTAATAATAATGAAATGGAAATAGACCGTCGCTTTATGAGATTACCGCGAAAATGATCAATTTTGTTTTTATAACAAAGCGAGACAGATAGACAGAATTTATCCATCTCCTCTCTGGCTGTCGCCTGGATTGTATATTTTACGATATCACGTAAATCGCTAGAAACAATAAGAAAATGGTGTGATAACTGCCAGCGCTATAAATGTGGAACACAAAACAGGAAACGACGATATTGTAATAGAAAATAATGATCCGGAAAATAGTATCGATTTTTATTGACACTTATTAATGAGGAGGAAAATAACATGGAATACTATTTTAAATGCACACAAATAAATGTTGGCTGGCTGGTGTCGAGATTTTATCTACCGTTAAATTGGATTTTGAGTGGCAAAACATTAAATTTAATAATATTTTCGAAAATAGTTAATTGGCAAGTAACAATAAAAACATGGTAATAATTAAAAAGGTGGTGTGCGCAAACAAAACAAATGAAAGATCACCATGTTGATAGCTTAACCAACTGGCGGAAATACTACCGGATACGCCTAATTTCAGAAGGCATAACACTCCAACCAGGTGCTTCCCGGTGACCCCGCGGGTTTTGTGGATGCGGCCAGATGACTTTAACTCAAGTAATTAATCTTATGCAAGTGATACAAAAATATTTGTTTTGATTTTTGTAATATATGTGGACTTCATACGAATTTCTTTTCTATTGAATGACCCCGCTCTAAGCGAAACCTAACTCTTCCTAATACCGGAGACATACTAGCACCCGTAATCTAGATTATGACGTCAAAATGACGTAGACCCAAATAAAAGATATGGAAATAAAATGGAGTCAACGTCATTCTGACGTCATAATCCGGATTAAGTGTCGAGGGTATAATACTCCTTAAACTAGGTTATAGATCGATATCAGGTGTCCGAGTACACATTAGTATGTAACTTCTTTGACCATAGCATATCCCTTTCCTCTGTTTCTTACTTATAAACTAACGGATTACGGGATTTGTGTTTCCATGGAAGGAACTCAAAGCATCTCGTTATCTAAAGCGCACCGCTCTCTGGGTGAACAGGATTTTCTTGAGGATTTGTGAAGTATATATGTGTCGCAATTCTCCATAAAGCTGTCGGTCCAAACTCTACTGTAAAAAATCGATGACGTACTTTAGGTTTGGGAGTAGTTGACGTGTGATTGTTGATTGACTTGGATATGACTTCGAACGTGTACCGAGTTTCGATGGGGGTGGAGTTGAGTTGTGGTTGAGTTGAAATTTCACTTCAACTTAACAACTTAACTCTATAGCTGGGGACAGAATTTCGCGCAAACGCCGTGCGGGCATTGACAGATAGAATAGAGTATGTGTATTGCAATGCGAACTAACGAAATGTGGCTTGAGCGCTACGCACACACCGCGTAAGTTGCTTTACTTTCTACTTCTTGCGCGTTGCCGCGTTGTCCAGTGTAAAAAAGCTGTTTGTGTGTTGTGTTTTGAGTCGTATTTTGGTGTTGGTGGGCATTATGTTTATGTTTTGAATCGTGTGCTGGTGATGGGGATAAGAAATTTGTTGAATTTCATAATTATTTCGAAATTGTGGTGATGAAATTAGTACCTAGAACAAATACAAGTCCTGTAGGATAGAAAATTAATACGCAAATCATACAGCTTTTTCAATTTATTTCGTATCACGTAGACTTGTCACTTTGATTTTTAGGTTGTGTCAAAGTCGGAACGCTACACCAGCACCGCGAATTTGTGTCAGTGAAAAATCCGCACACACCGCGAAGCCAATGTCCGCACCGCCATTGCGCGTAATTCTGTCACTAGCTTATGCGTTTCCATTTCTGACTTTCATCTTCCTTCATCTTTTTCCATCAATTAATCGTATTGAAGGTATTTCTTTTCAAGTATTTATTAAACATAAAATCTTTTCTGACTTCCAAGCAAGGGGCGACATTTTCACTTTTTGTACCTTTGCCAGTGTGCCGTTTTTAGTGGTGTACGTGAACTCAGTTCAACCTACCTATTTTCGTTGAGTTGAGCTGAGTTGAAAATCTTTAACGAAAACTCTTCACTGGGTCTGTTTCTATGATGTATAGCTCGGGTAACTCTCATGGTAACTCAGTATGGTCTGACACGTGCAGAGTGCTGTCCACAGCAATGTGAAATGGGTTAATGGGGATTGACAGCAGGTAATTTAGAGAAAGTAGGAAAAGGGCAGGTCATATAATTGAGCCCTGGCGACTTCTAAGAAAGTTGGTCTTGCTTCGACGGCATCCGATACTACCTTAATTGAACGGAGGAGTCGACCTTTACCTTTAACATGGATTACTTGCAGCTTGTTCTATTACTACTTATTTACTGGAGTTCTCTTCTCACACAGTTCGAAACTGTCACTGGATGCCAAAGTGGCTATGTTTATACAGACTTCAGTACAGCTTCTGACAAGCTATTCACTATTATAGTTCTTGAACTAACAAAAGGCTTTCCGCATGCCTTTTCAGCGGTACCACCGGTACCTACCAGGTTCTATTACGCGGAGTGAAATATAAAAAAACCAAAGCGTGTTCTGGCGTCCCTCAAGGCAGTCATCTTGGCCCTCTCCTTTTTTTATTTAATCAATTGATGACATTGTTACCCTGCTAAGGCACTCTAAAATACTTATTTACGCTGATGACATCAAACTGTACCGCCACATAAGGAGTATAGAGGATTGCAAGCTTCTGCAAGCAGATCTAAACACCTTCTACTCTTGGCGTTCCAACAACAAAACAATCTTTAGAGACTGCTTTAGGATTTCTCACCTAGAGTCGTGTGTTCGAGCAAGGCCAATTTTTTGGACAATTTCCATCTATAGTAGAAATATATCAACTCCAGATCTAATTCGCCTTCAGCGTTTCAAGCATCGATTAGAGGAAGAGATGTATGTATGTAAATGCACAAGTGGGAACGAAAACATAAATCCACGATACGCTCACATTGGAAAAGCAGCTTTATTTTTATTTTTTAATTACGTGGTGTTCATATTCAATGAGTGGTCTAGGGAGGCAATTTTTATGTATCTTTTCATCGTATTCCAAAAATTTGTTTTAACAAAATCTGCTATGGTTATGAACTATTATTAGATATGTGACGTCTTCTCTGATAACTAACTTTTATTCGGTGTACATTCATTGTAACAAAAACAAACCAACCATGATACATCTATTAAAATGAAATGATGAATGAACCAATCAATTGATTCCTTGCATCACACTACCTACATTAACAAGTCATTTCTGTTTCAAAAGACTACCCTGATAATGAGGTTTTAAAAATCAGTCATTTGGTGAAACTTGAGCTGCCTATCTCTTCCGAACTGAATTTTATCTATTCACAGTTTTCGTTTCAGGAAACCGCCATTGTGGCTATACTTCCACCAGTTTCTGTGGCATTCTCAAGTCGTTTTCTTAGAAATATAGATCCGAATGCCTCGAGGGCTGAACTTTTTAGCCACTTGTATTCCAAGAAATTGTATGAAGGTAATTAGTTGTCACCGCTTCTGAAAAATGTTTCACAGAAGTAGGGATGTAAGGAAAAGAGTACCTTAGTAGGTTGTTCATTGCTTGGGACATTTTCTCATAATTGTTTCCTTGTTCACGGTATTGCCAAGGAGCAAAAAAGGTGTTCTTTTAAAAAAGGAAAATGGCAAAAGTAGTTTTTGCGGAATAAATTTATCTAAAGAAGATAATTATGGAGAATTTTTACTTGTAATTTTGACACAAAGGAAGTAAGTAAACTTTGCATCAGGAACATCAAAGACCCACAACTCACCACTCAGCCTCCAGATAGAATTTAACATCACTATATCTACAAAAAAGTATGCTAATAGCGAAAAGGAATTGAAATAAATAAAGTTACCGCAGTTAAAAGTAGAAAAAACCCGAAAGCTATACACAAAAAGCCTCCACAAAGAGCCCACCAGGGATCGACTCGATTACGTCAAAAACTTTAATTCTCAGAACAGTTCTTAGTGAAGATCTCTCCTCCTGCCAAGACTCTGTAAGGTATACACAAAGATTTACAGCCATCACGTGCCAAGGGAATTGCCCACCTTTCGGTGGAATACTTAAAGACGCTTTCACGAATTTTCGGTGTCGCTTAAAGTGGAATCTTCTTGCCTCACATAAATACCATCGAGTTGACAGATGCCCGAATGAGACGTTAAGTGCGTCAAAGTAATGCAATATTCTCAAGTGTTCGTAGAAGACAAAAGGAAGTGCCCATCTCAGTCAGGCGGATTTGGGGCGAAAGTGTTGAATGCTGATGATCTGCTGGCTCCTTTGTGTGCAGACAAAATAAGTGCTAACTAAGCTCAAGCACAGGGCTCCAGCTTACAAAAGAGGGACATGTGATGGATTTTTCTCCCCTTTAGACCACATAAAAAAAGACACAAAATGGTAAGGAAAATTCGTGTAATAAAAGCTGAGAGTCTCGTTTTTTCTGTGGACGTTTATTTTAGGGCCAAAAAGACACACACATAAGTTTTCGGTGTGGCCTTGCATCAACCATCATCTTGTGAACTTCTGGATTTTTCGTGTTTTTTTAAAGAAGAGACGTGAGAAGATCTTTCTAGATTAAGATTAGCACTAAAAAAAACTCCAATGGACTCGAATGATTTTTTAACACATATTTCGGCGGTTTTATGTGCAACATGCGGTCGTCGAATGGAAATTATGTGATAATGGCTTGAGACATTTTCCTGTTTTTTAATTGCAGAGCATTAAAATGTTACATTATCCACGAATGTCACGTAGCATGTATTGTTGGTTGAACGTGTGATCTTTAAGCTGGTCCAATATACCACGGTAGTTCAGCTACACATGATTTACAATATGGTCAAAATTTACAATATGATTTTGCAGTCTGTGTACGCACAATTTTTTTTCTATGTAGCAGTGCTAAGCTCAGGAGTCATTGTACCACCAGTCTGTCATGTCATTTGTCATAGTGCAATGTCTAGCAGTAAGCTTAGTACGATGGGGGAGGGGGAATAGGTTAAGGTTTATAAAGGGACAAGGGTATTGAAGAAGGTGATGATGAGCCCTGCGTTTGAACTCTTGGAGTTCGGAAATACTGACTGCGAGAGATTATTCCACAGTCGAGTTATTCTGTTGGTAAACGAATTGCTATCTCGTTGAGTGCGGGAACGGACAGGCTGCAAGTGGTGGGAGTGAGACGAGTAGGATAATCTTGTGTTGTGGGTAAAAGATTGCCGTGCAGGCAAGAGAGCTTTTATTTCGCAGGAGCAGTCGCTGGTACATTCCTACGGTGGCTCAAGGGGACCTTTTTGGCACCTTTCCTAACCATCCCACGGTGGTTATCGAAGCGGAAATGAATTCGAAAAGAGGCTGAATGTAGGATTTATTAAATAACAGCACGAGCCGATGGCTGGAGGAGGAACTTGCACCTCTTAAGAAATCCCAAGCACTGGGATGCTTGTTGGGCGTTTTGGAATATGTGGTCATTCCAACGCAAGCCTTTGGCTAATGTCACGCCTAAGATGTGTAGGAATGGGTCGGCCATTAGTTCACCCACTGTCACGGATCGAGAGGTGTTGAACTTCTTTTGACATAAGACAGTACTTCGTTTTGGTGGGGTTGCTTCCCCACTCTAGAATGAGTTCAATGTCCCTCTTTATATAGTTGGACATTCGTTTACGGTCATCAAGACAAGATCTGGCACGTGTCTGTCTTGTATCGAAGTCTGTCTTGTAAGAGTAACGTAGAGTACCGTCTTCGAATTGAATCGGATTTAAAGTAGGTCATTTATAAAGATAAGAAATAGGGCCGGTGATAAAATTGACCCCTGGGGATCCCCGCAGAGACGGAGTGAGATTCAGATTTGACGCCATCCAATACTACCTTAATTGAACGGCCGGAAAGGAAACTCTCAATCCACTTCTGTAAAAGTGAGTCAATTCCAATAGCTTTGAGTTTAACTAACAGGGCTGAGTACCAAACTCTATCGAACGCCTTGGAGATATCCAGAGCAATCAGGCTAACCTCACCAGATCGATGCAGACTTCGGCTGAGGTGTTTGGAAAGACAAACTAAAAGATCGCTAGTGGATCTTTTTTGTCGGAAGCCATACTGTCTGTCGTTTATGAGTAGGTTGGATTCTAAATATCCTCTCCATTGTTTTGGAGAGAATAGAAGTAATCGCTATTAGACGGTAGTTGGAGAGACTGCTGGAGTCACCTTTGTCACTGAGCTGGACAACACGCGGCTCCATCCCACTCGCTTTTATCTCAAATTACCGCAACAGAAGGCTGACAGGAAATGCCTTCCTCGGTTGTTACGATTATCCTTGCTGGCGATTGTAGAAGCGGTAGGAAATCACTGTACCGAGGGACAACAAGAAAGATGGAATGCTTTATGTTCGAAGACGAAGAATTTTGCCGCCGAGTGAAATCGAATCGCAGATCTCTAATATGATAGACGGGCGCCTTAACCGATAGATAATCGAGGCACGCCCCTTGAATATAATTGATTTTTCAAAAAAGTAAAAAGCTGTCGCGGAAAGACTATCTTTGCTGGAAGGATGGCGTAAACCAGGATGCTCAGTGCTTAGGGATGCCAAACTGTAGGACATCTGTTCAGAATGGGGACCGGTGGAGAGAACAGTTGGACAGGCCAAGATCGGATCCCAGTTGTAGAGTCGTCTAAGCAAGTGAGTAAAAAGCTGTTACTATAAAATATTCCCACGTTTAATTGTCTAAATTTGGCATAACTTTTCGCCATCTGATCCTCACATTTTTTTGCTTTGCCCAACTCTTTGGCATCCCTATATACAAATTTAACGATCTGCAGTTCATATTTCTCTCTCCACGATCCGCTTGAATGGTGCTCAGCTTTTTCTGCCCTGTAATTCACATACATTTCTGTGCTCCCTTTTTGTCTTGCTTGATATCATGATATCAAATTAAAATCTTGTATTTCTCCCCAGAGAATTCTAAATTTATCCATCCACTAGCATAAACAAAAAGCCGTTTCCTTCCCTAAAAACACAAACATTTAAAGTTATTACACGAACTTTCCTTGATACTCCCGAACGAAAAGCATGCGGCCGCCGCGGATAGTTGCTGCTGCTGAACATACTCTATTAAAGCGCGCACCATGAAGCCACGAACGTTATTTTGCCGTTGTTTTACTTTTAAAATGCATCTATGCCGAGTTCACACTACTATGGCCGAAAAGTCAATGACACCGCCGCAACTGGCGGATAAATGAATCTGATGAATGTATGTTGTATATAAAGCGTGTGCGCACGCGGGCCCCGCTCGAAAGTTTGTTTTTAAGCTGCGCCACGCTTAACTAGTGGCTTAAATCTGATACAGCTACAAGCGTCGTCTCCATTTAGAACCTGCTACCGTGGCCGAATTGATGACAGGGGCTCGAATTATGTTGCTTTCGCTCAATTGCTGGCAAGTGTTCTGACCTCAGCGATGAATTACGCGCGCTCAGACCCCATCGAAGCACCACTTTTTATCTTATCTGCGCGAACGATTAACACGTTATTTACGCTCGATGTGATTCCGTGGAAATTGCTCTGTGTACACGCATCGTGGGTGGCTCTTTTGTTTCATCCGCTTCTGCACCGATCGCCAGTAGGTACTACTCATCAATACTTTTATCGAAAGTTTTTGTATAACGTCCATCTTTTTCGACGAAACTTTTTACCGCTGACAGCAAAATCCCCAAAAAAGGGGGCCATTATCGCCACAGTCCAGCCGGCCCAGCTGATGGCTTTGTTTAACTTGCACGAAAGCACGCGTGTATTTTACAGCTGTTTACGCAACGAATAAACATATAAATTTATTACGCGGAAATACTGTTTACTTAACGAACGGAGCTGGCTATTTGGGTAAGTGCGATGCAAGTTTCGTTATAATTAGTAAAAGGCGCTTGCAATTGAACCGGGCCCCCATTAGGGTTCGACGCGCTGATTGGTCGCATCATCATCATCGAGGGAAATCCTGCAAATATGCGCTCGCGCAGTTTATTGAACTGACACAGTGTCGATGGCTTGACGTGGCGCGGTTTACGTTAATTGTTTGCTTCTTAAGCCGAGTAGCAAATCGTGTTTTCGTGACTAATTATGACAGTTTGTTTACAGAGCACAAAGTGTTGGATCAGTTAAGTCTTTTGTTGTTATTGTGTTATTTAGTTGCGATCAATTACATATTCTTAATGACATCATTAAAGGTGACATGCTTTATGTGGGAAATCGAGTGCGAGTGCTACAATGGAAAGAATGCGGCGAGGTGAAGCGGTGTTTAGTAATGCTCTTTTGTTATTTCTTCTTTTTGTGCTCGATTTTTTTGTTATTTGCTAATTCTGTTTCGATTGAAAATACAGGAAATGTCAGCAGCGATGGAGAGTGTTCTAAATTTGATATGACTGCATGTTTAAGGCCGTTATAACCAACCGCAAACAGACTGAAAGAAGAGTGTGTAGGATTCTATTAGCCTTGGCTGACTATATCAGAATGATGTAGAATTTAGCATAGCAATCAAAGGTTGTTGTACCAGTATTAATCACAACCGCAGAAGTATGTAAATCTCATTAGACTAATCGAATCTTGATTAGTCCGCAACGACAAATTTCTATTGAAGCTTCTTTTCTTCGTTTTGATGACACTACGGTCACGGTATCTTGGTTGAGAGATTTACTTACTTACCCTTTTACTCATAAAAGAATACACAGTTCTCGATGAAAACCTCATGGGCCGACTTTTTTTTGTTGTCACGTGACCAGCCAATAGACAATTCTCTGCCGACGGCTCTGCTTTTCTGCTTTGGATCTGATAAAGCCTTTACTCTAGAAAACAGTAATACGACTTGTACTGGATTTTATGTAGTACCGAGACTTGGAATATGACCTAGGTTATAGAGTATCGAGTCAACAGGTTTAAGAAAAGTGGAAGAGAGGAGAGAAAATGGTGAAGAAGATATAACAGCGAGTTGTATGAAATTTTTTTACCACTTACAACTCTCAACCATTATAAGAATTAACAGTCTAAGCACTAGGCGGCCACGTAATCAGGATAGAGGACAATCGTATTCCAAAAAGAAATTCAGGGAAATATACCAGTAGGCAGACCCAAGAGGAGATGTTCAACATCCGGAACTGGAGACATGGTGCAAGGGACCGTCAAAGTTGGAAAAATCCCTAGAGCAGCGTTGCCAACTTAGTGGTTTTACCACTAGAACTGGTGGTTTAGACTTGCTTTTAGTGGGAAAATCGTATTTAGTGGCTAGTGGGTTTGGTGGTGGTGGAATATATATAATTATACAAAATTAGTGTTGGCCTAGTGCATTGCCATAATAAGACAAAAATTATTACTGACCAAATTCCCTTAAATAAAAACCATGAGTTTATCGAGTCGGGGCTAGTGGAAGATATTCTCATTGGAGTCTTACGCCTCCTGAAAATGGTGGATCCCGCTAAGCAGCTGACAAGGGCTGCGACACCAGCAGTGCGAGACTACCAGACGGAACAAGGGGGTATGTCGTCCACTAGGTAGAGACCCAGCCTTAGTTGAACTTTGGTACCCCCATTAACCAGCTAAGCCGTCAAGATACATTATTAGAGCCATGTATACTCTTACGAGTGTCGGCTAATGCCCCCGGCTTCTCCTACCTCAGTCCAATAATGTTCAGTTCAATTCACATATAAGTGGCTTCACCGGATAAAGTCCAGTTCATATTTAATTCGTGCTTGAAACGGTTGTTTCTTTTCCGCCAGAAATTAGAAATGCAAAAGCTCACTGGAATGGCATTCCATTATTCCAGTTGTTTACTCTCTTTTCCGCGTTTAACTTCAGTTCTAGTCCAGTTGGGCGAACTGAGGTCTGTTTTATTCGCAGTTGAATATGTGGAAAACATTTGTGAACTGTGAGGTTATTTTAAAGTTCTGTTTACCAATTTGCTCGAACCTGCGCAATTCAGCGGGTGAAGCCTGAAGTTTAATAATTGGTCAAAGCAACAATGCTGATGCTACTATTAAAATAGTGATATTTTATAGCATTTAGTAAAGTCATTATTTTTTTTTTATTTAGTGTGATAATTATAACATAAAGTTCAAGGAATCTAACGACTTTAAAACCACCAGAGAACTACTAAAATATATAGATTCGACTTTTAAAACCACCTACTAAAATATTTTGCTCCTCGTCAAAAGTAACTAGATATTTCACTAAACCTTAAATTCCTCAAACTCTCGAGGAAGGAGTTGGCAACGCTGCCCTAGACGAAGCCAAGGTTCGATATGGGCTGTAGCGCAATTGAGCGATATGAGCTGTAGCGCCGGATGGGATGTACACCGTTATTATATTGAGCAGTTTAGTCGACATTTAAATATATATTCGTCATTCATTCCATACAACTATGTAAACCAAGTTACGTACCGAAACAATTTCAACCTAAAATGACATATATTTTAAATTTCTAATATAGGAAAAAAAACAACAGCTAATACGAAACAACCTACTTAAAAGGCAGCCATTAACCCACAGCAACAGATAGATGAATGCCATATATGAATTATAAACGAATACATCAACTTGGCAATATTTGAATGATAAATAAAATCTTCTGACATAATCTTTGTCAAAATGTCACAGAATGAAATATGGCATATAAACCGTTGTTCACCCAAATCAAAGGAGATGAAAATATTTCATGATTACCGAAAGCAGCACAGTAAGCACCCCCAAACAGAATGACGAGATTTGCATGATTCACAATTTCGCAGATTTTATTATGTATAAGAAGAAGAAATCACAACTATTTTTATAAAATGCAATAAATTTTAATTTTAAAAACTGTAAAGAAAATGTCATTTTTCACACCAAAAGTTCTTTGACACAATCTCAGAAAGTTTATGAGTAATCTTTAAATATTGTGTGTCTGTCGTGTGGGCCATGTTACTTTTGTGTAACGAATTAAATTTCTCCGTTGTTTGCTAAAAATACACATATACACACCCAATAAAAAAGAAAGAATTACGAAATTTATATTTATTGGTCTATCAAATTTCCGTTTCAATTTCATTTTCGAGTTTAAACAAATTTTTTTTTCTTTTTTGATATCCACCGAGGGCTTGTCTATAAAAAAAGATGCTCCAGAAGCAAAATTTTTGTTGTGTTCATACACCATATATTTACGGCTGTAAGGCGTCTCCCTCTCTGCCTGAAAATTTCAATCACGTTTCCTGCCTATTACTGAAAAAAAAAAATGCTGATGTAGAGACCTTGCAATTTGGCAGAGGAACGACGACGACGACGATCTGACATAAGCATCAAATCGAGATTCAAGATGAATCTTTCTATGAAAACTGATGATGTCTAAAAATATATCACGACGTTGAGAAGAAATGTTTTTTTCGTGTGTGTTTTGTACGACGAGAATGTCACCAATGTCTGAGAAGTCTACGGCCTACACCCACCTGAATTTAATATAAGCCCGACTGCACCTTGAGAGTAGCACCCACATGATGATTGTAGTATATAATAGAGGCACGAGTCGTATTGAGCGATTTGGACTACCTATTTAACGAGCACTCAGAAGTGAGAGACAAGGTGTTCGCTATAAATGCGTATTTTCTTACTTCTTTTGTTTTCACCTGAAATCGCTAAGCTTTCACCCAATCTTAAGGACCGAAAAAACAAGAAACAGAATGAAGACGAAAAATCATTGTTTCAAGGGACGACGCGCAGCGTAGGGAGCTGCTACGTCACGATGTGTTGCTCGTTAATTGTTTGGTGCGCGGCCCTTCAATTCGCTTCAATAAAGTCACAAGTGGCACCTCTTGAGTGAGTGTGTTGCCAGCTTTTCGTTCTTTTCATTCAATTTACGTCAGTGCACAACTCAGTCTAGGGTCTGCACTGACATGACAGTCACGATGAAGGGCATCAAGATTGCAGGGAAGTTAGGTACGGGTTGAGAGCCGTGACATTCGATCTTGTTGTTGTTGTGTTGCTGTTGTTGGCTGTCGTTGTTGTATCACAAACAGCTGAAGTTTCGAAAATAAAAAGAAATATAAATAACGCTCCCCCATTTTGCGCGATTTACGTAAGCCTTTCTTAACGATAATTTGATTTGGGCTTGTGTGTGGGTACCGACCGACAACTACAGTGCAGTTTTAACAAAAATTCGTTAACCCTATTTTTTTTGTTATACGCGTGTACTTCCAAAAATGAACGGGTGAAACCCAAAAGGTATTGTGTGCGCCTGAATTCTGGCCCTTTTTTTAGTTGCTATCGCCCCATAAATGGATTCTACAGAAATCATTGCAGGTTTGGATGTGTTAAACTTGACAGATGGACAGGAGCTTTTTTTGGTTCGTCACTGTTTTAGTAGTAGTGAAGGGCATTGGAAGGGAATCAATCAATTGCGTACACGACGGTACAACGGTCTGGGTACAACCAACCAAGCGCCAACCAACAACAATAACAGCAAAAACTCTATACCTTTCGTAAAATGAATTTCCGGTGCGTGGGTTAATTTGTTTCGGATTGGAAGCGATTTTGGGTTAGGGATTTTTTTTGTCTTGATTTTCTTTAAATGGTAACAAATGTTATTCACTCCTAAATACACCTCAGCTAATCTTGATTTTGGGGCCCCCAAATCCGCATAATTATCAACCGAAAAATAAAGTTAAAAGTCAACCCTTTTATTTGTGTGTAATTCCGGAGATTTAAATGCGGGCTCTTGTAGTTTATTTTTACTCTTTTCTTATTTCTCGATTCTTCTACTTCTTGAATTTCAAAAAAAAAACAAAAAAAAAATTAAGGAACTGGGTTCATGTAAATAAGAAAGACCTGAACTTTAAAGGGCTTCTTCTTACTGTTAATTCAAGCAGAAGGGCAGCTGGAAAATTAGTAAAACAAAACCTAGTTTGATAATGGGATAAATTGGAGGATGCTGTGGAGGAAAAGGACTAAGAAATCAAATTGTTCTCCAGCCCCATAAAATAAATATTAATCCTTTGGGAGCAATTTGTGGGCTAAAAAGTTAAGAAATCCTAATTAAGAAATTCTTGTCCTTTTGTTTAAGGGAAATTAAGTAAGATTAACTTATCATCTTTTTGCTTTTGTTTATTATTCTTATTTGTTCCTTAAGTTTTAAGAATAACGTCAGAAAATTTGCTGTATGTTTGAATATTAGGCGATTCCTTAAATAATTTATGGATTTTAAATTATTTCATTATATATAATGGACAACTACGTGACCCAATAACAAAGACAATTGAAATGAAACAAGGTTGCCTCCTTTCGCCATTACTCGCCTGTACTTAAAGAAATAATGAAGAAAGCCAGCAGAGAATCAAGAGGAATTCGATGGGGATAGGTAGAGCTGCTAAAAGATCTCGAATACACAGATGATACCGCACTTCTACAGCTGTCAAACAAAAGAGAATGATTGCTTCTACAATTGGAAACAAAAAGTCCTGGGTCGAGTTGCTTCTTGCTCTTCCTCCCATAACCGTAGTGTTGTGAAAGAAACTTTCTGCACCAGCAAGTAAATTTAAATAGCATCGCATGAAAAAGGATTAGGTACGGTACGCCTGAAAAAAATTCTACTTTTTCAAATGCAGGCCGCTACATTCCCGTATCAATAAAAGGCGCACCAAACGAAGCACGGTACGCTCAAACGTTTCCTAGACTAAAGAAGCATAATTGGAGCTTTAAGAATTTGTTTAATTTCTGAAGAAAACGATGTGCGCCATAAAGCACACTCAGTAGATCGATTCTCGTTCGATTGCAGTAGGTGAAGCAGCATTGGACGTTGTTAGTACTTGCCTTGGGACCGCTTGGAAAAACTGCAATCGGGTTTAAAATGGTCGATTACTAATACATTCATAACTGCAACACAGGCGTGCGTCTGATGGGCGCACTTTTAGATTTTTATGCCTGTAGCGGGAGCGTACGTACCCAGTGTGGCATTTGTTTGCTACGCGTGTTAGCTTTAAAAAAAAATAACCAACTAAATTATTCTTACTCGAGATGTAAGCTACATAAGTATTTATAATCTGTGGCTGCCGAAAAGTAATGAATACGCTAAAGCAGTTCGCAGAAACTCATCGATTCTCAAGAAATCTCAAGAAGTACTCTTGAGTAATTTTCTTCCCAAAATTAATTTCTTTCCTCTTTTTTTTTCTTCCGCTATAGAGGTATGCGCGCCCTTTTACAGATATGAATATATTCGAAATAGACCAATTCAAACGAGAGTTGCTCCAAGCGGTCCCCCAAATGTGTACTAACCACGCCGAGTGCTGCTTAACCTTCGCTATCGAGAACCGCGCTATTGAGTATGTTAATGACACTCTGTACCAAGATAATTGCCCGTTTTAAAGCTCCAATCTTGTTTCCTTTAGTCTAGGAAAAGTGTGAGCGTATCGTGTTTCGTTTGGAGTGTTCGGTCCATCTTGTGCCTGTAGCATTTGGAAAAGCAGAATTTTTACTCAGGCGTACGGTGCCTATTTTAGGTGGCATACAGGCGTTTTGAAGCTGCGCCTCCCTGTTTCAGGCTCAAAACGGACGAATATTTTTTTTACTCGGGATGTCATTGATATACACTATTCTTTAATTACCTGGTAATCAAGGACAATGAAAAAGGCAACCCCAGAATGGTTTATCCTTTATGACATACCATTGTGGAAGGAATCGTTGTTGTAAACCAAAAATTATCACTCTCAACCTCCTACTATGACCCTCAAGCAGTGGGCGTACTCAGTTGTATAAAGCCTTATATGGAGACTCTGTTTATCCTTCCGTTTCCTACCATACTCATCGGACTGTTATGAACCAATTACATTGCATTCATCGGCCAGGGTGCCTTTACCGATCGAACCTCATCAAAGAAAAAGAAAATTAAAAAGAGAGACATTATTCGTTGAAAGAATACGAAATCGGTTTGAGCTTCCATTCTCAGTCTATAGGGATTAATCTGCTTAAGCCATCATATCAATTTACGCGGAAAAAGCATATAATTAATTAATTTCAACATAACAAATTTTTTCAATTTAAACTTTTGAGCATCTTTTAACACAAACGAATCTCTCAAACTTCCACCCACAATCCAGATCTTCTTTGTTTTACAAGTACGTATTTCACTTGAAGACAGGCTATAAATTTAAAAAGCTCAAGGATCAACATCAAGGCCCCGCGTACACGTCAAAATTAACTCAATTTCATACTTGTTACGGGAACATAGTACAATTTATAATATCATCAAATAAAAACAAAACAAACTTCGAGACTCGCTTGCCAGTTTCATAAAAATATTACAGCTGGTACCCTTGCCCATAAATATCACCTTACACATATTGCTCCCGAGCCGAAAAAGGACCTTGAACTCAAGCACATAAAAGGGCAAAAGTGATTTCTCCTCATGTAAATGGATTTCACCTAAGACAAAGTGTGTAAAGAACACCGCCCCGTCTCCAAAGCCATAAAAAGCATAAAGCAGTAAAACATAAAAAAAGAGTGTTTGAATACAAAAAAGTAAGTGAGAAAAGCCCCTCTTCGTGCTGTGGAAAAGGATTCTATGAAGCAATTTTTTCGCGCCCCACGGTTTCCTACAATCAATAAAATCCGAAAACTGCCCTCTAGTGGCACCTACGCCGTAAAAAATCGATTTTCCTACGAGGCAGGAACCACCTCAAAGCGGAAGCCGAATGCTGAACTAAGACTCTTCTTCATAAAGTGTAAATATTTGATGATGGCCTAAACACATCCCGAGCTCCTATCCAGAGCACGCATCCAGCATACCATGCAGAGCAGGAGGCTGCCATATGGGAATTATATAGGCAGGGTATCGCTGCAGCCGGCCTACCCAGCGTCGACGAGCGGAGCAATGAGATATTCCTGGGAAATTCATTTTTTATCTTATTTAAATTTTTCCCGCTGTTTTTTTATTCCTCCCGATCTCGTCGTTGCGCAATTTGGTGAAATATGTATGAAAAGTGTACGTCAGCAGCACAGGTACATGGGCGGTAAATAATACGGCAACCTGGTTCACAATTGTTGAGGCATTTGTTACGTATTTCGGCAGTAGTGGGTCTGTGACCTTTTGAGCGATTTGCAGTAGGATGTTAGCAATTAGATCAACGTTGAAAGGGAAACGCTTTACGCAAAAGGTCATCATCCATCGGTAACGGTGACGTAATTATTTTGATGTGAAAATCCTCTTTTTTGAGAGTAGGTTCAATAAGAAATTCCCATGGAAATTCCCGAAATGTGAAGACTCTGCCTGGGTTTAGCAAACATTAATAGGATTTTCGCAAAAAAATCTCAGAACGACCACTTGATAAAAGGAAAACCACGTAGGAAGGAAATTATTGCTACAAATCCTCTCTTCGCAGAAAATCTGACTGGAAGATTTGTAAACGAAGTTCATGTGAGGTAACGAACCACTATCGAACTCTCCAATTTTAGACCCTCATAATTTGACCATCAACATACTGGTGGTATTTTATGGAAGAAAGATTTCATACCACCATGTTAAACTGCCACTCTAAGCTCCGATTCAGAAGAGCCACAATTGGATTTGGTAAAAATTTTTTTTTAAATAAAAAATTGTGTCTCCTGGACATACCAAAAAAAACAAGAAGTGCTGGAATAAAAGAGTCTGAGAATAAGAAAGTTCACGACGTTTGTGTTTTTGGGAACGAAAAAGAAATTTGGACAGTAGGTTAACTTTCTGCACTGCAACTTAAAATGAGAACCACGTGGCGTAGTCATTTATGTTGAAGGAATATTCATAGGTCAGCCTTGCCTGGTGGGGTAAGGCACCCAGCTATCATCCTGGAAGTTCGGAGTTGATTAGAACAACAAAGTTCGTACTATACAAACTACTTAATAGCGCGAGCATGTTCTCACAGATAAATAAAATCTTCAGGAGTAAAACACAACCCGTTGGACATGTTCCGTATTCCTCGGACTTGGGCTAGCGAATATCTGCTGAAGTTTGCAAACATAGGCCCGGAAGAAGAATTCGGGGAACATTAAACTTTATCCAAATATTGAAATTGAAAATAGGGCATTGATAAACAATGAAATTGAAAATTGGAAAACATGAGTACGGAACAATCACCGAATTCAGTGAACACTGCCCAGGAAATTCTCGATACATTTATTGGGAGATAAAGAGGAACTGAAAAATCTTCCGAATTTCGAATAAAGCTAGGCAAGCACTGGAAATTAAAAATCAGAAGTCAAATACCTCAGGGCCTCGGTAGTCTAGGGACTAAAGCGCCTGGCTACCATCCTAGAGGTCCAGAGTTCGAATCACGGAAGCCTTTCCCACATAACTTAGTTTTTTTCTTCTTCCTTATTTATATTCCTGACTCCTCCTGTCAACGCCTTCCCTAGCCCTTTCCTGCTCCACCAAGCGTATGTCATAGGTTGGTTGAGTTGTTTTTCGATGCCCCGACGTCAGAATCATGATAGAAATGATTGGGAATAGGTGGAATAAAATATCGTGGCTTGGTTGTGGCAGTTCCTTCTTTCACTTCTCTTTTACTTCACTATCTTCCGACTGGAGCTGCTGTATTGTACTCTATACGTCGACAGGGACTTTCTCTGAGCCTCTAGTATTTCACATTAAAAAAACCTTGGGCTTTGGTGAAACCAATACTTATATTTCAATAGAAATGTAATGTTGCTCTTAGCCAGGATATGGCTTTTCACATGACAAAAGACAAAAAGGGCTAATTTATAGCAGACATAAGTCCACGGGTCAACATTAAGCCTTATTCTCGTTGTCGAGTGACGTGACATACGTGTCACTTCGACTTTGAATTGGTATTCGCATTGTCAATCTAACAGATTTCTGGCAAAAAAAATTACTAAGTTTGTATTTGATTGTCGCAAGGTAGCGTGTAAAGCGACATTTTCCTCGATACGCGTGAAGGCATCGATAGTTTCATTCTACCGAGTCCCTCGTAGTCACGTCACTCGCCAGCGAGAATACCACCTATTATCTGTGGTCAAACCTAGTCAGGCCGATTTCGACCGTTGCCTGGTCTGATACGACATCTCTCCACTAAGGTTTACCCTAACAATGTTTCTCTACGATTGACATTTTCATAATCAAGTTGATTTTGAGTCATATTGCTAAAATGAATAGCAACAATTCTCTTATTCAGAGAACTTCTGTCCGAATGCAGAATATCACAAAGCCTTTGCAAACACGGACAGGTGTCTTGTACTTGAATTCCAAAAATTTGGTTAAAGATACAGGGTTAAGAGGTTTTATATAGCTTAAAATTTCTTTAGGATTCATGTCCCAATTATGTGTGCAGCAGAGAAGCCACGATGGAGGAGCCTCGCTGTAGCCTCACAATTGCACATTTTAGAAACCTGATACGCTGGACCTACAGCTACAGTTAACTAGTAGCCCAATTCTGCTGAAATGATAACTACGCGAATATTGGCCCGTTAGGAGCTCTGTTATGCGAAAGGTGACCCTAGGTCTTCTGGCTTAAAGGAGAAAAGCCTCCATAGTTCATGTTTCCTGAGTGGACATAGAGGTTATGGGGCATACCTTCACCGTTAAGGTTGAACGATTCACCATGCTGCTCAGAATTCCCGAAAGATAAAGCGGATGCGGAACATGTCTTCTTTAAATGCCCGAGGCTTGCGGAGCACAGGACCGTGTAGGAAATACCCGCTGGTAATGGAGAACATCCTGGATCAGATGATAAGGTCACAGGAGGTGCGAAGAATGGTGAAAGTGGTGCTGAAGGTCGTCCCCCAGAAGATCAAGCAATACGGCTCGTACCAATCTGCACGTGGACGTCATTCAAAATGCATGGTGAGTTTAGTCAGTAGGTATCTGACAGATTTCAGTGGTGCCTCCTCCAACCATAGACTATTGCTAGATCAGGGTAACATTTCCGCCATTCCCTCGTGAAAAGTCCCCCTTCCCCGATAGACAGCATCCCCGCCAGAGCCTTCTTCTTCAGTTTTAGATGGAGGGGAGGGAGATTTAGTATCGCTTTCATACCCGAAGTCGGACAGATGCTTTTAGATCCCGTGATTGAATTCGATAGTGGTCAGAAAGAAGAAGAAGTACGCCTTATCCTTAAATATCCTGGACCGATATGGGATCCTTTATTTCAAGTAAGCAGTGACAGGATTGAATCCATTCAGAAGCAATTTCTTTTCTTTGCCTTAAGAAATCTGCACGAACCGTATGACTATCGAAGCCTTCCACAGCATGAGACCAGGCTCAGAGTTTTGGTCCTCCTACCCCTTTCATAGAGGAGAAAAATGATTATCGCTTGTGTTACTGTCGGATAGAACAATGAAGTTCGGCATACAAGATAAACGAAACTTCTGAAAGAATATTCCCATCGTACCAGGTATTTAATGAACACTGGATACACTTAAGTGCATAAGTGGAAACGTATAGATGTTTTCAAACTCCGTGACACAAAAAATTTGAACAGTTCTAAAATGGTAACAAACGCAAAAAAAACTCAACAAAATAATTTGGGAAGGGATGTGCGTATTTTTAAGAGCTTTGTACCCCAGCCTGCGCCAAATGTCACGGAGTTTGAAAACATCTATGCCTACAACTATTTTTCAAATGCCTAACAAATTATGCTGTCGTTTAACGAGGTAAAAAACTCTCCATGAACACAGAAAATCCTCTCTGCTTTCACCTTTGCACGCCCCTTTTGCCAAAAGATTTTGTTTTTGTGGATTCATACGTCCTCGTTTATAATGCGCTTGTAATCTTTTAACAAGTATTTGAGTTGATTCACTAGCAATTTCCTTCAAAATGAAATAAAGCAAAAATAAGAATGGTGTTGTCATAAATACAAACTAGCGTAACTAAAACATTTATTTAAAAATAAACTGTATCTGGAAAAAATAGTTTAATCGAATTAGTAGACCAATAGCATGAAGAGACTGGTCTCAACTGTTATGAACATTACGTCAATGTTTTCGATTTTATATTCATTACGCCACATTTTAAAACTGTCATCATGTTTTCAATATTTTTTATTATTTATATTATTACGAAAAAGGCAATATTTATCTCACTTACCTTCATATCCGCAATTATCTGTTGGAAAAGGCTGCCCAAGGCGGTACTATCTCGTTCCAAGCTTAAATCCATTTTTAATATTATTGTTGATTTTATGCGATATTGTAATTTTTTTTATTATTATTATTGATTATTGATTAATATTAGTTAAAAAGTGCTTATTTAATTTTAAATATGTATTCAATATGTATAAATACGAAGATTATGTTAATTATAAATATTGTGATGAACAATTCGACTTTAATTTCGATTTATTGATATTTATTTATATTCAATTTTATTTTTTTTATTTCGATTACTTTTAAAAACTTCGATTACACAACGACAGAGAATTGACAGCGTTTTCTCGTGGTTTTTCTTCTTTTCTGAATTTTATAGAAAGGACGAGATGGAGATAGAAATAAAATCAATCTCTTACTTAAAGTGATATTGTTGTTGTAAATTTAATTTTCTATTAAGTTTGTTTAATAAATAGAAAAAATACACGACCATTTTGTTTACTGTTCGACATTTTTTTTAATATTTTATGTTTGTTAATTACTGTTGTTATTATTATTTTTATTTCAGCCGCGATGTTTTGTTTTCCTTTTTATATTCACAGATGGCAGCAACAAACTTCCTTTTGGCACGACAAAGTACCTGGAAAATAATGAAAAAAAAATTGTTTAGTCAGTTTTCAAGTTCAAAACTAATATTTGCAAGAGGTTGCCATGTTTAAGAGGTAATTACGTAAGGGGCCGTCCATTAATTACGTGAGGCGTTTAAGGGGTGGGCGAGGGGATCGAGCCGAATCTCACCCAATCTCACGTGGGGAGAGGGGGGGGGTCTCGGCAAATATCACGTAATTTTTTTCCCTCAAGAAACAGTTGTTGTTGTTGTTTAGATTTTACTAACAAGTTCTAGCGTCCCCAAATGGGGTCCTTAATGGTCTGGGGCTGATACTAAGACTGTTGAATTTTCAACTAAATTTGCGTATTTCCCTTCACCGATTATTGTTGATGGTATAAACTTATCTGTGAGAATGGAGAAACACTAATTATATTATCTGTAATGTCAAGAAACTGTGCAAAATTGCTAGAAAACCGAGTTAAATAAAGTAAAACATGTTTCTCAACTAAAGACCCCCATTGACTTACAGGCCGCCGCAGGCCCAGTCGGCAGGCAAGGCCCGATGAAGGCCACACAATACTCAGTTTGACTGGCGGATGAGGACTTCAGATATCCGCCTGATAGGCCGTGGCATGAAGGTGACGTATTGATTCCCTGCAGATCTACAGCGTTTGGCATAGCAGGTTGTTAATTCAAGTGCAAAAATGTTCATGGCCTCAACGAAAACTAAAAGGCACAAACAGATTGGTGTCTGGAAAAACCTTTAAAATTCAGGGACCACCATATTTGTTGACACAAAGGTAGCACATAAGTTGTTTCAGTCGGCCTCTTCATACAAATATTCAAGTGTATGAAGAGGTCGATTGAAACAACTTACGTGCTACCACGACAGATCAGGCACACACTGACGACAAATGCCCACACATATAAAGATTTTTATCAGTTTTCTTGGACTGCAGTCCCCATCCAGAAGGGCGGCCAGAGAGGTGGGTGGTGATACTTGGCTTCAAGACAAAAACTTTCGGGCCACGGCCTGCCGTCGACCTGGGTGTGAAAGAGGGTATGGGTAAATTCTTCATAAAAATTGCTAGGCGAACGCCAGAATGTAGCATAGTAGCCCCTCGATGGTTTACTCGCCACCGGCCAAACAAACGCGCGACTCTACGAATGACAAACCATGTAAACTGACCCGCGAATTAGAATATCGAACTACAGGAAGGGCCCTCGCCAAATTTTAGCGTAGTGCAATATTCTTGTTGATTATAAATGCTCACATTTTGGTAGTTGTGTGTCCATTGCAAGCGGAAAAAATGAGTGGAATAGAGAAAGGGCAAGTAGGAGATCGAATTATCTTCTTCTTCTTCGATGGCTCTACAGCCCAATTCGAGCCTCGGCCTCCATCAGCGTCAGTTCCTCCAGACGTCTCTCTGCTCCGCATCTTGTATCCAATTTCTTATATTGAGCAGTTTTGCTGCATCTTAACATTGTCCTCCCACCTTGACCGTGATTTGCCAACTGGTCTTCTGCCATCTGGTAGTAGGTACAGGGCTTTTTTGGTATCCTTGAGTCATCCATTTTTTGGACATGACCGGCCCAATGTAAACATAGTGTACAACCGGCCCAATGTAAACACAGTAGCTTAGCATATGTCGATAGTTTACACAGTGATTGTAGCGTATTGATTGTTTTACAGTGATTTCAGCGTATTCTCCATGCATTTTCTTCATTAATTGGGCCGTATATCCTTCGGAGAACCTTCCTCTCAAATATATCCTTCTTGTCTGCGGATTTCTGGGAGATACTCCATGCTTCACATCTATACGTAGCTACAGTACGATGGTTTTGTAGATTCTTATTTTGGTTTTTCTGTGGATGTCTCTGGATTTCATTACTGGCAGTAGTAAGAAGTATGTTCTGTTTGCGGCGTTTATCATTCGTTGTACGTCTATCGTTTCATCGTTGTCTTCGCTGACTGTGGACCCAGGGAGTTAAATTCGTTTACCCGTTCATAGTTATGTTCCCCCCAGGTGGTATTGCGGTTTCTTCTTCTTTCCACTCTTGACTGAATTAGAATGTTACTTTTTCTGCATTTATTTGCAGCCCTATGTCTTTGGTTCCCTCTTCTAGTTCCGTCAAAATTTCTCTAGGGTATGACAGTGATCTAGCAAGGCAGTTTATATCATCGGCATATCCTGCCAACTGTTTTGATTTGTTAAGCAGGGTTGCGTTCGCATCAATGTTTACTTTGCGAATTACTCCTTCTAGGCAGAGATTAAATAGTATGGGTGCCAGCCCATCGCCCTGCTTTAAGCCTTGCTTGACTGGGAAGGACTCCGTCAATCCTCCTTGTATTCTGACTGCACACCTTGTGTTTTCCATTGTAATTTTTGTTCGAATTATCAGTTATCTATAATAAAGCTAGTGGTTACGCCCCTAAATAAATATTTTTAGTGTTAAACACTAGAGATTTTTTTAAATCTGAAAAATCTCACGTTAAATAAGGGGAAGGGGAGGGGGTTGAGCCAAATCTCACGACATCTCATCAAGGGTGGAGGGAGGCTCAAAAAATCGCAAAAATCACCTCACGTAATTTATGGACGACCTCTAATTAAATTATGGTAGCAAACACAAACAACAGGTTCTAACATATTCTGCACTAAACAATAAAAAAATAAAAATAAAAAAATAAAATAAATAAATACAAAAAAGTCAATCTCCGTTACACGCGGAAATTTATCGCGTTTCTTCTAAAAATAAAAGAAAAGGTATAATTGTCGCTTGCTGGCCCCATTTTGAAGCATTTCCCCTCGGCAGAAGTGTGAAAGGCCGTTTGCGATGTTAATTTCCGTTTTGCACATTTCTTTCGGCGCGAGTTTCACGTGGAAATTTTTTTCGTCACACACATGGCGGCGGACCGGGCCGTACGCCACAGAACGAATGAAGGTGGAATTATGGAATTGCGTTCGAGACCTCGAACAGATGTAACAAACGTAAGAAAACACCATGTTGACAGGCCGCACTTCACGGTTCGTAAGTCGCTTTGCGCGCCATATTGTTGGGTGAATTAATGTGCCTTGATACGAGTTTTATTGCGATTTGCGATGAGTTGCAGGTAATTTCCCTTAATGAAATTTTTTCTTAATACACCATTTTGTAAGCAAAAGTTTTATATTCATTTTATTGTCGAGAGAAAATATGGTTTATTCACTCAAAACGCAAAATAAGAAAGAAACGATAAAATTGTGCAGTCAGCGCGCAGATTTGAATAAAATTACTTGGATGACTGCAACTTCCAATATAACTCTCAAGGGTGTGGCTTTACAGTAACGCGATAGTCCCATTCAAGCACTTTCCTTTTCAACCTACTTGAGATCTGATGAGATATCAGCAAGACTATCTGTAATAAAGATAAAAATTTATATTGAACGATAATGGAGAAATCTAATCCGCAGCTCAGCTAGAAACGGATTTATTTACTTCATTTAAATAGAATAAGTTTGAAAAGTTTCTAAAATTTCCCACAAGACGTTCGGCCAATCAGAACTGAGTGAAAGTAGGCTACAGAGCGAGGGTATTGAAATTCTAATCGAATCTGAGGGGAAATTTAGACACCAAAGGGATTACTACTTCAGGTTGCACATTGAATAAATTTTTAATATTAATATTAATTAATGGGGGGTGGAATACATTTGCGGCTTTTTAAAGGAAATTATGCAATCACAGTACCAATTTTAGAAGCCAGATATTTTACATTCACTTCCTTTCATATAGTACTGAATTATATTACGGGGGACGTTCAGCAGCAGTGCCCATCAGTACCTCGACCTGTAATACAGATCTTTTGTATATCCCTTACAATAGGTGTTTATTCAGGAGCTGCACCTGTGCTGTTAATTAGCTTTAATGTAAAGCTCTTGTATTTGTGTTCTTAGGTTTATGTTCCTACCTGACAGTATCTACATGTGTCGAGATTAATTTTACCCAACCCTTTCATTTAATATCTGCCAGTCCTGTGACGAGGTTTGTAAAGGCTTTGAGTTTGGGTTTGGTAAGAAGCTTTAATAAGCTTCTCAATTTCTACTGCTTCTTAGAGCTACTGCCAACCTGCAACTAAGCCACTAAACACACCAGCTCCAGCTCCTTCTTCGATTTTAGATCCATCCACGTATACCACAGATGCAATACTGTTTGCGGATTAAATTTCTCATAGTGTCACATTCGACGGTCCTTGATTGAGACTTTAAATTGGCAATAGAAGTTGTATAAAACTCATCTTGATTTATTCAATCTTCTTTAAGGGCGCCATGGCGGGCACTGCGACTTATTTCATTTTGTCTATTATTCGAACGCCGTCGTTAAAAATCTTCCAGGTTCAGACTTTTGATATAGTCTAAAATTGATTTCCACTCGCTTTCCTCCGACTATCGGATCAAACTTATCGTCTGAACCGATAGTCTGATGCGAATGAAAAAGTATCCCAAAATATACCTACGAAAATACCGAATCATGCCATGAAAGTCCTAAAATCGGATTAGCAGTTTCCAAGCATTGATCATTACAACTGCAATGATGAAAAAGTTGCAATTCCCTTTCCTCCGACTATCGGATCCAGTTTTCAATCGGAACCGATAGTCGGTTTCGAGTGAAAAAGCAACCTAAAACACGACCAAAAAAATACTGAATCATGCCGTGAAAGTCCTCTCACAATCTAATGAGCCGTTTCTGAGATTAGCCCGGACAAACAGGCAGACAAAGAGACAAACACAGCCATACCGACAAAAAATTTAAAAATACTTATATCTAATTCGTTATACTTTGTATGAAATATTATCACATTTTTCTGTACTAATAGCACCGAGATTTCATTTATAGGCGTGACCTTTGATAGGTCGCTCATCGGCCTCTTTAATCGGAAACGAAAGTTGAATCCGTTTGTCGTATAGCCCAAACCATGCCTAAGAAAATACTGAATCTTCCAGTGAAAGTCCCATCGTAATCGGATTAGTCGTTTCCGAGATTAGCTAGCCATACATCGACCTTCGTGGCCCGAAATCCACATTAGAGTAACATTGTTGTTCCTGCTGAGGGATTCTAGAGATAGGAAACAATCCAGGGCAATATGTGGGATTTAATGACCAACAGGAATGCTTGATTGCCACAGTAAATGACGATGTCAGATGTCTGGTAGCAAATTTAGCTCGAAGGATAGAGAAAGGATGATGAAAGACAGATGATTAAAGGGAGTCTGGGGGTTCATGACGAGATGGAGATAAACCTTGCGTTTGAACTCTTGGATGTTATATGAGTTCGGAAATACTGACTGTGGGAGGTTGCTCCACAGTCGATTTGTTCTCGAAAAAAACGAGTCTCTAAACTGATGTGTGGGTGAAAAGAAGGGTTGTAGATAGTGAGGATGAGCCGAACGGACTAGTCTTGTGTTGCGGGAAAACATTGCCGTGGAGGTAGGAAATTATATATTTCGGTGGAACAATAGTTGTAGTAAATGCGGTAGAATTTCACCAGAGCCGCTACATTCCTGCGGTGGGTTAATGAATTAATTGCGGAGCAAATGGTGCCGTCGCCAATGAGTTGGAGGGCGCGGTTTTGCACCTTTTCCAGCCACGCTAAAGCGATACTCGGGGCCCCTATTCAGAGATACGAGTTAAATTCGACGCGGGGCCGAATGTAGGATTTGTAGATTATAGCCCTGGCCGACGGTTGAAGGAGGATATTGCATCTTTTAAGAAAACCCAAGCATTTTGATGCTTGTTTAGCGATTTGGAATATGTGATTACTCAGATCTTCAGATCTTCGGTTAATGTTATGCCTAGGACATTGAGAGATTGTTCTGCAACCAGTTCTAAACTGCGACTGCGCGTTTCCTTAGAAAAGAGACAGTATTTTATTTTCCGTGCGTTGAATTCGACACGATCCTTGAGGTCCCAATCTAAAATCAGATTTATATCCCTGTTGATTGAATTGGACATAAGTTCACGATCAAGCAGACAAGGTCTGGCACGTGTTGTCTTCAGCAAAGCTTTCAAGTGAGTTGGATGGGATTGAGAGCAGGTCATTTATAAAAACTAGCAAGAGAGCTGGTGATAGAATTGAACCCTGGGGAACACCTGCAGAGATGGAAATTACATAGATTCGACGCCGTCCAATACTACCTTGATTGAACGGTCTGAAAGGGAACTCTCAATCCAATTCTTTAGAAGAAAGTCAATACCAATAGCTTGAAGTTTAGTCAATAGAGCGGAGTACCATATCATATCGTCTGTCCGTCAAATCCTGTTGATGTGGGTGTGATGACACTTTAATTTTAATCACGGCAATTAAATTATTGACTTTATTGACATAATCTTTGTTCGTGCTAATCTTTGTACAAAGAAGGCGACGGAAGGACGGCGCAAGACGTCACTCATATTTTTTAAGGACCCACACGAATGGAGAGATATTGAAGATTTTATTGGAAATAAGACAGTACTTAAGTTGTTTGGAAATAAGATAGTACTAAAATTCGAGACGATTAGCCCTAACTATAATGGCCTTAAGACGGCTTAAGATGCCTCGTCAAATTTTCTTAAAATTAGCTAATTTTTTGTCCAAACGTAATGATTTATTAGCTTAGCCATAAAGATTAAGATTCATTATGCTTTGACAGAAAATTAGCCAGTTTTAAAAGAATTTGAAGAGGCATCTTAAGCCGTCTTAAGACCATTATAGTTAGGGCTATTCTGGCGACCTCAATCAATAATGTTCCTAATGATTGAGTCAGACATAAGCCTGGTCATGAATTGCATAAAACGATCAAGAATTATTATGAACATTCTGCACGTTAAGTACTAATACTCAAATAGCCCTTCGTCGACCTCAAAAAAAGCTGTTAATACTTTCTCTGACAACTATTTATTTATATTGCCCTTCACCTCTTTCTTTAAGAATAATGTATTTGCCAAGTTTCATTCATAATAATTAAAGCAATTTTATGTTTACTTTCCGAATTTATCTCACAGTAAAACTCCATTCCCTAAATATCCATAAAGATCAATATCTTCTCCCGAAAATACTGGCGTCATTACAATATTTCCTTGTAAACGAAGCTCAAATACAGAAAAATTTATGCGGCAATAAAACTCCATAGAATTTGCGTTCCAACAAAAATCTTAAAATAACATCAATTACCGCCGCCGCCTTGATGAAAAACTTTTTACGTTTTCTTCGCTTCTTGCAAAAACTTCGAAAAAAATATCACCAAACAAAAGCCCCACCTGGAGCAAGAAAAACGGCCCAACAGGACCGCTCTTATGGCATTAACATAAGCAAAAAAAAGTGGCAGCCTGGGAGCCAAACAAAAGCCAAAATTAATTGGAAATCTTCATGAGAATTACCTCCCACTGTCTCAGCTGGCGCATTGAAAAAGACGTACAATACCTTGAGGAGTGACACCTTTTTCTACCAGGGCCATAAATCAAACTAAAGTGGGTAAAGATGGACCCCTTGAGGCTGGCGTGGAACAGAACTTTTTTTTTGGTTTATTTTGGAACTGACCACCTTCTTCCTGCAGTCTGGCCGTCAACTGTCATAATTCGGCTCGGTTACGATGATAATGACAGATCGTCCATTCGGACTTGATGATGGCGAATTTAATATTTTGTCATTCAGATTTAATTTGTCCCCCGTCACTTCGTCAGAAAAGTTCGGCCGCCTCTTGGGAATTTTTATACATATTACTCCTTGAGGTAATGCGGCGCTTCGTTTGCGATTCATTGCGCATATTGTGGTCGTTCCCAGGAAATCCGAAAGGTCATTAACAATAAGCTTACATTTTTAGCACGGATTGCTGTGAATTTGTTAACAAGTGACGCGCCATTAACGGATCGTTTAAAATTTATAACCAATTATGTTTTGTATGCCGTCATATTTGCATTCAAGTGCAGTTAATTGTTGCGCTGTAGTGCCGTTTTTTTGGAAGGTCGAAATAATAATCGCCTCAATTGGTTTTGATTTCTTCAGGCTTAAATAAGACGAACGTGTGTCTTCTTATTCGTCGACCGAGATAAATGTAGAACGTCTGAACTCGAATTGATGCCGTTGTGACAAGGCGTTTGAATTGATTTAAACTCTTTGAAGAACGCACAGTTTTAGAAGATTGAAAAATGTTTATAGAGATGTTCTATTGGTATAAAGTGGGTTAAGTTTAATTACTGGAAGGAGAATTACCTCAATCATTCTAGTAAATATGCCCGAGTTTTCAGAACAAACGATTTGTGTACATTTTTTGTTGTTAAAAGATTTTCAGGGATAAATTGTCACTTACTTTTAGGCATCAATACATGAAATTAAACAAAATCGTTTTTTAGAGTAAATATAGTTGCAGAAATGAAACCTAAGGAATACGTTGATAATGTACATACATACATAAAGATAAGAAAGTGCCAATTATTTCAATTCAAACGGCTTATTTTCGTCCTAATTGACATCCAACTAACTTAGATCACTGTCAGGCATCAGAATATACCTTAGCACACAAAATCCCGGCCATAGGGTATTCTCTCTATGTTAGAAATGAACTGGCTTACCACAAAATATATAAAGATACGCCTTCTAGTTTTAACCAGCACCGGCTTTTAGCTGTCAACCGAAACGACGTCATATTTTTCAGTGCCTTCTCACAACACTAGGCAAGCTGCTGAACTTGTTCCAGCGGTTCGGCTTTCAAATATAAGGTATAAGAGTGTAGTACAATAGGCCAAGGTATTTTTGGGCCCAATACCTCACTACAAGAAAAAAAGCCTCTATTTCAGCTTTTGATGTTATTTCCGAACAGCTCCCTAGCTCTCGATTTTTATCCTGCAGTTTCAACGACAGCAGCCATTTCCCAATACGTCAACCAACGCCAACGTTCATAATAAAAAATAACTCAAATGGCATCAGTATTTCTGGTAAAGGTACCGAGTTTTTTGTAGACACCAATAATCTAAATCAAATTGTGGATCACCGAGAAGAGTCCATTATGCTGCAGACCAAAAATATTTCTTACTTCTTATCTAAAGAGATACTTCGTCGAAGTTGATTCACCTCTACGGATACGCTGCTGTCGGGTCTTGAGCTCCAATCACTATTCGTTTCCATTCTTTTTGACCACGTCTGATTTTTGACCACGTCTCGCGCCTCGGCAACTGATAATCATTAATTCTTTAAGTCGCCCTCGATATTCTTCAGCCAAGTTTTCTTCGGTACCGATCGCTGAATTCTCTAGTCTGCCGAACGATCTCGCCAGTACAGTTTACGTGGCAAGCGGTCATCATCCATTCGGCAAATATGTCCAAATCGCCGCAGTCGTCGTTTTTGTATTTCTTCTTCGATCAGTGTCTCGTGATTGCATCTTTGTCTAACTGTCTCGTTTGGAAGGCGATCGCGGAGTGAAACACGGAGAATCTTCCTCAGGCATCGCATTCGATCTCGAGCTTGTTGACGTCCAATTTGAGCAGTGTCCGCGTTTCCGATCCATAAAGAAGAATCGGAAGGATTAATGTTCGGCGAAGGCGTACTTTCGATTCGATGGTAATATTTGTTCATTTTCATAGGCACCACTTGAGCGAGGCGAGTATTGCTGTTGCTGGTGCCTGGCCGATGCGGCCGTGAACGTCGGCAGTCGACACCACTTTCTTTTCCTCAACCAATGATCCCAAATATTTGAAAATCGGAACCTGTTCGATTTGGGTTCGTTGTGAGCACTTTGGGCGATGTGAGAAATGTCGTATAAGATGTTGCTTCGGTCGGTTACGAAGTTGTTATCGTCGTATCGAACTCCGTGTCGTCTATCGAATGCTTCACGCACAGTCGCGTCGTCCTCAACGTTGAAAAGAAGTGGCAAAACAACGTCTCCTTGTCGGACACCTGTTTGAATCGGGAATTCTTCGGATAAGTCGCTTCGAACGCTGCTGGTTGAGCCATCTCACGACGTTTGGAGAAGTTGGTTGATTTTCAATGGCGCATGTTCGGTTTTCAAGGCTCTTCATAAGCTGTTTCAATCGATGCAATCGACGACAGTTCGGATCGGAATAGTAAAGCGTCATCGTTTCGGCGATTGTTGGCGGAAGCTGCTGTGGATTGTTTTTCTAATCATATCTAAAAGGTTTTCGATCGAGTATGACACCCAGCTATTGGTATTGGTTCATTTTTGAAGAACTGAATCGATAAAATCTAATTAAAACACAATCTCTTCCGGTGTCTCCCAAGGCTCCATTCTATCTATCTTTTCCTAATATTTATAAATATGATCTACTACTACTCTCAACTCTACTTCTATCTACAATTCAATGCACAGCTTGTTTCTGCCGATTCTCTCCATCTCCATTACTCTTCGATAATGCAAGGCAAGCATGTACCAGACCTTGTCTCTATGATCATGAACTTATGCCTGAGTGGACCAGCAAGTGCATTTTTGTCAATTGAGGAGAAATTGTGCAAAAATCAATGACTCCAAACTGTAATACTGTTTATTTCCTGCTACAAATTAATGATGGAGAATGTTTGCTTTGTTATTTAACTTGTCGTGAGAAGATCATACTTTGTCAATTAATTAGTCTGAGTTGATGATTAGAGGGGGACTTTATAGCTCAATGTTCGTTCCTTTTGAACTTTCGGCTGCAGTTCAGTTCAATCTCAGCAATATTGAACGAAATACGATAGAAAGTAAATTGTATGAAACAAAAAATATAATTGCAGCCATAAAGATCTTCATCACAAATACTGCAACTCTTATCCCTTTCATTTCAAATGAAACCACTATAAACCATCATCTACATCTTTCAAATGAAGCTACCATAAAAATTTCGTTCCTGCCACAATTTAACCACAGTTTACACTACAGCATTTGTTGTTACCTCTTACAACTTACCAACCTCTATCGCATTAAAGACTTCCTTGTTATTTTCCATCCACAAAAACATTTACTTGCTGGCTCATAATTTATTCAAGCTGAAAGCCCATCTTTATCGCAGCATAGTAAAGCTCTACAAAGAGACGCGAAAAAAGAAGACATTTTTCTATCTGTCTAAAACACAGGATACAGAGAGCATATAAAACCGTCCTAGCAGATAGAAAAACTCGCAGAAGAGTGCTCCAGGCGTAATAGAATAGAATGTACTTGAAAAGGCGAGCTCAAAAGACAGAAGGAATCGCACATCTGCCGGAACGATTCCCTCATCGTCTCTAACAATTTCAAATGTTTCCGGAGGCTGTGCAGCACCGGAAGTTGACTTTTGTTTTATTCTTCAATTTTTTTAGTATCCCCTATTTGCCATAGGAGCGCGACGTTGCTGTCGTTAGTTGGGATTGCAGCGCCTGGTGCTCTTCCATTTTTTAGGTCACGTTTCTGAAGAATTTTCAATTTTCTGCTTTCCTTTGTGACGGCAATTTTGATCTCATGGCGGAGAGCTTTCAACGTATCAAATATCGACTAGCAATGAGCAGCGGAGTTAGTTCGATGGGAAATGGACACGAAGATGTGGGTTAGTTCGATATAAAATTGGAAAACTGTGGAGAGGTGATTTTGCAGGCACACGCGATGGAGACCAAATTAATATAGGGATTGAAATCAGTATATTATAACATTAATGTTTATAGATGTTCATGTTTCACCCTTTCATTGTGACGTCACTTTGACCATTACGCACTAGCAAATGCTAGGTTCGCTTATATACGATGAACACCTTTCAAACCGTGCTACACAATAATATTCATATTTATAGGAATAGAGGCTATTCTGGCCTTAATGTAGGTCAGGTCAGTATTGTCCTATAATAAAGCCACTGAAGCACTGAAGTGGTGGCGCAAGTTATATTTGTACACATTAAAGATTTATATAATTAAATCCCGTAAAGGTTTCTGCGTTAAAACTATGTGGTGCGACAGGGAGTGAGACCCAACCTTCCCTAGAAGGATGGCGTAGACCAGGACCCTCAGCGCATAGGGATGCGAAAAGTGGATGACATCGGCTCAGACTAGACATTGGCGAAAATATGATGCGAACTACTATTGATTGCTACCCAATCGACTGAGCATCTATTAGAATTTGTAAGAAGTACTACTAATTCGGCGTGTCGTTATCACATCGTGGTGCAATGCCTAGTAATTAGCTTAGTTTTAAAGAGTTAGAACAGATTATGAGGAATTAGGGAGAAGTTGGAGGATGTGGCGATGAGCCTTGCTATTGAACTCTTGAAAAGATTGTTCCATAGTGGAGTTGTTCTGATTATAAACGAATCCTAGTCTGTATAGCATGCGCGAAAACTGGAGCTGAAAGCAGAGTGTATGAACCAAGCGGGCTACCTAGTGTTGCAGATATACGATTGGCAAGAGAGGGTTGTTTTCGATGGAACAATCGCTACGATAGTAACAATCAAGTTTTGTCAGGGCTGTAACATGGTAAGGGCGATACAATTTTATCGGGGTCTCCACATTCAACATTGTCTCAATTTGTCTATAATGTTGCAAATTGCTTTGATGATAGCGGCGTTTTGCACCTTGGTCAGCTGCCCTTTTTCAAAGCTTCAGATCAAGATCGGGACTACTAGACAGAGCGGTCGAATTCTTGTCATTAGCATGCAGCTAAAAGAGCAGGGCATCTCCCTATTCTACGGCTTCGGTCTAATTAAAGTCAAGGAGATTGACTTAAAAAAGGAGACTCATGCTGCTGGCTCTATGAAGGAGGCGATTAGATTGTTCAAACCATACAAGTCCCCTGGAGCAGACAGGATCTATCCCATTCTGTTACAGGACGGCTCCGACCTAGAGACCTATAAAGGTAGCACCGCCAATACAGCACAATCAAAAAATGAAATGGTAATAATTAGCACAACAATAAATGCTAATTTATTACCACAATTAAAAATTTAATAACATTTATTTTAAAAAAAAAAACTAAGTTTGTGCTAGCTTGTATGCAAGCTAGCACACATCGGTAATAAATTATAAAAAAGTGGTATTTATTCGCACAACATTTAGTGCTTATTTATTACTGCCCTAACTGTTTGATTTATTTGTAATTATTTATAAATAATAATCAATAAAAAAAAATTTATGACAAGTCAGCACAGCCAACAAGATCTCATCAGTAAGAAATCATCATATAAATTAAATGACCGAAAACTTTGTAAACACGAAATAAAGATTAAAAACGACCAGTTTTAGCATAAAAATAAAACAACGTTCAAAGGTATTTCAAATATTTATACGTTTATGAAGTTTTCGAAACATTATCACTATAATAATAATAACTCTTTTTTATAATTCGATTCTTTGTTTTTTTAGCGACATATTCTTAAACATGACAAAATATTTGGAACAAAATATTATAATTATGATTGATATTAGGAGACAATGATTGGACATTTCCATTTAAAATCGTGTTTAAACTAAGGCTAAAAATTGTTTGAATATTATAGAGGGTATAAACAAGAACAAACTAAAACAATTTCAAATTAATACTAAATGTTTCATTAAAACATTTGTTATACATAGAAAAACGATTGAAATGAATACGAAAAAATGTCTGCTTCTTTTAAATTGGAAAAATAGATTAATTGAATAAAAAGGGTTAAGAAATTCTAATAAATCGTCGTTGAAATACATCAGAAGGTGAGGAACAATTTTGGAAGTAGTTCTCATTGTAGAACACGTACAATTCCAATCGCAATACTCGTACCATCGATGACCCCTTTTCACAACAGCTGTGTAGTGTCCTACAAAGAGTCCCATTTCTTCTTCTGTCACAATTTGAGTTCGTGATCGTCTCGAATTTCGGAAAGCAATAACGCCAATCAGTCTCATTTTTGTCTCAGGTTTGATAGGGTTCAGCATTTCGGAAGGAAGGTCTTGCAGTTTTTTCTCTTCGACGTCAAATACCGTTGACGTATCTACGAAAACAAATGGCCCTGAAATGGAACAACACATATAGTATAAACGACCATCGTTGAAGTGACTGTGTGCAATAAAGGCTGCCCCCCATTAACGAAAAAAATATTTGCAAAAGCATTCAACAGGGGCGTATTGGTAGATCCAAATGCTCAAATCAGGATGGCAGAAGAATGTTTTTTGGCGAATAATCCTTGTTCTAAAAACACCTGCAACGGTGTTCAAAAATCAGCCATAAAAGAAGTGGGTAAGAATTTTATTTTATTACCATGTGAACTAAGTTTTCAATTTTTAAACTTTGCACTGAGAATCGACATGTCAGTTACTGTGAGAAGAATTCTAAATTTTAGACTGTTAAGGTGCTGATAGACGATGAGAATATTCTCAACGTAAATTTTGGTATTCTCGTGAGAATATTCTCATGGCTGTTTACACGAGTGATAGTATTTGTTCTTGTGAGCGTAAATATCGTTCTCATGAGAATCGCTCTCATGAGAATATTTTCATGAGTTCTCATGTGTGTGTACACGATGAGAACAGAAGTTTGGTGATAATAATTTTTATTTTCGAAAACGTGACAGGTATAGTCGATGAAGTGTGCAAGGCCATTTTTGACGAATTGAAAGAAGATTTTTTAAAGGTAGACTAATTATTTTTATATTGATTAAGAAAAACGAACAAATTGCAAATTGTATGCGGCAAACATTTTTTCCGTTTTTTCTTCCGGCCATGCCTGGATACATTAGTTAATTTAAATAAAATTGCTTATGTCCAAATAATATTTTTTTACTTACTTCCTTATTTCTCAACTGTATTTTTTCCTTTCTTTCCGCCATGACAATTAAAGGAATCCACAACAAAACACAACCGCCTACTAATAAAATTCACAAAACAATAATAAGAGACGACGTGAGAACAATCGTTCTTTCCAACATGTTGGAAAGAATGAATTCTCATGAAATCTTATTGGAATATTCCTATGGCATCTATTTACACGTATGAGAGAGAGATTCTCAAGAGAACGCTTGATAATATTCCCATAAGAGGGATAACGCATTCTCATGTCTATTTACACGGCAATGAGAACGAATTTTTGTTCTCACGAGAGCATTTACATGAGAATATTCTCATCGTCTATCAGCACCTTTATTGACAAGTTTATACTATATGTGTTGTTCCATTTCAGGGTCATTTGTTTTCGTAGATACGTCAACGGTATTTGACGTCGAAGAGAAAAAACTGCAAGACCTTCCTTCCGAAATGCTGAACCCTATCAAACCTGAGACAAAAATGAGACTGATTGGCGTTATTGCTTTCCGAAATTCGAGACGATCACGAACTCAAATTGTGACAGAAGAAGAAATGGGACTCGTAGGACACTACACAGCTGTTGTGAAAAGGGGTCATCGATGGTACGAGTATTGCGATTGGAATTGTACGTGTTCTACAATGAGAACTACTTCCAAAATTGTTCCTCACCTTCTGATGTATTTCAACGACGATTTATTAGAATTTCTTAACCCTTTTTATTCTATTAATCTATTTTTCCAATTTAAAAGAAACAGACATTTTTTCGTATTCATTTCAATCGTTTTTCTATGTATAACAAATGTTTTAATGAAACATTTAGTATTAATTTGAAATTGTTTTAGTTTGTTCTTGTTTATACCCTCTATAATATTCAAACAATTTTTAGCCTTAGTTTAAACACGATTTTAAATGGAAATGTCCAATCATTGTCTCCTAATATCAATCATAATTATAATATTTTGTTCCAAATATTTTGTCATGTTTAAGAATATGTCGCTAAAAAAACAAAGAATCGAATTATAAAAAAGAGTTATTATTATTATAGTGATAATGTTTCGAAAACTTCATAAACGTATAAATATTTGAAATACCTTTGAACGTTGTTTTATTTTTATGCTAAAACTGGTCGTTTTTAATCTTTATTTCGTGTTTACAAAGTTTTCGGTCATTTAATTTATATGATGATTTCTTACTGATGAGATCTTGTTGGCTGTGCTGACTTGTCATAAAATTTTTTTTATTGATTATTATTTATAAATAATTACAAATAAATCAAACAGTTAGGGCAGTAATAAATAAGCACTAAATGTTGTGCGAATAAATACCACTTTTTTATAATTTATTACCGATGTGTGCTAGCTTGCATACAAGCTAGCACAAACTTAGTTTTTTTTTTTTTAAATAAATGTTATTAAATTTTTAATTGTGGTAATAAATTAGCATTTATTGTTGTGCTAATTATTACCATTTCATTTTTTGATTGTGCTGTATTGGCGGTGCTACCTTTATAGGTCTCCGACCTAGTCACTCCATTATTATACAAAATATTCAGGGCTTCCTTCGCAGATAGTTGTATCCATCTGTCTGGAGGAATGTCAATATAACATTTATACCCAAGCCCGTTCGGATTACACCTCGTCTAAATCCTTCAGGCCGATAAGTCTCTCGTCTTTTGCTATTTATTTTGGAGAATATTGTCAACAAGGCGATAAGGGACTACTTATCTTCAACGCCAATCACTAAGCTCCTAACAGCATGCGTACCAGGCAGGCAAGTCCACTGAGACAGCACTGCACAATCTTTTTTTTTTATGAAAAAACCAAGCTTAGGTGTAATCCTTTGTACTACCAGTCCGTCATGTCGTTCAGTTCATGGTGCAATGTCTATTAGTAAGCTTGGTTTGAAGAATAGAGGAGAATAGGAAAGGTTAGAGGGGGTCTGGAGGGTGTAGAAGAAAATGACGTGCTCAGGCTGGAATGTGCAGCACTAAACAAAGACGTGGCGCTGATGGCCTTCCTCGATTCGAAGGAGGTTTCGACAATACATCCTTTAATACTATAGCTAGGGCTCTAAGTAGACGTAGTCTAAGTAGAACATTCTGCAATTGGACCGGCTCTATGCTGAGAACTCGTAATCTAATGTTCTCTCATGTTGAGGGGTCTGTGGAAGTCACTATAGCAAAAGTTTGTCCATAGGGAGGAGTTTTATCTCCACTTCTCTGGTGCCTTGTTGTAGATGAACTCCTATAGCTACTCAACTTTTTCGCTCAAGGTTACGTTGACGATGTCGTCAGTTACAGGTAAAACTGAACGAGTCAAGTCAAGGAGTCTGCAGCAAGCACTAGATCTGGTCTCTAGCTGGTGAGGCCAGCGTAGGACTAAACGTCAATTCCAACGAAACGACTCTTGTTCCTTTCACCAGAAAACGATCACTACCAGGACTTTCGGAACGACTCTTTCGGCCCCAATTAAGAATAAATTCCATTATTTATCCAATACTACAATTATTGATCGGCCAGAAATAAAACTTTCGATCCACTTTCTTAGACCTGAGTAGTTATCAGTAGTATGTAGTTTAGTCAGCAGACAAAGTACCATACCCTTTCAAACCATACCAAACTCAGCAAAGCTTTGTGTGGTGTTCAATTAAGCACACAAAAAGTCGCCTACAGATCATATAGATCTAATGACATACTGCTTGTCGTATAGAATGGCCTGAATATGACCAAGTTTCTAATAGTCTCAAATCTCTCCCACATGGGGTATATTGTCCGATCTGTGAATTCCTTGACACCAAGCTCTTTGAGATAACAACTGACATGGCAATTTTCGCTGACCAATGAATGGTCCAAGTTGCTGAGATGTAAATTAATTTAAATGAGTAGTAAGAAATAGGTCAACGAGGTGGGGTCTTTGGCCACCATCACTGAAAAAATGTTTGATAATGGAGTTGCTTTTAATTTCTAAAAACTACATACATATATTACGCAACAGAAGATAAAAGGAGGATAAATTTATCCTATAAAATACCAGATAATGTTAACAGGTTATTCTCAATATCCTAAAAATAAACTCAAAATTGTCGCCCAATCAACAAATTTCAAATAAAATTTCAACTTATCGAGGAAATCATCCAAGATTTTAATATCCTGATTAAATTTCGCAAGATACTTTAAAAAAAAATAAAGTATCGCATATCCTATTCCTGTTATGACCTTCTTCATACCGTGTAGAGCGCAATGTTCGTGTACGCCTCCTTCTGTACAAGCATCTACAATTCAATCCAATTTCCGGTGCAATCTACAACTTAGAAACGTTTTCATTTATTGACTTCCTTGTTTCGTCCATGAAGTGTAAAAATGCAGCAAACAGCCACCAGCCAGCCACACACTCGTGAACACGCTCTACTATTTTTGAAGAACTCTTGATTAATTCAAATTGCTCAGTCCACAACTGAGGACACACGTCTCGTCTTCTATTTATAGGCCTCCTTTTGTGTCAAGAGACACTTTACCACTTGTGAAAACTTTTTTTTTTTCGAAATTAAAAGAAGGCGAAAGAGAATTTAAGAAAAAAAAAGAATGTAATAAAAAAAACTCCATCGTCTGCTCGTCGAGCTTCTATCTACAAAATATTCATAGCTCTACAGTAAAACATCGAGAAGTAGAAGAAAAACTAGTAAGAAGAAGAAGAATTGATCTTTTCGTTCAGTTTTGTGCCATGATTTCCAAAAATTTCGTAATTTCCCCACTCTTTTTATCTTTTCCGTCGACTGAAAATATCCCTCGCAACGCAACTGCTGTGAAATTATTACTGAAACTTTTTCACACAAGTACAAAAAAAAATCTTTCCTCTTCTCTCCATGGCAGTTTGATTAAAACGTGTAAAGAAAAAAATGTAATAAGCAACACAAATTTCAGTTTTTATCGTTATCAGCACTTCTGGCACTTTAGATAATGGATAAACTTATCAGAGTGCGAAACTAATAAGAGTAACAAATGCTGTGCGGGGATGGACTTTTCAATTCATATTTTCACATCAATTTCGAAGTTGTTTGAATACAAATTTATTTTCATTAAAAATTAGCAAAAAATTTTTTCGTAAGAAATCATAAATAGAACCGAACGAACGCATTCCTCAGAAAATTGATAACGAAAGTTGTTTATGAAAGCAGAAGAAGCGAAACGAAACGAATAAAAAAATACAAAACTTCCACCACGATTCTTTTCTCCTTATGCTAATATTTATGGTCAAGCAAGCGAAAAAAAACGAGCGTAGAGATAAAGTATGTATATTTTCGCAGTTATTATGAATGTTTATATAATTTCTGGCCGATTTTTGTGATAAGAACCAGACCGTCTGGCGCTTTAAAGTTCGTTAATGAAGCTATTTTGCAACCGAACGCACATGTTTTGCAAGTGCACAAATTAAGACCGAAATTGTAAACCTTTATTGTGGAGCGAGGTCACAATTGATTTATATGCAAATATATTTAACAATGCTTTCTTGCAGATTTGTGTTTTTTGCTGCTAGCGGAAATGCGAATATGAGTCAGTAGAACTAATGATATTTTGTTTAGAAGTAGCATAAAATATCACGTCTTCAAGAGATTTTTGCACTTGGATTAGAACAAGATTTAATTGTAAATCGCTATTAATCAGTCAGTTGAAAAGTTGAAAGGCCTGTCGCAATTAGTAGCTTAGATCATTGGTCGGGTCGGCAGCGGTCATTAGTCAGCAGAGCCAAATATTGACAGCACAATGATTAAAATTTATTTTGAGAGCCAAATTTTTAAACATTAACATGATAAATGTAGGTGCTCCTAAAGTGGCCATTACTAAAAGACGTCCTCAATCTAATTTAGATATGATCACTGAGGTCTACCCCGTCCAACTGTCCCATTACTACTTGGTTTGTCTATCTCTTTTCATTCATCCTCTGTATATGTATGTCCAAACAATCTAAACATACCTCTCTCAATTCTGAAACTATATCTTCGTTCAATACACAAAGCTTCACTTTGGAAGGCATTACCAAAAGCAGCAATAGCGGCACGCTTAGCAACTCGTAGTTTTAGTGGCAACTTTTACGCCAAGGTGCACATTTAGCAAGGTCAAAGCAAGACCAAGAAAAGACAGGACAAGGACAGGTCAAAACTGCAAGATCCATATAGCAAGACTTTTTGCTCATCAATAAGTGCCAAAATTCTTGCAGCTATGATTAAAAAGTCTTGCATTATTTTGTTGGTCCTGCTAAATGTGCAGGGCGAGACCTTTTTTCATTACTGCAAGACTTGTGCCAGTTGGTGATGAGCAAAAAGCCATGCTATTGTGATCTTGCAGTTTTGATCTGTTCTTGTCCTGTCTTGTCTCTTGGTCTTGCTAAGTGTGCAAGACCAGTCTTGCTCATCACTGGAATCAATAACAAAAATAATTAATGAAAAGAAACCAAAACAAATAGATGCTCAGACGCCCCGTCACAGCAGCGTACAAGGACTAGGACCAAGGACTAAGAACCTTTCCCCTTCGGAGGAGTGTCAGCTTGCTACAAGTGGGGCAATCGCTACCTCTGGATTTGCAAGTACCAATCACAATACTTTAAAGTCAGGCAACATAGCCACAGGCGTGCCAGGAGTCACCAGCCACAGTGACAATGGTACTTGTGCAAAACAGAGATCACAGCGTCCATCCGCAAGAAAAGGTATGTATATTCGCGCCCTCTTCGTTCTCGGCAGAATTGCAGAAAATGAGGCCGTTACCATCTCGGAGAAGAACAAAACCAATAAAGCAAAATTTCAAGCAATCGTCGAGGGGTGGAAAGCGCTCCAGAACGCAAGAACAGCAGGAGCGCTAACCTCCCGCACTAAAAGGGAAAAATCCCGGGAAGATAGCTCAGCTCCTACATATAATGATCAAAAAAAGAAAACTCTCAAGACCAACCACAGTCGGGAAAGCTTCTACTTCAGGAGCCCAACAATCAGGCTCAACGGGTAACAGGCCAATGAGCTAAGTAGTGAAGGACCACCTTCTAGTGACACTAACCGACGCCAACTCCAGTACCGCAGACTACAGGGCCTTCTCTGCGCCGACATCGAGGCCAAAATATCAGAGATGGTCATGAGGAGTTCGTGAAGGGGCAAATTGCTCGAGTATCTTACCTACCTTGGCCTATCTTGGCTTCTCTTAGTTTGAATCCAGGTTTTGTCATAATTTTCAATTTCTTTCATTGTTATCCTTCACAATGTGCCTTTCAGTCAACCTACATCTCTACTTTCATGCGGACTGAATTCCTTTTGTTAATCCATTTATTTTATTTTCGTAGAGTGTACCCCTCTGCATGTCCATTTTCTTAGACCCTTAGCTTTTTATATCCTACTCTTTCTGTAGTAATTGTACTGTCAAGGTAATTCAATTCGTTCGCATATTTTATCACATTATATATTACAATTAGCAACATATAAAAGATTCATAAAAACTCGCACAATTTCTATTCGCTGTTTTACTATGAAACAAGTCATGAATATAATTTGACATCTATCCAGATGACATATTTGTCAATTTTCGGTCGCCATGTTGAATCTGCCAGAAATTGTGCAAAATTCAAATCCTGCGCGTAATATTTACAGCTGCGTTAGGTTGAAAATTTCATTTTTTTAAACTGATGAGCAGTGAAGCGTGTAATGTATTAATAAAAGCAGGTGTTCAAAAAAGCACAATAAGAATTTAAAAAGTTTGATAAGGAAACGAAAAGCACAATGTATATGACACAACATATCCATAAAACTTCATCTGAAATTTTTGAGACTTAAAATTAGTGCTTCCATTTCCCGGCTATATTCAGCATCCCGGGAAACGGGATATATATTGGTACCTTCCCGGGATCCCGGGAATTTCGCAATACAAAACTGGAAATAATTTAAAATAAAAAAATGCAAGTTATAACATAACTGAAAATAAAATTTATTTCTTTTACATACTTAAATATTCATTTTAATATTAAATAATATCCGTAAAATAATAATAAGGTATCATAATATAAGTAAGATACATTTTTTGTTATTTATTATTAATAAAAAAACTTTTAAGGAAAACTAAATTGTCTAATGAGCGATCACTTAGTGAAGAACGTTTCACGGTGGAAAAAATTGATGCAATTGAGAAAACTCTCTCACTTTCAGTGGACGTTGGACGAATAGTTTTTAGGCTCTCTAGTAATTTTTTTAAATTTGTTGTTATATTACCAGTTATTTCATAGATATTAAATTCTTGTTTTAGAGTAGTTATATTTTCTTTCTCCCCTTTTAAACTAACAGACATTGAAACCGTGCTTTCTTTAACTGCTTGCTCTAGCTTACGTTTTAATTCCTTTTCAGGATTTATAGATACTACTTCCACTTGTTCATCGCTGTTCACAGAAGCATACTCCACCTCTACGGCAGTTTCAGCATCATCTTTTTCGCTTTCATCATTTGATGAAGAACAATTTAAATTATTCATAATTTGCTTGGCAAGTTTTAAAATCGAAGTTTTACTAGCTTTCTCAAAAATTATATTATTAGAATTTTTATTAAACTGTTTCGGGTTTTGTAAGAATTGGATTAGGGATATTAAGTCCTTGTTCCTCCGTTCCATAATTCTATGTTGTAAAGCTTCGAGCATTTTATTTGCAAGAATAGTTTCTTGATCTTTCAAAGAATTAAACAAAAAATTCAATACTCCCTCGCTGGTTAATAAATTAGAATCACGCTTTTGTAATGCCTCCACGGCTAATTTGATCGGTTTTAAAGTACTTAACAACATTTCTAATAGTGGTAGTTTTTCTTGATCCATATAGTAAGATAACTGTAAATCTTTTAGAGCCTTAATGATACTATTTTTAACCAAAAAAAATCTTTCTAACATAGGCTCTATGCTATTCCATCTAGTAACACAATCTAATAGTAAATTTAGTTCCTTTCCACATTCTCTTTTCACATGCTTTTGTAGGATAGTATTTCGAACCGGGGATGTTTTGAAAAGTTTTGCAATTTTTCGTACCATTTCAAGGGCCATGAATATGTTTACGTCCATATTTTTATTTGCCTGTGAACCGTGTTCCAAAATTTCATGTGTCTCATCAGAATAGTCAGAATAATCATTTGTAAACGAATCGCTGTCAACATCGGTATCGGTTTCTACGCTTTTACTTTTATTGTAAATAACATCAATTACTGATAAATGGATCGCGTGATTATAACATAACTGATGGAGGAAAGGAGCAATTTTTCCAAATTTCACCATCACGGCGGCACCATCCGTAGTGGAACATACAATATCGGACAAAGTCAAGTTGAAAGTAGAGAGTTTTTCTTCAAGCAAACTTAAGCATTTTTCGGCAGGACAACTACCATCGATTCTAACAATGCCCAGGTTTTGAAATTTATTGTCTAGATAATGAATATTCACATTTAAGAATCGTTTGTTTTTCTTACTTGTCCATTCATCTAGGGTTATACTAAATTTGCAGCCCTGTATTTTTAAATTAACTATGATGTTAATTATTTGTTGTTTTGCAATTTCGTAATAATTATATATTAGATTCATAATAGCTGTATTGCTTCGTGGCAATTCAAAATTTTGCAAAATTAATGCTTCTCTAATGAAGCTGCTGTTTCGGATTGAGTTAATTGCGAGACCATCGACTGCAGCCAGCTTTGCCACAATCTCACTCAATGTGCGTTTTTTATTTGATGTTATAGTTGTAAATTTATCTAATGTCTGTAGTTTAGATCTTTTTTGCCTATTATTTATTTCATCCAAATCAGGGACTTTTCTTTTTGTTTCAATTTGATGCAAAGAGAGTAAGTGTCTACTTAGTCCACTAGTGGATGATCCTTTGCATTGTATTTCCTTATTGCATTTACTGCAAATAGCAGAATCACTTTTATTTTTAATAAAATATTTCCAAACGCCTGTTGGTTGCTTTACTAAAATTGAATTTTCCATATTTAAGTACTAAAAAACAAATGAATTTCAGTATGAATTTGATTTATTTTCATTTTATAAATTTTGCACTTACATATACACTTCAATTTCAAAACCGATTCGATCAAAGTTAGAGTTGCAGAGTATAAAACACTTACTTCTTAAATATTCAGTTTAAACTGACAAACCGACAACCAATTGACAACTGGAACTGACATTTACGAAGAATTTTAATTTCACAAAGTTAGTGTGACCATTTCTGTGTTTTAGTCGAAGAGATTTCGAAATTTGTGAATTCCACAATACATAAATATTATTTTTGGAAAAAAAATCTTCCCGGGAAATAAAAACATAATCCCGGGATTCGGGAAATGTAAAATGCACCAATTTCCCGGGAAATATATCCCGGGAAATCCCGGGAAGGAACCTCTACTTAAAATGAATACGTTAGGCGGCGTGTTGTACGAGCATGTAGAAGGAAGAAATAAATGTTTATAGCAACACGCCCTGATAGAGCTAAAGAAGACAAAGAAGAACATATAACATTATTATTCAACAAAGAAATCATTTCTACAATTCGCTTGCGAATACAAATCATGAAAACTTCTACAATGTTAAAAAATTTCCACAACGCAACACTTTCTCAAGAGTTTATCTAATTGCCCCAGCGTATACTGCTGTGTTAACGATGTTTTCCCGCATAAGAGTAAAGTTTTTATCAAGATTTTTATGAGTGACGTCTTCGTTGCCATAAAAGTAATCCCACCCCTCCAAAAACACAGTATATTTCAAGAACAAGCTCTTATATCTAACAACATAAAATATACAAGATTGTGATATCCTTGCAGGAGATGTACTCGGATATATTGAATTTCCTGGATTGACTATATTTTTCCACACTAAGGTACCTTGGAAGCCAAACAGCTTCATCCACCTGCAATGAGTCCTTGTCAAGAGGGAACGAAAAAAAAAATGAAATAAAAGTTTGAATCCATCAAAGTTGATATTATTCCCTGTTGTCCGCTGATAAAAGCTCCTTTGGACTTTTGGAGATTCGTCTATTCCTGGATTTATTCTCCTGGAGATAATCCAAAGCAGGTCGTAAAGCGTTAATTTCCCTCTAGAGTCCGGCATTCTGCCCAATCCCACTTGCCCGCAGCACCTGGGTGGTGGTACAATTACTGCATTCGGCCATTATTCCAGGCCATCACATGTTACTGAGGGCATGGACAACCACCGAAGCGAATTCAGGTTTCAAGGGCCAATGGATCCCCGTCGCCGTGCCATGTGCAAATGGTATGAGAGCTGAGCCCTTCTCTCCCTTTTCCATCCTGTTCCTAGTTCCTGTGCCTTCCTTCAAACAGACCCTAGCGATTCGTCTTCTTTGTGTGTTGTATGTGACTTAAAACGGGTGTCAAACGCACATCGGCACGTACAACACAGGAGTATTTCCCTTAAAGTGAAGTAGTGGGGGAGGGCGGGCGGCAGGCAGGGCAGATATCGATTAATCGAAATTGGCTTATCGCTTATCACAGCACAATCTCGGCCGCTGGTGCTCAAGAGCTTTGGCATCTGCGGTGCTCCCAGAAGACAGCAAGAGATCTAGATAGAACCCAACCGGCAAGAGCTGGGAATAATTTCGTTTTCAAGTGTTTGTTTATTTTGAAAAATGAGCTGCGACTCTGGAATGGAGGAAGAGTTCATTGACGTGAATTTATTTATCCCTCGCCCGACCAACCCCCCAAAACATAGCGAGGCCAACACTTGCGCACGAGACAGCAAAACACCACCAGCAGCAGCCGACAAAGCGATAAGAAAGAACTCCAACTCGAATCTAGGAAAGAAACTGCAGCCGCGGCACAGCAGACATTTTCTACAATAATTTCAGTGCAGATATGCAAAGGGCCATGGCTGCGCCAGAGATAAATCCCTTAAAATATACAAAAAATTCACTTACCCTCCGTTTTTTTTTAAATCCAGATTTCTCCGCAACGATGAATATACAAAAAAAAAGTTCTGCAGCCACTGTGCACTCCCCTCAAGTTCGTATTTCCTTTCTTTGATTATGTTTACCGCTAGTTTCCACTCTCTACCGATTTTCTGATTATCCAAGAGGTCAGACAAAACTTGGAAGAACCTTTCTTGCACTTAACAAGATTCACAAAAACACTGAAGCTTCTCAAGCATTTTTTTCTCACTAGGTATAAAGAAATTTATTGATTTAGTAAAAGCACTGCGTGCACACAATAAAATTTGCTTTATCTTTTGCACCACTAGATAAACTCCTTGGCACTCATATTTACAATAACTTTTCAATTAATATCCACTCGAATTTCTTCAATTAAACGCGCGGCGACCTCAGCTGAACGCGACTCTTGAACAACTTCATCCCGACTGAAACGAAAATTTTTGGAGTTGGTTTGGATTTATGGTTTGTACACACACATTCCCGCTGGTAACTTTGGCTTGCGTGTAGTACTAGAGTGTGCACAGACTGTAAATAGTGGGAAAGTTTTTATGTTGGCTGCATTTTATTCTAGTAAAATTTTTACTGGATTTAACGATTGCAAGTTTAAAAATAAAAATTTATTATGGATAATTTGTAACTTAAATAGCGGCATGAAATGTATTATATGTAAAAGCAATGAAGTGTTGAAGAGATGTGCTAATTTAGTTTCTCGCTGTATCTCGTAAAAAAGAAATTCTGCTATATGTTGAGAAAAACTGGATGGAGTCGTATGCCTGCTTGAAGTGTACAAAGATCTGGTATTCGTCAACATTCCTCATCCAGCATTTTTCTAGGAGTTGTTTTAGTGTGAAGAGTTGGTGGTTGGTTGACCTTCCTCTCCGGAAGCTGGCTTGGTATTTGCCTAGTAAACTTTCTGAGACAGGTTCCAGCTTGTAATTTATGAAAATTGGGAATATTTTATATCCTATAGAAAGTAATGAGATCCCTCTATAGTTCTCACAGAGTAGTTTATCGCCTTTCTTATGGATAGGGCAAATCATGGCTTCCTTCCAGTCGTTCGGTAAGCATTCCTCCATTCATATTTGGTGATCAGTTCATGCAATTTTTCTACTATCCTATGCTTCCCTTTTTAACGAGTTTCATGGCTAATCCATCGATTCCCGGGACTTTGCTATTCTTCAAGCTTTTATTTCTCAAGCATCAGGGGCTCTATCTTAATACCATCATCTGGTATATCCGCACGTTCGTTGGTATACGTGGGATCAGTATTATCATTGAGGAGCTGGTCAAAATACACTTTCCTTCTTTCTTAGATTACAGCTGGTTCTGTTATAATGCCACTATTATTATCTTTGCATAGAGTTGTCCGTAGTTTAAAGTAGCTACTGATTGTTTTGTTTTCGCGGTAGGTCTGCCTGGTGTTATTATTCTGGATGCTGCCATGATTATCTTGAATTTGCCTGTTACTTATATAAGATTTAATTAAAGGGTATGCTTTACCTCTTATTAGTTGGTGAAATGGTATCTACTACAGTCCATGTCTGGTCCAGGATGTTCTCTGATCCTAATGATGACAAACTGTCAATTATGGAAAAAATCGGTTGAGTCCAATGCGTATCAAGCGTGATAAGATTATAATTATCTTGATGTTACTTATATAAATGTGAATAAATAAATAAATAAATAAATTCGTGTATTATGTTTCATGCGATTTGGCAGACTTTCCTACTGGAATAATGGGAGCCATTGTTTCATAAAATATTTTCTTGTTTGGGTAAATTTGTTATGTTGTAATATTATTTAAATACCAATAAATAATGCAACATTATAAATTAAGATTCACCTCTATTTTCGAAGAATTCACCATAAATACTGAATTCGCTCCAAATATTCGCAAAGTTTCGTTTGACTTTTAATATTGTTGGCAGCATTGTCTGTCAGTTTCATTTTCCTCATAATGTTTTGACGTGTGCTGATAAATATTATTGTGGATTGGAGGAAAACCGAAAGAATTTAAAATATAAGCAATTTCTTGCATTCCCATATGATGTAGTTTCAATAATTCTGTTTTATTAAATCAATATAAAGCATGGATATTTGCGCCAAAGTGTACAACTACCAGCTGCTAAAAAATGTGCACTTGTCCATCCCACCTCCAACCGCATCTGGAAAAACCCTTTTAACTCAGGGTGATTTCACATATTTTCACTATAGATGTGATAATTATGACGATGTTGGTTGGGGCTGTGCCTACAGGACTCTACAGTCTACATGTTCATGGATATTAGACACTTTGTCTGTTGACCCTTCGGTGCCGGATGAAATCCCATCTATACCAGAAATTCAGCAGACTTTGGTCAGTATCGCAGATAAGCCGGAATCTTTTCTTGGATCAAGAGAATGGATAGGGGCTTTGGAGGTTTTTTATGTAATTGACACGCGGTATGACGTACCTTGCAAGATACTACATATACCGCAATGCGAGGATATTAAAAAATATGCGAATATTGTTAAGAAATATTTTGAAGACTTTGGAGGCCTTATTATGATGGGCGGCGATGTTGATGCTTCATCTAAGGGAATTGCAGGAATTCATATAAGTGGAAATCAAGCGTACTTTCTAGTCATAGTAATGAAAAATAAAATATTTTTGCTCGTTTTCATCTCAAACTTACTTTTTATTCACTTTCAGGATCCACACTTTATTGGGAGGCCAAAATCTGTTCAGGAACTTGTTGAAAAGGGGTTTGTAAGATGGCAGCATACTTCCCAGTTTGAGGACAGCTCATTTTACAATTTATGCCTCCCACAAATCAAAGCCAAAAATATATTTTAATTACATCGGTTGTAAGTTGACTTGTGTAGTGTTTTAATTCGTTTTGAGGGTCATTTGTGCTCAAAATTTCATTTTTTTGCTATTTTAATATTGTTGATTTTTTTATAGATCAATAAATATTTTTATCCTACTAAAATATTGTAACGTGTGCTGTTTATATATAGAATTAAATATAGTTTTTTATTCAAGCGTTGTTAATCATTGAAATTATATTTAAACCCACTTTTAAACTGAGTTTAGTAATAGGCCAACCTGGGGCCAGTTCGTGTATGGCGAAAACGAAAAATTTTTTTCGTCTCGGGTTCGCGTAAGACGAAAAAATTGAAAATTTTCGTCTGAAGCCGACGAAAGGCAGTCGAAAGGTCTTGGGTTATCGAGTTCTTGCATTAGGACACGAACAATTTTCTTTCGACCTACGCGAACGCTAAAATTTTTGTCGACAAAATTTTTCGACTTCAAATTTTTTTCGACCGACTATCGTCGTTCGCCATACACGAATCCGCCCCTGCTTATAATTTCTTATTACAAATAATTTAGAAATGTCTTTAAGATGCAGCATTTATAAGGTTTATTTGTATTCATCTTACAATAGCGGACAAATATGTGATTAAATTATGTAGTTCTTTCACTACTTTTGGTGCCCAGCTAACGCTCCCTTGACGGCTTTTTAAATTTCTCATTTCAAGAGCTGCAACATGCTGGTCGTTTCATTGTTCCTTTTCGCTCATTGAGGAATTATGATGCATGTTAGTAATGGCGTAGCTTTAACCATAAAATGTATAATTTTTACCAATGTTGGCTTGAAATTAGAGCCAGCTTTAGCTCGTATTCATATACCTATCAGCTTAACCTCTATTCTTTTGAAAACAATGGAAAGGCTGCTAGGACCTCATATTAGGTGCAAGCTGGAGCCCTTCCTTCCTCTACATAACTCCCAGTTCACTTAATCGAAGGTAAATCAACAGAGGTTGTTATGATCACCCTTCCAACAGTCCGAAATAGTTGCAGCACGTTCATGTTATGCTACATGTTATTCCCCCTATTCCGCTGATGACTGACCACCACAAATATTATTTAGCCAGCGTTAATGTTTCATTCCTTGCTGATGCACTAGTTTTGATTCGGTCGAAGTTAAATTTTCTAGGATTTCATAAATCACGCTACGGCAACGACGAGTACTCATTCTCACGGTCATTCCTCTGGACTTAAGCTGGTGCAGGCATTAAACGCAAACTTTTAATTTAAAAACATGTTTTCAATAAATGTTGCAATTATGAAATTTGCAAACGTTTCTGCCAACAACGTGCCTATATAAAGTTTTCTAAACGCAGTTTTTAGTCCAGTCAAAGCACGGAAAAAACGGCCAAACCAGGCAATTCTCCCAAACAGCACCAAAATTTGGATTTGGATTCTGCTTACTCTCTATTTCAAAGTTGTCAATGTTCCGAGGGTTGGTTTTTGGAGTTTACTCCTTAAGAATCGTTTCATATATGAACAAAGTATGAAAAATATATGGGGTTAAAAAACAAGCGTTAACAAAAAAAAACCGTTAACAAAAACAAGAACCTTTAACTTGATTTTGACCCACTTCCATACAACCGAACAACTTCACATATGTATAGCTCGTTTCAAAATGCAATCTGGCCATTTTGTAAAAAAATCAAGATTTTGGCTTCAAGATGGCGGCCGATATTTGTATTTGTGTTCCCAGACCCCGACATGGGTATCAAATGAGAGGGGCTGACAGATAGAATACAATTAGCGGTGTAGCATAATTCGAAATTCAAAATGGCGCACAACACAAAATAGCGGAAGACATGTAATAGACTAAAAAGTAGAAAACATAACCGATCAACTTTAAATTTCGCACATATGCATAATTCGCGTGGCAATGTAATGTGACCGTAACCAAATACGGATGGCCGTATCAGAATAGATTACATTTTGCTTCACAATCCCCTCAGTACGGGTTCGATCAACTTCAAATTTTGCACATATGCATAGTTTGCTTGACAATGCAAACTGACCATTTTGTAAAAAAACAAGATAGCGTGTCAAAAATGGCGGCTCATTATTTGAACAGTACACCCAATGTTGCCAAACTTTTCCTATTGACCGTACTAACCGTTTCCACTCATAGTGTGAATAGATCGTCAGCTAGTGGCAGATTTAGGTGGACCATTTTCTCATGCTAGTGTCGAAGAGGGTTGCACCAGTTTTGACTCAAGTCTAAAGGTGGTCATGCTTGCGCAGATACCGTCAGCGTAGCCTTTTGCAACACTGTTGTTGAGTCACTAAAATGAAAAACTCGGTACGCATAGAAAAACTTCACAATAAATCTAAATTTCATATAATTTTTATTTTTTTTTTAAATATTTACATGCAAGTATTATAAAGAAAAAGCAAAGGAAAATTTTTTTATTGTTATTTTCAAAGTGAAAAAATAAGAATTTATGTTTCGCTCATATTTCAATAAATTTTTATTTTGTTAGGTATCGCCTTTTGTTAACTAATTTGTTTTTGTTTTCTTTTCTCTATTATATTTAATAAAGTCTCAGAATCATTTTTTTGTTTAAGATTGCTATTTTATAATAGTAGTAATCACAAAAAAAAAATCAATGATAAAAGATAAACGTATTTTTTCTGTATGTTTAAAACCAATTACCATCATAATTTTAAAAGGCTTTTTTATTTAACAATTTTTGTTTTTTAATTCAAAATTAAAATGATTAATTTGTTTTTAAATTGAATTAGTTAATTTAAAAAAATATATCAGTCATCAATTCGTTTAATTTCAACAAACGTTCAGGATATACATATTAGGAATGAAATTTTTAAAGGGAAAATAGCTTTTATGTCGAATTATTGGCTTTGTTAACTTGAAGGAAAAGAAGCAAAGGATTTAAAAAAAAATAGACGAAAAAATACTGATATTTTTTCAGTCTTATTTTGAACCAGTTAAACCATAACCGTAATGATTAATTTGTATTTAATTTAAATAAAAAACAAACGGAAGCCAATTACTCAAAAATGTTAGCGGCAAAACTCGAGAGTATACATAATTAACAAGAATTTTTAATTGAAAATAAATTTAAGGATTAATTAATTATTATTGTATTTATTATCTTTTTTTTTCTTTAATCCACTGGCACTAACTTTTCTGGTTGCAGTGGTAGTAGTAATAGATCTAAATAATTCCTAAAGCTAAAGTGGAAGTCAGGATAATTTTATTATTTTGTTTTTTTTCTCCATAATGTTTCTTAAATTTTCATTTTCGAAATTCTTAATTTTATTTTGGGATATCTTTGTTGATTTTTTATTATTTTGTTTCTTATTATCTATGAGTGACGGTAAAGAACTCTTTAGCTACGATTTTTTAAAGATAACTCACTTATTCTTCTAACTCAAGATATAAGGGGGTTATTGCAAATAATTTCTTTTGTGTGCGTGACTTTCAGAAACTTATTACTTATTTAGTTTTTATTTTTTTTATTATTTGTGTTTTTTGTATTGTAAAAAAATAATAATTGTTTTTTATTAATATAATTTAAAACAAAAAATATTAGAGGAATGTGTTAATATTTCATTTTTGGCTTTTAAGGGTAGAAAAATAGTTTTGGAAACCTTAGATCTTTAATTGTTAATTATTGTGGGACAAAATTGCTTGATTGTTTAAGTTATTTAATCGCATTTATTGTTCAGTAATATTTAAAAGGCCTAAAAATGCGATAAATTCTACATATATTATAAAAGGCGGTATAGATTAAATTAGAAGTTGCATAACAATTAGTTTGGCACGATGTGCTGTAAAGTGGTACCAATAAAGCAACTTATAAATATATACAGTATTCCACATCCACCCAATTTGCTATGAACACTTTTTACTTTAATTATGTTGAGTTTCATTTAAAATTAGAAGTACACCTCAATGAAATGAAAAAGTATGGGGCCCAGTTTTTGTCATGTCACTTATAAAGTCGTTTATCATAGACGAGTGACATGACAAAAAGTGATTGAGAATAAAAACTGACAAACTTAGTTGAAAGATGGCAACTCAGTTCAACAAAAAGTAATTTTGTAAGACAATTTTTCTCAAAATACGGGCACTGTGGAAATAGAGTTTGATAGCGATGAGGGGACAGGGGAGATTGAGAGTTCTAGCAATAAATAATAATCTGATTACCGATCCTAAAGGCATTTTGGAGCGTTGGGAAGAGCATTTTCATGAATTGCATGAATTGCTAAATGGCGAGCTAACTGAGGAGTTGGAGGCTTCATCAATATCTGATTATATTCACCACCACCGCTGCCACCACCAAGCTTGGAAGAAGTTAGCAGAGCCATCACCAGGCTCAAAAACAACAGGATCTTGGGTGCAGACGGCATCTCCGCAGAGCTGGTTAAATATGGAGGGCTTACACTAAGGGGCGGCGCTTTCATAGCTGCGAATGGTGCACTTGCATCGTGCGCAATTTCAGAAATTAAGACTTAAAAAAATTTAAACTTTGAAAAAGTATTCTCACGGGTGCAAGAAATTACACAAATTTACCCAATTTCTGTCCCTGTACTCTTCGTGCAGGAAGTTTCTAGAGATTTTAGCTTCGGGATTCAGGAAATTCTCGAAAAATCTCTCAAGGGAGATTCACCATTCACGTTACACGCAATGCGTGTGAAAGAAAGATAAAAAATGAAGGGGAAGTATGAGTGGACAATACAAGTGCAATCAAGTAACGCGAGTGCTGTACCAACACAAAATTTTTATGTATACATTCTCAAATTTTATACCGACACGTGCTTTTTTCCGATGTTGCTTCCATTTGAAAGTAAACATTGCAATAGGGAGGGGAATTATGAAACATTTCTGTTTCGTTCATACTCTTGTTCTTTTTGCATGAAATGTTTCTGCATCGCGCGTTTGTTATATTTTTTGGAATTTTTATTTAATGTTTTGCTCCAACCCGAGCCGAGCTCCAACCAGGATCTCATGACGAAGAACAGCAGATCGGATTTAATTTATGGACTGCTACATATTCAGATTCGTTGTTGTTGTTGTTGTTTTAAATTTTACTAGCATAGGGCTAGTGGACCACAAAGGTCTCTTACTGGTCCCAGCCTTGAAGCTACATCGACCACGAATCAATGATATAAACAACTTTAATTGGCCTCCTAAATTTCCTCTTTGTTAACTAACTATCCCAAGCAACGTGGCCAAAACGCAGCTGGGAATTACGTTTTTTTTTAAAACAGTTGATATAGTTTGTCAGTGTAGTCAAAGTTAGATGAGGTCTAATCAGGCTTTAAAGGATTAATCAATAATAAAATATAACCTTGATATATTAAAGATGTCACCTTTACTGCCATTTAGTAGATTAAATCCTCATCATTCAGTGGAACACAAAAAGATAGTTTAATGAAAGGATACATGGATTATGAAGCTCTAACAGACTAGGAAAGATAAATTCTAGTGTATATCGAGCTAATGCTGGAACAATGATAAACAAAGAAAATTTTTTCCATTGATTGGGATGTTGGTGTGACACGTAGACACCCATACCGACTCAGGTTCAGGGATAAAATAAAGATAGACACTTAAGATATGAAGGTAGATTGTACTGGACGTACACACTTGAAACTGTAAGATATGAAAACAGATCAATATAGACAATCTATTTACTTAGATTAGAAGACTTCTTGCTGGAATTGACTTCACTCAGAGGAGAGTCCTCTGGAGTGAAAACCTAAAGGGCTGATGTGTTAATCCTTTTTTAGAGTCGAGAACCAATAATTGGTTGTACCTGAACTCGTTTCCCTTATTAATGGAGGTTGTAAGGACCTATATTTTTCGAGGCCAGTATTATCTTGGAGTATCCTTGAGGAGATCCTAGAACTGATCGATTCACAATCCGAGTCCTCAATGAGAGGATCTATATTTCCCTTTCCTGCGACATCAGCCACTGAAGATTTCTTCTTAGGCCTTTTTTTCCACGTTTTAGGCCTCTTCGGAGATTTTTTACCTTTGTTTTCTTCAGCATGGAACAGGTTATTTATATCTAAACCCACACCCCGTGCTTGCAATTCCCCAGAACGTGTAGGGCTTATACCGTTTACAGTCCCTTTCTTACGATATTGAGCATTGAGAAGTCTATTCTTTGCCTTGTAGATTCTAAGCGCGTCCGATCTTGCATAGTTGCCCCTTCGCATTATTGTAACTAATTCCTTTTCTTTGAGCCACACGGGGCACACTTTCTCAAATGCTCCATGGTTTCCTTTGCAATTTGCACATTTAGCGGCTTTGACGCAATTTCTTCTTTCTTCACAATTTTGCGTTCCGCACTTACCACAGATCGTCCATTTGGATCTGCATTCCTTGCTGAGGTGGCCAAACCTCTGACATCTGAAACACCTTACAGGGGGGGAGACAAATTTGTTCGTTTTGAGACTCGAGTAATATAGTTTAATTTTTTCTGGGATCTTGTCTCCACTTACATAAATTTTTATTTTATTCACCTCTTTAGTGACCACCCTCCCTTCAGAAAAGGTTTTCCACTTTAATCTGAAGCACCTTCTGAAATTGATTGAGGGATTGCATAATCTTAAAGCCTCAATCAGTTCTTCTTCACTCAGTCCTAAATCCACGCCATGAACAATAAAGGGAGTGGCTACTAGACCCAGCGGAATGTATGCTCTGAAAGTTGAGTCTACGGGGCACTTATTAATGAAATTATTTGCATTTTCTGCAGAGTCAAAGATGACTTTACATTTGTGTTTTGCAGTATAGGGAATTGAAAGTACACCCTTTGTGGTTGATAATAAGAATTTTCCCAAGGAAAGAGGGTTCAGGCTTTTGTTCTCCCTTGAATCAGGGTTGATATGCCGGACTATAACTGTGAAGGGACCAACATCGTTTTTGTTGTATTCAATTGGGATATTATTGGTAGAAATAGATGGAATGTTTGGTAAAATCCGTGAAGCTTCAGCTAAATTTTGTTGAGTGATCCCTATCGTAGCTGATGAGTCTTGAGAGGACAAGGTTGGAGATTTGCCCAGAGTATCACTTTTACACTTCAACGATGCGCCTACCTTCTCTGTTCCTTTTAGGTTTTTTTTTGACAGGAACTACAGCTTTGGGCTGCACCATAGGTCTTAATTCAGGGACTACCTTAATTATGCTTGGTGGTGCGCCTTTTTTGTTAATTAACCTAGCTGACGTTCTTTTAGTGACACTTATTTTTTCCTTTCGATCTTCCCCGGATATAAGAGGAGAATTTTTTTTATCCATTTTAATAAAGTAAAGGGAGTAACGGTTGGATGGGTGTGAAGATTGAAGACCCAAAACTGGAGGCAAGTGGTTGGTTAGAGTAAAAAAATTGAAGTACCCAACGGAATTCTATTGAATTTATGAAATTTTATATGAAACTAAAGCTAAATTTCGATTTAATATCGAACTGAAACTGCCACTGTCTAACAAAAATAAAAATCACTAAAACATTAACATGTCACAAGGTGAGACGGTAATTTCATCATATATCTAAAAAAAAAAAGAAAGGAAAAAAAAAACAAGCAATGGAAAAAATTTTCTATTCTTAGGTAAAATAACGGGATTTGAAGAATGCCGCTATACCAGGATTCAGTAAATTACACCGTAATGTTAAATTTTGTCAAACAATGTATTGGTAACAAAATAGCGGGACTCACTAACCACATGGATCACTAAAAATTCTAAAAAAAAAAATTCCATAAAAGGCAGTAAAGGTGGCCAGGTGCTTTGAAAATAGCAAAGGAAACTCAAAAATTTACACTAGAAAATCTAAAAAAAAGAAAAAAAAGAAAGCACCTAAAAAAGAAAAATTTTGTATGCAATAAAAAAAAAAAAAAATTTTAAAAGCTTATCACAAAAGCACATGTAAAAGAGAATGTAAAAACTTAAAACACTTGACTGAACGACATTCTTTTACAACTAATTAACAAACAAAATCAATAAATAATTAATAAATAATTAATAAATAATGAAAACCAGAAAGAAAAAACAAAATTAATTTTAAAAAGAAACACTTCGTCTATAAAGCACTGAACTGTAAAAACACTTTAAAAAGAAAAAAAAGGAAAAGCACTGACTAGCCTATCCACTAACTTGTGACCAAGTCGGAGTCCAAAGAGGAAGTGATATTCAGATTCCTTTACACATGAAAAGAGACAAACAGGAACTCCTCGTGAAAGCTCGTGCAATAGAAGCTACTTTAGGAAAATCGACCGGAAAAGCTTTCAAAGCAACGAGACTTTCCACGCAAACGGATAAAATGTGAATTTTGCCAAAACATACGATCCAAGACTGCAGGAAAAAGCAAACGGCTTTGAAGACACAAGAGAATAATACAGATACTAGGGCACTTCTTAAGCTTGGTGACATATCCAAGCCGTACATGCATTGCATTCGTTGACAGATAATGTAGAAGTGTGTGTATTCAAATGCGAGCTGACGGAATATCCCGTGAGTGGAAGGCATGCCACGCAAAGGTCGGGCTACTTTCAACTTTTTCTGCATTGCCGCATTCGAGATAGCACACACAAGCATAAGCACACAAACACATGAACACGTTACTTAGATTTTCGGACTATGTGTGACAGCCGGCACGGAACGCAAACCATGTAATTATATGTCAGACGAAATTCGCCGGATTTCATGGAGCCTCTGAATGCAATGCATGTACGGCTGGGATATGTCACCAGCTTTAGGCTGGTCGTCCACTGGAAGCGTATTCGAGCGGCTACGCGCTTCAGCTACATGAGCGGCCACACGCGGCTATGCGCGACAGATCCAACATAAAGAGTTTCATACAAACATCGTCCACTGCAAGCGACTATGAGCGGGCGGCTATAGACGTATTCGAGCGTGCCGCGCGAATCCAAATTATTTTGGATCGGTCGCGCGTAGCCGCTCGAATCAGGAAATAATTTTTCCAAAGCCTTCTACATATATTTAAAATAAAAAAGAAAATAAATCTACCCTGCGATTTCTTGACGCTATAATTAAGAGAAAAATCGTAGGAATTCAATGAATGTGTTTTGGATAAGGGGAATAGATGGGAAAAAGTTAATAATAGTAGCGAAAACAAGTTTTTCCACTTTTTTGGTACGAAAAAAATTTTGTTTTGAAAAACAAAAAATACTACATAATTGTGTTTAAAAAGACGACAAATATGAGTTTTGCACCATTGAAGAAATCGGTCAACAGCTTTTTGCAGAAAAATTCAAAAACCGTTAAAAATTACCATTTTTTTAAGATTTAATTATAGGGAGTGTAATTATCGTAGAACCTAGTATCAAGGATTAAATTGTGGCTTCTGATGGTGCCTATCTACAGGCAAAAATAATGGTAACTTTTCGATTTTCGGTTTTCAAACGGGGTTTTAAGTTGTTAAATCAAACCTATCATATATTTCATGAAAATGGAGTTGTAGAGCAACTCTTTGCGAATAAATTAGGCTTTTAAAAAAATTCTAGGACCACTGTGGGCCTTGTTCAACCTTTTTTCGTGAAACCGGTGTTTTTCATTTTTGAGATTTACTCGAAAAGTTATCATTATTTTTTCATGAAATTTTTACTGTAGGTAGGCACCATCAGATGCCACAATTTAATCCTTGACACAACGTTCTACGATAATTACACTCCCTATAATTATCAATTATCTCTCCTGGAATAAAAATTATTATGTCAAATTCACTTCAAACTGAGCAGCGTGAAAAGCTTGCAGTGGACGACCCCTGTAGCGTGTAGACGCGTATCTCATAGCCGCTTGTAGTCGCCGATAGCCGCTCATGAAGCCGAAGCGCGTAGCCGCTCGAATACGCTTCCAGTGGACGACCAGCCTTAAACCAAAATTAGCTTGTTACGGCTGTGGTAAAGCAGGTTATGAAAGAACTCAATGGCCAAGCTGTAAGGGGACTGTGAATAAGGAAAAGTTTAATTTTTATACAGTTTACTCAAATCAGTGCTGTTCTTGGCTACAGCTTAGGCAGAGACCATCAGTAGCGATTAAAATAAACCAGGAAGTTAGAATTGCATTCATTGATACTGGAGTAAAAGTGAGCGTTGCCAGCTATCATTTGTAAAGGCAACTTCTGGAGGATGGTCACGTATTCACCAAGCAGAGTGGTTTTATAATCCCAGCTGGCGGTGTTCAACGACCGCAAGAAGTGCGTTACTAAAGTAAACGTGACGATAGAAAATAAAATGGTACCAGTACAATTTATAGTTCTGTTAGTCACGCAAGATAATAAAACACTTTTAGGGGTAGACTTTATCGAAGATGCACAAATGGTATTGGATCTGCTACAAGGCACTTGGAGTTTCATTTGACATTCGAAAATTCGATATGATTTGCTTCAATATGAAAGCAAACCTAACATTGAGCAGTTTTCTTCAATAACAACAGTTCCGACGTTAACAAAACCTCTAGACAATTACAATATTCTTGGCGACCTTAGAGCAGAAGTTGAAAGAGAAATACACCATTAGCCAAGTCTTCAATATCAAAGCCAAATGAAATCATGTGCTCAAGTAGTCGACCAAAGGACTACTCAATCGACGAAATCTTTGAAGATTCCCTTCCAAAGCGGTCAACTATTTCCAGCTTAATGCAAAGTAATGAACAGGACTTCGTCTATCTTGAACCAATAGACATTGAAGAAGTTTTGTTACGACCTGATGAAGCGACGAATCTTCATAGTAATGAAAAGGAGCAATTCAATGAAATTCCCCTATCATCCCAACATCTTTGGGTTACGTAGCTATATAAATTGAGCACGGCATCCCCACAGGAAACCATCCGCCCATAGTATAGCTTCCTTATAGTTTGCCAGAAAATAAAAGGAAAATACTGGAAAACGAAATCCCAAAGATGCTAGAACAAAATATAATAGAATAATGTGAGCCCTCATGGTTCTCCCCCGTTGTTATGATTCCAAAGAAGAATGGAGCCATCAGAGTTTGCATAAATTACTGCGAACTAAATGCAATCACGGCAGCCGATAAGTATGGGCTGTTTCACACGAGCCGACGGCCAACCAACAGAAATCGTATGAAAACGTCATTTGTAGAGAAGAGGGTGAGAGAGGACGATGGGGAGGGAAGATTTTTCCATTCAACTTTCTCACACGATTTTCGATACGACTTTTTGACAGCTGTGTGGTTGTTGTTGTTTTTTACTCCTTTGGGAAAAAGAAAAGAAAGAGAAAAGACAAAACAACAAAAGACAAAACAAAGCGTTTTGACGTAGAGTTGGTTGGAAAAATTGTCCCGTGTGAAAGCCCATGCGACTTTTCGTCGAGTTTCAAAAGGGAATGGACGATAACAGCCGATTTCTGTTGGTTGGCCGTCGGCTCGTGTGAAACAGCCCTATCCATTGCCAAGAATAGATGATTTATTTCATTCAGAATACCGATTCAACAGAATACCGTTCGGGCTCATAAACGCCCCTTCAACGTTTCAAAGGTTAATCGATGGAATAAAACAAAAATGGAGAAATGATGGGAGCCAGTATGTTAACATATTTACCATTAGTTAATTCCGCTTGTTTTCCCCCATTTAAATAAAGGAAAGCAAATCTTAAACCCATCTACTAGGATCTGTGTTCACCCCCAACTCTTTGCTCGACACTGCTATGACACCTTCCTTTCGTGTATACCACCTTTCTAAATAACAGGATTTTCTTCAGAACTCGTGGAGTGTAAAAGCAAAAATTACCCACAAAGATACGACGCTCTCAAAATTTCCCATAAGCTCCCTTGCGAGTGAATATATCAATCGACAAGGTGCAAGCGAGACAAAATTCAATTTAAAAACAAAACAAAAATCGAAGAAAGAGAGGGTAAATAAAGAAATGTTATTTCACGAAGTGCGAAAGAGACGCAGTGATTTCTCTTCTCCGCAATTTTTTGTGCCGTCTGGACTTTTATTTTGCTTGTGTGAATTCATGTACCATCTTCGTGTCCCAGTAGGAATTAGGAAGGCCTTACCGATGGAGCACTGAAATAAGTACTCATCTGGTAAGGGGTACCCCTTATTTTCTTGGTGCTAGATGAGCCCTTACAAACCCCATTACAGGAGAAGGCAGATGGTAAGGTGTAGCCCAGAATTATACCCAAACAAGTGAGAATCTGCCCGGACTCAAGGGAGCTTTCCTGGAGCTTTCATAAATTTTATAGAAAGAAAGAAAACGGGCAATTATATTCGTCGACATAAAATGCGACGTTAGCATACTCAATAGCCCGGCTCTCATTCGATACGGAGGACAAGCAGCTTTGGAGAAGTGGAGAATTTAGTTGGGGGACTGCTTAGGTAAAGCCACTCTCGGGCTTGGAAAAAAAGGCATTTGTAAAAGATGAAAAAAATAAAAGCATTTCGACACCGGATCACATATCCACAGGCGCCCATGAATATCTCTTTTCGCAATGTTCCATTTGCTGCCTTACTATACCCCTTACAGATGAGCAGTTCTATAAGTACTCTAAGGTAAGTACCATAGTAAGGCCTTACCCCCTATGACATCGTGTGTAAAAGTAAGCACTTCTGTAAAAGGGAGTGGTAAGGCCTACCCCTTACCAGTAAGTGCTGATTTCAGTACTTCTGTAAGCTTACCGGTCCTACTGGGGTACTTCCTGCTCTGCATGTGTTTGTGTAGTTTGCCGTTGCTCCGCCCTCTCGCCATTCCGGAGCGCGTATATGAATAGACAGAAGATCATATATTTTTACTTTCCTTTTTCTTCGCACAGAAAGGATTACATTGTCGTATCTTTCTGAGTAATTTTTGGTAAAAGTGTGAAAGGAGCGAACCTTATCGTTATTTATTAAATGATAACTTGTCACTTATTTAGATTCTCAATCTCAGTTTAACCAGCGCCACAACCACAGCGACCCTTTTGTGGTTAGATACCATTGGGAGATGAAGTCACGCCACAAATGGTTTCGGGGAAATTTACAATTTCTCGTCGAGCCTTTAAATAAGAAATGAAGAAGAAATGTTTGAAGCATTATAATTATTGCATCTAATTTCAAATGTATGGATAGATGAATCTATAAACAACAGTTCCAGTTAAATATCATCAGGCCTATTCTGAATTCCACCGGAATTTTCTTACATTGGTAGCACACAGCGAAGAGAACGGACGTGTGCTGTCCCGGTCCCTAAGAACGCGCCGACACAAAAAAAAAAAAACAAAACTGTTACACAAAAAGAGTGCGTGAAATCTAATAAAAAAGTGCACAAAAAAACTAATAAAACAACAGTGACAAAAAAAAGATACGAGCGCGGTCTAACCAAAGTCTAGTAATAACAAGTCTTTCATCTTCATACAAAAATTTCCGACCGTTGATTGTGTGCGTGCATATATGAACATCACTGCTGAGCAAAACTCAACGCATACTTCGTGAATTCAGCGAGACAAAGCCAGATTCTGTCTTTACGGTAAAGTATGCAGAACAGAAAAGGAAAGAAAATTGAATCAGCTGTCAAAATTGAAATCATCAAAACAAACGAGCAAATATGCACCAATACATCCCCATATAAACTCATAAAATTTTCCGACTTATGGTTGTATTCCAGCGCGTATAAAAATGTTGCATTCTCTCTCTGATAGCCTGACATCGTCATTTGAAAAACTTTTGCATGCAGCTGTTCGCCTTTCACTCATTAACCATATGAAGATGAAAGACTTGTTAATTTCTAGACTTTGGGTCTAACGCGAAGGCCCATCACCCTTCAATAGACTCAACGACCGACCGGACCGACGAACGGCGCAAGTAAGTACCCTTGCTCCCTACCCTCTCTCGCATCTCGGTCCTGCAGGTGCCGCGGCTAAAATCTGTCGGTCGATGAAATTTGCCCCGTCTCAAAAGGCATAACACTTTGACGAGGACAAATTTTATTGACTCTGATGGTTGCGGCAAATGTAATGCCGGGAAATATTCCCGAGAACGTGGCGATTGAGCCCGCGCAACCGAAGTCCCGTTACGAGTCAAGTTTTGGTATTGACTTTTGTAACATTCGTGGACTTCAAGCGAATTTCTCTTTTGTTGAGTGCCACTTATCTAAGTACAAACCCCCAATCTTCGCACTTAGTGAAACCCAAATATCACCCGATAATGATTTAGGTTATTACCAGGTGTCGGGGTACACTTTAGTGCACAATCTCTCCCCCCATAGGGGTATTGCCATTTATGTTAGGGACGACGTGGCTTATTGTAAAATACATTCAAGCACAACTTCAGATTTTAATTATCTTTGGATTAAAATCATTTTCCAAAGCCACGTCATATTCTTCTGCTTCCTATACAGAAGCCCTAACATAAGTAACGAAGCCTCCACTTTATCTTTTGATACTATTTCCGAACAAATCTCGGGATTTTTGTCGTCCAATCCTGAGTGTGAAATCATCGTTGCGGGTGATTTCAATGTTCACAACGTTAAATGGCTGACTTACTCAAATGGCACCAGTATTTCTGGCAAGGACGTCGAGCTCTTTGCAGACATCAATAACTTGCATCAAATTGTGGATCATCCCACAAGAGTCCCTGATGTTGCTGATCAAGGAAGATATCTCCTTGATCTTTTTCTAACTTCTCATCCAGCGCGTTACTCCGTCGAAGTTGATTCACCTCTCGGCAATTCAGACCACTGCCTAATCAGTGCTAACTTCCCATTCGAATTTCCCACCCCTCCCAAACCAGTTCGAAGAACTGTATGGCATTATGGGAAGGCCAATTGGCTGGGGCTTATTAATTTCTTCCAGTCTACAGACTGGAACCTGTGTTTCCGGAATAGAAACGCCAACTCTGCCGCTATCCGTATCACCCGGATCATACAGGCAGGAATGCATTTGTTCATTCCCCATTCTACCAAATCTGTGAAGCCTAGGCCCAACAGATGGTTTAATCGAGAGTGTATGAATGCAATCAAAACTAAAGAAGCCGCCTTCCGAGCGTACAAGAGCTCCCCGAGTGAATCGCTCCGTTTAGAGTACATACAACAAAGAAATTCTTGTAAAACCGCCATCAAGAAAGTCAAAACCTTATTTGACAACAAATTGAGAAGTAAACTCCTAAATGCAACCTCCGGTAGCAAAAACTTCTGGTCCTTGGTAAGTTCCATCAAGAAGAATTTCACTACAACTTCAACCCCTTCCTTTATTCACAATGAGAAGGTAATAGCAGACAGCAAATCCAAGGCCAATTTATTAGCATCTATGTTCGCTGCGAATTCTTCTTTACCCGAAACTGATGTGCTACCCCCTGTTTCCGAGCGTAACGCCCATTCAATGGACAGGGTTTTTTTCAGGACTCGCGAGGTGTACAGGTGCCTCAAAGAGCTCGATGCCAACAAATCCACTGGACCCGATAATATACCCCCTATCGTCTTAAAACAATGCGCCTCACCTTTGGCTAAACCTCTGCGCAAATTATTTTCCCTGTCATATTTCTCCGGAGTTTATCCCGACTCTTGGAAACTTGCCCATGTTCAGCCCATACCGAAAAAAGGTGATTCCAGCGATCCCTCCAATTACCGCCCAATAGCAATTACTTCTATTCTCTCCAAAACCATGGAGACGATAATCAACAAAAAGCTTATGGGATATCTAGAATCCAACCTACTCATAAACGACAGACAGTATGGCTTCCGACAAAAAAGATCCACTGGCGATCTTTTAGTCTGTCTTACAGAACACCTCAGCCGTAGTCTGCATGAATCCGGTGAGTCTAGTCTGGTTGCTCTGGATATCTCCAAGGCTTTCGATAGAGTTTGGCACTCAGCCCTGTTAGCTAAACTCAAAGCTATTGGAGTTGACTCACTTCTGTATAAGTGGGTTGAGAGTTTCCTTTTTGGCCGTTCAATCAAAGTAGTATTGGATGGCGTCAAATCCGCATCCCACCCGATCTCTGCGGGGGTCCCCCAGGGGTCAATTTTATCACCGGCCCTATTTCTCATATTTATAAATGACCTTCTTTCAATCCCCTCCAACCCACTCCTCAGCTTCGCTGACGACGGTACTCTACGTTACTCGTACAGCGTCGATACAAGACAGACTGATGCCAGATCCTGTCTTGATGATCGCGAACTAATGTCCAAGTCGATTATAAACGACATTAAGCTGATTCTAGAGTGGGGAAAGAAGAATCGTGTTGAATTCAACTCCGACAAAACCAAGTACTGTCTTATCTCCAAAAAGAAGTTCAACACCTCACCATCCTTGAAAGTGGATGACGTGGTACTAAAGGCCGACCCATCCCTACACATCTTAGGTGTGACTTTAGCCAAAGACTTGCGATGGAATGACCACATATTCCAAATCGCCAAACAAGGATCTCAGTGCTTGGGATTTCTTAAGAGGTGCAAGTTCCTCCTCCAGCCATCGGCCCGTGCTGTTATTTATAAATCCTACATTCGGCCTCTTCTCGAATATAACTCCCTCGTTTGGGGCGGCGCCCCAATAACCACCTTGGCATGGTTAGATAAGGTGCAAAAAAGGGCGCTCAAGTTAATTGATGACGACACCGCCTGCTCCACCATCGACCCCCTGAGCCACCGTAGGAATGTAGCAGCACTGACAAAATTTTATCGCTACTACCACAGTGACTGTTCCTCCGAGTTAAACGCTCTCCTGCCTCCACGGCAATCTTATACCCGCAACACCAGATTAGCCCACTCGTCTCATTCCCTTCACCTGCAACTACCCTTTTCACGCACTCAACAAGATATGAATTCGTTTGTTAATAGAACAACTCGGCTGTGGAATAACCTCTCGCAGTCAGTATTTCCGAACTCCTACAACATCCAAGAGTTCAAACGCAGGGTTCATCACCACCTTCTTCAATACCCCCCCTGTACCTTTTAATCCTTAACCTATGCCCCCCCCCCCTCATCCATCCCCCGTACTAAGCTTACTGCTAGACATTGCACCATGACGTGACAAATGACATGACGGACTAGTAGTATAAAGGGTGACTCCTGAGCTTAGCACTGCCACATAAAAAAAAAAAAAAAAAAAAAAAAAACACGATTGTAAGAAAATTCCAGCATAATTCAGAATAGGCCTGATTATTTTCATTAAAAGAGGGGATGGCAATCGTTCCATTCAAAGAAAAAGACACGGACTACTCAATATTTTAGTTCCCTCAAAAAAGTGTTCAATATATAATTTAATAAAAAAACCATAGAAGTTCATAACAAATAGTGGAATACTGGGGTGGCAGCACGTAAGTTGTTTCAATCGACCTCTTCATACAAAAATTCAAGTGTTACAAAAATTTTTGTATGGAGAGGTCGATTGAAACAACTTACGTGCTACCACCCCTGTACATTAGGTGCCTCATCACATTTCCGATTTTGTGTTTGATAAATTTTGCATTTCATTTTTATCTGCAGATTAGATAATTGGTCTTCTTTAGACTTTCTAATGAAAAATTTTGTTAACTTACTTATAAAACGTGTGTCTCATTCTGCAGTTTCTATAGAAGACATAAGATGTTCAGGTGGGCATCAAGATTACATAAATAGCAGGTGTTGATTGCTTAAGGGGTTTTGCTTTCTGCGTTTTATTCAATATAAAATTGTTAATAGATATAGGTTGTAATATATTTATAAAGATTTGATAAGAATAGAGCTCTTAAAATATTAGTTTTAGTATTAGAATAATCTGAGTAAGATTAGATTACAATTTTTTTACCTACTATAGTTTTCAGAAAGCAAGGTCTGGGGTAACCACAATTTTCTTAATATAATACTTTCAATAAGTATAAAAACTAAAAGTAAATTTGAGTACAATCGTAATAATATATAAAATAAAGAAGATACATATAACATTGATTCTACAATCTTGCATTGATAATAATACTACACTTGTACTTATTATTTCTCAAAGATGTTATTTAAGATTTCTGTTGGCGAAAATTGCTTTAAAATTTGTATGCATTTTTATCGATTTCAGAAAGTGGCTGTGAACCACAAAAGAAATATGTACTAAATATTCATATCAGTAATGATGGATCATAATTTTAATCAATCTATTTTTGGTTCTATAAAAATGACAATCGAGAATATTTCTCCAATCAACATAATACGGGTTGTGGTAAATAATGCAGTTTGCTCCGGATAACACCGCGAATAGACCAAGCAACCACCGAGTTGATCAAAGCCGGAGGTGATGCTTTATCACAACTCCATGTCCTCATAACATACATATGGCAATCGGATCGTGTCCCGTCGGCGTGGAAGAAAGCGATCGTTGTCCCAATTTTTAAAAAGGGGACAGCCGGGAATGCAAGAATTATCGCGGTATTAGTCTACTTTAGAGCGTCGGCAAAGAATTTACGAAAATCATACAATCGACGCTACTGAAACATCGAGATCAAACGAAATCGGAAAGAACAAGCGGGATTTAGTCCACATCGAGGATGCATTGATCAAATATTCACTCCGTCAGCTAATGGAAGAAAGAATTCGTTGCGACAAACGAACTGTCGTCGTTTTCATCGATTTCAAATCCGTTTTCGATTGCATCGGTTGGAACTGCTTGTGGAGAACCTTGGAAACCGAACACATTCCATTGAAAATGATACAACTTCTCCAAGCGTCGTACGATGGCTCAACCAGCATCATTCGTATTCGAAGCAGCTTACCCGAGGAGTTCCAGATTCGACAGGGACAGTCGCTTCGCCACTTCTCTTCAACGTTGTGATCAACGCGATTATGAAGCATTCGATGGACGACGCGGAGTTCGATACGACAAAAACTTCATAACCGACGATAACGCCGTCTTTCCCGACACGGACGCCCAAGCAACAAACATACGACATTTCCCGCGTCGCCCAGTCATACGGGTTAAAAATCAATGGGAAGACCAAAGTGCTCACAATGGATGGATCGAGGCCCAGTGTTCACCTCGATGGAAGCCAAATCAAACAGGTTCCGATGTTAAAATATTTGGGATCATTGGTTGAGGAAACGAAAGTGGTATCGACGGCCGACGTTTATAGCCGCATCGGCCAGGCAACAGCAACATTCGCCTGGTGCATATGGAAACGAACAAATATTTCCATCAAAACAAAAGTACGCCTTTACCGAACGTTGATCCTTCCGATTCTTCTTTATGGATCTAAAACGGACGTTAAGAAGCTCGAGGTCTTCCAAATGCGATGCTTGAGGCAAATCTTCGGTTTCGAAAAAGAGACAGTTAGACAAAGACGTCGACTACGGGGGTTTGGACATGTTTGCCGAACGGATGATAACCGCTTTCCACGTAAGCGAAGCCGTCCCGCAGCCTGGAGAATCCAGCGACCTAAAGAAACAACGATTATCAGTTACCGAGGCTCGAGGCATCGCCAAAAATCGGCAAGAATGGAGACGAATCGTGAATAGAGTCCGAGAGGCAGCGGCACCGACAGCAACATAACCGTTGCGGGGAAGTCCCGCTCGAACCGCCAGCTAACGGATCAAAGAAGAAGCTGTGGCTGATGATCTAGGGCTCGAATCGATGAATCGAACGCAGCCACAGAGTAAGTAGTTGTTGTTATCATCCTATAGGTTTTGGAGTACAGGGAATCCAAGGCTTGCCTATTTCTATGAACAAAAATAGACGATATTACATCTTTATCGATTTCTGTAAGCAAGCCAGAACGAAATACAGAATAACTTTAGACAAATTAAAGTGATAATTATTTTTAAAACTCCTTCGTTCACACTTTACATTCTGTCATTGCATTCGTACGTTTTTTATAGTATATAGCTTGTATATTATTTTTCGTATATTTATTTGTATTTGTATGACCAGTTGAGAGTTTCAGGAAAAATGGTTTATAATTGAAACCTACTTAGAAATTTCCTAATTTAAAATGATAAATTTAGAACATCGTTTTCCTACATTGGCTTCATTTTTTTTTCGTTTAAGGATTCATTTTTAAATTTTAACACTATTAATATATTTTTGTTGTTGTTGAAAACTGTGGTGGTACCCTTTTCACAAACTAAATGATTACCACTTATGTTCAACCCAAAAAAGTATCCACAACTGAATAACAGTCTGCTCAGCCCAAAATAAAATATCCACAAATGAATGGCAGTCTGGATATATTTTTATTTTTACTTTTGGCTTTATGTGAATAATAAAGCAGAACATCATCAAAGCCAATCTGACGAAATGGTCTTGACACCTGAGCAAGGATAATTGGAGGGATTAATTATGCAGCAAATAGCTATAAATATAAATACATATAACGCGTTTTTTTTAAAGGGAAGAAAATAGAACATTTTCGTTGTGTACTTACTATAAATATGTTTTTTTTTGAAATGTTGCTCGGCTTTAAAAAGTTTTGTTACAATAATTATTAACTCATCAGAAAAACGCTCAACAATTGTTTTTTTTCTGTTTTAAAAACGCGCTATTCGCGAACAAACATCACTACTACTACTAATATTAATCATTTTACAGCCTAATGCGGGCACATTTTTGTTTTTTGTTTTTTAATATTACTGAGAACTATACATTTACACAAACAAACAAATAACGTGTAAAATGTTTGTTGTATATCTTAATCTAGGCAACAAAAAAATATATATATTTATATATATGTATGTATATATAAATGGTTCACGCATTCGAGAAGTGCTTAAATAATATAAAAAAATTACGAAAAAAAGAGTTTAAAGCAAAAATTATAATTATTACAATAAACAATACAATTTTGTTTTCGCCCAACTACCCTTAGTTGCATTGCAATTGTTTTTATATCTTAAAATATTTACCGTTCCATTAGGATTTTATTAAAAAATATATGATATTTTTATTATATTTTGTTTTTCAAACTTTACTTCTGTTACGTTTAGTTTTATTTCATTTGTGTTACCGTTTGCTATTATTATATTGTATTTCTGTTTTTTCATTATTATTATACCAACTAAATTAATTACCGATATGGAGACTAAAACTTAAAATTACTATCTTTTATTTTCTTTCTCTTGGAGATAAAGCCTTTGGCATAATGGATTTGTATAAATCCAGGCATCTCCAACTGGTTTAAAGTACTGAAAATTAAAATAAAATTCAGCAAACTTGTTTTTTTTTTGTGAAATGGTTATATCCAATTATTACCAGAGTATCCCATGTTCCTTCAGTCTCTTTACGAACTTTTGCTTCATCTCGTTGCTTCTGTTCAACTTGACATTTAGCATTAGTCGCTCTTTCAATATCATTGAGTCTAAAATTTTTATAAATAATAGAATTAATAAAATAATTTTGTTTTGTTTTATTAAATATTTACTTCAAGCCGGCAGTTACTTCTTTCCAGACACGTCTTGATTCATTATCACACTGTTCAGCAATTGGCCTAACTTGCTTCTTGAAAATAGGAATTTTATTTACATCGACAAATACTTCCGTTTTCTAGAGAAAATAAAAAACACAAAACATATTAACAAAAATAAATCAGTGTACCAGGGATAAATATATTTAATAATAATTACCTGATTATTATGGTCATGCCATTTTGCCTCCATTAATCCACTCCATTCTCCCATAACCGACACAAATGGTTTTTTCTCATTCGGTGCAAAAATCTGATTTTAATTAAATTGGTAAATGCAATTATATAGTAGATATTAGGCAACGTGTTATCGATTTTGCAATGAGCAAAAATATGATCGTCAGCTCAACATATTTTCCAAGAAAGGACATTCACAAATACACATGGCAATCTCCCAGCGAAAGGTACTGCAATCAAATAGACCATATACTTATAGACAGAAGGGCAGCTTCCAGTATCCTTCAAGTAAGATCCTACAGAGGTGCGAATTGTGAATCGGACCACTTCCTAGTTAAAGCTAGATTCAGATGTCGGCTGTCCACTCAAGAACAAAGAAGCAACAAAGTAAAGAAATTCGACGTTGACCGCCTCCAGGAACAGACCGTATTGGAGAGATACCAGGCAACGTTAGCAGAGAGGATAGGTCCAAGCCTAAACATAAATAATGAAGACACAATTGAGGGAAAATGGACAAGACTGAGGACGATACTGACAGATGTCACGAAGGAAACTGTAGGCTACAAACGCACTGCCAGAGCCAATGATTGGTACGAGGAATGTAAAACAGCTATAGAGGCCAGAAATAGAAATAGGAAAATTTACATAGAGAGACCGACGAGGAGCAAGAAACTGAAATATGAGGAAACAAGAAGAACCGCAAAAAACATCTGCAGGAAGAAGAAAAGGCAATTCCTCAACAATTACATCCTGAGAGCAGAGGAAAACTTTGCCCGAAACAAAACCAGGGAAGCATATAAGGAAGTAAACTTCTTCAAGAAAGGCTTCAAACCCTCCTCCGGTATATGTAGAACGAAAGAAGGCACTATAGTTACAGGCAGCGAAGATGTAAAGAAAAGATGGAAGGAATTTTTTAGCGAGCTGCTGAACGCAAACGAGAGCATCCGACACGTACCAGAACCCCGTCCACAACATAACGATGACACCAGAGAAACAAACGAACCCACTCTGGAAGAAGTACAAAGTGCCATACGACTCTTAAGAAATAACAAATCTCCAGGAATTGATAACATCCCAGCAGAGCTGATCAAGCAAGGAGGCGAACCGCTTTCAGCAGCTATACATGAATTACTATGCTGCATATGGAGGAACGAAAAAATGCCTGAAGATTGGGAGCAAAGCATTATCTGCCCAATACACAAAAAAGGAGATAGATTCAACTGTGCAAATTACAGAGGCATATCTCTTTTAAGCACAGTGTATAAAATAATGACCAATATAATTAAGGCCAGACTGGAACCTTACGCAGAAGCTGCAATAAGTGAATACCAAGCTGGATTCAGAAGAAATAGGTCAACGATGGATCAACTTTTTTCAATAAGGCAAATCCTCCGAAAATGCTGGGAATACAACATCGACGTGTATCAACTTTTCATCGACTTTAAACAAGCATACGACAGCATCGACAGGGAAAAAATGTATGCGACAATGCTGGACCTAAACATACCCCTAAAGATAGTGAAACTGACTAAAATGACAATGGAAAATACAAGGTGTGCAGTCAGAATACAAGGAGAATTCACGGAGTCCTTCCCAGTCAAGCAAGGCTTAAAGCAGGGCGATGGGCTGGCACCCATGCTATTTAATCTCTGCCTTGAAGGAGTAATTCGCAAAGTAAACATTGATGCGAACGCAACCCTGCTTAACAAATCAAAACAGTTGGCAGGATATGCCGACGACATAAACTGCCTTGCCAGATCACTGTCATACCTTAGAGAAGTATTCACAGAATTAGAAGATGGAGCTAAAGATATAGGGCTGCAAATAAATGCAGAGAAGAGCAAGATTCTAATTCAGTCAAGGGTGGAAAGAAGAAGAAGAAACCACAACACCACCTGGGGGGAATATAACTTCGAACGGGTAAGCCAATTTAACTACCTGGGGTCCACAGTCAGTGAAGACAACGATGAAACGATAGACGTACAAAGAAGAATAAACGCCGCAAACAGAACATACTTCTCACTACTGCCAGTAATGAAATCCAGAGACATCCACAGAAAAACAAAAATAAGAGTCTACAAAACCATCATACGTACAGTAGCTACGTATGGTTGTGAAGCATGGAGTATCTCCCAAAAATCCGCCGACAAGTTGGATATATTTGAGAGGAAGGTTCTCCGAAGGATATACGGCCCAATTAATGAAGACAATGCATGGAGAATACGCTACAATCACGAATTGTACGACTTATACAAAGAATGTAAACTTTCGACCCATGCCAAGCTACTGCGTTTACGTTGGGCCGGCCATGTCCAAAGAATGGATGACTCAAGGATACCAAAAAAATCCCTGTATCTACTACCAGATGGCAAAAGACCAGTTGGCAAACCACGGTCAAGATGGGAAGATAATGTTAAGACCGATGCAGCGAAACTGCTCAACACGAGAAACTGGAGACAAGCTGCGGAGCAGAGAGACGTCTGGAGGAAGAAGCTGAAGGAGGCCAAGGCTCGAATTGGGCCGTAGAGCCATCGAAGAAGAAGAAGTAGATATTAGGAGTATTTGTTTTTATATTTTTTGTAAAACTGAAAACTTCCAAAGATAGAAGATTAGTCCAATAATTACGTGAGGCGTTTAGTGGAGGGAGGGGGTCGAGCCGAATCTCACCCAATCTCACATGGGGAGTGGGGGGTTTCGGCAAAAATCACGCGAGTGTGGATGGTTTTCACGCCTAACTCGCGCCTTGCTTTCCGAGTGGATACGGCGTGAATTCCTGCCGTCAATTCACGGCTCGAGAGTGAATAGAAGTTCAGATTTTCAGGCTCGAACTGACGGTGAATGCAGCCGGTGAGTGTATGGTGATACTTGGCCTCGAGGCCACCGCCTGCCGGCGACCTGTGTGTAAATTGGGGCCTAAGATATGAGAAAATCCTACACCAAAACTTGGGAGGGAGGGGGTCGAGCAAATCTCACGACATCTCACCAAGGAGGAGCGGGTAATCGAAAAATCACCTCACGTAATTTATTCAAAAATATGTATAGATATTTTGAATTGAAATCGTCACTGCCCATGGCATGGCTTCATTCAAAAAAATAAAACTAAGTAATGACTTTAGGATAGCTGAAATAAACCATTTAAGTTCGTAATATATACTAAACCCTGTGTCGATATTTGATTCCATTAATGTGGTCAACATTGTTCGATTCAAGAAGTTAATCAGTGGTTGTATTCTTGGCCTTGCGAAGATTATATTGAAATCACCGTTTTAATATAATTGACCCGAAATTTTGTTCAATAAAACTGTATCCTGCGGAGTATATCATGAATAAAATCTTGCGCAGATGAACAAATTTCCCGTACTATTGTGGTATTTAAAGGAAGGGCCTGATTTGATGTAAAAATAATATGAGCAGTAAAAACAGTAGCTCTCTCGGTAGAATTATAATAGATGGAAACCCTCCCAGTTCTGACGCGTGTATTAATTAAGTAAATCCTTTCTTTCTTCTCATTTTGTAACACAAGTAGAATTTAATTGTGCTGCCTGATTCACCAATACATATTTAACAAAATATTTTGTACTAGAAGGTTCCAACATGTGAAAACTACCACTTTACCGTAAAAACTCTATAATGGAGACTTGGTTAACACTTTTCTTCCTTGGATAATGTCAAAAATATCAACTGCTGCGCATGAGTCACTTAAAAGTTTTGGAATAAGCTATCATTTATTAAAATCTCATGCATTATTCCGAATCTCCAGAGCTTAATTTTCCATTAGGCTTCTATTTCTCAACCTATCAACTCACACCACAGTCGCGATTACACTTCATTAAGGTAATTTAACGATTACAGATCATAATTAAAAGCAAATTAAATCAAATCAATTAAACTCATATTAAATATCATATAATTACAAGCAATGAGTTTGTCAGGATTCAATTTCATGTGCCTCAAGGGACAGCTTCATTTAATTTGTATTACATAACTCAGTTGATTAAGTTATAAATTTACGTAAATGCAGGAGCTCCATTAACAGTTCTAGTAGGATTGCTAATGATTCATCTTTCGTATACGGATGTTTTGTATGAAATTTCTCTGCTGTCCAACAATAATAGAAATATTGATATGAAAAGTGACCATACATCATTCTAAATAACAATATCAAAATGCATAGTGTTAAAAACAAGAACTATGTAAGTGCACATAAGTAAATCTTAGACTACATTCGTAACATGTATTTTTAAAAAAAATTATGCTCAAAATCAAATGTTTCCAACGGTGCACGATTTTAATTATAGAATTATATAGACCGAACTTTGATATATGAGTTAAAATCGCGGTTAAATGAGAATCAACGATCATTATTTTTAATTGTCATAGAGAATTTTAATGATTTTATTTCAACTTATAATTAGGGATAATATTCATTTTATGATTGTTTATCGTCCACGCGGCAGCGTTGTAACGAGATACGTTAAAAAATGAATCCACGTTAATAATGTGAATTCTGGGAAAGAAGCTGTAATAGCACCCCAACTAAGATAAAAGCCTGGTGGTATACCTGGAACTTTAACATGAGTAATGGAGAATGCCTTAATGAGAGCGAGTTTTTACAACAACAACAAAAAACAGAAGGGTCCGCTTTAAAGGCAATTTTCCATAATTAATGTTCCAAAACAATTTCCATAAAACAAATGACTCTTCCAGCTTTAATACATTGCAGAAAAATAAACGTTTGTGCAGACCTTAATTAGATGAAAATTCCGGAATAGTTTTGGGATAATTTTTGTGTAATGCAATGCTTTAAAACAGAGGCCGCGGAACAGGTTCAAACTATGTGTTAAATTCGAAAGGTTAAAAGGAAGGGGGTGGGGGAGGAGGAGAAAATGGTATATTAGATATCCAGAAACTTCAATCTTGCTGTGCACATTCAACATCGGGAGTTTCACTATGGATTGAAGATCCGATAGTGAAACTCCGCTTATAAACATGGTAATTATGTATAGCTGGGGATTGAAGTTGACTACTAAAGCTGGAAGTACATAATTGCATTGCGTTGCATGAATGCGTTGACAGATCAAGTTTACACTGAACATTCCAATGATGGCAGACCTATTAATGCGGCATTACTTTCAATTCATTACATTCACGAGTATTGAATGCGTTGTGTGCGTAAAAGTTAAAAGTTGAACAACTGTTGCATTGCATTGCGTTGCATTGAAGGAAGTGCCGCATTAATAGATCTGCCATCATCGAAATATACAGTGTAAACTTGATCTGTCAACGCATTCATGCAACGCAATGCAATTATGTACTTCAAGCTTTAACGATGACACTATTGTGTGTACTTACCTCTGCAGATACTCTGTTACGCTTGCCGCCATAAAATGGTTTCGTTAAAAAATCTACTTCAGCATGGTAACCGGTTTGAGGGCATTGTATTGAAACTGTACCCCCGAGTTCTATCCAAGGTACTGTTAGTATGGATCTAAAGAGAAATTCTCACTAAACAAATCTAGGTGTTCTTTTTTATTGTTATTCAACTTTACCTTCCATAGCCATTTGGAAATGTTAAAATATACTCTTCGTTGCGATCACATAATGTAACTATGCCTTGACCAATGTTATGAACACCGATTGATAGGCCGAGAAACTTTGATTTCGTCCAGACATGGGCGGCAAATGTTATTTTTTTATTATAATGTTCGGCATAGAAGGCAGAAACTAAATGAAATTATATAAAAAAAAAACATAAGAAAATTGTTTATAAATATATTAATAAATCGTACTTGGCGGATGATGAGAAACTTGCTCAGCAAGAAACGTTAATTGATCCCTTTTGCACCAAGGAATAGGTCCATCGTTAACTACTTGATTATCGGGGGTTTCGTCTAAAATTGCAAGTTAAATAAAAACTTAAAAATTATAAATTTGATATTTTATAAGAACAATATATTTTCAATACCAGGAATATCCCAGTGACATTGAAATATTTCCCCTAAAATAGGATTATATGGCTTTTTGGCAACTGCACTTTTCCTTCCAGCATGATAAGCACTTAAATACCATCTGCAGACTTGTACAATGCGATCGCGTGGATCATCTAAATCTGCGATTCTAGAATAATTTTTTCTCATTGAACCAATCAGTTAAATAAATAATTTTGTTTAGTCCAATTTACTTTAAAAATAAATCTGGATGTGCAAAATAATCAGCATACATTTCTAGAAGTGATCTCCTTTCCAAGATAAAGGTCGGCAGAACAACTTTTGTTAAATCCATACCGATTTTAACTTGTGATAGGAGATGTGCAACCACTGATCCATGTGATTCCATTGATAAGTCTGTATCCTCTTCCTCCTCATAGAGTGCATCATAGTCCAGACTACCATCGTTACGGAATGGTATCGATTTCCTTGGTGATGCAGCACCACTTAGTTGTTTATCAGAAATTGAGATCACAGTTTCATCTAAAGGACGTTTGTCAGTTTTTTCAGCATCTTCTTGTGGTGGCACTAATTCTGGTAAATCTGTTGAACGAGTTGTTGGTTCCGTAAATGTTCGACTATTGCTAAAGCAAAAATAAAAGGAAAATGTTTAAATAAATCAATTCCACTCTTTATATTTGTAGCTTGTCCATAAAAAATAATATTAAAATTGTATTAGGGTAATGTTAGGAAAAACAATTATACGTAATTATATAGCAACCGACAAGCCAGTTAATGTAAACTATAAATTACGCTACAAGTAGAGCATTTTGCTGAAAGTATTTAATTCGTTGATGTAAACTATACAACTGCATGTGGTCGAGAGCTTTTAACAAAATCGTTGTAAAGTTTGTCGTGGTGGTGATACATTAACACAGTTGAATTATTGATTTATTGGAAATAAGAAAAATTACGTGATAAAGAATATTTTCTTGAATCAATACTAAAACTTTAATTTGCCCTAGTTATAAAATTTAAAATGATTGTCTTGTTACAAGAAAGAAAAGGACGAAAGTCAAGATGAATATTTGCTAATCGTTTTTTTTAATGAGGAATTTCAATTGTGATTTAGAACGAATCTACAAGGATGGCTAACTCAGGCTATTGGTATACGAGATGGATTGTATATTAACCTTCTATAATATATTTGATATCGAGTTTAGGGTCTAATATCGAGTTTAGGGTAATGCATGGCTTTACCGGCTTCGCTGCAAATTTGGTAAAAAAATATGAATTTATGTTGTGTATGTTTTAATATAAGATCTGCGCGAAAAAAATTGGAGTGCTTTTTTAGCAGAAACTGAATTTTCGGCTAACAAAGACCTCGGAAGGTGGTGACACCCGATTTGTCACTTCTGTCAAAACCCGAGAAGATTCACTGCTGACAAACACCCAGCAGATCTGTTAGCAAGTTCTAATCCCACTTCCTTGCGATGCCCCTGGGGTACTTCTTCGGAAGGTGCTAACGGGTGAAGGGGCAGCTCTCTGCGCCACAAAACAGAGTTTTAAGTCTGAGGGTTAGCAACCCGCTCCCATAAAAACACTATTGCTACGAATCGGAACTGGATGGACAACACGACGACGACCTTTGTTTTTCGAACAAGGACACGAATCCGAGAATGTGAGGTTTTTCGCTCTATTCCAAGGATAGACATCATTGTATTAATGGGTGACTTAACAGATCGGCCGTGACAACACCGGCCTTGAACAAACAATTGGAAATCAAAGCCTAAGCCTAGGGGAGCAGACACTGAAAGTGACCGCCATTTTATAGTAGCAACTATTCGCCTCAAAATCGCCGCAGATACGTCCAACGGGATGCTATAAACCATCGACGGTTTAATGTAGACCTTCTGCGGGAGAGCATTAAAAGGCGAGAATTTGCTGGGAAACTACAACAAATGTTAAGCCAACAAAGAGTTTCTGACGAAAATAACATTGAAGAGCTGTGAGATACTACAAAGGGCGCTATTATAACAGCAACGGAAACAAGCATTGGTTATGTCGAAAGAAACCAGCAACACTGGATTTCGGGGTCATCCATAAAATACGTGCGCGAAAATTGCCAAAAACTAGACCCCCCCTCCCCCCTCGTGCGCTTTTGTAATTTTTCTCGAGACCCCCCCCTCAAAGTACGTCCGTTTTTTAAAAAATACCCCCCCTGAAATGTCATGAAAAAAGTTTAGTGTTCCATCTTATTCCTGTCTTTATTTAAAAACAACATTCCAAACATTAATAAACTTTTTCTTTATAATTGTTAACGTATTAAAAAATCGATTCTCTACAATATCACACAATTGTACGTTATTTAAGATAAGTCCCATGGTGAGGTCATGTATTCTTCTAAGGAAATCACCGGCGCTGGCCGATCCTGACGATCAAAAGAAGGGATTTCGATGTGACTGGTATCAAGCATGTGTTCTTCTAACCATTCAGCATCCTCCTGTTCCTCGTCATTTAGAATTACTGCTAAAAGTTCGCGAGATCTCTTCGCAGCAATTCTAACAGGTCTCACTTTAGGTACTGCAGCAAAACCCCTAGAGCAGAGTCATTTAAATATGTTAATGAACCGAAGTAAAGCTTGCATTTTTTGCAAGTTTTTCTTTCCAAAATTCCATTTTTCACTGCAGGACAACAATAATCGTAGAGGATTTGCTGCGGGTCACTAAATCCGTTTTGTAAAGTTGGAATAACTGTCTGAAGTAGAAATAGTGGAGCAAATCGGCCGGAACCAGAGAAACACATACCAACATCACTCTGGCTAAGCTGCATAGGTGGCGGTAAAAATCGACTCGGCAAAACTTTCAAAAGTGAACTGCGGAATGGTGAACAGCAACTTTGATCTTGGCATTTAACAATTTGTAATAAATACTGGCTGCTTCGCACATGATTGTTTTGCCACTCCATACTCTTTGTTAATAAATCTTCGATATCCAGTTCAGCCTTTTCAGGATCAATATAATCGCAAACAACAGGATAGCCGTCGAATTGAAGTGCAGACCAGGACTTCGGCAAGTGTTTTTCCTGCATGGGCAAAGTTTTTCAGCTCTAGTCCCTCGTCCACTGTCTCACCTCTGTGGTTCAAGTGTGTTCCGTAATGGTCGTGTGGTAGAATAAGCTGTGTCGAAAATCAAATGTTTGGGAAATTTAAAACGCACGTACTTATCATCAAGAACCCCCCTACCCCCCCAAAATTATCGTATGTTTTCGTCACACTCGGCTCTTACCCTCCCCCCCCTTTGAGGCGCACGTATTTAATGGATGACCCCTTCGGACACAACCTGGCAAAAAATAGAATGCAAAAGGGCCTTAAAAAATAACGTGAGCTCTACAAGCAACCCAAACAAACGTCATCAACTTGAACAGGAATACTCCCAATTACACCGGGAGGTAAAGCAGCAGATAAATGAGCTCGCAGAAAAAGCGGAAAGCGCGGTAAACGCAGGCAACAGTAAATTTCTAAAGAGCTCTCGGGAAAACACTCTACTAAAAAGCCTGCCGTTAAGAGTGTGGATGGAATGCTGCTGTGCAGCGACGAGGAGCAACTCCCAAGATGGAGAGATTACATACTTCTTCGCCGTCCTAAATGGTTCACTTACACAGGAACCTCAGGAAAAGAGCAACAATGCACAGCCAATAAGAATCACCATCCGTGTACCATCCAAGACAAAAAATAGTAACCGCAATTCATGCAATGACCAATGGTAAAGCTACTGGAAAATATGGCATTCCGCCAGAATTGTTGACAGCCGACTCAAGCCTCATAGCAGATGTGCTACAGCCAATCCTGGAAAAAGCTTGGAACACCTGTACCTTTCCAGAGGATTGGACGGAAGGTATCATAGTCAAAATTACAAAAAAGGGGGCCCTAACAATATGTGACAGTTGGAGAGGCATCTGTCTATTATCTACTGTGGGTAAAACTTGTCCCACATTATATTATCAAGGATAAGAGAGGCAGTAGACCGAACGCTTAGAATACATTGCTTTCGTAGACTATTGGAAAGCGTTCGACTTGATCAATAGGAGCTTTATATGGCAGGCACTAAGGCAACGTGGACTGCCTGATAATAGAATTGATATAAGCCCTATATAACAATGCCAAATGCAGATTTCTCCACTCCATAATGGCAAATTATATGACAGCTTTGAGGTGAGTTCAGGAGTACGATAAGGATGCCTACTTTCACCATTACTATTTCTTATAGTAATAAACAACATCCTTGTCAGCGCTCTAGATATCTGTTTGCTGGCCCACAGACATCAGAACCTAAAAAACATGTTGAACAATTTGGCAACAGAAATTAGTCCAGCAGGCTTAAGGCTGAATCCGAATAAAACCAAAGAAATGCGGATTACTGCAAACATCATTGAACGGACAGCTCAGAAGACGTCTGTTCCGGAATAAATAAAGCACGAATCGCATATGCATGCCTGTTCCGCCTATGGAGATCAACACAGATCTCAACAAACACCAAACTGCGACTTTTCAACTCCAACGCTGAGGCAATTCTTTTGTATACGGTTTCGAAAGATGGAAAATCACCCAATTCATCACAGGGCCCCTACGTATCCTAAAAATCCGCTGGCACGATAGAATTTTAAATGAAGAGCTGTGCCCGGCCAAGAAAGGATAGACGACCAAATCAGGCGAAGGAAATGGAATTGGATTGGCCATACCTCGTGACGCGAAAACCTAGCCAAACAGGCCCTTGACTGGAATCCCCAAGAATCCCGTCGAGTCGGAAGGCCTAGAACAACGTGGAGGAGAACCCTATTAGCAGAGCCCGCACGAACTGGAAGATCCTGGTCGGAACTGAGAGCTGTCGCACAAAACATAGTTCGCTGGAGGGCAACTGTTTCCGCCCTATGTTCCATGAGGGATTAAGGGGAATAATAAGAAGATACTTCTTAGCAGCTCATAGAATATTGCCTATAACTATGATCACACATAAAAATACTAGAAGTAAATCTTTACGGTTTATCTTTTATTAATTAGATAAAAGCGATTTTGAAATAATGTCAAGAATTACAAAATACTGAAATAGAAAATTCTTATATGCTAATGTGATTAAATCCTACTACAAGAAGACTAATGGTAAATCGATAACAAGCTTTACGAAGTTTTTTTTTCGAATGAATCTTTTATTATAAAATCAATGCTATTTATATGTGACTTTTCTTGTGAATTTTTAAACCCCAGTGAGAAAGAAGAATACTCTGCATTATTCAGATTAGATGGAATTAAAATAAATATTAATGAAGTAAAATGTAGCATCTATCACCGGTCTGAAATAAAGATGTTGTATGAAAATTTAAACAAATTAGTCGCATCAATTCCCTAAAAACAATATAAAACTCCAGTCGTCGTTATTTAAGTCGATATTTTATAAGTTGCCTGTCAGCAACTGGTATTGTTGGAGAATTTTGTGAGAATCAGAAATTATCGATTCCGAACTCTTTGAATAATAAATCAATGCTCGTAATTGCCAATGGTGTTTTTATACGTTACATTGGATATACTGGTAACATGCATGTTTTTTTAAAAAGAAATTCAGAATATGTTTTGATTGCAAATAAAAATATGATGAAAAGGCAGAAACAAGAATATCAAAATACATATTTACATTTTAGCTGAAATTTTAAGTACGAACATTTTCAGAAAGGTTAAAATATGTATATTTATCCAAAACCATGGAGACAATAATCAATAAGCTTGTGGACTAGAATCCAATCAAATATTAGACACTGATGGTCGTTGTTTGTCATACAATAACAGAGAAACTCATCCCAAATATTCACCGGTTTATTAAGTATATTCTGAGTGTTCTAGGTTATTCCAAGGCTTTCGTCAGAGTATAGCACACTGTTTTGTTGGGTTACCTGCAAGCTATCGATATGGAGCCAGAACTAAAAAAACTGGGTTGAATATTTTCTTCGGTGATTGTTACCTTGGATAATTTGGTTGTCCACCTTTGCTCCATGTCAATATAATAAGGTTCCACAAATTGCCTTAGGACAATCTTTTTAGTGTTGCGATCCCTTGAGGAGCCAAAAAATTAAGTAAAAAATTGTGGGTCCCCTTACTATAATATTGCTTGAAAGATACAAATCCAAACATTTGGAGCGGTTTTCTCGGTAAGAAACCAAAAATTTAATCTTAAGCAGACGACAGCAAAAATAAACAAGTTTGATCGGGTTCCATCTTCTTCCGTCAAATCGTATCGTAAAATTTAGGTCGTTCGACACATCCGCGACGACACCGCCTCGATGCCTTCCGTGTCAGTGGCTTCCGTAACAAATTTTTCACTCATATTCACACAGCACCACCACCACAGCATCAATGCTCAATGTTCTATGGCATTTGCCTTTTAGTTTTCAAATGTGTAGAGTGATCTCAAGTGCTTCATGGTATTTAGGGTAGAACATCTTGCTGCAATAGCGTTGCTCTAACAAGATGTTCTAAACAAGTTTGTACATATGTAGTAGGAAGATGAAATACATTTGGGTATTCCAGCAACTCATCAAAGCATCAAAGCAATCTTTACATTTCTTACTTACATTGTACTATGTACTTTGTTATTCCGTATAAAAAAACTTACAAAAAATTTTCGTCGGATTTTAAAAAACATTTTTCACGTAAATTAAAAAATATTGTGGCAACGTTTTTTTGTAGTTTTTTCGGACGCCTGAAGGGTTCTAAGAATCTCGGCGCTATACTACATCGGATCGATCGAAAGTATGTCGCGACTTTCCCAAATTGTTTCCATGAGAGCTGTCGCGGGAGCTTTCTGCGTATACTGATACCTTATTCATGATGTGATGTTATAGCGTTACCTAAATACAGGGTGATATTAGGTATTTCGCCTGAATAAATAGAAATAGCAATATTAACACCTTAGCCACATTTAGGGAATATAGCAAGTCGATTACTCATTATAAACGATAATCTGAGATACTTTTCTTTTGCGCTGGGCCTGGTGAATTTTGTTCCACCTCCTTTCTGAGGCCAGCATGCAGATCATTTTAAAATTCGAAAGAAAAATTAAATGGAACATTCGCAATGTGTTAAATTTGTACTCTTGTATAGAAGTGAAACAAAGTCTCAAGATCGCCATCATCGAACTAGTCGTAATTGTCAAAAATTAATATTATGTGACATTCTAGCAAACGACAGTAATGTGAATTTTTAGAATCTAAAAAAACGAGAACTCTTCATGAAAGTAAACCCTTTATGAAGTAAATACGGATCTATTGAAGGTAAACTAAGAAAACCCATCAAACAAGATGAAAACAGAAAACAAAAGACAGGCGAAACAGGATAAGACCACATACACAAAGATGCACAATACTGGCACAAGTAAAAATCAAAGAAAACATACCCTAATTTAATAAGCCCATTTCAAATCGAAATCTTTTAAGTTTTCTTTTCAATTTCACAGCCTATAAATAAATTACAAAAAGCTATAATAATATACTAAATAAACACAATAACTAAGTTTAATCAAAATGTAAGCAACTTCAAGGTGTGTACCTTCCGATTTCAATGTGATATCAATTTCAAGGTCTTACTATATGTAAGCGTGCAAGAAAATTGAGCGTTTTTACAAAGGACAGAAGTATTAGAATTTGTAATTAATGGTATTGGCGGTGAAAATTAACAAAAATGGATTTCACTTGTCGCAATTAGGTATATTGTAATTGACTGTTGATTTAATTACAATTTATGGAATGATTTAAAACAATATTCTGGCAAAGAAGGGAAATCGATTATTTTATTGTAGTTTTAATGATTGATGTAAATGGTATTTTCTATATTAATAAAAGAAAGTGTTTATCAGTTCATGTGTGTGCCTACTTGTGCGTACCGGCACGTGTTGGGGCCAAACTAGAAGAGATAGAAATTTGATGGTTTTTGTAGATGCATGGATACCCCAACAGGTGACTAAAAGTTTCAGTTTTTCGATATTTTAATTACTTTTATTTTAATTAATTAATTAGTACGATTATTCACCATTTTTTACGCTCTACGCCTGTTGCAACTCGATTTTGACCCACTTTCATGTAACCATTAAACTTCAAATTTTGCACAAATGTAGAGTTCTCGTGATAATGCAAATGACATTTTTGCAAAAAAAAAAAAAAAAAAGATGGCGACCGAATTTTGCAATTGAGTTTCCCGATCTCCGACATGGGTATCTAATGAAAGGGTATGACAACTAGATAACAATTAGCTTTGCGGCGTCATTCCAAATTCAAAATGGCGGCCAACACAAGATGGCGGAAGACATCGCATAAAAAGTAGAAAATATAAGCTAGAAACTTAAAATTTTACAAATATGCATGGTTCGGGTGAACGGACGATGGTCCAATTACATTGACCGTTTTGTTGGCTGCAAGATGGCGGTCAAATTTTGCAATTTTGTTTCCCGACCCCCGGCATAAGTATTAAATGAACGGGTATGACAAGTTGAACACTATTAGCTGTGGGGCGTCATTCCAAATTCAAAATGGCGGCCAAAATAAAACGGGCGATACACTTTTTCTTTAGAAGCCACTAGATATGGGTATCAAATGAAAGGGTATGGAAAGGAGAATACTAATAGCACTCTAGCGTCACTCCATCTTCAAAATGAAAGTGTATGACGAGTATAATACAGAAGCTGGGTGACGTTATTTTAAATCAAATATGGCGGTCACCACAACATGGCGGAAGTTTATAGTTTTAAAAAAAATCGCTTTTATTTTAAAATGAGCTAAAAAGTAAAAAATAATTTTGAATGAAGGGTTTTTATTGCTCCAGCCAGTATATAGAAGCAACCTATTTGTCGAAATGTAAAAAAGCGTGGGGCGCTAACAATAAGTTACAGTGTTAATAGTGTTATTTATTACATTTTTTAGGGGCACTAAATTGTGCATTTTCAATTTTTGCAGATTTATTCTTTTTTCATTATAACTTTTTCCTACAGCGGACACAATCTTATTTTATTGAAAGGCGTTTCAATGCTCGCGGATTTATGCTAGTAATAAATAAAAGATGAAACACTACAAAAGATTTTGACTTATTAATGAAATTTTGGTTACAATAAGATTGTTCACTATAATTTTCATGATAACGTACCGAGTATAATCAACAATACATAATTTAAACAAACTCTCTAAGTTCGCCTACGCTCGTCTCTATATCTCATTATTAAATTGATTCGCTTTCAGAAAATTTGCGGAAGGATGGTTATCTATGCTTAAGTAATGCAGTATTGCTTTTTATCTTAAAATGAACGGAGCGCCAGTGATGGTTCTTACTTTTACACAAAATACATTAAGATAATGTATTCAAAAAGTAGTCAGCACTAAAATTTTACGTAAAAACGTTTCGACTACGGGGGAATTTATTGAAAATCTCTTAAAAACAAAATGACTCAAGGGATTTTTATCTTATCATTATGTCCTTTTTCTGTTTATTTTATGTGATTAGATGTAAAACTTTATTAAATTTTATCGAGTTACATTTTTATTTATTTTTGAATATTAAGAGAAAACAGAGTGCTGGATTTTTTGGTTAATATTCAAATCGCATAGATAACACGCAATTTTTTTAAGTTTCATATAAAATTTATTTTTGACACATAACTTAAGGACATGTGACACTTTATGTTTTAAAGTAGAAAAAAAAAATTTTAAGAAAGAAAAATATAAGAAAAATTGTTCATCCTTAACTTAGAAACTTAGCGAAGCAGTAAATTACAAAAATAGAAATAGAAAAAGTTTGAAACTTGAATGAAGAGATTATATGAACCGAGAGAACAAACAAATATTCCTGCTTCTGTAGAGAGTCATTTTATATACATATAACATAGTAGTATATATTATGATAAGGGTGACAGTAATTAAGAATCATTTATGACATGGTTGGCACATGTGAAAAAGCGCACATAGTAAATCCTTGCCGACAGACATTATTTTAACAATATATACATATACTATATGGTGGTATGTAAACATAAATCATTGCCGTATTATCCCGAGTCCCGATTCTATCAACCGGTAAAGTTAAAGCGAAAAAATGGCAGGAAGGACGATATTAAAGCTAAAAAAAATGGAGAAAAATAGCATAAGAACTTGACTCTCCTCATGCTTTCTTCTTTTATAAGAATCTACTTCCAAGAAAAGCATTTTTTTCTTTTTGCTCTTCAAAGAATAAAAAGCAACTTATCATGTGTGGTTGAATACAGAATATATTGTCGTTGCTCTAAGCATGTACGGAAATATCTTCTACAGCCATGAAAATTTTATGATGTCACCTTAAAGTTACTCTTAGACTATTTAAATTTATCTAAAAAAGAAAGAAAAGAACAAATATAGAAAATATATAGCAAGCAATAAGTTGTAAAGTGATGAAGAGAAGGGGATGTCTAAATTAGATAAGAAAAAAGATGGTAATTAGACGGTTTGCACATTAATTATTTCTCTAATTACCTCAAGCTAGCTCTGCGTAAAAACCATTTGCCAGAAAAATTTTTAAGCATTTTTATTATCACAATTTCAAACACTTTCAAACACTTAAGGAAAATTCGAAAATATTTTTTTTTATTATTTATTTTTTTTTTTACTAAAAAATATCACTTAATATGTTATTATTGTGCGGCGGCTTATTTTTCACAGCCCGAACACGGCGACAATCACTAATCAAGATTAATAAATAATTACCCATCAGAATAGTTTAACTCCAATTAAATGTGTGCTGGCTTGTCCCAATGGAAAAGAATCCGAAGAAATATTTTACTCGGCACTTTCTTTGTGTTTTTTTTTTTAGATTTTTGTGGCGTGGTTGGGCTCTGCTAATATTTTCATTCTAATATCAAAACAAAACCACTCATACTCCACAATAATAAGGAGAAAATTCAGGTTTCATTCGTCCAGAATTCTTAATATCGACATTCGACTAATAAAACCACCTTTAACCCGATATATTAGTTATCCCTTTGCGGAGAGAGATACTTTTAACTAAATATATTTTTTTAAAGAACTTCTAGCACGTTGTACCAACGCCAGGGAAATGCGAAAAATTGATAAAAGTTCTACTGAAGAATAAAACTCTAAATACCACAAACACAACCATAAGAATCCTATTTTGGGTGCCTACAGCGCAAGGATGTTTTCCCCAGCCGAGAAAGGCTTTCATATGGTGGAGCGCACTTCTCCTTATTATAGGGGGTTCTGATTGCTGTACAGACGAAAAGCCTAGACACGACTGCGGGGACGCTACAGTTAATGTCACTTGTGAGGAGATTTCTTCTGTTTTTTTTTATTGAACGAATTTCAAAATGATGTACGAACCTGCACTTGAAAAAAAATTGTGCCAAAAAAGTAAATTGTATTACAAATTCATGAGTCAGTATGAAGCAGGATTTGATATTTATTATAAGGTCATTATATTCTTTGTTTGTACAACATTAATAATGACAGCACACTGACTCGCAATAATACTGCTCTTATTCAAGGGATACTCCCAACGGATTAATTCTACCACTATATATAGACTGATGATGATCTCCTCAACAATTTTTCAGAAGGTATTCGGTGTTCGTTTCTCATTTTTTCTTAAAGCAACATTAATGTTATGAAGGTAGAACATGGTTCTTTTTAAATTAAGTAGAATTCTCGAAATTATGACGAACAAGTGCCAATTAACTAAACATTGTGCTTACACATACTTGCACATGCTTTCTTAGTTTCATTCGTAATCTGTTAAGAAAAATTGTTTTTTTGTTTAGTAAGATGGGACATACACAGATTTAATATATGCGCATAGCCGCGAAATAAATTTCACTATTTGTTTCATGGTAATGCTTACATTTACATTCGTTTTGTAAATATTTGGAATATTTGTTAGCTTATTATATACTAAATAGTCGAAATTGTTTACCAATGACCCCGAGTGAACCAGCTTCAAATTTTATCATAATAATTACATAAAGAAGCACTATGTTGAAAATATAATTGTGTGTAGTTTTGTAGTTTCCTAGTTCTGACATGACCGACTACATTAAATATTTTTAGTAGTTCACATTTTTTTCCATTTTTCGTATTATTGCAAAAGTGTCCTTCATAAGTTGTGATATTTTGAAGGGGTTGTTTTTTGAGAGAAAATACTCGCTCACCCCTTCACCCTGCAGCCCTCCCCTTCACGCACATTACGGTTTAGCTGTTCGTTTATAAATAGAACAACTCGGTTGTGGAACTCTCTTCCGCAGTCGGTGTTTCCGAGCTCATATAACATCTCTGAGTTCAAACGCAAGGTTCATCGACACCTACTCATGCACCCCCCAGACCCCTAACCTATCCTTTCTATTCTATCCTTCAGATCAAGCTTACTACTATACATTGCACCATGACTCGAACGACATGACGGACTAGTAGTACAAAGGGTGACTCCTAAGCTTCATCGTATCACAAAAAAAAAAAAAATGGCGCATGTTCTCAGTCAGCTTACAAAGCGTGAATACATAAATGCCCGAGATGCGTGGCTGGCTGAAGGTGCTGGGGCTGTTTAAATACATATAGGTGACCCAGATCGCTTGGATGCAGTTGCAAGAGATCTCCAAACAATAATACATTGATTCCTCCAAAGAACTCGACTTCGCTGTTTTTGCCAGCGCCATTTTAAATTTTCTAATTTTGACAACAGATTCATTAATTTCCATTTTTTTTTTTTTAAATTTTACAACAGATTCGTCATTTGTGACCTTAAAAACTCCGGGATACCGATTTTCAGTGGATTCAAAACACATTTCCAAAATTCATCCGCCATTTTGAATTTTCAAGATTTTAACAAAGAATCGTCGTTTGTGGCCCTAAAAACCCCCCGATGCCGATTTGCAATGGAATCGGAACGCAATTGCAATCTTGGAAGCGCCATCTTGATTTTTTTACAAAATTGTCAGATTGCATTAGGCCGCTATACACTGAGAGGAAAACTTGCCGACTCTCAGTATATGGCTTTCATAAGAATCCGTTAAGTAGAAGTAGTTAAAAAAGCTGTCGAAAGATTTGAACCAAAGAAACAAACAAATATACGAGACCAAATAAAACCATTAGAAAATTATTGGAAGTATTAATCGATAAAGCTGTTCTCAATGTTTCTCAACGCCATGTTTCAATTAAATAATTCAAAACCGCTGACAATTTAAAATTACGGAACCGTTTTAGAAACTCAGCAGCTTCATACATCAAAATGTCGTAATTAAAAAAAGGTATGGAAATGAACTACGAACAACTACGAAGTACGACAAGTACAAGGAATTTACGAAGTGAAATTAATACCCTTATAATATAATTCATTGTAGTTTTGGTTTACTGACTGAATGTAATAGCTTTCGCCAATTTTGTTTGCAAAATTATTTCCCCTCTTAAAACATTGAAAAAAAGCACATTCTATGGCATAAGTGAAAAGGCGTTAAAAACTACCTTAAATCCAGAAAAATTGTGCCTTTCACTAGAGCAAACTGGCTTTAGTCAGATCATCCTTCTTTCTTTTTATTCTCAAGATTGCATTAATAATAATGAAATCATGTTTTTAATCCTCAGGGAAAATTCTGTAAAATTGAAAAAAGGGATAATACCCCACTTAACACTTTCTTGATAATTTGCTAGGTTACTTTTCTGCGTACTTAAATGGAAAATGGTGGAAAATGGAATGTATTGTACATTTCAGTAATACGTCATGACACACTTTTTGTACCTCTTTGTCTTTTATGTTCGATTGTTCATCATTCAAAACTTGGATTTTGTCACGAAAGCAGTCAATTGTTAGTTTGAAATTATGTTAAAAGGGGCATCGTGTGCAGACAACATCGAATCGAAGGTAGTCCCAGTTGTTTGGCAACGAAGCGCAAGGTGTCATTATAAGAGTAGCTTTAACCTTTGATAGAAAACTTTAATTGTAAATTTAGGAAAAGGAAAGGGTAGAGCTCAAATATGGTCAATAAGAAGTATTGGCACAGCTTATTCAATTTATCTTATTAATGAAATAACTGATTTATTTCAGATGTAGATTAAAACTGCTGCGAAAGAAATACTGACCTCTAGATAAATATCTATATATTGAACTAGAAATAAACTTATACAAAACCTTAGTTAACTACATATGTGGAATTTTTCTGGTGTGTTTCACAAGAATCCCAGTTATCCCAGGAGGTTGGCAAATCATGAACTTCAACAAAGCATAGGTTAAACCATAGGTATGATTAAACTATGGTATTATCTTAGTTAACCATGCAGCAATTTACCGGTGTGAAACATGTGTTTTAACCACAGTCCCATTTAACTCCTGTTAGAGAAATTACGAGTTACGTATGGGCCTGTGGTAATCCTAGGAGGTTGTCAAATAATGAACTTCTTTAACAAAGCATAAGTCAAATCATGGGTATTACCTATGGTTTGACCTATGCGTTGTTAAAGAAGTTCAAGAAACAAGAAAGACCAAGAAAGTTCAAGGAACAAGAAAATGTTGGAGAACGTGATTTAAAAGGGCTAATTATTCAGAGCGGTATAATTTCACGTAAAAAGCATTCGTGCCTAAATTTTGACATATCTAGATAAACAAGCTTTCTAATGTAAAACAAACTTGGCTTGATTATTGTTCATTTTGTAACTAATTTCGGGTCGAAGCAATACGATATTCCGTAGAGCTATCTACGACTTTTAGTAGTATTTCAAACATTTTCTTGTTACTTGATGTTTCTTTAAAGTCGGCTCTACACAATGCGGTGAACGTTTCATTCGACAATTGGCTTCCAACGTTTGAGTCAATACCGACATCAGCCCGAACGTGATCAAATACAAACGTTTCATTCATTCATTGCGCTCCTTTAATCCCTCATGGGACATAGGGCGGAAACAGTTGCCCTCCAGCGGACTCTGTTTTGCGCGACAGCTCTCAGCTTCGACCAGGATCTCCCAGTTGTTGCGGCTTCTGCTAGTAGGGTTCTCCTCCACCTTGTTTTAGGTCTTCCGACTCGACGGGATCCTTGCGGATTCCAGTCGAGGGCCTGTTTGGCTAGATTTTCGTTTTCGCGTCGCAAGGTGTGGCCAACCCAATACAAACGTTGGGCACTTGTAGTTCGATCATCGATCACACTATGCGTTCTACCAACAAGCCTCCAACGTTGAAGGGTGTTCATAGCACCGTGTAGAGCCGGCTTTGCATTTATCATCCTTTTGAGTGGCTTTGCCATCGACAATCGGAAAACTCAAAATCGTCTCAACTAATGGAATTTTAAATTTATCGATAAAATTCAAGTCCAATTTACTGCATGACAGCATCTACTACATATAATAATATCATTATTATATTACGATTTATAATTTACTTCAAATCGCAAAACTAAAAAATTAGCAAAAACGTCTATCAATCCGACGAAGTGAACACGCTCGTATAGGTTGACTTGGTTCACTGCAACGGGACGGCAACGTCGAGCCGAAAGTTAAGCCCACGTCGCATACACAGCCAACGGATGAATGTCCAGTGCGTGAACAAGCATTCATAGTTATCTAAAGAGCACTGAGTGACGGACAAGGGTCCGTTGCAAAAAACAGAATGATGCCCGTTGCCGTTAACAAACGGCCTAAGATTACTTCATATAATCATAGAAACAATGTTAATAGATATGAGTGATACCCCTATCACATCTTTAAAATAGATAGGTCCGACCTTTCCGGCTTTTTAAATCCATGGTTACCAAGCTTTTCTTGTTCGTCTAACTGTGAACTTTCGACTTCCATAGAAATTTTTCAATTATGCATGACGGGACTTTCAGTGTCACCGGCTCCCGGACTATTATATAAGCATGTAGTTATTGTTGTTGTTCGCTTACACAAAATCTAAAAAACTAGGCAACGTATGCTCACATTTTTTCAAAACTAAAGGGAGCATAACTGGGGCTTTAAAAAATTGTATAGGACGAAAAAAATGGGAGACCATTAGCATACTCAGTAGACCGGTTCTTGTTCAATTGCGTAGGTCAAGTAGCATTGTGTGTGGTTAGTACTTAGTTGGGGGACTGTTTTTGATAAAACGACTCTTGCGTTTGGAATGATCTATTATGCCATGAGCATACCTCTGGCAGGACCAACTAAATTATTTTTACTCGGGTTCTCCATATTATTATTGTTATTTGGGGACACGAGTTTAGGATTTCTAGATAAAATATTTGAATCTCTTGAGATTTTTCTGGCGATTTGAAATACGATGTTAAGTGCTACAGAACTTTATAAATTAGTTAAAGACAGAAGAAAAATCTTGATGTATAATTAACTGTTATAGATTAAAGTGTGGCCCTGCCTCCTAGAAAGCAAGATATGTTTTTATATAGCGATATTATTATTAGGGAGAGAAGGCTTGTTATTACAGTTATGCGCATTGTTAATGTAGTTGTGATCCGTAAGTTGCTGAAAATATATTGTGGTAGACAAGAAAAAGAAAGAAGTAAATAGCAGTCTTTTAGTCAATTTGTGATTTCTACTTGATTTAAAATAATACTAATTTGATTGAACATAACATACTAGTGTGGCCTTAAGTTGTCGCAAGCATTATTATTCCCCTCAGAATCAAATTAAAATGTTCATGTTCTCATTAAGGTCATCATTACAAATGACATTAAAGTAAATCATCCCTATGTAAACCGTAGTGTAGCAAATGTAGAAACTTGTATAATATATCGTCTATATTTTACAAATATATCTAAATAATTAACCTATGCCAGTTTCTATAATTTGTAAAAATAAATTCTAAATAATTATAGATTTTATGTTTGAAATTTGCGTTAAATATTGTTTTTAGTTTACCAAGCCCAAATAATGAGTATAATTTTGAATAACTGGCTAAAAGTGCATAACATTACTGCATTGTTTTTGAACGTACTGTTAAGAAGTTGGGGCCTACTAAATTATACAATTTCTGAATAAAATCATACTTTAGAAATAGTGATTTGCAAGAAAATCCTTTCAACCTTATATTGACGTGCAACACGCACGAGGTATATAGTACATAATTATAAATTTAGACCTTACAACTTGCCACAGGAAATTCATTAAAAAAATTGCATGTATTCAAATGAAATTAAGTGTATCACATCGTTTTTATAAAAAATTGCCTTGTCCGACTCCATCATTTATACTAAAGTTCAATATTTCATGTATATACGTGCCCGGGGAATTTTGGTCTCCTCAGAAGGCTGATATTCCAAATACAATTTTATGTTCCTAATGAAATTCTTTTATTGCAAAAATCTCTTGTAAGCAGCTATACACACTACTAAGTAGGTGTTCATTCACGGATAAACGAAAATATTTGATAGGGAATGTTCGACATTCCTTTGCGTACAGTAAATTTATATAGATTTTTTACATTTAGTAAAAGACCCTAAAAATAACAAACGGCATCTCTTAAGACTATTCTCGCACTGAATATAAATTAGCCAAACGCTTCGAGATAAGTTCTACATGAATTCTTCATAATTTTGATTTAAAGAGATTTAAGAGAAACATTTTCAAAATTCTTAGGGACCTCTTAAATTGTTAATGTTTTAATAAATAAATTAATGTCTATGAACACTAAACAAACAAAGCCTATACGTTAATGCACATGAATACAAAGAAGACAGACTAACAAAGATGAAGGAAAAAGGTCTCAAGAGATTCGATTCCTGAACTATAATTTAATTCCAATAACTTATTAAATCAATGAATATTTCCTGCATTTTCATTTGTAAAAGCTGGAGCCACTGTTGTACCAGAATCAATCAAGTAATTTTAAGGCAACGCACGTTCCTTTATCATAAAATCACCCAAAAGGGAGATTGCCTGGAATTTGGTTATCCAATTTAGTGTGGAGAGATGTTCTTAAAGGGGATATACGACTATCTACTTACCTAATTTTAGGAAAAAAACAAATTAACTCTTGTTACTTTTTCTGATTTACTTCAATAAAATTGTTTATGTTCGGATAACATGCAATTTACTGGGGGCTTTTCCTGTGCAATAACTGAATTAATGAGAGCCTTAGCATCTTGTTATGCAGTGTTGTTTTATTTATGTGTTCATGATTAAGAGGGATAAAATGGATTGTTCACTTACCAAACAGGAGACGTTACTTGGCTAGTAAATGGATCATCATTAGCATCAAAGAAGTCATCCTCTCCTTCAGAACTTGAATATGAAGTTTCTGGGACAACAAGCGCCATTGCTGGGGGTAAAACTGAAAGTTAAAATTTGACTCTATATGAGATAATGTATATATTTCAAATGGCAGTTTTGTTTATCTGTTTTAAATATAAGTTGTTTTTTTTTTGGAATTTTTGTTAGCCAATCTTAGTCTTCGAAAAGATATATCGTATCATTTATATGAGAAATTTATATCTCTGTATATAGTCTAGCAATTTAGTTTTGAATAACAACAAAAATCGATACTAAACAAACACACTATTTTTCATACCTGACATTTTAGTATTTATTGATACACACAATACACACAAATACAATCATTATTATAGTTATTTCATTATTTTAAAACGTTTTTGTTAATAATCCTAGTTAGTTCCACAGAACGCGCATTGCATAAAATTCTCTCAATATCATATCATTATCACACCACATAAAGCAGGCTTTCTAGATAGGAGATTAGACTTATCGACCATGACCAGTCAAGTACTTTTTCATTTTCAAAAAGAAAAGTCCACTTAAACGATTTTTACAAAATATACAAAAAATGGTCTTTATTTAAATTCAAAATATGTTTAATCGATGAGTTTAGTTTGGCGGATTAATTTTGTAGCTGGTGTTCTTGACAGCGTAAAAATGTGACTTTAATTTAGAAATATCAAAAGCTACTGATACAATTTATTATGAACTATTAGCTTTGTTCAGTAGTTTTCAGGGGCCTTATCATGAAATGCGATTCGAAAATGAAATTATCCGAAAATCGAAAAAAGCGATCATGCCCTGCGAATTCGAATCGGTTTGATGCGATTACAAACGGAATTTTTTCCGATAGCTGTGCATCTGTCGCATTTCGATTTCGCGAGTGATTGGTGCACACTTTAGGAATAAAAAATGTAAATTTATATTTCATATTTTCTTATAACTACATATTTAATTGATTATATAAATAAACATTTTTTTAGGGGAAAAGATACAACACAAAAACAATACGAAATTTTAGTAACTTGGATGAAGACAAATCCCAGTTTAGCTAAAGGGTATTTGAGCAAGCATTCTTTTCTTCTGCATTTATAGTTTATCCATTTTGGACAGATTTTCATTGCCAGTATTGTAAGGACTTCTTTCAGATTTGTTGAAATGGTTGGTTGCGCCATGCCCACAAAACTATCCTGCCTCGTGCCTTTTTGGTATCCTCCTTCCGCGAAAAAACGTAAAACAGACGCAAGCTTTACATAGCTTGGAATGGAAACCGAATTAGCCGCTGGGTTAAATTCATTGTTAATCTCTTCTAAAAGATACGAAAACACCGGCTTTGATACTCGAAAGAATTGTATAAAGCTGTAACAGAAAATAATTGTAATGAAGAAACTAATAAAGTTTGTGTACTCATATTGCATCAGGGAGCCCCATAGGATCCGAATTATCACGAAGTTTTCTTTCAACCAATCGCATATTTTGAAGATTTTCTTCTTCACTGTCAGATGATGAGAAAAACGCTTCGACACTAATCATTTTTATATAATAATGTATATAATATATATTTTATATATTTTACCTTCGATTAAATTATTTAATTATTGTAAAGAAAACTCACAAACTTTATTACTTTATTGGCATGAAGCTGCCTGCTTTCCCAGTATCCCATGATAAGGCCCCAGGACTGGACAGATCAGAACAGAATAGAAGAGAATTGGACAACTATCAATTAAACGTCAAACCTTTTAGAACAACTTAGCATAGAAAATCTAATGAACGCTTTCTTGTACTTTTTTGTTCTGACAATTTCCGTTGTCAAAATTTCATATACACATTTGTCAAAACTATAAAAAACAACAACAAAAAAATCTTGTCCAAAACAGTCCCTAAAAAAATCGAGAACAAAAAAGTGAAGTTTCGGACTATTTAGAACAACTTAATGAACACCAGACTAGAACTGTTTCGGACTAAAAATAACAAGTTCGATAACTAATGAACGCCAAAACTTGTACTTTTCTATCCTAGAATGTTTTAAATCGTTCTGATTATAGATTATAGAACAGACTGATTATAGCTAGTAAATTATAAGTGCCTTCCATCATTTGAACAAAATTTCATGACTACGCAGTTAAGAAATGATATTAGATGATTGTGTTCCTTAAACAGAAAAACTGGAGACAGCTGCACCGTTTTGTTAGTACTAGATCTAAATATAATATTCAACGAAAGCATAACTTTACGCTTATTATGGCAATTCGATATAAATACTACAGTAAAATGAGTTCTCTTAATCTATATATATAAAACAAAGTCGAGTTAGTTACACCATTTAAAACTCAAAATTTGACGAATACTATCATTCCCCATACATGATCGTCATCGTTGGCGGGTTTAGCGGTACATCTGGAGAATGGTCAAAGAGTTTATTTCAACGCATCAAATGTTGCTCAACGCCTCCAGCGACAGCTTTAACCAGTTTATTTTCGATTTGCCAAAGCGATCCGTTTGCACGAACGTTACTCTGATCTAAGATGCAACGTTATTACACTTGGAACGACTCATGGAAGAAATTTCAAAGTCGGTAGCAAGGCGAAGTGGTTCCTGATCATTCCGATGTGCGTTCTATTGATGCTCTTGGTCCATTTACACAGTTCATCTGAAGGATGACGAATGCTTCTACTTGTCGTTGTTGCTGGTGAATGTTCGTAGGCCGATGTCATTTGAATCACTTCGAACTGTCAATGGTGAGATATACCCAAATTTCGTGCTGCTGCTGCTCAATTTGGTTGAAATCGATACTCATTGGGACATGTTAATCGCTGAAGAAATTGGTGTGGTTATCGAAGCGCCGCCCCATACGAGAGAATATATTAGAGAAGAGGACGAATGTAGGATTTATAAATAAGAGCACGGGCCGATGGCTGGAGGAAGAAATTGCATCTCTTAAGAAATCTCAAGCACTGAGATGCTTGTTTGGCGATTTGAAATATGTGGTCATTCCATCGCAAGTCTTTGGCCAATGTCACGCCTAAGATGTGTAGAGAGAAGTCGGGCATTAGTTCAACTTGACCCACCGTCAAGGATGGAGAGATGAGACAGAGACCAAAACCAAGTTGGTGGGGTTGAACTCGACACGATTCTTTCTTCCTCACTCTAGAAAAGCTGAGAATTGGTTGGAGGGGATTGAAATTAGGTCATTTATAAAGATGAGAAATAGGGCCGGTGATAAAATTGACCTCTGGGCGAACCCCGCAGGGATGGGGTGAGATTCAGATTTGAAGCCATCCAATACTATCTTAATTGAACGGCCGCAAAGGAAACTCTCAATCCACTTATACAGAAGTGAGAGTTTAGCTAACAAGGCAGAGTGCCATATTCCATCAAAAGCCTTAGAGATATCCAAAGCAACCAAACTAGCTAGATTCCCCAGATCCATGCAAACTTCGGTTGAGGTGTTCTGTAAGGCAAACTATAAGATCGCCAGTGGATCTTTTTGTCGGAAGCCCTATTGTTTGTCATTGATGAGAAGGTTGGATTCTAGATATCCCATAAGCTTTTTGTTAATTATCGTTTTGGAGAGAATAGAAGTAATTGCTATTGGGCGGTAGTTGAAGGGAAGGCTGGAGTCACCTTTTTTCGGTATTGGCTGAACACGGAGAAGTTTCCAAGAGTCTGGGTGAACTCCGGAGGAGTATGATAGGGCAAAAAGTTTGCGCAGAAGTTTAGCCAAAGGTTAGGCGCATTGTTTTAAGACGATAGGTATGTATATTATCGGGTCCAATGGATTTGTTGGCATCGAGGCACCTGTACTTCTCACGAGTCCCGAAGAAAACCCTTCGCATTAAATGAGCGTTGTGCTCGAGAACCGGGGGTTATGACAAAAACTAAGCATAATTACGCTTTGAGGTGTGAGTGCAATTTACTAAAAAAATGAAGTAAAATATTTCAGTTGAGACGCATGTGATTTCTGCTAATTCGCCAACTAAAATCCGATCATTGATGAGTTCCAGTATAACAACAAATGTCCACATTTCCAGGGTCAGTTTGAGTCAAACATTTCCTGAGAAGAATTTAATCACATCACGAAATTTCTAATGTTATTACGTAACTGTGTGCCTCAATAAGAAGCAATGAATGAATAATAACACAGTTCGTTTTATCTATCGCTTGTGTAAACTGGTTATCTACTAATTCAATTAATTATTAAAGGATTACTTCAATTATTGATTTTAATACAATTCTCATTAACATAAATCATTGAATAATCTCATTCTAGAGGAGTAAGATAAATTGTTCTGCAATTAAATCTAATCTTTTAGCTTTTGAGAAAGTGCTTTTTGTGTTTAATTTTCTTTATTAAAACTATTTTGATTTAATAAGAAATTAAAGAAAGTCTAATTTATTAATAATAAGCTCAAGTCAAATTCCTTTAACCTCGCGAGTCCTGAATAAAACTCCGTCCATTGAGTGAGCTTAGGACTCGATAACGGGGTTGGCATATCAGTTTCGGGTAAAAAAGAATTTGAGGTGAACAGAGGTGCTAAGTAAGCGGCATTGAATTTGCTCTGGTATAACCTCCCCTTTATAAATGATAGAAGGTGTTGTGGAATAGATAAAATTCTTCTTGGTGGAAGTTACAAAGAACGCAGGGGCGTAACGAAGGGAGTGTTTAGGGTCAACCCTCGGAAACTATCAACTTTATCAACTCGACGAACCGTTTGGGGTAAAACCTTCAGGTGCAGCAGAGGTTTTCCGGTCATACAAAAAAAAACAAAGGAGTAGTCTCCACCAGTGCCAACTACTTGAAACCTAGCACCAAATTTATTGTAACTGCAGCTGCCTGATAAGAACATCGTGCGAAGAGTTGTGTGATAATGTCCAGACCCAGCAGCAGGTCAGCATTGACTTGGTCGATCATCTCTCCATCGTCGAGGAAGACGTAAGAAAGTTACGAATAAGACACTGGAAAAGACGGGCCAGAGATCGGCATTCATGGAGGCGAACGCTGGAAGAAACCAAGACCAACAAGAGGCTGTGAAGCTCCTGATGATAACTCAGAGCTTCAATTGCTGTTCGATTTTTAAAGCCGCATTCCGTGTAGCCTCGCGACACAGTATCCCCGTGCACCAGTAAATATAGCCGCTCGTTTTAAGAAATGGAGGGGACATAAAGTACTTCGAAAAGAAATTTGGCGTACCCTACTTTGGAAACCACTGCTCCAAAGGACCTGTTAGAGTTTATGCGTTATAAAAATATCGGTTATTCAATAAGAGAATAAATAATGAAAATTCAATCAGAATTTTTATATTTCGTGAAAGGAAAAATTAAAATTATAATAAATTGTAGCTATTTTGTACTAGAAAAATTATTTTCACTATTCACAGTGAAAGTATGGGTGAATTCCAAAATGCATCACTGCAGAATTCAGCTACAGACTTCCAATTGCTGAATTCTGCATTGATACCGCAATCACTTCATGGAATACCAATTATTTGAACTAAATAATTCAAAATAATGTATTTAAAAAAAGTTTCCACTAAAATTTTTGAATGGTTATTGGCAAAAATGAACCTTAATGGAAGGAAATGCTGAATAAAAGAAAAACAGATAATATGCTGACACATTTAACTTTAAACTTGTCCGTTAGGAAAACAAACAATTTGGACAAGAGTAAATCCTTGTAGAAAAAGTTCTCAAGTGTTGACTTGGGGTCTTACATGTCTCGAAAAATAAATTTTTAAACTGCGATTCCCTGAAGAACAATAACTTGATAAATATTTTGCGGTTTACGTAGTAATATAAAAAAAGCTAACGAATTTAAAGCGAACAGGCTTATACCCTTGGTATGTAGTATGTGTTTATCGCAAGTATAAAGCTCAACAAGGGACACACTTTGTATTACCAAATATTTTTTTACATTTAGCATTGTTTGAAGGAATATGTGATGGGTTAGGACAGCTGAAATGAAGGGGGAGTTGACGGGAAAATAACGAAGTGTGAGCTTGCATTTTTGGATAATCGATGTATAAGCCTCAAAATACTGACTAAAGAAGGTCACTCGACAGTCGTGATGTGCGGGGCAATATTAATGTAGGATATACAGATTACAGCCTATGCTGATAGCTAAATCAAGTCAGAAACCCCAGGCATAAGATGTTTGTCTAGAAATTTGGATTGCTTCTTTCCAACAGATTCTCTGTTAAATTAAAAAATATGAGACTACTTGTCATTATTTCAATGGCTTGGTAGTTACCTTCTATATTTTAAATCATATACTTCAATATAAATAAAAATTATTTAAATTGTAAAATGAAATTCAGCAACTACGTACCCTTCGATAAACTAGTCGGCGACAATATAGGTATTAAACCAGTATTACAATAACTGCTGTAATATTGCATCACGATTTTTGGTAATGTAATGAAATGTATTATTATCACAGATTACAATGAAAATTATGAAACAACGATAAATTTTAAAAGGATTCACCACCATATCACTGACCAAAAACGGATTTCATTTATTTTAGTTATATATTAATTTAACATAATGCTTTTTTTCAACATTTTGTTTATTAAATCCGATGAATTATTTTTTGAACATATGTATTTTAAAAATTAGTTTAACGTCAAAACATATCCAAACTGGCAACCTTAGTGTTATTAAAATTAGTAATTAAACTACGTAGATTTGAATTGCTTGAGAAAGGAGGTATTTTGCTTTTACAGTGTATTGATAATACCCATTCGGTAACAAAGTTGTAGTTTATGGGTTATACGAAAGTTTTATCTAGAAAAGAGTATTATGAGAGTAAATGACAAAATTTTGGTCAGTGGCAATATAGCTATTGATGATTGTAGTGGCACCATTTGATCAAAATCTTTATTAAACATACCAAAAAACCATGCAATGGCCAATGGTAAAGCAGCTGTAAAAGATGGCATCCCGCCAGAATTGTTGAAAGTTGATTCAAGCCTCATAGTAGATGGGCTACAGCTAATCCTGGAAATAGCAAGGAACACCTATACCTTTCCGGAGGATTGGACGAAAGGTATCATAGTCAAAATACTCAAAAAGGGGGACCTAAAAATATGTGACAACTGGAGGGATCTTATCATTATCTACTGTGGGCAATATTTTGTCTCCTATATTACAGTATAAAGGGCCTTTCCTGAGACTCTAGTCTTTCACATAAAAAAAAAAAACAAAAAAAACAAAAGAGAGGCAGTAGACCGAACGCTTAAGAGGCAGCAGGCCGGATTCAGGAAGGGCCCTTCATGTATAGATCATATTAACCCCTTGAGAATCTTAGTGGAGCAGTCTACTGAATTACAATCCCTCCTTTACCTTGCATTCGTAGATTTTGAGAATGCGTTCGATTCGGTTAATAGGAGCTTTATATGGCAGGCTCTACGGCAACGTGGACTGCCTGATAAAATAATAGAATTGATAAAAGCGCTGTACAACAATTCGAAATGCAGAGTTCCCCATAATGAAAAATTATTAGACAGCTTTGAGGTGCGTTCAGGAGTACGACAAGGATGCCTACTTTCGCCTTTACTATTTCTTGCAGTAATAAACGACATCCTTGTCGGCGCTCTAGATTATATAACAAGCGGCATGCAATGGAGTTGGCTAGACCGCCTTAAGGATCTCGACTACGAGGATGATATCTGTTTGCTGGCCCACAGACATGAGGACCTCAAAAACATGTTAAACAATTTGGCAACAGAAAGTAGTCCAGCAGGCTTAAGGCTAAATCTGACTAAAACCAAAGAAATGTGGATAAATGCAAACATCATTGAACGGACATCGCTGAATAACCGTGACGTGGAACTAGTAGATAAATTCTGCTACCTTGGTAGTGTTATTACCAAAAAGCCTTCTCTTATTCCGAAGGCAGCCCCAACACGAAGAAATTAAATTATTATCGAGTGGTTTTCCTTCTGAGTTTCAAACCTCAAAAAAGCATTGTTCATTTTCTTCAAGAAATGCATCCCTTAACATATTGTGAAGACAACAGACAGTCATTAATAAGCAGTCTGTAACTACTGGATTAACAGCTAGCATGCTAAACCGGAAAAACTTTCTAAACATTGATTCATCATTTAGAGGATGTCTCTGAATTAAAATATTCTGAAATCCCTCTTCACAAGGTACAATCGATTAAGCTTGGGTTTTTGAAGCTGGACCAGTAATGACAACTCTTCTTCCTCCAGTTCCTCAAATAAAATATACGCAGCCAAAACTGTTCCATTTGCCACGACGTTTACAATGGAACTGCACTAGTTGCGCCATAAGAATTTAACCGTGCGTGGCATAGGAATCGCACCTTAGAAGACACATCATACGTAATCAGACGGCGGTACTCATACGCGGACAGTCCAGTCGCGGATACTCGGTAACTACGCAACCAGTGATTAGGGGACTCGACAGCTAGTCTCCCAGTCGCTCAGTTGCTTGGTTTCTTCTTTCTCAGCTTCCCTCCATCAGAAAAGCGACATGAGCAAGGACTGTCCACTTTTGAAAAATATTTTGAATTTGTTAACCAGGTGTTCGCTGGATTCTTCCAATTTTAAACTTCATCTTTAATTAAATTTCGGTTTTTAGTATCAGATTCCTGCAATTCTTTTGCAGCAACAAAAAATCTACAATTTATGTTTCTTTCGATATAAGGATGTAATCAGAATCTTCTCACTGTTCTCTTTCTGGGGTGGTAATAACAATATTTTTGTTTGATGTGAAAGACCAGAGGCTCAGGAGAGATCTTTATACTGTCCACAATCTATTTTCTTCGTATAGAGTGCAATGTCGAATAGGAGCTCTACTGGGCAACGATATCCTCATCACTATTAGTATCCCTAGACAATATGTAACTTGCAATTTCAGTTGAACGTGTGAGATGTAGAGTCTAGAGCACTGATTCTCAACCAATGTGCCGCGGCACTTTTGTGTGCCGCCAAATTTTTAAAGTGTGCCGCCAAATTTTAGAAATGCAAACAATAAAAACTATTTTGTATGCACTTTGATACAGAAAATTATTAGCTTAGGAACGCTACGGGTCCTCGGCCTTATTGTTATGCCGATTCAATTATTCTGCCGAGCCGAATCAAACATACTGCTTTACCAGCGATATTTTTTTTATAGATTTTCTACACAAACAAGGGGACCAAATTGTATGTTCCAACTACAGAGGAATTACGTTACTGAATGTAGCATATAAAATATTATCGTATATCCTGTGTAATCGCTTATTGGACCAATATGAGAGTAATTGGAAATTACTAATGCGGATTCAGAAAACAAAAGTCCACAACCGATCACATATTCGCATTACGACAGGCAATTGAAAAGGCGAAAGAATTTAATATAGAGACCCACCTCTTTTTCATTGACTTTAAGAGAGCATGTGATCTTGCGCTACGACCAAAAATCTTTGAAGCAAAGGTGGAACTGAACTTTCCAGACTAATTAATTCAAGTCACTAAAACCTCATTGAGTCGAATGGTAAACGAAGTGAGAATACCGAGCAATGTGTTGGTGCCCTTTGAAACGAACAAAGGCCTCAGGCAAGGAAACTCCATATCCTGCTAACTATTTAACATCTTATTAGAAAAAGCGGTCGAGGAGGCGCGCATTGAAACCAGAGAAATAATTCAAAACAAGTCTAGTCAGCTAATGGCATATGCAGATTATATAGTCATCATGCAGGACAATGACTGACGCAAAAGAAGCCTATGTAGCGTTAGAAAAGCAGCATCAAATCTGGACTTATTATCTGTAACAGCATAATGGCGCGACCATTTATTGGGCGCCACTTATGCGAGGTGTCACCCCCTTAGCCATAAGCCCTGAAGAGAATGGCCAAGGAGCCAACACCATACATAAGAAATACAAAGAAAATCCGGAACTCCTACGCCGGCCACACGGAGTTATCTAGCTCGCCGGAGGGGTCGTGGGGTGTGTGGCCGGGGCTTACCGCGGTTGGTTCACCACTTACCTGTGCTTGTGCAACTTTGAATTCCGCCTCCCTCATTCTCCAGTCATCGCCACTGTAGTTCGGTTCATTGCCAGCTCATAGTCTGGGTAACCACCAGCTGGCAAAGAACGACACTACTTAAGAAACCTGAAAAGGAATGACCTCCGCCCCAACCATTCCAGCAAAAATTTTATATACCAAATTAGCCTTCCATTAAAAAGACAGGTAAGTTCAGGTAAGTTTCCAGGTTTAACAAAATTATATTTTTACGTAATTGCTTACAGAAAGTTACAACGACTTCCCAATGGGGCAGTTAAAGTGTATGAATGCTTAATGTAGATGTAACAATATACCAACCAGTGTACTGGGGGGAAACACAGAACTCAAAACAGGTGAAAGATGCCGGTGCACCCACTACCAGATGATTAAATACACGCCGGACTAGGACAACGACGATTTGGCCAAAGCGTAGTGTCAAACGTATCAGTGTCAGCGTCAACCTGCCGACTAGGACTGCAAATATCATAAAAACTCCGCTCAAACTCAACACTCCTCGATGAGTCCCATAACTTCCCACCAGGAACAATTATATGGTGTGTTTTGTGTTTGCAACTAAACTGTGTAATTAGGCCACCAAATGACCATATATATATATAACTGTACAAAAAAAATGAACATACATATTTGTAACACAAAAAAACCTGAAATCAATTTGTATTTAATAACAGTAAACTACTAAATAAAACTAGATGACGTCTCGTTTTAGTGACCTCTGGTAATAAATTATTCCAAGGGATTACCCCGCCACACTGGGTCCTTCCCATACGAAATTGAAAAATTGTTGAAGCGGATTTGAAGGGATTTTGAGCCCTCCGATATTTCTGTCCGGAAAGATAATTCGTAAAATTAAACGATGAAAAAGATTCTTCAATTAATATCACAGCCTGTTGTTCTTTATGTCGTCGATTGTCGCTCTCCGTTCCATACGAGATCAAACTGGGACTCGTAGCACCTCGCATAGCCAAATGACTCGAATTTTAAATTTGGTTCTCTTAATGCAGGCCGACTTTATAGCCCCCTTCTTCACTTCTCACTTTTATAATATAAGGTGTATATGTACCTGAATTCCTCATTTTCAATTGATATTAACTGCTGATGTGGACCTCGAGTTAGTTAAAAATCAAGCTTAACCTTCGTCTGGGCTTACTGCTCAGCAACTCCCCTAGATGTTAATTCGCAACCTCCTCTAAATTGTACCGCATCCAAGTTCCAGTATCTTCATACACCAACCTCCCGTCCAAAGCAACAAACTTCTTTTTCTACCAAAAACTTTTTTTCATTTTTTTTACAAGAAACCGGGCCTCTTACTGAAACTGTCTTTTCTCCTTCTTTCAAAAAAAACTCCCTTCCTAATTCAGATTTTTTTCCCAGACTGACTCAATTATTTTTTTGTTCTCGCCTACCTCTTTTTAAATTTTTCCTTTTCCTCAAAAGTGATTTACAATAAATTTCCCATTGCCTACAAGGTGATTTCCCAACTAAATTTCCCCACCCAAATAACTAATAATTCCGACCGTTACATACCCTCGGGTCCACGAGGCCGACTCGCGAGGCAGTGAGGAGCCGAAAAAAACGGTCGCCGTAGGTCTAATATCTTTGGCGCCAATGTGGGTCTCGACTCACGACCTGAGAATAGGAGTCTCATGTTCTAGTGAGCTAGCCGGGCATACGTGAACTAGTTGGTAATATACGAACCGAGTGAAAAGCTAACTATAATTTAGGTTCATGCTTGCAACCGTAAGTTGCGATGGCCAGTCTGAAAAATCTCCCGGAGGAATATCTGAAGGTACAAATATCAGGCGGAAGACAATACCACATTGTCCCCCTACTGATATCTATACGTCTCCAAACATTCTCACACAAACCCAGGGTGCTTTCGCTCCATCGGCACAACCTCCAGCAATGCCATATTGCCTTCGACTCATCCCGGTGAAACGACAGACACCCAGTTCGCCGAGAGACCTTCTCCAGACTGACCGAAGAGTAAAAAAAATGAAGATGGAACCTTGAGGAAATCACCGACGTAGGTCCTTGGCGTGATATACCCCGATGCTCTTACCTCCCAAATCCTCCAGCTCGTACAAGCTGGTTCCAATTTTTTTACGTATCCGAGCCTTCAGAAACCGGGGTGCCAATTTGGCACTAAAACGACCCGCTCGGTTACTCACCCAGAAAGTTCTCCGGTAGACCTCATCTCCGGGACGAAAACTGCCCACACGACACCGCAAGTTGTATTGGGTTTTATGTCTGATGTGTGCGGCGGCTAAATTAACAGCAATCCGCTCACGAAGCATCTGCATCTTGTCCGTCAATGGTAGAAAAGCTATGTCACCCTCCTGTAAAACGTTCAGTTTCTTCAGGACTGGATATGCTGATCCGTGCAGGATCATATGGCTACCAAACAGGGCCTGATACGGGGACATGCCGATCGCCTCGTGGTGGGTACTACGAAGAGCACATTCAATGGACGACAGATGTCTATCCCACTCACGATGATCCTCCTTTAAGTACGCCCTAATGGCGGTTAGGATGGATCTATTCACCCGCTCGGAAGCGTTGGGGTGAGGTGAATATACAGCGGTGCGCACATGGTGCACGCCATAGTCGGTCAACAATTTAGCAAACTCTTTGGAGGTGAATTGCCGACCATTGTCGGAGAAGACCGTTTCAGGAACTCCAAAGGTATGAAAGATAGTTTGCTCGAGAAACTTGACGGACACCGCCGTGGTCTCAGCGGACACGGGGTGCAAGAATACAAACTTAGTGAAAGCATCCAATACAACAAATACTGCCGTGTGGCCTTTCTTCGACCTGGGATAAGGACCTAAGAAATCGACGTATAAAAATTGGAACGGCCTCGACACATCCATGGGGTTTCCCATAGGTGGTCGAAGTACTGAGCTGGGGGCTTTGGTGGTTTTGCAGACCTCACAGTTAGCGATGAATTCCCGTACCTGTTTTGCCATACCTGGCCAAAAGTACTTGCATCGCAATCGGGCTAGGGTTTTCCCTACTCCACCATGCGAGGCTTGGGGAGGCGAATGAGATGATTCGACGAGCGACGCGGTCAATTCCATCGGAATCCACAACTTCCATGTCAGGTCGCCAACAATCGGGTTTCCAGTACGTGGTGATGTACGCTTGAAAACGTACCCATCTTCAACTCGCAGGTCTGGTAGCTGCGGTGAGGCTTGCCTGAGGCTATCACCCAGACGAAGATATTCAGGGGACTTGAAAGACGGGTCATTTAAGTCCACGTCGAAACACAAGGACAATTCGTCAACGCAATCCATGCGTGACAAGGCATCGGGAACCACATTGTGGGTGCCTTTACGGTGTTCGATCGTAAAATCGAACCCCTGAAGCTTAAGACTCCACCGGGCTAAACGGCCGTTAAGCTCCTTCTGGCCCATGAGCCATTTTAGACTTGCATGGTCAGTAATGACCGTGAAAGTCTGTCCCTCAACATACGCTCTAAACTTTTTTATACTCAGCACGGCTGCGTAGCATTCGAGCTCAGTAATGGTGTAGTTCCGTTGTGCTCCGTTCAATTTCTTGGACATATAAGCAATTGGATGTTCTCCTCCATCCATGTCCTTTTGAAAAAGCACACTACCTACACCAGTCCTGCTGGCATCGCACTGGATATAGAAAGGCCTAGAAAAATCTGGAGTGACTAAAAGAGGAGCTTCTGTCATCAGCTTTTTCAAAGTCTCGAACGCCTGCTGGGCCTCATCAGTCCAACTAAAAGGTTTAGACTTCAAACAATCCGTGATTGGAGCAGCCACGCTAGCATAATTGGGTATGAAACGCTGATACCATCCGGTCATTCCCAAAAACCTCCGGGTCTGCTTATGAGACTTCGGAGTCGGGTAGTCCATGATGGCCGTCACCTTATTAGGATCGGTTTTCAGAGTCCCATCACCAATTATGAAGCCGAGATACTTGACTTCAGTCACGCAAAATTTGCTTTTAGATAAATTGATGGTTAACCCAGCACGACGGAGACAGCTGGCGACTTCGTCCAGAAGCTTTAGGTGGGAGTCAAAGTCAGGTGAAACTATGAGCAGGTCGTCCAGATAGACAAAAACGTTTTCACGTAAATGGCCCGGGATGGCTTTATCCATCAAGCGACACATGCGCTGTGGGGCGTTACATAAGCCGAAAGGCATAACTGTGAACTGGTACAGTGGACGACCAGGGACAGTGAAAGCTGTCCGCTCTCGCGACTTCTTCTCTAAAGGGATTTGCCAGAAGGCGTCCTTCAGGTCTAAGCTCGTGATGAACTTGGTGTCTTGAAGACGACCAAGAAGACCATCAATGTGTGGAAGAGGGTAGGCGTCTTTGATAGTGACACTGTTCACCTTGCGAGAGTCAAGGCACAGGCGGACCTTACCTGGTTTACGAACCAACACCACTGGAGAATTCCAGGGACTATTTGATGGCTCAATCACACCCAGCGACAGCATCCTGTCTAACTCACCATACATCAGCTGTTGTACAGCGGGTGAGACTGGATAATGTCTCTGTTTAATAGGAACTGAGTCACCAGTGTCAATGATGTGTTCCTCCAGGTTAGTCTTTCCCAGTCCGAAGACATCAAAAGAGGGAAATCTGGCCTTGACGCGTTCCAACCGTTCGCATTGCGTGGACGTTAAGTCGTGCATTTTTGCAGACACGGATGGAGCGTTTATCTCGCCGACTATTTGGGGAGCTAGGCCGAAAAGATTCCAAAAATCCATCCCTAGGTACAGTCTCTGGCTGAGACTGGGCACCACATAGATGGTTATATCACGGGTCCTTCCTCCAAAGGATATCGGAACTCGAATATAACCGCAAAGTCTCTGCGGAGCCCCGTCAGCAGTATGCACTACAGAGCGCAAAGTGTAGACTGTCACTTCGGGATGATTAGCTAGAAACGCTTCGGCATCTCTTCCCAAACAGCTAACAGTGGCACCACTGTCCAACAACCCAACCACTTCCTCGTTATCTAACAGGACCTTCGTAAACAGCCGAGGATCTGACGAATCAGAGATGAAGGCAGAAACAATTTTCTGCAAACATTGTCGCTTCTCCTTAGCTCGTACTCTAATTTGGGGAGGGGTGCGCTTGGAAGTGAGGGAGTCCACGAAAGGTGGCTCCGAAAATATGCGCGAACGAGCGGAGATATATCTCTTCCAACGGGAAAGGAATGAAAGTTTAACCTCCTCAGAGGGAAAATCAGGAAGAGCATCAGTTGACGTAAAGTCGCTGATGGCAGTCATATCTGGTGTATGTGAAGAATGTCTAGGGAAAACGGGCGAGCTTAGCTCGGGCGCGGACTCCCGTACGGTCTCGCACCCCCGCTCCGGTTTCCCTGACAGGTGGGGCACACTGGAGTCACGACTCCTGGCTTGACACACTTGTAGCAGAACAAGCCACGAGTCTCAGATGGGCAGTCCATAAATGGATGACCCGGTTGTTGACAATTCCAACATCGGAGCGATCGTGGATTCGTCTGGGTCTGACTCGAAGAGGTTATCGCTTCTACTCCGGGTGAAGCCAGGTCTGGGGGTATTTGATCAGCAGAATGTACCGGCGGCGGGTGTTCAATCTCGTGTATTTGTCTATCGCCCCGACGTTCTAGTTTCTTTTGTTGCTGCCAGCGTTCAACGCGAACACAGGTCTCACGCAATTGATTCATACTGGTGAAACTATGTCCGATTACTGCCGACCCCAAAGCGAAATTTAGATTTCGGACTATTATTCCTATTAAACCGCTTTCAGACATAGGATGACTCATTCGGTTGTGTACCGACAACAATTGGGCGGTGAACTCATCAAAGGAAAGATGATGTTGTTTAGTGTCCATCATCTGAAGTATAAGTTCTTCATCCGACTCTCGACTTCGGAAATAGCGAATGAACTGGGCCTTAACTGTTTCCCAGTCAGGATCTACGAATTGGCGCCGAAACTGCGACCAATACCAGTCGGTGGCTCGCCCCGACAACAAAGAAGAAAAATGTCGGCAGACTTCTGATTGGTGGACTCCATCATCGCGAGCCTTCAGCTCCACCCGGAACAGAAACTCCTCCGCCGACAACAACTTGTCCTCGCCGGAGAACTTTAAGTTCCAGAAGGTAACTGGAGACTTGCGAGGTTGAATCGCCACGGACGAAACTATTCCGCCGTCTGCCTGTGGATTCCCTACTGGCATAAAAAACTGGTCTCTGGCGGCGCGAGGGGTCTCTGGCCTTTCACCTGGTCGCTGCTGAGCTAGAAGCGTGGTTACTAGTTGACTCAACTGTAAAACTCGCTCCTCTAGCGAAGGAGTAGGGTCGGGGACCGTGGGTGTATCCTCTTGGCCGGCTTCGGTTCCATTACTAATACCAGCGACATTACGAAGATTACTTCCCCCAGCAGTTGCACCCGCAGATTTCCCACTTCTAAGTTCCATGCCTCAATTCACTTCAATAATACTAAAGATCCTTTAACCTTGAGGAGATAACAGGCAGTGCACCGACAAATATACAATTCAAAGAAAAATCAAAATATAACTTGAAGCAAAATTATCCCCCCGATATACTCAAAACAAAAACAAACGATAACCCGTAAGCAAAGAGTGGAAATAACCAAATCACATAGATGTTAATAATATTGTAGGTAACCCCCGGAAAAAATCACCAGTGATTAGTGTGTAGTGATAAGTTTGTATTAGTGTATATATATTTTAGCGTAGATGAGTGATTTGCTTTAATTCAATATACGCGAAGAATGGTTGAGACGGATAACACTTCCCCTCAGGGATCCCGCATGTCGATGGCCTCGATGCCAGTTGGTGAAAACTATGAAGCATAGTCATCACCAAGTGTCATCCAGGTCGCCGACCCAGCTTCAGGTAAACCCGGAACGAAGGACGGAAACGAAAATTCAAAATCGCATCGACACGAAAAGAAAGGAAACTTCTTCAAAAATAAAAAAAATTTGGGGGATCCGCTGTTCAACCACAACTGAGCTACCTTTCGGAAAATCAATCAGTTGGGAGAAACAGACGAAAAAAACGATTCAGGACAAAACAAAAAAATAGAATTTAATGATCTGAATGGACCTTCAGAAGGAACAAGGGGCGCAGTGGCAGGCGTTAACACGCCTGTTACCAAAGACGGTTAAGCCCTTGCACCAACTTCAACATTCACCAGGAAAATTAAAAGAGGATCCTGTTCAAAGACCGACGCAGTGGCAGGCGGTATCACGCCTGATACCAGAGTCGCCGACCCCGGAAACAGGACAGGGATGAACCACTACTACACCTACACGCATAGCCAAGCGAACACCGCTTGTTAGCAAGCCGTGCAGGTCAGCATGGTTCGAAGCTACTCCAAAACGAAGAAGTTACCGCAGAATAGAACGGGTAGGCCTAAAAGCGAAGACAAATAAAAATTCACCTAGAATTTGGACACGGATGCTGAAAAAAAATTCGAAAAAATAGACAAGGGCTAAGGCCTCGCGGTACTACCTTAGCCCACAGCGAACGCTTGGTAATTGTGGTGAACCATAAACAAAAAAAATCAAACGTTGTCCGTGAAGGCACAAGTGGTACTAAACCAAAAAAATTAAACTTCAAGGTCCGTGTAGGACTATTAACGGGCTGTAAAAGCTTCGTTGGGCGCCATTTATGTAACAGCATAATGGCGCGACCATTTATTGGGCGCCACTTATGCGAGGTGTCACCCCCTTAGCCATAAGCCCTGAAGAGAATGGCCAAGGAGCCAACACCATACATAAGAAATACAAAGAAAATCCGGAACTCCTACGCCGGCCACACGGAGTTATCTAGCTCGCCGGAGGGGTCGTGGGGTGTGTGGCCGGGGCTTACCGCGGTTGGTTCACCACTTACCTGTGCTTGTGCAACTTTGAATTCCGCCTCCCTCATTCTCCAGTCATCGCCACTGTAGTTCGGTTCATTGCCAGCTCATAGTCTGGGTAACCACCAGCTGGCAAAGAACGACACTACTTAAGAAACCTGAAAAGGAATGACCTCCGCCCCAACCATTCCAGCAAAAATTTTATATACCAAATTAGCCTTCCATTAAAAAGACAGGTAAGTTCAGGTAAGTTTCCAGGTTTAACAAAATTATATTTTTACGTAATTGCTTACAGAAAGTTACAACGACTTCCCAATGGGGCAGTTAAAGTGTATGAATGCTTAATGTAGATGTAACAATATACCAACCAGTGTACTGGGGGGAAACACAGAACTCAAAACAGGTGAAAGATGCCGGTGCACCCACTACCAGATGATTAAATACACGCCGGACTAGGACAACGACGATTTGGCCAAAGCGTAGTGTCAAACGTATCAGTGTCAGCGTCAACCTGCCGACTAGGACTGCAAATATCATAAAAACTCCGCTCAAACTCAACACTCCTCGATGAGTCCCATAACTTCCCACCAGGAACAATTATATGGTGTGTTTTGTGTTTGCAACTAAACTGTGTAATTAGGCCACCAAATGACCATATATATATATAACTGTACAAAAAAAATGAACATACATATTTGTAACACAAAAAAACCTGAAATCAATTTGTATTTAATAACAGTAAACTACTAAATAAAACTAGATGACGTCTCGTTTTAGTGACCTCTGGTAATAAATTATTCCAAGGGATTACCCCGCCACACTGGGTCCTTCCCATACGAAATTGAAAAATTGTTGAAGCGGATTTGAAGGGATTTTGAGCCCTCCGATATTTCTGTCCGGAAAGATAATTCGTAAAATTAAACGATGAAAAAGATTCTTCAATTAATATCACAGCCTGTTGTTCTTTATGTCGTCGATTGTCGCTCTCCGTTCCATACGAGATCAAACTGGGACTCGTAGCACCTCGCATAGCCAAATGACTCGAATTTTAAATTTGGTTCTCTTAATGCAGGCCGACTTTATAGCCCCCTTCTTCACTTCTCACTTTTATAATATAAGGTGTATATGTACCTGAATTCCTCATTTTCAATTGATATTAACTGCTGATGTGGACCTCGAGTTAGTTAAAAATCAAGCTTAACCTTCGTCTGGGCTTACTGCTCAGCAACTCCCCTAGATGTTAATTCGCAACCTCCTCTAAATTGTACCGCATCCAAGTTCCAGTATCTTCATACACCAACCTCCCGTCCAAAGCAACAAACTTCTTTTTCTACCAAAAACTTTTTTTCATTTTTTTTACAAGAAACCGGGCCTCTTACTGAAACTGTCTTTTCTCCTTCTTTCAAAAAAAACTCCCTTCCTAATTCAGATTTTTTTCCCAGACTGACTCAATTATTTTTTTGTTCTCGCCTACCTCTTTTTAAATTTTTCCTTTTCCTCAAAAGTGATTTACAATAAATTTCCCATTGCCTACAAGGTGATTTCCCAACTAAATTTCCCCACCCAAATAACTAATAATTCCGACCGTTACATATCAATGAAAATAAAACGAAACATTATGCGGATCCCTAATAGAAACAGTAGAGGAAGAACAGGACAAAATATAACAATCGACAGATATAACACAGAATCCGTAATCGAATTCACCTATCAAACTCAAATTAACAAAGCCAACAACATTACGGCGGAAATTAAAAGAAGAATACTGCTAGCGAATAAAACAAAGAATAAGCAGGACCATCAAATTTAAGTTATACAAAATAGTAATAAAACCAGTGTTGTTCGGAAGCATGAACGCCTACTAGCCATTGCGAGCAGGTCCTCGGAAGCTGCAAAAAAAATTCTTTGCAGGATCGCAGGCGCAGTAAATAAAGAGGGTGTTTGGAGAAGAAGATACAATCACGAATTGTACCAAATATACAAAGAACTTGACTAAACCAAAAGCATCAAGATATCACGCCTACGCTAGATAGGACATGTAATGAGTGTCTGAAGAAGCGCCCCAAAAATCCTGTTCCTCTAAAAACCAGAGGGAAGAAGGTCACAAGGAAGACCTAGCAAGCGATACAAAGATGACATAGAAATGGACTTACGCACAATTGGGATTCTTCTTCTTCTTTCTTCTTTGATCCGTTAGCTGGCGGTCCGAGCGGGACGTCCCCGCAACGGATACGCTGCTGTCGGTGCCGCTGGGTCCCGAACTCTATTCACGATTCGCTTCCATTCTTCTCGGGTTTTGGCGGTGTCTCGAGCCTCGGTAACTGATAATCTTTGATTCTTTAGGTCGCCCTCGATATTCTTTAGCCAAGTTTTCTTCGGTGCCGATCGCTGAATTTTCCAGTCTGCGGGACGGTCTCGCCAGAGAAGTTTACGTGGCAAGCGGTTATCATCCATTCGGCAAACATGTCCAAACCACCGTAGTCGACGTTTTTGCATTTCTTCTTCGATCAGTGTTTGCTGATCGCATCTTTGTCTGACAACCTCATTTCGAAGGCGATCACGGAGTGAGACACGGAGGATCTGCCTCAAACATCGCATTTGGAAGACCTCGAGCTTCTTAACGTCCGATTTGAGCAGTGTCCACGTTTCAGATCCATAAAGAAGAATCGGAAGAATCAACGTTCGGTAAAGACGTAGTTTTGTTTTGATGGAAATATTTGCTCGTTTCCATATGCACCACTTGAGCGAGGCGAATGTTGCTGTTGCCTGGCCGATACGGCTGTGAACGTCGGCCGTCGATGCTACTTTTGTTTCCTCAACCAATGATCCCAAATATTTGAACCTTGGAACCTGTTCGATTTGGGTTCCATCGAGGTGAACACTGGCTCTTGATCCATCCGTTGTGAGCACTTTGGTCTTTTCCGCATTGATTTTTAACCCGTATGATTGGGCGATGCGGGAAATATCGTATAAGATGTCCGTTGCTTCGGCATCCGTGTCGGCGAAAACAGCGCTATCGTCGGCGAACATTAAGTCTGTTACGAAGTTGTTGTCGTCGTATTGAACTCCGAGTCGTCCATCGAATGCTTCACGCATAATCGCGTCGATCACAACGTTGAAGAGAAGTGGCGAAGCGACGTCTCCCTGTCGGACACCCGTCTGAATCGGGAACTCCTCGGATAAGTCGCTTCGAATACGAACGCTGCTGGTTGAGCCATCGTACGACGCTTGGAGAAGTTGGATGATTCTTTGAATTGGGATTACCAACTGGAAGAGAGTGACACAGGACTAAGAACGTTGGAAGAAAATTCTTGAGGAAGCCACGGCTCACAGAAGGCTGTAGTGCCAATGATGCTGAAGATTATCATTTTTACGACCAAATATAAAAGATATTGTCAAAAATCATCAAGCTTAAATTTCGCATTAAATGTATTCTTATATTAATTTTTAATTAATCTTCAAGGAACATTCTGTTGTCTTTGTAGTCATATTATTTTATTTTACTTTGAAAATTATTAGCATTTTACACAGTGTATTATAGCTAACAAAAATTGATTGTTAGTGTGTCGCCAAATTCAGAAAGAAATCAGATGCTGGCATATTTTATAGTTACGTAACATCATACAGCGAGGGAGACCCAAACTTCGCTGGAAGGATTGCGTAGACTAGAACGCTCAGAGCTTAGGGATGCCAAACTGGATGACATCGGCTCAGAATCGGAACAGGTGGAGAGAGCAGTTGCAAGAGGCCAGGGCCGGATCCCGGTTGTAGAGCTGTTAAAGAAGAAGAAGAACATCATATTCTTCTATATGACATCGGTGTTTCCATTTTGCTGAAACCATGCAAAAATAAAAACGCCCAAAATTTCTAATCCCTCTATATTTAACAGAATGTTTCAAAGAAGTCTCTGCGGTAAGACCTATGGGGTGCGACAGCGAGAGAAGCCCAACCTTCGCTGGAAGGAGGGCGTGGACCAGGACGCTCAGAGCTTAGGGATGCCAAACTGGATGACATCGGCTCAGAATCGGGACCGGTGGAGAGAACAGTTGCGAGAGGCCAGGACCGGATCCCGGTTGTAGAGCCGTTTAAGAAGAAGAAGAAATTTCAAAGAAGTATTGTACAATTCTTTATTAAATTTTAAATAATAAGAATTTACACATTCTGCTTGTTAAGAAACACATTTCAAATTAAAAAAAAAAAAAATAGTCATTTCTGCCCACAAGAAATTTGTTTGTATGATGTTAAAAGATTAATAGAAAAATATATAAACATGTTGAAGATTAAAAAAATACGTACTTATTATTTTCAAAATCACCATTCCACCTTTAATTGAAATACCCATTAATAAACATATTGCTTATCGATTATAAATTATTCTTATGGATAATAAAACAATTAAGAGAAAAATTTACAATAAAACGACTACACATAAATTGTTAAGGTGTAATTTGATTAAATATTAATGCCTAGAAGATAATTTTAGGTGTAATAAAAGAATTAGAAAATTAACAATTCAAGTCCGTACGTGCATAAACCTTTGTATGTATTCTTATTCGTATATCAGGGAACGAGCGCGCCTTAATGGAAAATGGAGCAGTTATAAAAGTATGCAGTCGTGCCGAGGAGATAAATCTTCTGTTGCTAACAATACCCTACGGTTAATCCTTTCTACCCATTATTTATAGTACAATTATTCATGCAATATGAATTAAGATGTTATCATGTAAACGTAATTATTTCAGGCAGGAGCTGTATGAACGCTTCATGGACACAAATTGTAAATATATCTATACGTAATATGTTCAAAACTCAATAATAAAATAAAGGTGGGTTTTTTAATTGTTTAGTAAAATTACCGATTCCTCGATATGAGTATTAATCTTGTTTAAGTAAATGCTGCAGATTCGAACTAGTAATATTAACATTGTTTTGTTTGGAGTTTATAATTTTAAATTAAAACACACATACATACCTGGTAAGGCTTTTCTGTTAGGCTCAAGGCATTCAGATCCCATTTCTATGCCCGTTTGTATTGGAGGTAGACCTGCTGCAGGAGACATAAGATCTGTAAATAAAATTTCAAACTCTTTATACAATGAAAAAATAAAAACAGAGTAAAATTAATAATTTAGTACCTCCATCTTCTTCATCATCGGCATCATGCATTTCGTCTGTTTTTTCGCTACTATTGGAAGATATCGGAGGCCCATGATATATACCATTAATGGGATGAGCCATATTTTTAGCTATTTGCAATGCAACTATTGAATGCTTTATATTATCGAGCATTGTCTGCGATAAATGTTAAAATTAGTTAACTAACATAATTTTTTAAATAAAATAAACCTACACTGGCATTTTCTTGTAATGCCTTGCATTTGGCCTTTTCTTCGAGATCGGTTATTTCGGATATTCTATTCTCTATTTTCTATTAAAATTTCAAAATTAATGTATTTATATTACAATTGTAATTTATCAAGTAACAGTAATTTATGTATAATCTTACATTAGTTTGTTCTATCATAAGTTGAAGATATGCATCGGCTTCACTGACACGTTTGTCAAGTAATTGAAGATGATTAGCTCTTTTCGTTGAGCTTTGACTAAAACCGTAGAAATTGCTTTGACTATCCCATAAACGACCTCGATTTGCGTGGCGTCGTATAGTATCCTCTAATCGTCTTACCCATTTTTCGCGCTCATCACCATCACGTGCCTTAAGTTAAATATTTTATTTGTAACTATAATTCTGATAACAAGAAAATGTTGTTTTACTTGAAAATGAAATGTTTTGTGATCAACAGTTATTGTAAAAGTATTATCTTCTTGATCCTCTATTCCGATTACTGCTCCTTTCAGCCGGACACAACCACGTCGGACTCCTTTCATCATTTTTTCTTTTGACTGTAATAGAAATAATACATTTGTGAAATAATTGGTTGCAATTGTAATTTTCATTTCAAGATAATTGGAAATAATAACATACAATAGCATTTTTATTTATCACTTTAACAAATAAAAGAACGACAATTTTTCGTATCTGATATATAGTTTATCTAGGCCCGTTTTCACCAATCTGGATAATAAATATCGTAGATATTTTGTATTTTCCAGCCGCGATTTACACGGATAAAGTTAATACCAGTTCGACACCTGGTAAAGTTATTCCGCTGATTTCTAACCTCTGAAGTATTGAATTTTCAAAATTGTGGGTGAAAATTAAAAAAATAATATACGAAATATCCAGGTTGGTGAAATCGGGCCTTATAGCTAGACGGCACCTTACAGCCAATACCTGTGTTCAAATATTGCAGTTATTTTCAGAAAAGTTTATTACTTAGTCTAATATCTCAGAATTCTAGGTAGCTCTTACCGATGGAGCACTGATATAAGTAGTCATCCGGTAAGGGTACTCATAATTTTTATATAATGCATCACAAGGGAAGGCAGATGGTAAGGTGTAATCCAGAATAAAACCCAGACAAATTAGAAATTGCCGATGACTCATTTGGTTTCGTATTTTTGTAATTGTAATTCTAACTGCTCTAAGATGAACAGTTCTGTAAGTACTCAAAGCTAAGTACTTGTGTAACTACTCCAAGGAAAGTAAAAAAGTAAGGCCTTACGTCCTATGTCCTCGTAGTTAAACATAAGTACGTCTGTGAGGGGTATAGTGGGTATAGTAAGACCTATTCCTTACAAGTAAGTGCTTATTTTAGTAGTTCTGTATGCCGAAAATTGCTAGTATCTCAGAGACAACAGTCGTCCATTTTGTTGAGACAGGTTCAGTTTATGATCGTTCTATTGAAAATATCACCTCAGTTAGCGGAAATCTTGAGAAATAGCCAAGATTCAACATATGAAAGTATGCGGCAAAAGGAAATGCTCTTTTGGCATTTATTTTCTATTATCACCTACCCTTTGTAAATAAAAAAGAGTTTGAGTTCCATAAGACAAGAAATTTTTACTATTAGCGGTAGCTTCGAAAATCTTAGTTCTCAGCATTTTTTTATGTGAAAAACCAAACTTAGGGATCACCATTTGTACTACCAGTCCGCCATGACCTTCAGGTCATGGTGCAATGTCTAGTACAATAGTAAGCTTGGTTTGAAGGATAGAGGAGAGTAAGATATATTAAAGTGGGTCTGGGGGTGCTCGAGAAAACGTCGTTAAACCTTACGTTTGAACTCTAGGATGTTGTACGAGTTCGGAAATACTGACTTCGGAAGATTATTCCACAGTCGGGGTTTTCTATTTATAAATGAACTTCTAGACTGTATTGTGAGCGAAAGGAGAAGGTGTAATGTATGAGGGTGGGCCGAGAGGGCTCATATTGTGTCATCAACAGAGGACGGACAACTGTACACTGTAATTGTAAATTCTCCTTTTGGAGTTTGATGCAAGGGCTTTTAAATAGCCGTACAGTACGTCAAAACTGTACGTCAAAATTTACTGTCTTGTTGTTTTTTGTAATGCTCTTTTGTGATCGATGGAAAATATTCTGGAACCAATTGGCTGAGTTGGATGACCATTCCGTCGCATCTCACACCTTCTTCTTGCCATCTTATTTTTTTTTGTCCGCTGTATTCCCATGTAAAAGGGTTGTAGGCAATTTCTTTGGCTTCAATTTCGATCATACATTCCCGATTAAACCACCTCGTCGCCCAAGGATTTATAATAGAATTCGGAGAGTAGGGAATTTATAAACCCGGGCAATTGGTTTTGCAAACTGCCAAATATGTACTTCTTCGTAGTGTTGGTAGAGGCAAAAAATTGGCATGGGAATTTAATGGTGATTAGGCAATTGTCCGAGTTACCGAGACGTGAATCTACTTCAACGGAATACCTTGTTGCGTGGAAAATAATAACCCGTCTACATGACACGGTCTTTGTTCGCACACCCTTTTTTCCCCATGGAATTTTGACCGTGCTGAAAAAATTGGGCACACAAAAGTCGTTGCTTAAAAAGGTTGAAGGTTGAAGAACTGTCTTTCAACTGAAAGTACACGCACACATTCCGTCGCCATCTTTGTAAGAAAGAGTGTGGGAACAAAGACCGTGTCGTGTGTACGGAACCCAAAGCCAAGTTCATATTGAGCGGTCGGCGTTTAACGAGGATTAGCAATATCAAAATGTTCGCTTTCCATTTTTTTATTCTGCAGTGAATATATTTCTTCTCTATGTTAGAAAGTACAACGAGATAGCAGCGCCTCAAAGCGCTCTAACGGAAATCTCGAAGCGCACGCTTCACGGGCGCTTGATCAAAAGCGCGCGGAGGTAAGTTTACACCTAATAGGAACCCTTTGATTCTGATGGTTTACAATTCGCTGCACCATTTTTGGGCTTCCGAAACCAGAAAAATATGATGAGGGATTGGAGATAAATTTTAATCCAAATGTAATTAAAGTCAAAATTCATTGTAATTGTTCTATGGGCGGAGAAGTTGTGCTCAATAATATACTCATATATCTCATATTGATCTAGGTTCTCATAAGGTTTGATCTGGGTTTCAGTGAGAAAATTTGGGGTATGCTGAAAAATATGAGCAAAAAGCCCACCAATGTAAAAAAAGAAAAAGATGTAAAAAGGGAGACTTTGGATAAAGAGGCAATGATATAATTAATACGTTATATCTCAAATCCACTGGTAGAGTAACACATGGATAAAGCATAGGTACAAGTTTCAATTTAAATAATATGAAAAGGGAACTAATTTTGGGCAAACAATTACAAATTTATTTAATTGAAAATCATTCTTCAAATTTAAAAGACAATTACAAAATTAATTAGCTTCTTACTTTCGCCATAGATAAATTATGAATAGATGAGAAAAGCAGAACAAAATGTTCTAAGAAATGAGTCAGGCAATCAAAACTAATTGATCTATAGAATATGTTGATGATAGAAAATTCAAAACCGTGGAGGATGTTTTAATTATCAAATAAATTAATATATTTTGTCAAAAATTTAGGAGAGCAACAACATTTGCTTCAAAAATTGGTCCTATATACTGAACTTTTCAAATAAGTAAGCAGATAAATTGCATTTCTTGCTAAATGCCTTAATATCCCACAAAATTTTTAAAAATATACCAATAGATAAAATAGATAGATAACTATCTATGAAAGTATAAACCATAATCCTATTTATCATAGCATAATGTAAGACTATTCAATCATTTAAATAAATCCACATGGAGCAGCACATAATAAATTTAGGGCCTGTGCGAATACTGGCTAAATGACTAAATCTTTCCACGAAATACTAAATCGTTCCAAAAAATTTCCAATGTTCAATTTAGTTCGGTTGGGGTGTGCGAATTCTCAATTGACTAAATTTGATTTTGACAGAATGAGATTTGAGTTTCGTTTCTCAGTTTTAATTTAATTTAAATATACAATCGACCAGCTCCGATGGATATTAGATGCTCTCGACAACATAAATGATTCTTATAGGAAATTAATCATAAATCTATCGCAATCTCATACAATGGATCTACCTTTACAGATCTGAAGTTAAAAATTCAGAGTAGGGGCTTGCTTAGTTGCCTAAATTTGATATTTATATTATCTCCCCGTCGAACTCCATGTATTAATGTAGTTTAATATTATATATATTATTTTTTAATTTAGTAGCTATTTTTTATTTTCCTAAGATAAGGAATTCTACATATAAACATAAAATACCATCAAAAAAAAATTTAGTCAGTAGCTGTCAACTTTAGCCACCTCGTGAAAAGACTAAATCGCACTGCAATACCGGCCTTTCCAATAATTTAGTTTAGTCGCAATTTAGCCAGTATTCGCACAGGCCCTTAGTAGTAGTTCGTTTTGTAAGTGATTCTCATTATAAATAATTAATCATGATTAATTTAGAATTGTAATTAATTTAAATTGCATTTTGAGCCTTTCTTTGGGGTTTTAGTCCTGCTTAACCACAACAAGAATAATTAATAATTCTGCGACTAATCTTTTACCATTATGTATGCTTGTTTTAAATAAGAAAAAAAGAACATACATATAAAGAGCACCACCATGCGACAAAAACTAAAAATTATACCTTAAAACAAATTAATAGGAAAACAGTTAACTAAATCATTATTTTTATTGAGTAATTAATTATGTATATGCATGTATGTAAATTTTCAAGCTACTTTATATTCGCGATTTCAGTCTTGATGCAGCAAGTACATGTAATTTAATGCCATTGTTGTTAAGAAAGTTTTCGAAGTAAAAATTTCGAAAAAAACGAAAAGAAAACAAAAATTAGTGTCGACGTCAAATGCCTAAACAACAATTATTTCCTATAGGTTGGCCTTAGAGAAGCTTTCTGTGAAGTAATGAAGTTCTTTTCGTTATAAACCGCGGCACTGTGAACATTAAGAAGGTGCAAGTAATTCTTGGTGCTTGCACTTAAATTAGAAGATTTTCGTGGGTTTGTTGCCTAGAGAAGTTCAAGTTATTTAATTTTTTTTACTGGAGTGCACTGAGTTTTTCAAAAGTGTGGAAATATGGATCTCATGACTGAAGTGGAATATAGGGATTGGGGTAAACAAATTATATTTTATTTTTATAAGTTAAAGTTTTATTAAAAGGATTTTTTGTTCTTTAACAGTTAACACCTACACCAATTGGTTCTTAACATCGAGTCCTTATCCACTGTTCTGTATTCATCTGTCGTACTTGTACTTTATTTATCGATGTGGACCAAAGTAAGTTGTGATATTTTTTTGTTGTTAAAAATACCTATATTATATTTATTTAACTATTTTCTTATCTTAGTGTTTTTGGTTTATTAATTTTAAACTTCTATTTCTTCTGGGATATTAAGACAAAATCGTTTTGTTTAACTTTTATAGCATATACAGAAATAGTGGGTTCTAAGGGAGTTTTTACTTTGCTGGTGTGAAAACATAACCAATGTTTGGCAAGCTATCATAGGATAAAGAATAAAGAGTATACGTTTTCATTTATTGCTATTGAAGTTAAATTAAAATATAAGTTAGTGAGATTTTCTGAGCTTCGAAAAATAATGTTAAAATGAAAATAACTGAACTATTCTAAAATAAGTTATGATTTATGGTAAACAATTATAATTTATTGAAGATCTTCAATCCTAACGTTTATATAAATCATACTGATAACGTTTATATAAACCCTGCTATGGCAAACCACGTAGTAAGCTGTGGTTATGCTGAGTCGCTTCATTTAACTACTAAAGATTATGTTTAACCATGGAGGTTTTTGAACGCATCGTGGTTAAATACGAATTAAAAAAAATTATTTCCCCCATAAAACAGTCTCCGCTATTTGCTTGAATTATTTTATATGTGTCCATTATGTATTTATTTGCAATCCACTTTGATTTGCTCATTGTTATCATTAAAACAAATGACAAAGAGTTGTTTTGTTCTTCTTCTTAACTATCGCTAACCACGCTCCCGACCAGGGTTAAAATTTAACTTAACCATGGTGTTAACCACGGGAGTTTTTGAACGAGAATAGTTTACCATAGTTAACCATAGTAACGGTTTGAAACGCGGTTCTGGCATCGTTGAATCACAAATTTTGTCATATCGTTTGTTATCTTACAATAAATATTCGATAACAAACACGGTTCACGGTCATCAAGACAGGATCTGGCACTGGAATAACGCAACGGTTGAAAGGGATTGAAAGTAAGTCATTTATAAAAATAATAAATAGCGCAGGTGATAAAATTGACCCCTGGGGGACCCCCGCAGAGATCGGGTGGGATTCGGATTTGACGCCATCCAATACTACCTTGATTGAGAACGGCCGGAAGGAAACTCTCGATCCACTTCTGTAGAAGTGAGTCGACTCCAATAGATTTAGGATGGAGGGATTGCTGGAGCAACCTTTTTTTGGTATGGGCAAGTTTCGAAATCTTGATAAACTCCGGAAAAGTATAATAGGGCACAAAGTTTGCGAGAGGTGAGGTACTTTGTTTTAAGACGCTAGGGGTTATATTATAGGGTCCAGTCGATTTGTTGGCATTGGATTGGTTGGATTGATAATAGTAGGTACATGTCTAATTCATGGTAAATAAAGATCTAGCATCTCTTGTCGATGAATGTCCATTTTCAAAGTAGTTATGGCCGCTGAAGGGCTTACGGTTAATACCGTGCTAAATAAACAATTTTTCATTGCCAGCTATTATTTGCTTCAGAAATTAATTTTTATTATTTTGACCCTTCTAAAAATGCTTCTTTTTTGATAAGAAAAGAATCACAATAAAATTCTGATTTGTTACTGGTGGAACCAACCAAGATACCAAAATATGTAATGGTAATTTGATTTTGAACTGAACCGGTAGATTGAAGATGGAATTAACGAAAGTAAAATCAAAATTGGCGACATCACAGAGCATGAGAAAATAATCGACTAGTGCCAAATATCATGATCGGTTAATTATTCATTTCTAGAAAAAATGGTGGGGTGCCACATCTTGTTGAAGCCACATTTCGCTTAGATCAATATTATAAATGAGAATTGATTATGGGCACATGCATAAAATTTCTGGATGCAATGGAGCTTGATTTTAGATAAATCAAAATACAAACTTTTCTATTCAGTCTGCAAGGAAATATTTTCGAAATATAGTATGACCAATCTTGTTGACAAAGAGATGAAAATATACACAAAATTTAGAGAATAAATCATAAACCACGTGCCTCTTTGCACTACTACCATTTTCATCTGCATAAACTATTTTGTACTTTCATAAAAGAAAAGATTAAAATTAACACTAAATAACTGAAAGCATTTCTGCAGATATATATACATATATACGAGTATTTATCAATTGAAGAATATTAAACTATTTAAATTAAGATAAAATTGCTGCCCTCAAAAGAGGTTGTATGCCAATTTTTTTATAAATATACTACCTTAAAATTAAATAAATTCACGGGCGCATTCCTCTAAAACAAGGGCCAAAAAATGTCATGTGATTCAATGAGTTTTCACCTTTTTCTAATAAAAACACACATTTAACATTTGGTGTTTAAATAATTTAAATATTAATGACTTAAGGTCAAGCTTACAGACGAAATAAATGATTGTGCGCGCGTGAGGCCCAAAATATTTCAATTGTCATGAACTTTTTCGGTAGACGAACTATTTTTTTTTTAAAAGTGCATCCAATTAGGAAATAAATTAGAAAGTTTTAAACAAACGAATTAAAAATTTATTTTGTGTTAACATATGAAAAGTTGAATGTACTTTATTTCTTTTTTATTTAAATAATTATATTCTCCTCTAGCTCTTTATTTTAGGAATAATAAGGGATCCTACAAATATACAATAGCACATGTCCTTATTGTAATAGTTTTTATATGGATTAATATTCACAAACTAAACCGCGTTTTATATTTTAATAACAAAACCGTGTTATATTTTTATACTTAATTTATAGAGCCCTTTGGATAGGATACTACTTCTTATAGAAGCCCCACATGATATTTCTTTTTACCCGGTTATGCTGTCTTAGCTCGCCTATAGTTCCCGCCCCGTGGCCATAATTAAAATGGGCTAAATTACTTTAAAGGATTTTTTTTAAAAGGCAATGCTTTCCTTTCGAACATAATTTTTCTGCAACAAATAATTGTTCCACATACGTGAAATCTTAACATTGTTGGTCATATAGTCGACCTCCTAGACGTGTATGTACATGGGTCCTATCATAGTACTAAAATAATACACCGTCCTTCTCCTGCTCCCCCTTTCAATAACTCATATCCTAGTATAACCAGCATATTCAAATTTCCATATCGAACTTGCTACTCTTTATTCTATTCTGCTACAGAAACTTAAGTTCTGTTAAGGATTAATTGCTTTTTCTTACTTTGTCAGTAGTCAGTACTGAAGGTTTCTAAGTGTATGACCAACCTACTTTCATTTTCTTGAATTTACTTCAAGTGTTCTGTCTATTTTTATCTTATTGTGCTAATACTTAGTAATTACTAACGAATATCATTCTGTATCACATACCCTATCCGCGAAGATCTCGTCGTTAACAAATCTAATGGACTCGACAATGTATCTACAAAGGTCTTAACTAAAAGCGCTTTATCTTTCGTTAAAACTCTGTGAGCAATTTTCATCTTCGAATTTCCAATTCAGATGATTAGAATTTAGCTTACCACATGTTCAATAGGTGATAAAGGTAAACCATGCAACTGCCTTCATTACCGGCAACTTAATTTCCACTTCACCGTGGGGGACATTAAACTAATTCTTCATTAGGTCTTCAAGGACCCGATGATTTTCTCGCGTCAAACCCTAATGGGTGAGGCCACTTTCCGCTATTACATAGCTTCGAAAGACTCCGTCGTCTTATAAAATTCATGGCAGACTTACGAAATTTGTGTACGGTTGCAGGACAAAACGCTAAGAAGACATTAATCGAGAATTCATGTCAATGTTGCACTATATACAAGTCCATGGTCTAGATTAGAGCAAATTTCTGACAGTGAAAAATATTTGTGCTGCAATAAACTCCTCAGGTGACCGCTTCGAGCCAAAATAATAGGATATGCAGTTATCAAACTGAAAGCAAAATTTAATTTAATGTATTTAGATTAGGATAAAAATATGAAAATAATATACTTATAGGCAATTAATTGCACATAGTAATTTGTTTGTGATACTCAACGTTCGTAATAGCAAAGGGTGACAGAATTCTAATCATTGTAAAGCAAATGCAACAGCATACATAAAATTTGCAGTGCAGTGCAGTGGGTGCGGGTTGGGGCGGCATTTTTAACTTCCCAGTTTATAGGGAAGTTATTGTAATCGGTCTGAAAATCATATATGTATTTTCATTTTTCAAGGTCCCAATAGCATTTTAAGTAAAAATCTGAGAAGAAGTATGTGTGTGTGTGCGTACGTATGTGGTCATTTTTCCTGTACGATATCGCGCGAAGCATAAAAGATATCGATTGCGTTGAGGTGTCGTTCGAACGATATCGCGGTCTGAAAATCATATATGTATTTTCATTTTTCAAGGTCCCAATAGCATTTTAAGTAAAAATCTGAGAAGAAGTATGTGTGTGTATGCGTACGTATGTGGTCATTTTTCCTGTACGATATCGCGCGAAGCATAAAAGATATCGATTGCGTTGAGGTGTCGTTCGAACGATATCGCGCGAACCAACAATGATACCGACTTCGTTGAGATGCCGCTCGTAGCGTATTCCCGAAGTTATACTTTGAAAAGGTTTTCATAAAATTTGGTCGAGCGGTTTTTTTGTTTGAATGACTTACATGATTTTTGTACCTGCACCATATCACGGACACCAAAATTGATATCGACTTCGTTGAGGTGCCAATCGAAGCGTTCGAGCCGTTTTTCTGTTTAAACGACGTTTAGTTTTGAACCTGCATGATATCGTGTAAACCAAAAATTATACTGACGTTTTCAAGTTGCCGATCGAAGCATAATAATGAAAACAGGCTCCGAAGAAAATTTCATAACATTCGGTAAAGCTCTTTTTGTTTAAAAGGACTGGCCAAGGGTCACAAGGAACTTAAATTGATTAGTTTAGCTAATATCTAATAAACTCGTTGGAGTGAACCAACTAGTGTATGATAAACAGCTCAGTTCGCGCGTAAACTAAATTTATTTTAAACTTTTAATTACGAATTACATTAATGATAGTGTAACTTCTTTGCCACTACGCATTCTTGCGTTATTTCATATTCTACATCTATAGTACATATTCTATTCTAATTTATAAATTAAGCGTTTTTACTAATCCTATTCGTTTCCATTAAGAGGTCTTTACCCGAGCTGTCTGTATCTTTGTATCTCTCCTTATATCTTAAAATAAAATAAAATTTTCTTCCAATCAAAGTGGGTTAAATAATCACAGAACTATCTCAAAAAGTTCAAAGCTTAAAACAATCCATCCAATTTCACATCCATTAAAATATGATAACAATATTTTTTTTTTTGAAAATATCCACCGTAAAATTTTAAGTAATCTGTAAAGATTATAAATAGAAATAAATTGACACATTATTAAGTACCCTACATAATCTAATACCTAACCCATAATCGGATTTATTGCTTAAGAAGGAACTATTGTATAAACACAGATGCAAATCTACTTTGCTGACCTACAGCACATTGTTCAGGTTTCGTTCAGGCACATGACGGTCAATAAAGTGCGAATGCCGCAATCAAAATGAACTTTGACATATTTTCTAGTAATAGTTAATTACTGATATTATAATCTCATCTGAATAAACAATGCAAAAAATTCATGTTCACAGTGACATTTTTTTAAAAATAATTAAGATAGCCGCAATTATGTCGCAAGTTTGATTTTTTATTACTTTTTAAGTATGCATGATTGGATCTTTCTGAGTTTGAGGGTAAACATTTGTTATTTGATAAAACAATAATAGATGTTAAATATGATGGGATACGAATGTTAATGGTTCATTTGTAAAAAATATTTTACAATAAATTCAATTCAATTCAATTTGCAAAAATACATTGGAAAATTTATGCCAAAATACCCAAACTGATTATTTTGTTCATGAATTGTTATATGTATGTGGTAACGTTCTGTAATGACTTCATGTTAAACTTCTCCCTTCTGTAATCGCTTGTACTTCTACCAGAGCTGGATTAGGGATCTTGAGGTCCCTATGGAGAAGCTGAGGTGCTCCGCCCCTTTTTAAAAAAATCAATCCATTAACCTTGGCAGCAGAAATAAAACAATATCTTAATGGTTTCAAATTCAATTTCAATACATTCGCTGGTACCATCTCCTGTAGTAAGGCATACGAATGACAAGTGTAAGCGATTCTAAGTTTTTGAACGCGCTCCGTGTCGCTTTCAGTCGAATTGTGTGAACTGGCGCCAGAATTTTGAGTTTACAGATATATTGGAATTTAATTACATCTTCACAAAATTACATTATCTAGAGAACATGTGTACCATACTATAAGTATCCAAAATCAACCTAATGGACATTCAGAAATGACAAACACATTTTTAATATCCGATCAGACATCCGCTCTTTGAACGATTTTAGACAATGCCATTATTTTTAAAATATTCCTTAACATCAAACAGCTATCCACCACCACAAGAGATTTTCTTCTGAATTGTTTATACCCTTGATACACGGGCTTCATCGAATGAACATTCTTCCAGGCTCATTGGCCTTGAATGAACATTCAAATTCGAAGTGACACACGGTACTTCATTTTCAATTCATTCATTCTACTTACTTTATTTTTGATATTTTTCCCTCACAGCATCAAACTTAAACTTTAACGAACAGACAGTTGACAGGTTGACAGTTCGATTTTTAAATTTTATGAGAGAATGGAAATTTCATGGAAACTTGATGGAAATTTCCCCACTTCCAGCTTCATTTCTCATTAAATGAAGTAGATCTCACTTCATTCTTTCGAATGACGAATGAAGCTGCGAATGCTCATTCAAACTTAATTTAAGGCGATACACGGGCCGCGAATGAACATTTTTGAAAGAATGATCATCCGATGAAGCCCGTGTATCAAGGGTATTAGGCAAGCGAGGCTCGCACCACCTATATTCCGGGGGAGCTGAACTAGGAGCTTCGCCTAGGCGTTGCCCTGTAGAAGTTATCTAATGAAGGGTATAACACAAATCCGCGCGACACGTTCGTACTACATACACATACACACATCGAACTTTCTTTCCAACCTTTGATACGGCGTATACGCACGCTTATAGGGAAAAAGGATAGTAGTATATCTATGTTGGCCTGCCTGGTCTATCTGCCTGGCCCATATATCTGCTCTGTCTGCCTGGTCTCTCTAGACTATCTAGTTAAGTTTGAGTTGTGTGTGTTTTGTGTTTAAAACTATTATAAACAATTATTTGGCTTAGCTACAAAATCCCATTTGTATGCGAAACATTATAAGTTCACCAAACGCAAATGCTTCCCAAGGCGCAAACCGAAGCTTCCCAAGACATAAGCGAAAAGCTCGATTGGTCAATATGTGGTACCGGACCAACGAAGCTATACTACTAAACATGGGTCGATGGGCGAGAAGTACAACACAATGTTATGATGATAAAATGATCTATAACATGTATAGTTTATCGGTAATTAGGAGCGCCGAATTAAAATATTGAGGGGGCAGGACTACAGGAGGGGCTTATTGGCTAAAATGCCCTTTTTCTCGAGTCTTACAAAACATCTTTGTGGATTTACAGTCCGGTAGCCAAATGACATAAAGTTCCTTGCTTGACAAAATGTTCATCACTTTACTATTGGATCGTACCGTTCGCACTATGTGAAAACGAAACGATGCAGCTTTTATAAATTGGCGAGCATGAAGGCCTTTGCCTCGCGCTGCGCAGAAAATTTAACTATAATGGGCCCAGTTTGAGCGCCTGATTGAGATCGAACTCGGAAGACATCAACCTAATTTGATAGATGGTGATTCACCATGGATGCCAGATTTGTGACGATTTCTATTGGGGAGTCAACAGGTCTCTTGGGGATTCCCCGGATAATTATTCGCTCATTTTTACTGAGTTCGCGCTCCTAATCGGCCGAAATCTTAACTTATTGCCCAGCAATTCAATTTCTATCATTTTCAATAAAAACATAATTTATGCCCCTAGGCGAGTCTCTATGTCTCCTATGCTTAAATCCGGCCCAGACTCCTACGCCTTCGATCATCGAAGTTAGAATTCGATCGCTATAGTGCATGGTGTTCCGTGACAGATTTAGTATTTGAAACTCTAATATTGGTAGCACCTTTCCGTAAGAATATTTAATGATTTGATTATTTTAAAAAATATACCAACTATTTATCTTCAAAGATCGCTCGATTTTACAACACTTAATTGACTGCGAATTATGTTAAATATTTGAATGGTTTTTAAACTGAAAACACACATGTTTGTAATTTTATTTACGTTTATCTGTAATTCCCGCAGAGCATTAAAATATTTGGAAAAAAAGTTTGTTCTGTTGTCTACATAAAGATAACAACGTACAAACAGAATCCTTATTTATTTACTTTTGTTAGCATTGATACACTGATAATAAATTATCTCTTTTCTATGTAGGTTTAAAGAATATTTTAGAGAAGAGTAAAAAAAAAACATCACTCATTTCTTTTAAAAACTCTTGTGGTTGGCCTTTGTGAACTTAAAGGAAACTTTTTCTTCTTAATATCTGCACAGGTTCTATGTTTCGTTTATTCTTAAATCTTAAATTTTCTTTAAAAGCTTACCATAGTCGATACTTCTTAGCATAAACCGATTCCTTCAGGTATTCTCACATAAAAGATGCTAATCGAGTTAAATCAGGCGATCGTCGGAGCCACTGAATGGAATTGTGCGTTTCCATCGATTTTCACCGGTGTTTTGTGTTTAGCTATTTTCAATACGTTTCTCTGTTATTGTGAAAAGATATTTTCCATTAAATTTTTTCCCCTGTAAGGACAATTTTAGAATAAAGGTTCCTTTTTAGAACATAGATGATTGGAGGAAAATATTGAATACATGTCAAGTTAAATATCTGTTTGGAAAAATTAATCATATTCAGTGAAAATGGAAGTTGGTTCAATTCAAAACATTTTTGTTACTTTGATTTGTATAATATTGGGCTGAAAGAAAAAATTGTATTAATTGTTAAGAAAATATCAAGGGCAACTTTTTTATGTGCCTACGCTTGCTTATTCAATTATAATATTGATCATTTGGTTTTGCTATACAACTTTTCCTTTATTTTTTATGGAACCAAAAGATTCTATTGTATCAAACTTCTTAGGTTTCTCTGTAAAACACTTTTCACGTCGAGTTTGGTGTTTAAAGGTAGCACACATGAAACAGTAGCTGTGAAACTTATTAGTTATGTCGTCATTTGCTTCTCAATTAACTCATTGCTCCGGCATAGGAATGTGGCTGTTCTACTTCCGCAGCTTTTTTTCTTCACAATACAAGCTAGATTGGCTCGCACCCATTGTCTGCAGCCCACTTATCGTTAGGAATTTAATTATAAACAGAGCAAATCGACCACGAAACCGTCTTCCATAGCTAGTATTTCCGAACTCGTACAACATCTAGGAGTTCAAACCCAGCCCTCCTTGTCTCCAGACTCCTCTTAACCTATCCTATCCTTCATATATCCTTTGAACTAAACTTACGGCTAGGCATGTGAACGACATGACGGATTGGTAAGTACATAACTAAACTGCTGGGTTTAATTTAAAAAAGGGCAGCGAAGCTCCAACTATTTTTATCGCATACTTAAGGAATCATCTTGGTAGAAACCAATGTCTTTCCAATTAACTAATTCCGGACCTTTCCTCTTGAATGGCTCCACCAATTCAGCTGTTTAGAATCTGGGTTTGATGAAAATCGGGATGTACATCCAATTAGACGGTGTGCCTTAAGGCAGCTGTTAGAGGGGTTGCTAATGTCATCTTTTTTGTTATAGTGGAAACAAGTGTGAGTTTCCAAGATTCTGGATAAACCTGGAAAAGTATTGATTAACCTTAAAGCCCCTTACGCGGTCAAATTAGATGTACGTCGAAGTGCGGATGTACAACCAAAACTATCGATTTAGAGCCGGTCGGCAGATCAAAACTCGTTGCGCGCATGGGTTTGATGAAAACCTGGATGAGCATCCAATTTGACCGTGAAGCTGTTTAAAATACCTATAAATTTCCGGAGTTACATAGTTCACCAACTATGATGCGCCTGAATTTGTCACTTCAAGCCTCCTTGGTGAAATGTCGTGAGATTTGGCTCGACCCCCTCCCTCCTCCATCATCTCACGTGAGATTTTTCAAATTTACCCACTCTGCTCGAAGGCTGTTTGGCGGCTAAATATTCTAGAGGCTACTTTGATACTTGTGGCGTTCGCATAACTACGATAGATATTTTTGTGTAGGATTTAGCCATATCTTAGTGGAGACATGTTTTACTTAATTTAATCCATTTTTCTCGATAACACAGATATACCTCCTATCTCCGTGGCAGAAGAGAATGTAAAGACGGCTCCACACTCACGCCGTGAATTCACGGCGAGAATTTACACCCTATTCACTTAGAACGGAATACAAGGAGCGAACTAGACGAGAAAACCATCCAGACTCGCATACAGCTGGCTTAACGGCTGACTCAAATCGTAACATCCTAGGGGTAACTTTAAGGGGTCCATTACACGTTCATGCAAGCATCAATCAACTTCATCAGTCGTGATTGATGGAAATCAAAATATTCAGATAATTACATCAATCACCAGATTAGACGGTAGGTTTTCCGTCAGTCATAGCAGTAACTGACAGTAAAACCTATCGTTTAATGGAACCCTAACGGAGGATCTGCGATGGAATGATCTCATATTCGAAATCGCCCAACAAGCCTCCCAATGCTTTGGATTTTTTAAGAGATGCAAGTTCCTCCTCCAACCAACCGCCCTGGCTACAATCTACAAATCTTGCATTCGTCCCCGGCCCCTAAACAGACGCCCCAAAAGCCACCTTGGCTTGCTTCGACAAGGTGCAAAATCGTGGCATCAAACTCATTCCTTTAAGCCAACGTAGGAATGTAGCACACCTCTCTATACATTATCGCTATTGCCAGAGCGACTGTTGCACTGAAATTCAGAACCTCCACTCCGTACACGGCAATATTTTTCCCGCAACACAAGACTAGACCGCTCAGCACTCACCCATACCCTACAGCCCAACCCCCTCGGACACAATACGATCTAGAAGTTCGTTTGAGAATTGAACAACTCTACTGAGGAATAAACTCTTACAGTCAGTATTTCCCAACTCGTACAACATCTTAGAGCTCAAAGGTAAGGTTCATCGATATTTCCTTGAGCACCTCCCAGATCCTAACCTAATCTTTCCTATTCTCCTCTATTCTTCAAACCAAGCTTGCTCTTACACATTGCACCATGACTTTAACAACACAAACTGGTAATACAAAGGGGACTCCTAAGCTTGGTTTTCTTCTTATAAAAAAATTTGTGTACACTTTCTTCATCCATTTCTAAATCTTTGCTTTTTATTTGTAAATTATATATGTTTGATAACTTTAATATCCTCAATCGTGTTTCTTAATTGAACCTAATATTTTTCGGAGAATCCAGATTTGTTGAATCATTCGTTAGTATAGGGTTATTGCAACTAAATAAAGCACAAAAATATGTTTTATCGAAAAACTACAGTTGTTGTTTCGACGTATTCTATGAAACAGTTTTGATTTCGTTTATTATTTATTGTTTAGGTTCATGGAAAAAAGACCTGCATATAATTTAAAAGGCTTTTTGATTTTCTATAACGTTTTGCAAGTAGTATCATGTTTATATTTGATAAATAAAGTAAGTATAAAAATCTACTTAAAAAATAAAATAAAATAACTTTAATAATTATTCTAGATTCATTACAATATTCCTGTACTGAAATTTTGGCATTGCGCACAATATTCTAGCTATTCAAAGCAAGAAATTGTTTTTCGTAATTTGTCCTATACAATATTTTGGATAAAACTAGCTGAATATGCAGAAACTATTACTTTTGTCCTACGAAAAAAATCAAATCAAATATCAAGGCTTCACGTGTTTCATCACATAGCAACTTTATCATTAGCCTATCTCCTAACAAGACATCAGATGGGTAGGAGAATCATAATAAATTATAATTAATAGTTTTTATTGATTTCGATAATTTCATTTCAGAGGGTAGAGGAATGTTTACAATATACATAAATTCTTGGGTACATGTTGTAATGTACACGTACTACTTCTTGTCTGCGGTTTTAAATGAGAAGAACATTCAGAAAATTGCCAAATTTAAGAATATTATTACAATTATTCAAATGACGCAATTGGTCCTACTTTTATCCCAGAACATTACACACGCTGTTAAGAAATGTGAGCCTAGTTCAGCGTTAATTATTATTTATTTTGTTTTAATATTTATCATGTTGTACTTGTTTTATGATTTTTATCAAATGGCTTACATGAAAAAAAATGTTAAAAGAACTCAATTGAAAGAAAAATCGAATTAAGTTTGTTTTTCGTTCTCAAAATAAAATTATATTATAATTTGTTTTATAATAATGTTATTTATCTAGAAAAGGAGGAAAAAAAATAATATGTTATCATTCACTCTATTTATACATTAAAAAAATAATGAAGCAAAAATTTATTTCCAATGTAAATTTCAAAAAAATAAAAGGTTAAAAAAAATTTTTTTAAAAAAATTCTTTTAATTAACTAAAAAATGTACTGAAAAGTAAAAAATAAAAAATATGTTAAAGAAAGCGTGAAATTTCAATTTTAATGAAAAAGTTAAATAAAAGAATGGCGCATTGTTATCATTTTGAAATTTGTCATCTGTCAATTATAAACAAAACATAACCACATTAACAGTGCGCCATTCTTTTATTTAACTTTTTCATTAAAATTGAAATTTCACGCTTTCTTTAACATATTTTTTATTTTTTACTTTTCAGTACCTACATTTTTTAGTTAATTAAAATAATTTTTTTAAAAAAATTTTTTTAACCTTTTATTTTATTTTCTACTTTTTAGTTTATTATATGTATTCCGCCATTTTATGATGGCAATTCTATTAGATTTAAAATTACGTCACACAGTCTACTGTATTCATTTGATACCCATGTCGTGGGCTCGGTGGAACATACATAATTGCAAAAACGGCCGCCATCGTCTTCTTGATTTTTTTTACAAAAAGGTCAGATTGCATTTAGTACTTATACATGATGAGTTGAACTCCAGTTGAAACCAAGTCTAACTACATGTAAACGGGAGTCGAGTTGGGTTAAGGTTGACTGAACTCGAATCAGCTCTGCTACCTGGGTTGAGTTGAAATTATGCATACGGACATGAGTTCAGTATTTGAGTAGTTGAATTTAGTTGACAGCAGCATCTCTGTGTTTGTTTGTGATTTTTTGTAACGTGTATTGCTTCTTTATTTTCAATTCACCCTTAACTCAATTATTCATCTCATCATTCATACACATTAATTATCACCCGAACTACGAGTGTGTGCAAAATTGGAAGTTGATCTGTTATATTTTCTACTTTTTAGTCTATTATAAGCTTTCCGCAATTTAGTGTTGGCCGCCATTTTGAATTTGGAATGACGCCACATAGCTAATTGTGTTCTACCTGTCATATCCTTTCATTTGATACCCATGTCAGAGGGCCGCGGAGCACAATTTCAAAAATCGGCCGCCATTTTGGAACCGCCATCTTGATATTTTTACAAAATGGCCAAATTGCATTTTCATCCAAACTAAACGTGTATGCAAAATTTCAGCTTTATCCGATACCGGGAAGTGGGTCAAATTTAACTTCCAAGATTTGATTTGATACATGTGAAGTTAAATAAAAGAATTTAAAAATTATAAAGTTTTGCATCAATTTTAATACCAAAGTTAACTAGTTAAGTTTGTCCAATTTTACTTATTCTGTTTCCATATCTCAACTAATTTGATAATATTGATACAGATTTCGAAGAAGTTCTTAAACTAGTTTTCCAGTATCTTCGCAGGATGAGCAGAAAAGGAGAAAATCATCTGATGATTAAAAATCTCCCAGCTCTTGAAGGACTGATGGTCATGAAGGATCATGGTCTTCTTCAAATGTGGTTTAGCTTTACCTTGCTTAGCTTAACCTCAAAACCTTTACCTTGGACTTAGTACCATATCTTAGAAGCGCCGACGTTTGCTGCATGTTGAGTTTATGGTCGCGTGTTGACCCGTGCTGGAGAAGATTTTGATTAGCAATAGCAGCTGGCTTTTTTTGTTCCTGTCAATCAAGTTACCCAAGTTTGGTTAAATATCGAGAGCAGGGAGATTGTGCAGATGATTGCCCCCTTTTCGTGCCAAATAGGAACATTGAACTCATTTTCGTTTGGAGCCGCAAGAATCGTGTTGAAATCAATGTCTTCAAAACAAAGTGCATATGTACTGTCTAAATTCTAATAAAACATGCAACACCTCTCCATCCGTGTCAGTGGATGGTGTAGAACTAATGACTGACACAGGATTGATATTAGGCATAGACTTAAGATCGAATGACCACATATTCGAAATCGCTAAGCATCTTAATGCTTAGGATTTCTTAAGAGGTCCAGTCCTCAAGTCTGCGCCGCATTGTGCAAATTCTATATTCGGCCTCTTCTCGAATACATCTCTCAAATTTAGGCGATTCTTCATAAACCACCTCAGCGAGGTTAGATAAGATACACAAAATAGCCTTCAAATTAATGGCTGATGAGGCCATTTTCTCCACCATCTACACTTTGAGCCACCGTAGGAATATAGCAGCTCTAACACAATTTTATGGGTACTATCATAGCGATTGTTCCATCGACATGAACGTTCTCCTGCTTCTACGCAATCTTATACCCGCAACACTAGATTACACCCGTTCTGCCTTTTCCCTCCACCTGCGGCCTCTTTGTCGCACAAACTAGGAAGTCGTTTCTAAATAGAGCAACTCCACTGTGAAAACAATCTTTCGCAGTCAGTAGTTTCGAGCTCCTAACACATCCAAGACCCATCGCCACCTCCTTTAACATCCTTATGAACTCTGATAACCCTAACCTATCCCCCGTACTAAACTTAATTCAATTCCAGACATTGTACCACACCGTGTCAAACTACTTAAAGCACTGGTAAGTAGTACAAAGGTGATTCCTAAGGTTAGAACGGCCACATAAAAGATAAAAAATTTGTCCGATTTATGTACAAACTTGGAGTTGACCACCAGTTATCGACGAATAAAACTGCGTGTTTTGATGATTATTGGTAATATAAAAAAATTTATCGATTGTAAGAAAGTTCATTTTGTAAAATAATAAACGTTTTGAAATTCGATTGTGTTTTATGATCTAAAGCTGACACTTTTTGATCAACCTGCGAATATATATCCGAAAAACCCAGTTCTTTACTGAATCAATCACAATGCTAGCTGAATCAGGCTTATCAAACTCCTCTGAAACGTGTCGACCGATTATTATGAAATTTTTTGTGTATATTTGGTAGGTCTGAGAATAGGTCGTAGGCTATTTTTTATAGTTCTAGGTGATAAGGGTGCCGCTCAACCAAAAGGAACAGCTGAAAAATCTAAAAAAATTAGTAATATTGGGATTTTTCACTTCAGTTTAGTTTCAAGCTTCTTGGCCTACCTATTGTTGGACAGCTTCGTAAATGTAAAATTGTCATTAGATTGAATCATTCCATTTAATGACACTTTCAACTATACAACAAGCAATATCGTATACTCAATATGCCGTTAGATCCATGGCGGCCGTCTCAAAAGGGCGAATTACCACTTTCTTCACAGCCTCCTAGACTTGGGCCCCCAGCTAGTAATTATCTATTTGTGTAAGAATGCGAAACCAGCAGATATGAACAATCTATCTAGTTTGTAAATATGTTTAATTATATTTTCCTACTTTCAATGATCAGTCCTTTCAACCAATCAACATTAATGATACGCAAAATACTTTGTGATAATTCATTACTGTAATAAAATCACCAATGGATACTGTAGATCCATTATTTTGATCCTAAGCAATGTTGATAAGACTTAATTATTTAGTTTTAAGAAAATTAATGTTTTTAAATATCTACAAAACTAAATGTTCTTATTTTTTTAGATTCATGGAAAAGAGGCCTGCTTACTCACTAAAAGGGTTTTTGATACTTTACAACATTTTTCAAGTACTAATATGTTTGTATCTCATAAATATAGTAAGTCAACAAATACATCTTATTTCACCAAATATCTTAATGATAATTATTACTTTTAGATACACAGCAATATCGCCGTTTTGAAGTTTTGGCAATGTTCACTATACTCAAGTTATTCGAATGAAGAAAAAATTATACGTCATCTATCATATACGTTATTTTTTGTTAAACTAATCGAACTTTCTGAGACATTCGTTTTTGTTTTACGTAAAAAACAAAATCAAATTTCAAGACTTCATGTATTTCATCACATAGCAACGTCATACCTTACTTATATTCTTGTAAGACATCAATTAGGTAAGGGGATATCTGCAAAATATATATATTTTTTTATTAACAACTATATTTCAATTTTATTTTTTTTAGAGGGTAGAGGAATGTTTACTGTCTACATTAACTGCTGGGTGCACGTTATCATGTACACATATTATTTATTAACTGCTATTTTAGACAAAAAGACTTTACACAAATTTAGAAAAGTTAAGCAGCTTATCACAATAGTACAAATGGCACAATTTGTCTTGATATTAACGCAAAATATTGTTCAAACTTTCAAATCATGCGAGCCAAGTATAACTCTGATTCTTACACATTTTATACTCATATTTTTAATGTTGGTTATGTTTTATGATTTTTATAAAACAACGTACAAAAAGAAACAAGAAAAGAAAGTTCAATAAAAATGTTACAATTTGAAATTATTTTATATTTTTTATTTTTATATGTAAATCGAATACTAATGAAACTGTGGCAGCAAGAGATTGTATACTTCAGTTTCAGGTGGTTATATTAAAAAATCGATCGACGTAAAAGTTTTCAGACGAATGGCTAATGATGTTTTTTTAAATGGAATGGGCATTATGGAATTTATTTTCTAAATTAATATAGAAAATATAACCAAAAATGCAGGAGATTTCAATTGACACAGATAAGCTGGAAAGCATAACAACAAAGTATAATAAAAAACAATAGTTAAGATAATAGCGATGAGCCTTGAGTACTAATCCGGTGTATGGTGTAACAAATAGATTTAGTTTTCCCAATAAGTGTGTGACAAAATGAATTTTAAGCATAGTTTGTTATCAAATAAGAAGATGACAGCTGCTGTGGCACATAAAACTACGAAGTGTACAATTATTGAACAAACATTCAGAAAGAATGTTTCTGGTAATTGAAACATGAAAAAAAGTTGTTTTTGAGACCTTTGTAGAAGAAATCATGCAAATCGTTGGATGGAGTTCACATGCAAAGTTATAGGGCTAGCACCAGCTGAACAAAACGAATTAAAGCCGGGTGAATGGAATTAAAGCCGATGTAATTTATTTTTGTCGATAAAGTGTGATTCAAGTAGCAGTAGTAATAGCAAATTGGCTGGTTGAGAATCCCGTCGAATATCAGCTGAATCATTCAAACGGGGAAAGATAAAAAGGATGAGCGAAGTGCAGGATATTTAAAAAGGTTCTTTGATGTTGACAGTTTCGATTTTTTATAGGGATGTTAAAAACGCTATTTCTCTTTAATTGGAAATAATCATTTAGATCAGTGGTTTTCAAACTTTTAGCTACTGCGGCCCCCCTGTTACATAAAAAATCCTTGAGGCCCCCCCAATAAAATATGTAAATTTGCATATTCGGTGGAGTGCGCTATCTAGACCTTTGGTATTTCAACCTTGATTAACTCCCACATTTTTTAGCAAAAACCGATTTTGACTAATGAGCAAAATTTATTTAGGATATTTTCTACCATTTATTTAAAACAGGTTTTTGAATACAATCTCAATTAAATGACCTCCATCCGATACGCAAAAAACGACTGTTTTCGGGAGTTTTAGCAACCATTTCGGCTCGTATGTTAGCTTTGAGTTCGTCGATGATCCTCGGCTTGCTGGCATAAACTTTACTTTTGCAAGAACTGTTGCAAGGTGCGCCGTCTTTTTGAAAAAGGTTCGTCATACATTTTTCACGCGTTTTTGGGCGCACGAAGTGCACAAGCACCGTGCGTTGACGAGAGATTCTCGAACTTTGAAGAAAAATGGTCCGATGGTCCAATGGTGTTTCGTGAATGACGTGTGTATTGTCTACAGATAGTTTTGTTTATTGAATCCGCCAGAGAGTTCCCAAAAATCTGGCTCGGCATCGATCATTCTTGCGATGGTATTTCCATATTACAAACGACGCGGCTTGTCCGTTAGGAACAATCATTGAGTAAGTTTCACTTTGTTTAGAAAGAGATAAAGATCTTGCTTCATAATCCTCTTTAGAGTCGTTCCACTCACGTTTAACTCCTGAGATCGGCTGCGATCTGACACATTTGGATTATAGAAAACACTCTCTATTACCGCTTCAACAACTTCGCGGACGTATGAATGGGACGTTGACGAGTGGCTACAGACCCGTACTCACAGAAATTCTTCACCAAACTACGAATTGTGTTGTCTGAAGGCGCCGAATTTCCCCCATATTTTTTACGATAAGCACGCACAGTCTTCACAATTGAACGATTATTTTCAACGTAAAGCGCTACTATTTCAATGAGTTTTTTCGATGTGAGTAGACTCATAGTTAAAATATAATAAAACTTAAGTAAAAACTAAACGTGAGTCAAAAAAGTCAAAAAGATAAAATCACCCGGGCTCCCCTTGGGGGTCACGACTTCCAGCTGATTTAGATACAAAAAAAACACGAAACTCTTAAGTGGCCCCTAGACTATCAATAATATTGAGAAAAACATTGACGGTTTCCTTTTTTGCACCAGAAAATCTTTCAAAATCATCCACAGACCGTCAATAGTATTTCGGAGATCAAGATCTTGCACAATATTATTGATAGTCTAGGGGCCTCATTAGATTACAGCACAAGAAGAAAGAGGTGCTTATATTTCTTGATGAAACCCAGGTACCCCTATGCTTATTGATATTTTTGTTACGTGTTTGTTCCATCTCTCGATACATTCCTTGTGGATCTAACTAATAAGATGCTATGAAGAACTATAAGTAAATAGTATAGTATGGAGCTAGATCCGATTTTGTTGAAAGTCAAAATTTTTTGTAAGGCAAAATAGAAGTCACTACTACTTTTATTACCTTTATCTTTTCAGGCTACTCATGGCCTGATTGGCAAAGAGATTGCGCAGAGATTTATCAAAGCACATTTTATTAGGATTACAGTAGTATTTTTTCGGGTCCAGAGATTTGTTGATTAAGGATAAAAAAACACACAAAGAACCAGTTTAATTATAATGATTCCAAATTCAATCCTTTTGATCAATGGCGGGGCACGATGACCGCAGTCATTGTTATCTCTCCTACTAATCGACTCTCGGCTTACGATAGAACCAGCAATGTAATTCATTGGGCGCATCCAGCGCACTCAGCGGCTGAGTAGCGGCTAAGTGCTGAGCTCGTTGGATGGCTAGCTGAACTAAGCAGCTTAGCTCAGCGGCTGGCAAATTTCTCAGCGTAAAAATTTTATGCTAAGTAGGTCAGCGATAGTGAATTGATGTTATTTAAAATAGGAAAAAAAATTTAGCTGTCAAAATAAATTTTAACTTAGCTACCCATCCAGCCGACACATATCGCTGAGTTACTTTTTACGCTGTGCTGTTCAGCTAAGCGGCTTATCCGCTGAGTGCGCTGGATGCACCCATTTACTTGTAAAAAATTGTTTTATTCCAAAACACATTTCAATTATTCTTTCAAAGTCTAGTTTAATTGGCGTGTTTTAGGCATCGTAGTTTGCTCAATTTTATTTGGGTAACTATAATGAAATTTTCATACACTTCTTCAAGGTCTTTGTTCGTTTTACTACGCCATACATACTTTTCTTCAACGTCTTTGTTCGTTTAGGCAAAATAGATTTTATTTGCAGCTACGATGCGTCCATAAATGTCATCCTTTATCTTGTTTCTATACACTAATCATATTGCGCACATCAGTGAGCATAGCCATTTTATTGCAATCACTTTATCAATAATATTTGCACAATTTCACAACTCACACAATATAATAATAAATGTCCTCGATTTGAGATATAACAAAAAATATTTTCTGTCATTTATCCAACTCAAATTTCCATTTTTGTTCTATTACTTTAAAAGGTTAGATTAACAAAGTATTTAATTCTGCTAATCATTACCTTATTATTCTTTATTTCACTTGTAAAAATTCAATTATGTTTGAACATGTCAATCTATATTAACACATTTTATCACAAAAAATTAACTCTGCGCAAACCCAACACTAGCAATTGCAGGTACTTTTATTTTTTTTGCAAAAACAGTAATTTCAGATTTAGTTTTATAGTTTGAATTAACGATAAAGAACTGTTTGTTTAAACAGAAGATCTACAAATAATATTATCTAAAGAGCTTAACTCTCAAACTTAAATAGAAATAAAATCGCGCAATATTTATACAATAAATGAAATGCAGAATTTTTCGAAGGATTTTTGTTGAATAGAAACGAATAGGAAATGGGAGTCCTAAATCTAATCGCCCTATACGCCTCTACTTCTGTGGTGTTCTATCTCTTGGCCGGGAGCCAACTGAGTCAGCTGTTGCCGACGATTTGGGGTAATTGGCGAATAATTAATAATTCAGGGAATACTAACGCATGGTTGCAGGCACAAAATTAAATTTTTATCATGAAATACTGAAGTCTGCATAAACCATCAGGTGCTACTGCGAAATAATGGTGAGTGTGATACCCAAGAGTTCAATTGCATGACCTGTGCAGACAATCGAGGCTTAATAAAGAATTGAGATTTCCATAAATGAAAAATTTAAAAACTGTGAAAACCACATTTAAGGTCAAGCGTTTTTTTACCCAACTGGATAATAATATTTAATGATTGTCGTCAAAACCACGAAATAGGGTTACTTATTACAAAAAAAAAGATTTTTTGCTGGTTAACTTTAAATTCTTTCGTCTGGATGAATATATTTTAATATTTTATTAAGTTGGTTTTGTATAAACCTAGTGAAATGTCGAATCTTACTTTTTTTAAAAGCGAATAACAGTTTGGGTGATTCATTTTTGGTATGAATGATTTTTGTTTAAGAATATTTTATGAAATCTCCGACATCTGCAAGTTTTAGTAAGAGTTTCGAATTATAACCCATAATAAAGCAGACAACGCAAGATGCACAAACATAATGCCAACATATCAAGAAAATATCTCTAATGCTTAATAATTACAGTGTAAAAGTTTAAGCGTAGGAGTTATCAAACAAGTGTAGTGTCCGGAAAGTTACACGTTTTCTTCATCACCGTACAAACGGGCCTCTGATTCTCAAACCATGTTACTATGTTTGGTTCAAGGATTTATGGTTTACTACCAGCCCAAGTTTTAATGCTTTGGACTATCGCGTATTAAGTCGGCGGCGTAAGTAGAGCTGCATTACCACGTGTTATGGAAATTTTACCATTTCGCCACCACTTATCGGAGGAATCTAGCCAGCTTTGGCAAAATTAGATCGCTATTACTATAGCGACTGTTCCACTGAAATTACCGAACTCCAACCGACACGGCAATATTTTCCCCGGAAGAATAGCCCGCACAGATCATTCGCACACTATGGTCTAGAAGTTCGTTTTTAAATAGAACAACTCGGCTGTGGAATAATCCCCCGCAGTCAGTATTTCCGAAATCGCACAACCACTTAGAGCCGGGACACCATAACGGTGCAATCAGTCGCGCAACCGTGGTGTCTTTGAGCTACCAAAACGAGACACCAGGCACCACTAGACACCAGAAGAACTAGACCAAATACATAGTCTATTTTGAATTTCAATAATAAACTTTTCTGTATCGAAATTATCCATCGTAGCGCTGCAACTAACAAACGTCTTGACAACAACAGTCTTCGCGTGCGAATGAAAAGTGGAGGCCGAGTGAGTGATGCACCATACAACGCTATACAAATTAGTGGTGGCGCAACCAGCGTGGCGGCGCTGCCAGTAATATTTTGTGCTGGTCGCGCCGTCAAATTGGTTGCGCAACCAAGCGGACACCAGGTGAGGTACTCTCTATGGAGCTGCATACAGTTTGTTGGTAGCGGCGACTAGTTGCGCCGACAGGGTGTCCCGGTGAAATACTGCCCTTAAGAGTTTAAATGTAGGATTCATCCACTACCCCCGGCATTCATAACCTATCCTGTTTTCTTCTATCTTTTAAACTAAGCTTACTACTAGGCCTTGCGTCATGACCTGAACGAGATGACAGACTGCCAGGGCAAAGGGTAACGCTTCAGAGCGAGAATCGAGGACATCATTCAGGCTATTTTGGGATATATTGGAATATATTGAATAGTTATGCTCCATAGGTATTCCGAAAGTTTAATGGTGAAGGATTTTTTGTAGTGTTTAAGTTTTCCTTATTAAAAGTTTTCTTGAAATTTTTTGAATAAATGTTGGAGCCGCACGAACTATTTGTATACCCTATTAACTCAATTAATAATAAACAAGTTTAATCCAATTTTTAAAATTTTAAAACTTTTGAAACTTTCGTCAGGTATCATCTTGACTATCTATGGCCGCGTTTAGGATGAAGCTATTTTATCGCAGGTAAAATATAGTTATCGAGGGAGGTTGAAAAACGCGAACGTAGCGTGGCAGAGGCAATATATATTGAAGGGAGTTTGGAGACCCATCATTATGGCCAGAAGACCGTTACAATTGCGACACTCTTGTATAGCGGAAAACTATAGAAAATTTACTTGTGAAACTATTGGTGTCAAGGTGCTGCTAAATTGTATCTCCACGGATAGCGTTTCGGTTGATCTCCTCAAGCGCCTCATAGATCCGAGTATCCATCGAACACCATAGTCATGTTCATTTAGTAGCTCACTTTGATCCCCAATCTACAAAAGTTACTCAACATCGAATTGGAGCGTTGGGGAAAAGTCTAGGAACTCCCTTATCTCCTTACCAAGAACGTGTGTACTCCGATCGTCGTGGGAACCGTAGCCTGTCATATTATTAGAGGTTCCGCCAAACGAGTTGATGCCGGAGCGCGCAGCTGGGGAAATTAAAGCTGCACACAAATAAAAATTGCGCACATATTGATAAGAAATGTGCTTATGTATTTTCAAATTTCCCCTTCGAAATTTGTTGCGACTAGGCATGCGGGGATTCTACTGCGCATGGAAAACGCGACTTTCTCGGCATCAACTCTTTTGGCGGAACCTCTATCAGTGCTGTTGGCTGCTTCATGGTAGCTCAGTATCTCCCACATCACTCGCTATCACATCTTGCACTCTAGAGAGAGGCTGATCGAACGTAACGAACCTTGTGCGCTACCCCAACGAGTGTGTAGTTTTAACGGCAGACAACCATGATGTGTATATAGTGTATTGTGTGGAATGTGTTTCGTCCATCCAAAAAATGGTAAAATCGACGTTGTCATAGACAATCTGGCAAAGTGCTTATTGGTTAATAATGAAAGAATATCACACATTATTCGACGCACTTCAAATCGAGTTGTTTCATTGTACGACGAAGAAAACCCCAAGGAAGACAGTACTGTTATCAATTTGCGAGAAGATTATTTTTGCCAATTTGAAGAGGTGAAAGGAATGTCGTAGGCCTCACAGCACTAATCACTACCATTTGACCGGATTAAAAACCATCATTTGACTGGACTATATCTCGTAAAACCATGTTTTGACAACAATTTCCATGGGTATTAAGCCTCAATTATACTGGACGCAACGGAACGCAACGGACCGGATTGAAATGTCAAAATGAGTTTCATTATAGAGAAATTGTATTGAAGTAGTTATACTCACTGACATATAGTAATGGACTGCTGATTGACGATGCTGAATGGCACCATTTTTCTCCAGAAGGAGAAAACCTTTTTTATGCAAACAAAAAAATTTTCTTCGAAGTTAGGAGAAAATAAGTGATAAGCACTGACATATAGTAATGGACTGCTAAATGAGCAAAATCCCATACAACAAAATGGCACCAAAAACTATTCCTGACTCGCTCCCACGTTAAATCCCAATGAACTGTAATCGTCAGCGCATGTCAGCGGGGGTAGCCCGGTGGGTGAGCCACTCCTGATCCATTAAAAATAGTAATAAGTTAGTACCTAAGCTAGAATAGTAAGTAAATTAAAATTAATAATAATTAAGAATATGTAAATAGCGATCTGAATCCACTTAGTTTAATTTTTTAGCACTAGTAGTAATAAGGCCAGAAAGGCAAGGTGATAGTGGTGGTGCCGAAGAGCAGGCGCAAAACCATGAGAATTTTAATTGCTTATAGTTGTAGAATTGAATAAATGGATGTACGGACTAAGGTCCAACTAGAAATGTAAGTGAGTGTATAAGGCCCTGACATATAGCGAAGTCGGCCTCTAATGTCATAGAGTAAGAACCATGTATAATAAGAAATGATGCTCAATAAAAATTCTTCTTTAATTAATTAAATTATTGAAGTAGTTATACTCACTGACATATAGTTATACTGGACGCAACGGAACGGACCGGATTTAAATTTTGGAACTTGAAGGAACCGACGGATTGAAGTGTCAAAAGCACCATTAAAAGCAGCTGATTTTGTCTTTTAATATTTAGCCTAAAATATCGTCAGAGTTTGTTGATAAATTAATATATGAAGTGGAAGATAATGAAATTCTTTATAATAAAAAATTGCAGGGATATAAAAATATTGAGCATAAGTCCAAAATTTGGCGAAACATTGCTGAAAAAAGTGACATTTGCATACTTTCGATTCCTTCAGTATAACCAGCTAAATTCCATTCCGTCGCTTTCCGTTGCGTCCAGTATAATTGAGGCTTTAGAGTGAAACACGGACTATTGATTGTGAGCCGGTCGGTCGATCAAAACTCGTTGCGCTTATGGGTTTGATGAAAATCTGGATGTACATCCAATTTAACCGTGTATGGGGGCCTTAAAATAACCCTTTTTCAACTCAAGCGACTCGTCGTGTCGTGACGACTCGACTTTCAGCCCAGAGGCCTATAGTTAATAATCAAATATGCCAGAGAAAGAAGCGATAAAAATACACAATGCGATGGTAATTCGGACTTCATTTTCTATTTTCCTACTCACCTTGCACGGTACCGAGGAACTTGCCCAGCGCCCAAAATACAGAATTTAAAAGAGGGACGCTTTAGAAAACATGGCGCCTCTTTATATTCTTTCGACAAGAGATTGCTGTTAAACATTACGCTCTATGATATAGACAAGACAGTAAAACCGGTGCTCCAATGAGCTCTGGTTTTCCAAATTAAAAAGAGATTATCTACCAATAAACAAAAGAAAATTAGATCATACTTATATATTTAAAATGTTACTCTACTAACAGTGCTTCCCAACAGTTTTTTGCTTTTACTTTCATCGGTGGCGCCATATCAAGGCTGTTCGTTTACTTAAAATGGGATCCCTCGGGATCCCATTTGCGCCCATTTCGTGTTCGCTTACTTTTTCGGGCTCGAAAAAGAGGGGAAATTTTCGCTTCCCCTCTTGCCAATTTGTGCCAGAGGTTTTGAGTCCCGGCGATTGTGGATTGCTGTTTGTAGTGTATTTTAACTGTCAAAAGGAACTGTCAATTATCATGTTAAACCAAAACGATTACGACGTGATGAAAATAAGTTCTTTATTTGGTGCCTAGTAACAAGATTTTAAATAATTTCATGCATAAATTATTAGTTTCAATAGCTTTATGTCATTAATTTGAAGACCCAAGTGATTTCTAGGTTAGATTTGCCAAAAACAGCCCAGAAGGTGTTCGCTTACTTTCATATTTTTATCCCCACTCTTCAATTTTATAGTCAAAAATCTCGGGATCCCGAGAGATCCCATTTTAAGTAAGCGAACAGGCTTATCTATTGCTCAGGTTTGCTGATTATATTTGAATACACAATTCAATTGGAACTTGACCTATACTGCGTGAAATTAACTAAATTCAGTTGTACATGGAATTATTTACAATTTGTTTATTCAATTTGTTCATGCCTATACAATCCCCCGGGGATAGAACACAATCCTGGCATTTTTTTAATTGCAGGTTAAATAAAAGTCATTTGTTGTCTTCGTTGTTTATTTTTGGAGAATTTTGTTATATGAAAATAATTCCAGGTGAATCATGCTGAAAATTATTGTAAGTAGATGAGATAAGATTTCTAATCGCTTAATTACATTCTCAGTTATCTGCAATATTTTCAAAAAATAAACGGAATAATTATGGATAGGTCAACATTTAAAGCACATGATTGTTTGAAAATGGTACACAAACATCAATGCGCCAGCAAATTTGTATAATTGAATTTTAAAACGGCAAAAACACAGGCCGCTTGCCAAGATTTTGATTAATTTGAGATTCTTTTAAGAGACAAACAATATTATTTCTGACCTTTAGGAAAATTAATAAAATTGCAAAACACACATTTCTGTTCGTTTAAGATGGTTTGAGGAGTGGCTATATTTTAAGAAGCCGATAATACAGCCTCCCATCAGGTGACGGTACCTACCACAAATGTCAATTACCACTGTCAAGGGTTTTTGCCCCCCTCCGAATTTTTTGCAAGTTAATCTCTCTCTAAAAAAACGCTTGTTCATAACAATAATTATTTTTACCATTATTCTTAAATTAAAACACAACGGACTCGCTTCGGCGAAAATTTATATTAATTGCAGTTCATGTAATCACTTTGTTCTTACCGTGTAGTACGACAATAGACCAGCATTTTCGTCCAACACAAACCAGCGATACTGCCATCCTTTCATAACATTTGTCCACTTGCTTAGAGTCCCCTCAAGCATCATTGCCATTTCCACTAATTAATCACGTAAACACTTTTATTTATATAAAACTAAAAAGAAATTATGACTTTAACTGGAGCTGAACAAACCCGCAGTCCCCGCAATGCACTCGCTAAAAACAACGAAAAAGAACTGAATGCGAACAGAAGAAATGGGAATGATGGAATTGAGCTGGTGGAAAGATTTTGAATATTTGACATATCGAAAAAAAAATTTGTATGAAAATCGAAAAAAATTAATTATGTTAAAAAATAATTATATTTTAATTATATGCTAAGATACTTTTTTATGGTTTTTTATTTATTTTATTTTAGTAGATTGAATTTTTTTCTTTTATTTGTAAATGGTTTGGATATGTAAATTTGTTTTTAATTTCCATCTAGTGGTAGAAATGTTTTTGAGGAAAATAGCTTAGATATTTACTTTCATATGATTCAACCACTGGATGGAAATGAAAGTCTCCGGAATGATTTATTCGTTAAAAAAAATGGTTTGGATATATAATATTGTTTTGAAATATTTCCACTAGAGGGATCCCTCGGGTCTCCTAAAATTTAACTTCGTTTAATCGTCGAAATGGTTTGAATAAATGATGATTACGTTTTCATATAAATCAACCATTAGATGGAAACTATGGAAATAATCGGCAGAAAGATAAATTCGTTTAATCGTCTAAATGGTTTGGATATATGATTTTATTTTAAAATAAATTTACCACTAGATGGAAAGTTGAAATAAAATTTGTGGGGACACCAAATCTATCCATTTCTACACGTCCACGATCTACTGCAGTTCTAAAGTTTGCTGTTATAAGCAGTTCTAAATTTTGCTGTTAATAAAGGTTACCCACATTTCATCCTTTTTCATATTTAATCGTGGGTATATAATATTAAGATGCCATTAATAAAACAAAACAATATAATAATTATTAAAAATACCGGCAATAATAGTCAACTCAGAACTTCAAATTTAAAATTAAAAGAATTTAAAATTTAATAAATGAAGGAAATACATAGAAGAAAAACTAAACACTCTAAATAATTTTGAAGACATGAACAATTGTCTTGGAGTGCATTGGTGTCCAATCTGAGTACAGCTTGTTTCTTGCCAGATTTACAGCGTTTGATAACTATACCTGGGAGAGAACTAAAATTATTTGTAGCGACAGTATTGTTTTTCGGGCTCTGCATTGGGAAGGGATTAGTCGAGAGGCGTCATGTCAAAGTATACAGTGAAGACTTACTGCACCCGTAGCACCCTAGTGGAGTGGTTGGTGCGAACGGTTGATAGGAATGATAAAGAAGCTGCGTATGTAAGGAAGGACCAAAGTTGATTACAAAGACATGGTGACGGATGTCAACGAGGTCGAGAAAATTGTTTTTTGCAGAGGATATCGTCATCTTGAACGACTACAAGAAGCTCTGGATAATTGAGTCAGCGTGAATTGGTGCAGCGTGCGAAGGAGAAACGTCTTGCTAGGCTGAAAGTACAACAGGACTTGAATGCGAGAACGAAGGAGGACGTAGTCTACTGGAGAAAGCGGATGAAGAAGTCATCACCAGATCGGGTCGGCGACGTGTGAAGTCACCAGTACGATTAAATCTTTGATATGTATTGAATTAATATTTGTATGTTATTTTTTAAAAAATAATAACAAGTGGCCGAAATGTGAGAGCCAGTGGCACTAATTTTTTTGTACGCTGTAATAAAATTAAAAACTTAAAGCTTTTATACTTGTCCGAAGCTCCCACACTTCTCTTGTCTGTGCCAGTGGTGTAAAGGCCGCAAAATAAAGAAGACGTGCGTTGTACTGAGCACAAAGTGGGGTTGCGGTTTTTTACAAGTTAGGACACGACACGAAGTGAACAATGTGGAGCAAGGCATTGAATAGGTGTTGGTTGTCCTTGTCCTAGTCATAACATTATGGTTCCAAGACTCCGCGCACCGCCAATCAAGGATCCCACTTTTAATGTCCTTTGTTATAGTCACGTACGAATTTGTTAGGAGCGAAACATCAACACACTACCGCTTATCATCAAGAATCCAACGATCTCATAGAACGATGGCATCGTTCCTTCAAAGCTGCACTTATTTGTCACGGTTCTTTTTGGCTTGAATTACTTCCGACGGTACTACTGGGTCTACGGACTGCTATCAAGATCTGAATTGCTCAACTGCAGAAATTTTGCATTGTTTTCCACTGAGAGTTCCAGGACAGTCTCTTCAAAGCGACCAAGATGATCGCCTAATTGCAGAACTTGAACAAAGATGCATATACATCAAATGAGACCAGCAGCAACAGCTTAACCCCATTAAACCAAGGATATTTACATACGCACGCAAGCTTTTGAGTTTACGGCTTCCGTCAAGCAACCTCTTCAAGCACTTTACTCGGGGGTCCATACAAAATAGTTAAAATAACTGACAAAATTTTTATCGACAGGAGACAGCATTCAAAACTGCTAGAATGGGTACGTAGGTCGGAAAGTGCAAAAGGCGAAGGACCGTGGGGCTGGCCTGAATTCGAGCCCGGGACCTCTTGGATGGTAGCCAGACGCCTGACTCCATAGGCTACTTGTTAACCGAGGCCCCCCAAGGTCTGAGAGGGCTACTTACGTATTGCAATCGAGACCTTGGAGTTGGATCCTGCAACACAAGCAACTGTTTCATCTTTCATCTTGAAGGTAAACCAGTAGAGGTTTCTTGGACCCCCAGGAAGGATAAGTTCCACACACTCGAAGCAATCCAGAATAGTCGCCCTGAATTTCATTGGCAACCGCAATTCATCAACCATATGGTCGGATCCGCGCAAATTGTACTGTTTGGGATATGTACCATGTACCATTGATAATATGGAGAGTCTGTCCTTTTCCTGTTTAAGGCCAGTTCAATGAGATTTGAAGTTTTAATACAGGAGTCAATGGCCTTCCGTGCTTTGGCCATGACCGGATGCTGCAGATACGATAGCCAGCTCATAACACTTGTCGCCACACCTGCGCCACCCCACTCTACGCCACTGCTGGAATGTAATGCTCCGAAGTGCGCTGTTACGCCACTGCTGTGAATGAAATTATTACAAAATCGTACAAATAATTTCAAGTTCTCACTTTCGACTTCTGAATTGCGATGGTTAACCCTTAACCACGTATAATGTTTAATCGACCCAATAACTAAAATTTTGCAAATTTTCCCTACAATATTAATTGAGGGAAAATCGCATATTCATAGTGACAATTTATTCAAATTTCGTTATCGCGATCGCAAATGCTACTTAGCCTGCTCAAGCTATTGTCGAGGACTACAAATACACCATTTTTTCATACTACTGTCCACCTTATACACTATGGCAGAGCTGCACAACTTGTGGCTACATTTGTTGTCTTGTAGTATTTTAATTAATTACATGCATTTTGCCATGCAAGAGCTTATGCAAAACGCATTGAACTCAATGTTTATCCCTAAATCACGAGCGATTGAAGGAAGTAGTGCGGTTACTACTTGGTGAGTACTTAGGCGGAACTGCATTCAGTGAAACTATACCCTAGAGGTTGCACCTTGATTTATTTGTCCCTAGACAAGTTCGGTATTAAATTTTTTTTAGTTAAATATAATTGAACGTTTGCAATATGGAGGAGTTGAGCATAAGGTCCTGGCTGGCAGGGAAAGTCATTTTTGTAACTGGTGCGACTGGATTTTTGGGGAAGGCGTTGATTGGAAAATTGCTGTTGGATTGTGATGACTTGAAGAAAATCTACATTTTGATTCGGGCGAAGAATGACGAGCATATGCAGGAACGAATGGAAACCTACACACAAAACTTTGTCTTTGAGCAGATTCGTGAGAGAAGGCCCGAGTTATTGGATAAATTGCATCCGATTCGAGGAGATTTAAGGGCTGAGCAAATGGGATTGAGTGAAAACGATAAATACCTACTCATGACCGAGGTACATGTTGTTCTACATGGTGGTGCTTCTGTGATGTTTAACGAGACTGTAAGCAGTGCAGTTCTACTCAATACAAAAGGGACACTTGAAGTGCTTGAGTTCGCCAAACAAATGAAAAATCTTCAATCTTTTGTGTACATTTCCACAGCTTATTGTAACTGTAATTTAAAAGAAATCAAAGAGAAAGTCTATCCGCCAATATTTGATCCCAAATTGGTAATAGATTTATGTGATCGACCAGACATCGATGTCATCCTGAGTGAAGTCCTAACTACCTATCCGAACACTTATGTCTTCTCAAAGAATTTAGCTGAAAAACTAGTATACGATGCCCGCAAGGACCTGCCAGTTTCTATTGCACGTCCATCAATAATTACAGCATCAGTGAAGGACCCTTATCCGGGATGGCTTGAGAATAAAAATGGAGTAGTTGGAGTATTACTTGGCTGTGGAAGTGGACTAGTCCGAACTGGATTTGGAAATGTCAATGGATTGGTAGATCTCGTCCCTGTCGATTACGCTGCAAATGGAATTATAGCTGTGGCTGTAAATGTCGGACAAAATAAGGTTGAAGATTGCCCAGTATATAATCTGACAACTGGTGAAGATTTTCCAGTTACTTTGAAACTTCTTTTTGAAACCGCAAAACAGGTGTGATTTGTGATGCTTTAACTTGATGATCCCATTAAAACTTGGCCTTTTTTAACATTTAGGTTCATAGGAAAAATCCTTTTGTGACATCAGTGTGGTTTCCTGGAGGGCGAATGATCAATTGCTACTATGGCTTCTTGATTGCTTACTTCCTGCTTCAGTTTATTCCTGCCTTGTTCTTTGACGCAATTCTCTATTTAGTAAAGCGGAAGTTCTTCTTTGTTAAAATTCAATCGAAAATTTATGCGAGTTTAATGATGTTCTCATATTTCGGCCGTAATAGTTGGGTATGGGAACAAACCAACATGAGACAGCTTCATGCTAAATTATCGTCGCAAGAAAGGTATTAGGTGTAAAATATTATAATGCCAATATTAATAGTAAAGAATAATCTTTTTTTTTAATTTTCAGAGCCATATTTAATTTTAGAGCGCAGAACTTGATATTCTGGGACTATATCATGGTCTTGAACAAAGGAATTAGGAAATTTCTCTATAACAAACCTGAAGTGGCATCAGCAGATGAAATGTTGACAATAAAGATTTTGTACTTTGTGCATAATGCAGCTAAAGTAACGTTTGTTGTCTACGCAATATATTGGATTACGGGCTACTTTGAATTTATTAGAGATTTGCGTGTTTCAGTTTTTAATTTTTAATAAATAAATTTTGGATTGTTTTTATTTAAACGAAAACTAATAAAAAGCATTTGTAGTTTGTTTTTGAAAATCTTATTCAAACAAATGATAAACTTATTAGAAATTCTCGGACTCCGTTCCCTTAGGTCTACCATATAAAGTCAGGTCAGGTCAGTAATTAAAGCCAAGCGATTTCTGCCGATCACCTCGCCCGTGTTACACCAGCAAATAGTACAGACACACAGAACACTTACACCCAGCCGATCTATCCCCTCTATTCAGGACAGAAAAGCCAAGAAAGCCAAGCTTATATGATGATTAAGTTTTCAAATAATTTAAGCACTAGATGGAAACTATGGAAATAATCGGCAGAAAGATAAATTCGTTTAATCGTCGAAATGGTTTGGATATATGATTGTATTTTAAAATAAATTTACCACTAGATGGAAGGCTGAAATAAATTTTATGGGAACATAAAATCTATTCATTTCTACACGTACACGTACTGCAATTCTAAAGTTTCTTGTTGTTTGTTGTAAAGTCTAAGGGCCTGTGCGAATTGGGACTAAATTGATGACTAAACTAAATTTTGCAGTTTTTGTCGTTAATGTAGGGCAATGCTGTGTGAATTCTTTTAAAGACTAAATTCAATTGACAATAATTTTTATTTTACAATTTATAGTATATGATTTTTATACAGTAAGCCACTAAATATATGGATGTCGAAGATATCATTATTGACAACAGGCTATTTTTTCTCTACTCTACTTTCCGTTGTATTGAAATACTTTGAAACAAGTTCACCATCAATTTAGTCAACTGTCAAAAAATTTAGTCTCCTCGCCAGAAGACTAAATACTGTATTATCGACACTAAATTTTAGTCATCGAATTCACACAGGCCCTAAGAATGCCGTTTCCGCCTACTTCCCGCTTTGGACTTTTGTGAATCATTAACGTTACTTTTTCATATTTAATTGCCGGTATATAATATTCAGATGCCATAAAAAAGCCATGTTGGTGACCAACCGTCGTGGTCTTTTAAAAAACCGCAATAATTATTAAAAATATCGGGAACAATAGTTCACGATCAACCAGAAATCAGAACTTCAAGTTTCAAAATTAAACGAATCTAGAATTTTATAATTGAGTGAAACAGATGAAAAACTGAATACTCTTAATAATTTTGGAGACATGAACAATAGTCTTGGGTTTTCTTGCGGTCAAGTTAACCTAGAGCCGAGCTGCGTATCATGTGATGGCAGCAAATTATCACCCGATGTACCAGCGGAAAATTCACCCAAATTTAATACATCGGGCTAAATTATTGAAAAGCGAGCAAAAAGGCAAAGCGGAAGAATTGATTCAAGCTCGCTAGCCCTGATACGTCGGAGGATAATTGGCCTTAATTCCCAGATCCGGCGGATCGGGAGCGAGTGCGGATTCGACACTTTGCGATTTTCAAATTAGGATTCAATTAAATCAAAAAGAGTGAAGACTCACGCGATTATAAAATACGTGATGTCGAATTTGCTTAGACGAATTTGACATTTCAAATCCGCGGAAAAATTGTGTCAAGTGTCAAATTCGCACTCACTTCTGATCCGCCGGATCTGGGAACCGCGGCCAATAAAACCCATAATTTACAACTAGATGTGAAAACATGGAAGCAGTCTCTAGAAAGATAATGATATCAAATTTCCAAATAAGATAATAAATATTATATCATATTATATCGTATTTCATAATTTATTTGAATGGTATTTATTTGCAAATTTAGTTTTTTGCACAATTAAATTATGTTTCAATTCTCTATTTTACTTCTATTCCACTGTTGAATTGGGTATCTTATTGTACAACCTTTAACAACGTATTTTCACAGTTTTTTCTATTTTTATCACCATTAAGAACGCAGCTGCAGAAAGAAGTAATGTTTTCCGTCTGAGAAACAGAGGGCTACCTACGTATTGCAATCGAGACCTTGGAGTTGGATCCTGCGACACAAGCTACTGTATCATGTTCCATTTTTAAGGTAAACCAGTAGATGTTTCTTGGACTCCCAGGAAGTATAAGTTCCACACACTCGATGTAATCCGGAATATGTAGTTGCCGTGAATTTCATTTGCAACTGCAGTTCACCAACCATATGGTCGGGTACACGCAAATTGTACTGTTTGGGATACCACTGATGATATCCATATGTCCTTTTCCTGTTTAAGGCCAGTTCAATGAGATTTGAAGTCCAAGGCATTTCTGGTCTTCCAGTAGAAAATGTTTAATGGAGTGAATCCAATAACTTCATAGCACTTGTCGTCACACCTGCCCCACCCTTTGCTTACCCACTCTACGCCACTGATGTATAGTAATGCTGTAAACTGTGCTGTTACGCCACTGGTATTAATGAAATTATTACAAAATCGTACAAATAATTTCAAGTTCTCACTTTCGACTTCTGAATTGCGATGCATTGTTAATACTTCAGTTAACCCTTAACCACGTATAATTTTTAATCGACCCAATAACTAAAATTTTGCAAATTTTCCCTACAATATTAATTGAGGGAAAATCGCATATTCATAGTGACAATTTATTCAAATTTCGTTATCGCGATCGCAAATGCTACTTAGCCTGCTCAAGCTATGGTCGAGGACTACAAATACACCATTTTTTCATACTACTGTCCACCTTATACACTATGGCAGAGCTGCACAACTTGTGGCTACATTTGTTGTCTTGCATTATTTTAATTAATTGCATGCATTTTGCCATGCAAGAGCTTATGCAAAACGCATTGAACTCAATGTTAATCCCTAAATAACGAGCGATTGAAGGAAGTAGTGCGGTTACTACTTGGTGAGTACTTAGGCGGAACTGCACTCAGTGAAACTATACCCTGGAGGTTGCACCTTGATTTATTTGTCCCTAGACAAGTTCGGTATTAAATATTTTAGCGAAATATAATTAAACGTGTGCAATATGGAGGAGTTGAGCATAAGGTCCTGGCTGGCAGGGAAAGTCATTTTTGTAACTGGTGCGACTGGATTTTTGGGGAAGGCGTTGATTGGAAAATTGCTGTTGGATTGTGATGACTTGAAGAAAATCTACATTTTGATTCGGGCGAAGGATGACGAGCATATGCAGGAACGAATGGAAACCTACACACAAAACTTTGTCTTTGAGCAGATTCGTGAGACAAGGCCCGAGTTATTGGATAAATTGCATCCGATTCGAGGAGATTTAAGGGCTGAGCAAATGGGATTGAGTGAAAACGATAAATACCTACTCATGACCGAGGTACATGTTGTTCTACATGGTGGTGCTTCTGTGATGTTTAACGAGACTGTAAGCAGTGCAGTTCTACTCAATACAAAAGGGACACTTGAAGTGCTTGAGTTCGCCAAACAAATGAAAAATCTTCAATCTTTTGTGTACATTTCCACAGCTTATTGTAACTGTAATTTAAAAGAAATCAAAGAGAAAGTCTATCCGCCAATATTTGATCCCAAATTGGTAATAGATTTATGTGATCGACCAGACATCGATGTCATCCTGAGTGAAGTCCTAACTACCTATCCGAACACTTATGTCTTCTCAAAGAATTTAGCTGAAAAACTAGTATACGATGCCCGCAAGGACCTACCAGTTTCTATTGCACGTCCATCAATAATTACAGCATCAGTGAAGGACCCTTATCCGGGATGGCTGGAGACTAAATATGGATTAGTTGGAGTATTACTTGGCTGTGGAAGTGGACTAGTCCGAACTGGATTTGGAAATGTCAATGGATTGGTAGATCTGGTCCCTGTCGATTACGCTGCAAATGGAATTATAGCTGTGGCTGTAAATGTCGGGCAAAATAAGGTTGAAGATTGTCCAGTGTATAATCTTACGACTGGTGAAGATTTTCCTGTTACTTGGGAACTTCTTTTTGAATCCGGAAAAAAGGTGTGATTTGTGATGCTTTAACTTGATGATCCCATTAAAACTTGGCCTTTTTTATATTTAGGTTTATAGGAAAAATCCTTTTGTGACATCAGTGTGGTTTCCTGGAGGGCGAATGATCAATTGCTACTATGGCTTCTTGACTACTTACTTCCTGTTTCAGTTTATTCCTGCCTTATTCTTTGACGCAATTCTCTATTTAGTAAAGCGGAAGTTCTTCTTTGTTAAAATTCAAAAGAAAATTTATGCGAGTTTAATGATTTTCTCATATTTCTGCCGTAATAGTTGGGTATGGGAACAAACCAACATGAGACAGCTTCATGCTAAATTATCGTCGCAAGAAAGGTATTAGGTGTAAAATATTATAATGCCAATATTAATAGTAAAGAATAATCTTTTTTTTTAATTTTCAGAGCCATGTTTAATTTTAGAGCGCAGAACTTGAAATTCTGGGACTATATCATGGTCTTGAACAAAGGAATTAGGAAATTTCTCTATAACAAACCTGAAGTGGCATCAGCAGATGAAATGTTGACAGTAAAGATTTTGTACTTTGTGCATATTGCAGCTAAAGTAGTCTTTGTTATCTACGCATTATATTGGATTACGGGCTACTTTGAATTCATTAGAGATTTGCGTGTTTCAGTTTTTAATTTTTAATAAATAAATTTTGGATTGTTTTTATTTAAACGAAAACTAATAAAAAGCATTTGTAGTTTGTTTTTGAAAATCTTATTCAAACAAATTATAAACTTATTAGAAATTCTCGGACTCCGTTCCCTTAGGTCTACCATATAAAATCAGGTTAGGTCAGTAATTAAAGCCAAGCGATTTCTGCCGATCACCTCGCCCGTGTTACGCCAGCAAATAGTACAGACACACAGAACACTTACACCCAGCCGATCTATCCCCTCTATTCAGGACAGAAAAGCCAAGAAAGCCAAGCTTATATGATGATTAAGTTTTCAAATAATTTAAGCACTAGATGGAAACTATGGAAATAATCGGCAGAAAGATAAATTCGTTTAATCGTCGAAATGGTTTGGATATATGATTGTATTTTAAAATAAATTTACCACTAGATGGAAGGCTCAAATAAATTTTATGGGAACATAAAATCTATCCATTTCTACACGTACACGTACTGCAATTCTAAAGTTTCTTGTTGTTTGTTGTAAAGTCTAAGAATGCCGTTTCCGCCTACTTCCCGCTTTTGACTTTCTGTGGATCATTAACGTTACTTTTTCATACATATTTAATTGCCGGTATATAATATTCAGATGCCATTAAAAAAACCAATGTTGGTGACCAACCGTCGTGGTCTTTTAAAAAACCGCAATAATTATTAAAAATATCGGGAACAATAGTTCAGGATCAACCAGAAATCAGAACTTCAAGTTTCAAAATAAAACGAATCTAGAATTTTATAATTGAGTGAAACAGATGAAAAACTGAATACTCTTAATAATTTTGGAGACATGTGTTTCTTTTCAGATCTTGATGTGGTTTTTCAAAATGCCAGAAAAGAAATTGAAAGTTGCTTTCTTCTTGTTTCCCTTTTGTTTTTATTTTAATATAACATGTTCTTTCTTTTCAACAAAAGGCGCAATTCCTTCCTCTAATTTCATCACATAATGCAATACAAAAAATTCTTAGAATTGACAACTGTCAGGTTCAGCTGCCTGCAGCGCCATCAAGCAGACGATAGCAAAAAATACTATAATATTTTAAATAAAACTGACATCAAATTAAATTACTTTTAAACATCCTCCCCCGTTGAACGAAAATTCGATCAACAATAAATTAATTCAATAATAGAAATTAAGAACTATGAGCAAATATATTATGTAAGCTAAACTGTAAAGAACTACTATTATTATTCTTGAATCGGAAATGATAAAATTGCGACCCTTTTGACATTTCTTATAAAAGTTGTGGTTGCTGTTCTAACAGATACAGTGCGTATCATGCCATCACTTCCTGGGTAACACTCGATGATGCGTCCTAAAGCCCATTGCGCTGGTGGTAAGTTGTCATCACGTAGTAGCACCACAGCGCCCTGGTGAATATTGGGATTATCCTTAGTCCATTTGGTTCTGGTCGTCAACTCGTTGAGATACTCTTGTCTCCAGCGTTTCCAAAAATGTTGCTTTACCTTTTGAAGGTGCTCCCATTTGGTCAAAACATTCGTAGGTGTTGCACTATGATCTCGTCCATGTAGGTTAGTCAGAGAATCACCAATTAAAAAATGACCAGGGGTGAGGACGATAGGATCGTTAGGGTCAGAGGAGAGAGGTGTTAAGGGGCGTGAATTTAATATAGCTTCGATTTCAATAATCAGTGTATTAAATTGTTCGTAGGTGAAGAGTAAATCACGTCCGGCCACATATTTCAAATGTCTCTTAAAGGATTTCACTGCAGCTTCCCATAGGCCTCCTACATGAGGAGCTTGTGGCGGATTAAAATGCCATTGAATGTTTTTATTTGCCAAATATCCTTAGCTTAGCCTTAGCTTCTTGGTTTGTCGAGTCATTTAAAAATTTTGACCATTCCTTAAAGGTATTATTGGCACCGATAAATTTACTGCCATTATCACTATAAATATGTTGACATTGGCCTCGTCTTGAAATAAAACGTCGTAATGAGGATATAAAACCTTCGGTGGCCATGTCAGTGACTAGTTCGAGATGGACTGCCTTTACAGCCATACAAACAAAAACGACAACGTAAGCCTTGATGCTAGTTTTATTACGGAATCTTTTTTCCTTTAATATGAAGGGACCACAATAGTCCACTCCAACATGGTTGAAAGGTTGTGATTGATTAACACGGACTTCCGGTAGATTCCCCATTAAATAGTTAGTTGGTAGTGGTTTGTTCTTATGACATGTGACTCAACCTTTAATAACTGACCAAACTTGGCTCCTGCCATCAATAGGCCAAAACCTCCTTCGCAAGCTGTATAATGTTTGCTGAACTCCGGAGTGTAAATGTACTTTGTGTTCGTTTTCAATTAATAATTTTGTAATCTCAGCACCAAAGGCTTGGTTTTGTACTACTTTCATCACTCGATTAAAGCTGGTCTTTAATTCATTTACAGTTAATGGGCCCTTTAATCTCCCAGGATCGATAAATCGAAAACAGTAACTGAGAGTCCGAACTAATTTTCCGATTGATGAAAATCTTTCAAACAGACTTTCGTCCACGGTAGCAGTTGATGTCAGTTGACAGGTAGTAGATCGTTGTTCAGGTACATCTTCCATAGGTGACAATATAGTTGGAGGCCATTGGCTTTTATACTTTCTTAACCAAGGAGGTCCAAATTTCCATATAGTCGAGGTGAGAAGTTCTTCAGGAAATACACCTCTTGAAACCAGATCTGCTGGATTTTCATTTGTTCTTTCATGAAACCAACGGTAAATATCTGTCTTTCTTTGAATCTCCGCTACTCTATTAGAAACAAAGGTCTTTAGTTGCTGAGGTGGTGATCTGATCCAATGCAATACTATCGTTGAATCAGACCAGTAAAATGTTTGATCAATTTCTAATTTTACAGCTTTGATTACGGATTCGGTTAATGTTGCTAAAAGTAGTGCATCACATAATTCTAATCGAGGTATGGTTTGCGTTTTTAACGGTGCAACTCGAGACTTAGCGCATAGCAATTGTACATTTATGTTGTCTTGTGCATTGATGATTCGTAGGTATGTACAGGCCCCATACGCCTTTTCGCTTGCATCCGAAAAACCGTGAATTTGGATAGTCTTTACCTCAGGTGTAATAATTGTCCTTGGGACTGATAGGTTATTAAGGCCTTGTAGTTGACTGTAAAATTTTTGCCATTTCTTATCTAAATCATTTGGAAGAGGCTCATCCCAATTTAGTTTCAAGTCCCATAACTGCTGGATCATGCCTTTTGCGATGATGATAACCGGTGCCAACAGTCCAAGTGGATCAAATATTTTTGCAGTTATGGAGAGAATGTGCCTTTTGGTTATATGGGGTGGATTTGTACTTTGTACCACTGAATAGTTAATAGAATCGGTAGTGGAGTTCCAATAAATACCTACCTAATGTTTTTAAAGTTGATGTCCCTCCCAATTGCAATTTCAGGTGCTTACTCTCATTGGGAATGTCTTCTAAGACTTTCGGATCGTTGGAAGCCCACTGCCTTATTGATAGTTTGGCCTTTGAAAGTATCTCGGTTAATTGTTGCCGTAAGTTGATTGCTTCGGCTTGACTGTTTACCCCCGTGAGAACATCATCAACATAGAAATCATTTTATATGACTGCTGCGGCCTTTAGGTAATTTTGACCTTCGTCATTGGCTAGTTGGTGCAAACATCGAATAGCAAGGTATGGTGCTGCAGTTAAACCGAAGGTCACGGTATTTAATTCATGTTCTTGCACTTTATCATTTTCTGTTCTCCACAAAATTCTTTGGAATTTGCGGTCTTCCTTTCGCACTAAAAACTGTCGGTACATTTTTTCAATGTCACCGGTTAAAACTATTGGATGTTTCCTGAAGCGTATTAATAATGAAAACAAATCTGATTGTATAGTTGGGCCAGCATATAAAGTGTCATTAAGAGATATCCCTGAAGTGGTTTTTGCAGAGCCATCAAATACAACCCGTACTTTAGTGGTCATACTGGATTCTTTAATTCCTGCATGGTGTGGCAAGTAATTATTAGAAGGGTTGGCTATAGCCCATGTAACTGGAGACATATGGTTTAGGTCAAGATACTCCTTTAATACTGCATTATATTTTTCTTGAAGATCAACATTGAGTCTAAGTCTTCTTTCGGTATTTTCGAGGCGTTTCAATGCCATGTAATATGATTGTCCTAGTTTAGTTTTGTAAGAATTGAAGGGTAGTGCTACTATATATCTTCCATCTTGGTTTCTGGTAATATTTTTGCGAAAGTGGTCTTCACATTCTTCTTCTTCATTGGAATAACTTTTTTCTCCAGGACATTCCTCCAATTCCCAAAACTTGTTGAGCTCAAATCCTAATGCGTTGGTGATGTGACAGGTGCTTCTTTTTTCGCTTGGTCGATTGAAGGGGCGGCGCCACCCACAATCCATCCTAATACGGTGTTTTGTAAAATCAATTCTTTATTTTTTGGTAGCTCAATATGCCACTGGCCGGGTAATATTAGTGAAAGAGTTATTCCAGAACTTAATAATACATCTACTGGTGCTGGCCGGTGAAAATTTGGGTCTGCCAGTGTAATATCGGCTGGTAATTTGATGTTACTGCAGTTTATTGGTTGGTCTGGTATCGCTTGACAAATCTTGGCAACGATTAAAAATGTTAGGACCTTTTCATATTTATTAATACGTGATTTGATAGTTGCAGTGACCATCTCTTTAGAACATGTTGTTACTGTGTTTAAACCTTCTATGGTAGTATGGCAGGTTCTTTTCTCTAAGCGTAATGTATTTGCTAATTCTTCAGTCATAAAATTTGTGGTAGAACAGGTATCTAGCAACCCTCTACATTGAATGGGTTGATTACCTTTATCTAATATACAGAGGCATGTTGTGACCAGGATGTCATTGGATAAGGAATTAACAACTAGACTTATGTGTTGTTGAGTTGTTAATTGTTCGGTTTTTGATTTGTCTAGTCATATCTGCGCTGCATTATTGTATATTGTATCCGGTTGGACACAATCCTTATTAATTTCTGGTGTTTCATTGTCCAAATGCAATAATGTGTTATGTCTTTTGGTGCATTGTTGGCATGAATATTTGGACCTGCATTGTACTGCCGCATGCCCCTTGCCAAAACAATTATAGCATAATGAGTCGTTGGTTATAATCTTTCAACGTTCTTCGACTGATAATTCTCTGAATTTTTTTACAAGTATATAAACGATGTGCTTCTTGGCAAATGGGACAAGTGTATACATGATTGTGTTCCGATGAACCTTTATTTATTACTAAATTACTTGCTTTGTTGTTAAAATGATTCGAGGTAATAAATGCTTGAGATCGGTTACGCACTGTGTTTCCTGATTGTTTTTGTTGATTATCATTTAATTTTGAACCCTTAATATTATGAGATTCATACGTTAAGATTTCGAAGCAACTAGCACGTTTATCGAGAAATTTGAGTAAGTCCTTGTATGATGGTGATTCATCATTTTTTCATGTCAGCTCCCACTGCCAAATTGTATGTGAATTCAACTTAGATAAAATTAAATCGACGAGGGGTATATCCCAGCTGGATACAGGAGCTTTTAAATTCTCTAAAGATCTGATGTGTTGTCTAAATGTATCAACTAAATTATTAACCGCTGCTGCGCTGTCTTTCAACAATCGTGGGTATTCGCGCATAATTACCCAGTGACGTCGAGACATGCGACGAGTTGATTCATACTTTTCCTTTAATAGGTCTATTGCTACTCTATAATTTTCATTTGTAGTTTCTAATGACTCAATGACAGTTGCTGCCTTTCCTACAATTACTGAACGGAGATATTGGAGTTTTTTTACCGGTTGGAGATTCTCATCTTCCATTAATTTTGAAAAAAGATTGTAAAATGAGGTCCATTTTTCGGGAGTCCCATCAAAGGTGGGTGTCATGGAAGTTGTGTCTTCCAGTATCGAACCAAGTTGACAACTTCCATTCATGGAAATAATAAAACAACCATTGTGTGAATAGCTTTACTTTTTGAAAAACAGATGTCAAACAGATAAGTCGTGTTATATATATTAAACAATAAAGAAAATATAATTTCAGAACGTTGCAGTTATTAATATCTATTTTAGTATAAAAATAGTACATGGTGCCGAAACCCGGGAGCAGAAACAGAAAAATAAAACAAAGAATGAATCCCGAGACCGTAAAGGAAGAATCAGTCAGCCACGTAAAGCCCCCGAAATATTTTGTCAATAGCTCTATCGAAAACGCTGCGGTCGCATGGAAATTATGGCTTCAACAATGGGAGTGGTATGCTACAGCTACCAGCCTGGAAAAAAGGAAACCTGAGGTGCAAGTAGCTATCTTCATGACATGCGTAGGCCCAGACGCCGCAAACGTTTTCAATACATTCAATCTATCGGAAGAGGAGGCTCAGTGCTTAAAAACCATCAAGGACAAGTTCACAAGGTATTTTACACCTAAAATTAACGAGACTTACGAAAGGTACATTTTCAATACCCTATGTCAAAGAGACGACCAACCGTTATTAAATTGAAAGTGATTATAGTGAACTGTAAGAATTGTGTTTATTGTTGAATTGTGTTTTGGTTTGTAATAAATAAATTTTGTGTGGATAATTAAAAAGTGTATTCCTTAATTAATCCTACGAATCCGTTAAAGCCGTAAAAACGTAACAATATCAAATTTCAAAATTAGATAATAAATATTATATCATATTATATCGTATTTCATAATTTATTTGAATGGTATTTATTTGCAAATTTAGTTTTTTGCACAATTAAATTATGTTTCAATTCTCCATTTTACTTCTATCCCACTGTTGAATTGGGTATCTTATTGTACAACCTTTAACAACGCATTTTCACAGTTTTTTCTATTTTTATCACCATTAAGACCGCAGCTGCAGAAAGAAGTAATGTTTTCCGTCTGAGAAACAGAGGGCTACCTACGTATTGCAATCGAGACCTCTGAGTTGGATCCTGCGACACAAGCTACTGTATCATGTTCCATTTTTAAGGTAAACCAGTAGAGGTTTCTTGGACTCCCAGGAAGTATAAGTTCCACACACTCGATGTAATCCGGAATATGTAGTTGCCGTGAATTTCATTTGCAACTGCAGTTCACCAACCATATGGTCGGCTACTATGGCTTCTGGTCTTCCAGTAGAAAATGTTTAATGGAGTGAATCCAATAACTTCATAGCACTTGTCGTCACACCTGCCCCACCCTTTGCTTACCCACTCTACGCCACTGATGTATAGTAATTACTGAAACCTGGCTTCATGAAGGTATTCTTAATGCGGAACTCTTTGATTCCTCTTACCAAGTGTTTCGGAGGGATCGTTACACTGACTCGGATGCTCGTGGAGGTGGCGTACTTCTTGCTTGTAGTAGCCATCTGTCTTGTAATCCAATTTCTCTTCCTAGTTTTTCTATCCACCTTGACATTGAGCTTGTCGCTCTTAAAATTACCTTATCAAAAACTAATCTCTTTCTGCTGTGCTGCTATATCCCACCAGATATGATAAGCACTCTTGACGATAGAGGTAAAAATCTCTATGATATTCTCATCTCTGGTGTTGATCATATCTCGAGTATGATGGACACTGGTGATGAATTACTTCTCCTTGGGGACTTTAATTTACCCAATATTCAGTGGGTATCGGATGTAGATGACGATAACTACCTTCCTGAAGGCAACCTGAATTCTAAGGAATCCTGTTTTCTTAATTCCTTATTCTCACTTGGCTTGAATCAAATGAGCGGTGTATCTAACGTTTTGGGGAGGCAGTTAGATCTGGTATTCTTTACTGACGAAGTCAATATGACTGTCGAACTCAGTCCAACAGTCATGACGTCTGTTGACAGTTACCATCCTCCGCTTCTGCTTAATTATTGCTTCAATTCAGAGAATACGCCTTGTTCGGAGGAGGTAACCCATTCCTTTAACTTTAGAAAGGCTAACTTTGGGGAGCTGTCATCTAAGCTTGCCTCGATCGATTTTAACAGTTTGCTTACCGCAAATGAGTTGGATGACGATGTGGCACTGTTTTATAACGTACTATACGAGGCCCTCGTTTCTTGCGTACCTTATGAGCCCCAAAAACTGCCCAGTTCTTCTCCACCTTGGTTTAATAATGAACTCAGGCATTTAAAAAATCAGAAGAATAGACTTTGGAAAACCTATTTAAAGAGAAAGGACTCTCCTAGTCGCAATTCATTTATCAATTGCTATAACAGGTTTCGTTCACTCTCTTTTACTCTGTATCGTGAACACCTTAGCAGCATGAGTGATAAAGTGTTTACTGATCCTAGGAACTTCTTTAAATTTGTCAACTCTAAGAAAAAAGTTGATAACTACCCTAATACTATGCAGCACACGAACTGGTCTAGTTCTGAGTCACTTGCGATTTGCAACATGTTTGCATCATTCTTTCATCAATCTTTTCACCTTCTGACTTTCAGCCTAATGACAATAATGGTAACGGTATTCCACCTGCTGTCCTGAAGTCCTGTGTGGAGGTTCTCCAGTCTCCACTGAAAATCCTGTTTCAGAAGTCCCTGGATAAAGGGTGCTTCCCTACGCTTTGGAAGAATTCGTTCATAATTCCTATTCATAAAAGTGGTAGCAAAAACGAAATATCGAATTATAGACCAATTGCGAAGTTGTCTGTTATACCGAAGCTTTTCGAATCAATTATCTATTCTGCGATCGCTCCGATCTGCAAGAGGCTGGTCTCAACGAATCAACATGGTTTTCTTGCAGGTCGTTCCACTACCACCAATCTTCTTGAGTTCACTTCTCATGCTGTCGAGGGCTTCGTTTCTGGTTGTCAAACTGATTGCGTTTACACTGATTTTAGCAAGGCATTTGACAAGCTCTCCCATTCTATTATAATTCTCAAATTAAGAAGGCTTGGCTTTCCGCAAGCACTTCTGGTGTGGTTCCAGTCTTACTTAGCTGACCGGACCTACCAAGTTCTTTTTCGAGGATCCAAATCAGTACCCATTGAAGCATCATCCGGTGTCCCTCAAGGAAGTCATCTCGGCCCTCTTCTCTTCATTCTATCAATTGATGACATTGTTTCCTTGCTAAGACACTGTAGAATATTGATTTACGCTGATGACATCAAGTTATACCGTCACATTAAGAGTATTGAGGATTGCAAACTTTTGCAAGCTGATCTTGACACCTTTTACTCTTGGTGTACATATAACAACCTGGTTCTTAATATTAGTAAATGTGAAGTCATGACTTTTAGTAGGAGACGTGATCCTATAATTTTTAACTACACCTTTCTTAATGAAGGTGTCCCTCGTGTAAATTTTGTTAAAGATCTCGGGATTAGATTTGATAGTAAGCTGGATTTTTCCACTCACATCAACTATATCTCTTCTAGAGGTAGTTTAGTCCTGGGTTTTATAAAAAGGTGGTCCAAAGAATTTAACAACCCCTTGATTACTAAACACCTTTATATTTCTCTTGTCAGACCATTACTCGAATATGCGTCCCAGGTTTGGTCTCCTCACTACTCTGTGCATGTTAGAACTATTGAATCGGTCCAACGAAGGTTCGTTCGATTCGCACTGAATCACCTTCCTTGGGAAAACCCATTAGTTCTTCCATCTTATGAATCTCGGCTTAAGTTACTTAACTTAAGCTCTCTTCACAAGCGCCGTGAGGTGGCCGATGTTGTTTTTGTTCATCAGCTCCTTAATGGAAAGGTTGACTCAGGTTTTCTAGGTCGCCGTGCATCGTTTAGAGTGAGTCGTTACAATCTAAGAGGACCACCTCTCTTACAAATCAACTCTTCTAATACGAATTACGGCAGATTCGAACCTGTCAATCGCATGTTCATTAACGTGAACAACAATATTAATGTGTTTAACGTGAGTATTGGTAAAGATGTCCTTAAAAGGAGTCTTTTTAATCTCACGTGATTGCTTACATTTTATGTTGTTTGGTGGGTTACATGTTGGATGCCCTTACTTTTTATTTTAATTTATGTTCAATCTCTTTTTAGAGATAGGATTTGTGTTCTATTTACATGTTACTAATATTTTATGTTTGCATGTCTCAGCTGAGCCACGGCAGTGGTAAATATTTCTCAGCCCTGCTGGGAAGTGTGCCTTCTGTGGTAGAAGGGAAACTCTATATATGTATATATATATGTGTATATATATATGTATGTATGTGTATGCATATGTAGATTTTCATGCTTAGCTGAAAAGTGCGCCTTCTGTGCTAGAAGGGTTAACTCTTGCTTGCTGAATAAAACTGTGCTGTTACGCCACTGGTATTAATGAAATTATTACAAAATCGTACAAATAATTTCAAGTTCTCACTTTCGACTTCTGAATTGCAATGCATTGTTAATACTTCAGTTAACCCTTAACCACGTATAATTTTTAATCGACCCAATAACTAAAATTTTGCAAATTTTCCCTACAATATTAATTGAGGGAAAATCGCATATTCATAGTGACAATTTATTCAAATTTCGTTATCGCGATCGCAAATGCTACTTAGCCTGCTCAAGCTATGGTCGAGGACTACAAATACACCATTTTTTCATACTACTGTCCACCTTATACACTATGGCAGAGCTGCACAACTTGTGGCTACATTTGTTGTCTTGCATTATTTTAATTAATTGCATGCATTTTGCCATGCAAGAGCTTATGCAAAACGCATTGAACTCAATGTTAATCCCTAAATAACGAGCGATTGAAGGAAGTAGTGCGGTTACTACTTGGTGAGTACTTAGGCGGAACTGCACTCAGTGAAACTATACCCTGGAGGTTGCACCTTGATTTATTTGTCCCTAGACAAGTTCGGTATTAAATATTTTAGCGAAATATAATTAAACGTGTGCAATATGGAGGAGTTGAGCATAAGGTCCTGGCTGGCAGGGAAAGTCATTTTTGTAACTGGTGCGACTGGATTTTTGGGGAAGGCGTTGATTGGAAAATTGCTGTTGGATTGTGATGACTTGAAGAAAATCTACATTTTGATTCGGGCGAAGAATGACGAGCATATGCAGGAACGAATGGAAACCTACACACAAAACTTTGTCTTTGAGCAGATTCGTGAGAGAAGGCCCGAGTTGTTGGATAAATTGCATCCGATTCGAGGAGATTTAAGGGCTGAGCAAATGGGATTGAGTGAAAACGATAAATACCTACTCATGACCGAGGTACATGTTGTTCTACATGGTGGTGCTTCTGTGATGTTTAACGAGACTGTAAGCAGTGCAGTTCTACTCAATACAAAAGGGACACTTGAAGTGCTTGAGTTCGCCAAACAAATGAAAAATCTTCAATCTTTTGTGTACATTTCCACAGCTTATTGTAACTGTAATTTAAAAGAAATCAAAGAGAAAGTCTATCCGCCAATATTTGATCCCAAATTGGTAATAGATTTATGTGATCGACCAGACATCGATGTCATCCTGAGTAAAGTCCTAACTACCTACCCGAACACTTATGTCTTCTCAAAGAATTTAGCTGAAAAACTAGTATACGATGCCCGCAAGGACCTGCCAGTTTCTATTGCACGTCCATCAATAATTACAGCATCAGTGAAGGACCCTTATCCGGGATGGCTGGAGACTAAATATGGATTAGTTGGAGTATTACTTGGCTGTGGAAGTGGACTAGTCCGAACTGGATTTGGAAATGTCAATGGATTGGTAGATCTCGTCCCTGTCGATTACGCTGCAAATGGAATTATAGCTGTGGCTGTAAATGTCGGACAAAATAAGGTTGAAGATTGCCCAGTGTATAATCTTACGACTGGTGAAGATTTTCCTGTTACTTGGGAACTTCTTTTTGAATCCGCGAAAAAGGTGTGATTTGTGATGCTTTAACTTGATGAACCTAATAAAACTTGGTCTTTTTTTAATATTTAGGTTTATAGGAAAAATCCTTTTGTGACATCAGTGTGGTTTCCTGGAGGGCGAATGATCAATTGCTACTATGGCTTCTTGACTACTTACTTCCTGTTTCAGTTTATTCCCGCCTTGTTCTTTGACGCAATTCTCTATTTAGTAAAGCGGAAGTTCTTCTTTGTTAAAATTCAAAAGAAAATTTATGCGAATTTAATGATTTTCTCATATTTCTGCCTTAATAGTTGGGTATGGGAACAAACCAACATGAGACAGCTTCATGCCAAATTAACGTCGCAAGAAAGGTAGTGGGTGTAAAGTATTATAATGCCGATAATGAATAATTTTTTTTTTAATTTTCAGAGCCATGTTTAATTTTAGACCGCAGAACATGAAATTCTGGGACTATATCATGGTCTGGAACAGAGGAATTAGGAAATTTCTCTATAACAAACCTGAAGTGGCATCAGCAGATGAAATGTTTATAGTAAAGATTTTGTACTTTGTGCATATTGCAGCTAAAGTAGCCTTTGTTATCTACGCATTATATTGGATTACGGGCTACTTTGAATTTATTAGAGATTTGCGTGTTTCAGTTTTTAATTTTTAATAAATAAATTTTGGATTGTTTTTATTTAAACGAAAACTAATAAAAAGCATTTGTAGTTTGTTTTTGAAAATCTTATTCAAACAAATTATAAACTTATTAGAAATTCTCGGACTCCGTTTCCTTAGGTCTACCATATAAAGTCGGGTCAGGTCAGTAATTAAAGCCAAGCGATTTCTACCGATCACCTCGTCCGTGTTACACCAGCAAATAGTACACATACACACAGAACACTTACACCCAGCCCATCTATCCCCTCTACTCAGGATACGCAGTATGAACAAACGGTAAATGGGGAAAAGACTTATGTATTTGTAGAAAAGCCAAGAAAGCCAAGCTTAGGAATCACCCGTTGTACTACTAGACCAGTCTGTCATCTCGTTGAGATCGTTGAAGGGAATAGACAGATGGCGATTAGCCTTACAGATGGTGCATTTGTTAAGGGTGAAAACATAGTGGAGCGGCGAGGCTAGAATGTAGCGAGGAGCGTAGCTGAGTGGGTTGAAAATAATACACGTAGCAAACGCGCCAAAACATAGTGAAGCGTGGAGCGGCGCTGGTTCTCGCGGCGACCCGCTACCCTCTCCGATTGTGAATTCTACATAGATTTCTTTATGTAGAGGGTTCAGTCGAGCCTTGCTGGTCGAACGAAATAAAAAGTCCGATGAAGACGAAGATTTGATATTTTTTGAAAGTATTAAGCCCCATCTTAAGTTGATAACTGGGATGAACAAACTCATGTTCAGAAATGAAGTACAAAACTTGGTCATGAAATACGCATATTATGGTGGGGGTGGGAATTCTACACGTTCAACGCCTACTTCTGATGCTTCTTTTTCTAGGCATACTCCAACTTCGCCATATGAAAGGCAAATCATTTTAACCAATCTTGATAATGGTACTGAGATTGAGTGTGGTCTTCAGGAAAATATGTGGATTGATAATATGAACTGAGGGAGGAGAAACGAATGAAATATGAACTATGTGTTATTTGAGTAATTCTATGTAATTCAAGTCAATAAAATGACTTGTTTTGGTTTAAAAATTGTGTTTCTTATTACTGTCCTGGAAGCAAAGTGATATACTATGGTAAATTTGGTAAGTAATCTACTAAGGTAAAATTTAAGTCTACAATAACTTGTTTTTACTCAAACCTCTTGGCTTGCCACGCTACGCTCGCCGCTCCACTATGTGCGTGTCGAGCCCCGCTACCATCGGGGGTCTAAAACCTCACAGCTACGCTCCCCGCTACACTCTAGCCTCGCCGCTCCACTATGTTTTCACCCTAACAGATGGTTCAATGGTTAAATCAATACCGTCCACTGATCCAGTAGGAATATTGGTAGAGTTTGGTGTTTGAAGTGAACTTCGTTTGTAAGGCGTTGTATTCGACACCGTTGAATTCGGGCCGTAAGTAAGAACCCCATCTAAAAATAAGATCAATGTTCTTGTTGATAGGATAGGACATGCATTCCCGATCACGATCAAGGTCCGGGGCATGCTCATTATACATTAACGAAGGAGTAATGCAGAGTACTGTCATCAGTGAATCAGACCCTGGGATCTGCAGCAAGGGTTGCCGTCAATAAGCAAAGAAGACAAAGGAGTTAAACTAAAAGCCAGCAAACAGATTCTTAAAAGTTATCAAAACGTATTTGAAGAAGAGGATTTCCCTGAATGATGGTGGAAGCAAAAACTCGTGCTCGCAAGGAGTCATCCATAAATTACGTGAGGCGATTTTTCGACCCCCCCTCCACCTTGGTGTGATTTCGTGAGATTTGGCTCGACCCCCTCCCCCTTTCCCAAAACCCAGATTTTAAAAAATCTCTATTATTTAAATAAAGGCTGCGTTCAGGTTATGCAGCTGACTGCAAAATATTGCATTTATATGAAAACAGCTGCAAAAATCCATCAAAACTCGGCATTCGAATGCTGATGACAATCAGCTGCTGCAGTCAGCTGCGTAACTTGTACGCAGCCAAAAATACGTATTTACGGTCGTAACCGCTAACTACCAAATCATGAGCACTCATAATCAGCAAGAATTTCATTACGCTAAAATTCGACGAGAGCCCTTCCTGTAGTTATATATTCTAATGGCCTTTTCGCGGGTCGCCATCGTCGAGCCGTGCGTTTGGCTGACAGGTGGCGGCTACACAATCGAGAGGATACTATGCTACTTTCTCGCGTTCGCATAAAATTTTTTGTATAGGATTTAGCCATATTTTAGGGCAACCTTTCACACACAGATCGACAGCAGGCCGTGGCCTGAAAATTTTCGCCACACCTCCCCGCGGGTGTTCACGGCCGTGAGCCTGGAGCCGCCTTAAGGCACAAACATATTAACGCAAAGGCGGTGACGGCGGCCGCCTGCGAGAGGATTTCCTATACACTTTATTTTTCCGCGCCGTCTGTCCATTATGTCAGCAAATATGGTGATCCGTGTATTTTAAAGATCTTTCCAGTTACCAATCTGTTTGTGCCTTTAAAGTTTTCGTTGAGGCCATGCACTTGTATAACAACATGCTATGATAAACTGTCGTCTTCGGCTGTGTGTCTGTAGGGAATCATGACGTTACCTGCACGCCACGGCCTGTCAGGCGGATCCCTGAAGTCGTCATCCCCGAGACAGGCTGAGTATTGTATTGCCTTCATTGGATCGTGTCTACGGACCTGTCCGGGTGGCGGCCTGTAAGTGAATGAGGGTAGTTAGTGGAGAAACAGGTTTTACTTAATTTGACCCAGTTTTGTAGAAATTTTACACTGTTTCTTGAGGAAAAAAATTACGTGATATTTGCCGAGACCCCCTCATCTCCCCACGTGAGATTTGGTGAGATTCGGCTCGACCCCCCCCGAAAAGCCTCACGTAATGAATGGACGACCACCAAGCAAAAACTCGTACCTTGACGCCCAAACAGGGTAGCCCAAAAATTCAAAATTATCAGAAATTCTTTTTCTACTTACATTTATATATATTTTAGGAAAAAGAGGATTTACTTTTTCTGATTGAAATTTTTTTACCAGTGCCCTCTCAATTTAGTCAATGACTATAACCTCAGGGATACCAGAGCAGCACGGGAGTTTGCATGTAAGTACATAAGTTAGTAACTTCAATCAATTCCCTTTTGCTAACATTCGATGTTGCATAACTTTTAGTGAGTTGTTAAAAATTTATTCCTAAAACCTCATGCAGGAATTTTGAAGAATTTGACAAATTTTTCTTCATTAAGAACTACGGACAAATTTAAAGTTTATTTACTCAAAATGAGGTGCTCAACGTAAATACAAGAACTTTAAAAGGTTAACTTTTGTTCACTTTAAGACTCTCCAGCAAACCTCAGAAAAATCAGTAAATAAGGATATTCATGACGTGGAATATGTTCAAAAATTCATCTCACATGTTGAAAGTTTGCAAGGTCAAATTAGTGCAATAACTTTTCCAAATCGTGTTAGAAGAGTTTTTATGGTATCATTATTTCTTATGCTTATTGTTTAGTTTTATTGATTTTTTATTTTATTTTTTAATATGCGATGACTTGGAAATTATTCTGATGTTTTTAATATGCTTACAGTTTTTGTTTGGCATTATGAAAACGACGAGTAATGAATTTACGTCGCCTATTTTCGCACATTATTCAAAGTTGAAAGCATTTGATAAACACCTGGTCATTTTCTGTAGTAGAGGCAGATAATTAATTAATTTGTTCCTTTATAGAGTTATTAAACCACAGAAAGAATGTATCAGTAGGTAAATCCCCTTTAGTATTTTAGCTGGAGGTATACGCCATAGAGATTTGTGACGGTGAATATCCGAAGCGATACCTGGACATGTAAAAATCTATAGAAATGAGCAAATTGTCAGATAGCTTAGTCGAAAAAGGTACTTGATCCCGGTTAATTGGTCCAAAGCCTTAGGACGTCCACCAATCACACGGATATGGTGAAAAGAGCTTGCCTTTTTACTGGGTTAATAATATTAGATATGAGACACGTAAAGAAATGCATTATACGTGTTCGAGAAAAAGAAAAGAAACTCTTCGAATTTACTGAAACCCCTCATGTAAAATTGACTTGGTAGAAACAGAATCCAAAGAAGACGTTCCCTCGTTTTCATAAATGCAACTGGAGATTTATCAGCTGGATTCTCTTTATTTTGGGTTCACAAATAATTTCCCAAAAGTCCATAAAGCCAACTGACCGGCTACTCGAGTTATGGAGGGTCAAAGGTCACTAAAATCAATTTTTATCAAATATCTCGTAAATTATCTCGTAAATTTATGCAATTTTTGGCTAAGTAAAGATTGTTTGTGAGATGAATCTGCCGAAAAATATCCCATACGAAATTTACATACGTAGAACCAATGGTTTTTGAGATATGGGGCTGGGAAAACTCGGGCTTCGCGCTGCGCTCTTTTCCGCACCACGGGCCTTTTCAATAATGCAGGTTGCGTGCGCAATTGACTTATTCAGCAATTGAGAGTGTGTAGCTGAAAAAGTCAATTGCGCACGCAACCTGCATTATTGAAAAGGCCCCACCTTTGAAGCATAATGCAAACAGCATTTTTACATGGTATCTTTAGTTGGTCGTGTCCATAGGTTATAAGGTATGAAATATTTTTTTTGATTATCTCTCTATCTCTTCTATCTCCACTTCTTTCATGTTGTCATCTTCACCAACACTCATCTCAGAGGAAAACAACAAAATGGGTTGGCGTCGCAAGTGAATGTTTTGTTCACTAAAAAAAGTGGATACACTTATAAAGTGGAATTACATTTTTCAATTTAACGCGTTTACACAACTCCACTTATTAGTGGAAACGTCAATTTAAAAGTGTATATACACTCGAGTGGAGCAGGTGGAACTTGTGGTTACACATAAAAATTTTACATTTTGTCAGTGGAACTTTACACTTGCACTCAAAAGTGTATAAGTGGAAACGTACCTTTAGTATAAAATATGTAGTGTAAAAATATACAAATACAAATTAATTTATAATATCTTACCAAGACCGGCGCTTAGAGTTTTTGCGCCCGGTGCACTGTGCCATATTTCGCTCCTTAAACTGTTCAGTCATGGAAAAAGACACAAACATTCGCTGGATGGGAGAAATAATTTTCATAATTTAAACAAAACTTAATATTGCACTATAATAATGCGTATAACATTAAAAAAAATATTACATAGGAAGTTTCACATGAGTCAGCTTCCAACCAACAAAAATCTGCTGAAAACGTCGTTTGTGGAGAAGAGACTGTAGGAGAGGACGATGAGATGGGAAGATCTTTTGAACTTCTGAATTCTTTCACGATATTTTTGAATCAAAGTTTTGACCGCTGTGTTATTGTTGCTCTTGTCTCCCGTTTGCTAGGAAAAGAAATAGAAAATTAATGGCAGAAGGGAGAATTAAGATTGAAAACAACAACAACAAGATAAAGCATTCCAAAGTATCATTCGTTGGAAAAGTCGGCTGTTGTGAAAACCTATGCGACTCTTCATCAAATTTCAAACGGGACTGGATGATTACAGACAATTTTTGTTGGTTGGCCCGTATGAAATTTGTCATATTAATTTGTTTGACAGTAATGGAACAAACAAACTAGAGCAACTAAAGAGGAATTCTCGCCACAAGGAATTTTGTTCTCTTCATTTCGTTCATTTAGCTCTTCTTCTTCTGGGCTTTTGATTCTCGAAGACGAAGGTCTGTTCCTTCCCTTTTTGAGTAAAATCTCGAGTAATATTTCTTAAGTAAAATTTTATGAAAATCTCGAAGCTGGAAACTTCCTGCACGAGGAGAACTGAAATTTCCACGGTTTTTCTTGCATGAGAAAGTACAGGGACAGAAATTGGGTAAATTTGTGTAATTTCAATCTTCTTTTTTCAAAGTTTAAATTTTTTTAAATCTTAATATCTGAAATTGCGCCCCGAACAAATTGCGCCCGGTGTAAGTGCACCATTCGCGCCTATGAAAGCGCCGCCCCTGTATCTCTCCACAAATTTTGGACAATAATAATTATTTTTATCAAAATGACGTCGAAGATGTGTAGAACATACCAAGCACATCGTGCATGAAACTCTTATTCAATGTTTCATGATGCATAATAGAGATTTTCAGCAGTCCTATTCGATGTCCGTGCTGCAGTAAGCTTTACTTGAAAATTTAATCCAAACATGAGATGTTAGCTTCATGGGGCTATTCTCTAGGGAAAAATCTGCATTATAAAACTTGTACGATGAAGAATCTGTGCATGAAAATCTATGCTTTCAAGCATAGATAATAATAAAGTCAAGGTAAAGGCAAAAATCTCAAATGACAACAGAATCAACAATTATATTGCGGCACAGAAGATATTTTATCAGCATTGAGGCAATTGCTGTATGCACTTTACTGCATATTTAGACATTTTATAATTCCTAAACCGATTGCAGCTCGGTGTGGTATAATAATTACTATTATGAAACCATTGCACAATTCTTATCTTTTAAAAGTTCCTAGGTACTCTCCTATTACCAACAATTCTCAATTCCAGATAATATGTTCGAGCATTTAAACGCCAACAGCCTTGAACTCCGAATGACTTGCAAAAAAATAACGCCAGCCACAACAAGGTAAAATTTTACATTTTTTTACATGTCACCATCTTTTAGTAGGCAATGATAAGCCGCCAGGCCAGCCACATTCAGAATGTCTACCATGGAAATTTTCTTGCTGTCCAAAACAAAAATAAACGAAAGTTCAATGTAAAAGCGCTTATAAATTTCACATGTAGAAGCAAATAGGAAATGCAGAATGATAACAAGTTGGCCGCAACCCTGGCCGATCGAGCATAAGTGCATGCACTCGGATGCTTCGGCACAGTTGCTGCATTCTCTTGCACATTAATTAATTTTCTTCCCAAAGTTTTATAGTTAAGTGTTTTAAACTTAAAGTGAAGACTGAAAGTGCAAAAAAAGAAATAATGCAGGACGTAAAAATAAGATCCTGGCTATCAGGAAAGACGCTGCTGGTGACTGGAGCTACTGGATTTTTGGGGAAGGCATTGATCGAGAAATTACTGTGGGATTGTAGTGAGGTGCATAAAATCTACTTGTTGATTAGAGCTAAGGATGAAGTGCATCTTCAGGAACGGTTATGTGATTATAAAAAAAATTCGGCTTTTGAAAGGATACGAAAATCTAGGATAGAGCTTTTGGACAAACTTCAACCAATTCGAGGGGATTTAAGAGCAGAGAAGCTTGGATTAAGAGAAGAAGATAGAAACACACTCATAGAGGAAACCAATGTTATTTTCCACGGTGGAGCTTCTGTGCTGTTTAACGAAACCATAAAGGATGCCGTTTCATTAAATACAAAAGGAACGCTACAAATGATTCAGTTCGCAAAAACTATGAAGAATCTTCAATCTTTCGTTTACATATCAACAGCTTACTCCAACTGCAACTACAAGGAAATTCAAGAGAAAGTGTATCCACCGCTTTACGATCCCGATTTTGTAATCAATCTGTGTAATGAAGACAAGCTTGATTCCATTGCTAGTGAGGTTTTAAAAACATACCCAAATACTTATATTTTCTCAAAAAATATCGCCGAACAAATAGTGTACGATGCCCGCGAGGAGGTTCCAGTAGCCATTGCGCGCCCCTCAATTATTGGGGCATCAGTAAAGGATCCCTGTCCTGGATGGCTAGCAACTAAGCATGGAATAGTCGGAGTTATGTTGGGTGGTGGTAGTGGTCTTGTTCGAACTGGATATGGAAATATGTGTAGTTTAGTAGACATTATTCCAGTCGATTATGCTGCAAACGGTGTGATAGCAGCCGCTGTGAATGTCGGACAGAATAAAGTAGATAAATGTCCAGTGTATAATTTGGCAACAGGAGCAGACTGTCCTATTTCGTGGCAACATTTTTGGGATTATACTAAAGAGGTTTGTTCTATTCGAATATTGTATTGTGTTTTTATTAAATGACTTATGCATTTTAGGTTTATAGAAAAAATCCTTACACACAATCAATTTGGTATCCTGGAGGAAGGATGTACAATTGTTACTATGCATTCCTAATTACTTATATATTTTTACAATTCATCCCTGCAGTATTTTTTGATGCAATTTTATATTTAATAAAACAAAAATTTTTCTTTGTTAAAATACAATTAAAAATTTACGCAAATTTACTATTATTATCGCATTTCTGCATAAACACTTGGAAATGGCAGCCAACGAATGGAAGGAAACTTTATGATCAATTAGCAATCAGTGAAAGGTTTGTTTTTTTTTGTAATATTGAAAATCTTAAACATAATTTTAATTATAATTTATTTTTTTTCCATAGAAATATATTCAACTTTAGAGCTGATACTTTGGATTTTTGTAAATATATTAGAGATTGGAATAAAGGAGTAAGGAAATTTGTATATGGCAAAAATGAAATTGCATCAAAATCTGAAATTAGAACAACAACGATTTTATATTATTTAGATCGTTCTGTGAAAATAGCATTTTTTGCTTATATTGGATACTGGGTATCTAGCTATTTTGGTTATATTAAAAATATCAGTTTACCGTCTTTTCGTTTTTAACTAGTATAAGTATTGTAGGCTAATTTTAGTTTTTTTAATAATTTATGATTGTTGAATAGAAAATTTTTTTTGTAACTTTAAGTGAACATATTTTGTTATTATAAGAAGACAATAAAATATATTACACTTTATAAAAATAGTAGTATACTGATAAGAATTATTTACAGATAGGTAGACTTTTGGTTCAACAAGTTCCCTCGACATAAAATACTTGAACGACCCAAAAAACACAAACTATTAAAGGATTAATTTTCTATAAATACAGACTAATTATACACTCGACCAACTGATCGAACAGGCTCTTTAACTCCTTGCCAAAAGCATCGACTGGAATGCCCTTTCGAACGGTAACATTTATTTGAATTGCTGCATTCTGTAAATGACCTCTTTTAAAGTTTTAACTTTTTTATGCGACAGTTCTAAGCTAACGAAACACCCTTTGTACTCCCTGTTCATGGTGGGGCAATGTCTAATAGTAACTTAGGTCGATGGAAAGAATACGCTTTAGGTTATGGGTGTTAAAGGAGATAGAGATGAACCCTGCTTTTGATATCCTTTGGATGGATGTTGTAAGGGTTCTGTAATATTAATCGCAAGAGAAAGTTCCATAGTCGAATTGATCTCTTTATGAGCGAATCGAATGGCTTAGCAAACGTACCGAGTGTGCTAATCTGATTTTGCGGGTATGGCATTGCCGTCGAGACAGAAGAGCCTTTATTTCGGAACAACTTGCGTTTATTTCATGTCCCTCTTTTGTATTTTATCAAGCCAAGCTATTACAGTGGTTTTCGAAATCCTGCTGCAAATATACGAATTGCATTCAAGAGAAGGCTGAATTACGAATTCGTATATATCAGTCTGAGCCGAGGGTTAAAAGAGAAAACTCATGCGTGGAAGATAAGAGAACACTTCTTTTTATAGTCATTGAATTCGCCCTATTTTGGATTATAATCAATACGGAGTACTGTGTCTCCAATCAATTAATGTCACCATTATTTGAATCGGACAAAACCTTATGATCACAGAGAGACTAGGTTTGGCACGTGATTGTTTTGCATTATTTAAAGAAGGAAAGTTGCACAGAATAACGTTGTCAGCAAAACAGTAAAATAGATTGAGAGTGCGTACTGAGAATAGGTTATTTATAAACATTACAAATAGAGCAGGTGATATAATCAACCCCTGCGAACCAGAGAGAGATTGAGTGAAGTTTAGTTTGACGCCATCCAAAATTAGTTTGATTATGTATAGATGTGTTCAAATTCCGTGGACAGTTCTAGGCACCTCATTGCCAAATTTTATAAATTTTGTTCTATCATTTCCTCTCTTTTAATATAAAATGCCAACCAACGCAGAAAAAACAACAAAATAATTTAGAACCAGATGCGCGCATGCCGAGTGATATAGTTATTTTATCTTTATACATATGTATTGAGCAGAGCTTTTAAACAATGTAAAACCCCTACTCAACTCTGCCGCATCTGGTCCCAAGTTCATGGTGTGAAAGGAGGGGAGTGGTCGACCTGCCGAATTGACCAGAATTGTGAAACTGAAGAAACTAGGCAAGAAACCGAATTTTTAAGGCGGCACCGACAGCAGCGTACCTATCCTTTGCGGGTACGTCCCGCTCGGACCGCCAGCTAACGGATCAAAGAAGAATAAGAAAGACTCCTGCTCAACCAAGTCAGTTTATTCATCATAATAAGCATTTTTTTATTATATTTATGCAAAACATTTCTCATCCCTAAAAAAAGTTGCCAGAAAATGTATGGACTTTGGTACCACCTCCAATAGCTATGTGTAATATGTCTTTGGATAGGTCTGTTTGACCTGAATATAATAGTACAGTCAATATGCAACGAAAAGAGGCTTGCGCTCCGAAAAATGACAAACCGACATTTGACCTTGAAAGTCGTTAGGGGGGCGTGTCAGGAGCCTACTGAAAAATTATGAAAGTCGCGGTGCATGCAGATTTTGAGAAATTCAAAAATTTAATAAAAAAATTTTGAAACGCGTTTTTCTCAGAAAGTATAGGTTTTAGCGAAAAGTTTTTTAAACAAAAAATGTAGAGGTCATTGCGAACTACATTTTTTGTCATTGGAGTGACGTCATTCGACTTGAAATACAAAAAGTACATGGCGCTAAAGGATCAAAAAAGTGTTTCTTTGCCATTTTCACTAGGAAAAATTAATTTTTTTACAATAATGTAAATGAGAAAGTTGTTTGTCATAAAATTATCTACAACTTTTGTTTAAACAAAATTTTTATAAAACTTACCGTTTTCGAGCTGTAGGCGAAAAAGTGCAACGGAGCATAGTTAACGGTTCTTTTGTTACTTTCGCCGGGCGAGTCGGCATAGTTTCGACAAAGGACCGGTTTCTAACATCTGCCTAATTCTCTAAGAAGCGTGCGTTTTCAGTTGCTATGCTAGTTTTGGAATTTGTGTTCTCTACCACCTTCGGTTGATGCAGCAAACTATCATAGCCGACGAGTTTACCTTCAAGTCCAAGCGTGGTGGGGCAACGATCATGAACCTCAAAATTGGGGATGGAAGGCAACTTCTCAAGGACTGGCTCCAATAAGGACAGTGAAGGACCCAGCACCAGAAGAACTTATGAAGCTTATTTCCTGTAGTTGTGATTCGAGCAATTGTGGAAAAGCTTGTGGATGTAGGAAGGCTGGACTCCACTGCTCCATTGCTTGTAAACACTTCAGCGGAGAAAGTTGTAGTAACACACCTGACATCGAAGAAGATGAAATTTTTATCGACGATGATGATTTGGATTTTCCTTCTCAAGTCGTTCACTGGCAACCGAAGAGAACCAGCACCGAGTTCGACCACAGAGAACGAAGAGACGCAGAATTACAGAGAATAACATCCACCGAACAAATAAGAAGTGATTCCCTGGACCAACAACCACGGAGAAAAAGGGCACGACGTACGACAAAATGATTAGGAACCTCCAATACACTTACAATAAAATAAAATTGTTCAATAAAAAATACAGAAATAAAATGAACACTTCGACAAGTTCCAGCTCGAAAACGGTAAGTTTTATAAAAATTTTGTTTAAACAAAAGTTGTAGATAATTTTATGACAAACAACTTTCTCATTTAAATTATTGTAAAAAAATTAATTTTTCCTAGTGAAAATGGCAAAGAAACACTTTTTTGATCCTTTAGCGCCATCTACTTTTTGTATTTCAAGTCGGATGACGTCACTCCAATGACAAAAAATGTAGTTCGCAATGACCTCTACATTTTTTGTTTAAAAAACTTTTCGCTAAAACCTATACTTTCTGAGAAAAACGCGTTTCAAAATTTTTTTATTAAATTTTTGAATTTCTCAAAATCTGCATGCACCGCGACTTTCATAATTTTTCAGTAGGCTTCTGACACGCCCCCCTAACGACTTTCAAGGTCAAATGTCGGTTTGTCATTTTTCGGAGCGCAAATTGCATATTGACTGTACTATAAGTGTTCTATAGCACCTAGTTCGAAATCTTTGTCGGTTTTGAGTAATACGGTCAGAACTGTACAAAGAGAGTACAAAATTTAACATATCACCCTGTATTTTTGTAACTTACAAACAGCAGCGTATAATTCTAAGTGTGCGAGGCAAAATAGCGCGTGCTTGGTGGGAGGGATTGGGTTGGAATATTGCAATGCAGAAGTTGCTCTCAGCAGCAACACATTCGCTGCTGTCTGTTGCTGGGAGCTCGACCAAATGTTACTTACATATCTGGGGCACTTTTAGTCGATGATGTGCGAGAGGATGATATTCTCGCCGAGAATATGACATGAATTTTGAGAGCGGCGTCTGCATTGCGAGAATATGAAATGAATGCTGAGAGCAGCTTCTGCATTGCAACATTCCAACCCAATCCCTCCCACCAAGCACGCGCTATTTTGCCTCGCACACATAGAATTATATGCTGCTGGAGCGTATAAGGGGAGCTCAACCAAAAGTTTCCATGCTCTAGACAGCTGCATAGACACAAGTAGCCAGAAACGGGTGCGCAGCAAAGTGTGCGTGTCACCATCGCTGCTGTCTCCCAGTAGGACCGGTAAGCTTACAGAAGTACTGAAATCAGCACTTGCTGGTAAGGGGAAGGCCTTACCACACCCCTTACATAAGTGCTTATTTTTACACACGATGTCATAGGAGGTAAGGCCTTACTTTAGTACTTACCTTAGAGTACTTATAGAACTGCTCATCTGTAAGGGTTATAGTAAGGCAGCAAATGGATCATTGCCAAAAGGAATATTCATGGGCGCCTGTGGATATGTGATCCGGTATCGAAATGCTTTTATTTTGTTCATCTTTTACAAATGCCTTTTTTTCCAAGCCCGAAAGTGGCTTTACCTAAGCAGTCCCCAACTAAATTCTCCACTTCTCCAAAGCTGCTTGTCCCCTCCGTATCGAATGAGAGCCAGGCTATTGAGTATGCTAATGTCGCATTTTATGTCGACGAATATAATTGCCCGTTTTCTTTTTTTCTATAAAATTTATGAAAACTCCAGGAAAGCTCCCTTGAGTCATCGGGCAGATTCTCACTTGTTTGGGTATAATTCTGGACTACAACCTTACCATCTGCCTTTTCTTGTAACGGGGTTTGTAAGGGCTCATCTAGCACCAAGAAAATAAAGGGTACCCCTTACCAGATGAGTACTTATTTCAGTGCTCCATCGGTAAGGCCTTCCTAGAATTCCTACTGGGCTGTTGCTGTACCTCGACTAAAAGTTGCCATGCTCTAGCCAGCTAAATGGCTGCGTCTGTATTTTACGTACATATCTGGGGTAGTATCCCAGTAGGGAAAATCGCAAGTATTTACTGTGGGAAGTCGATTTGGAAGTACTTCTTTATTTTGTGTTTTCTGTAATGACTTATAAGTAATGCCGGGTTTTCATTAGTAGAATTAGTGGTAGAGTATACTGGGCGAGTACTAACTATCTTGAGAACTCGCTTAATGAAAACGAAAGTGGTAGAGTAGAGTACTTGATTACAGTAGAGTAGAGTGGGATAGCACCGTGGTAAAGTTACTCTACTAGTTCTGTCCCCCACCACTGCTTTCCACTCTACTCTACCGCCACTATGCTAATGAAAACAGTGTTGAGATAGTCGAGCATACAAGAAATTCGTGGCATTTAAGTATTTAGTGTGCTGTCATTAAAGTTTTAGCGTTTAGCAACTAGTCACTATTACCTTCTGCACCATACTATTTTCAATTTAAGTGAAAACGGGTACTCTACCAAAATAAGTAGACTAGAGTTAGCTCGGCTTAAAAGTACGCCAGTTACTCTACCACTAATTCTACTAATGAAAATCCGGCATAATGCAGAGGAGAATGGGTTTGGTGACCAAGCGTTTGGTTTCGCGCAAAAAGCGTGTTGATAAACTTAGCCTCAGCCATTAAGTTTTATATCTTTAATGTATAAACATACATATATTTGAATTTATGTTTATGATATAAAAAAAAATTCAAATTGAATCCAGTAGATTCCCATAAAAATTTAGATCCGTGACTTTGGCTGAATATAATATGACTTTTTTGCATATTTGCACAATGTTTAAAATAGCAAAAATTTCTGGTTCGTGACTATTGCATCAACCCGACGATAAGTACTGTGTACTATGTACTACATATTTCCTATGAACTATGTACTATGTATTTATTACTATATATTCTTTGTGTGATAAGTTTAAGACAAATAGTTTAATTTCCAAAACATTGCAACACATTTTGGAGTGAGTGCATAAGTAACAATTAAATAAACTTTAACAGAATATTCATAAATAAAATATATTAATCCTTATCGTCCTGCATTAAGATTGATTTGGAAATTTAGACTAGCCATAGAAGTTAACACTTCTAAAGTGTGGTCCTACGCACACTCGTTTTTTATCGTAGCATCGATGTGTAATAACGTTTATTTTTCTTGCACTTTGTGCAGGATTTGGCTGGATTTGTTGACCTCTCTTTAGACAGTTCCCAAGAAAATTTATCTTTTTACAAAGTTTTGAGCAAGCATATAACAAACTGATGAGTGATGTTGCATAGTAAATGGATTCTGAGGAGATAATGATGCTGACAGATTTTTTGTGATTTTCTTTCAGAGAGCGATATTTATTTCCAAGAGCTGGCAGACTGGGTGCTTTTATCAAATTTCTTTAGAACCTGAGTAAAAATAGAATGGGCGAACACCAAAGGTGATTGAATCGCTCCTCAACAAAACTCAAAACTTACCGCGTGCAAAAAACCGACGACTGGCGAGCTCGTTCTTCTTGTTCATCGATAATCTTGTAGGATAAATCGAAAGGACCATTCATTGTACATAACAAAAATGTCAAGTTCGCATAAAACACATTTAACAATACATTTGGAGCAGACTCTTTTTTGGCTCATATTTGCCGTTGAATGCCCGCGTGTGCAGCTTAGTTTCACTAGAGGCTATCAGGAGGAATCAGGAATGTAAAGAGGGAAGAAGAAAGAAGAAAATTGTATATAGGTGGGAAAATGGCTGTTGTTTCCTTCTGTGCTGATGAAGCTCTCATATCTAATTTCCGGCTGACTCTTCCAGAGTGAAATAATTTTTGATATCAAACCGGACTGTAGTGCATTCATTCTACTGAATCCGGTTTTATGTAATGAATGAGTTTCCAGCAGGTACAATGTATACCGTTTCATGTTTCTTGCCTTTTTCCGGTAAAATAATTCTTTCGGGTCTGGCTTAACTGGTGTAGATGTTAAACGTACTACCTCAGATACCATGGGATATCTGTAATTGAATAGTTATATTGTAGAATTGTTGCAGTACTTACAAAAGTGGTGTCTTATTGTAATAGCGACGGTACCACCGAGATTGAAGTATTCCGGTTATACTATAACATTACTCCCGCAAAGTAACTTAAAACTCGATCGACTGGCACCCACTGCCAACATCTTTTTATTCACGACATAAGGATTAGTCCCCTTTTGACTTTAATATAAAAGCAAAAAAAAAAGAAAAAAAATTTTTAAGAAACTCTTTTCTTTACCTTAATATATTGATCAGTTGTGAACACAACATTAATATAAATACTAAAAAAATCGACCAAAAGGTAAAAAATAAGAAGATTTTAAACAATATAAACTTTTAAATCAAAATGGAAAAAATCTCACACATTCCTTAAAGAAAAGCGTGGGGTGCGTTTTTATGAAACAAAATGCTCAATTAGTGAAAATTCGTAGCTGTCTGAAATGTTAAAATGTACTCACGGCAGTCATGTTTTTTTAAGTTCAGGTTAGTATGGGCGCCCCACGCTTTTCTTTAAGGAATGTGTGAGATTTTTTCCATTTTGATTTAAAAGTTTATATTGTTTAAAATCTTCTTATTTTTTACCTTTTGGTCGATTTTTTTAGTATTTATATTAATGTTGTGTTCACAACTGATCAATATATTAAGGTAAAGAAAAGAGTTTCTTAAAAATTTTTTTTCTTTTTTTTATTTTTTACTTTTTAGTAACGAATAGCGTTAATTAATACATTACAATTTCCAAACTTTTAATTAGATTATCATGTTAAATAAGGAAACTTTTTTACATGTTTTGTATTTGTTTCTTTACAACAGTTCTCAAGTGCAGCCCAAAAATGCACAATTTGATGACCCCTCAAAAATCTATAGCGCTCTACGTTTTTTTTTTACATTTTGAAAGGTAGTGTGCTCGCGTATACTGGCTGGAGTAATAAAAACTAAAAACTGGAAACATATTTTTTTGCATCTTTTTAAATCATATTTTTATTTGCTATTGGTAGCTATGTTATGTCTTCCGCCATTTTTTAGTGAACGCCATATTTGATTTAAAACGACGTCATACAGTTTACTTTCTTACTCACTTTAATACACTTTCATTTGATATCCATACCGAGAGCGAAGTAAATAAAAGGGTAAACCGCCATTTTGTGTTGGCCGCCATTTTGAATTGAAATGACGGGACACAGACAACAATATTCTAATTGTCACTCCCTTCCATTTGATACCCATGCCGAGCGCGTTGTAAAGAAAAATTGATCCTCTGTTTTGTGTTGGCCGCCACTTTTATGCAGCCATTTTTCTACCGCCATTTTGAATTTAGGATGACGCTAATTGTATTCAACTTGTTATAACTTTTCATTTGATACCCATATCGAACGAGTGGCTTGTAAAGAAAAATGTAATCCGTCATATTTTTTTGGCCGCCATTTTTAATTTGGAACTATCGTTTTCGTGTGTTTTCGTCGGAAATACACATGTCTGTTAATTTTTACCAATTTTTATTGAATGGAAGTGAATTTTAAGACTCTACATTGAGTAGAACGAATAATTCCAAGCATTTTTTATTAAAAATCGTTTTTTGTTACTCAACAACAAAATCAACAACAAAAAATGTAACAAAATGTCATATTCGTGTATTGTCATCGGGAATATGTAGGCCTGCAAAGTTTCATCCATTTGCATTGAGTAAAAGGCGGTTAAATTAACGTTACAAGATTTGATGCTCCGAAGTGAAAGTAAAGAAAAGAGTTTAAAAAGCGCGATCTTTATTTTAGAGTAAAGTATCAATCCTTTATTATTTTCTCTCTTTTACAAATCTAGCACTAAAAATAAAAATCTTATAATTAATTAAAGCTAAGACAAACCTAACTAAGCAGTTTCTTTCCTTAATCCATGAAAATAGTAAAGACAAACATTCTAATTACAGTAAGTAATATTATGATGATGCTTAGCTAACTGTGTTCCTTATACATGTTTTAAAATAGGACAACTTATGATATTTATAAAAATGTACCGGATTTAATTAACAATATGTACATAATAGAGACACAACTAAATGGCTCTTCTTATCATAGTTTTTTGAGTATTGGCTATCTATGTACTGATAGTTGAGAAGATAACAATCAATCAAAAAACGATATTTAAAACTGAACAATAGGTCCTGAGCCATTTATTATTTCTTCGACAATTGCATCTGAACTATCATCATGCGGAACAAAAGGATATATGACCTTACAGTAAAAGATATAAAGGATCCAAACACTTAGTAAAAATTTAAATGTTTTGTCGACGCAGTACATACTGAAATGTAAAAAATATATGTATTAATTTATAATAGATTTGTAAAGTAAATAAATTAATTACATTTTCATTTGCTTTTTCGCAGCTGGAATCATTTCATCAGGAGTTTTTAATATGTATCTTCTGAAGCAATAAACAAAATTCTCTAAATACTGAACAAGATCCAGACCAGTTGTGTCAATTGCGTACAATTCTTTTTCACGCTTGTTCAACAACTTACGATATTTAACCAATTCCCAATTTTCAAAATTCCATTGATGGTTACAGTAATATTCTAAAACCACCATTCCTTTGCTAAGTTTGCGTTGAACGCGGCATAAACTGTAATATGTAAATAATAAAAGTTGTTCAGTTGAAGTAGATGTTTGCTTGGACAAACAAATTATTGCTCAGAAAATACTTACATAGGCTTCTGCCTAAAACACCATATTAACATGTCACCCAAAAATGCTGGCAGCCACATAAAGAAAATTAAACAAAATTTGTGAATATAGAAATTTGCTTTTGGAAACCCTCCATGGTACCATGCACAACCATTCAGTGGAACTCGATACTCAGTGACATATCGGCCGAATTCAATTAGTTCGCCCCATGTTATTTTCATTTCATTTGAGCTAATCATATTTACGACACGATTTGAGAAGTCTTTTGTTGAAAGTGTATTCCATGTAGAGACTAGCATTGCATCAGCAACAAAATCCGCAGGCACATAATCCGCATAAATGTTAGGATCGCAATACATAGTTCGAAGGACACCTTTTGCTGCAGCAATCAAGAGTCCTAATGGTCCGTTAACGTTATCGGTCCATCCAGGTAATGGTGACTTCCAAATTGGTAAAACTATGGATGGACGATAAATGACTGCGGGTAGTTCAGAGAACTGTCGAACAACAAGCTCTTCAGCCATTGCCTTCGTTAATGTGTAGGAATTTGGAACTTCGCCCAGAAGCCTAATGAAAAATATTATTAAAAAAAAATGTTCGTATCAATTCAGAAAGCATACCTTTGTTCAAGATGCCTCATAATATTTTCATCAAGGCATTCACTAGCAGCTATCATCTTCTCGGGATCAGCCGGAGGAGCGTAAGTCTGCTCCTTTATAAGTTTATTTTGTGGGTGGGCGTAAGCGGTAGATACCTGAGCGAAAAGCTGTCCAAAAAGCAGTTATTTAAAAAAATTGTACAAGTATTGATGAAAAAAGTGTCACTCACTTGTAAATTTTTACATTCTTTGGCCAGTTCCAGCATTAGCTTTGTACCTCTTGTATTAACTAAAATTGATACTCGAACTTCTTCATCAAACCTGCCGTACAATAAAGTATGTCAACAATCATAAACTGTATTATTATTAATAATGAATTTCCATTTACCTAACAGTTGCGGCACTATGATAAATAATGGTAACCTCATCAGTAAGACGTTTTCTATCTTCTGGAGAAATTCCCAAACCTGGAAGACTTACATCTCCACCTATGGCTACAACTTTTTCCAATGCTGCTTTACCATGAGGCTGCTTTTTAAGAAGATCAAACAGCTAAACAATAACAATAAAAATCGAAATTTTATTGAAATTTTAATTTTAAAATTAACATTTTCAATTAATAAATAAGTTGCTATATATAATAATTAAGTAATAAATAAAGTGCAGTTAAGTTCTAATTGACTAACAATCAGATACTAATCTACTCCTATGCTTTGACCTCAGATGTAGATATTGTAGATGCTCCGTGTTCAGATAATATAATTAATTATGTATCCAGTTTAGGAATCACCTTTCGTACTAGCAGTCCGTCATGTCGTTCAGGACATGGTACAATGTCAAGCAGTCCGTTTTATTTGAAATGTGCGAAAATGAGGACTGTCCTTACGAAGGTGTGAGTCCCGCAGACGGAAAACGATACAATTTTAACAGAAATGCTACATTCCTTCCGTGCCTCCTATGGAGAAGCAAAAAGAGCCGATGAATTAGATGGCGTGGCTTTGCACCTTGTCAAGGCACCCTATGGTCATTTTCTAGGTGCCAATCCAGCCTGTGGAATGATCACACTGTGGAATATGTCACTATTTCGAACCTACAGCATCCAAGAGTTAAAAATCTAGATTCATCGCTATCTTTTTCAACACTTAGGATAGTGCATGGCCAAAATAAAAGGCGGCTAAATCGAATAGGGATACATGCACAACATTCAAGCTGCGCAATATCAAGGAAATCTATTCGTCTTCAAGGCCAAACTTTAAGTCTACTATACACATATTGCAATGTTTTATGCGTTCAATCCTGTTTCATATTACGATATACGCATGTATATAGAATTGGGGCTCCAAACCAAAATCGCTCCAAAAAAAATTGCAGGCATTCAAAGGGATTTTTGTGTGCTCCAATTAGGCCAGTCAATAAAGCCTGTAGATTAAGAATTTCTTTCAAGAGTCTGGTTTTTTGATATGTTGTTGAGGACGTAAAAACATAAATGTTTACAAGTTTTCAATCCTCTGGGGTGAATGCTAAGGGTTAAATGGGGTGAAAAAGATTATTGTTTATAATTTTGATTCAAAAAATCCTTAAAAGTTGGAATTTTTAAGGATGGTGTAATAAATAATTATCTAACTTGTATTAAATTTCCCACCCTCTGGGGTGAATGCTACGGGTTAAATGGGGGTGAAAAAGATTATTTGTTTATAACTTTTATTCAAAAAGTCCTTAAAGGTTGGAATTTTGAAGGATGGTGTAATAAATAATTACCTAACTTGTATTAAATTTCCCACCCTCTGGGGTGAATGCTAAGGGTTAAATGGGGGTGAAAAAGAGTATTTGTTTATAACTTTTATTCAAAAAGTCGTAGAAGGCTGGAATTTCAAAGCATAGTGTAATAAATAATTACCTAACTTGTATTAACTTTCCCACCTTTTTTGTTTACTGCAAAATTTCTTATTAATAAAAAAAGTAAAATTTTTAAATAACACTATATTTAATATTCAAACTCCCCCGTTGCAATCATCTGAAAATCATAAGAAATTATTACTTTTACTATTTATTTGAAAAAATGTTTTTAAGGAATGAGGCACCTTTCGATGTATTTTATTTTGGTTTTAACATAATAATTACTATAAAGCACTCATAAAGCACTTGTAGTGTTCTATAAGAGTAAGTTATGAGAGTGATGCTCTCTTAAAAAGAGTCGAATATCCTCTCATAACACACTAGAAGAGTCTTATGAGACGAATTTTGTTATGTACTTGGGTAGACCGATCCCCCACTCGCAGCACCCAATTCCAGCCGAATCCTACAGGCTTCACATAATTGTATCTAGCGGTCATCGTTAGTCGCAGGGAAAATGGCAAACGCGGAAGTGTGTATTTTCTGTGGTGATTTGTTGTCTAGGGAAGCAGTTACCCACGTGAAAAAAAAGCAGTGGAAACAATTAGGAAGTGCAGCGCAAGGAGAAAAGACGGCAAAGATGCGTTGTTCGTGGGTCTCGAGAGTTTGGAAGCTCATACTAATTGTTGGAAAAAGTATACCAACGAGAAGAACGTCAGTGCCATAGAGAGAGGCACTTCCAGAGAGAGCCTAATCCAGCCTAATCCAGCACCAAACAACGTTCCGGTCGACGAGGTTTCGCAGGCGCCAGAGGTTCCTTTTAGTTTTGGAGATCACTGTCTGTTTTGTGGGGAGGAAATATCGGAGGCCTTCAGGATAAGTGAGAGGAAAAAATCGATGGATAAGCGGGTATTGACATCGAGAGTTACTAGTGAGCAAACAAAACAGAGCATCGAGAAGGCTGCTGCAACTTATCCCGAGAATTGGAGTACGCAGGTAAGGTTTAATTGGAAACAGATGGCTCAGATGATGCATGTTTAGAAAGTTAGTCAATGCGAATACAATCGGTCCCTCGGATACCTCTGTTCGAGTTCGAAATGCGTGTTGCTTTGTTATGTCCATAATCAATTAAAACTTTATTTTCGAATGAAGCAGTTTTTTAAGCTAAAGTTAAAACAAATTAGTTAAAATAATATGATCAGAATGTATCCCGGTTAACAATTACAAGATTGCATACCATCCGTATCTTTATCTCTTTCAAAAGCCTACAATGAAAATGCTTGTTTTGTAGGTTCTGAATAGGATCGAAGGAGTTGATCTAGTGGCTAGGAATTCTCAATATCACCGACCCTGCTATGTAAGGTTCTGTGGCGCTGCAAGGGGAAGTTCTAGATCCAAAATTGGTCGACCAAACTCAGAGGCGGTGGCTTTTAAAATGGACTCCATCATACAATACATCCAGGACAATAAAGATCAGTGCCAATTTACTTTGGCAGAACTTAAAAAAGTTGTCGATGATCCGCCACATAATTCGACCATTAAGGAAAAGTTGCAGGAGTATTTTAAATTGAACGTCGTAATTGATAGCCAGGTTGGCCATGACACAGTTATTTTTATTCGAGATCATCAAGCGCTGTTGGATTCGTGGTATCATAATAAATTACCTGAAAAAAAACGGGAGCGTGCCCGTGTAGTTCAAGCAGCAGCAGAGATAATACTTGAAGACATACAGATGTCAAAGTATGACACATCCCATTACCCTAGTCCTGACCAGTTCTTGAAGTCTGCAGAAGAAGACGTTCCATACTCTTTGCATCTTTTTTTAAAGAAAATCATCTTGGCAAACAAAAATAGTTCTACTGAGGTCTATGAGAAGCAGTGTACCGCTATTGCACATTGGATAATAGCTGGAAGCAGGCCTCGGACATTCGCGTCTTGTTTGCAAATCGGACTGTCTGCATATCTTCATCTGTCAACATTGGGTTGTTGCGCTTCATACTCTGAAACGGAAATATTGGAGCTGTCCGCTATTTTACATCCTGAAGATGAAGCTCCAAAGGGATTCCAGCAATTTGTCGCTGACAACGCCGACGTTAATATTGGCACGTTAGATGGCCGAGGAACTTTCCATTCGATGGGCATGATTCAGTGCGTAACACCGAAACCCACCGCTAGCTTGTCGCAAGGAATTAAGCGTGTGACTGGATCATATGGCAAACAAATACTCCGAAATACTCCCCAAGTTTCTCTTCGAACGTTTGAACGAAACCACATGGCAAAAGGACTTAAAGCAGTGGCGATAGAAATGGTTGGAAATGATGATTCCATTTCTCTTCGTGTAACAGACTTTCTTTTTATGTATGCTAAGTTGAAGGATATTCCACGCATACCTGGATGGAATGGATTTATGGAAAAGTTGACATCTCATAATTCTTATGCAGTGTCAAATATAGTGCCCTTCATCAACGCTTCTCCAAGCGATTACAACACCATCTTCACCACGTTACTCGTTGCTGCAGAACGAGCACAAAAAGCGAATCAGAAGTCTTGCCTGGTGACGTTTGATCAACCGCTGTTCCAGAAGGCTCGTGATATATGTAGTCGCATCTTCTCAGGAACCACTCCTGAAAACTGTCATCGTCCGACTTGGAGGAATGCATTTGCTGATGTCTTTCATGGGATGCATTGGATTTGTCATGGCTGGCAGTGGATTAAAAGAAGTCTTATCGCTTATTTATGCTCCAGTATCAGTGGACAAGATGATGAACGGGCATGCTTACGCTAGAGCAGTCCGAGGCCATATGTTAACTCAATTAGCTTTGGGTCGAATCATTTTATCAAAACTTAATTTGTCTGTGGAAGAAGAAGCAGAGATTGAGGATCTGTTGGAGCATTTCGACAGTGGGACTGCTGAACAAAAGATGAAAGACAAGATGTTTGAGACGATTTGTCAACGGTTTGAAGAACAATTGCAGAAACTGGAAGCATATGGACCGACCGCTGCTTTATGGATCCAATATTTTCGAATGGTGATTCTAGTGAAGCAATTTATTGAAGCTGAGCGTAGTGGTAACTGGCAATTGCATCTAGCAGCCATCGCCCAAATGTTGCCATTTTTCCATGCCGCTGGCCACAACAATTATGCACTATCAGCACATTTGTACCTGCAGGACATGCAAGACTTGGAACAGAAAATGGGGTTCAATAACTACCACAACTTCATCTCCAAAGGATACTTCACCATCAGGCGATCGGATAAATTTTGGTCTGGCATTTGGAGTGATATGACCATCGAGCAAACTCTGATGAGATCAATGAAGTCCACCGGGGGTTTAACAAGAGGGAGGGGTCTGACAGACAGCGTCCTCACTAAATGGATCTTAGCAATGCCCGTTATGCAGAAAGTGTCCGAATCCATTGAAGATTTTGTCGGCATTAAATCTTCAAGCTCAGAGCAGCACGTCGACGCTAGGCCCACTCGTCAAAACAGAGACAACGCAGACGTTGAGACACTTCTAGGATGGTTTGAAAATCATGATCCTTTACCTGTTTTGAATAGGATCGTCTCTTTAAGCACAGGTGTAGTTGGAGGGGATGAAATAAACTGTCACAAAGCACGAGTCATCGGAATGGAAGGGCTGAAAGCAATTGTTGGAAATAATTTCGCTGATGTATCCTTCTCGCGTAAAAAACGAGTGCTTCCTTTATCAGCAGCAATGTCATCTTTAAAAATTGCTGATACTGTCGTTCCTGTTGATCCAATGTTACTGTTCCAGAGGATTTCTTTCGCCAAGGAATCTCAGGAGCAATTACAAGGTTTCTTCGCTTTTGAACTTGCGCCTTACCCTCTATCTCTTTTCGACGAAGTTGGCATGCGGAAGAGCAAAAAATCTGCACTTTATGATCTGTTTACTCCAACGGAAGACAATGTCACTTCAGGAGATGTACGGTATGTTATAGACGGTGGGCACCTGCTTCATAAACTTGTATGGACGAAAGGCGACAGGTACGGTGAAATTTGTAAGAAATACGTCGAATACATTCGGAGACATTATGGGGATCATGCCACCGTTGTTTTTGACGGGTATCCAGAAAACGTCACAGCCGGGGGTACAAAAACTGCAGAACGTCTACGTCGAATAAAAAGTCTGTCAACTGATGTGATTATAGACGAGTTCATGACACCAACAACAAGCCAAAGCAAGTTTTTGACAAACGATAAAAACAAGGACAGGTTAATAACCATGTTGACCTCAAAACTGCATCGTGCTGGTTACAATGCTATACAGAGCACTGAAGACGCCGATACATTGATCGTTGCAACTGCTCTGGACCTATCTCCAGACTACGAGAACGTGATTATCGTTGGAGAAGATGTCGACTTGCTTGTTACATTAACCGGCGAGGAAGAGAAGGAACACAAAAATGTATATTTTATGAAGCCAGGAAAAGGAAAGTCCTCAAAATTTGTATACTCCAGTGACAGTCTGCAAAACAAAATTTTAACACCGTACATCCAGACGTGTCATGCGTTCACTGGATGCGATGCAACTTCAGCTCTTTTTAGTAAAGGAAAAAAAAGTTTGACGTCCCTTGTTGCCAAACATGAAGACATTCGCACTTCCCTCGACTGCTTCAAGGTTGCCAATGCAGATCCACAAACCGTCGCTGATGCCGGAGAAAAAATCTTAGTTAGGATGTATGGAGGAAAACCGTCGCAATGCCTGAACGACCTACGATACGAAGGATTTGCACGTTCTATAACAAAGAGCAAATTCAACATTGCTGGATTACCACCAACCAAAGCAGCCGCAGCACAACATTCGTATCGTGTTTATCATCAGGATCAGCAATGGAGAAGTGAGTTGAGATTTAATTGAATCGATTTGAAAAAAATTTCAGAGAAACGCTCAACCGTTTATTAACGATATTTGTTTACATTAATCTTTCATAGGGCGAAACATACCGGCGACATTATGGGGCTGGAAAGAAAGTCCTAATGGGTTATCTCCGATATTAACAACACTAGAACCTGCGCCAAACGATTTGCTAAAACTGGTATCCTGCAAATGCGAAAAAGGATGCGGGCGAGCATGCGGCTGTAGAAAAGCTGGATTGAAATGCTCCGAGATTTGCCACTTTTGTCATGGACGTTCGTGCACAAACGTGAAGCAAATTGAAATTGACGAAATAGAAGACGATCTCGACGTTGATTCAATTCACAGAAGCTTGTTTAATGCCGAAACTGATCGATTTGGGGAACCGCAAGATGAGTTTCTTGAGGATGAAGATACCGAGGCAGAACTAGATGAAGAAGAGTTGACAACAGTCCTTGGAACTGACAAACCGCTTGACCATCCTAGTTCACCGGGGCCTTCTATTAGAAAAAGAAGACGAATTGTCAATCGCGAATGGTAAGTATTATGTTAAAACCAAAATAAAATACATCGAAAGGTGCCTCATTCCTTAAAAACATTTTTTCAAATAAATAGTAAAAGTAATAATTTCTTATGATTTTCAGATGATTGCAACGGGGGAGTTTGAATATTAAATATAGTGTTATTTAAAAATTTTACTTTTTTTATTAATAAGAAATTTTGCAGTAAACAAAAAAGGTGGGAAAGTTAATACAAGTTAGGTAATTATTTATTACACTATGCTTTGAAATTCCAGCCTTCTACGACTTTTTGAATAAAAGTTATAAACAAATACTCTTTTTCACCCCCATTTAACCCTTAGCATTCACCCCAGAGGGTGGGAAATTTAATACCAGTTAGTTAATAATTTTATTACACTATTATTTGAAATTCCAACCTACTACGACTTTTTAAATCAAAGTTATAAACAAATACTCTTTTTCACCCCCATTTAACCCTTAGCATTCACCCCAGAGGGTGGGAAATTTAATACAAGTTAGGTAATTATTTATTACACCATCCTTCAAAATTCCAACCTTTAAGGACTTTTTGAATAAAAGTTATAAACAAATAATCTTTTTCACCCCCATTTAACCCTTAGCATTCACCCCAGAGGGTGGGAAATTTAATACAAGTTAGGTAATTATTTATTACACCATCCTTAAAAATTCCAACCTTTAAGGATTTTTTGTATCAAAATTATAAACAATAATCTTTTTCACCCCATTTAACCCTTAGCATTCACCCCAGAGGGTTGAAAACTTGTAAACATTTATGTTTTTACGTCCCCAACAACATATCAAAAAACCAGACTCTTGAAAGAAATTCTTAATCTACAGGCTTTATTGACTGGCCTAAATAGTAATTTGCGGGTTGTGGAAGTCTCAGGCCAAAATCCCTTCACAATTTTCTTTAGATATTTATCCTCCTCCACCTCCGCTGCCGCCCGACCTGGTCGTAACACTAAAATTGATAACATTCAATTTGTCAGCACACAAAAACCACTCTACCTAAAATTTTTTTGGAACAATTTTGGCCTGGAACCTCGATTATAAACATTTAGGTTAGGTTAGGTTAGATATGGCTGATAGGCCCATAGCCGCCAAAAGGATAGGCTCATGCCACAAACCTGATGTTCAAGTGTCGGTTATTCGCTAAACCATGTCGAGGAAGTAATGAATCTGCTAAGTTGCGCGATCCCAATCTTCGAGATTTCCGCAGGCGGGCTTAGGAAGGGTTCACCAAATGTGGTTAGTCTCCATCTACTTAGGGCTGGGCAGTGACAGGGAAGATGTAGTACACTTTCCTCCTCGTCCGGATTCCTTCAGCTTCTGCAAAAATCATAATCAAGACCTATGTGTGTTGCATGCGTCCCTATCAGACAGTGTCCAGTCATTGGGCGGACGATCGCTGTATAGATCCATCGTACTATGTTAGAGTAGTAGCTCCATTTCTTCTTGGAATTCGCTGTCGCTTTGCTTGACGTTCTGCTGTGTTTTCATTCCAGAGGAGTTTCTTGTCCAGGACTACCCCCAAGTATTTGGCACTGTTGCTTTTCTTTGTGTTAAAAGAGCTTCAAAGTGCACATTCGCGTTGATTTTGGAGTGTAAACTGGGCTTTAAACAGCAATCTCAATGTGTAATTTCTATCAGATAGAAGTAAGTTCAATGACGATGTCCGACAGTCTAGACACATGAAATTGCTTAAGGATTAATCTCACCCCCCGACCATTTCTTAAGTTTAACAGTCCTTTAAAAGAATGGATATCCCCGTTGTCACCCTAAACCTGTACTAATCAATATAGCTTAGTTATATTTATGTATTATGATAAGGGCAAAGATGTAATTTAGTTTACGTGCATTTGGCTAATTAATAAATAAATAAATAAATCTCATGCATTGAGATGGGATAATTCCATCGTAGATCTTCACTTAAGACTATGCCTAGAATTACATTACACAAGTCTCACCTCGCTCCTAAGGATATCATGTTCCAGTCTATCTTGCGCAGTTTTATCCTTCTTGTTTCTAATAATCACGTACACTTTCTTAAGTCCGGGACATGATCTAATTGTAATAATCAAAAAAATATTTTTTTTAAATTAAATCACCATCATTTTAAAATTTTGGTTAAGTTATCATATAAACAACAACAAATAATTGATTATACAAGTCTTAACACACACCTAAGCAATTTTTCTAGTAGAACTTTTCCAAGATATCCCGTTGCTCCTGTTATGAGAATGACCTGTCCAATAAAAATTTTCGAAACTCTATCTTCTTCCTCAATTTTGGCTGTTGTTGATTCTGTGATGCCAAAGCCATCGTCGTCGACTCCATGCTCGAATTTGGAGAAATTTTGTGGCATTTTTAATGATGTTTTATGAAATCTATAATTTAAGAAAAAAATAGAATTAAGTAGATAAATAGTAAGTAGCTAAGGCAAGTAAAAATATTTTTAAAATATGTCTTTATGAAACAAGAGGTGGGGAAAAAATCGAGACGATAATTACAAAAAAATCACAACCCATTTCCAAATGAAAATTGACCAATCCAATCCGGACTTCGGACTTTGCTATACTCGTATAGTTGCACAACAGTAAACCGATACTATCTGTAAGTATAAAGCTTATTTTACATCGCAAACGCAAAGTGGAAGCGCAGCATTGGAGCTTTTTTAACTCACAGAAATTTGTATACTTTTCTTCGTGTTAAAGCTCACATCATACCTATCCAAAAACAATAGATGCTATAAACAGGAATGGTGTCTTACATAAACTACTTCTTTTAGGGCACATTGCTGCAATCTAGACGTTTGTAAGTATATAGAACAGATCGATTGTGTACCAATCTTTGTTCGATAGCCCGGCTACATTAAGACCAAGACCATTGCCGAAATCAAAGCTAACTAAGAGCCGAAATAACTGCTATAACGCCCAAAATTCTGGCCAATTATAGTTATGCAGGATACCCAAAAAAAGCTGCTTTTTGCATTTCAAATGGAGGTGGTCATTTAATCGACATTGTATCTGATTTGGAGTAAATGGTAGAGAATATCCAAAATAAATCTTGCTCCCTTGCCAATATCGGCTAAAAATTGTCAGAGTTATTCAATATTGAAATACATGTAGATGGCACATCCCATATCATTATGCTACTTATATCATCTGCTTTCTGCGTACCCTTCTATACGCATTCAACTTTTCGTTGCAACACTTACGATGTTTTGAATGTCACATTTGTTGAGTTGAAAGAAGTTGGTGTCTATACGAATCAACTTTTCTTGTTTTAACACTTGACCCAGAAGAGGAAATTCTGACACCTACCTACCAAATTCAACATATGCTTATAAATAGTTGAATCAAAATCACGAATTGACCGGAAATTTTTCGCGCACTTTGTGTTTACTTTCCTTTCACTTTCTCGAAAAAAACCCAAAGAGTTGAAATAGTGAAAATGTTGCAAGAAAAGCGAAAGTAGAAGAGAATTCTATTTTCCTCTAACAAGTAATATCTTCTACAAATTTAAAATTTCTTGTGAATAATTATAATACTATGCATAATTTTACGCCTTCTGTGCGTTTCGAGCAGTGCAGACAAACTAGTATCTACGTGCTTCAATGATGGTCTTGTTTGTACAGGCCCATTGATATTTTTTTGTAACGACACGAAAGATACTCGTCACCTACATTTTGCCTACGAGTCCGGTTGTTTTTTCAGTGGATTTTACTACAAGTTTTTTCACTCTACCTAACCCGTTCTCTGGGCTTAGGTAAATTTCAACAAAACATCTGTAACAGTGCTACAACAATACGAATCAATTATTTATATGCCAGAATCAGGTATTTAATCACTTAGTCATAATGACAATTTACTAATATGTCAGAGTCATAGACCGGTTTTGAAATACATTATATCATCCAGGGTAAGATTGAGCAAAGATTGATCCGTTTTTTGCCCTGATTTTACGATTTATGCTGATACATTTGTTGTGTATGAATTTTCTTTTGGTTTATATAATATTATGGGTTTTTGTTTATTTGTTTTTATAATTGAGGATTGATTCCGGCAACATTTTCCAGTTAAATTATTCTTGGAAACATTAGGTCATGTTTGTGTATATGTATTTTAAAAATTCCACAGACATTTTTATGCTTGAGAAGAATATTAGAATAATATTGTTTTAGTTACACAAGTAGAGTGGATAATTTTAAGTTGTCCCTTTAATCTACTTCTAGATCTTTGCAATAGTGAAAATTTTGCTAAAATTAACGATGTTCTACAAGACATGGGAACACTTTATATAACAAAACTTGAGAGAAGTAGCAAATCGTAGAAACGACTGGAAGACAAGAGGACTGTATTGCCATTTAATAAGAAATAGTATTGATGATAACAGGTGGTCAGTCAGTAGTCATAAGTTCATAGCATAGCATATATATGCCGCCACTATTAGTTTTAGGTTAGGAGAACAATTGCGAGAGGCCAGGATCGGATCCCGGTTGTAGAGCCGTTAAAGAAGAAGAAGAAGTATCTCTATCTGTTGACGATATAATGACCGGTATAAACAATCTCGACATCAATAAAGGTGAAGGTCCTAACAACCTGCCTCATTGTTTTTTGCACCCTTTCACCTCGAATCGACCCATGTCTTAATAACATGGTTTCAGAAAGGGGCGATCGACTACTACAAACCCTATAGCCTTAGACCGTCTCGATCAAGTTGTAGATCTGGGCATAGTTCTAGTCAATAAATTAAATTTCAACTTGCACTTCGACTATATTCCTACCAGAGCCAAAAGTTTCTTGGCTTTATAGAGAGAAGAGCCAGAGAATTCGATAACGTTCGGGCCCCGAAAACTCTTTTCTGTTCGCTCCTCTGCCCGAGCCTGGAGTAGATGTGCCCGATCTGGGACCCTATATTTCAGTTAAGTAGAGTAGATTGGAGTCAGTATAGAATACGTTTCTATTCTACGCTCTGCACCTACACGACCCGAATGATTTTTGCAGCTTATCGCCCTCCACGGACAGACTCTAGAAGTTGGAACACATGCCGGTGTCACTGGAGGCAAGTGGTTATCTCTTGCTTTACTTTGGACGTCCTAAATGATACCGATAAGATACAGTTCCTGTCCGATGGAATCAACACAAAAATGCTTAAGGAATACCCTCATCGGACAGAATATACAAAGAATGAACCCGTCAGTAAATGTTGTATAGGCTTCTCACCCAATAAAAAAATTATCCTTTAAACAAAAAACCCTTGACATCACAATTACCATGAATGAGCCATAGACTTAGGCTGACAACGTATAAATTAACTATACAGAATTTTGTATCTTAGTCTTGTAAATGATAATGTTCCAGTAAAATAGAAATCACATACCAACACGAATCACACGCTTCCCGAAAAAAACCGAAGACTGGCGAGCTTGTTTCTCTTGTGCATCGAAAGTCTTTAAGTATAATACGGACGATTGTACAGAACGAAAATGATCAAGTTCCCATAAAGTACACCCAACAATACGTCGTATGCCCGTGTGAACAGCTCAGTTCTCAGCCATCTAAATCGTTTGGTCAAGTTTGGCCGTCGTGAGCCCGTACTTGCTTCCAAGCGGCCAGTGTTCGCCCGTTGTAAAGCCATCTTTAGTTCTTATTTGTGCATAATAATATAGGTATTCTACCGAAAAGAAATGTCTACAAATAAAGGGCGGACAAAAATCTCTCGCACGGGGCGCCAAAATACTTAACCTGACCTGGCCCTGACTATGAACAATAATTTGAATAAGATGATTTGAAGATTAAAAATAAAAACGAAAAAATTAAAATAAAAGAAAAAACTTACAAAAACCAATTTTTTATTTACAAATGTAGGCCTTAGCCTACAGCGTTTGCCGGGTTAGACTAGTAACTAACTTTATAAAAAATCATCAATTATTATAATAACGTTAAAAAACACTTTCATAATATATTGGAAGAAAAGATTAATTAATAATTTTAATACAAACATTTCAATATTTACTTTTTAAAAAAATGTAAAAAATTCAAACTATTCAGAAGTAAATTTTTTTTAAATATTACTTTTACTACAAATGTTTTTATTTCAAATACTGAGGGATTATATCAAAGATTTATTATAAACTATTAGCCTCGTACACTTTTCTTTATAAAGTTTTCTTTAAAACAAAATAAATAAATTTGTATAAGTATCTAAAAAACTATAGCAGTCAGAAAAGTAAATTAGTGCTGTACATAATCATCTCATTACAATGCAAAAATTGAAGCGGAAAACTAAATTTGGATAATAAAGCCCTGGAAGCGCAACCAAATTATGAGTAGGAAAACCCTGCAGGTATTTTTTTCACTTCATGTTCGAAACTTTAAATATTTTATATATTCCACAAAATTCAATATATTTTTATATCCTAGTAAATTTAAGGATCAGCACTGATTATATAAAGATTTTAACGCCGAAATCATTTACACAATATCAAAAATATTGAAAAAAAAAAAATCAAAAATAATTAATCTATTTGTGACTTTCACAAAAAAAACTTTTAACACTTACTTCACTTAATTTTAAACTAATGTCTCTTCAATTGCTTCACTTATAATTATGTTAAAAGTTCTTCACTTTATCTTCTTTAAATACAAAACTCAAACCTCCCGGTCTAAATTTAAACTGATACTCGGTCCAAGCTCCTCTAGGAACTGAAGTTAAGTTTAGTTTCGAAATGCAAGACTGTGACGTTCGATCTTATGTTTTTATTTCTTCGAATTCTTCTTCTGTTTGAAAGCTAGAAGTACATAACAATCTAATTTTTAGCACGGCCTCACGACCAGAGATTAACCAATCAGAAAATAAGATTGGACAGGTATTTTGCTTCCCACCAAATAAAATCACCGCAGACACGCGACCAAGCGAAGATATTGGACCAGAATCATCGCTCAAAGCTAAAGATAGCCAAATCATATTTACTAATGGAAACTTTTAATTCAATTCTGGAAAATTAATTCTTGAATATTAATTCAAGATTAGTGTCCAAAAGTTCGTTTTGCCCCGAAGAAAAAAATATGGCAATCGACCACCATCAAACTTTCGCTGCTATCAAGTGTTAAAACGTAGTAGGGGCCATATGCAAGAAAGGAAACAGAACTACCTAATTGCCATTCCAAATCATTTTTTCAATTAAAATAGTTGGTTCGTTTTATAACGTATGCGATCGCACGTGTCTCATTCCTTCTATTAAACTTGTTCTAAATGTAAACATGGCCCTTCGAGGTCGGACTATAACACGGTTGAGTGAAAATCTGTTCAGGTTCAAATCAAGATTTAAAGGGACCGGTAGTTATCAAATTCGACAATTTAACTAGTTCAAGTGAATTTAGTGAATTTTGTGGAACAACCTTCATGCAACATTCTAATTTACAAATTCCTTGCTGAGTGAGTATTTGCCTTTTATATTTTTTAATAATAAAGAAAATAAATTTTGATCACACCACAATATTGAAAAACACCTATAAGAACTATCAAAAAAATTTAAGCCTAGTACAATACTTCTTCTTCTTCGAAGGCTCTACAGCCCAATTCAAGCTTTCAGCTTCTTCTTAAACAGATGTCTCTCTGTTACGCAACTTTCCTCCAGTTCCTGATATTGAGGAGTTTTGCTGCATCAGCCTTAACACTATCTTCCCACCTTGACCATGGTTTGCCAACAGGTATTTTGCCATCTGGTAGTAAATACAGGGCTTGTTTTGGTACCCTTGAGTCATCCATTTTTGGTCATGGCGGGCCCAGCGTAAATGCATGGGTTGAAAGTTTACACTCTTTGACGGTGTTTAAATGGTTCGCTTCCAGGAACGTTTTTCATGAACTTTGTCGATGAAGAGGGAAGTGGGGCTGAAAATTGGACCACAGCTTCCTTGTGACTTTCTAAGAAAACAGTTTTGGAATCCAAAAGAAAAAAACATGACTGCCGAAGATATAGGGGTTTTCCCGAGTTTTAAATGTATCTCGGTTTCTATAGGTCATACAACTCCGTGCGAGGATGTTGACAATGAAATTCTCTACAACTTTAATTCTTACAAAAAAGTTGACCCGACTATCCCTTTGAAAGTTATTCATGGTCAAAGTTTTTGAAAATCACTTTTTGGTCTAAAGTATGCATGAGTTCAGCTCATTTCTAGGCTTTGATCGAAGTATAACAGGAAAAGTTGAGCGGAAATCACGTGCATACATGGTTGCGTTCGCACCAGAAGAGTTTAAATACTCGTAGTATGGTTGCTTTAGGCTTTGCTTGACTGGGAAGGACTTCGTAAATTCTCCTTGTATTCTGAGATGTGCAATCAGATGTTTCCATTAACAATTTTGTTAACTTTACTATCTTTATGGGTACGTTTAAGTCCAGCATTGACGCATACATTTTTTCCCTCTCGATTCTGTCGTACGCTTGACTTCAAAGTTGATTCACGTCAATGTTATATCCTAGCATTTTCTATATAGCTTATTGAATTCTACTTATGATACCCTTTCATTTGATACCCATGTCGAAGGGGTTGTGAAGAAAATGTTAATCCGCCCTCTGGAGACGGCCGACATGTATCTAACAATATATCGAGTATTGCATTGTCATCGGAGCTAAAGTTGTGTGCTTCAGCATGATCGGATAACCGGAAGTATTCAAAAATCAATCAAAGTAGTATTGGATGGCGTCAAATCCGCATCCCACCCGATCTCGGCGGGGGTCCCCCAGGGGTCAATCTTATCACCGGCCCTATTCCTTATCTTTATAAATGACCTTCTTTCAATCCCCTCCAACCCACTTCTCAGCTTCGCTGACGACGGTACTTTACGGTACTCGTACAGCTTCGATACAAGGCAGACTCATGCCAGATCCTGTCTTGATGATCGCGAACGTATGTCCAACTCTATTAATAACGACATTGTACTCATTCTAGAGTGGGGAAAGAAGAATCGTGTTGAATTCAACCCCGCCAAAACCAAGTACTGTCTTATCTCTAAAAAGAAGTTCAACACCCCTCCACCCTTGAAAGTGAATGAAGTTCAACTATTGGCCGAACCATCCTTACACATCTTAGGCGTGACATTAGCCAAAGACTTGCGATGGAATGACCACATATTCCAAATCGCCAAACAAGGATCTCAGTGCTTGGGATTTCTTAAGAGGTGTAAGTTCCTCCTCCAGCCATCGGCCCGTGCTGTTATTTATAAATCCTACATTCGGCCTCTTCTCGAATATAACTCCCTCGTTTGGGGCGGCGCTCCAATAACCACCTTGGCATGGTTAGATAAGGTCCAAAAAAAGGCCCTTAAATTAATTGACGACGATACCGCTTGCTCCACCATCGACCCCCTCAGCCACCGTAGGAATGTAGCAGCACTGACAAAATTTTATCGCTACTATCATAGTGACTGTTCCTCCGAGCTAAACGCTCTCCTGCCTCCACGGCATTCTTATACCCGCAACACCAGATTAGCCCACTCGTCTCATTCCCTCCACCTGCAACTCCCCCTTTCACGCACTCAACAAGATATGAATTCGTTTGTTAATAGAACAACTCGGCTGTGGAATAATCTCTCGCAGTCAGTATTTCCGAGCTCCTACAACATCCAAGAGTTCAAACGCAGGGTTCATCACCACCTTCTTCAATTCCCTCCCGTTCCTTTATAACCCCTCCAACCCCCTCCCCGTACTAAGCTTACTGCTAGACATTGCACCATGACGTGACAAATGACATGACGGACTAGTAGTATAAAGGGTGACTCCTGAGCTTAGCACTGCCACATAAAAAAAAAAAAAAAAAAAAAAACGTTTGCAAAATTTGTACCGGAAAAATACAGACAAAACAAGCAATCGAGCTAATAAAAACATTTCGAAAAAAATCAAAAGATGATAACTTCTTTAACTAATTTATTTAATATTCTAATTCACGTTTATCACTAAATCTATAAACTTATGTTATCGGTTAAATATATGTATGTATCACAATATCAGGGAGTGTCGCGTCTCACGTGAAGAATTGCAAAATGGAGATGTCGGAAACTGGCTAGATCACTGAACTTTGGAGTTCAGTGATCGAGGGAGTGTTCGGACTGATCGTTTTGATTGTGCCGGAAGCTGTTGTTTGACATTGCGTAAAACTTAGTAATTAAGTTTACGCGGTCGCCACATAGTCCCCCCAGCGTAGCGTTAATGGAATGTTACCGCTTTAGACGGCTTAGCTTCGTTGTCGCGGTCACAATCGAAGATTGGCTTTAGCCTGTCGATGGATATTGCCTTGGTTGTACGGTTCAGTTTGACAACGAAGTGTTTTTTAGAGATCGTTTGACATGGGCCTTCATTTGGAGGTTCGAAACTCTATCGACTTGTATGAAAATGTAGTCGACGTTCTCCAGGGCTTCTGACATGTAGGCATCCTTTGGGACGGGTTGCCGAGGATGTATTGCATGTATTGTGTTCTGCATATGAAAACGAAGGCTAGAGAGGAATTCTGATTCCTCAATTGGATTTTCATCGGTTGTGATAGAAATTGAATTGGGGAGTTTCAGATTCTGACCGTATACGAGCTCGGCTGGTGAGCATTGTAAGTCGATGACAAGTAGTCTTCGACAACGCTTTGTTTACCCGTCACTTGTGTGATGTCTGTGGTAAACATACAATAGACCCAAAATGTCTGGTCTGTCGAGGGGATTCTTCGGTCTTTGTATGTAGGGCGCGAACCAGTGGTTTGTGGTCAGTATAGACCACGAAATTGCGTCCTTCAACTGGAAGTTCGCGATCGAATGCAGAATACTTCCGTTCTGTTGGTGACAGCTTTTTGGAATAAAAAGCTAGAGGCTGCCACCGGTGATAGTTAAATTACTCCAATACGCCTCCGATTGCATAATCAGAGGCGTCAGTCGTTAGACTGTATTTTGCATCCTCGATGGGATGGTTCAGCAGAGTTGCTTCAGCCATCGAGGTTTTCACTTCGAGGAATGCCGCCTGACATTCTGCTGGCCAGGTAAATACTTTATTAGCACGTGAGCGGTTGAGAAGTCTCTCAAATGCTTGTTTATCGGCACCAAATTTTCAGTCAATTTTGGTATAAATCGGTGATAGAAATTCACCATTCTCAAAAACTTCTGGATCGATTTGACAGAAGTTGTGCGAGATTAACGATACCCTGAACCCGATCGGAGAATGGAAGTATTCCATGCTTTGTGATGTGGTGGCTTAGAAACTTGATCTCTTGTGCACCAAAAACGCATTTCTCTAGCTTAATGGTTAAACCGAAGCTATCGAGGCGTTGAAAGAGCTCTTCGAGGTGAACGGTATGCTCATACTCGGTTTTCCTGGCAATAAGTATATATCGTCCAAGTATACACAAACGAAGTCGAGATCTCTCGTAATTTCATTTATGAACCTTTGAAGGTTTGAGTTGAACTCTGTTTATGCGGGATCGGATAACTATCCGGCACAGTGATAGGCTTTGCGATAGGCGATAGTCGCCGCATGGCCTTCCATCATGCGAGTCCCATTTAGGGACCAGAAGCTGCGGGGGTACGACGAAGGCCGATAAATCCCCAATTGGACCATATGGTCAAACTCTAACTTTGCCACCAGTTTCTCCGGAAGGAGTCGCCGAGCGGTGATGAAAGGTAATTGCTCTTTAGTCACATGGTGTTGCACATTGTGTTTAACTGGAAGGTTAAAATTGGGCGGTTTTGTTAACAAAACGTACTTCCTTAAAAGCTCTTTATATATAAGAGTAATTTGGCATGGAATTGTTTCGGCGTTACAGTCGACTGTAGCGCACACGTTAATTTGAAAATCAGGCGTTTGTCGACTAAATCCCGATATTCAAAATCAACGGACAATTTGAACTTTGTTAAGAGGTCTGCCCCGATAATGGCTTTAGTGGTGTCGACTATGATAAAGTTGGGAACACATCGTCGGCATAAGGCGAGATGGAATTCAAGCAACTTTGTGTCGAAAGCTCGGATCAGTGATCCATTGGCCGCATGCAGAAGGTCGTTCGGACTTAGGGTTCGGAAACGCCTTGGTGGAAACAATTGAAACGTCCGAGCCAGTTCAGAAAGTCCATCCGATAGTTGGTTGGATAGGTGGCTCGGACGAATAAACGATATGAGCGGCCAGTTATATGCTAGCTCATTTCGATCCCCATGTCGGGTCATGTTGTTGCCTTTTTGTGGCAAAGGTTTATTTATTAAAAAAAAAATCAAAAGATGATAACTTCTTGTTATTTAATTTATAAATTTATTTAATATTCTAATTCACGTTTATGACTAAGTTTAGTTTTAGGTTTTAGTTTTTAGAGAGTGTCGTGTCACACGCGAAGATTTGCAAAACGGTGATGCCGGAAATTGGCCAGATCACTGTAGTCGAGGGAGTGTTCGGACTGATCATTTTGATCGTGCCGGAAGCTATTGTGTGACATTGCGTAAAACTTAGTAATCAAGTTTACGCGGTCACTACCTATGTTTGATTAAATTAACAAAGACAAAAAGTAGTATTGTCATATTTCGAACATAACCTGCAACATCCTTTAACCTCTAAGGCGTGACATCAGTGCGATGGGGTATCTTTGTACCTGAGATATCTAGTTATATAAACTACTACTGCCGTCATCACTCCTGGATGGAGAACGCATATCATACCTTCTCCTCGAAATCCAGCTCCATGAAACTCATATAGCCTTATAGTAGTTTGATGATGTCATTGTATTTTTGTTTATAAATACTACTACTACAAATCGTAAAGAAAACAAAACAAATTCTAATTGTTTCGCAGTACAAAAGTTCCTTTATTTGCTGACTCGTCGTGCAGGAAGTTCAAAAGCAACGCAATAAAAGTAAAGTTTTTACATAATTTCTAACTAATAAATAAATATTACCGATTATAAAGAATGTTAATTTTAAGCGTCTAACCCGGATTGGAACGGATTTATTTCCACCTGAAACCGGTAAAATTATCTTTTTAATTCGACTAGAATAAAAAATAAAATTTCCTATCAAAATAGACAAATAGGCTTTGTTAGAAGATAATTATGCAAATACTTTAGAAATATGTAAAGACGAATTTAACATAAAGAGGAAGCTGTGATATTTTTGGAAAAACGATTTATTAAATTAGCCTAGAATTGTAATAAGTCAGTCAATCATTATATTGTAAAAGAAGTGTGATTTGTGGTGAGATATTTTTGACGACTTTGCTCTTTTGGGATTTTACTATTTGAAACCCGGTCGAATTCTTTTGTCTGATCCTCAACGCAATTTGTTGATCTAACAATTTCTATAATATTTTTGTTTTCAATACAATAATTTAAAAAAAAAACAAAATTTAAATATCAAATTTTCGACACACGACCACATCTGAATATTAATTTCTTCCATTGCTCACAAAAAACTTATTAATTTCTGGTTTGTATCTGAAAATAACATTATCGGATTTAAGAAACTTCCAAGATAAAAGCCATAATTTGGGAACGTAATCCACTTTTTGTCGCTGCAAGACTGGAAGTTGCTTCAATTCCAAACCAGTTCTACCTCTATAACGAAAAGAATTTTTGAATGTTGATTTTAAATTTCGTGTCATTTGCTAAAAATAAGGTTTTGTTTTTTCTGTTGCGAGAAACGTTTTTAGATTTTGGTTTTACCAACAGTCACTTTGTATAGAATTAAAATATTTTATATAAGACTTCCCCGAGCCGAACAACAACCTGCTGCAACATTCCAATGGTGGCATAATCGCAGTTCTTCGTCTTATCTGCATATCCACACGGAGTCTTGGAAACTACAACTTGAACTTGAACTTGAGAAATTTAAATATTAAGTCTCAGGCACTGGGATGCTTGTTTTGCAACTTGGGTGATTGTGCTTTAGTAGTACACTAGGCACTAAGGTAAGTGGAAGATTGGTGCTCGTCTTATTAGAGAAGTGATTAGGCTTGGAGGGCTTCAAGTCAACATGATTCTTGCTCCACTCCAGACTCTAGTCATAATGAGTCAATGTCTTTATTGATAGTGTTCGGCATGACCGCAAGATTCAACAGTGCTCGTCATACATTTATAAGCTACTATAAGCTATAGGTGTACAATAGATAGAGTGCCACCATCAGCGAAGAGCTGTGTAGTGGCCTAGAGGTGAAAGACCGATACAGAGTTGAACGTGATAGAAATGACTGCTGGCATACATCAGTAAATATCGTGTGCGGTTTAGATTTGACGCCATTCAATATTACCTTGATTCAACGGCCAAAAAGAGACTCGTGCCGGTTCCCAATGAGCCCGTCACCGATAGTTTCCATATATGTAATTTGTTGTTGATCTGACGTTGGCGGTGAGCTTTAATTTTAATTCTGTCGTCGTTCTGTTTAATGTCCCCTCCATGAGCAAAAGCTCTCTCATTTTTTCGCTAAATTTTTCTATCTACCTGCCACCTGGTTGTCGATTTGTAATTAGATGTGCTTTCTTATGTTTTTTGCTGTTTTCTGTGCTTTTTTTAGGTTTTTTTTGTATACATTTTAATTTTTTATATTTAGTTATTGTAAATTTACGGCGACAGCTCATTTTAATAATTTATTCAACACTGATTGTGTAGTAGCAACAGTTGACTACCAGACGGCTATTATATAGTGCGGGTTGACGTTTAGCTATTTACAGTTTTTGTGACATTTTACACGATGGTCGAATTTTGCTTGATAAAAAAAGCCATTCAATATATTCAAATGTTATTCAACTATGTTTTATTTGGTTTTGCAAATGTAGTTGAATTTAATATAATGTAAGCTTGACTGAACATTCATAATTTGAAATTTAATAAACTTTAGTCGAAAGGAATTCGATATGTTTCATTCAAATCGTAGCGATCCGCGTTCCTGCAGTGCTTTATGATAAACGACATTTTTCGTTTTTTTTTTGTCTGGAGCATACTTAAATAAAACAGATGGTTTGCCGATACGTGAGTACGCTACATACAATTGGACATACGAAAAACATGGATTTTTCAAATTCAGGGCACAAACATTAAAAGATTGTCCCTGAGACTTGTCGATTGCCATTACGAATGCCAATCAGAGTGGAAATTGTAATCTTTTGAATTAAAAAGTAGTATTGGTCGTAACCAACGGAATGCAGGGAATGAATACATTTCCCCCCGAGTATTTTCCCTTTGGAATTGTTGCTTCTATCAGATTCGACATCAAATTCGTAACCGCAAGTCTGGTACCATGGCGCAGTCGTGGTTGATTCAAATTTGGCGGTCCTTGTGAAGAGGACCAGTTCCGCTTTTACTGGGTTGACGCTGAGTCCGCGGCTCTTTGGAATTGTTGCTTCTATCAGATTCGACATCAAATTCGTAACCGCAAGTCTGGTACCATGGCGCAGTCGTGGTTGATTCAAATTTGGCGGTCCTTGTGAAGAGGACCAGTTCCGCTTTTACTGGGTTGACGCTGAGTCCGCGGCTGTAAGTCCAGCTTGAAAAGGTTTGTAACGCGCGCCGCCTCCATGTGATCACAGAGGATTGGAGGGAACTTGCCTTTTGTGATGATAGCAACATCATTCGCGTATGCCAGGACGTGATGTCCCTCTGCCTATATGCGTCGTAACAACTGGTTACGACCCATATGAGCGGGGAAAGTACTCCCCCTTGTGGAGTGCCCCTATTTACGGCCCGCCAGTAAGCATTTCGTGGATGCGAGACACCAGCGATACCTCGATCTTCCGTTCTGTCAAGGCCAAGGTAATGGCGTCCCGTAGTACGTTACTTATGTTACGCTTCCTCTATGTTAAGAAATGCCACTGGTATAAACTCCTTAACCTCGAGGGATTTTTCAATGGTTGAAACCAATGAGTGGAGAGCAGTATCAGTAGATCTGCTCTTTGTATAGGCGTGTTATGCGCCAGAGAGTTCCGTGGGTAATAAGGTCTGCTTCAGATATATTTCGATTAGGCCTGAAGTCCTTGGGTATTGCGTGGGAGGCTTTTTATGCGTTAGGTATAAACACCACTCTGACCTAAACTTGTGAAACTAGCTAAACTTGTGAAACTAGCTAAACTTGTGAAAAGTATAGTCCTTGCAGAATGCAATAAAAGCGTTTCTAAAAATTTGCGAAGTAATGAATAGTTTTTGAAAAATAAGGTCTTTTTCACACGAAAAAGATCTTTCTTGTCGAATTCTATTAGCTCAGCACCTATAGTAACGTTTTTGGGCTTAAAATGTCTTTTCGAAGAGTTGTACCAATAGTTACTTTTTGAGCGCACATTGCTACCTCATTAGAAACATGCGAAAAAGTGGCCGAAATATCGAAAAAAACAATTTCGCCCACAAAATTTGATTAATTACACACAAAATTTCGTTTTCTTGCCTATCGACAGCTGCTAATTTTTTACGATGGTCGTAAAATATATATTTTTGCCTATCGATAGGCAATTAATCGCATTCTTATTGAATTTAATTTTTGATCTTAACCTTTTGAATTTAATTATTGATCTTAATTTGGAATTTAACTTGTTTTTTTTAGGAATAATTATTTAGATAACACAGCCCCACAAAAAAAAAAGTTTCAGACCCGAAAACGGGGTTTTAAGGCTTATTTTTTGAGGTTATGGCTAATCCTAGACCCGATAGAGCTATATAGACCTCATATTCAGATTCAGCGACCCCGAAAACATATAGTAAGCCTAGTAAGACCCCCAGGTCTGAAACTTTTTTTTTGTGGGGCTGTGTAATTGTTGTGATTGACAATCCTTAAAGTGAATTGTCTGAATTTCTTATAATAGCGTTTTGTTGTGTCATGAACGACTTCAGAGTTTTGGGCGGTGTTGTTCTTAACTTTATGTTATTTTCTAGAATCCAATCCGAGTGTGCGTGGTACCATGGTGGGTTTCACTCTGTTATGAGTGTGGATTGGCTGCGAATAATTATTTAAAAGATACCAGAGTTAAAGAATTCGACAATATATGGGTCACAAGAACTCTCTTCTGTTCTCTAATCCGCCCTATCCTGGAATATGCATATCTTATCAGGGATCCCATATTTCTCATAAGTAGCAACAAGATAGAATAAATACAGAAGAAATTTAACCTCTGCTCTGCGAAGTCTACACGACAGGGGTGACTTTCTAAGCCTACCACCCCACACGGACAGGCTCAAAGTGTTGGACCTCTTGCCGCTCTCTGCTAGGAGAAAATTTCTTATCGCGTCTTTCACCTTAGAAGTCCTTAACGGAAACCTTATGCTGCCTGGTCTTTAACAATTATAGATCATGTTACTTCCTTCCAATAAATAAAACATCCTATAAAAAAAAGATTTGAATCCTTCCTGACATCCTAAATACTAATACTCTTTAGAATTAACTAATTTATATATGCCAGTACTGTTTCTCTATAAGTACTCTAACGATTAGTTTTCTTCTCCGTTGTATTTAGTTTAAGTATGCCTTGTTTGGCGAATAAATAAATAAAATAATTAAAGGTACCCAATACCTCCGTCGCCAATTACAGTACGTGGATTTGTGTCAAATTTAATTATGTGGGCTGTTTGCGTATGAAAAATCCTGGTGGCATATTAAAATAGTTATTGTATTTCCTCATTTGGTTTTTCTGTGCTGTTTTCCTTTATTGGAGAGGCCTATTAGCGAGTGTTACTAAGATGACTTGCTAACTTCACAATGGTGAAGCGGCGGTAGATGTAACTCCATCCTATTTTTCATTCAGGTGGCTCATGCCTTAGTAGGCCACTATCTGTTACTTCCTGAAGAGTGTGGGGCACTCAAGAAGAAGTAAGAGGTGATGAACGTAACGAAGTGGTACTACAAGGCTTCTCCGTACCATGACCCACTCAACGAGCAGCTTTCTCTGGAGGACCAGGGTACCGCTTCGGACCTTTGTATGAGGAAATTTTACGTAGTTGGGTGATTGTCTGAGGTTGGCCTCTTGGAGGGCAGCCAACCAAAGGCTTCATTACAAATCCCATTAAAATTAAAGAAATACGGATAAGGCTGGTCGTCCACTGGAAGCGTATTCGAGCGGCTACGCGCTTCGGCTACATGAGCGGCTACACGCGGCTATGCGCGACAGATCCAACATAAAGAATTTCATACAAACATCGTCCACTGCAAGCGACTTCGAGCGGGCGGCTATAGGCGTATTCGAGCGTGCCGCGCGAATCCAAATTAATTTGGATCGGTCGCGCGTAGCCGCTCGAATCAGGAAATATTTTTCTCCAAAGCCTTCTATATTTACAAATCATGCACTATGTGTGTGCGTAGGTGGTTGCATGAAATCCCAACGAATTTAAGTAAAATATCAAAATCCCATTAAAAATTAGGGGAGCAAGTTTTCCGTGCCCCAGAAAGCGCTGTAAGTTAGTTAGTATTAAAAATAATAATTATTTAATCAAAATAAAAAAAGTGCAGTGTCAAGGATAAGTATAATAAGTTAACAATTTAAATATCTTTTATTAATAGGATTCGTTTTCGGGATTTATGATGGTTCTGGTGGATCATCTTGTTCTCAGGTTAGTGCTGTGTCGTTCGCAGGAGGAATAGCCTGTCTAAAGTTACAATCCTGCTGATAATTGGCGCTATGACATCCAAAATATATTGGAATGAGTTGAGGTTCATACGATAATAGTCGAATAATTTAAGGGGATTTTCCTCTAATTCGCCGTGTAGATGATGGAACTCCCCTAGGCACCTCCTCTTTTCTTAAATAGAGTTCGCCTTTTTTTATTGATTCTACGCCTAATCCACGTAGAATTTTCCAAAAAATAATTATCCTCTTCTTCCATCACAATATTATTAAGTCAAAGCTCATTTCAAACTGAGCAGCATGAAAAGCTTGCAGTGGACGACCCCTGTAGCGTGTAGCCGCTTATCTCAGAGCCGCTTGTAGCCGCCTGTAGCCGCTCATGTCGCCGAAGCGCGTGGCCGCTCGAATACGCTTCCAGGCGTACGCGCTTCGGCTATATGAGCGGCTACAAGCGGCTTTGAGATACATATGCGGCTACACGCTACAGGGGTCGTCCACTGCAAGCTTTTCAAGCTGCTCAGTTTGAAGTGAATTTGACATAATAATTTTGTGATTTGTAAATATAGAAGGCGTTTAGTACAGTTAAATTAAGCCGACAAAGCGGAATAGCGGAAACGATTGGGTACAGGCTGAAAATTGGCACAGAGCTTCCATTTAGGGTTCTCAATAAGGGGTTAAAATACAAAATCACAATTTTATTCGTTTTTTAGAATTTTTCTCATTCTGTCAACCTATATATTATGTTCTAAATGAAGTCACTCAAGTTCCTGTTATTTATATCAAATAAAAGAATACGCATTCACCTAAAAGATTTGTCCAAGTATATTGCTTTACCATAATTAGTAAACTACTTAGTTATTCAACTCTAAATAAATTAAAACGAAATACTTTTTTTTTCGTAAACACCCTGTATTTTAGTAGTTAACCCCCTCTCTAGAACAATATTTTCTCCAAATACATCCTGGAATCATCCCTAAAAAAATAAGCAACGTAGCCAAACTTGGACGTCTCAAAACCTATGCAAGTCGCAAATTAGTGTATGAGCATATTTTAAATCTTTTAAACGGTCATATCTCATGAATGGCAATTCTTACGAGAAAATGTATAATAACTTTTTTAGTAGAGAATCGTATGATCTACAAACTTTGTGAACATTATTTTATTATAGGACTTACGGTTTCAGATGTATTTGCAAAAAACTGATATATTGACCCTAAAACCCCCTAACAAATGAGCTTCCCGGGGTAGAAAATCAGTAGACTTTATAACCCCTTATTGAGAATCCTAAAAGGAAGCTCTGTGCCAATTTTCAGCCTGTACCTAATCATTTCCACTATTTTTACTATTTTTCCTGTACTATTTGGAGAAAATTATTTCCTGATTCGAGCGGCTACGCGCGACCGATCCAAATTAATTTGGATTCGCGCGGCACGCTCGAATACGCCTATAGCCGCCCGCTCAAAGCCGCTTGCAGTGGACGATGTTTGTATGAAATTCTTTATGTTGGATCAGTCGCGCATAGCCGCTCATGTAGCCGAAGCGCGTAGCCGCTCGAATACGCTTCCAGTGGACGACCAGCCTAAATGCAAACACCATTAAACGAACCCTCTGATTTCCGCTTGGAAGGCGGATAGGATAAAAAGCCGCTTATTATGTTAAGCCTTTCTTAAATTTTAACAACTATCTACTGCCAAAGGCAAACAGTCTAATAAACCTAGGGCTTGTAAATCAGATTCGGTACCCACACCTGTTTTTGTGCCAGTGCCTGTAGTTATTTAAAAAGGGTTCAACTTTCTCCTTCAATAAACGGCCTGGCCCGACATTTTCGAATGGACGTTGGTCGCGGATGACTTTGTTTAGTCCCCTATAAATTGAATGTGCTATTGTAGAAATGTTGCATTTCATGTACTTTGATTGCTAATTCAATTGCGACGGACCACCGAGATTTGAAATTCTCCTGCTCGATCGGCTAACCTCTAGTTGGCACTACTGACTTTTATTGTCGATATCTCAGGATTTCATTTCGTAATTACATAAAAACAAAACACAAGATGTTCTTAACTTTAGGGAAAAGTATTAATCCTTTATTAATTCCTCATTTTTACAAAATCTAACAATAAAACGATCAAACTAAAGGCGATGCAAAAATAATTTGGCATTTTCTTTCCTCAATCAATGAAAATAGTTTAGACAAACATTTCAATTACTATAAATAATATTACATATAATACTTAGTTATTTCTATTTTAATAAAATATCAAATTTAGGATTGTACCGACGTCATACTTCTCAATTAACAATTTGCAATAAAAACACAATTAAAAAAATGACTGTTCTTATCTTAGTTCTTTGAGCTTTGATTACCTAGCCATTGTTTGCACATACATATTTGAGAATATAACAGCCAATCAAAAATAGTATTTACAACTAACTAAACCATAGTTCCATTTATTATCTCTTCAATAATAATTGCATCTGAACTTTCATCTTGTGAAACATATGGAAATATGAACTTACAATAAACTAAATAAAGGGCCCAAACACTGAATAAATATTTGAATGCCTTGTCGACGCAGTACATTCTGAAATTGAACAAAAAAAAAAACATATTAATTTATAATAGATTTGTAAAGTAAATAAATTAATTACATTTTCATTTGCTTTTTCGCAGCTGGAAGCATTTCATCTGGAGTTTTTAATATGTGCCTCCTGAAGCTATAAATACAATTCTCTAAATATTGAACTAGATCCAGACCCGTTGTGTCAATTGCGTAAGTTGCGGTTTCACGATTGTTCAGTAACTTACGATGTTTAACCATTTCCCCATTTTCAAATCTCCATTGTTGGTTACAGTAATATTCTAGAACAAGAGTTCCATTCCTTAGTTTGCGTTGAACGCGACATAAACTGTAAAAATAATTGTAAATAATAAAATGTTTATAGTTGCTAAATGACAATTGAAGTAGTATAAGTATGAGGGTAGTCGGACAAGTTTCCGACCTCAACATGAAGATGGAAGCATTCGTCAATAAAAGCTGGTGAATGGAGTTGCGCATATTTTGACAGTTACTCACCAAAGCTTCAGCCATTTTGGACTCGAAGTGGTTATTTGGCAGTCGTTTGATTGACTCATTCGAGTGTGAGTTGAGTGGGGGACGTCCAAAAACTGCAACTACTGATTTTCACAAAAACACTCACATCGACTCACTCAAACAACTGTCAAATAACAATGCGCGTCCAAAATGGCTGAAACTTTGGTGAGTAACTGTCAAAAGAAGCGCAACTACATTCACTAGCTTTTATTGACGAGTTCTGCCATCTTCACCTTGAGATTGGAAACTTTTCAGACCACTTTCGTATATTCTATTGGAAAAAATGATTTAATTATTTCTCAGATAATACTTACAGAGGTTGTTGCCCAAAACACCATATTAATATGTCACCCAAAAGGGCTGGCAGCCACATAAAGAAAATTAAAGAAAGTTTATGAAGATAGAAATTTCCATTTAGACCTCCTCCGGGATACCATGCAATACCATTTACTGGAACACGATACTCAGCGACAAATCGGCCCGATTCAATTAGTTCGTTCCATGTTATTTTCGTTTCATTTGAACCAGTCATATTTACGATACGGTTTGTGAAGTCTTTTGTGGTAAGTGTATTCCATGTAGAGACTAGCATTGCATCACCAACAAAATCTGCCGGAACATAATCCGCATAAATGTGACGTTGGCAATACATAGTTCGAAGGACACCTTTTGCTGCAGCAATCAATAATGCTATTGGTCCGTTAAAGTTATCAGTCCATCCAGGTAGTGGTGACTTCCAAATTGGTATAACTATAGACGGACGATAAATGACTGCGGGTAGTTCAGAGAAACTTCGTACAACAAGATCTTCAGCCATTGCCTTCGTTAATGTGTAGGAATTTGGAATATCACCGAGTAGCCTAATAAAACATATGTATTATTTAAAAAAAATTTGTATCAATTCAGAAAACATACCTTTGTTCAACATGCCTCATAGTATTTTCATCAAGGCATTCACTAGCAATTATCATCTTTTCTGGATCTGCCGGAGGAGCGTAATGTTGCTCCTTAATAAGTTTATGTTGTGGGTGGCAGTAAGCAGTAGATATGTGAGCAAATAGCTGTAAAAAAATAAGTTATTAATAATCATTGTGCAAGTATTAAAAAAAAGGTTTTACTCACTTGTAAATTTTTACATTCTTTGCCTAATTCCAACATTAGTTGTGTACCTCTTGTATTAACTAAAATTGATACTCGAACTTCCTCATCAAATCTGTCGTACAATAAAGTATGTCAATAATCCTAAACCTCATTATGAGTAATCAGTTTCTAAATACCTTACAGTTGCAGCACCATGATAAATAATGGTAACTTCTTCGGTAAGACGTTTTCTATCTTCTGGAGAAATTCCTAAACCTGGAAGCATTACATCTCCACCTATGGCTACAACCTTAGCCATGGCTGCTTTACCATGAGGCTCCTTTTTGAGAACATCATACAGCTAAAAAATAACAAATATTAATTGAAAATTTAGTTGGCAATTTAAATGAAAAATCAATATTTTTAATTAATAAATCTCAATTTCATCTACATTCTCGGGGTCTCTCATTGTGCAGCGCGGAGACCGATTTTCGAAATTCAAAAATGGCGCCGAAATATAACCGAAATTCAAAATGGCCACCCAAATATAAATTTGTTAATAAATTAAAAATGGCCGCGCCAATATGGCCGAAGAATTTTCCAATTGTGCTCCGATTCCAATGACAATGCTCAAATTTTGACAGGATTTCACAGCACCATTTTAGTGAGCTTTTAACTCAAAATACGCTCTGAATTTAGTTAAGCTGAGAAAACCAAATCGCAAATTTATGTATGGTGTTCTGAAGATATACGACAGAACTTTTTTTGGGATGACTCTTTTGAACGGGGTCTGGGAATCGGATCTTTTGAAAAATGCAGATCCGGTGAGTGGGCTCTCGTAAAAGATCCATTTTGCCCATCTCTAATATGTATGTAGGTTGTTCAAGAGCTGGGAAATCAAAAAATCTTCATATCCTAGCTCCAAATGGAAAAACATAGACTACATATCGACTGGTGAAAGGCAAAAGGGCACAAGTGACTTTTTGTAGTTTTGAGAAAAAGCCGATTGAAGATTTTCATGCCAAAAAAAGTGGAATAAAATTCAAAATGTTTTCAGGGAAATAGGATAATAAATATGGCTCTACAGATATGTGCGACGGTTTGTTCAACTAGGGGCAAGATTTTTCAAATTAAATCACTTGTGTGTGCCCTTTTGCTCTTCCAAAATTATTTAATTTTTCCAAAAGAGACCAAACTGCAATGGAGAAGTAGGAAAGACAATAGGCAATTATTTCAAATTAAAATTAGTATTTCCCGCAACTGTACGAATATGCCGTTTTGCCATTCCATAGAGCAGTGTATAATGTAAAAATGCCCATAAAAAACAGAATTTCGCAAAATTGTCACTTGTGCCCTTTTGCCTTTCACCAGTCGATATATTGAATCCTGGTTAACCAGCAGTCTTTGGCCTTGCTCAGATGAGTAACGGTATTGTTGAAGGCTTTCCTAATGTTATATACGATACTAAAAGACATCAACCATTTTTCGTACTTGTTTTGCCAAAATGTGAAAGTGCCGACCAAATTTTTTTGCGATTTCTGCTTCAAATTGTCCTCCTAAGCATTTATTACTATGGCATCAAAGTTGTAGGACCATTATCCTTGGTTTTATACGAGTTCGAAAAATCTTCTACTTTCATATTTGGACGAAAAAAATAAATAGTTTAAAAAAACTAAAAAAAAAAAACGTTTTCATTTTCAAATGAACCAAAAATTCAAAAATAATTTTGAATTTAAAGTTTCCATTATTTACTTAAATGTAAAAAAGCGACTAGGATTGCAAGAATCCAGTTGAATTCAAGGATTCTAAAACAAAATACTGTCTTATCGTTAACAAAACATTCAGGAGTATCCCTTCAAGTAGTAGAGAACTAATCAAGCTTCCATTGGATTGAAGCAAGTTTAGTAAACTACGTGATGGCGCTCGCTTTCTTTTTTTCAAAATCGAACTTTAAAAATCAAGCGACTTTATTGTAGAACATTGCACAAGAAAACGTTTTTTAATTGGATAACCAAAAAAACGAAGTTTCGGCATCATTGAATATTTAGGATTTGAAAATTCTTATTTTCTTTAAAAGTTAGTATAAAAAATTTGCACAAGTCTCACCTCGCTGCTAAATATATCCTCCTCCACTCTATCTTGTGTAACTTTACCCTTCTTGTTCCTAACAAGCACGTAAACTTTCTTAATTCCGGGACATACTCTAATTAAAAAAAAAAAATATAAAGATCATTTTTAAATAATTATAAAAAAATTGATTTTTGTTTGGTATATGACTGTAAATATAACATAGAAAAATTAAATCATTAAATATGAACGGAAATGAATTCAACTTATATTTTGCCGTTTAATTTTGATCAAGCGAATCATGTAAACTGTATAAAAATAATGGTTTATACTTTATTTATTTATTAATTCGCCAAACAAGGCACACTTAAACTAGGTACACATATACTTATACTACATATATGTATGTAAGTTTTCACACATACCTAAGTAATTTTTCTAGTAAAACTTTTCCAAGATATCCTGTAGCTCCTGTCATGAAAATGACCTGCCCAATAAAAATGTTTGCAATCCTGTCTTCTTCCTCAGTTTCGCCAATTTTGGTTGTTGTGGATTCTGTGACGTCGGCTCCATGTTCAAATTTGGAGAAATTTTGTGGCATTTTAAAGATGTTTTATTAAATCTGCAATTTAAAAACATATAAAAAATTGTATTAAGTAGGTAAGTTACTGAATAGCTTAGGTGGTTTAAAATATATTTAAAACAGTAGGGTTTTTCTTTATGAAATATAATGTGCCGGGATTAATAATACAAAATTCTAACACGATTAGATATAATTATCACAGAAGAAAAACAAAAAGACAACAAACAAGAAACAAAAAAGGAATTGAAACGGATGTGTCTGAAGCAAAGGCCCCAACTGTATACAAATTACAATAAACAAATGACAGCGAAGAGTGTGCAATCCGATCACTAGATACCTCTTATACCTAAATACCTTATTATTAGGAAGTTCACAGTATACAGAAAAAACGTAAAAGAGAAATGTCATTTTAGTGCTGATGTCACTTGGTGACAGCTTCCCATATAAAATCGAAGTTGTGTCTGCAATAATACTGACGTCACTTGGTGGCTGTTTTCATGCTATTCGAATCTGTCTGTGCCTCTTTTACATTACCTTGTTTCTGTATACCCCGAGGAAGCTGAGACTGAGAACAGTTCGAATTAATCCATGCATTGACTCGTGTATCATGGAGCTTACAACTTGATTATGACAAATACAAGCATACAAGAAAAAGCCTTGCTCGCTAAGGAGACTGCTGTTGTGCTATTAGGCATGAACCATGAGACAGCGAGAGCAAAGTGAAATGCAAGCGGATGCATTGAAAGATGAAAGCTTTTCGCTGGTATATTATAGAAAACATATAACTACCTGGGAGTGAACAAAATGTGGTGAACAAAAACTACGTAAAACATATCCAATGTCTTCCTACTATCGAAGCCTCAAGAACCGGTCTCAAACCGGTTTTTGTCTAATTTTTTTATATGTGTAGATACACGAGTGGAGCTTTTTGGAATCAAAGAAAAAGAAGAGAAATAAATGTTTGTATACGCTTATTTTCGCCAAATTCGTGCTCTACACGTTTAACTTTTCGTTCATGCTCAAAACTTCTGACAATTGACAGTTCAAATAGATCAATGCATTGAGTCTTGAGTCGTTTATCATCCCCCTTAGAGCAGGAGGGGAAACTGTCAAACTTTCTTCTTTTGAGTGAAGTGTTGACTCTAAATTAGTTCAATCGTGTAGAAACCAGTTTTTTTTCAACTCAACAAATGTGACCATTAAACAAATCGTTTTCTTTATCTCTCTAATTCTCTTACAAGAGAAATTTCTCGTGTATAGTACTATACATCATAATTTTACGTATTTAGTCTAAACCGGCTTTACGTACAACAGACGTCTCGTCTCGCAGAGATCCATTGATATCTCCCCGTACCAAATTGTGCTTTCAATACTCCCTGACAGATGCGCAAACTCAAAGTCATTCAAAAGGTTTCGTGGTCGTAATTTATATTAACTTTATCACATAAATTCATTTGATCACTTCATCACAATGACTTACTTGATGACTGAATAGTAAAAACTTTTAGACATAAACCAGTTATTGAAATAAACCATTCAGGTAAAGAATTAACAAAGATTGATCCGTTTTTTGCCTTGCTTTACTATTTATATGCAAATTGTATTGTATGTGAACTTTCTTTCGGTTTTCATAATAAAAATTGGCTAGCTAGGTCAATGGGCTGTGTTTGTTTCTATAATCGAGGTTTGATTCCAGCAACAAGTGGCTTTACAAAGAGTAAATATTGTAAAATTCCAAAGGCCTTTGTCTGAGTAATAAGAATATTAAAATAAGATATTTTTAGCTACACAACCAGAATAGTAGATATATTTAAGTTGTAATTTTTAACTACATAGTTCTAGTCCTATGTAATAGGACAATTCTGTTTCAATTTTATGGAGAAAGTATAATAACACTTCGGTTTGAACAAATCTGACTAGAATGTATCCAGCAGAATTTTTAATGAAGTGAAATACCTAAGCCAGGACATTCCGAGTACATACTTAATTTAAGGTGACAAGCCCTGAACAAGACCTAAAATGTTACGAAGGGTCCTTAATGTTCTCTTGTACTGAAACTGAGAGAATCTATGGCCTGGACCTTAAAACCCTACAGTTTAGCAACATTTTGAACTTGCTACCCGACGATATGGTTGGCACCACTAAAAATTTATTACTTTCTTCATAGATTGAGCTTCAGGAGGGACTTCCCAATCGAAATATCTTCAAGAAAAGATTGGATAAACGCTCCTGAGAATGTTTAATCTTCGGATATTCACAGAGAGCTCTAATACAGTTGAGGGTGTCAGGGCAGGTGTTTATGTAGACAGTACTTTTCATTGACTTCATAATATCTCCATAGAGGGGATAATGGTAGTAATAGTTGTTGGTACAGTTACAATATTATGTGAAGCTACTTGTGTATTGCATCGGGGACAAGCCCATATGTGGAGGACCTTTGCATATTATAGAATCCCATTAGATGATTTTTATTTAAGTCTGATTAGTAATGAAACATACAAGTTAGAAAAATCTCTAATTTCTTAAGCCAGTCGTCTAATGGAGGCGTAATTAAGAGTTAAAATACTCGGGGTTTCATGATTTCGCCAGTATTTTGGCCCTGGAAATGAGAGTGCTATAAGACGCGAAAACCACGAAAATTTTCTTCTAGCCACTGTACAAGGAAAAATCTGGAAGTGTTGATTGACACACAAGAACACCACAGATACTATATAAGTATCATCTTGGTCTTCGTATATATCACCATGTAAGGTTGTCCTTCCAATATCTTTCTTCCTGAACTTATAGAACGGAAACGGGATTAAATACTGATTTAACATATTCCAATCGTCACCCGAGTCGGAAATGAATCCAAACTTTTAGCTACCATTGGTATATTTCTTACCTACAGTTCTGGTGGCTGACAAAAATATCTAACCTGTGAAAAATTTAATGGTCCATTATAGACAAGAAGATATGAATCCAGATGTAAAATCTTTTTAACAGTTTATTGAAATAGTCCATGCTAGCAAAGTATTTTTGTTTAGATATAATGTTTTGTGCCTGTAACAATTCCTTCAAAGAGCCAGGTTGTTGTTAGCATACCAAGAGTAAAATCTGGGGCCATTTCGTGTATGTCGAAAACGAAAATTTTTTTTCGTCTCGGGTTCGCGTAAGTCGAAAAAATTGAAAATTTTCGCCTGAAGCCGACGAAAGGCACTCGAAAGGTCTGGGGTTATCGAGTTTTTGCATTAGGACACGAACAATTTTCTTTCGACTTACGCGAACGCTAAAATTTTCGTCGCCAAAATTTTTCGACTTCAATTTTTTTTCGTTCGACTATCGTCGTTCGCCATACACGAACCCGTCCCAGGATTCTGCAGTGTCTTAGCAGAATAAAGAGTAAAGAGGATAGGGCCAAGATGACTGCCTTGAGGGGCACCGGATGTTCTTTGCGTAAGTGAGAGTTTTCGTTCAGCTAGGTTGGGCCGTGAAACATTTTTCCGATTATTGTCTCTGAAAGAAATTTCACATTTTGATGCATGTGACCTCGTATACAATGGGCCAATCCGACGGACCAGTAACTCTCTTAAAACGCTTGCAGCTTTCCTCGTCTCATGCAACTTTTCATAAATTTTTTAATATTGCATATCGGGAGCACTCCTCTTAATGTTCCTTAAGAAGGGGGTTTGAAGCAAAAAAAGGGGTTTTATTAAAATATGGTGGCCTGTAGATTGGATAGTTGAATAAACTCCGGTGTTGAAAAGTTATTAGTTTTGTTCACTTTCGCAATTGCCTTTTCGTCCTTCTAAACGCGACCATCGAAGGTGAACCGGTATATTGATTATGCTAATGGAACCCTTTGTTCGTCCTATACAATTTTTTTAAACGTAAATTTTATCCCCTTAGGTGCATATTGTTGCATATAGGTGTTATACTCCCACCTATCTAAAACTGTAATAGTGAAGTTTCTACAATTTTTGTGTTGCGGTCTTTATTTTTGACGATAATAGTAAACTTTGATGTTAAAGTTGGCTTTATTTGGTTAAGAACCAACATTTTTTAAATCATCAATATTTTGTATCTGGATTTTTCCAATAAATGACTTCATTCGGGGATTCACAGAACCCACTACATCATCAGCAGTAGGAAAGGTTAAACTAATTTAGTATCTAATAAAGTTTTAATTTAATTTTAAATACAAATCTATATTTTATTTATGAGGAGTAAAACCCCCAAAATAGCCACATAGTAAAGATGCCCACAAAGTTAGCCTAACAATATCCCTAACAATAATCCTAAGCTAAATCAGATCGCTCGATACATCTCTTCTCCATCTTATCCACCTATTTTGTTCAGATATACTTTTAGCTTTTTTTCTTCGAGGTCCCATACTATATTTGATTAATTGTTTAGATTTTGAGGTTTTGAAGTATTTAGGGTGATTTTTGAGTGCTCCAATAGTAATTACAAGGCGGGGGAGTTATATTTTTCTATTACAACGTGGGCGGGAGTTTGAAAAAGAGGAAAAGCATACGATCCCAAAAAACCTCAAACTTTTGATCGAATGATTTTACTTCGGAGCCTCAATTTTACCCAAAAAAGTAGCAATGGGAGCTGAAATGTTCCTTCCCCTAAATTGATTCACTTCACCACATATCTTCCATCAAAATTATGCACAAAAATCTGCTACCAATTTAGCACCTTGAAGTAGATTTTAGTACTATTGGAGCCGTTGGACACATAGTTTAGGGTTATATTAGGTAACTATATTTTTCGAATGTTGATATTTTCACATCCCGATTCGGTTTATAATGACTTACTTATAATTTAATAAAAAATGAACAATTTAATTGGAAGAAAAGATTCGTTAATATAGTAGTAGTTAATAAAACATTACATTTTTACATTTTTACCCATTCTATAAGTTTGGTAAAGAAGTGTAAAAAATCAAAACTATATACCATAAAATTCGTTTAGAGGTATAATGTTTTTTTTTTTAAATTGAAAATATTACTTTTACTACAAATGTTTTTTTTAAATAGAATTACATCAATTTTTTAAAATAAGAAAAATTATCAACTCGTACACTTTCTTTATTTCAAATGTTTTAATAATTAACTAGTAACAACCCAATTGAAATTTCTTGTATAAAATTACAAATAACCGGAAAGACTGCGTCACCTAGCATTTTAACCAAACGAAATTCTTCAGTGATGCGCGTGAGTGATATTAATAAATATCAAAAAAATTAAAACAGTCAGAAAAACTAGTTAGTGCTTCACATGATTAAATTTGCATATGTTCTATACCAGCGTAAGATGAAGGGAAAAACTTGATGTAATTTCTTAAGATAGTAGAACCCTGGACGCACAACCAAATTATGAATAGGAGAACTTGTAGGTATTTTTCACTTAATGTTTAAAAGTTCAAAATATTTATGTATTCCACAATATTCATAATATTTTTACTATTCGATTATTTCCTTTATATCCTAGAACATTTAAGGATCGCCACTGATGATAAAAAGGTTTCAATCATTTTCAAAAATCCTCACATTAATTTATTAAAATAAAATATTATTTTTTTAAATTTCACATTAAGTACTTTCAACACTTACTTCACTTAATTAAATATATTTCACAAAACTAATGTCTCTTTTCGATTGCTTCAATTATAATTACGTTAAACGTTCTTCACTTTGTTTTCTTGTTAAATACAAAATCAAACCTCCCGGTCTAAAATTTAAACTGATGCTCGGTTCAAGCTCCTCTAGTAACTGACCGCATTTAGGTCCCAAAATTTTATAAAAGCAAGTCGGTGACGTCCAATCTTTATGCTTTCATTTATTAGAATTCTTGTTGATGTAAAACATAACAATTTTTACTTCAAGCACTGCATCCCCACCGAAGATTAACCAATGGAAATAAGAATGGACAGGTATTCAACTTCCCACCAATTTCATTACCACACATACCGGCACATAAGCTGACTCTATTGGGGCGCAAATTTATTCTTGAACAATAATTCATCGTTAGTGCCCAAAAAAAACCACGAGACCAAAAATAAAAACAAAGCAACCAGCAACCATCAAATATTTGCTAGTATCGATTCTAAATGTATTGAAGAGTAGTGAGGCTGTTGGAATTGATCGATCAACAAGTTACATAAGGTGTTCGTAAAGTGGCCATCTGTTAAAGGCTCAACTCTACACTACCAGCGTGGCTATACCGTATAAGGCAAAAATCTCGTAAACATTCTAATTAATAAATACCTTGGTGTGCGGGTTCTATATTGTTATTGAAAAAAGGAATTTTAATCACAAGCCGATGGGAAATCGCCCAGAAGAACAAAAAACAAGTTTAACAAAAAATTTACATTTGTCCAATACTAACCCAACCTTATCAGGAAAATCGGCAGTGCCGTCCGAGGACCGTGGACGGGGACCAATTGGTTCTTCAGAAGGGGCACAGTTTTGTAACCGGTGAAAAATCTTTGGCTAAGTATTGTACGTATATGTTGAGGTAGTACTTGGAGTACTGCCCTATTACTACGTTTATAAGCGGAGTTTCCCTCCGGATGGAAGTTTCGATCCGGAGTGAAAAACCGCTTATAAACCGGGAGTGAAAATCCAGAACTTGGATTTTCGCTCCCGAAGAATAAGCTGGAGTGAAACTTCGATCCCGGTTTATGTTGTGCTTATAAACGCTGACTGGGAGTGAGAATTTTTTCCGAAGGGGAAAAACTTTGTAAAGAAGAAGCTGGGTGTTTTATTTTGCTACAATAGTTTTTTTCTTTGTTTATTGATATTTTTAAATAAATTAAATTAAACATTGGGTTTATATATGTCTTTGCTATGATTTTGAATTTGAGCTTGGAGCTGTCATCTCAAACCAGAAAGTATTTTGGATTTACACTCCCATTGCTTATAAACGCATCGGGAGTTTTACTTTGGATTGAAGATCCGGGAGTGAAACTCCGCTTATAAATGTAGTATATCATTTTAAGCTTCGAAACGTCTCCCAAGATCTGTAAGGAAACGATCCAAATGCATGGTGTTTCATTCAAGAGGTAGATCTGGAGCGCGTTCAAAAACCTTACTATAGTAAACCACGAGGTTAGCTGTGGTTATGCTACATCACTTCACTTAACCACGAAAGTTTATGTTTAACCATGGAGGTTTTTGAACGCACCGTGGTTAACTACGTGGTAAAGAAAATTTTAAAAAATTGTCCATAAAATAGTGTCGGCTATTTGCCTCAATTATTTCCAATAATTATTTATTTAAAATAATCTCACAAATCCCACTTTGATTTGTTCATTATTAACATTAAAACAAATGTCAAAAAATTGTTTTTATTCTTCTTCTTCTTAACTATCGCTAACCATGCTCCCGAGCGCCAAATTGTCAACGCCAAAAAGTTATGCTCGTGGTTATGTTGTAGTTAACCACGGAGTTTTTGAACGACAAAAGTTTACCATAGTTAACCATGGTTAACCATAGTAAGGTTTTTGAACGCGCTCCCGGTCAACTACAATGCTCGGTTGGCTTGTTATCAATTTGCCAGTGTCTCTGCTGTACTGATAGCTTAGGGGTTACTTAAGGCTACCATCACAGGAGTCCGTGGTTGGATTCCAGCCCGCGACAAAGCTTTCCGATTACTTTCTAGTCTAGGGATTTGGACGTTAGGTTTAAGTTGATTCTCGACCTCTTATAGTTAGATGGCCTCTTCTATCATTGCCAGTGGCGAAAAGCTGTGTCCAAGCTGTGCCCATATGTCTTGCCTGCCCAGCAGGCAGTTGTCTTCCGGTAGCTTCAGGTCTGCGCAAGCTGCCTCTGGTTTTATGTATATAGATCTGGGAATATATCGGAAATTGCTTTCTTTACCTGAGGGCTGGTTGAGCTTTCATTATTCCATTACCTGCATGCAATATTTGGAACTTGGCCTAGTTTATATTTTTTAAATTCTTTAGCAAGAGCGCGTCATCCTACGGCGGAGCCCAGGGTGAGCACTTCTACTACTGCTGTGCAGGGGCGTTGGTAGCTTTCTGCGATGGGGGTGGGGGGTTTAGTATAAAAGTTAATAGTCCACAGTCCCATTTTTTAATGATTAGTAATAAGCTGAAATTTTGCGAGTAGCTTCCTTTTGACAAGACGCCCAACTTTTCTATTTGCGAAAATTCTTCATAGTGGTTCCTAATGAAACGCATGGGCGTTAAAATTGTCGGGTTTGGTGATTGAAATTTTTTTATTAGTAAATATTTGTTTGTTAGTTAAATTAAGAGATAATGTAATAAAAAACAGTGGGTGTGTGTACTTATGTACGCGCATTAGAAGTTATACTTCTTTGGCATAAAAATAACTAATTGGATTCTTATTATTTTCATGCGTTGGAAGTTGGAAGCATCATGATGCCGACACGCTCTAGCCTGCAGATTATACCGGACTCAAATACTAACTGAAATCACCTACTAGTTGACTTATCAGGCCTAACTACAATGGTTTTAAGATGCCTCATCAAATTTTCTTAAGACTGGCTGATTTCCTGTCAACACGCAAAGAATGTTAACCTTCATATGCGTCGCCAGCTGGTTCAGATCTTATCTACCTGATAATACTGCTGCTATTTCTAAGCCTTACTCTCTTCCTTTTCGTTTCTTTCCGCCTTAGGTACCAATAGAGGATATTTAACTTCTCCTCCACTTTATTCCATAGATCACACAATGGTACCATTATAGTCTTCTTTCTTGCTCTTAGCCGTGCCTTTAGCCGTGCCTTTAGCTGGTTACAGCGCAGCAGTTTCCTCGGCTAATCTTCGACGCCCCAAAAGGGCATAGTCTGTGTCCTCTTTCACATTTAGGAATGCCGGGCATTGCGTGGATTCATATTGTCCGAGCCCATGGAGGTATGCCTTCATAACTCACCTCTCCATGCTCTCTTGAGACCCATCCTTCCACGCGTTTGTTATGAGTCTGTGAGTTCATCGACCTTGGGTAGACTAATTTTACTTCCTTTGACACTACTGAAATTAACGTCACTTCTAAATTATGTTTACTTCTCTAGCTTCTTCTACTTGTGGTTACTCAATTAAATCGAGCTGGGAAGAAACCATGGGCAAATTCGGACACGGAGTAATTAATGACAACGGCTTACGCCTGCTTTCATTCGCATCGTCAAACAACTTGATCGTTGGCAACAGCATTTTCCGCCATCCACTCAAACACCAACTCACCTGGCGAAATCCATCCGGCAAAGACTCGGCGATGTTAGACTACGTTTTGATCAACACAAGATTCCGATCGACGCTTAAAGACGTACGTGCAATGCGTGGACCCGATTGCGGATCGGACCATTATCTTGTTCGAGCGAAATTGCAGATGCGATTGCAAAGAGCGAAGAAAACGGAGCCACAACCAGCCAAGAAAAATTGGGCGTGCCTACGGGACCCGGCCATCGGGCGAGAGTTTCAGATGGCATTGTCCAACAAATTCGCGGCGCTCGCAATACCGGACGATATCGATGTAGAAGAAAGGCAATTGTCGGAGTCTATTGTGGAGTGTGCAATGGAGTTGTGTCCAACTATCCGTAAACGGACGCAGCCATGGATCTCGGACAACTGTCTGGACCTCGTCGATCAGCGGAAGCGCATGAAACACGTCGACTTTGAGGAATACCGAAGATTGAACAAAGAAGTTCGGCAGAAAATGAAATTGGAACGAGAAGCGTACTGGAATAACGTTGCGGCCGACATGGAAAAAGCGGCGTCGAGGCACGAGTACCGGACGCTGTACCAGACAATCCGCCGGTTAGGCGGCAAAACAACATCAACAAACGACAACATCAAAAAATCGGATGGAACTTTTGTGACTTCTGCCCATGAACGCCTGGAGCGGTGGAGAGCATTCTTCCACCAGCTGTATAACCACGATCCGCCGCAAGGTCCAGCACCCGAACCACCGATTATCGAACAGCCGATGAATCAGTTTCTCGATACCGAACCAACAATTATCGAGGTGAAGACAGCAATCAAATCGCTGAAAAATGGAAAAGCGCCGGGAATAGACCAAGTAACCGCCGAGATGATCAAAGCTGGAGGTGATGTCTTATCACAACGACTTCATGTCCTCATAACACACATATGGCATTCGGATCGTGTCCCTTCGGTATGGAAGAAAGCGATCGTTGTCCCAATTTTGAAGAAAGGCGACAGTCGGGAATGCAAGAATTATCGCGGTATTAGCCTTCTTTCGATCGTCGGTAAAGTATTTACGAAAATAATACAATCGAGGCTACAGAAACATCGAGAGCAAACGAGCCGGGAGGAACAAGCGGGATTTAGACCACATCGAGGATGCATTGATCAAATATTCGCCCTCCGTCAGTTAATGGAAGAAAGAATTCGTTGCGGCAAACGCATTGTCGTCGTTTTCATCGATTTCAAATCCGCTTTCGATTGCATCGATTGGAACAGCTTGTGGAGAGTCTTGGTAACCGAACACGTGCCATTGAGAATCATCCAACTTCTCCAAGCGTCGTACGATGGCTCAACCAGCAGCGTTCGTATTCGAAACGACTTATCCGAGGAGTTCCCGATTCAGACGGGTGTCCGACAGGGAGACGTCGCTTCGCCACTTCTCTTCAACGTTGTGATCGACGCGATTATGCGTGAAGCATTCGATGGACGACTCGGAGTTCAATACGACGACAACAACTTCGTAACAGACTTAATGTTCGCCGACGATAGCGCTGTTTTCGCCGACACGGATGCCGAAGCAACGGACATCTTATACGATATTTCCCGCATCGCCCAATCATACGGGTTAAAAATCAATGCGGAAAAGACCAAAGTGCTCACAACGGATGGATCAAGAGCCAGTGTTCACCTCGATGGAACCCAAATCGAACAGGTTCCAAGGTTCAAATATTTGGGATCATTGGTTGAGGAAACGAAAGTAGCATCGACGGCCGACGTTCACAGCCGTATCGGCCAGGCAACAGCAACATTCGCCTCGCTCAAGTGGTGCATATGGAAACGAGCAAATATTTCCATCAAAACAAAACTACGTCTTTACCGAACGTTGATTCTTCCGATTCTTCTTTATGGATCTGAAACGTGGACACTGCTCAAATCGGACGTTAAGAAGCTCGAGGTCTTCCAAATGCGATGTTTGAGGCAGATCCTCCGTGTCTCACTCCGTGATCGCCTTCGAAATGAGGTTGTCAGACAAAGATGCGATCAGCAAACACTGATCGAAGAAGAAATGCAAAAACGTCGAATACGGTGGTTTGGACATGTTTGCCGAATGGATGATAACCGCTTGCCACGTAAACTTCTCTGGCGAGACCGTCCCGCAGACTGGAAAATCCAGCGATTGGCACCGAAGAAAACTTGGCTAAAGAATATCGAGGGCGACCTAAAGAATCAAAGATTATCAGTTACCGAGGCTCGAGACACCGCCAAAACCCGAGAAGAATGGAAGCGAATCGTGAATAGAGTTCGGGACCCAGCGGCACCGACAGCAGCGTATCCGTTGCGGGGACGTCCCGCTCGGACCGCCAGCTAACGGATCAAAGAAGAAGAAGAGCGCGTTAGGGTCACTGAAATACGTGCCGTGTTTTTGAAACCAATCGATCATTATTCATGGCTAGATTTACATGATTTTGGAGAAAGTTAATAGGTGGACGGGAATCTTCGCCTCTGCCAATAACTTCTTCTCAGTCTTTTTTATATGGCCATAATACTTGTTTCAAAAATTAGATTTTTGATTTGGAGCAAATACTGCATACTAATACTTTGGAGCGGATACTGCTATCACAACTTGTAAATTCAGACTGCTTCGCAGAACTAACCTCTCAACCGTTCAAATTTGAATCTGGTGTTCCCCGAGGCCTCAAGCTTTCCAATATATGTATTTATACACGACTTCCCCAACATAATTCCCCTTCTTAACACAACTTGCATATAATACGCTGACGATACATTTGTTTGGAATACAAGTCTCACCTATTAAAACCTCTCAGGTAAAGGACATAGAAACGTGCAACGGTAATCAAAACTTTGGAAATTAATCATTAATGGTCACACAATTATTTTATGTAGTACCTTGGAGTCCAGATGCATCACAGATTCATGTGGAACCCACACGTAAGACTCAAACTGATAAACGCCCGTATAATAGTAACTAGCCTAAAGCCGTTAATGAAATCTAGGAGGCAGCAACAGAAACTGAACACTTGCGCTATAAGACAATAGTACGACCAGTACTAACCTAAGCCTTCCCAATATCCACAAAGGTGGCAAATAAGTTGCAGTTTTTGGAAAGGAAAATACTTAGGCACTGTACCTTCCTCTATATTGCACCGGAAAATGGGCGAGAATTACACCAATCCTGATATACATATTCCAGCTAATGCAAAATAGACTTCGCAATCAAGCCCCCGAATGAATTGGTAAGAAAAATAGCTAGTGAAGGCATTATGAAAGCAGCAGAGTTACCAAGCAAATACACGCCAAACGAAATATAAATGAATAAATAGTAAACTTGAAACACTTAAAAACATCAGCCTACGGGCGAATTAGAAATTAAGTATACTAGTAAAATGTCAAGCGATACAAAAATAAAATCACAGCCAGTTTGGCGCAACTAATGTGTTTGTGCCTAAAACACTACGAATCTTCCTATGCCCACGAAAATCCCAGCTGATGAATCCAACATGAAATTTATTTCCCTCCGTAGCCTCGGCATAAAAACCCCCTCACCCAACGACATCGTGAACCGGCATCGGCTACAAATTTCCATATGCCCATAATAATGATAATCCCAGTGCGCACGAAGAATGGAAGTTGAAATGCTTGCCCTCCATTGCCTCCACCCCTTCGCCCATATCCTCCGTGCTAAGCCTTCTCCTGTGTTGCGTTGCGTTGCGAAATCCTCAAAATTCACTCTCATAATATTTTTCAAAACGCGCCTAAAGAAGTATAACTTCAAAAACTCAAAAATTTTGTCCTACAAAATGGATGGTCCAACTGAAGGTTCGCCCAGCCTCAACATGTGCTCCCTGGTAGAGGTTATTGAAAAATCCTTTGAATTTAAGGAGTTCACTTTGGCTGCTTTCTTAGATATTGAAGGTGCTTTTAACAATGTTGAATCTTTTGCGGTCACGGGGGCACTCCAGCCGTCCCTCAGCTTGATCAGCTGCTGAAATTCAGGGTCATAAAGTACGGTCTGGGGCTTTCGGAAGAAGTCAGACGGGTTGAAAGAGAACGAAGTGGTGATAATTCTAAGGGAGTCTGGGTACACCACTGTAATCTATGCCGATGATATTATGCTGGTTGTAATCTGGCCCCAAACAAACTTTGGACCAGCATTAAGCAGCTTGGTATTCTTGGTAATGAAAGTGAAACACATATCAACCTTAGCGCTAATGAGCTAAAATAATTACTTTACATCTGCATCAAATATACGCGGAGATCCTTTTTACTTAAGCCCAGCTAATAGTAATACTGATCTTTTTTTGTTTTTGCAATGTGGATCACACAGAAGTTCATAAAGCTTTTTATTCAATTCGTTTAATTCCTATAATACTATGTTTCTTTGGCAAAGTACTAGAAAAATGAACGTCGTGGCAAATCGATGGGCACTGCGAAATGTGGTCCCTGTTGTCCCATGCACAGTCCGGTTTCCGCAAGAGAAGAAGCTCTTAATTCCCATGACATTAGGCCAAAACTAAATGAAAAGTAACGCAGAAGTGAAGTAGACTTTGCTTTCACTGAAGTAGATGTAACTTTCACTTACTTCCATTTTGGTCATTCTCATACATTCATACGCAATGGTGCCTAACTTCACTTCCCATTTGGGTTTGGCCTATTGCTGTTCTTGTGCTTCTCGACTCGAGTTAAATAGCTTAAAACTAGTTAAAACTTCCAGTTAGAGACTTCAAAAACCAACATCCGCATTTTAATATGGCAGTACTCCCGGCAGGAGTCTCAATTGTGAAGGGAGTTTCCGATCCGCCTGCGAATCGAGGCAATTATATATTTCGCTTGGCTGGTTTGTCTATATCCCCAAAAGCAGGGTAGCTTCTTGAATGAATGGTGGCGTGCTAAGTCAGTACCCCGGGGCATAGAATTTATGCCCGGAATTTTAAAATGTACATATTTACTAACATATTTACGCCTGCCCTGCCTGACCATTACTAGCCCATTGAACTCAAACGCATCAGGAATTGTGGTACGCTCAATCGGCCTCGGTAGCCTAGGGAGTAAGGCGTCTGGCTACCATCCCAGAGGTCCCGGGCTCGAATTCCGGACAGGCCCCTGGTCCTTCGCCTTTTCCACTTTCCCACCTACATAACTTTTCCTTCTTTCTTCTTCCCTCTTTACATTCCTGATTCCTCCTGTCATAGCCTTCCTTAGCCCTTCCCCGCTCCACCAAAGCGCATGTCATTGGTTGGTTGATGAGATTCAACTCTTTTCAGGAGGCATAACACTCCAGGGGTTGTTCCTCGATGTCAAAGTCGCTATAGTTATGATTGGGAGAAGGTGGACTAAAAATATCGCGGGTAGGTTGTGGCAGTTCCTTACTCCCCGACTAGAGCTGCTGTTCGACATTGCATTCTATATGAAGAAAATCGATTGTCAACAGTATAAAGGGCCTTTGCTGAGACTCTAGTCTTTCACATAAAAAAAATCTGGCTTACAGCCATTCCGTGTTTAGTTTATATTTCTCTGCTCCAGAGAGTAAAAAAATCCTTCGCAGGATTCCTTTCATAAGGACCTGTCTGCACGTGGCCCCAATCAATGAAGAAAAAATGTAAATAATAAATTAAAATGATTTTTGTTGCCAAGGCCCCAACCTAGCTGAGGCCTCGTGCAGTTGCACACTCTGCGCACATGGCAGCCTCGGCGCAGTGGATTGGTCAGTTCTCTTGGGTAGCTACTATCACACGCTAATCTTTAAAGCTTTTTCTGGATGCTAGGATCATATGTCGTTTGCATGGGCGATTGACTTTATCCTGACAATCTCTAAGTTTTTAGAATCTTCTCCACAGTCATAAGTCATAGCAACAGTGAAAAATTCTGTTGCCCAGGCCGCTGTGGATAAGTCTAGCATTCAGCATGCGGAAGATCCTCTTCATGCTGATGTTGTTGATCACTTTTTCTATGTCTATGACCCTAGCTTGATCATGGCATTTTACTTCTGTTTATAATTATTCTTAAGGAAACGGCAGTAATTCTAACTGGTTTAAAGTATTGCATTCAGTACTTACCAAAATTCCTTAATTTATCGACTTGCCGTGCAGGAAGCTCTAAAGCAAATGAATAGACGTATTATAAGAAACGTTTTAACATAATTTATAGCTAATCAAAAATTATTACAGATAATAAATGATGATATTTTTTAGCAAATCCTCTTAGAAACTGATTTATTTCTGACTTAAAAACCGGATTTCTTCTGGATTAGATCAAAGTGAATTTATTTCTATCAGAATAGGAGAATATTTTTTACTTGCATAATACTACACGTTTTGAACATAGAGAGAAAGCTGTGCATTTCTTAGGATTTTTCTTTTTAAATATCGTTACAATCTTTATAGTACTCGGAATTCTAGAAGTCTCTTTTTTCAGTCATCTCTACGTCTTGCTAGTTTTTTCCAGTTTGTTATACGAGGTTATCGTTTATCTTCCAGCTCATAAATTAATCCACTTATTTCTTGATCGTCCCACCTATAAAATCCTTAGTTACGAAGATCGTAGTCTAATCAATTTTATGCATGCATATGTATGCATATTCATTTCTTCAAGTTCTTCGTTCCTTTTAACATGCAGCGCCATTCGTTTTGGTTAACCCTTACAGGACCAAAGCTTTTTAAGATTTTCCTTTCGTTGTTTCGTTGTATTTGCAACAACGAGGCGCCTAAATAGCCCAGTGAATAAGCCGGAACAACTGGAAAATGGTGGAACAGCACCGATTTCAAAAATTCCTTTTTTCCCGTATTTCGTTGTCGTTCAGGAACATTCATCACCACTAACCCTACTATTACTTCAAAAAATGAATAAATTAGGGTGGTTTTACCCCTCCAAAGCACCCCCATGAATTGCAGAACTGAAAATGTTTGTAAAATTTATATATTTAGGCTCGAAAATCGTCTCTCGGGGGTTTTCAGGGTCGCTGGTCATAAACTCGCGGTTCATGTTTAAAAGCACCCCTTGGTATAAGGATATATTAAAAATACATTATATTGCCTCGGAAATCGTTTCTCGGGTGTTTTCGGGGTCGCTGAACACGAATCCGACGTTCATATGCACGTAGGGGTGGTTGCAACTCCTAAAAATCTCCCCCTGTGACAGAAAATATTGAAAAAGGACCCTACACTTTTAAAATGGAAAATGGCTTTCTGCTAATTTTATTGAAATTTTGCAGGTTGGTTGACAAGAATTTGCTGGAGGTCTGCAACAACTCTTAAACCAGCAAAGTGTTTCCGACGAAAATAATAATGAAGAGATGTGGAGTACTACAAAGGACGCAAGAATTTTCGCGGTATTAGCCTCCTTTCGATCGACCTTTCGGCAAAGTATTTACGAGAATAATACAATCGAGGCTACAGAAACATCGAGAGCAAGCGAACTACAGGGAACAAGCGGGATTTAAACCACATCGATGATGTATTAATCAAATATTCGCACTTCGTTAGCTAATGGAAGAAAGAATTCGTGGCGACAAACGAACTGTCACTGTTTTCATAGATTTCAAATCCGCTTTCGATTGCATCGATCGGAACAGCTTGTGGAGAGTCTTGCAAAACGAACACGTGCCATTGAAAATCATCCAACTTCTCCAAGCATCGTACGATGGCTCAACCAGCAGCGTTCGTATTCGAAGTGACTTATCCGAGCAGTTCCCGATTCAAACGGGTGTCCGACAGGTAGACGTGGCTTTGCCAGTTCTCTTCAACGCTGTGATCGACGCGATTTGGCGTGAAGCATTCGATGGACGACTCGGAGTTCGATACGACAACAACTTCGTAACCGACGTAATGTTCGCCGACGATAGCGCCGTCTTCGCCGACACGGATGCCGAAGCAACGGACGTCGGGTTAAAACTCATTGCGGAAGAGATCAAAGTGCTCACAACGGACGGATTGAGGGTCAATGCTCACCTCAATGGAACCCAAATCGAACAAATTCCGAAGTTCGAATATTTGGGATCATTGGTTGAGGAAGCGAAAGTAGCACCGACCGCCGAAGTTTACAGCGCCATCGGTCAGGCAGCAGCAATATTCGCCCCGCTCAAGGGGTGCATATGGAAACGAACAAATATTGCAATCAAAACGAAAGTACGCCTTTACCGAATGTTCATCCTTCTGATTCTTCTTTATGTATCAGAAATGTGGACACTGCTCAAACCGGACGTTAAGAAGCTCGAGGTCTTCCAAATGTGGTGCTTGAGGCATATTCTTGGTGTCTCATTACGCGATCGCCTTCGAAACGAGACAGTCAGGCAAAGGTTTGATCAGCACACACTGATCGAAGAAGAAATGCAAAAGCGTTGACTACGGTGTTTTGGATATGTTTGCCGAAGAAAACTTGGCTAAAGAATATCGAAGGTGACCTAAAGAATCAAAGATTATAAGCTACCGAGGTCCGACACCTCGCCAAAAATCAGTAAGAATGGAAACGGATAGTAAAGAGTTCGAGACCCAGCAGCATCGACAGCACCGCATCCGATTCGGAGATGCCCCGCTCGGACCGCCAGCTAACGGATCGCTGCGCCTACAAGTTAGTACGTTGTATCATCGTTAGTACGTTGTATCATAAAAAGCCGCTGTCAAGATAGAATTTCGGCTGTCAAGATAGAATTGGCGCCGTGCCGGATTCTATTTGTCATACCCTTTCTTTTGATACCCATGTTGGGGGATCGGGGAATAAATTGCAAAATTCGGCCGCCATCTTGAATTTTATACAAATTGTATTGTCATCCAAACTAAAAGTGTATGTAAAATTTCAGTTCAGTCTTAAGCCGGAAAGCGAGTCAAACTTAATTTGCAAGATTTTTTTAGATAGTTACTGGGGAAGCTAATAAAAGCGTATTAATAAAAGGCAGATCTACATATTGATTAGCTGTGTTAATAGTTTTTACTGTTTATGCCGTTGGTAACATGCCTAGTTGAACTAAACTATGTATATTCATATATCGCTAATGACTGGCAAACGCCTCTTTCGATTTGTATCTCATTTCCATAGCGCTTTGCTCGTTATCTTTTAACTACGCGATGTACCCTCGTAGTCTAAGATGCCCAGTGGTGTCTAATAGCCTAATAGCGCTGAGCCATCCACTGGACTTCCAGTGTGTGCGATACCCGATAGAAACTACTTAAAATCCGATTCACAGTGAAAGATTCCAAAATTAGGACTACAGGGTTATGAACAATCATTCAATCAATAAAACTTTCAAATTGCTTTGTATCCATTGTGCCTTTGTCGGATGGAGTTGCAACTAGAAATTTTTCCTAAACAGGATACAAATTTGCCTCAAATAAACTGACTGGCACGAGGACCGCTTGTGATTTGTCGGTAGTGATGAGCAAGACTGGCACATCAAAGCAAGCCCAAGAAAAGAAAAGACTGCAAGATCTAGATGGCAAGACTTTCTGCTCATCATTTAGTACCAAAACTCTTGCAGAAAGTCTTGCAAAAAGTCTTGCAGTCTTGTCTTGTTCTGATTCTGTTTTGTCTTGGTCTTATTTGGTCTTGCTAAATGTGCAAGACCAGTCTTGCTCATCACTAGTTGCCGGCCGCTCCTTCTATCGATTTGGGTAAATGGGCCAAACTAAATGGACTCAAGCCATTTTAACTGACGTCACTGATTATCTTATAGCTAAAAAATTTAAATACGAATTTTGTAGACACGCATTTCTGGTTCTAGGTTGACAAAATGTGCTGGTTTGAAAACAGATTCTGTCGTGAAACATCGAAATGCAAATTAAAACTATAAATAAAATAAGATGAAATAAATTTTTTTTAGCGTAAACAAAATAATAAAAAAAAACTAAGAATTTTTTCTGGAAAAAGTCACATGATCGAGGGATTAAATGTGATCTTTGTTGTGGTTGTTTTTTGTACTATATGTACTATATGTTTTTTATATATTACAAAATATTATATTTTTGAGATTCACACGTGCTGCATAAAATAAAAACCGATACAGAATAAAAGATTTGTGATCGATTAATTTATTTCGATTTTATTTAAAAAAAATTGATTGGTTTTTTGATAAAGGTGAATTTATTAAAGACAAAACAGGTTCGATAAGATCAAAGATCACAATAGGTGCAGTCGAAACTTTGAGTATTAAAAATGATCATTCCATAAACACGCCGTTTCTTTTTATGATGCTATAAATGTTTTTTTCTTCTATTTTTAATATTAAAATCACCATTGCAGATTAAGAGTTGAATAACCGCTTTCGTCATAACATTCCTACTAAACTATGACATTTTTGTTTTTATATTATACTTACTGTTTTAAATAACCAAAATTCAACTTTCGAATCTTGCGATATACTGGCACACTTATAATATAGAAGACTTAAGAACTTTTATTGGCTTAATATGTAAATATTAGGTGGTATTCTCGTTGGCGAGTGACGTGACTACGAGGGACGCGGCGGAATGAAACTGTCGATACCTACACACTTATAGAGGAAAATGTCACTTCACACGCCACCTTGCGACAATTAAATATGATTTTTTTCGATTTGCTCGCCTAAAATATGTTTGATTGACAATGAGAATACCAATTTAAAGTGCAAGTGACACATCTGTCACGTCACACGACAACGAGAATAAGGCTGATTATATTTTTTTACTAGCAAATACCTGCTTGCGTTGGGATAAGAAAAGGGTGAAATGAAACAAAGAACCGATCTTCAAAACATGATTTTGCGTACATCAAAAAATTTAGTTCCCTATAAAAAATATGTTCTTCAACTTTTTCATAAATTTGTACTACTAGTACAACAGACACCAAGTCAATCATATTCAGAATACGCCTTGTGGTCGTTGTTTTTGACGTTCCCAGGTAATTGGCACCCTGTGCAGAACTTGCCCCATTGCGACCTCAATATTTTTCACCAAAAAAAGCTGTAGAAATAGTCATCAATTTTGCAGATTTTTCGCCCACTGTGAAACCCAAAAATTCGCAATTTGGCGCCCCTAAAAAATCGAATAAATAGATTTCAGCGTGAGACGAACATTGGCAATATTAAGAAGACAAGACAACACTACTGATATGCTTCTGAAAAGGGCCGTTCCTGCTTCCCATTTTCGTGTTTCGTCCTTTCATGTTTTAGCAGCTGGTCATACCGTCCGCATGACTCTGGCAGCCCGAGTAAAAATTAAACTCGCCCGCAGCTAGCTTGCAGCAGGTACGCAATAGCCTGCACGGCGCCCTCAGCTAGCACGTACGCCTGAGAAAAAATTAGACTTGCCCGCTGCTAGTATGCAGCTGGCACGCACGACCAGAGTCAAAGGGTCTTTTTTAATACGGTTTTATTAGCTTCACTAAACAACTAACATGTAATAAAATTTTGGAAGTTAAATTTGACCCGATTTCCGGTTTTCGATTGAGTTAAAATTTTGCATACACGTTTAGTTTGGATGAAAATGAAATCTGACCATTTTGTAATAAAATACAGATGGCGGTTCCAAAATGGCGGCCGATTTTCTGAAATTGTGCCCCGCGGTCCCCTCACATGGTTGATATGAAAGGATATGACAGATAGAGTACCATACGCAAGCTGTGTTGCGTCATTCCAAATTCAAAATGGCGGCCCACACATTTTGCACACATTCGTAGCTCGCGAGATAATTAGAATGTATACATAATGAGTTGAATAGTTGAGTTGAGGTTGAGTTAAAAATAAAAAAGCACTGCACGATGCAAAAAATCACAAACAAAACACAGAGATGCTGCTGTTAACTGAATTCAACTAGTCAAGTACTGAACTTACGTCTGTATGCATAATTTCAACTCAACCCAGGTAGTAGAGCTGAGTCGAGCCCAATCGACCCTAACGATCAAACGACGACTCTCGTCTACCTATACTTGGATTAGACTCGGGTTCAACATGGGTTCAACTGATCATGTATACGTATTGCGAACTTCGGCCGCCATCTTGATTTTTTTACAAAATAGTCAGATTGTCACGCGAACTATACATATGTGCAAAATTTTAAGTAGATCGGTTATGTGGAAGTGGGTCAAAATCTATTTTTTTTTAGGTGCGCCTTGGTGGGCACTACGACTTATTTTGTTTGGTCTATTGTGCCATCCCCATCTTTAAAAACCATCAAGGTTAAGGCTTCTAAAGTAGCCTAAAACTGATTTAGGGTTCCTGTTTATTGAGGTTGTAGTGTAGAGGATGAAAGGATGGATTGGCAATTTATATAATATCATTCGAAATGTAACAGTTCCAAACGTGACCACTATGCGTACCAAGGACCACTATCCAGAGCAAAACTCAGAGGGGAGGACGTTATGGAAGTGTAAGTGAATTGGAAAATTTATTAAAACGCTGTGTTTGGTGAACTTAGTTGTTTAATAATTCGTTAAATACAATTGAATCCGTTAAATACAATTGAACAAAAAAAAAACGATACAAAAACTGCTGAAAAGGAAAAACTAGGATCCTTGGCACGATGTCGGTGACCCAACATGTATGTGCCGCAGATCCTAATGATTAGTTGTGTAGTGTGGGCACGATGTCATTGGAATGACATGTGCCCAAAAAACATACCTTCAATAATGGACTTAATGTACTAAGAATAAACAAAATTATTAAGGACTGAAAAAAAACTCTTGGCTTAACAACTTGATGCTGACATATTTTTCATAGTGCCAACTATCGCCGCCTACTTGTCCCCTTCGGACATATTATGGCAAGTGTCTAAACAGTTCCTGCCCCAAATCTCCGAAGTCGCGATGGAGGAAGCTCAATATCTTCCTCGATGTATGTAGCCTTACAGCGTGTCCAGCAAGTGCTCCGCAGTTTCGGGAGCCATGGGCGTAGCAATGAACTATTGCTGGGGTGGGCCTGATTATAAAGCATCGTTACCGACTGACCACAGACAGAAGTTAAACAACATGAGGAATCCTGAGATGTGACGGATCATCTAAATGCAAACAACCATCCACTCACACACGCACACATTTTTTTTTATTTTTATCCAAAAAACGTATCATTTTCGTACGTATCTTTTAAATTTTTTAACCTAAAATAATTTAAAACAACGGTTTTGTGATACAACCCTCTTAGCTTGACATAACTGGTGACGCATCCTTAAAAGAATAATTGTTCGATTGATTAAAATAATTGCAACCGATACAATTCAGTATGCTTTTTGGCCATTAAGATTAATCCCGATTCAAAGGAATCAGCTTCATTTACCTTCTTCCAGCGCAAACTCTGTTCAGTTATCTCCTTTTAAATGGCCTGCCACCTTGAGCAGGTAACTATTACCTCGGTAATAGTCGTATTCTGACTCCTCCAGAAACCGGCGACAAATTCGGCCTTACGTTATTCTGTCAACGTTTTGTTATCTTGCTCAGTTCGAAAGATACACTGTGTGGCTAGGGATACGGAATCGGTGGAAAGTAGTCGAATAAATACACATGAGTAGAGTCGAATGAAAAGTACTTAATGAGTACGTTTTACTTGTTCAAAAGTACTCGATTCCTTGAGAATCCACGAGTACTTTTTGAAATTTTGATTTTGGATTCATGGAGGTATAACAGAGGAAAGTCAATTGAAAAGTAATGAGCAGAAGAATTTTACTCGGAACCAAAAACGCATATCATTATTTCTGAAAACTTGAGCATCGAAGACGAAGTTTACACTATATAAGACGAAGGACGAAGTTTACACTATATAAGACACTAATTTGCCCTGTTACGCTCACACAAAGTTAGAGGACATGCTAAATTCCTTTTAAAGGAAGATTTTGAGAAGCCGATTTTGTCAGGAAGGGACATTTAGAAACAGCCAACAACGAGTAATATCAAATGACGAGATAGACTAAGTGACGTTGGTAAGACTCAATACACTTCGCTGGTTTGGATACGTCGAGCGCACGTCAGAAGAAAGAGCAGCAAAGAAGGTGTTTATTATCATCATCGAAGAAGAAAGACCTGTAGGCAGGCCGAAGAAAAGATGAACGGATGCGTTTATAGCAAATGCGGAGGCACTTCTCCAGATATCGAACTGAAAGTCCCCCAGAATTTGAGATTGCAGTAAAAGATTAGAGGGATCCAAGATTCTAGTTAGGTTGCAGCACAATTGGAGGAAGAAGAAGGAATATATGGAGCAAATTTGCCATCGCTTGCATAGGCATTCTTCTTTTTTTCATTGGCATTCCTGATAATTTTCAACGAATGGTTGTTTTATACTTCCGACCTGCTTTAGCTAATGCATTACTCGATTCCCGATTTTCTGTGTGTTGCACGCACGTGGATTCCAAGTTGGTGAATAGCGAAGCACGCATAGAAACTTCTATGCGATTAAAGATTTCCAATTTTCGTTTCCACTTTGCGTTTAGGATGTAATCTGCTCTAAGCTTTCCTAAAGTGAGGAAGAAAAATACATTTATGTGCAAAGCGGCACGACTGAGATGAACTTGCAATTACCCTGAATTCTAACTTGAATGCAAATTTTGTACTCGGTGCTCGATTCTAACCTACAAGCAATGATATGAGTAATATTACTCGGTCAAAAGTAATACCAGAGACACACTTGTGGTATAGTAATTACAATATGAGCAATATTGCAATATACTTCAGGTGTGTCTCTATATACTGAGAAAAAATCTCGGTATACACTCAGTATACTCAACATTGAAACTCAATATCCCAATTGAGAAAAACTTCGTGGTATAGCTCAGTATACCCTAGATTTAAACCGAAGAATAGTCTGGGCATAACCCAAAATGATAATTTCGAACAGGATTTTAATTCTAAATTTTCTATTTCACTTTTATTTTTAATATAAATTAATAAAAATTTCACAATATTTCTAATCATATTTAACTTCAATTTAACTGCAGCACAATAATTTTTTTCGACTTGCAAATCTGACAGATAAATGACAACCAAATAACTCAGTATACTAATGCAAGTGTGTCTTCACATTTTTATATTGCAATATGGCAATATTGCAATATCCCGATCTCAATTGCTATACCACAAGTCTGTCTCCGGTATAACGAGTATACTCAGTATACTGATATGAGAAGAATCCAGCCAGCCAGCCAGCTTGACATCGTGCTAGTGTTTTCATCATTAAACAATTAATTAATATGACAAAATTATTTTTGACGTAACAAATTAGCGACAAATTATAGACCTAGACCCGTGTGTGCCGTAGTAGCATATACTTCGTTTCTATTGGAACCGAGTTGACTTGGATTTTAAATTAAAACTAAACGACTTAACTCTATGATAGACCAATACATATAATTTATCTATTCTGCGTTATATGTTACGTATGTATGGCCGCATCAAATGAACTTAGTTCCCGACTTTTTGCTTTTTCTTTTCTAAAAACAATGTAAAATTGTTTTAAGCGCTATGTAACATCACTGGTTTAAAAGTGGATGTATCTTGTTTTGATTAAGTGATTCACCGTTATTTTGGGGTGGACCAGGAGGATTCTGGGGTGGGCCTGGCCCACCTGGCCCCCTCCCTTGCTGCGCCCATGTCGGGAGCTGCCCCGCAGAACCGACAGCTAAACTCGGCTACCAGTCCCATTTTGTTTAGATGGTAGTTAAACGAATAGTGGCTTTAGCTTTATCGATTTGTATGAATCTTTTAGCTTGACGAGCACCCTGGGTTCTTGTTCTTACGTGGCAGCTTGTTAAGCTACACAAAGGTTCCGGACCGATAGGGGATGAGTTTTCCTAGGCTATAGTAGGCTATAGCCAGGTTGTCGGCAACTTCATACATGCATACATACAGGTGAAGGTGAAGCTAATATAAAGAGTATACAAATAGCCTAAAACATGCCCGCAAAAATACTGAATCTTCCAGTGAAAATCCCAACTCAATCGGCTTAGACGTTTCCGAGTTTAGCCCGTACAAACCGACAGACAGACAAAAATATTTAAAAATACTTGTTTTTGTTGTAATATCAAGTAAATAATTATAGTATTCGTAATTTTGTAGAAAACGCAAAACACGTTCGTATATGTAGATTCAAATATATTATTGAAGATTTATTGAACGATTCGCTCCAAGTGTTTCCTGGTATTGCTTGTAATGTCTTCAATTAACCACAAAAAATTTATTATTTCTTTTAAAAGAATTTTACCAGGCTGTTGTACATTTCTGGTTAGTATCTAAAACATCTATTTTTTGATTTATGAAACTTTCAAGGTTAATTTAGAGAATAAATTCATTTTTGTTTCTGTAAGTTATTCCGTCACAAGTTGTTTAAATTTGAAACCGGATCAAATGACGACCAAAAGACCAGTTTTGCACTGAATATAGAAAATCGTTTTGTTTTAGTAGTTGTGAAAAACGCTTATCCACTTTACCTTATTTTTGAATAACATTAAAATATTTTATAATAAATAAAAAATGCGCGTGAACCCGTGAGAGAAGTTAAGCTTATAAGGAAGTAGACGTATGTACTAATATTTCATTGATCTTTATTTCATACAATCGCCAAAGAAGAGATAGTAGCAGAACGCCTTTATGGTATATACGATTGTTGATGATACCATGAAAATAGATTGTTTTGTGAAGTTTTTAAGCTTGATAAACATTGATAGAGTGGGGTAGTCATCGAAATTTTTTAGGTGATGTTTACTCATCGTTTTAATACAAATGCGAACATTGATGCACCAGTTAGAGCAGAACTTGTCGATTATCGTTCGATGATATAATTTTTTAAATTCTTCAGTCGCACTCTTTACTATAATGCTCTGTTGGTATTTTCGCGATATTTCTATAATTGAAGTGATTCTTAATGCACCACACATCTGTCGTCGTTTGACACCCCAGTTGAAGTTTTATTTATTATTTATTGGTGTTTGACTTTTGTTCTCTACTACGAGCTCTGGTTTCGTTGAAGTTTTTGTAATATTTTGACCAAAAGATTGTCCAAGCATTTTTGGCATGATAGATTTTGATGATGCTCATGATTGGCATTGACTTTTTCCTTATTGGAGTTACTCGTAAAAAGAAGATGATTAATTTTTGATTAACAGTGCAATCATTGTAATTCGATGGTTATTCCCCGCATTTCACAACGCTTATTTATATCGTCCTGTTTTGGGTGGTTTCTTTCTAGCTAGTTCTTCTTTTTGAAATGTCTTTATATGAATAAGTTTAAGTTTCTTCGGATTAATCTGTAAATAACTTGGGCATTGTGAAACCTGCAAATGAGGATTTCTAGATTTCATTGGACATACACGTAATTTAATTTCACATATAATCTGACTTCTTTGTGAATTCTATGCAGATATGTATGTAAAAACACAAACGAACAACAAAAATCTATCATGGTGGTGTTGTATATTTGATACACAAACAAGATACGAGAAAAACCACAAAAATATAACTGCGTATTCTTAATGAATGGTAAAAGTTATCCCCTCCATGGTTAAAGCTAATATATCCCCGATTTTTGAATAGGGTATAAATCGCCATATTATGCTAGGTGTTCACAGCTGACACTCTGCAGTATTATGTGAATATATTCATTTTGTGTCTCAAGTTCGCCAGTTCAACCTTGTTTTCATTCTCGCATACACAAAAATTTCAAAACGTGACGGGAAGCGACATTGCACAGCAAAGTAGTTCTATTTAGTTTCAATGACTTTTGGAATGACATTTACGTCCATTCGTTACGTCCAATTTTTGTTCGGCCTTTATTTTTAAACTAGAACCGGAATCGGTTTGAATCTCTTGAGGAATCCCAGGAACAGGATTAGATGGTTGCTTTACGATTTGTGTGATTTCGCGCCTAATGAAAGCTGCGGTTGTTGTAGGTACTTACTTTTCTCGTCTTGACAGATCAAATAAACTTGGTGCTACTTAGGGCAGAGTATCTAATGAGCACAGCGAAGTGCTACCACAAGTTCAGCTTCCGTGTGGAATTTTTAATAAGTTTTAGGAAACGATCGATGCACTGTGATAGAAATCAACACAGGAATACATCAGCAGATACGGTGTGGGGTTTGAATTCAATGCCATTCAATACTATCTTGATTCAAGCAACAAGGAATACTTTCAATCCAGTTCTTGAGGGCTGAGTCAATACCAATATAGCAACTTAGCAAACTTGGGTACCGAACAGTTTTGTCGTGAACGAGTAGATTTGGTTGAATTGGAGATATTTTATTATATTATTTATTTATTAATTATATTATTTATGAGTTTGGCAAGCTTAACCAAGAGGATACTACAACGAGTTGTATGAAATTTTTGACGATCCAGAATTCTCAACTTTAATATGAACAGACTGAGACTAGCCGGCACCGTAATCAGGATGGAGGACAATCGTATCCCAAAACGGCCTCAGAAATTTCGGGAAGTAGGCCAGTAGGTAGACCCAGGAGGAGATGGATAGACTCTGTGACGGTTGAGGCAGAGGCAATGCTCAACATCCGGAACTGAAGACTTGCTGCAAGGGACCGTCAAACTAGGAGAAATGCCCTAGAGGAGGCCAAGGCTCGATTTGGGCTGTAGCGCCATTTAATGGATGGTATAACCCAGAAAAAACCCGGATCACTCAACGGAGAGTGTCATAGCGGTGTCAATTAAAAAGAATTTAAGACTCTTTGTATGAATTAAAATTCATCTTGATGCAAGCTCACTAAGGATAAGAAATGTTTACTGGTAACAGTACCATTGAAGATATTGCTTCTCAAACTGTCATCAAAAGATGAGTTGAATTTCTTTTGGAGGAGTTTCTCAATTTAGTATTTTTACGGCGATCTGACCCATTTGGAAAACATCTCTACGCTCAGTAGGAGGCTTCTTTAGTTTTAATAGCGTTCATATGTACATTCCAAATTAAATAATCAATTCAGCTTAATAAAGAGTGCGAAATGAATGAAGATATTCCCATCCCATACGCCGCTGAATATGGGTACATGTGAAATTAGCACTACCCTGGGTTAATGACAAGCGGTGAGACAAGTAGCGCACTTGGTGGAAGTAGGAAACAGGTGAAGGAGATATGCTCACTTCCAGAGCACTGAAAAACCTTGTCCTAGAACTGACTAATCTAGGTATCCAGACGTGCCTCAGCTAACACCATCTCTCCGCAACCCCCTTTCTAGAGCCTCAAAAATAGTGCAAAACGAGTGGTGTCAGTTGGACCTGTTGTATTCTAGCCTCTTATGTACTTCAGATTTCTCGGCCAAAGTGCTTGAAGAGGCTCAGCGATTTACTTCAATCGTTTGTTCAATCGAAGTCCCGTCGAACTACGAGACTCTGCCCGCTGCTTTCATGAGGTAATCTTCGCCAGTATTTCATCAAGTTACAATTGTTTAAGATCTTTTTCACCAAACTGGTGGGTGCCTCAATAGCCGAGTCATGCCACAGTCGTCTGTTATCGGTTGGCTTTCAGATAGGATAAATATCCGGGTATTAGTTAGAGTAAACCCTTGAAGTGCGAATACGCAGTTAACATACCAGAACAATGCCCAAAGATGCAATTCAGTTAAAATATATCAAAGCAAAAAAAATTCATTACAAAATCCGATCATGCAAACTAAAGCGAATGAACCCGCGCATATGTAACGCCGATAACATTCAACAAAAAAAACTCAAATGTAAATTTTCCTAGTCGTAGTCACAAGCAACACGAGACTTGAATTATCGAAACCAGGTGTGCGAGCTAAACCAAAGAGTCACAAATTAACGATGATGAATGAAATTCCACAGTGACGCAAGATAAACAACGACTAACGCCACCAACGGACATGTGTAATAAACGAATCAGCACAGAATTATGCAATGATTTATTAATTGACCCAAAATTGAAAAGGTCTGTAAAGTATCAAGGATATGGAACCACGTCAAGCAAGTAGGACACACATGTGACATGGTGTACCATCTGAAGCAATTAAGGAAATTGCATTTTACAAGAGGAAGAAATTCAGGTCAAGGGTGTCATTTTCTATGAATTTAATAAGTAGTATAAATATAGGAGACTAAATTAACACTTCTTAAATTTTCAAAGTTACATGCCCCATAGAGTGTACACCTCTACTTGAAATATAGTAGCTAGGGCTTCCAAGGTAAACAGTCTATTAAAGTTTTCAAGATCGGGCATCCCACCCTAGTTTTTGGGCCAGTGCCTGGAGTTACTCAAAGGATGCAACTTTTTCCTTAATTCAACGACTTCAATCAATTCTCTTTCGTTTTGTATAAACAGTATGAAAGAAAAATCGCATTTTGAAAATCAGCGGGGAAGACTTTGTTTAGTCCCCTTTAAACTGAATGTGCCATTATAAGAATGTTGCACTTATGCAGCTCGATCGCAGGAACCAGAAGGACTAGAGGACTGGCAGGAAAGTTAGAAGAAGCTGCACATCCTTAGAAGAGCTCCGCAGAGGTGTTGGGGCCGCTGTAGCCATCCGCGTCGGATCAACTGGAGGCAACCTTAATTGCAATTAGAAGTCATCACCTTCGTCGTTGGTATAGCAGTAAAGCAACCAAGAAGGGAATAAATCCGGATCCCGGAAGGGATTGTGCATGGTCTTTGCTGCCTGTTAATCTACAAATTGGTAGATACCCACCTTTCTTTATCTGTTCTTTGGGTGTTCACGAGAAGGCAGAGAAGCGGAAGCTAATAGCCTGACTGTTCTCACCTAAATAACTTAACTTACGACTGTGGATGTTGAATACCTAAACAATACTGTACAATTTTTCGACGTCTTCGTTGTCAGGGACAATTCTGCTTGGTCTCACATAGATGTGTTGCTCGAAACATGCGCTGGAGATATTGCAGTAAATTTCCAGGTTGTTGCAAAGTTCGACAAAAAGGACGCTCGCTGCAGTCCATTTTTCCATCGTGCTTTCAGTAAAACCTCTTCTCACAAGACAATCCAAAATTTTGACATCTTTCATGTAGAACGATTCGATCGTATAATCAGCAAGCAGGTCATTCCGCCAATATTTGTCAGTTACTCTTGTCGCGAATGATTCGGTGAACTTATTAAACTCTTGTGGACGCAGAATTTCTGTTTGCAGACGCAGAATTTCTGTTTGAATTTCTGTCTCGCAGTTTGGAGAAAAAGTCGTGCGCGTACAAAAAATGGCCATTTACATGGTAGATTGGTATCATATATTGTATGACGTCCAAATAAAGACTCCAATTCCCTGAACGATGTAATGTTTCACTAACGAGATATTCTGATGTACTCAACCCACAATTTTCCATTTCACTTCTTCTTGATAAAACATCCAACTCTTCCTGGAATTCGAGGTACATGGATGTGTAATGTTCACACTGAGTTGCTTTTGAATATTTTTCTAGTACAAAAATAATGAAAGTTACAAGCGAAAAACCGATTTAACGCTTTAAATCAAGATGGCGCCGAAATTAAGGCGGTGAGAACTGTGCAAATTCAAAATTAAGCTTTCCTGGTGGTACCAAACAACCATGCGAAATTACAGCTTGCCCGCTTTTAATTCCCAGAAAAATTACAATTTACGTATACTAAAATTTCATTTAAGGTCGATTTGAACTATACGGAACGTCAACGTCACGTTACGGAACGGCAACGTCACGGGAAAATATTCTTCAATGAGTTTTGCACTACACGTTCACACATATAGGCAACGTCACGGACGGTCAATGTAAAGGCACATCAAAAATAGTTTCAAGCTATGTGTATTTTGACGTGGCGTGCCTTGAAGTGACTGATCTGTTCTGTTTAATGTGAACGTAGTAACGGAAGCATTTCGAATACTTTGGTTGTCCCTTAGTTACATATTGGCTGTTTTTGACTTGTTAAGTTGATTACGGTTGCAACTTTTTATTTTGTTAATAATAGATCACTTATTGTACTTATTAGGTGTTAAAAGAACACGTACTGGTGCCATGGTGGATTTTTCCCTTACAGTTTTCGAATTTATGCATTATATAAGCCGACTTGTTAACCTATTAAATATCTGTTGTTTTTTCCCTCAAAAATATTTGATGACGGATGTGAATGTTTTTGGGGCTAATGGCCTAAACAATTAGATTTTTCCAAGATGGCTGGACTTCCCTGCAGGGTTTTCTTGTCGTTGTTGTTGATTCTTGTAGGTTATCCTTCCGCAGGCATCCACAATGGAGCCCGATGCGTACCAAATTTAGGCAATGAGGAGCATGAGGATCTTGCAAATGTACTTTTAGCGATATATGTATGTATATATTCATAAGTTACTTTCCCTGTGTAATATAGTTTAAGCATGCCTTGTTTGGCGTAAATAAATAAATTAAATAAATTAAATAAATACACCTGCATATGGGTAAGTGGTGAACCATGGCTGCGTAAGCCTGGCCACACACCCTACGACTCCTCCCGGCAAGCTAGCATTACTGTATGGCCGGCATAACCGTCAGGGTTTGTTTTGGTTGATTAGGGAGGGGGTATTTTCTTGAATTTTTTTTATGTTTGATAGTGCTTCCCGAATCGAGTTCTTCAACTCATGGGGGGCATGAGCAAGTACAATGGCGCCCAAATTGCTACAAAATCATATTTGCGCCATTGTACAAACTATTGTTGTCGATATCTCAGGATTTTCTTATTTCACTTTTAGATAAAACAAAAAACCAAAATTTTCTTTTATATTTTAGGGTAAAGTACTAATCCTTTATTATTTTCGCATTTTTACAAAATCTAGCAATAAAAATCTTAAAATTAACTAAGGTGCTGGAAAAATATCTAAGCATATATATCTAATTACTACAAGTAATATTATAATTCTTAGTTATTTCTGTTTTAAATAAGCATAAAAAATCAAATTTTATAGTAATTAACGTCACTATACTTCTCAATTAACAATTTGTAGAAGAAAGACAAACAAATGGCTTTTCTAAACATATTTCTTTGAGTATTGGCTACCTATTGGTTGTCTACACATATTTGAGAAGATAAGATTCGAACAAAAAACATATTTACAATTGAACCATAGTTTCCAATAAATATTACAATGTACCATTTATTATCTCTTCAACAATTGCATCTGAACTATCATCATGCGGAACATATGGATATATGAACTTACAGTAAACGAAGTAGAGAACCCAAACATTGAATAAAAATTTGATTGTTCTGTCGAGGTAGTACATCCTGAAATTAAAATAAATATCAGTTTATTATAGATCTGCAGGTATGGTAAATAATTTGCATACAATCTCATTTGTAATTTAGCAGCTGGAAGCATTTCATCTGGAGTTTTCAATATGTATCTTCTGAAGCAAAAGAAACAACTCTCTAAATATTTCACTGGGTCCACAGCATGGGCTTCAACTATGAAAGCTTCTTTCTCACATTTGTTCAGTATCTTGCGATATGAACGTGCTTCGGCATTTTCAAATTTCCATTGATTGTTGCAGTAGTATTCCAAAACGACCATTCCTTTGCTAAGTTTGCGTTGAACACGACATAGCCTGTTTAAATAATTGTAATTAATAAAATGTGTGTAGTTTTGAAATGAGATTCTGTTCTGTACAAAAGCTATTGATTTCAAATGATACTTACACAGGCTCGTATCTCAAACACCATATTAATATGTCGCCCAAAATAGCTGGCAGCCACATAAAGAATATTAAACAAAATTTGTGATAGTATTTATTTGTTGTTGTACTTCCACCCGGGTACCATGCAATACCATTCAATGGAACTCGATACTCCGCGACATATCGGCAATGCTGAATTAGTTCTCCCCATGAAACTTTCAGGTCACTGGCGCTTGTCATATGTATGACACGTTTTGAGAAGTCTTTTGTCCTAAGTGTATTCCATGTAGCGATTAGCATTGCGTCACAAACAAAATCCGCCGATACATAATCCCCAGAAGCCTCAATATCGCAATACATAGTTCGAAGGACACCTTTTCCTGCAGCATGCAACAGTCCTATTGGTCCGTTATAGTTATCGGTCCATCCAGGTAATGGAGACTTCCAAACTGGTATAACTATAGATGGACGATAAATGACTGCCGGTAGTTCAGAGAAACTTTGCACAACAAGATGTTCACTCATTGATTTCGTAAATGTGTAGGCATTTGGAATTTCGCCAAGTAGCCTAATAAAAATCGTTATTTAAAAAAATTATTTAGCAATATATTTAAAACGCACTGTTTTTCAATACGCTTTATAGTAGCTTCATCAAGAATTTCACAAGCAGTTATCATCTTTTCTGGATCAGCTGGTGGATCGTATGGCTGCTCCTTTAGAAGTGGATATTGGGGATGGCAGTAAGCAGTAGATATATGAGCAAAAAGCTGTAAAAAAAACAATTATTAACAATACCAGTATTCATAAAAATAACACTAACTTCCAATTTTTTACATTCTTTGGCCATTTGCAGCACTCGTTTTGTACCTCTTGTATTGACTAAAATTGATGTGTAAAGCTCTTCATCAAACCTGCACATGCAATAAAGTGTGTCAATGATCACAAACTATAACATTATGTATAGCTGTTAGTTTCAATCTACCTTACAGTTGCAGCACCATGATAAAGAATGGTAACCTCTTCAGTAATTCGTTTTTTATCCTCGGGAGATATTCCCAATTCTGGAAGCATTACATCTCCACTTATGGCTTCAATTTTTTCAAAGGCCGCTTTACCAGCTTCAGAAGATTTCAGAAGGTCGAACAGCTAAAAAATTACGAATATTAATCGAAAGTTGAATTGAAAATTTAATTTGAAAATTAACGTTTATGTTCAATAAATTTAAAAGTAACTCTAGGAATTGGTAGTGAGAGTGGCTCGAGCTCCTCGCAACGGCCTATTCTCATACCCTTTTTTGAGCCGATGTCATTCAGTGTAAAAAGCTTTAGCAGCTTGACCTTCTTCACTCACTAGATGTATATCCGGCCCACCGATTTTTATATTCCTTTAAGACATCTATGTCGCTATGTAAATCTATTTGGATTGGTCTTACGTAAGGAACAACAGGAAGGATACCATATTCTCTAACCCAGTGAAGGTGCTGGAGAACTTTTGCCAATCACCTAAGTGTGACATCCGTAGTGAGCCTTGGTGAGTTCGTCATTTTAGAAAGTAGAAGTTTAGGTGTTATGACAGACGAGCATTTAGGATTTGAATACCCTTGACAGACTTTTTTTTTTATGTGACACACTAGAGACTTAGGGAAGGCCCCTTTGTACGGTCGACCATGTTTTTTTTTTTTTTTGAAATGTCGAACAGCAGCTCTAGTCGGAAGATAGAGAGAGAAGTGAAGGAAAGAACTGTCACAACCTAGCTGCGGTATTTTATTTCACCTACTCCCAACCATTTTGCGACTGACATCGGGGCATCGAGAACAACTCGCTGGAGTGTTATGCCTCCTGAAACGAGTTGAATCTCATCAACCAACCGATGACATGCGCTTGGTGGAGCGGGGAAGAACTAGTGAAGGCTATGACAGAAGGAATCAGGAATGCAAAGAGGGAAGAAGAAAGAAGGAAAGTTATGTAGGTGGGAAATTGGGAAAGGCTAGGACCGTGGCACCGCTGGGAATCGAACCCGGGACCTCTGGGATAGTAGTCAGGCGCCTTACCCCTAGACTACCGAGGCCCTATACTAAGCAACCATCTGGGTATATCTGATTCCATGTTGCCGTGCGTTGCTTTTTTTGAAGGATTGAATAAAAATATGTACTTCAAAATTCTCTACATTGACTGTGGGACTGTAAGGCTGATTTGCTAACATAATCTCAATGCAATGTAGACGACAGTCGCATCCAAATTAGGATACAATTGGCGCTGAAGGGCGCCATTTTGCAGCCGCACTCGCGAAAACAAATTTTGCATAATAATTGAAGTTAACTAAGAAAGATTTTAGATTCAGTCAGTCATATATAATTACAGGATCAAATCTTCTATTTTGAGCTTTGAAACCTCTGAAATCTTTTGAAAAGAGGTTTCCATGTCTTTTTTTTGGCCAGAGCCGAACACCCGAAAGTGTTCGATTGTCTCATAGTCTTGTTCGTGTTCACAGTGTTGTGAGTTATTCTCAATATGGCTGCATGATACCCACTTAGCAAGTGCCTCATAATTATCGCTACAATTCTGGCGATATCCTTTCGAGGTAACCGCAACTGATCGCACGTTCTCTGATTGCTAGATATAATAAGGCCAAGTCTTCCTAGTTTTGACGCATGATGTGAGGCCCCCATCTGGAGTAGAGCTGCCACGGGTTCCTGGGTTGGGTAGAACACCATTATAAAATGAGTGTAAGAAGTGACTCTTTTTTCGTTTGATCCAGTACAATGCAATATTTCAGATGAGGCGAGGTGCTATTGTAATGACAAAATTACAAACACAAGCAAATTAAAAAAAAAAAAAGAAAAGAATATAAATACCAATGAAGAGTTTTTTTTTTCAAGTTTTATTCTAATATGCATTAAACTGTCTTAAAGTAAGTAAGAAACGTATGCCTCCGGAACGTATATATTTATACATATTTTACAATCCCATCTCGCCTAATTTCAAGTTGGAAATTTTGCTTCCTCAGTAGTACATGAAGTAAGGCATGTCTCTCCAATACGTATTTACAATGTCACTATGGCTCAGCTTAAATCGGACGTTTTACTGCCCGAAACAAAACGAAGTAAGAAATGTCTCTCCACTACGTAATTTACAATTACACCTCGCCTCATTTATCACGATACACGCTTATAGCAGTAGGAAATTATTTTGCAACAGGGACATTAAAAAAATGGAGGCCTTAGTTCAATTTACCATCGTGTAAGGGACAAATTTACTGCCTCATGCAACTCCGACTCAACTTTACCCACAGACACACAGGCGAAGACGACAGTTAAGCGCCGCAGGTTGTTAATTCAAGTGTAAAACATATTCCCGGACTTATCGAAAACTTCAGATTGAATATGTTTGCAGTTGAGCTAGCAAGACGGCTGCGGCCACTGGAGAACAACACCAACCAGATAAATGATAATCAAAACCAAGGTTTCAAGCATCAATTACAAGAAATGAAAATTCCTTCTTGATCTGGCAAGATTAACACTTTAAAATTTCTAACTAGTAATAAAGTTTTTATTATACCTTAACTTTCATTATATTATGTTCTTTTTCCAAAATTGTAAGTAGAAATAAAACTTTTAAATTCAATATCCCGAAACCAAACGTTAAATGGAAAAGGTCAAGAAGCATCTTCATTCAGAAAGGATTACTAAAGGTAGCAGCTTAATCAGAATAAGAGTTCAGATCTTCAGGTACGGACTGACGATAAATGCCACGGCCACGTGAGTGTGTGGTGATACTTGGCCTCAAGGCTAGGAACCTTCAGGTCACGGCCTGCCATCGTCCTGTGTGTGAAAGGGTGTTGCCAAAATGGCGTGCTAGTTCATCTTAGATGGTGTCTTTCAAATTTGTAGCCATAGTTGCGTCTGCAGGATATGCTGATAAATGCTTTTGAAGAGTGGGTGTACCAATGGATGAACCATAGAACTTGGCGAATTACGATTCGTACAAAAAATTTTTGTAATGACTTGCAGTGGTTTCAGAGGTACAAGGTTCTCTATAGCTGACTTATCTTTATGTGACTTCAAACTTGACAGCTACTGCATTTGTTGCGACTCGCCGTTCATCTAATACATTAGTAACAAGACTTCGATTTTGTAATAGGCGTTTTACATGGCATACGTTAAATTCCATCAGGTTCGATACCTTTGGAAAAAAGGTCTCTCGGGGAAACTCAGCTGCTCTTGTTTCTTTTTAATAACATCGTTTGCATCGATCGATTCAAGTACAAAATTAATTTCTTTTTTAAATATACCGACAAAGGGAATTTTAGGTATCATTAAATTATTATTTTTCTATAAAACATCTGTTATTTTATTCCTATGTTTTTACAAGTTTAAACAGTTTTACAAGTCTTACCTCATTTTCAAGTACTTCATTAAGTCTTTCTTGCGCTGTTTTACCCTTCTTTCCCCTAACAAGCACGTACAGTTTTTTAATTCCGGGACATACTCTAATTGTAATAATTAAAAAAATAAAGATTATTTCTCATTTAAAACTTTGTATGTGAATAATAATGATTTACATAAATCTTCACATATTCATACCTAAGTAATTTTTCTAGAAAGACTTTTCCAAGATATCCAGTTCCTCCTGTAACGAGAATGACTTGCCCGTTAAAAATTTTCACAACCCTATTTTCTTCTTCAGGATCGTCAATCTTTGCTGATTCTGTGCTGATTTCGTGTTCATGTTCAACTTTAGAGAAATATTGTGGCATTTTTAAAGATGTTTATCTATAATGAATAAAATATATAAAATTGTATTAAATAGATAAATAGTAAATAGCTAAAGTTAATGCTTTTTAAAATAGTGGGGTTTCTCTAATTTAAGAAACCTGTTGAAACAAAAAGATACCCTAAAAACAAATTCAACAACAAATAGCAAAACAAACAAGGACATAAACAGATGTTTTGAAGCGCAAATAAAAAAAGTAAGCAAACAAAATAAACAAATGACCTACGATGGATAATCTGCTTATGGTAAAGCCTTCCCACTAGTAAGGGCTCATTGCAGTACTTCTGTAAGCTTACTGGTCCTGCTGGGGTGTATGACAGCCCAATACTATTAAGCTTTCGTTTTTGTTGTTGCTTCATATTTCAAACAATTGTGAAGGGTGTCATTTAGCATACGCAATCTGCCCGTTCTAGGTCTATTACAAAGGTCAAGCAGCATTGCACGTGATTAGTACTCAGTTAGGGGACCGGATATTCCATACAAAGGTACAATTTATAACAACGCCAATTTGAGGGCGACAAATATAGCCTTTTCATGACTACAAACTAAATAACAAGCAAGCTAACTGAAGAATTTGAGGGTCCATGAATGAATGAATGAGTTCACGTTGAACGCAATCGGAACGGAGAACAAGGCGCGAACCACTTAGACCCGAAAACCATATACACTACATAGCGCTCATGCTTGTTCGCGTCTGTTCAAGGAGTCTGGACCGTTACTTCCTCTAAATTTCTTCCATTAAAATCATGCACAATAATCTGCTACCAATTTAGTACTTTAAAGTAGATATTGGTACTATGGGAGCCATGGGACTCATCGATGAAAGAAGAAGAACGTAAATGAGTTGCAGAAATTTTTGTCCTAGGTGACTTCTCTATCATTATGTTTCGTTGTTGTGATTAGTGAATAAAATTATACATCATTAAAAAGAAAAAAGTTGCCTGAAATCGGATTAAAAATGGCACAGAATCTTTTGTTTAACACGGCGGTTTTGTGGTTTTTTGTTTTAATAAAGCCCGCATGACAAATTTGATCACATGTTTTGTGAAAGACGTAGTAGTATATGCAGATTTAAAACACACCTCATAGCTGGATTGCACAAACTCGTTCTTTGTATTTTTAATTTAATTTATTTTACTTTTACCAAATAAATTTATTCAAAACGTCGTCGTCATATTTATTCAACACGTCGTCATATTTATTCAAATACGTCATTAGACTTAACTAATACGTATTTACGAAGACGTCAGAGACATAAACCGGTTATTGAAATAAATAATCCAGGTTAAAAATTAACACAGCTTGAACCGTTTTTTGAGTTGATTTTACGATACTATGCAGATTTAGTTGTATATGAACTTTCTTTTTGGTTTTCATAATCAGACTGGTAAGGTCAGCGATTAGTGTTTTGTTTATTTGGTTTTATAATTGAGGACTGATTCCAGTGGCATTTTCTTGTTATATTATTCTTGGATGTAGGAAAGTCTAGCTTGTGGCTTACAAAGAGTTGTTTTAAAAACTGCACAACCTATTTTCTGCTATTAATGAGAGTGAAATTAGGGCAATGATTGATAAGAATATTATAATGGATATATTCCAAGCTGCACAAGTATATGTAGTAGATAACTTTTAGTTCTTGCGTCCCACTAGTTCTAACGCCCAGCAATAGACAGAGTAACATTTTACTTCAAACAAAAATCGATCGCTCACCTCTTACTTTGAAGACAATAGAAAATGTTATTAACAAGGTGGTAAGATGCACTTATCTTTTGCGCCAACCGTTCTGATCTGTGCAAAAGAAGAATTCAAATATAGATGGACGGTTCCTACAACATATCGACTAAAGCTTAGAGACTGACTTTAACTAGTATACTAGTAAAAAATCTAAAAAAAAATTTTGGATTGACTCATAGCTCCTAAAGTTGGGAAGATAGAACTATCAATTTTACCATCATAGATAGGTGGAGGAACTCTGCGTTCATTGGTGTCTTACTCATGGAAATAGGTTACATGCTTAAAAAAATATAGGGGGAAATGTAAAACTCTATCTATGAACAGTTTTGACCGTATTACTCAAAACGGACAAAGATTTCGAGCTAGGCCCCATAGTAGCTTATATTCACTTATACCTATCCAATGACATATTATACATAACTATTGGAGATGGGTACCAAAATTTGCGTGTGATAGAAGAACGTCTCTGGTTTCGGTCCATATTAACTGAAACTAAATCCAAACTGACATATGGTTACGAAAACGGAACGCACGCAACGCAAAATTAGTCTACTGCCAACATAACTTTTTCGCATGGCCGTATTCGTTATAGCCTCAAGTACCCAAAACACACAGAGCACACACAAAAGATATATGCACTCGTTGCTTAGATTTTTTGGTTATTTGTAAACGACTAGGCGGAGTCCAAGCACGGAGGTGAAAAAAATTCGCTGTATACCCCGCACGTGTGAGCCATCAAGAGGCGACTGATCGGTTCTAAAGCTGGTGATAGAATTTCGCTCAAACGCGGTGCGGACATTGGCTTCGCGGTGTGCGCGGATTTTTCACTGACACAAAGTCGCCGTGCTGGTGTCGCGTACCGACTTTGACACAACCTAAAAATCAAAGTGACAAGTGGACGTGATACGAAATAAATTGAAAAAGCTGTATGATTTGCGTATTAATTTTCTATCCTACAGGACTTCTATTTGTTCTAGGTATTAATTCCATCACCACAATTTCGAAATAATTATGAAATTCAACAAATTTCTTATCCCCTTCACCAGCACACGATTCAAAACATAAACAAAATGCCCACCAACACCAAAACACGACGCAAAACACACACACACAAACAACTTTTTTACACTGGACCGCGCGGCAACGCGCCAGAAGTAGAAAGTAAAGCAACTTACGCGGTGTGTGCGTAGTGCTCAAGCCACATCTCGTTAGTTCGCATTGCAATACACACACTTTACTCTATCTGTCAATGTCCGCACCGCGTTTGAGCGAAATTCTGTCAGCGGCTTAACCCCCACTTTCGACAGCATTCTTATAAATGCTGTACAAATAGCAGGAGCTTTATCCGCCATGCCCTCCAAGTGCATCTTGTTGTTCATCACTCCCAGGTGCTTTAACGCGAGCTGTGAGTCAATGATCTGTATCTTAATTCTTATGGATACTTGTTTGCCCAGGCTGCTGACCATCACGGTTATAGTTTTATGTTCAGCAAACGGCAGGCCATTGCTTTCAGGGCGCGTTTTAATATCTCAGTTAGGTCCGTTCGCACATAGTTCGATCTCATCGAGGCGTACATCATTACACATTGTGATCCACAGGAGAGGTCCCAGAACACCACACGCTGTTCTGTACACCATCGACCCCCGATTCACAATAATGAGACCAAACTTCTTTCCGTTTTAGCAAAAGTTGCTACCAAATAACAGTTTCGGAGGTGGGGATATGTTTGTCTGATGACTACCCACCCGGACCCAACACCTTTCCGGCGGCCCTGCGCACAGAGTTAAGTCGTTATCATACAAGTTACACTACTCCTTATTTTGTTTATTACCCCCATACACAAACCGGTTTTTTGGCAAGGGGTCGCAGGGAAGTATTTGTCGTGCGTCAGAATGTCCATCATTTGATACTCACATCAAAACTGTTTATGAATGACGCGGGAATTATACTAACCATTCATTTTTCTGCCTCTTTTCGTGTAAAGACTGTGATGCTTTTGTAGCTGTACAATAAAAGCGAATAAGAAGAGAAATTTTTCATAGTTTTCGCAAGATTTTACATTTTAGTTAGTATAATGTATAGGTGAGTCTGGCAAATCTTTGAGAAAAAGTGGGGATACATATTGCTTAATTCATATACTTCCCTGCGATCCCTTGTCTAAAAAACCGGTTTGTGTATGCGGGTAATAGACGAAATGATGGATAGTGTAAATTGCACCTTTAATACCCGCATCATACAGAAACCGTTTTGATGTCAGCATGGAGTGATGAATAGTGCAATTTGAACCTATACTATTCATTAATCAGATAATCTACAATGAAGGGATCCACTATCGCTACTGCGACATAGATGGTATGAATAAAATGAGCTCGTATGAACGAAGACGCACGTATTCGGAAAGTTTGTTGCGGTAAGATCGATTGAATGGGGAGTTACCAGTTACCGAATCCGAGAGGACAGGACCGAATCCCCGGTTGTAGAGACGTTGTTATCAAACCGTATTATTTTGTTGCAATTTTTATAACTTCGGAAAATTTTAAAATATTGTATATGTACATACTATTTATGTCACATATGGAATTTATAATTAAATCGATTGGACGAATTACAAAACAACAATAGGAAAGAATAATTTTACATTAATATTATTTAGAGAAACACCAAAAATTATTTTATTTAAATTTTATGTAACAGATTGATTTGTGCGTCTATAAAGTTGAAATTTGCATAATTGATATGATTATATCCGAAATATTGAACTCCCAGACTGATTGTAATATGTGACAAAAAGCCTTGGACGAACTTAAAAGGTGAAAACTTTTGAAATGTTTATCACTTAAGCTTGATATAAGATACCAACTTTCATATATGCAACGTCCAAACAAACATTCTTTAGAATTATGAAACCGGCGCCTAATTTATTAACTAACAATTTATTTTGCATAATTTTTTTTTCATTCTATCGAATTTTTAGATAAATATGATTTAACGTTTACGTAATCTTATTGACAATTCAAAACTGTGTAGATGACCACTTAATTTATGTATAAAAAAAATAAATAAAGATCCCAACAATAGTTGTTGGTAATGTACGCGACCGAATAACATTGCAAATAATGTCATCGACTTTCATTGGGAAATTTTTTTTTCGCAGGCTATTAGCATAATAAAAATATTTGGAAATTCTATTTCATGCATTAATGTTGTATTATTTAGAATACCCTCCTAGAACTTGATTGAATCAATGTCGCAATTGAAAATGTTCATTGACTTGCCTAGTCTCTTTAATTTTTTTTGGAAGCTATTGTAGTGTTTCTAGATTCTACTAAAAAAGCCCTTGAAGATTTGTTTTATGATCTTGGCTGAAGGTGGAACGGTGAAACAAGTTTAACAAAAAAAAATTAAAATAAGTAGTTAATAAAATATTATATTGTTCAAGAATATTTCTCAATGCACAGTTTTCTATAATATTAAATGATACCAATATGTGCCCTTGAATAATATTTCAAAAATATTAAAAATGTTTTTTATTAAAATTAAATTTTTACTGACTTTTTTAGGATTCCTTTTTTTCTATTGCATTATAATACAAGAAAGCGCAATGTTTGTGAAGAACACTTTACAATAAATAGCACTTTTATGCTTATATTTTAAAACACTTGAATCGGCTATAAATAACTCAAGTAAAATATTATTTCTCTTTGCAGAAGCAGTAGAACGACATTGGGGACGGAGGCTAGACCTAGTGCAACCATAAAAAGAAACAAGATGTCCAAAGCTTTTCTAGATGAGCCAAATCCAAATTGGCCATTTTTTAGTTAATATAAGCCATGGTAACAATATTACGCTGTTATCGAGGAACAAATGTGGACACTGGTCACTACCTATTTGCAGGAAAGAGAGAAGGATGAGAAACTAGCTACAAAATATAGAAGGAACAATGCCAAAAATAAAATTAAGGATTTAAGAAACAAGACAAAATTATAATATTACTATAACTAAAAAGAAGGAAATCATAAGGTGTCTCTAGAAGTGTAAACTCAGTACCGGCTTTACAGGAGGCGAACCCGGGCGACATGATCCAGGGGGCGTCGTAAACCAGTAATGCGTTGATTTATTTAGTTTTTAAATGATCACACTTCCATAATACAAGGCACATGCCGGATATGAAGAGGAGGTAAAGAAAGCTTGTGTTTGAAAACGCTAGAGACAGCTGGCAAGGGCACTTTATCATACCTTCTTTTGCTACTATTGTCTTCAGTTTTTATTGGGCGCCCTATGTCCCATGAGGGATTAAAAGGAGAGTAAGTAAATAAGTCTTCAGTTTCTACCAATAAACCAGTGCTGCGAAATACAGCTTCCCCGGAAGTTTTAGACCCCTCCAATTCTGCTTGTAAGTTCAAGTAAGAGAGGTATAGTATCCTGAAAACTTTCAGCCGTTTCCACTTGCGTTTAGGAGCTAGCGCTTAATGCTGCCTGATCTTACCATTATCATATTTCCTGTGCAAGTACTGTACTCATGTTACCTTCTCGAATAAAAATAAAAGATGGCTTTACAACGGGCGAACACCGACCCTGATTGAAACAACGCACTAGCAACTAATTTGAAGGAACTTTGTAATCACAAAAATAGAGCGCATTAAAGTAAACGTAAGTCCGCGCACAGGCGATTTCTAAGTTACGGCAACATCTATTTTAATGGCGAGTGAAATTTTACATAAGTTGCTAGTACGCCGCCGGCCTTAAGCTGGTGACATATACAAGCGTACATGCATTGCATTCAGCGGTTCCATGATATGTGGTGAATTTCCTCTGACACATAATTGCATGATTGTTTTCAGTCCCGGCTTTCACACATGGCCGAAAATCTAAGTAACGAGTGCATGCAAGGTGCATGTGTTTGTTGTGTATTCTTATGTTATGCTATGTCGAATGCGGCTATGCAGAAAAAGTTGAAAGTAGCCCCTCCTTTGCGTGGCATGCATTCCATTCACGGAATATTCCGTCAGGTCGCACACTTCTATATTATTGTCAACGAATGCAACGCATATACGTTTGGATATGTCACCAGCTTTAGTTGGCTGTAGCTGTCGGTCCTGTGGAGTATCTCCCGAAACTGCGGAGCATTTACTGTGCGACTGTGACTTTTTTTATATGGAAAAGTCTAATACCATGTTTCCATCGCACTCGAAATCCGCAGGTTTTGATAAAACGATTTGGCGAAATCCAAATGTGTTTCCATCGCACCAGGAAGTTTTCGCTTGTCATAACAAACTTGCACATCAAATTTTAAAAACCTAATTATATCAACAAAACTGAGGAATTTGGAAAGAATCGGCTGTAAAATAAGGAAAAAATATAAACATTCATTTAAGCTCCATTTTAAACGTAGAAGATAGAAAATTTAAAAATGACAAATTCGTGCTGTCAAAATTTTTTACAGCTGAGAATATTTCCCCAAAATTTCCCACTTGCTGAATAGGCTGAATAGTCATTACCAAGATTTCGATCGAGATTTCATTGAAATCTCCTCCGAAAGGCGATTTCGTTTTATATGCTAAAACATGAGATTTCAAACTAGATTTCGTCCGAAATCCTCATTTTTGCCGAAATCGGAAGATTTCGAGTGCGATGGAAACATGGTATAAGCTTAGGTGTCACCCTTTATAATACCCGTCCCTCATGTCGTTTACATCATGGTGCAATGTCTGGTATGTAGTAACCTTAGCTCGAAGATAGAAAAAGGATATTGATAGGTTAAGGGTAGTCTGGAGGATGCATGAGAGGGAGCCAGTGGGCTAAGCGTTTGAATTCTTGGATGTTGTATGAGTTAATTTTTTAGCAGCCGGCCGAGCCACAGCAGTCGGGGTTAGCAGGAGAGAGAGTCTTATGCCTCATGAAACAAGATAATTCCGCTAACCAGCGTACAAAGACTGTGACGTAGGCAGTAATGAACCTAAGCGGGACAATAGTACCGTGTTATTAACCGGTTAAGCCGACAGGATGCCTTATTGAGGAGCACACTCACACTTATTGGGATTGAGTCCCCTCCATCGCAACTTGCTTTCTCCGAAGGAGATTTACGATATGAATGAATTTTTATACAGGAAGTATGACTCCTCTGAAGTTTTAGTGCGTTTCCATGACAGCTTGAAGCTTACTTGAAGCGTACTTCAAGTACAAATGTAAACGCAAGCAGCTCGACTGGAGTCGATAAAAAAGATTTTTGTGATCGGCTCGAGCGCTTGTCATGTAAACCGAGCTTGAAAGCTTGAGTGCTCGAAAGCGCGAAATTTAGACTTGTAAATGTGTCTAAAGGTAATTTGTGGGAATATGAGGAGGCAAAAATATTAATGGAGAAATAAAAGCACGATAAAAGGAAGAAATATAATAGTAACTTCAAATGACAGCTAAAGAACTCAAGCTCATTTCAAGCTAATATGCCGCTTCAAGTAGGCAGACGCGCTCAAGTTCTTGAGATTTTTAAGCCTTCGAGTACTCAAGCTGTCATGGAAACGTAGTATTTGAGTCCCTGTTGAAGCTCAAATAACCTCTCCTTTAATTTAATTTAAATTATTTTTTGTCCTTTTCCGTTTTATTTATTTTATTCAAAATGTTACAAAAAATAATTCGATTTTTAGGCGGACATAAAGGAACAAGGAACAAAGGTGTTATAGTCGGACCTTACGTAAAAGAAAGATTTTAATCACTGATGGAGATTTAAAGGTAACATAAAATCTTTTCACATGTTGATGTCCGCGTATCTATAGGCTGAGAGTACAACAGCTTTTTTTATAACTTTATAAAAAATCAAATATTTAAAAGTAATGTCAAATAACATTTAAATTTAATTAAGAAAAAATTTAAGTTTACATATTTACTTTTGTATAGGGTAAGTAATTCAAACTATTCAGCTTTAATGCTTTCAGTTTTAAATTCTAAAAATGAGCAAAATACTTTTATTACTAATATATCCTTAAATTTATAAAAGAACTCCATTCTTTTATGGAATGTTGTTTTATTAAATTTACTAATTAACTATTTCTTAAACACAGTACATTGATGCGAAAAAGTGCGTAATCAACTACCATTATTATAAAAGAAATGTGTGATTGACACCATTATATTCCATTCGGATGCAAAGTTATAAAAAAATACAATGGTTTTATGCGTAAATAAATTAGTCATTTTTTATGAGAAATGGACAAACCCTATTTTACCAATTTTACGTGCGTAGTAAAATGAATAACACATTTGCTGAGCTTTTGCAAATTCATCAATACTAACAAATTATAATAGTCAAAAAAGTAAATTAGGGCTCTACAAGATCGCATGACAACCTGCAGGTCTTTTCATAATCGACTTTTAATGAAATTATATACTGGGCTAGTCGGTGAGGAGGAAAAAATGATATTTTTTTTTGATAATTGTTGGAATACTTTTTTTTAAGGGTGCAGTTGAATACGCTGAGTTTGCGCACAAATGGGTGGACCGCTTGATTAACTTGCTTTTAATTAACTAATTGTGAATAAAATAAGCCCTTTTTCTATATTTGATTCAATAGCTCCGGTCCTGCTAACTTTTAGTATGCATTAGGAAATTCGTTATGAAATTGGTCGCTAGGGGCAATTGGGAGCTAATAGCATCCAAAAATTTTAAATCAGGTTTTTTTCATTATATTTTTACTCGAAAACAACTGGACATAAAGTGGTATTTTCGAAAAATTTCAGCTCTAAGTTGGCTAATATTGTGTTCTGTATTTTCAATTTTTTGCCCTCTATTGTGATTCACAATGGTTAATTAAGCATTTCAAAAAGAATAGTTCAATTACGTTGCTGAAATTTTTTGTGTAATATCCATAGGCAATTAGTTAATTAAAAATCAAGTGATTCACAAGTTTATGGGCAAAGTTAGGGTATTCAATTAAACCCTAAAACAAAGCGATTTCCAATAACAATCTCTTCTGTGAGCCAAAAATCCAATCAAAATGTCTCATCATACATACATAATCCGATATATCCATATAATATGTTTTTTGTTCGATTATTTCGTTTATTCCTAGTATATTTTAGCACCATTGATGGCGAAAAAATCACAAATTCAGAAAAAAGGAATTCTCATGTTAACAAAAATAAAATAATATATTTTTTTAATTTCACATTGAGTACTTTGAACACTTACTTAATCAAACTAAAGTCTCTTCAATTGCTTCAAATAAAAACAAAATCCGTTAAACGTTTTTCACTTTATCTACTTTAAATACAGAACGAAACTCCAGGCCTAAACTTAAAATGATGCCTAGTCCAAGCACCTCCAGAAACTAAACTCATTTAACTCTTAAAGTCTAAACCTAAGCATAAGTATGTGACGTAAAGTCTTATGCTGTTATCTCTAGGTCTACACCTAGAAGCAGAAAGGTGTCATGGGAGGTTAACCAGCCAGACAATTAGTATGGACAGGTATTTCTTTATGAAAATAAGTTTGATACACGGAAATTACTAATAAGAAATTTCTAGGCTATTTCCTAAAAATAGATAACATACTACTAGTACTTCTCTCCGACTTTATCACCGAAGATAGCTGGACATGATGGTATAATATTATATCGGAATCACCGGTGAGAGTGAGGACAACCAACTCACTTTTATCCATGCAACCGGTGTTTTCTCTTTTAATCAGTACCGGAAAAATCATTTTGTGGCACCTAGTTGGTCAGGTCAATTTATATATTGTCATGATGTACTACTAGTTCTCAAGCTCACGCTTCCACGAATCAAAGTGGGACAAAAGGTAATCATGTAGGTTTTTTTCTATTGGTTATAGTGGAACTGCATATGAAGAGCAGTGCGATTTAAGCATCTTTATTCCAATGCAAAGAGTAAAGACATAATTAAAATGCAATATTTCGTTCGAGGTCAACTAAAAATATATTGCACAACACAGTCGTACACCTTCGTAATATGCCTGTTCTTTTATCTAGACATTTGATTATAATTATAATAGTTCATCCTTGACGGTTTTTTTTCTCTATAGAATTTTAGAATTTATTACACAGGCCCACAAAAAAAAAAAAAAGTCTTTTAGTATGAACTTGAGGTATGCTACCTTATGTTTTTCGGTGTGCTGAAAACGAATCCGAGGTCAGAATTTGGCCATCACCCTCACATTTTGCCCCACAAGCCCCCCACACCCCCAAAAAGGGCCCAAAATTTGAGCAGCATAAAAATTCAAAATCAGCATGTTATTGCCCGTTTTTGGATGTGCTGAAAACGAATCCGAGGTCAGAATTTGGCCATCACCCTCACATTTTGCCCCACAAGCCCCCCACACCCCCAAAAAGGGCCCAAAATTTGAGCAGCATAAAAATTCAAAATCAGCATGTTATTGCCCGTTTTTGGATGTGCTGAAAACGAATCCGAGGTCAGAATTTGGCCATCACCCTCACATTTTGCCCCACAAGCCCCCCACACCCCCAAAAAGGGCCCAAAATTTGAGCAGCATAAAAATTCAAAATCAGCATGTTTTTATCAAGAAAACAAAATTCCCCAGACCGCAGCTTACCATGCGCGCTTCTTTTCAGAAACCGCCCTCTGAGAAAAAATCAGTTTTTCCTCGGTTTCTGACCAGGGAGAAAGGTGAATCGCAATCCAACGACTGACTCCAGATTCGTTTCTAGCACAGCAAAGAACGGAGTGTAACAAGCTGTTTCCCACTTTCATGTTTCTCGATTTTGTTAAGGTTCGGGGTGGGGGAGGGGGTTTGTGGGCCAAAATCTGGGGGTGATGAAGAACGGCTGGTCCCGGATTCGTTCCCAATATACCCAAAGACGGAGAACAACATGCTGGTTTGAATTCCTGAGCCCCTGAATTTTCGGGTCAAGTTCGGGGTGGGGAGAGGGCTTGTGGGGCAAAATGTGAGGGTGATGGCCAAATTCTGACCTCGGATTCGTTTTCAGCACATCCAAAAACGGGCAATAACATGCTGATTTTGAATTTTTATGCTGCTCAAATTTTGGGCCCTTTTTGGGGGTGTGGGGGGCTTGTGGGGCAAAATGTGAGGGTGATGGCCAAATTCTGACCTCGGATTCGTTTTCAGCACATCCAAAAACGGGCAATAACATGCTGATTTTGAATTTTTATGCTGCTCAAATTTTGGGCCCTTTTTGGGGGTGTGGGGGGCTTGTGGGGCAAAATGTGAGGGTGATGGCCAAATTCTGACCTCGGATTCGTTTTCAGCACATCCAAAAACGGGCAATAACATGCTGATTTTGAATTTTTATGCTGCTCAAATTTTGGTCCATTTTGGGGGTGTGGGGGCTTGTGGGGCAAAATCTGAGGGTGATGGCCAAATTCTGACCTCGGATTCGTTTTCAGCACACCGAAAAACATAAGGTAGCATACCTCAAGTTCATACTAAAAGACTTTTTTTTTTTTTTTGTGGGCCTGTGTTATCAGAGTGAAATGATAAATGGAGAAACATTTGATTGCTCATTGAGAAGTTTATTGACTACTATTATTTTGGGATTTTAAATTGTAATATGTATTTGAGTTGGTTGTATTATTGTAAACGTACTATTGAAGAAAGTACGATCATCACTTTTAAGCGGTGGCTACGGTATGATCAACATCTAAGAAGGCTTTCACGGACGATGGCATAAATAATTTCTCTAAACAATTGAATAGGAACTAAATTCCTACCACAGCTATGATATAAAAATCATCCTTGATCATCATTTGAACGATAAAGTAACACGAGTGCACCCATACTTATTACTCCATAGCTACAATATACAATAGTAAGAACGGTGTGGTAGTGTGAGTTCGAAAAACGACAAAAGCTGCAGCAGCTGTGCGGCAATGCTGCAAAAGAACTCAGAGTCGTGTAAATGCAGCGTCAAAGCAACTTCAAGTTCGGACATCTGATTTGCAGTATTACAGTAACAGTAAGGTTTTCGAACTCGCCCGTATTTATGCCAGCCCATTACAGGGCACGGTATATAGGAACAAGGTATAAGAGACTTAAAGCTTCGAATACCGTAGAAAAGGGTCGCCTAGTGACGTCAGCACCAATGCAGACACAACAAAAATAGCTTCGATTTTATATGGAAAGCGATGAGCAAGCAGCTTCAGCACTAAAATACCGTCTTCCGGACTCAGTGCCGGCGGATCGTGTTGGGCCCCGGGTGGGTAGTCAGACAAACACAACTCCTCTACGAAACTGTGTTTTACCAAAAAAGGAAAGTAAGTAAGTCATTTCCTTGCGAATCGGAAAATGGGCTAACGGTGTACAGAACAATATTCGAAGTATCCCAGACATCTGTCCTGGATCATCTCCTGGGTATCAATATAAAAAGATAACGATGTGATGTGCGGGTTACGTCTTCTAAAAGGAACAGCTGCAATCGAGATCGCGTATGACATGGGTTAGTGGTCGTAGGACGACACCTCCATTAGATAGAATTAAGGGCGATCCAATGATCTGGGATATAAAAATGTGGCCTGAAAGCGATTGTTTAACGCTTGCTGAGCAGAAAACTGAAGTTGTGATAACGGAGAAAACTAGTATTCCCAAGGATCAAAGTATGGAATCAGATCATTCAGTCACAACCCGCCAGCAGGCTAATTTGTAAAGAACACTTAGAGAGTTTCGCAATTAAAGCGTCCGCTATTTGTAAAGCACTCTCAAGAGTGCGCCTAATGTGAGCGGATCTAGACCGAGCCGTCGCTACCTGATGCTGAAGGTAATTACTACGTTTACAAGCGGAGTTTCCCTCCGGATGGAAGTTTCGATCCGGAGTGAAACACCGCTTATAAACCAGGAGTGAAAATCCAGAACTTGGATTTTCGCTCCCGAAGAAAAAGCTGGAGTGAAACTTCGATCCCGGTTTATGTTGTGCTTATAAACGCTGACTGGGAGTGAGAATTTTTTCCAAAGGGGAAAACTTTGTTAAAAAGAAGCTGGGTGTTTTATTTTGCAACAATAGATTTTTTTCTTTGTTTATTGATATTTTTAAATACATTAAATTAAACATTGGGTTTATATTTGTCTTTGCTATGATTTTGAATTTGTGCTTGGAGCTGTCATCTCAAACCAAAAAGTATTTTGGATTTACACTCCCATTGCTTATAAACGCATCGGGAGTTTTACTTTGGATTGAAGATCCAGGAGTGAAACTCCGCTTATAAACGTAGTAAATGACAGAGATAACATAATACTCCGTATAAAGATGCGACAGCTAGAACAAAAAACCCGAACGCTTTTTGCCTCGGCAGGCCTCTGAGATTGCCTCCCCCTTAGCAACATGCAACATTTAAAGTGTCCAGCAGCACTACGAGGCGAACGTGGTCATGGTCCGCAGCACAAGACATGCGGTGAGTTTGTGGATAGGGAAGCTAGAATTTTAGGGGGGCAAGGAAAGGAACTGACAACAGAATGTTTCTCGCAACATCTTTCTTTCTTTCTCATCTTTCAAACGTTTGCCTCTAGCGCAACATTGAAGGATTTCCCTGATGCTTTGTATTTTAACTATTTCTTAGAACATTCCATGTATTTTTTTAATGACTCTGAGATTCACTATCAATTTCACTTGATTTCAAATTCTTGGTGAGAGGATTTGCGATATTTTTAAAATAGGTACTTGGTTGAGGTTTTGGTTACGACTTTTTTTCTGGTATTTCGGTATTGACTAACTCGATTGATTTTAGAATCGAATTTAGGTAATTATTCTTTATTTTATTTTAGCTGAATTTTCGCTATTGGCTTAAAATGTTGGGTTTTGGCTTTTGTTGTAGGTAGGTATATTGTGGGTGTAGATTTTTGGACACATTTTTTATAAAAAATTCCACAAAGTCGCACAACCTGGAGAGTTGTTTGCATCACCCAAAGTTGCAAAGCAATAAGTGCTTTTCATAAATGCTTGTACAATTAAATCCCCGCCCACAATAAAAAATCGTACGTCTGCTCAAAACAATTCGATCGTAATTGTTTTGGTAAAAACAAATTAAAAATAGGTTCAATACCTTCCTTGTTATTTGAAAACTCTTCAATTAATGAAAATGAGGAAAGGCTTCATGCCAAGTCAATTTTCAGGGAAAACGTATGACAGAAGGAATTCAGTCTCGGACTTGTAATTACAGGATTTATCCCTTTTAGAGTCCCCTTGTCAACGGTTAAATATTGAGCCGGTAAATATATACCTACATATACTGCAAACAATGTTTGGAAGATGAAAAAAAAGTATATTCCAACCGGGTCATTCCATATCAAACCAACCAATGGTTTGGACCTCACCACCTCCGATTGTTATAATTTTTTTATATTTGTTCTTCTGGTGGAAACTAAAAAAAAACAAATTTTCAAATTTTTGGCCTTCTATTGTTTTAGTTATAAATTTTCAAAAAGTCGAAAACCTTAAATTTTCAACAAATTTTGAAATCTTTAAATTGATCTAGTTCAAAAACTATTTGACATAGAAAGCTGAAAGTAGCACCAGTTTCTTCTGCTTTAATTTGATATATATTGTTACGAAATTAGCATTGGAAACACTCATCCCCTGTTACTGTACATATAATAATTGAGTTGTCTGTTTCCCAGCTTATGATCTATTTACCTTAGCTTGAATTGCTAATATTTTGTTAATTATTTAAAATAAATTATCTGTGGTTAATTGCACCTACGCTCACGAGTTTTTATTTTCTACAATATACAACATAGTATTATTAGAAAGAATAAAACTGTTTCCGGCATTTTGAAAATTTTGTTTTTGAAATATCTCAAAATAATGTTTTTTCAAATTTTTGAAAAAATTATATTTTGTACACACAATTTTAACGTACATAGAATGCCAAAATTTAGGATGAGACGACATTGGGATCATATAAATAATTTTTTTTAGGTTCTTGAAAAATTGAACGTTCAATGAACGCAATATAAGAAAACATTTAGTTGCGGAAGAGCTGATACCAACCGCTAATAATGTCGCCATTTACTAATTTGGGTATGGCGAATTCAATAGAAATAAAGTCAACCCTCTAACTTGATCAAAAATTACCCCCAGGACAACCCTAATTACTAATTTTGAGGGTTTCACACTTGCTTATGAAAACATTCCTAAAAAAATTTATTTATAAATAGCCCTACTATAAGTATTTCTTGAGACCAAATTCAACCCTATAGGTGAAGCGGAAACCACCCCCACAGCAGCACCTAACCTTAAACTATTTTCTTTACGTCCAAAATGAAGGTTCACCACGCCAACTTTGAAGTACATACACTAGGGCTTATACAAAAACAGACTTACATATCTAGGTACATACATATACAACTTTATTCATTATTATAATCTCTCTCAAGAGTGGTACATTCATTCTAACGCTTCTCTAGCATTTCTATGTCGTTCTTATAGAACGAATTGACCTCCTCATTGGAGCCATATTTCTTGCCGGCGACCATCTTTCTTTTTTAATTCCAGAACAGGTAATACGAGGTGTGACAATGAAGTAATGAGACTGATTATATTGCCGCGATGGTGATAACCCTGCGACCTTGAAATTCCCTTTCCCTTCTCTCGGCATCCTTCCCCTCTCCATTGATATATTTGCCATCGCTCTAGCTTGTTTAGTTCGCCTGCTCCGTCGTGTTGAGTAAACGTGTGTTCGTGGTGCGTGGTGGTCATCTTCTATCGATTATATAAACTGGATACTGTTCGGATAACTCAATAATGTCATTTTTTGTAGCTGTTAGAAGAAGCGCAATGTATAAATTTAAAACCGTTTTGTTTTTACTGGAAAACCCCGAATTTCGAACGTTTTTAAAAACCGACAAACCCTAACATTCACCTATTAGATAAAAGATAAATTTTGGAAACGATACCTCTGCTTTCGGGCATCGGAAATCACCCCCCCATTAGCAGTGAGAGCTAAATTATTTAATTGAAGTTTAGGTATAAAGTTAAATAATTTAGTTTTCACCCCTAGGGGTGGGGTGGTTTCTGCCTGAGGGATAGGCATGTTTTAGAAACCATGTCTTATATGAAATATATGTTCTTGTACATTAAAAATTGGCGGTGAAACCTTTATTTTGGACATAAAAAAATAATTTAACTTCAGGAGTGGCTGTAGGGGTGGGATCCGCGGGTCTGATAGGGTTGATTTTGGGCTCCAAATAGAGCTTATCCTAAGGGCTATTTCTACACAAAAAATTGGCGGGGTGTTTTCATAAGCAAGTATGAACCACCCCAATTTAGTAATAAAGGTTGTAATGGGGGTAGTTTTCGATCAAGTTAAAGGGTTGACTTTATTTCTATTGAATTCGCCATACCCAAATTAGTAAATGGCGACATTATTAGCGGTTGGTATCAGCTCTTCCGCAACTAAATGTTTTCTTATATTGCGTTCATTGAACGTTCAATTTTTCAAGAACCTAAAAAAAATTATTTATGATCCCAATGTCGTCCCATCCTAAATTTTGGCATTCTATGTACGTTAAAATTGTGTGTACAAAATATAATTTTTTCAAAAATTTGAAAAAACATTATTTTGAGATATTTCAAAAACAAAATTTTCAAAATGCCGGAAACAGTTTTATTCTTTCTAATAATACTATGTTGTATATTGTAGAAAATAAAAACTCGTGAGCGTAGGTGCAATTAACCACAGATAATTTATTTTAAATAATTAACAAAATATTAGCAATTCAAGCTAAGGTAAATAGATCATAAGCTGGGAAACAGACAACTCAATTATTATATGTACAGTAACAGGGGATGAGTGTTTCCAATGCTAATTTCGTAACAATATATATCAAATTAAAGCAGAAGAAACTGGTGCTACTTTCAGCTTTCTATGTCAAATAGTTTTTGAACTAGATCAATTTAAAGATTTCAAAATTTGTTGAAAATTTAAGGTTTTCGACTTTTTGAAAATTTATAACTAAAACAATAGAAGGCCAAAAATTTGAAAATTTGTTTTTTTTTAGTTTCCACCAGAAGAACAAATATAAAAAAATTATAACAATCGGAGGTGGTGAGGTCCAAACCATTGGTTGGTTTGATATGGAATGACCCGGTTGGAATATACTTTTTTTTCATCTTCCAAACATTGTTTGCAGTATATGTAGGTATATATTTACCGGCTCAATATTTAACCGTTGACAAGGGGACTCTAAAAGGGATAAATCCTGTAATTACAAGTCCGAGACTGAATTCCTTCTGTCATACGTTTTCCCTGAAAATTGACTTGGCATGAAGCCTTTCCTCATTTTCATTAATTGAAGAGTTTTCAAATAACAAGGAAGGTATTGAACCTATTTTTAATTTGTTTTTACCAAAACAATTACGATCGAATTGTTTTGAGCAGACGTACGATTTTTTATTGTGGGCGGGGATTTAATTGTACAAGCATTTATGAAAAGCACTTATTGCTTTGCAACTTTGGGTGATGCAAACAACTCTCCAGGTTGTGCGACTTTGTGGAATTTTTTATAAAAAATGTGTCCAAAAATCTACACCCACAATATACCTACAACAAAAGCCAAAACCCAACATTTTAAGCCAATAGCGAAAATTCAGCTAAAATAAAATAAAGAATAATTACCTAAATTCGTTTCTAAAATCAATCGAGTTAGTCAATACCGAAATACCAGAAAAAAAGTCGTAACCAAAACCTCAACCAAGTACCTATTTTAAAAATATCGCAAATCCTCTCACCAAGAATTTGAAATCAAGTGAAATTGATAGTGAATCTCAGAGTCATTAAAAAAATACATGGAATGTTCTAAGAAATAGTTAAAATACAAAGCATCAGGGAAATCCTTCAATGTAGCGCTAGAGGCAAACGTTTGAAAGATGAGAAAGAAAGAAAGATGTTGCGAGAAACATTCTGTTGTCAGTTCCTTTCCTTGCCCCCCTAAAATTCTAGCTTCCCTATCCACAAACTCACCGCATGTCTTGTGCTGCGGACCATGACCACGTTCGCCTCGTAGTGCTGCTGGACACTTTAAATGTTGCATGTTGCTAAGGGGGAGGCAATCTCAGAGGCCTGCCGAGGCAAAAAGCGTTCGGGTTTTTTGTTCTAGTTGTCGCATCTTTATACGGAGTATTATGTTATCTCTGGTAATGAGCTCAGTCCTGCTATATGCAGCGGCAGTGTTAGCAATAGCATTGAACAGAACAATGACGGCCGCATGCAGACGAAGCGCCATTTGCCCGTTTGCTTCTACAGAAGCAATTGTAACGATGTAGCATGCGTGATTACGCGGATGATCCCAATAACCTACTACAGAGAGAATGCATGCGTATCTGAATACAAATAGCCGGTAGGTAGCCAAGCCAAATACATTGCGGCGGCAGATGACACACGTCAAGTTAGTACTGACAAGGATAGTGGAGCGAGTCTGTTGAGGGCCGGTGGAGCCACACGCTTAAGCTGGTGACATATCCAAGCGTACATGCGTTGCATTCGTTGTCAGATAATATAGAAGTGTGTTTATTCAAATGCGATCTGACGGAATATTCCGTGGATGGAAAGCATGCCACGCAAAGGTCGGGAAACTTTCAACTTTTTCTGCATTGCCGCATTCGACATAGTGTACACAAGCATACACAACAAACACATGCACTTGTTACTTAGATTTTCGGCCTATGTGTGAAAGCCGGGACGGAAAGCAACCAAGCAATTATGTGTCAGAAGAAATTCGCCGCATATCATGGAACCGCTGAATGCAATGCATGTACGCTTGTATATGTCACCAGGTTTATCCCAAGCGTGGATAGGTTCCAGCCCACCTGAGCCTGGGAAAGAGAATTATGACTTCACGCAGTTTTTGAGTGGAAACGGAAGGATATACCAAATACCTCTATCGTTTCGAATACTCGCCGCTGAGCCTGGCATCCTCAGGTATCCGGAATAAGGTAATGCACGTCTTCGTTGATTATGCGAGGTTCAGTGAAGTTCAGTAGTAGAGGCAATGTCACAAAGGAAACTCGGCCGGAGTTATCCTCGTTTTCTAAAAGCAGTCACAAGTCACAATGCAATCACAAGTGTGCGATGAGTCTCAACCTGAAGTAAACTCTACTAAATTGAAAGTAGAAATGAAGTAGCTGGCTGTCCACAATTAGGTACATACATAGAAACGATCCTGGCCACAATTGCATAGTAGCCACTTAAATCGCAAAACGAATAATGTGGAGTAGATCTATTACAACAGATTTTGCTAAGACAAGTTTTTGCTTCGTATCTTAGTCTCAGCTCCATATGTGAGTACCAAATCGTCTTTTACAACAGACGTTTGGATGTTAGTTATGTACTTTAAAAAAACTGTAATGAGTGCTGATTTGTAGTAACCGTGCGCTTTTATTGAGAAAAGCTGGAAGAAGGACCTTCTTTCGAAGCAACGCTGCACTACGTTGATTGACGGGCGGTAGCAAGTAATTTTTTGCTTTCCGTTATGTACAGCCAATAATGTCGATGTTATTTACCTAGAAGACAGTCGCGTAGAATAGAATACATTGTTTCTGTAATAAATAATAAATTTCTAGAAATTTCATAATTCTGTTCTGTATACCTTCCCTTTTCATTGTTATCTTTACTTAGCCATGAACTATTTATACAAAACGCTATATTTTTAGAAAACTCGTTTTCATCACTACAAAATACGTTAGTCATCGTGAACACAAAATTAATTCATTGTGAATTTGGACTTGAGGCATTGAACTCTTTTAATGAATTCATAAATTTCTTCATTAATTCCAGCTACGAAAGGTTTAAGTAGAAAATGATTTATAAGTCCAGTTTTTCTAACAATAAAGAACTAAAATGAACAAAAATTGTTGGCCCTTCGGTTTTTTTAATATATTTGAAAATTGGCTGTAACGAAGATTTATGATAGTATTCTAGGTTTGAGTTTGTCAGTCACAATATTTGAAATTTTCAAGCTATAGGTACTTTTCAGTTTTCGGATGACAGGATATTAAATCGATTTGGTTGCTGTTGTAAGGAGATAAAATCAGTAAGTATCTAAGATTAAAGTTCTAGATCCAACAAAATTTTTGAAAGTAGAAAGCTAAATAAGTTCAATAATTCCTACTAGGAACGGACAGAAGGAACGGACTGTTAGGCAGAAGAGATACTCGAACAAATGTAAGTTATCTTTCTTCTTCTTCGATGGCTCTACAGCTCATTTCAAATCTTAGACTCCATCAGCTTATTCCTCCAGACGTCTCTTTGCTCCGCAGCTTGCCACCAATTTCTTGTATTGAAGAATTTTGCGGCACCACTCTTAACCCCAACTTCCCATTTTGACCGTGTTTTGCCGACAGGTTTTGCCATTTTATTCGAATCTGACCGCGGTAGTTTGGCAGGTGTTGATGCACTTTTAGGATAAGCCATACTATTAGTAGTTATACGATATTCTCTATGCATTGTCTTCATTGACTGGCCCGTATATCCTTCGGAAAACTTTCCTCTCAAATCTTATCGAAGGACACTAAATGCTTCATATCCTAATGTAACTACTGTTTAGTCTTCTTTGCTCGTCCCTCTATCGCTGACGGTGCACTACAGGTAGTCAAATTTGTATAGCCGTTCGATAAACTCCTTCTAATTAATTAAACAGCATAGGTGCGAACCCCTCGCCTTTCTTTATAGGCTTGCTTGACTGGAAACGACTCCGTCAGTATTTCTTGTGTTCTAACTGTGAACGCCGAATGTTCCATTGTCTTTTTCGGATGTTTAGGTCCAATATTTTCGCAAGCATGTTTTGCCTATCGATGCTGTCGTATGCTTCAAATTGATGATAAGTTGATATACATATGTCAATGTTATATTCCCAGAAATTTCGGGAAAGTCACCTTGCCGAAAATTTTTGATCCATTGTTGACCTATTTTTTCTAAGTGTAGCTTGGTATTCACTAAATGCTGTTTATTCTGCTTAGACCTCAGTCTGGCTTTAATTTTGTTTTGCCATTAGCTTATAATACTTCTTATGCCTCTTCCATCTTCCAGGGATGGTAAGTTTGTTTTTCTGGTGACAACATAATGTTGTAGACGTTAGTAAGGTGTCTGATACTTTTATCTGGGTTCTGAAGCTAGCTTAAATCGTAACGGTTTAGCAGCTAGGGAGTTTTGAAATTGTTTTGCAAGTACTATTTTATTATTATTATTATTCTTGTTGAGGGGCGCTTTAGCGGGCACTGCGACCTATTTGTTTGGTCTATTGTGCCATCCCCTTCTTTAAAAACCATCAAGGTTAAGGCTTCTTAGGTAGCCTAAAACTGATTTAGGGTTGCTGTCCCAAATCTCCCTGGGAGTAGGGAAATCACGATGGAGAAGGCTCAGTCTTTTCCTCGCTGTAGCCTCACAGTCGCACATCAAGTGCTCCGCGGTTTCGGGAGCTGTCCCGCAGAATCGACAGCCAGAGTCGGCCACCAGTCCTATTTTGTTTAGGTGATAGTTAAGCGAACAGTGGCCCGTCAGGAGCTCTGTTATTATTTTTAGATCCCACCTCTTGAGATTTAAAAGTTTGCCCGCCTTAGCTTTATCGATTTGGATGAATCTTTTAGCTTGACGAGCACCCTGGGTCCTAGACCAGCTTTGAAGAAACATCTGGTCAACCCAATTCTTTAAGGCCATTTTTACGTGGCAGCTTGCTAAGCTACAGAAAGGTTCCGGACCAATAGGCAATGAGTTTGCGCCTGCTCTAGCCAGGCTATCGACAATCTCATTACCAATGTGACCTTCGTGGCCCGGAATCCACATCAGCGTGACACTATTGTTCCTGCTGAGGAATTTCAGGGATTGAAGACAATCCAGGACAGTCTTTGATGACACTCTGTGCGATCTAATGGCCAGCAGTGCAGCTTGACTGTCCGAGAAAATAACAATGTTAGAGCTATTTGGAGCTCTATTAATACAAGTCTGAGCACACACCTGGATGGCGAGTACCTCAGCCTGAAAAACAGTAGGGGTAGTGCCCAGAGCCATGGATATTTTGCTCCTTGGGCCATAAACACCCAGCCCTACCCCTTTATCGGTTTTGGAACCATCTGTGTACCAAAAGGCCGTGCTTCCTCTAAAGAGAGGCCTGCCATGTTGCCACTCTGACCTACTTCGAATAATCGTCGTAAACGGTTTGTCAAAGTCAAGAGTAGCAGGAATGGTATCGGACAAAGATATCATTGGCTCCAAGTTCAGCTCCTTGAGGATCGATAAATGATCCAGCAGGTCTCCTGGCTTAAAGGAGAATAGCTCCCGTAGACGCAGTACCCCTGCCAGAGCCTCTTTTTTCACCACCAGGTGTAGCGGAGGAAGGTTCAGTAGAGCCTCCATAGCCACAGTCGGACAGGTGCTTTTGGCCCCTGTGATACCAAGACAGGCCAGTCTTTGCACCCTGGCCAGCTTAATCATAGCACCCTTTTGTTTGGTCTTAGCCCACCATGCGATGGATGCATATGTGATCATGGGCCTTACGACCGTAGTGTATAGCCAAAACATTAACTTAGGTTTAAGACCCCAGGTTTTTCCCACGAATTGGCGACAAACATGGAGAGATGCAGTTGCCTTGGCAGTTACTCTCTCAATTTGAGATTTCCAGGAGAGCTTTTGATCCAGGATTATGCCTAGATATTTAGCCTCCTTTGAGAAACCTATTTCTTTGCCGTCCACAGAGGGAGCTTTTAAATTTAGCTTCCTTCTATTAGTAAACGGTACGATGACAGTTTTTTGTGGGTTAATACCCAGATTCTTGCTACGGCACCAGCTATGCACATGTGACAAAGCGGCTTGCATGAGGTCTGAAACGGTGCTATCATGACCGCCGCTAACCGTTATGACGATATCGTCAGCATAGGCCTGTGTTTTAAATCCACGGTTATTCAGGTCGGCAAGAAGTTCGTCGATCACGATTGACCATAAGAGGGGTGATAGAACGCCCCCTTGAGGACAGCCTTTAGCAGCAGTTACCGTAATCGATTCACCATTCATCTCAGCAGTTATCAATCTGCTGCTGAGAAGCGACGTGATCCATCTCGCAGTGGGGCGAAGAATGCCTTTTTTTACTGCTGCTTCATTGATCGCGTCGAAGGTAACGTTATCAAACGCACCCTCAATGTCTGCAAAGGCGCAGAGAGAGATTTCCTTTGCCCTGAGGGACTTCTCAATATCTCTCACTAGCACATGAATGGCAGTCTCTGTAGATCTGCCTGGCCGGTAGGCAAATTGCAGACAGTGAAGTGGGCTCGCTGTAAGACCCTCTCTAATATGACTGTCTAAAACTTTCTCCATTGTTTTCAGAAGAAAGGAAGAGAGGCTGATGGGTCGATAGGATTTTGCTTCTCTATTTGATCTTCTCCCCGATTTAGGGATAAAGACTACCCTAGCCTCTCTCCAACACCTCGGAATGTGGGCCAGCGCAAAGCTACCCCGAAAAAGTGGTAGCAGGACCGGTAAGATCTCTTCCAAGCCTCTCTGAAGGAGAGCTGGGAAGATGTGGTCCTTTCCAGCAGCCTTGAAGGGACTGAAGGTGCCAATGGCCCACTCAATCTTACCGGCAGTGAAAATCCTGTTTGCCAGGCCTTTGTTCCTATTATAGGACCGATGGGCAAGTACTACCTCCGATTCAATGTTAGGTTCAAAGGCCAATCCAGGGTTAATTACCTGAGAGCCAGGGAAATGAGTGCTCATTGATAGCTCCAGGGTATCCCTGGTGTTCTCCGTAAAGGACCCTTCAGAGGTCTTGAGAGAGACAATGCCATTAGAGTGATCCTTAGACAGAACTTTGTGTAACCTCGTGGAGGCTGGAAGTTTGTCTATTTCTTCGCAGAAGGCTTTCCATGACCTTCGTTTGGATCTTCTCAAATCTTTATTGTAATTGGTAAGGGCTTTCTTGTAGGGGTCCCAGTTGCCCGAGACTTTAGCCCTATTAAATAATTTTCTGACTTCTCTCCTTTGCTTGCAGAGATCATTGTTCCACCATGAAACCTTTCGGTTAGTGCTTCGAGGTTTCGCAGGGCAGCTGCTCTCGAAGGCTGCGATGATCGTTTCCTGCAGATTGGTAGAGACAAGGTCGAGATCGACCTCAGTAATGAGATTAGTATCCATATGGCTGATTCCTGAACTGAGAGCTGTGCGATAAGCGTCCCAGTCAGTCTGCCGTGGAATCCTAAATGCTTCCGAGGATATTGCAGAAGCTCTCAGGTTAAACCGTATATGTCTATGGTCAGACATTGATGGCTCACTTGAGACGTGCCAGTTTAGTATTCTGGAACTGACAAATGTGCTAGCAAGAGTCAGGTCAATTACCTCTTGCCTAGTCACATTAGAAAAGGTAGGTTCGTGCCCCTTGTTCATAGCCTGTAAATTGTAGGTAGTAATGAAATCAAGGAGGTAATCGCCCCTAGAATTAGTATTGGTGCTTCCCCACACAAGGTGGTGCGCGTTGGCATCGCAACCAATCACTAACTGAATATTCCTCCTAGTGCAGTCTTCCACAAGTCTCTTGACATCTGGTGGTGGTGGGGTAGGCTCTTCACTAGGGAAGTAGGCCGAGGCTATAACGAGCCTGGGCATTCCTACGTCTCCAGGTAGCACTACCTCAGCCGCGACCAGATCTCTGGATGCGAACTGCGAAAGAGGAAGGCAAGTTAGTCTCTTCCCCATGAGCAGTGCTGCTCTAGGGCAGTCATGCTCGGTGGAGTAGATCAACCTGCCAGCATTAGTAGCGAGGCCACATATTCTTCCTCGGTACACCCATGGCTCTTGGATTAGGGCCATATTTAAATTGCCCGAGATAAACTTTTTTTCAAGTATTGCAGAAGCAGCCTTGGCGTGATGAAGGTTTATCTGGACAAGCTTCATATTGGAAGCAGTGCTCATTTCCTGAAGGGATTTTTTCTCCTCCCCTTCTTAGGACCCTTACTGGGCTGTGGAGGTTTACCCCTTGAGGATTGGAGTGGCGATTTTAGGGGCTCAGCCCCGCCTGTAGCGGCAATAGAGGAAGCATCCAGAGTTGCTTCCCCGACGATTCCGCCAGCAGCACCAGCCTCTCTGGAGGCTATATGTTCGCATGTGTCGGATGGTGGGGTACTAGACATTGCCCCAGCCGCCTGCAATACTGAGCTAGTAGAGGGATTCATTACCTCGTTAGAGGACCCCCCAACCACCAGCCCAGAGAGTGCAGTGGTCACCATCCTCACATTGGAGCTTACCTCTCCCATTTCCGGAGCAGGCTCAAGCGAGGCTTCAGATGTTAGCCTCGGGGCATCTGCTTCCTTGGTGATAGGAGCGGAAATGGTCGCGGTTGCTCGCGAAGTGCTGGCGGTCGCTGAGGGGACAGTATGAGCTTGGCCAGAGTCAGCCTTGGACATAGGCTTTTCTGCCGCCTTAATCCTAAGCTGTGCCCAACCAAACTTGTAGCCAATTTGGCCGCCTGTCCGTCTCAGCTCGTCAACTGACCTTTGGTCCACGGAGAACGTCATCTCCGTAAATGGTGGACGGTGCACTTTGTGGAGTACTCTCCATTCATGCACCCTTAGAGCCCTGTTTTGGACCCCTATCCATTTCAACATAATGTCGGTATGGTCTTCGGTTGCAGCCGGGAAATATCCGACCACAACATGGCTGCGCGGCAGCTTGTCTTCGTCCACAGCGACAAGACTAGCTCCTTCCCAGGGCTTAAGGTTAGCCATCACACCTTTCAGCCACGTGGCCGTGGCCGAGTCGGCGCAGGTGATGGCTAGCCACCCCGGGCGCGCAGCGACACCTAGGAACCTCGGCTGCTCTGAGCTTTGTCCCAACTGGGCTATCGCCTCCAGAAGACTCCCTTGCACAGCCGTTAACTGATCCGTGGTCAGGAGAGTCTCTGGGTAGTCAGCAGCGAGCACACCCATTCTGACACTCTCTGCTATTTGGCAGAAGGTCGGCTTTGAAGCTGTTTTAGGCTTCAGTGAGGGTGCGTCGCACTTCTTTGGTGAAGGCTTTTCAGCTGGCTTTCCAGGCCGTGTAGCTGGAGCCTTCGCCCTTTTCGCCGGGGCATTTTGGCCTGGAGAGGATCCAGAGGATCTGCCCCTCTTCTTGTTAGGAAGAATGGCTTTCCTCTCTTCCTCGGGGGCCACGCAAATCCTTTCGGCATCTTCCCGAGAGTAACCAGCATCCATAAGTCGCTTAAAACGTTTGGTGGCTGCGCCACTCCGGTTTTTAGAAGGAGCTTTTGGAATTCCGGTTTGCCGCTCCAATGGAGCAGAAGGTGAGCGCGATTCCGCAGGTGGGCCTCTAAGGAGATCTTCTTCCATTGAAGGAGTGATCTCAGCGTGCTCCACGGCAGTTCGCGGACTCAGACTGCCCTCATTGAAGAGGGATCCCGAAAATTCCCCTTCATTGGGGCCGTGATCGGCACCCTGCTGCATGGGTTCGCAGGGAATGTCCAACTGGTCTTGTAGGTTGGCCTGTTGGGGGGCTATGGAAGCCCCAGAAGTGATTGAAGCGTTGAGAGGTGCTCCATCCTCATTATTATTTTTAAAGGTATCTATATTGATCCCACGAGTTGCGCGAGAAAGGACAGTCGCCCATGGCAGAGCTCCGCATTACCATGGGAAGGCTAATTTAAACCGGAGGTCGCCTGGTATCCGGAGTCCATCGTTAGTAGTACACTAACGCAGTACCATTCATCCCTTCAGCACGATTGTTTACACCTTGGGATTGCGCGCATCTATCTTAGTCAGGGCACCCTTACGGGGCCACGCAAGCCTCACCACCACGTCAAGGTGAAATAGTGATCAATAGATCATTATCTAAATGGGTTGAGGACAAGAAAATAATTCCTGATAACCAGTTCGGATTTCGGGCGGGGCATGACACTATTCATGCCGCGTCGAAACTGGTATCAGACATACAGTGGAACTTCATGAAAGGCCAGTGTACAGGAGCATGTCTGATTGACCTTGAGAAGGCGTTCGATACAGTATGGATCGAAGGTCTTCTCTACAAGCTAGTCACATACGGCATGAATGGGCCTCTGCTATACATGACTTACAACATGATTTCAAAAAAGAAGTTCATCGTCAAAAGTGGGAACTTCACTTCAAGTAGGACCTTTAACATTAAAAATGGTTTGCAACAGGGTGCGGTAAATTCGCCGCTCTTGTTTAATATCTACACGAGTGACCTTATACGTTCACTCCGCTCCGCGATAGCGTATGCGGATGACCTGATTATGTACAGGACAGGGCCGAGGATTGAAGTAATCCAAACGCTTCTGCAACGTGATTTCGAAATAATCGAACGCTATAGTAATGATTGGAAGTTGAAGATCAACTTTAGCAAATGCGAGTCGATCCTTTTCCGGACTACTCTAAACAAAGCTTCACGCGATGTGAGGAGGAACTGGAAAAACTTCCGAATTTCGAACAATGCTGGACAAGCATTGGAAAACAAATCGGTAGTGAAATACCTTGGGCTTTGGCTGGACCAACACTTATATTTCAATAAGAATGTAGGTGCCGCTCTATCCAAAGCAAACAAGGCGTTCCACATGACAAAAAGGCTTTTTTATAGCAAACACCTTGGCCCACGTGTCAAAGTGATCTGCTATCAAGCCTTGGTCAGACCGATTTTGACCTACGGTTGCCCAGTATGGTTCAACATATCTCCTTCATATATGGAAAAGCTTCGGGTCTTCGAAAGACAATGCCTAAGGGCGTGCTTAAGCTTGTATCGAACGCCCGAATCTGGCTTCACTAAGTTTCACGCCAACAATGTCCTATATGACAAAGCATTTGTTAATAGGATCGACAACTTCATAATCAAGTTGATTCGAAACCACGTTGCTAGAGCGATGGAAAGCAGCAATCCTCTTATTCGGGGAACGTTCTACCCGAACACACTTTACCACAGAGCAGCTTGTGAACGCGGCTATATTCCCCCAGAGGCATTTGTATACCTGGATTCCAAGCAGTTGGTACAGGATAGATCAGGGGTTCCTCTCTTCTATCACTTAAAACGCAACGCGTGTGATAAACGTTATGCGTTCAGCCAGGAAGAAACGCAGGCTCAGGATCTCCTGAGGTTCAGCACGCGGATCTCGGAAAGAGATAAAAAAGACGCCTTCAATGCTAGTAGTTGGTACTGGTGGTTGGAGGACGTTTAAATGTTGCGTATTCGCCCTATCAAATAATATAGATTAGTATTACTTATAGACTAGTTTATTTTTAAGGAGTAGCCTAGGCTATATAGGATTTAGCTCTAGTTTTTACGGTAGTAATAAATATAGGCTAAGTAAGTTAGGTTAACGGTGCGGACTTCCATGAACCCCTGTTGTTCTCTCAAACTCGGATCTATGGAAGCCCGTCGCCTGGACGGAGGCCACCTGAGGCAGTAACACCTCCGCTGTCCCCGCCCAGATAGTCTCTTTTTAGTATTAAAATAGCTTAAGATTTATGTTTTATTAGGGGAGTAGAGTAGGGTGGGCTTCCATGAACTCTTAACGCTTAACACATCTCGAGCCCATGGAACCCCATCGCCTGGACGGGGGCCAGCCGAATCAACAATGCTTCTGCTAGCTCCTGCCCAGATAACTAGGCTAGTTAGGCTAAGTAAGTTAAGTTAGTCTAAGTTTTATTTTATACAAAAAAAATATATATACATAGTTTCTAAGTTTTTACTTTCCACTAAATTTTCTTAGAAGTAAGCAAAAAATAAAATAAAGATCTTTAAAGGAAAAAAAATTATAAGTTTTTAGCCGAAAGGCATAAGCTAGATAAGATAGAGAGTAATTTAGAGCGCCTGCTGAGGGTCAGTAAGTTAGATAGTTTAGAATAGGATAGAATAAGTAGCTTTAAGCATTAGCTACATTTTTAGTAGGTTAGATATAAGATATGAAAATAAAAATGCTTATTTAAAAAAAAAAAAAACCACGTCAAGGTGTAGATACGTCGGCGAGGTTTGCAAGTACTAACTACATATAACCATGTAGTTTTGTAACCCTCTAACTTACTTTCACGTAAAATGTATCAGTGAACGCACTCCTACCTATCTATGCTTTCACCCTATCAACTTCTAGAGTTATAAGTCGTAAAAATCAAAATTTTGGTTGTTTAACTAAAATTTCAACTAAAACTACTCTTTTCCCTAAAAAATACATACATGGTTAACCAATATTTGGAAAACCAGAATTGGAAAGCTTAGAATAAGTCCACCCAATTTTTATGCTATGGCCTTTACTTTTGAAGTTATAAGCAATTTTGATGTTAAAATTGGCCTAATTTGGTGGTTTTTAGTAGTTTTTTTACCTAAGCTTTTTCGAAAAGTATAAAATAATCACACAGCGGGCACATCTGTTTTTTTTTTTTTTTTTTTTTTTTTTGTGACAGACTAGAGGCTTAGGGAATGTCCCTTTGTACTGTCGACAATCTATTTTTTCGTATAGGGTGAATGTCGGATAGCAGCTCTACTTTGTAACCCCTGAAAGAAAGAAAACTCGGTTCATTGGCCGTTCGAGGACGGGTTGTGACAAAGCAGTTTCGTACAAAAGAGAATTTGAGAGGTGAGCAAAGAGGTGAGCAAAGATGGGCTTTGTTACCTTCCCCTTATAAATGAAAGAAAAATTCGTAATAAAATTGTTGTTGATGGAAATTACCAAAGATCAAAAAGAAAGTAAAAAAAAAAAAACCAGATAGACCTTTTTTCTCGTTTCCCTTATCCCCATGTAAGTTATTACCCCCATTGTTTTTTGCAAGTCTTATTTCTATTAGAATTTATTTGTCAAAAGTTCGCTTCGTCATTATTTACTAATTTTTTTCTTTCTATTTCTTAATAAAACTTGTTCTGTGTTAATTTCTTGTTTGTTTTATCGGCTTCTTTAAAATACCTTCCCAGACTCTTCAAAGTTATAATAAAAAAATTGATTGATTTCAGATAACCGGTTCTGATTGGTTACATTTATTGGCCTGATAATTTTCCAGTAATTTCTTTTTTTTTTTTGGCAGGAATATTTTTTTAGTCTCTTATTCTTTAATCAAGAAGACTTGTTCGTTTTGATTTAGTTATGTATTTATTTTTCTATTATTGTTTACTTTTTTTTTAAATCAATAAAATTCTTACTTTTGAATACTATTTCTTAGCTGGGTTTTTTCCAAATAGTGCCTGTAAATCACGACGATTATTTCTATTCTGATTTGTTTATATTTTTTTCTTGCTGGTTAGCTTTTACACCTATTTAATGCGATTTCTTTACCAAGAATTATTCTTTGCCAAACTGAGAAAGATTTTGAAACGAGCAAAAATAAAAGAAGAAGAGTTCGTCCAATTTTTATAACGCATAGTTTATTATTATACTCCTGTAAGTCTGCAAGAGTTCATATGTTTATTAAAAATTTAAATTTTTACATTTATGGGGTTTTTATATTGGTTTGTAATATTTTGATTTTTTTGTTTTTCAAATATAGCTTTTCCAACATCTCTTGTTAATTTGGTATCAATCTATTGTTTTCCAGTAATTCTAAGAGGGGGAAAAATTATTAGTTTTCTAATATTATATTAAAAAAAGGTCGATTAACTGTTATAAGGTTTTACATCCACCGAACTGAAATATTGAAATTAGATTTGATCAATTTGTTTAAGATGTTTATGGTATTGTCTCTAAAAAAATAAACTTAATAGGAAAGGAAATTAATTATAATCCTTGTTAAATAAAGGTTAAAGCTTATATATCGAAAGAAAACTTGACAAATCGAGAGTCTACACAAAGTTTTGATTTTCATAAAATGCATATTATTTATTGAAATCGGCACTGAAATATTGTAACGTCAACTGCTGGGGATTTTTAAAATTTTTGTTAGATGTGGTTACAGTTCTCGAGCCCCTTAAGGTATTTTTCAGTGTAAAAACTGCCAGGAATATGTAACAGCAGTGCCATCCCCCTCGCGGAAATTTGCTGTTTGGCACATAGAATGTCCATAGTTTTGCAGCGTCCTAACCGCCACGACGAATCAGGAAGCTAATCTATACATAAACAGTCACTTTATACATTTTTGCAAAACTAAAGTATGAATATTTCTCATTTAAAAAAAATCAAGATGGCGGTTCCAAAATGGCGCCCGATTTTTGCATTTGTGCTTTGCGGCCCTCTGACATATAGAGGATATGACAGGTAGAGTACAATTAGCTGTTTGGCGTCAATCCAAATTCAAAATGGCGGCCAACACAAAATTGTGACTTATAATAGACTAAAAAGTAAAAAAATATGACCGATCAACGTCAAATTTTACACAAGCTCGTAGTTCGCGGGGTAAGACTTTTGAAAACGGTGCCAACTAGTAGTGAGTTTCATTGCACTAACTGTTGCTTCGAAAATTGTTTTTTTCATTTATTTGTTAGGCTTATGACTTAATATATCGTCCCGAAAACAGGTGTTTTGTACCGCCTTCAAAAGTGATTCTTTTTTCTAAATTCAACGAACGAAAATAGCGCATAGGACGAACGGTTTTTCAATTCACTACAAATGTCCTATTGAAGGTAACGTGATTCATCCAGTAATTTTTACGGTATACGCAAAAAACGAAACAAACCCCTTTTTTGTTGTTAATTATTGACTAAAATTTGGATTGTTTTTGGGTTTTAGTAATCTACAACTGGTCTACAAGCTGCTGAGTGGAGAAGACTTATGGACACTGCACTGTTCGGCCATGTAACTACATGTCACCGAAACTGAATTTCAATCCAAGTTTCGATGTCCAGATCCCCAACAGAGAAGTATGGGAAAATTTCCAGCCTGACAAGAGCTATGACGTATTTTTATTAGTGTGGGCGCTGGAGTTTTCTACCCAGTCGTTAAACCTACAAAAATACTGCCGAATTCTCCTTCCAGGGTTCCGATCTTCAAAGCAATTCAGACAAATCCAAGACAAGAAGCTAAACAGTTATCAAGTCACTATAAAACTTTCATCACCATACAACTTACTTTCGTTGGCAGACTCTAGGTGTAGCAGTTGAACAGCAAGCGTAGATCACGCGATCTCCTCATGATGGCGCGGAATGGCATCTCCATCATACTAGGTTGGTATGCCTTGGGCTACTTTAAAACTCCGATGCAAACAGCATACAATGCAACCAACGAAAAAGTAATGGATGGATCTTAATAAATGCACTTTGGTCTAAATAACCTGGCCCTCTTTTTTTTTTTTTATGTGTTAGTGCTAAGCTCAGGAGTCACCCTTTATACTACTAGTCCGTCATGTCAATTGTCACGTCATGGTGCAATGTCTAGCAGTAAGCTTAGTACGGGGGAGGGGTGGGGGGAATAGGTTAAGGATTATAAAGGTACGGGGGGGTATTGAAGAAGGTGGTGATGAACCCTGCGTTTGAACTCTTGGATGTTGTAGGAGCTCGGAAATACCGACTACGAGAGATTATTCCACAGTCGAGTTGTTCTATTTACAAACGAATTCATATCTTGTTGAGTGCGTGAAAGAGGGAGTTGCAGGTGCAGGGAATGGGACGAGTGGGCTAATCTGGTGTTGCGGGTATAAGATTGCCGTGGAGGCAAAAGAGCGTTTAACTCGGAGGAACAGTCACTATGATAGTAGCGATAAAATTTTGTCAGTGCTGCTACATTCCTACGGTGGCTTAGGGGGTCGATGTTGGAGCAAGCGGTATCGTCATTAATTAACTTAAGGGCCTTTTTTTGGACCTTATCTAACCATGCTAAGGTTGTTATTGGAGCGCCGCCCCAAACGAGGGAGTTGTAGGCAAGGCAAACTAAAAGATCACCAGTGGATCTTTTTTGTCGGAAGCCGTATTGTTTGTCGTTTATAAGTTGGTTGGATTCTAGATATCCCATAAGCTTTTTGTTAATTATCGTCTCCATGGTTTTGGAGAGGATAGAAGTGATTGCTATTGGGCGGTAGTTGGAGGGAAGGCTGGAGTTACTCTTCTGATCTCAGGAGGACCACTTCACTACTAAGCCTCGGGAGACAAGATAACTCAGTTATAGTGGGAGTGCTGAGCGGACACTGTCTTATAGGGATGAATGCAACCCGCTTACCTGGCCCTCTTGAGAAGGTCTTGAGACCTACGAATTTTGCAGAAGCTGTAAGAATCCGGACGAGGAAGAAAGTGTACTAAATCTCCTCTGTCACTGCTCAACCCTAAGCAGAAGGAGACTATCCACATTTGGACTTAGAAGATTCATTACTTTCTCGGGATGGTTTAACGAAGAAACGAACTTTTAACATCAGGTTTAAGGTGGGATCACTATGGCATAACAATGGGCCTATTCTTTTGGACTAGTGTATGAGGTTAAACCAACAGCTCAGCCTAACCTAACCTACCAGTGCACTGACCAATAGGGAAACGTGCGGCCAAACGGACAAATCTATATAAAACGTACTGCCAGAGAGTACCGAACATATTTTTTGTAGTTGTTCGGCTCTGGTTAAGATCAGACATCGTGCATTTGGAAATCTTTTCTTACAGAGATCTAAGAAGAGACTTCGAAGCTTAAATTGAGAGATATGATCCGATGGTAGGATATGACAAGTTGTTGGATTGTATTCCTGTTCTCGGACTCGGATGTGGCTGTCGCCTTTACCTATAGCAATTGTTTCACTGAAGGAACGTTATTCTACCTACCTGCAAGGAATCTTATACAATTTAGGTGACCTTCAACTATTTCTGGCTTAGATGTTAGAAAAAACCAGATTTTATACCATGAGGGAAGTGCCCAGCAATTTTCTTCACTTTTTGTGTCAAAGCTACTGCGGCTCAAGGTTCTTAGTAACCAAACGTTGTTACCTGCTTTACTTTACTTTGGACTATAGTCTTTTTTAACTTTATTAAATATTAATATTTTTTATTGAAAAAAAAACATGTTCATTAAAAAATTACACAGTAGAGGACTACCTTAAACAACACTAAATTATCATCACCATTTACAGTTTACACGGCATGCGGAGTATATGGATAAATAATCTTACAGTAAACAAAATACAAAAACCAAATACAGAATGAATATTTCATAGTCTTGTCTAAACACCACATGCTGAAATGATTAGAAAATATAAATTAATAAGTGTTGAGTAGTTTCGGATTTAAAACTTACATTTTCATGTTCCTTTTGGCCACTGGAATTAAACTATCTGGGGTTTTTAAGATGTACCTTCTAGTAGCTAAAATACAACTTTCGAAGTACTTCACAGCATCCACTTCGATTTTTTCGATAACATATTTATATCTTTCGGTGTCATTGATTTTCTTCCGACATTTAACAGCTGTGGAGTTGTCGAAACTCCATTGATTGTTAGCGTAGAACTCCAATACTTCTATTCCCTTGCCAAGTCGGCGTTGAACACGGCATAATCTGTTTGGAAAAGGTGTGTTAAAAATAATGTTTTACATTGAGGATGAAATTTGCTTACATAGGCGGGAATCTTAAGCACCACAGTAAACAATCAGCCAGTACAGCTGGTAGCCACATGAAGAATAGCAGGCAAAATTTATGATATAACTGGCTTCTGGTGGGGCTTCCTCCAGGATACCATGCAATGCCATTCAGCGGGAGCCTATTCTCAATTATCCATCTGCCATGGTAAATAACCTCCTTCCATGAGACCTTGAGTTCATTTGAGCTAGTCATGTGCGTGACACGTTGGGTGAAGTCATTGGTGGTAAGAGTATTCCAGGTGGTGATCAACATTCCGTTTACAGCAAGATCCACCGGTAAAATGTCAGTGTATGCATCGATATTGCAGTACATGGATCGAAGGACGCCCTTTCCAGCAGCTATCAGGAGACCCGTTGGCCCATTTATACTATCACTCCATCCAGGTAGAGGTTCTTTCCATATTGGCGTCACTATGGATGGGCGATGAATGAATGTTGGAAGCTCATCGAAGGTCTTAACTACGAGATCTTCAGAAAGGGCTTTCGTAAATGCATATGCATTTGGATAGTGCCCCAACAGCCTAAAACAAAATAAGGATTAAGGATATTTTCTATTTTAATTGTTGTTTAGTAATTTTACTGTTTTTTCAAGCAATTGACAGTGTCATTGTCTAAGGCTTCACAAATTCTAATCATCTCTTCTGGATCGGCTGGCGGATCGTATGGTTTCTCCATGAGGTGTGGAACATGCAAATGGCAATATGCAGTTGATACGTAAGCAAAGTACTGTAAGAAAATATCGATAATTAATATTAAAACATAATCAAGAATCATTTACTTTTAATTGTTTAAACTCTCTCATAAAATTCAGCATCAGTTTAGTCCCCCTTGTATTACATAAAATTGCCTGTCGAAGTTCTTCGTCAAATCTGCAGTAAAACAATATATTGTAATTTAATGATATTTATTGTTCTATTGTAAAACGAATTACCTTACTGTTGCTGCACAGTGATAAACAATTTGAGCTTCATCTGCTAGGAGTTTTCTGTCTTCTTGAGACATTCCCAAATCGGGTAGCGATACATCCCCTCGTATGGGAATAACTTGTTTTAGTATCGCTTCCTCGCCACGTTCTTTCTTAACAAGGTCGAAAAGCTACAAAAAAATTAATCTAGGCTTAGTAATTTTATTTAACGATATAAATTAAGGAATAAGGTTTAGCCAGGTTTATTTAAAGATGAAGTATATGAAAATTTATTTGCAGTAATACGAAATATAGATAATCGTATACAGAGAGTAAGACAATGTCCAGAGCTTGTATAAGAACAATAGAGACAATATAAAAAGAGTGAAGGAGATGGCAGCGAAAGCAAGAACTTTCCAAAACCCCTTTAGTATCAAGTTGATACTATTAACACATGGACAACACAACGTTGGCTCACTATAACAAAGTTTTGTACTTATTGAGTTAAGAATTCTACAAGGTTCTACGTGTGTTAATCTATCTTTTTTCAAAAAAATACCACTATATGGCAGCACTTCATGGCAGCACGTATTCAATTTTACATAGTTCCATGTTGTTTTTCGTTACAAAAAGAAATTACGAAGTTTTATGTTAAACATAGAACCATTGAATTGAAATTAACATAGAACTTTGTAATAGTGAGCCAGAGACAAGTTGATACTATCAACACACGGACAAGTTCTGCAAATCTCTGTACGCCTATAATCAAAAATCAAAAACTAATCATAAAGCCTATGCCAAGATAAGGAGCACTAGTGTAGTACCATATAATTCTACTCAATTTCGTACGGCCAGTTCTAAAAAAACGGACTAAGAGATTCCTTTTCGACCGTTCAATATAGGTAGTGTTGGACGGTGCCGCATCTAATCCACACTACAACTCGGCCGGGGTAACTCAAGGATTAATTCTTTCACCCGCTCTTTCCCTAATATTCATAAACGATATGCTTTCAATCCCTTCCAACCATGACTACTCTGCGTTATTCCTACGCTTTCGACAATATAAAAGTAGCACGTGCTAGACCATGTCTTCACCAATGTGAACTATATCTAACTCTATCAACAGGAACATCAAACTTATTCTTGATTGGGGCCGCAAGAATCGTGTTGAGGTCAACCCCTCCAAAACGAAGTACTGTCTCATTATAAAACTTGTACAGAACTACCTCCTGTTTCAGTGGACAAAATAAAGCTTGCAGCAGATCCTTCTCTTAACATTCTGATCTATCTTATTATTTTTTATCTTTTAAACCAAGCTTGTTATTGGACATTGCACGACATGACAGACTGGTACAACGGGTGATTCCTATGATCGGGTTTCCCACATAAAAAGAAAAAGCTACATTCTGAAGTAGAGAAACCCGGTGTTCACTCTACTATTGTCAACGTTATGGTGGGAGCTCCCTAAAGCGGGAAAGATATAAGATTGTAGTGGCTTGAGGATCTCAAAATTCAAACAACCTTCTGTCTACATCAAGAGAAGAAGTGTATATCCTGGGCTTTCCTTTGGATGTCGCAACGTGGGCTGATATGGTACTCGGATATTTCAAGACCCTCCGGGATTACAGGGCAATGAAAAGGGGGCTCCTTGGACAGACAGGGCTCTGGTAGTGTACTCATAGTTCCGGAACTTGCTATTGAGGCACATACCAGTCTGGTGAAAAAGGCCCTACACCGTCGAAAATACGCCGAACACTGAAGGTCCATATCCACATTTGGCCTGATTGCATCCATGCGGGACACACACCGAGAGTAGTAAACAAGTACAATTTTACCAGTCAGTTCCCACCTTTCCGTGTCCGCACCGCGTCAAATTACTTGTGTTTAGTTTTTACGCCGACACGGTGCGGATATGTGTGTCCGCCGGCCTTTATAAGAATATATTAGACCAGCTTCATGCTGTAAACATACTAAGGGCGACGGCGACGGTGCACACAAATTAAAAAGCACACACAAGAATAATCATCTTCGACATCCGAATGCTACACACGCGCACAGGAACATACGAGAATAGCAACACAATCCCATGTCACACCGCCCAGGCAACTTTGAGGGGCGACGGCTACGAAATAGAACTTGGATTGATTGAGCCGCCACGCTCGGCGACCTCGTCGTCGAGTGGTCTGCATATTGTGCTGCACCCTTCATACTCATAGAAAAGCTGTGTGTTCTATTCGTTTTTGCCAGTCGCTGTGGGAACTATTTTCGCCCTTAGTATGTTTACAGCATCAGAAGTGATCGTGTTGGGCGCGGGTGAGTAGTCAGAACCTCTGCTGTGGATCGCAATAAATCATGATGCGTTGGAGCTACGCCTCCTAAAATGAGCAGTTGCGATCGAGCTCGCAGATGGCATGAGGATAGTGCTTGAAGAACGGTGCCTCGATCAGATTGAATTGTAAGCGAACGAAGTGATCTGGGAGATGGAAGTGCAGCCAGAAAGCGCTAGACTGACGCTTCCTGAGCACAAATGAAGCTATGCTGATCAACAAACTGAGAAAAGCAGTGTCCTTAAAGAACAAGGTGTGTGAACAGATTATTCACTAACAGCCCGCCCAGGTACTTTGAAGTAATGATCGACCGGTGGCTACATTTTAAAGCACACTTGGAGGGTCCAACTATGCGGCATGGGTAATAGCGAGGATTATCCGCATAGACATACTGGCGATAGAAGGCATGCATCTCTATCATCTAGGATTATGTTAGAGGGCAACCAAATATAACGCAGAGGCAGATGACTCACTGCATCTCGGTAAAGTTTTGGGAAGGGAAGTGGGAGGAGCCTGTTAAAGGTTGGTAGACCCACAGATTTATCCCAAACGTGAGGAGATGGGCTACGATCGGGCATGGAGAAGTGATTTATAACCTCACACAGTTCTTCAGTGGACATGGTGGATATATAGGGCCTTATCATGGTTGGCGCTTGAAGTGACAAATGGCGCGGCGAATGTAAAAAGGAATCATAATTCTCGAAAAAAAAAAACTGACATTTGTCAGAAAAACGAATTCAGGCGCATCATAGTTGGCATGCTCTCAGCTCTGATTTCTGCTTATTCCCGAGACTCGAAAAACTACTCTCAAGACATCCTTTTGACTTGATTGAAGAGAAACAAGCTAAGATACAATTGAAGAAGGTTTTTGCGGGCCTTTCCCGAAATATATTTCAACCACTGACTGTGTCTCGATGACTGGAAAAAACTTTGACATAACTGCATTCAATACGGAGAAAAGCCGGTGTTTTATTTAGAAAGTCATACTATTTTTGACCAAAATGTTATAATATACTTATCTTACCACATTACTTAATGTGTCTTTCAACCTCTCCTGTATAGGTACGCCTTTTTTCTCTCTAATTAGAACGTATATTTTATCGATATCTGGGCATAATCTAAGTAATAGTACAAAAAAATATTAAATTATAATAATTATTATTAAAATTCCCATTATTTACCTCAGAAATTTTTCAAGTAAGACTTTTCCAAGAAATCCTGTTGATCCTGTGATAAGTAAAACTTTTCCACTGAATAATTTTGCAATTCTGTCTTCTGGTGCATTTGCGTCATTATCTGTGATAGAATTTGGGGGTTGTTCGGTCGAAATTGTTTCCACCATTTTGAAAAGAGTTTTATTATCTAAAATATGAATTAAAACAAAATATTATATTAAACAAAAATTTAAGGGAAGATATAGGTAATTGTAAAAATATATTTAAGAAAATGTTGAAAGCGGAACCGAAAACGAATGAAACCCTTCACGAAAAGGGTTGAAAAATTTTTGTGCATTCACCATTATGTAAAATCTCGAAATCTCCGATATTTCGAAAATGATACCCAAGAATATTTCCGTGGAATTATAATATAACGATGGTTAAGTTCAAATATTACAGATGACAGTTAAAGGTAATGCTTGATCCGTAATATTGAAAATGATGATGTTCACGAGTGTTGCTATCAGAACAGAAGCAATAATCAGATAGCAGAATAAATAATAAAGGAAAAACCCTCATAAGGAAATGAAATATTGTACATCCTTAGAAAAGCTTTGCCGTTCTTAGATGAGAAGGTTGTAGACTTAGCTGGTCCCAAATACCTTATGTACAAGTGAGCAGAGATGCAATTGGTTTTTTTACTTATCCGATCAACGGCCGACTTTATACCCACAACACCAGATTAGCCCACTCGTCTCATTCCCTCCACCTGCATCTCCCCCTCTCACCCACTCAACAAGATAGGAATTCCTTTGTAAGTAGAACAACTCGACTATGGAAAAATCTCCCGCAATCGGTATTTCCGAGCTCCTACAATATCCAAGAGTCAAATGCAGAGTTCATCGATATTTTCTTCAACACTCCCCTGAACCCTCATAACCCTTAACCTATTCCCCCGTACTAAGCTTTCTGCTAGACATTGCACCATGACGTGACAAACGACATGACGCATGGTACAATAATACAAGGTAGGTAGGCTCATAAGGAAAAGCTCTGGCTTCGTGACGTCACTCAGATCTCAGCAAAGATTATCTATTACAATAAGATGTGACACTCTCGACGTTTTCGCTTATCTATTTTTGACCTTGGTACCGTTATTTAAACGACCTTGCCGGAATTGTAAGAAATAGATAGCGATAGAAAAGCCATTTGTAAGAAAAGGATGCAATATGATGAGGAACGAAGTGGAAATGAACACAATTTTTACAGGGTGTGCATATAATTTAATGAAATTTTTTGGTTTAAAATTAAATTCTTAAATTCTTCTAAACCAATAATTTCTTCTTTGCTTTTATCAAAATATAAATTGGTTTTAAGGGAAATTTCGTCTAAGCAAATTATACAGTTTTTTGCCATGTTCGGTAAATTTTGAATTTTTAATTTTAACGAAGTGAACAAGCCTTCGTGGATACCGGGACCGGAGGGCCAGTTTTGAATGAATCTCAATAGAGTCCTTTTGGACGGAAGATTCATATTTTGTGCCAAAAAATGGTAGGCGGAAGGTGCTATAAAATATACACTTAAGCAAAATTTCTTAAAATTATTCGAATATCTCCAACCTTTAGGTGTATGTTGAAGATTTTTTACGTGGTTTTCAATTATGCGTGCTAATTCACCAGGTAAAACGCGTTTTGCTTTCTGTATAAATGAAGCATCACTTTCCTTATCTTTTCGCAACTCTTCAAGTTCCTTTTTTAGATCGTCGCACTCCTTTCGCAATTTTGTTACGTCATCTTCCGTAAATTTTGCCTTACTATCTGTTTGTGTATATTTATGCGTTGTAGGAAATATCGCGTTATCATTATCATTACCCGACATAGTATCTTCTTCTATGCATTGTGCTGTAGAAGTTTCCGAAATTGGCGTTGGCGTATCTACACTTTTTGGCGGGACCAACAAAGTATTATCCATAATTATAACTTTGGAAGTAGTTTCTTCTGGAATTGAATTTGAAGCGCTTAGTTTAACTGGATACGCCTTTCGTTTTAACCGATTTGTTTTTTTTTTTTGAAAGCATATTTTCATCGAAGTGCTTTTCACAAACCCGGTAATCTTCCGACAATTTTACATTTAGCATATCCGTTTTATTCAAATTCCCCAACCATATTGCTCTCCTAGCACTATTCACCGGTAATTTAAAAAATTTCACTTCTAAACTGTCATTTTTTTTGGCACCACATACCAAACACTTAATATGGTGCTTACCCATTTTTAAAAATATTTCGAGAGTAAAAAAATGAATAAAATAATTTTTAAAAACTAATTAAATTTCCTACCCCGAAATTTCGCAGCCCTTATAACGCAAAGCAACCAGTTGGTTCTGGGTCGCTTATAAAAATTCATAAAAAGCACGTTGAAAACTATACCCGCACCACAAAGCAACGTCTAACACTCTCTTTTAGTTTACTATTTTTAAAAATACTTCAAATAGAAATACTTACTTCAAATAATTCGATTACAATTTTGTATTAAAATGAAATAATTTACGGCGTAATCTTATTATATATTAAAATTTTTTTGGATCAGGCTGTAACCTTGCTGGTTATCTGTACTAAACGAGTGCGATCGTTCCAGGTCGCCTTTAAAACTATGGGGTGAAAAAATTCTCAAGTTGTAATGCGTGTAGGGGTTTCACATGTGTTTCCTTTATTTCAATTCCACATTTCCCTATGATTTATATTGCGCGAACTGCTTGAGAATGAACAACTAATACCATGACGATTGCTCCAGGTCGCCTTTAAAAATGCATTATGAAAAAATGTGACTTTATTTATTGTACACATTTTATGGGTGGGGCGTAACTTATGTGATGTTGTTTCGTACCCTTTCTTTTTTATGGGAATTTTCATAAGGGAATTAATTAGAAAAAAAGCACTGTAGCTATTCTTTTTCAACTAATAGGAGATTTTTGTTGATGTGGTTATAAGGAATTGTAAATGGGTTAGTAAATCAAGAGTGTCACATCTTATTGAAAATAGATAATCTTTGGATCTCAGTTTGTAAGGGAAAAAAGCTTTCCCCTGACGTCACTCAGATCTTTTCTCTAACAAATTGCGTATAAGCTTTTCAAGATGGAAACAGAGCTTTTCCTTATGAGCCTACCTTGTAATACCATGACATGACGGACTAGTAGTACAAAGGGTGGTTCCTGAGCTTAGCACTGCCACTTAAAAAAACATTACCTCGGAGAGAGATTTTTATTTACTTTAACGCAGTGGTTTCCAAACTTGATACTGCGGCCCCTGTTACAAAATAAAACCCTTAGGCCACTCTAATAAAAAAATGTAAATTTGCATACTAGATGGGGTGCGTTATTATTGAGACCTTCGGTTTTTCAAGATGGAATAACTCTACCATTTTTTAGCCGATTTTGACAAATGAGCAAGATTTATTTAGAATATTCTTTACCATTTATTTTAAATCAGTTTTTGAATACATTGCCGATAAAATGACCACCTGCATTCGATACACAAAAGGCAGCTCTTTTCGAGCGTTATAACAACTATTTCTGTTCGTATGTTAGCTTTGCGTTCGTCAGTGGTCTTCGTCTTGATGGCATAAACTTCACTCTTGCAACAACTTCATTTTAGAGGCCGCAAGCAATATGACAAGGTGCGGCGCGGCGTGTCGTTGAAAATAGGTTCGTCAGACCAACATCCAACGATAGCATGCGCCGTCGAAAGTTCTCGGACTTTGAAGAAAAATGGTCCAATGATGGTTCTTGATCACACTCCGCCCCAAACAATGACTTTCTCGTCCTGCAGTGGTGTTTTGTGAATGACGTGTGGGATCTCTGTTTGCCAATATTGTTTATTGACTTCGCCAGAGAGTGTAAAATGAGCTTCGTCCGTCATCAAAATTTTTGCTCGGCATCTATCATTCTTGCGACGGCATTTTCAATACAATTACAATTTCAGCACATTTTTGCTACAATTTTAGCACATTTTTTGATGTAAATAGACTCATAGCTAAAGTGGTACTTTGGTGTTCCAGAATTGCGTATATTTGTCGAAATCGGTTAAAAATGTCCGAGTTATTCAATGTTGAAATACCGATGGCCTAGGTGGCGTTCATACATATGTATGTAAAATAAAAAAGACACGAGACAAGTTAAAATGAGTCAAAGAATTAAAAAAGATAAAATCATCCGCGCACCCCTTTCAGCTATGTAAAAGCGACTCCTTGGGGGTCGTGCTCCCCCGTTTGGAAACCGCTACTTTAACGAAAAGATCCCATGAGAAACTAAAGCATTTATTGGATTTAAAATAAATTAAAATTACTTTTCGACTAGAATTCATATTCGAACATTCGTTCGAATAAAATCTTTTATCATATTAACAGTATCTATTATATTGAGGGGTTTTTTGTGTTTGGCTAAAGACTTTTAATCTTATCTATTGTATGCGGTAAATAAAGCTGGTGAAATTTTTCAAGTGGAACTTAGCAGAATTTCAGATGCCTATGGCAACAGGCTTAATACAATTTAACTTCGCAAAAAATATTTAAATCTACGAAAACACGCGCATATAAAATACATCCGACTATATATGTAAAAGAATTGTTCACGCACAATGTTAAAGTAATGTCACACTGTTAGATCAACTTGGTTATTGTCTCAATTTAAAGTGGTAGTAAAATCTCGTCCTTTTTCATATGTAAATAGTCTGGAAATTTCATAAAAATCCCATAGAAAGAATACATTTCTACCAAAGACATTGAATACCTTTGCAGATGGGATGGTCACGAGATATCTACGATAAAATAACCTAGAAAGAACATTTATTAATGCCAACATTTTATTCGAAATTTGTTGGATACAACAATGGCTGACGTAAGTTGAACGGAACTGGTTTCTATTATAACTTTGTCTTATGAAAGAATCATGATTTAGGGCCGTCAAAATTCTTATTTTTGTTATTTATATTTTAACAGATTTCATCCAGTTGAATAGAATATGGGAAGATCATGGCCACGCGTTCTCAATAACAATTGTGCCATAATGATAGAAATTCAAAGAATATTTCATTGCAATAAACAAATTTCGCTTTTTCTAGACTGTAAAGAAAAATTGTTTTCATTCATCGCGTTTGGTTGTTGCTATAAGCGAACCTGTTTCAATTCTTAAGAAGTATGAATCTAAATTAGAAAAGATGGGCTTCCCTTGAGAATTATATAATCTGTAAAGAATAACGTCTATTTTTGAATCTAGTTTCTATGTGAATTGCATATTTAAAAAGAACAGCCTTCGTAGTATTAATCGATCATGTCCTTGGCTCTCCTGCTTCCTGAACGGAATAACAGAATGGGAGCGAGAGTATTTTCGAAATATCCAAATCTAGCTTGTTTGCTGAGTCTGGAGAAATTACATGTCAAGTTTAAGAAATGCAGAGATGTTAGCTCTACTTCAAGCGTTGAATGACTTAAATGAATGTGAGGAAAAAACATTACCATAACACTGAACAATAAGCCTCGGGGGGCCTCGGTAGCCTAGGGAGTAAGGCGTCTGGCTACCATCTCAGAGGTCCCGGGTTCGAATCCCGGCCAGCCCCACGGCCCTTCGCCTTTTCCACTTTCCCACCTACATAACTTTCCTTCTTTCTTCTGCCCTCTAAGGACTTTATCGTTTAGTTGAAGAGATTCAACTCATTTCAGGAGGCACATCACTCCAGCGAGTTGTTTCTCGATTACATATACCTCGGACTCTGCCTAACGAAGAGCTTATGAGATCTGCTGGCCCGGTATGACCCGGAGGAAACTAGTCGCGTTGACGACAATTATTATATAGAAGACGAGCAGGAGAAAGTGGCTTTTGTGGGGAGCAATTACCAGGGAATTTATTCCGTGAACACTTCTGTCTACGCGAATTCTGACTTTGATAATAGGGCTTTGCTGAACCACTTCAGAATATCCAATGAAATCGAAGCTTGGAAAACCGAGAATCGAGCAACTCTCGAATTCAATGAAGACTGCCCAGCAAATGATATCCCAGAGGCACAAGCGAACCCCGGTCTCATTGGAAAAATCGAGCTCATGCTAATTTTTCGTCAGTTAAATAGTAAGAAGTCGTCAGGTGTTGACGGTATTCCGAACATTGTCCTAAAGCATTTGCCCCTAGTAGCCATCGATATATACACCACTTTGTTTAACAATGCGTTAAACAATGCTCATTTTCCAGACCATTGGAAAACAGCAGTGGTGTATCCGATTCCAAAAAAAGGCAAAAACAAAAGTAACCCTGCGAATCTTCGATCAATAAGGAAAAGGCCAGTGTACAGGAGCATGTCTGATTGACCTTGAGAAGGCGTTCGATACAGTATGGATCGAAGGTCTTCTCTACAAGTTAGTCACATACGGCATGAATGGGCCTCTGCTATACATGATTTACAACATGATTTCAAAAAAGAAGTTCATCGTCAAAAGTGGGAACTTCACTTCAAGTAGGACCTTTGACATTAAAAATGGTTTGCAACAGGGTGCGGTAAATTCGCCGCTCTTGTTTAATATCTACACGAGTGACCTTATACGTTCACTCCGCTCCGCGATAGCGTATGCGGATGACCTGATTATGTACAGGACAGGGCCGAGGATTGAAGTAATCCAAACGCTTCTGCAACGTGATTTCGAAATAATCGAACGCTATAGTAATGATTGGAAGTTGAAGATCAACTTTAGCAAATGCGAGTCGATCCTTTTCCGGACTACTCTAAACAAAGCTTCACGCGATGTGAGGAGGAACTGGAAAAACTTCCGAATTTCGAACAATGCTGGACAAGCATTGGAAAACAAATCGGTAGTGAAATACCTTGGGCTTTGGCTGGACCAACACTTATATTTCAATAAGAATGTAGGTGCCACTCTATCCAAAGCAAACAAGGCGTTCCACATGACAAAAAGGCTTTTTTATAGCAAACACCTTGGCCCACGTGTCAAAGTGATCTGCTATCAAGCCTTGGTCAGACCGATTTTGACCTACGGTTGCCCAGTATGGTTCAACATATCTCCTTCATATATGGAGAAGCTTCGGGTCTTTGAAAGACAATGCCTAAGGGCGTGCTTAAGCTTGTATCGAACGCCCGAATCTGGCTTCACTAAGTTTCACGCCAACAATGTCCTGTATGACAAAGCATTTGTTAATAGGATCGACAACTTCATAATCAAGTTGATTCGAAACCACGTTGCTAGAGCGATGGAAAGCAGCAATCCTCTTATTCGGGGAACGTTCTACCCGAACACACTTTACCACAGAGCAGCTTGTGAACGCGGCTATATTCCCCCAGAGGCATTTGTATACCTGGATTCCAAGCAGTTGGTACAGGATAGATCAGGGGTTCCTCTCTTCTATCACTTAAAACGCAACGCGTGCGATAAACGTTATGCGTTCAGCCAGGAAGAAATGCAGGTTCAGGATCTCCTGAGGTTCAGCACGCGGATCTCGGAAAGAGATAAAAAAGACGCCTTCAATGCTAGTAGTTGGTACTGGTGGTTGGAGGACGTTTAAATGTTGCGTATTCGCCCTATCAAATAATATAGATTAGTATTACTTATAGACTAGTTTATTTTTAAGGAGTAGCCTAGGCTATATAGGATTTAGCTCTAGTTTTTACGGAAGTAATAAATATAGGCTAAGTAAGTTAGGTTAACGGTGTGGACTTCCATGAACCCCTGTTGTTCTCTCAAACTCGGATCTATGGAAGCCCGTCGCCTGGACGGAGGCCACCTGAGGCAGTAACACCTCCGCTGTCCCCGCCCAGATAGTCTCTCTTTAGCATTAAAATAGCTTAAGATTTAGGTTTTATTAGGGGAGTAGGGTGGGCTTCCATGAACTCTTAACGCTTAACACATCTCGAGTCCATGGAACCCCATCGCCTGGACGGGGGCCAGCTGAATCAACACTGCTTCTGCTAGCTCCTGCCCAGATAACTAGGCTAGTTAGGCTAAGTAAGTTAAGTAGTCTAAGTTTTATTTTATACAAAAAAATATACATATATACATAGTTTCTAAGTTTTTACTTTCCACTAAATTTTCTTAGAAGTAAGCAAAAAATAAAATAAAGATCTTTAAAGGAAAAAAAAATTATAAGTTTTTAGCCGAAAGGCATAAGCTAGATAAGATAGTGAGTAATTTAGAGCGCCTGCTGAGGGTCAGTAAGTTAGATAGTTTAGAATAGGATAGAATAAGTAGCTTTAAGCATTAGCTACATTTTTAGTATGTTAGATATAAGATATGAAAATAAAAATGCTTAAAAAAAAAAGTTGTTTCTCGATGCCGCGATGTCAAAGTCACGATAGAAATGGTTGGAAGTAGGTGGACTAAAAATATCGCGGGTAGGTAGTGGCAGCTCTTTCCTTCCCGACTAGAGATGCTGTTCGACATTGCACTCTATACGAAGAAAATAGATTGTCAACAGTATAAAGGGCCTTTTCTGAGACTCTAGTTTTTGTCTGTTTTAGAGTTTTTCAAGCCAACCCATTAAATATCTTGGGAAAATTCAAAGGACCGGTTTTTGTAGCAAATGGTACGAACTTTCAATTTAATCTCTTGCCTTTTCTTCAACTTCTTCATATTTTTCTATATTCAGCCCAAAAAAGGTGGAAAATTCTTTTGCACATGACTCTAGTTTTTTCCTTCGAAAAAACTTTCATTCGATGGCACTTTGAATGCTACTTATTTATCTATACTGGGGCTTCAAAAGATGCCTCACTAGCTGAAAACAATGCAAAGCCGCTTAACGTTTTCCGTCCAATATTTTCCTATGCGTTGTCAATGTTCTTGCTCGAACGCAAGTGGCATCATCAATTTGCTAGAGGAAAAGTTCACATTTTATTGATGAAACGAAAAAAACACGTTTTAAACGAAATTTGTATTCTAGACCAGAATTTGGGTTTTACTAACTTAATTTAGAGGTCTTTTGGTCAATTTCAGCTGCGATGTAAGTTCAAGGTGTATTCCCAATAACGTTTCACATTGACCTTACTATTTATAAGTTTTGGAGTATTAATGTCGCAATCAAATTTTAGACAAACTTAAGATAATATCGAAGTATTGAACATGAATTAATGAACTGATGAAAAGTATCATAAAATACAATATTACAATTAAATTTGTAATTCGACTGTCGTAAATATTTATAATTTCTATACAATTTTTACCTGTCGATAAACCCTCAAGAATCAATCAACTAACGACTTGACATGAAAATTCAATCTGAAGACAGTCATAGTCCATCAAATTTCCGAGAAAATCACAGAATGGTAAATAAAATTGTTGATAGCACAATTAACGTCTGTTGTGAAATGCAGATTAACTTTTTAGTCGAAGTCATAAATCAGCAGTTACGGTTATAGGTGTTTTTCAATAATATAATGAAAGCCTTGATTTAGTAAAATTAAATATTGCAACATTTTTTCAAAGTTATTGTAAACTTTTAATTATTTGCAATCGGTAAAATTTATCGCAAAATTGTTTGTTGATTTCTCACGGACATTTGAAGTATTTTTATATTTCAAGGTCATTGAAACAGTTTTTGAGTATTAGACTGGGATTCATGCGTGGGAATGTCTTTTTTGCATAAAATCCCTTGAATAAAAAATGATTATGACTTTGTTAGTGTGCCAAGCGAAGCGTATTATCGTGGTTTATCGGATCTAATTTGTTCGGATAGCTAGTGGATAGTGAATGTTTTCAATGTATGATGGAAATAAAAAATGTGCCGCACCATTGTCTGAACATATGCGCAAATTCCATACTGAAAAATGGGACTCTAACAACCTCTCTAATTACAACCCAATAGAAATCATTCCTATTCTTTCCAAAATCATGGAACAATAAATAGTCTAGTCCAGTGTAATTAGTAAATGAAATTGCATTTCATGATGTACGAAAAATTTTTTTTTGGAATTTTTTTGGGTACATCTGACAATGTTAAAACCAAGTTTGTGGGGTCGCAGTGTGTTGGGAAAAGCCGCCATCTTGAAAAAGAGGTAGAGGTCGTTTATACTAAATAACCAGTTTCCATGCAATGATAGCTGAAAATGATCACTGGCAAGGTGTTGGAGAATAAAATTATCTACAAAATGAGCCCTCAACGAGATCTGTAAGTTGATTTGGCTCAAAGTTATGGCCGCTCAAAGTTCAACCTTGATTATGTGGTTGGGGTTGAATGCAGTTTTTTGCGATTAACTCATAAGATATTAAATTGTGTGATGATTCTTAGCTACTATTTCCCATTATTAAAATTTTCCAAAGTTGTTAAATAACCCAAAATATAGATAATTCAGGGCGTTACATAAAATTCTAATTCATCCGATACGCGAAACTGGCTGGAAGCGAGTTATTCGTCGAGAAATGTCGTAACCTTCGCTGTTGACTTTTCACCCGTTATGTCGCGGACATGAAACGACATAGAGTTTCGGTCAATAGCCCATTTGAAAGATATTTTAATACCCGTATTTCTGCTGCTTACTACATTATCATATGAGCAACCGTTAAGGAGATATTCAAAAAAAAAATGGCGTTATCAGTTATTTCAGGCACGTGCAGTACGAACTTTGGCGTTAGATTACTCGCAAACTATACAAGCGAGAATGACGACTAATCGCTTATTCTAAAGGTAATTACTAGCACTTTAAGTTTGGTAATCGGCATTAACCCACACAAATTAATATCTTACGAGTTAATCGCAAAAAACTGCATACAACCCTAACCACATGATCAAGGTTGAACTTTGAGCGGCCATAACTTTGAGCCAAATGAACTTACAGATCTCGTTGAGGGCTCATTTTGTAGATAATTTTATTCTCCAACACCTTGCCAGTGATCATTTTCAGCTATCATTGCATGGAAACTGGTTATTTAGTATAACCGACCTCTATCTCTTTTTCAAGATGGCTGCTTTTCCCAACACACTGCGACTCCACAAACTTGGTTTTAACATTGTCAGATGTACCCAAACAAATTCCAAAAAAAAATTTTTGTACATCATGAAATGCAATTTCATGCCCTTTTTCGACTAATTGCACTGGACTAGTCTACATATATGTATATAAATTTAATTGGAGTGTCTGTCTGTGATTTCAAAATAATTGTCATTTTCTAAGTTTACATGATACTAAAGCTAAATCAAGTATTTTTTTATGTATGTATATGTCTGTTCTGTATGTCTGTCTGTCTGTTTGTCCAGGCTAGAAGATTCAATATATTTTTGGGCATGTTCCATTCTATTTTAACGCGCATCCGACTAACGGATCCGTTTATCGGTTCCGACTTTCATGTCCGACTACCGGGTTAGATCGAAAACTTGAACCGATAGTCGAAAGAAAGCGGGTGAACACTTTTTTATTATTCTAATTGCAGACCTCAAAGTGTTTATTTAAATTTTTAGGTTCCCTTAAGTAAATCTCGATTGTGCTTATGAAGCTTTTTTCTTTTTGGATCGATTTTCATGGTCAACTATAGTCCGATCAATATTTACTTAGATACTTAAACACCTACCACAGAGCACAGAGATTGACATTATGAACCGACTACAAATGAAGTCTCTGTTCTATTGGTACATTAAAAATGTGATAACAGGAACATTCAATTTTTGTCGGTATGTATGTATAGTACTGTCTATCTGTCTGTTTGTCCGGACTAATCTCGGAAGTGGCTATTCCGATTGTCTTTCACGAAAAAATTCAGTATTTTTGGGCATGTTTTAGGCTGCTTTTTCACTCGTATCCGACTATCGGTTCAGGCAGAAAACTAGATCCGAAAGTCGGAGGAAAGGGAGTGGCAACTTTTTTTTATCATTCCAATTGTAATGATTAAAGCATGGAAGCTAATCCGGTTTTAGGAGTGTCAGTATTTTCCTAGACGTGTTTAGGCTACTTTTTCACTAGCACCCGACTACCGGATCAAAACGGAAAACATTACTCGATAATGGAAGGAACGCGAATGAAATGCTGTCACTGCGAGATATTGTTCTTTCAATTGGCGGAAATACTGTTGGTCATTATGATTTGCCACCTCCGGAAATAGTCGGGTCTGATTGATAAATCTGGTCCAGTTGCTCCAGAAACCTGCAAGGATTTTGACTCTGTTGGCTTAACTGCAAGGTACCTATTGGTATAGAATCAGATCAAAATAACTTTCTCCCTTTATGTTAGTTTAATAAAGCTGCCCCAGACCAACTCTAGGGAGTATTCTATATCATTACTTGGTCTTTTCTAAACTTTTATAAACGACTTAACCTCAACCCCTTCTAAACCCACTTCACAGCTTTGCTGAGATTTTTTTCTCAACCGCCTATTCATTAGAAATTACTATGTTAAAAAGTATAGATACACAAAGAAATTTTAGGTCCTGTACCAATAACGGGCTGTGTTCCTCAAGGTTCCATATTAGGACCGTCACTTTTTAGTATGTACATAAATGATCTCCCTTTGTCACGACACTACAAACTGTAAACTGCACATGTATGTAGAGATAGTCCTATTGGATTGATCGGTAACTGTGACTACAATAATAATGCCGTTCTTGAGCATGGTTTCTATGAAACCACTTATTGCTAAATGCATTTAAATACTTCTGCATTTCAATGTATATGAGTGAATAAGACACTAAATTCTCTCCAGCTACCATTGGCATGATCACGTGGCTCACTAGATACCCTTCTGAACTCATAATCGGGCCCGCTACATCATCTTGCGAGGCCTAGAGCTAAAATAAGTTTGGGACTTTAGAAACTCCTACACTCCGACTGTCCATTATATCTTATTGAGTGTCTTCGACTAGGTTGTATCACTAGAAAATACTATTTATCGTATATCTTCTTGTTTAACGGCTCTACAACCGGGATCCGATCCTGGCATCATGCAACTGTTCTCTCCACCGGTTCCGATTCTGAGCCGATGTCATTCAGCTTGGCATGCCTAAGTTCTGATCGCCATCCTTCCAGCGAAGGTTCGGTCCCCCTCGCTGACGCACTCCATAGGTCTTACCGCAGAGAACTTTCTGAACTTATTCTACATTGGCTTTCCTATTTAGATGCGCAGAGTTTTTTGTTTGGTCTTTCTCGTCAGTTATGGAACAGTTTACCTGGCGATATACCGTATATGCCGGGACATTAAGTATGTTCAGGATACCTGGATTTAATCTCTTGACTAAGTCAATAAAGTTCCTTTAACTTAACTCTTTTTATTTTATTTTCAGTTTTTTCTTAGGTTTTTTTTCCTTATTAATCCTTTTTCACTTATTACTTATCATTGGACGGCATGAAAATATGTAACATCCTAGGCATAAATTCAGGACCTTCGAAGGAATGACCACATATTCCAAATTTCAAAACAAGCATCCCAGTGCCTTGGTTTAGATATGCTACTCTCTCCTGCGAGCAAGTATCGACTTCTATTTTGTTATACTTAACATCAATTAACAAAATTTTGCCCATTCCGTAAATTTTTAAATTTGCATAAAGCGATCCATCACATGTTCGACCGATTTTGTAACATGCAGTTTTGAGTAAAAGTTTATATTGATTTTATAGCTTCCATATGATTAGTTTAGAATATATTTCTCTCAACACTTACATTATCACTATGAACATCAGTGGTTTTGTGCACAAATTATTTAAAAATGATCACGGTTAAACTCCACAAACAATAGTAGATCTAGTCAAACTCTTATTCCTTCTTAATTTTTTCCTAAAGTGTATCCGTTTTTATCTAACTTCACTTTATATCCGTTATTTCGAATATCGAACTAAGAAATCGAAATTGTACTTCTCTATGATCCTCGGTCGGTGTTTGCTGTGCGACTACCGAGAATTATTTACCTCGAGTGTTTAAACCCCGTCAAAATATTTCGCAAGAGGAACTAAGTCTGTCTACTGATTTCCTAACGTTTTCGGGTTAACGGCTGCAGTACGACTGACTAATAAGCTTTTCGAGATAGACTAATTATTTCTATAGCCAATGTCAGACAGAAGTTCAAGGTGTTAATCTTCATAGCCCATCTTTAGGCGTTCGATCTACCTGAAGGCATTCTAAAAGTTCACCTGAGAAGTGTGAAACTTTGTAATTTCGTCTGGGGGACTGGTTTCACAAATTTCAATTTTTGTATTCAATCAATGATGATGAAACAGTTTTTCTCTAAGTTTGATTTTATTGATGGAGTCAAATTGTTTGCGCCTATATTAGCACTTTTTATGTGTTTTAGCACCTGCTAATTGATGCTACGGAATTAGGTTCAGTTAACCGATAATTCGATAAAGAAATATTTAATTATTTAGTAATATTAACTCGAAATTGTTACAAATTTGACATCCAAATTGATCAGATAGATAAGTAGAAGTCGTTTTCCTTGTTTTCTAGCGATGAATATGTCTAGTGTTGCGCAAGACACTTTTGTTTTGTTTTAAAATTAGTTTTTGGTTGTGCAGCTCTAAGATAGCATTGGATCACTTTTAAAGGTTCTTCTGGTCGAACCCCTCAGATGCTATTTTACTCCCACCGCTGCAATTCTGTTGTAATGCAGTCGAATATCATCTTTTTGCTGTTGTGGAATCAAATATTTTTGGGCTTGGAAACTTGCGTGATCTTCAGATCTCGGGTGACTTTAAGATGTGATAAAACCGCGTTTTTTTTTTAAACTAAACGAAAATTATTTAAAAATTTAACTTTAATTGTAAGTGTGATTCAATGCAATGTAATTATAAGCAAGTATCGATTTTAATATAATAAAATCTTAGAGCTTCATCGATATCAAAATTTATGAAAAAAGCGGTCATTGTATTTCGTCAGTGACAAGTTTCATTAGCAATAGCAGAATATCTAACCGTTTGCCGACTGAAACCTTAAATCAACCTGTGACGATTGAAACTGCGTAACTGAAGCCTCTCTACAAAGATTTTCATAAAATACTTGGGTTTCCAGGAACATTTTTTTTTGGTGGCATGTCATCCCTTAGATAGTACTCACGTTAAAGAATACTTTTAGGTTAGGAAGTACGCCAGATGAGAAAAAGACTGTTTATTTACCATCTACGCCCGCGTACGTACTCTAATGAAAATGAAATGCACCTGAAATCAAGTATCAAGCACCTCGTTTATGACTAAGGTTCAACCAAGGTCAACCCAGTTATAAAGGTGGGTCGAGTTGACACTGGGTTCACTCAATTCATATTAACTGTCCTACCTGGGCCGAGTTTATATATCGGGGGTTAAGTTGTAATTAGGTTGAACTGGCATTTGTTTGGACAGGAATATAAAATTATTTCATTCTGATTAACTTCCATGTTTTTAAAAAAATTGTGAGAATTCACACATATTTAAGGTTGATGTCAATTAAACTTCATTTCAACCCCAAAGTAAACTCACCGTGATATCGTATACGGTGGTCGAAATTTTAACTCAAGCTCGAGTCAACTTTTCAATCAATTCATAAACATGGTAGCGGTGACGATTTATGCAGTAATCTAGCGCCATCTATTAGGAATAATTTGAACATAGAAATAACTGCAGTTTAAGGCATGGAAAAGCTTTTGAGTTTCCGGAATAGTGTGTAGGAATGTTAAAAATAAAAATGGCGTGGAAAAATGTAGAAAAATGCAGAAATTAGATTAGATCAGATATGAATAAGATATAAGTTTTGAGTAAATGTTGATTAGAAAAAGCTCAGTTCTGATAAAGAGACTAGTTATTACTGAGGGCTATTACATTGCTAGTGTTAATTAGCTTACTGTCTCAGATAGTGGTAAAATTGCTCGGATTCTATCGATAGAGATAGTCCTGCGTAAGGGCATTTGAGCGTAAGATTAGTTAAGTAGATTGATAACTCAGGCGCGGATCCAAGGGGGGGGGGTCACGGGGTTCATGACCCCCCCAAAACAGCCCGCATTTCAAAAAATAGAGCTGAAACAATATTTTGCAAACCGAAAAACAAAAAAAAACCAAACGAAGAAAACCTAGTTTTTGCAAACATAAAAATCTGAAACTAACCAAACGACTGAAATTATATATGAATGTAATGAATTTTCAAGTAAAACAAATTGGACGAGTTTTTGCATAAGGTTATTCTGACTTTGTTTTTTATTCATTGAAAAAATTCGGTTAGCTTTGTTTATTTGGTTATTTTTGTTATTTTTGTTATTTTTTTCTATCCTGTGACCCCCTCCGGAAAAAAATTCTAGATCCGCGCCTGATAACTGCAGAGATGTATGGTCAATTGCAACGATAAAGTCTGCATTAGGCTGTGCTAAAAAAGGCGTCCTATCCTATGCCATAGGACCTATGGTCAGTCGTAATCAACGACCTTCTTGGTGACCTGAATAACCAGGGACAGTCGTTTGCAGTAGGGTCCTGATGGCACGATATAGGATTTCATGGAAGATGTACTCTCATATGTGCATAAGGTAGGCCAGTACATATATGGTGTCGTAGCAAGAGCTTGAACATTAACTCACAAAAGCTATCCTTGAAACATTTGTTCATAAAAGTTGAGCTGGATTAACGATCTATCACAAATGACGGAAATTTCGTCCCTTAACTAACTTTTCAAAATTCTAAGATTGCATCGTACGCACTATGTGAAAGCGAAACGATGCGTCCATCGTCGTTCGGGAATCGATGACCCCTAAAGCTTTGAAGCTTTTTTCATAATTTTGTTTCTTTCTCCCTTCCAAAATTGCTTTAAAATTTGAGATTTGGAGGAAGGAGGAACTCCTTGGAAGTTTCTACTCGCTATAAAATATAAATTGAGTGGAAAAACCGAAACACATAAACATATAAATCATTCGACATTAATTCGATATTGATTCGAAAAAACGGACTAAACATTCATGCAAACCCTTCGAGAATCTATCTAAAAAGCGATTCGTAATAGCCTTTTTTTATCATTTTCGATAACGCTTTCGAATCGAAGCTTTCGCTTTTTACTAATCACTCTCGTTTCGATATCGTTTCGGAAAGTTGCCAGGGTTCTTGCATGTTATTTTGTTTTTGTTTTTAGTCGATGTAATATTTGAATCGATTTGACTTCGACGTCCTCTATGTTTCAACGTCCTCTATGTTTGAATGCGTACGCTTAGTACGCTTCTTTCGTTGGTTTTTTTCTCTCTGTATTAGATCTGATATTAAATTTTGCCCAGGGCATATCCAATTTGTCTCGCATTTCTTGGTTTCGTTTTGGAATTTGACTCACTTCCCATGATTTAGCATAATAAATATGCAAAAATTATGATAATTTTTTTATATGACTTAAATAGACACTATAGACAGTAATAAAGGTAAAAAATAACGCATTTACTTACCTTGCTGAGCGACACTGGTCTTGACTTTGCCGATGCTGATATATTGAGACCTTGCCACTTGTTGCTTCGTAAAGCTAAAATTCCCACGGTAAATTTTCAATTACAAACCAACCGATATTCAAACAATTTTCGAAGTAATTTCACTTACTCAGGATTTCTGCATTTATAAACCATTTTTTTCGCGATTAAATTGCCACTTTTACTTTATTAAACTTTCACTTAATTAAAACTTATAAACATTATAATGAGAATCCCTATACCAAGCTCTGTTGGTCAATCAAGAATGAATGTTCACTTTTCAGCCGAATATATTAAAAACTTACAAGAATGATAAAAAGCGCCGGATAAAAGATTCCTCCTCAATAAAAGTTCATTTATCTCGTGTCCTCAAGACGTTATTGCCGGAAGACTAAAACAGCAATTTCATTTTAGCCAAATCTCGTTTTGAGATTTTGCATAAATAATTCCCAATCGTTTTTGTTGCAATGGCATACGTCACTGTTTTTTATTCCAATTTTGCTGCTGAAAGTTTCTTCATCTCAAACTGTTACATGGATGTTCGTCATAAATAATACATGTTGAAGTTGAGTATCCGCATATTTAAGGTGAAAATAGTCGTCATTAATTTCTTTTTTGGCTAACCAGTTTTTCGCCAGTGTTTCGTTGTTTCACTCTAAATGCGAAATAACGAGATCAAATTGGTGCATTCTATTTTTTTTTTTTTTTTTTTTTGTTAAAACTGGTTATATGAATTTTTCCTGAATAATAAGTCCTATATTTGCATTGTTCGTTGACAATTTTTGTGCATTTCGTCCCACCTTTAAGAAGTCTCAGGGTCTTACTTCGAAATATCGAATTTCAAATATGATTATTGCAAAAAGGAAGGTAAAAGTTTAAAGTTGTAATAGTTGAATTCGAAGAGGATAACATCACACCTTTTTGATTTATTCCAAAAATTGTTTCACAAATCCATGAGTTAGTGTCTAACTTCATTCGGTAAAATTAAAGTTATAAAAGAAACTCGATCGAACTGACTCATATATGGCGTCTAGTCCATATGAGAAATTTTTTACTTTTGACAGTGTGAAATAGAAAAAAATATACAAATCGTCGGTCTAGAACCAGAAGAACGTAACCACCAATTTTGAAATTTTACAGGAGAGCTATTAAAAGGTGAATTTTATGCATTATCGTTATGTGAAATGGAGATACGATAAAATGGAAACTACTACTATTATAAAATGTTATGGCCGAATTTATATAAAGGCGGATAAAGTAACTCTTCTACAACCAGAAAATTCAAAAAAAGAAGTATTTTTTTTTTGGACATACGTTGTTCTGGTTCTAGACCGACGAATTGTTTTATATCACTTATGCAGTGTAAAAAGTACCTGCATTTTGCTAAACAAATTTGGGACTTGCTAACGCTGTACCCATTTACGAGACGAAATTTGAGCTCCATCTGCCACTTAAGGTTGTCCTAGGTGTTGTTTACGTTAATCATACTTTTAAATTCTTCTTCTTCATTGGATCTCTTTATCCCTTTCTGAAAATCTTGCATTGAACCTCAAGAGATCCTGAGCTTTCATATAACCCATCCATCTTTAACCAATGTTTTTGAATCCAGGTAGACGAATACCTCTGGAGGAATAAAGCCAAACTCACAAGCTGATGGTATCTCACGTTCGAGTAGAACGCTCCCCGAATGAGAGGATTGTCGCCCTCCATCGCTCTGGTAATATGGCCTCGAATCAACTTCATTGTGAAGTTGTCGATCCTATTAACAAAACTTTATGCCCGGTTCACATTATTCCAGTAGAGTAAACCAGCGAGTAAATTCAGCCCAATGCTAGACTGGATCATATCATCTACATTATTGAAGTCATTCAAAATTTGTTGATCGGTAACATGGTAAAAATTTGGTTTTCAGTTTACTTTATCATTGTTAGGAATTATGGAACTTAAACAATGCGTATGTACAAAAAACAACAAGTTCAACGTTTAATCCAGCACTAGATTGGTCGTCTACACAATTCTAGTGGGGCTGGAATGGGCCAAATGGAATTAAAAAGTAGACTGTCAATCTAGACATTGGACTGGGCTGTTTGCTGGAATGGGTACATTCCAGTGCCGGTTCCTATTATTCCAGTGGTATTCCAGCCCTGGATTCGATCACTGTACTGGATTGCTACTGGAATAATGTGAACCGGGAATTATCATAGAGAATATTGTTGGAGTGAAACTTAGTGAAGCCTGATTCGGGTGTTCGATACAGCGTGTGGGCGTTCGATTTATACAACTCTGAGTTGTATCTTTTCCTCCAGATGCCATCCACCTACATACATTCCTTTGTAAATCGAACGAAAGATTCTTCTTTCCAATCTTCCTACCAATGCTTCGTCTGTTTTTCTCAAGGTCCACACTTCTGAGCCATATAGTAAAACAGGACATATTAGTTAGTGTAAAGTATAAATTGTGTGTTCCTTGATAAATTTCTAGATGTCAGATGTCGTCTCTCCTCCCAGCTATCTTGACCATGACATTCTTGTCTTCTCTTTTAGTAGTAGAGCTATGTCACTTCTGCGCCACCTCCTAGGTGGCTTCGTAGTGACATAGGATTTGGGGGGGTCTGAAAGCTCTTTATGTACGTGTACGAGGTGTTTTAGGTTTGTGTCTTGGATAAGGTGGCTTGAAAGCTCTTCATGTATGGGTATGAGGTGTGAAGGTGGCTTAGAGTTGGTGTGTGGAGATGGGTGAAAGCTCTTTATGTACGTGTACGAGATGTTTTTGGGTTTGGGTCTTGGGTAAGGTGGTTTGAAAGCTGTTTATGGAGGTTGGGTGTCTTGGATGGGGTGGCTTGGAGTTGGTGGGTGGAGATGGGTGAAAGCTCTGCATGTAGGTGTGTGAGGTGTTTTGGGTGTGCGTCTTGGATGGGGTGGCCCAGAGTGGGCATGGGATTTGGCGTGTGGCCGGCGTGGGATTTGAAAGCTGTGTTGTTGGGTGCCACCTGTGGGAAGCTAGTTGAATTTCGGTGTTGATTTGGTCCAGAGCTGGCATGGGATTTGAGGTGTGACTTAAAGCTCTGGATGTATGTTTCTTGGATAGGGTGGCGCAGAACGGGCACGGGATTTGGCCCAGAGCAGGCATGGGAATTGAAGGTGGCGCAGAAATGGCATGGGATATGGCCCAGAGCTGGCATGGGATTTGGGGATGTGATGGAAGGCTCTGGATGTATCTTTGCGTGGCCCAGAACCGGCATGGGGTGGGAAGTTGGTGCGAGATGTGAGCGCCAGCTGTGAGAAGCTAGTTGAACTAAGAATTAAAGAAGCTCTTGGGGAACCTTTGGATAAATTTCTCTGTGAGTGGAATTAAACTAAGCTGTGTGTGGGGGATTGAGAGCTTTGGTTTCGAGATGTTTTCTGTAGTATTAATTCTGGTGCTTTGGAATGAGCTTTGATTCTGGAGCAAAAATATACATATAATTCAGTGAAGAACTGGACTTTCAAGTAACACTAAGAATTAAATTAAGCTTTAGCTGAGATGGCTATATATTATTCTCGACAACAACCCGGTGCGATATCTGTAAGCTATGATCTGGATTGCAACCATATGCCATGATATATTATTATTATTATTATTATTATCTTCCAAAGAATTTTTAATGAGAATACTCACCTCAAGTCGCAATATTATAACAACCGCAACTTGAAAATTGCTAAGTGGTCAAAAAGATGAAAAAGATATTTCCCATAAGCATCAACAATGCAGCGAAGGCTCCCATTTTCATCAGACTTGTGATGCTGGATATATTATATTTTTAAACAATAAATTTAAGGTAAAATACCTTTCACAAACCACAAATATTACACACACTAAGAAGTGGCAAAAAGCTGCCGCAAAAAATACTCGGTCACATACTAAAAACAATGAAGATTCCCATTATCAGCTAACTTATGCCTTAATTATTCAATCTTGAACGTATTGGATAAATTCTATTATTTAAACTGATCACCTTAAGTGCTAATTGTACCCAATGAGTAAATTTTAATAACGGTTAAATAAGAAAACATCAGATTCCTTATCAAGCAAAGATGTGAAAATTTCAGTCTTCTCATGCTGCGAACGTTTATTGAGATAAACAAAGTGCATCAGTGAATGTAATCAGCAAGTTAGTACTGAAAAGAAAAAAATTAAACGCAGAGCAAACTTCTGAAATATTTAATAAAGTTAGGGTATTAAAAAGAATTGTTGTTGTTGTAATAGCTACAAATAAAAAACCTATTAATTAGAACACATATTATTTTGTTTTATTCTGATAAATCGTACAATTATTTGTTTATTCAAGACACTTCACTTCTTTTTGTTGTTGTTGTTAGGATTGTAAAAATTAGGGATTTCACTTGAATTATCGGTATAAAAACTATAATTAACTGGAATGGCATCAATTTGTACAAACTTGAAAATAAATGTCTTCCCCTGCGGTCCAGAATTGATTACGTGGAAATTTCCTTTGTTGTTGATGTCTTGTAAGGCTGCATCAGAAAGTGAACTGTACCTGGCTGGTAGCAAAAGCTGATGCTCCTTTAACTCGAGATGAATCCGAACACCATACACTGTTTCAAGCCTGCTTGCAGATTTTATTTTATATGGGGTTCCAAACTCCATGTCGGACATCCTTAAGTATGGTGAGTATTCCAAGCTTTTGAGTTCTGTTGCTGTATCCATGTTTCTGGGGCTGATGCTGTTGATCTCCAGGTGGTTGGGGTTGAACTGCTAGCGTTCTCCTTCACAGTTCTCATTATATACCCTAAATCTAGAAACATGATTGAACTTGTCCATGAGTCCGCAGCACATAGATGCACCTGTCTAAACAACTTTGGGGTGGAAGTTTTCATGATGCACCTGTGTAAACAACTTTTGGGGCCTAGGAATTCGCTACGTCAGCAGTTTTTGCGCCTGCGTGAGAAAGCTATAGACCGGAAGTTGGTAAATTGAATTGAATTCCATGCACCTGTGTAAACAACTTTTGGGGGGAAGGGGTAGGGATTTGCCTGTCTGTGACTATGGTGATGCAATTCCATCTAAGACAGCCGGATACCGGAAGTTGGTAAATTTTGTACTTGTCCATGAGTTCCATGCACCTATGTAAACAACACTTAGGGTCAGGAATTTGCTACATAGGCAGATTTGCATGATCGAACTTGTTCATGTTGTGCAATTGAGGGTATTATAAAAGAAGCAGTAGCGGCAGTATTTTCACATTTGTTAACTAGTAAAGTGTTATTAATTACTACTCCTGCTAATACTGGTGATTTTAACAGTGAGCATCCAACCAATTTAACAAGTGCTAAGTGAAAAGTTTTGTTTTTGTTATTAATTATTATAACTTTTAAAATGGATACACGCAGCATTATGAGTGGACTAAAAAAGCAAGCAGCAGATTGCTTAAGGGATAGAGACGCTGTGCAAAGTGTAATTATTACCAAAGTGTGTGGTTTATTCATTAAAAAAATAAAAGCAGCATGCAGGGCCGAAAAGCAGATTGGGACCAAACAACACTATCAAAATTGTATTGCGCAACTAAGAGGCTTACAAGTATTGTTGAAAGCTGGCAGCAGCCACCATGGAGCAGGTGTGCAGGAAGGAGGAAGAACTGAAAAAAGAAGTGCTCGTGTACGCTGGGAAGAGCTGCATAATGCGTTTGCATCACGAATCAGGACAGGCGCCATCATTAATATAAAGCACATCGAAGTGAAGCAATTTTTAAAGGATGGTTATGCTTTGTTTGAGCGGCGCGTTAAGAACATTTTAAAGAAGCATAATTTCGTCAAGACATCAACGACTTTAAGCTGCGAGTATGTTAAGCATGGTGTCAATGATGGTGATGTGATAAGTGATATAAAATACTTTCACACCAAAACTACGCCCATTGGGAGCACCGATCATCTGGAACAGTGGTTTTTGAAAAACGTGCAGGATGATCTATTGACCCAGGTTGAGGAGTTCCAAGAGAAAGATAGCGGCTGGGCTTTACATACCATAGTGAATTTAATGGTGCACATAAACAAATACGAGCCATTAAGAGGATCATCCTATATAAAATTGCCGCAAAGCATCGCAGCAAAGCATGCATGTGTAAATGTGAGGAATAATGATAATGCATGCTTTGCGTGGGCAGTGGTCTCAGCTTTGTATCCAGTAGAGCGTAGGGATCATGCATATAGAACATCAAAGTACCCGCACTACAACAATGTGCTAAACTTGAGCGGTATCACTCTTCCAGTTACACTGAATCAAATAAGAATATTTGAAGCAAACAATGGATTATCGATTAATGTTTTCATACTGGAAAAGGAAAAGACAAATGAATACACGACTGTTCCAGCTTACTTAACGAAGAAGAAATTGGATAAACACATCAACCTGCTAATGATAAAGTCAAATTATGACGGCAGTGAGGATGGTGATGATAGTGACGGTGATAGTGATATTGTTTATCACTTCTGTTGGATTAAAGACTTGTCGCGTTTGGTGTGTAGCCAGGTTTCTAAAAATAAACATAAAAAATATATCTGCGATAGATGTTTATTTTATTTTTATACTGAAGAAATGCTCGCAGCGCATGTGTCTGAGTGTGAAAAGGTGAATGACTGTAAAGTTGCTTTTCACAAAGAGAAATTTATCACTTTTAAAAATTATAATTATAAGAATCCAGTGCCATTTACAGTATATGCAGATTTGGAGTCGGTATTGATACCTGTTACCGATGGTGGTAGTAATGGTGATAAGACGAGAAAAATTCAAGAACATGAAGTTCATAGTATTGGAATATATTTTCACTGCTACTACGATGACTCTTTATCATTTTACCGATCAAATCGTGGAAAAACGTGTCTTCAGTGGTTTACATTGCAGTTGCAGGAAATAGCAAATATAGCTGAAGAGAAAATAAAAGATATAAAACCGCTAGTACCCTTATCAGTGCGGGAAAAGTGCATACAATATAACCAACCATGCTGCCATATATGCGAGAAACCCTTTGTGCTTGGCGAAACTAGAGTGAGAGATCATTGCCACCTCACAGGTAAATATCGTGGACCTGCACACAACAGCTGCAACATCAATTATAATGATTGTCGCAACATCCCAGTCATTTTCCACAATTTATCAGGATATGATGCGCATTTCATAATCAAGGATATAGCATTAACCATACCAGGAAAAGTGGATCTTTTACCGTTGAACAAAGAGCGGTACATTTCATTTACCAAACACATTGAAAATAGCTCCATCAAGCTGAGATTCATCGACTCTTATAGATTTATGGATGAATCTTTGGATAAACTAGCCGGACTGCTGCCTAAGGAAAAATTAAAAATAACAAAAGCTCAATGGCAAGACCTGGATGATGAAAGCTTCAACCTTCTCACGCGCAAAGGAGTTTTTCCATATGACTTCATCGATGGTTGGGATAAATTGGAGTGTAATAGTTTACCTAGCGTGGAGCATTTTTATAATAAAATGATTGATGAGCCGATAACTGAAAAAGATTATGAACATGCGCAAAAAGTGTGGGAAAAATTTAACATTAAAAGCCTGGGAGAGTATTCAGATTTGTATTTAAAAACAGATGTTCTTCTGCTGGCGGATATTTTTACAAATTTTAGAGCTATGGGACTGGAGACTTACAAACTTGACCCTGCACACGTCTTCACACTGCCTGGATATACATGGGCAGCGATGCTGTATTACACGGGAGTGCGCTTAGAAAGGATAATGGATGTTGACATGCTTTTATTTATTGAAAAATCTTGCCGAGGTGGAATTAGCCAATGCTGCTGCAGATATAGTGAAGCCAACAATAAATATATGAAAAACTTTAAACCGGATGAAGAAACTAAATATCTGATGTACTATGACGTGAATAATTTATATGGATGGGCCATGTCGCAATCACTTCCAACCGGAAACTTTAAATGGATTGATAATGTTGATGTTATGAGTGTTGATGATAATTCACCGATCGGCTATATGTTGGAGGTAGATCTTGAATACCCGCAGGAGCTGCATAATTTGCATAAAGATTTTCCATTTTGCCCCACTCATTCAGCACCACCAGGATCAAAACAAGGCAAACTTTTAACCACTTTACACACCAAAGAAAAATATGTTATACATTACCGCAACCTAAAACAATGTTTATCACATGGACTAATACTCAAGAAAATTCACCGCATTCTGCAGTTCGATCAATCACCATGGCTTAAACCATATGTGGACTTAAATACAGATAAAAGCAAACAAGCCAAAAATGCCTACGAGAAGAACCAATATAAGAAAATAATTAATGCTGTTTTCGGAAAAACTATGGAAAATGTGCGAAAATATTCAAACATAAAACTATGTACAAAGTGGGAGGGGCGGTATGGCGCTAGAAACCTCATTGCAGCACCGAATTTCCATAGTCGCGCAATTTTCAATGAAAATTTAGTAGCAGTTGAATTACGAAAGCTGGTAGTTAAATTCGATAAACCATTATACATTGGTATGGCGATTCTCGATATTTCTAAAATAGCACTGTACGAATTCCATTATGACTTTATGCTAAAAGAGTTGGATGCTGATAAATGCAAAATAATGTACATGGATACGGATTCATTAGTATATGAAATAAAAAATGTTGACATATACGATATTATGAAGAAAAACATAGATAAATTTGATACTAGTGATTATCCTATGACCAACCAGTTTAATATGCCGCAAGCAAATAAAAAAGTTCCTGGATTGATGAAAGATGAATTAAGTGGCCGAATAATGACATTGTTTGTAGGCTTAAGGTCTAAAATGTACTCCCTTTGAGATAGATGGTGTTGATGAAGTGAAGAAAGCAAAAGGGGTAAAGAAGAACGTTGTGGCGAAAACTTTGCAGATTAGCGACTATATTGAATGTTTGCAAAATTCAAAAAGCAAGATAGCTGAGCAAAAAAGCATTCATTCATATAGTCATAAAGTGTACACTTTAAACCAAGCAAAGATCGCTTTAAACCCACAGGATGATAAACGCTGCATTATGGACAACGGGATCGACACTCTACCATGGGGACATTTTTCAGTGCAGCAGCAGCAGCAGCAAGAAGACATGGATGTAGAATAAAATTCACACAAGTGCAATATGTAAATAGTATGAATAAAAGAATAATTATAACTTTTTATAAAAAATTTGTTTTATTTAAAAATTCCCTTATTACAAAAACATTTTTCAGAGCACATCGGCCTTCGTGTATTATGCAGGATAAGAAGCCATTTGTTGTTGTTGTTGTTGATAGTTTGGGGCATCCCTCCTCTTCTACATCATATATGGTTAGCTCCTCTCCAAATAATTCCTGAATCCATTGTTTCTTTTTAGCTCCTTTAACATAGATTATTTTATCATGCAGCAGATCTCCAACTGAATACAGTGTGCGGTAGGGAATGTATCCATCACCCCATCTGAATCCATGGTGATTGTGTCTCAGCCACTCAACTTGTTTCTTTTCAGACCGAGTTAGATGTTTATGTGGGAATGGGGGTTGGAATATGTAGTGCTGCATTTGATTTTCACAATTTAAAAGGGCCAATTCTTTGAAAATAAATTGATTGTTTTGTAATTTGAATCCTTGAAGATCGATGATAATGGCATCCATTTCAAGCAATTTTCCTGACTTCGTTGGTTAGAGGTGTATATTCCACTATTCGATCATGTAGCAATAAACAGTATGCTGTTGTGTTAGTGGGAACGTTTTCCGATGTTTTGAACGTTTGACGTTCACCGGTAAATAGATCACATTCGCTGGAACCTCTACTATTTTATAGCCTAGCCCCACGGTTGGGGCAAATTCATGCAGCATATGCACCTGTTTATTGTTGATGTATGAGCCTGATATGATGTTACATTCAACCCTTATAGTATTAACTTTTATAATATTGACGGGTAGATCTGATGTATGTAATATATTTGCTTCCAGTACACGTTTCCCAAATCCCAACAGCGGTGCGATAGATCGCTCTTTATCAAAATGAAGTTATACAGCTTTTATTTCACTCTTCAAGGTATTATTGTTTGCCCTTATTAAGACTGTTGCCTTGCTGCTGCTGCTGCTCTTATTTAAGCTTTGCTGTACTGAAGCTGCTATGTCATCAATCTCGCATGATCCAACAGGTATTTCGATACACGCATCTCCCACATGCATTAAGTTGTTGCTGTCATCAATATTCGGTATAGAATTGTATGTTTGAAAGTCAATTAATCCGCAAACGTAGTCTCCAGCTAATTCCAATGGGGGAAAGTATTCAGCGGTGAGAACCGATGCATTGCCAGTAAGAGAGAGTGTTATCGACATGGCTACTTGTTATGAAATGTCTATGTTTGCACTTGAAGGCCTTTATTTATACATTATGTAAGAATTCTAAGCATAAGTGTCCGCAAATCACTGAGTTGAAATTTTGATGAGCTGTATAGTTGTATGTGACTGCATCTCCCAAATAATTTACAACTTCCCGCGGTGGCTGCAGATTTCCAAAACTATCAAAGTAATTTATGATATCTCCATTCTTCTTATACGCTACCCAATGCGTTCCAGGTCCAGATGAAACATCTAGATTTATAATTCCGCTCTCATTTCTCCATGGTTTTTTAGGTAATTGATCGCGCATAAATACTCCTCTAAAGTGGGCTATATGCTGTGCATATTTACGCAGATCATTTTCATTGAGTGCTCTTTTGGGTAGCGACTTTATTAGTTTTTTGGTTGGGTGTTGAGAAAAAGTCCCAGTCCTTTCCTATATGGCTTTAGAAATAATCCTTGTCCAGGTTTTCCTAGCGCTATAGCTTCCATTGTCTCATTATGACGTTTCGCTTCCTGCAGCTCCCGACGTGCGACACTTGCGGCGTTTACAGCTTTAGCTATACCTGCTGCACCTCCAGATAGCGCTCCAACGGCTGAAAGACCTGCAAAAAGTGGAATGAGGAACGGTAAAACTCCTCCTACTTTAGGTACTGGTATCACTCTAGGCGTAGTGTAAGATTTTTTCTTCCCCTTGATAACATTCTTTGCCGCACTTAGGGCAATTGTAGTAGCTTCCAACAGGTCTTTCGGCTTTTTCAGCTTTAACACTTTTCTAGCATTACGTACAGCTTCGCGGAATGATGGACGTAACGTATTCTTCTTCTTCTTCGAGCAGGTAATTTTTGCTTTGACACCCATTCCAACTTTAATTTTAGCTTTCATGGCGTTTGTTACTAATAGCGCGTTAGCACGTTCTGCAAAGCTAGCGTCTTTAGATGTTACTCGTTGCCAGGCTTTTTCTTCTAAAATACGGTCAGCTATATGTCGGTCGCTTAAGTCCTTATGATCTCGATATGCAATATCATGCTGTTTGCAGGCTGCGTCTAGTGGGTTGATGCCAGGATCACCGCGGGCTAGTCTTTTAGCTAACTTTGTTCCTGGACCACAGTATTGATATCCCGGTAGATGAAGCTCAAGCGGTAACTTATTTATAACAGTGTTTAACAGTCCTCCCCCCCTTGGCAGCTCTTCGATGAATGGTGCGTTTCTTACTATGGTCAATTATTTTATAGGTTTACTGTAAGACTTATTAAAACCTATAAAAGTACGGGTATTTATAGGGATTGGGTTAGTGTGCAACATGAAGTTTATCAAGCAACAAGCGTGTCTACCAGTTAGAAATACTGATGTGGAAATTACAAGTACATCAAAGAAGCATGGGGTGCTGCTACCAAACAGTATAAGAGGTATTATTGTTGGACCGTCGAATTGTGGCAAGACAAATGTTATGCTAAGTCTACTGGAGCATCTTAACGGTCTGAGATTCGAGAATATATACATTTACTCAAAGTCGCTAAGTCAGCCGAAATACGAGTATTTAGGAGAAGTTGTAGCTCACATATCAGGTTTGGGCTATTATACGTTTTCTAACAACCACGATGTTATACCACCGGAGGAAGCAAAGCCAAACTCAATTTTCATCTTTGATGATGTAGCCTGCGATAAACAAAATAATATTAGAGCCTACTTTTGTATGGGGAGACATAACGACATTGACAGCTTTTACCTCTGTCAAACTTATACTCATATACCAAAGCATCTAATCCGAGATAATGCAAGCTTTCTGATCATATTCAAACAAGATGATTTGAACCTGAAGCATGTATACAATGATCATGTGAATAGTGATATGGAATTCGCAAAGTTCAGAAAAGCGTGTGCAAACTGTTGGAAAGACAAATATGGATTCTTAGTAATTGATAAGGACAGCCCCATGGGCAAAGGTCGATATCGAAAAGGCTTTGATGTATTCATGAGCCTATGAAGGAGCCCACCTAATCAGCTGACCAGGTCTTTCAGCTCTGCCTGGCTGGTCTGTCTGGCTGGTCTGTCTGGCTGGTCTGTCTGGCTGGTTGGCTGGTCTGTCTGGCTGGTTGGCTGGTCTGTCTGGCTGGTTGGCTGGTCTGTCTGGCTGGTTGGCTGGTCTGTCTGGCTGGTCTGTCTGGCTGGTTGGCTGGTCTGTCTGGCTGGTTGGCTGGTCTGTCTGGCTGGTTGGCTGGTCTGTCTGGCTGGTTGGCTGGTCTGTCTGGCTGGTTGGCTGGTCTGTCTGGCTGGTCTGTCTGGCTGGTTGGCTGGTCTGTCTGGCTGGTTGGCTGGTCTGTCTGGCTGGTCTGTCTGGCTGGTTGGCTGGTCTGTCTGGCTGGTCTGTCTGGCTGGTTGGCTGGTCTGTCTGGCTGGTTAGCTGGTCTGTCTGGCTGGTTGGCTGGTCTGTCTGGCTGGTTGGCTGGTCTGTCTGGCTGGTTGGCTGGTCTGTCTGGCTGGTTGGCTGGTCTGTCTGGCTGGTTGGCTGGTCTGTCTGGCTGGTCTGTCTGGCTGGTTGGTTGGTCTGTCTGGCTGGTTGGCTGGTCTGTCTGGCTGGTCTGTCTGGCTGGTTGGCTGGTCTGTCTGGCTGGTTGGCTGGTCTGTCTGGCTGGTCTGTCTGGCTGGTTGGCTGGTCTGTCTGGCTGGTTGGCTGGTCTGTCTGGCTGGTCTGTCTGGCTGGTTGGCTGGTCTGTCTGGCTGGTTGGCTGGTCTGTCTGGCTGGTTGGCTGGTCTGTCTGGCTGGTCTGTCTGGCTGGTTGGCTGGTCTGTCTGGCTGGTTAGCTGGTCTGTCTGGCTGGTTGGCTGGTCTGTCTGGCTGGTCTGTCTGGCTGGTTGGCTGGTCTGTCTGGCTGGTTGGCTGGTCTGTCTGGCTGGTTGGCTGGTCTGTCTGGCTGGTTGGCTGGTCTGTCTGGCTGGTCTGTCTGGCTGGTTGGTTGGTCTGTCTGGCTGGTTGGCTGGTCTGTCTGGCTGGTTGGCTGGTCTGTCTGGCTGGTCTGTCTGGCTGGTTGGTTGGTCTGTCTGGCTGGTTGGCTGGTCTGTCTGGCTGGTTGGCTGGTCTGTCTGGCTGGTCTGTCTGGCTGGTCGGTCTGTCTGTCTGTCTGGCTGGTCTGTCTGGCTGATCTATCTGGTTGACCTGCCTGGTACGTCTGGATCTATATAAATGCTTATTAGCATAGCTGTATATCATTGTAGCTGTAACCACACGTGTAGCAACATGAATGAAAAATTGATGAAGGATATTATAAAGACTCGTGAGGCTATACGAAGAAAATATAAAGCTCTCAAGACTGGTAAAATTGAATCTGAAGCTCAATTAGAGGAAACATTTAAACCTATAACCAACACGCTGAAAAAGCTCACAACAACAGCAGCATCAGTGAAACTTGAACCAAAAGAAGAAGAAGATGAAATTAAGCACGAGGGCAATGAAGAAGCATACACACCACCACCACGTAAATACTTAAAGCTAGAGCCACCGAGTTATTCTGAGGATGATGATGATGATGATGATCAGTTTGTCACACCTACAAAAGAACCAAAATTAGAGTCTGCAGACCAGATACTAAACAAATATAAACAACTACTGGAAAATGATAGCACGAGAATTGATAAAACGTATGGAGCGTACTATAAGAACGATATGTGGAATATTGGTAATTCGAGATTAAAAGTTGATAAAGAATACTTTCTTATAGATGGCAAGCGGTACAAGATAACTGAAGGTCTAGCTGAATTAATTTTTATGAAAAAGCCTCGAGGCTACTCAAAAGAAGACTTGTCCAATTATCAAAAAATTGTAAATGATACATGCACCCACAGACGTGATTTTAAGGAAAACCAGCAAATAAAAGGAACAAATAGCTTCAAATATAGAAACATAATAAAAAAGTTGATTCACACTCCTCATACTGGAACGGGAATAATGCAAATTCCAAAGAAAAATATCGATTACATATATTGGGATGACCCCAATGAGCTAGTTGATAGGCTCCGAATATTGATAGCATCGCAGCAAGCTGGAAATAATAGCCATAGTAATGAAATAGTGTCAATCATTGAGGAGTTGCGGGAAGCTGACATTATAGTATAAATATTCCCACCCACATAGAACTATTAACATTTCGGAAATGAGCGTTGACAAGTTTGGTCAATCTTTTAAATGGCAAAAATTTAGAGCAGTGGGTGATCGCGGTCCACCTGGAATTCCTGGAAAAGACGGTCCTGCTGGACCAAAAGGAAACGGTTTCAATTTAACATCAGATGGTGACTATGATCTTACCTTGAAAAGAATCAAAAACCTAGGTGATCCAAAAGAAAATGCTGACGCTGCAACCAAAAACTATGTCGACGAAGAAATACGGGAAAGCATTGACAAAGCAGTAGAGAATCTAACGATGTTCATTTATCGCGAAATTGCGAAGATCGAAAATTATATATTCTCACACATAATTAATAAGAAGGCTGAAAATGGCATCTCTGAGTAAGAGGCAACTAGTAAATGAGCTTCACAAACCTGCTCGTCGAAATTTTTCTAGGCGGAGAGTTATCATTAAAGGTCTGGATGATTTGTGGCAGGCTGACTTGGTGGAAATGGATGCATATAAACATGTAAACAAAGGATTCCGCTATTTACTGACTGTAATTGATGCATTTTCTAAATATGCCTGGGCTATGCCAATTAAAAGAAAAACCGGTCCAGAAGTCACAGAAGCGATGCAATCAATATTTAAAGATGGGCGCACACCTAACAATTTGCAAACGGATGATGGTAAGGAATTCTACAACTCTCACTTTCAAAAGCTAATGAGCAAATATAAAATCAACCACTACTCAACATATACATCGCTTAAGGCATCAATAGTGGAAAGATTCAACCGAACTTTAAAGAGCATGATGTGGAAGGAATTTAGCATGAATGGATCCTACAAATGGATTTCTATGATGAAAAAACTGCTATCACAATACAATGCAAAAAAACATCGAACAATTAAAATGCGTCCCTGTGATGTTAATAGGACAAATGAAAAGCTACTTCTTGCTACAGCCTATAATCACATCAAAATTGCCCCTTCACCTGCATATAAAATAGGAGACCGCGTCCGCATAAGCAAATATAAACATCTATTTGAAAAAGGCTACACACCAAACTGGACAACTGAAATCTTTAAAATCTCCAAGGTTCAACTGACTAATCCGCCGACATATCAACTTGAGGACTACCAGGGCAACCCCATTAAAGGTGGATTCTATGAAAAGGAATTGCAGAAAGTTAAACATTCAGATCTCTACCTAGTTGAAAAAATATTGAAAAAGAGCGGTGATAAAGTTTATGTTAAATGGTTGGGGTTCTCACGAGAACATAATTCTTGGATAAATGCTAATGATGTATTATAAATTAAATAAAAAGACATTTTTTTTTTATAACAAATTTGTTTTATTTTCAAATCTTATGCTATATATTTTTTCATGATGATGTTGGTTTAATATGGGCTCTAGGATTTTGCCTGTATTGATGACTCTCTGTTGAAATCTGCATCTATCAAGGGCACTTACTATATGCCATTGTCCCCATACGGCTAGCTCTATAAGCGAAATCCCATACATGCATAATGTGTAATTCAGGCGCTAGTGTAAATCGAACCCTTTTCTGCATTCTCTACAGCTGCTTTTGGTGATCCGGACATAAAAATTTACTAGGCGTTGAACTTCCCGTTTGTACCGCTCCACAAAACAGCATCCACATGTATCTGGTCCACAAGTTGTTTTATCGTTCAACCATGGGCAGTTCTTGTAATGTGCTCCATGTATAGAATAAACTTTTCCAGCATTTTCGTATTCTTGAACATATCTATAGAGTTGTTCTATTTTACCCTTATGCTCCTCCAGCAGAATACTAGAGTATTCTTCGAGAAATTTTGGGATGCTCATATTTACCTATCCTTTATCTGCTGATATCTTATGGATGAAGAAGTATCTTTACTCTCAGATGATGATGATGATTGCTTCGATTTAATTGATAGAGAATTCAGCTGATATTTTAATTCTTTTACTTTGCTTCCTTTATCACCCTTTTCCTCAAGCAATCTGGTAGAATCCTTATAACTGTTCATCACCGCAACCGGAAGAAAACTAACCTAACATTCCCCCTTCAAGGATTTATATACATAATAATTGAATCAAAGATCATTACAAAAGATCCCTCAAGAGCTTCTTTAATTCTTAATTCAACTAGCTTCCCACAGCTGGCGCTCACATCTCGCACCAACTTCCCACCCCATGCCGGTTCTGGGCCACGCAAAGATACATCCAGAGCCTTCCATCACATCCCCAAATCCCATGCCAGCTCTGGGCCATATCCCATGCCATTTCTGCGCCACCTTCAATTCCCATGCCTGCTCTGGGCCAAATCCCATGCCCGTTCTGCGCCACCCTATCCAAGAAACATACATCCAGAGCTTTAAGTCACACCTCAAATCCCATGCCAGCTCTGGACCAAATCAACACCGAAATTCAACTAGCTTCCCACAGGTGGCACCCAACAACACAGCTTTCAAATCCCACGCCGGCCACACGCCAAATCCCATGCCCACTCTGGGCCACCCCATCCAAGACGCACACCCAAAACACCTCACACACCTACATGCAGAGCTTTCACCCATCTCCACCCACCAACTCCAAGCCACCCAATCCAAGACACCCAACCTCCATAAACAGCTTTCAAACCACCTTACCCAAGACCCAAACCCAAAAACATCTCGTACACGTACATAAAGAGCTTTCACCCATCTCCACACACCAACTCTAAGCCACCTTCACACCTCATACCCATACATGAAGAGCTTTCAAGCCACCTTATCCAAGACACAAACCTAAAACACCTCGTACACGTACATAAAGAGCTTTCAGACCCCCCCAAATCCTATGTCACTACGAAGCCACCTAGGAGGTGGCGCAGAAGTGACATAGCTCTACTACTTCTTTTAATTTTACTTTTCACCTCCCCTCCCTGCCTAATTGCCTAAAAAGTCCTCCTCCCCTGATTTGTGAAATTTTCGCCCTATTCGCTTCCTGACTTGAGAAAATTATATCTACTTAAGTCTAGCGGTATCTTGATTCTTATGATTTCGTTTCTAAGCTCCAATCTGGCTTCCGTAAATCCCACAGTTGCGAAACTGCTATATTGAAGGTAACAACTGATCTTCGTTCCGTCCTTGACCGAAGATATATTGCAATACTAGTTCTTCTAAATTTCTCCAAAGCATTTGACTCTGGGGTTCGCGTCTCTTAGTCCACGGAATCACTTTTCTTCTTCTGCTCGTCTTTTCTTTTCTCTTCTCTTTTCTAGATCTCAGTGTGTTCCAAATAATAATGTTATATCTTCTGTCCTAAGTATGCCTGCAGGTGTGCCTCAGGGTTCGATTCTTGGTCCTCTGACTTTTTCCTCTATATTAATGATCTTCCCTTCGTTATCCGTCGCTGCTTTTTCACCTATATGCTGATGATCTCCAGCTATATATCTCTTGTTTTCTGAATTCTGTGTTTCTGAGCTCTTTAGGACCTTGTCTCAACTAAACGAATGGAGTTATAGTAATTTCCTTAAATTAAATACAATTAAATCGCAAGTACTTTTCCTTAGTCGTTTCGCGCTATCTCCGGATGGTTTTCCATCTCTTTTACTTAATAATGTTCCTCTACCAATCGTTTACTGTGCCCAAAAACCGGGGTATTGTTGTCAATTCCAAACTTTCCTGCTGCAATCATGTCTCATTGCTGCTCTCTAAGATCTTTGGCAGCCTTCGCAATCTCGGTGGGCCTCGGTAGTCTAGGGGTAAGGCGCCTGAATACTATCCCCAGAGGTCCCCGGGTTCGATTCCCGGCGGTGCCACGGTCCTAGCCTTTCCCAATTTCCCGCCTACATAACTTTCCTTCTTTCTTCTCCCCTCTTTACATTCCTGATTCCTTCTGTCATAGCCTTCCTTAGCCCTTCCCCGCTCCACCAAAGCGCATGTCATCGGTTGGTTGATGAGATTCAACTCGTTTCAGGAGGCATAACACTCCAGCGAGTTGTTTCTCGATGCCCCGATTTCAAAGTCGCGATAGTACTGGTTGGGAGTAGGTGGACTAAAAAAATATCGAGAGAATTTTGTGGCAGTTCCTTCCTCCCCGACTAGAGCTGCGCCTTTCCTGTGACTCTAGTCTTTCACATAAAAACAAAAAAAGCCTTCGCAATCTGTGGCTTCACGGCAGTCTATTATCCTCACCTATTCGAGCAAAACTTATAAAGTCTCTTGTTATTGCTCATTTCCGTTACAGCTCGCTGGTGTATATTTCCTTCGACCCATCCTGCCTTCAGCGTCTTAAAGTGGCATTGAATGATAGCATTAAGTTCATATAGGAAGATCTGATCAAGTGTCGGGTATCCAAAATTCCTTACTGGGTTGTGACCTCTTTCAATTCCTCGATCTCATGGCTTTACTTCTGTTGCATAACGTTTTTATACCGAAAGCCCCTGCTACCTTTCTGACCATCAACTACTTCTATGTTGTAGGTGTTTATCGTCATGTTTTGTCTGCTACTTCTGCCGGTTTTGGATACTTTGTGGATGGGGATAGTTCACCATCACCTTGTATCTTTCATCAATTTTTCGTCAGTTCTACTAAGTGTTTAGATATTCCAAGCTGCTCCATAGCATCGAGTAACTCATTACGGTTCAGACTATCGTAAGCATATTTGTAGTCGATAAATAATATGTTAAACTCAGCAAATTGCGTCTAAGGTTTCTTTGAATACAAATAGCTGGTCTGATGTGGATCTTGCAGGACGAAAACCACATTAACCACTCTCCTAATATTCTTTCCAAGTATGGTTGTAATTTATCATAGAGTACACATGAAAATACTTTATATTTTCCTGTGTTCAATAGCGTTATTCCTCTATAGAAAGTATCCCAAAATAAATAAATAGTAGAATATGAAGTTTTTGAGAAAATAATACGAATTAGATAACAAATGTCGTTTATGTCTACGAAGGGCTCAATTGGTTGGAGGATCAGGGTATGATCCAGGTTTTCTTCTAACAGCATTTCACGACAACTAGAGGAATAAGAAATAAATAAGCATTGGTGTATTCTTTTTTTTGCTAAAACTGGTTATATGAAAATTTCCTTCACAAATAGTCTCCGCTTTAGTTTCAGGAGAGAATCGCGAGATGAAAATATTCAGAGATCTTGGGACAGTAACCAGAGGGGTGCGAGGCCCGAGGATCTGTAGCTTCATTTACCGGGGAACACCAACTATTGGAGGAGAAGAGGGTGATATTGAGACCGGTGAAGAGGTTGACTCTGTTATTAGAACATGGGATGAAACAGTTAAGTTTCTATAAGAGCTTAAGATTCGGGGATGATGAGCTGCAAGCTAGTAAAGTAATGCAGAGCCAAACTAGAGGAGCTCGGAAGAAGGCATAACATGGATTTCGACTAGGTCTCCGGAGATAGACACTAGGCCTCCTAAACAGTCCCCGTAGAGGTGTTCCTAGAATTACGGCGATCATCACGTGACATTGGTCCCTATGCGGAAATACCTAGCTCTAGATAGCTATGTTTTGAGATACTTAAAAGATAATCTCAAGCTAAGAGACGGGAGCACTGTTAAGCTTTCTCACATCGTTAGGATGGCTTAAAACATCCATAACATTCGGTTAAACAGCCACCAAACATTAGGAACACGAGCTGTAACATCAAAAGGGGCAAAAGTTGGCGCCAAGGTGTCATTTATATCTCCTATGGTACTGAAGGCAACCCAATTCCTAAACTTTTTTTTTTATGTGGTAAAGTCAAGCTTAGGAATTACCCTTTGTACTACTAGTTTGTCATGTCGTTCGAGTCATGGCCAGTCTCTAGTAGTAAGCTTGCTTTGAAGGATAGAGGAGAAGGGATAGGTTAGGGGTCTGGAGGGTGCGTGAGTAGATGTCGATGAACCTTGCGTTTGAACTCTGAGATGTTATAAGAGTTCGGAAACACTGACTGTGGAAGACAGTTCCACAATCGAGTTGTTCTATTTATAAACGAACTACTAAAATGTAATGTGCGCGAAGGGGAGGGCTGAAGGGTGAAGGGGTGAGCCGAGTTGGCTAGTCTTGTGTTGCGGGAGAAAAATTGCCGTGTAGGCAGGAGGTTTCTAATTTCGGTGGAACACTCACTATCGTAATAGCGGTAAAATTTGCTAAGTGCTGCAACATTCCTACGGTGGCTTAATGAGTCGATGGAGGAGCAAAGGGTGCTATCGCCAATGAGTTTGATGGCGCGATTTTGCACCTTGTCGTGCCAAGCCAAGGTGGTTTTTGGGGCACCCGCCCAAATATACGAGTTGTATTCAAGGCGGGGCCGAATGTAAGACTTGTATATTGTAGCCAGAGCAGTTGACTGGAGGAGGAACTTGCATCTCTTGAGGAATCCCAGGCATTGGAAAGCCTGTTTGGCGATTTGGAATATGTGATTATTCCATCGCAGATCTGATGATAAGGTTACGCCTAGGATGTTAAGAGATGGGTCAGCCATTACATTCTTTTTGTCCACTGAGATAGAGGGACGGGTGGTGCAGGTTTTTGTAGAGATAAGACAGTACTTTGTTTTGGTTGCGTTGAATTCGACACGATTCTTGCGGCCCCAAGCAAGAATGAGTTCAATGTCCTCGTTAATAGAATTGGGCATGAGTTCACGGTCGACGGGACAAGGTCTGGCACGCGCTTATCTTGTATTATCGAAGGTGTGGGAGTAACGCAGAGTACCGTCATCGGCGAAACTGTGAAGTGGGTTGGAGGGGATTGAGAGCAGGTCATTAATAAATATGAGAAAGAGGGTAGGTGAGAGAATAGAGCCTTGGGGGACGCCGGCCGAGATGGAATGAGGTTTGGATTCGACGCTATCCAATACTACCTTGATTGAACGGCCAGAAAGAAAGCTCTCAATCCAGTTCTTTAGAACTGAGTCGATACCAATAGCTTGGAGTTTAGACAACAGAGCGGGATGCCATACTCTGTCGAAAGCCTTGGAAATATCTAGAGCAACGAGACCAGACTCACCGAACCGATGGATGTTTTGGTTGAGGGCCTCAGTCAGACACACAAGAAGGTCGCCAGTAGATCTTTTCGGTCTAAAGCCGTACTGCCTGTCGTGTATAATTTGGTTGGATTTCAGATATTTCATCAGCCTTTTGTTGATTATTGTCTCCATGATTTTGGAGAGAACAGGAGTAATTGCTATTGGGCGGTAGTTTAAAGGGTCGCTGGCTTCACCTTTTTGGGAATGGGCTGAACATGAGCTAGTTTCCAAGAGTTTGGATAAACTCCGGAGAAGTAGGACAGGGCGAAAAGTTTGCGCAGAGGTTTAGCCTTAGAAGCCTAACTTAGAAAATATACATCGTCTTTATGTCTTAATGGTTAAATATTAATAAATTCACTTTTATTTAAAAAAATTGTTGTATTCTCTATATACATTGAATAAAAGTACAATTTGTATATATTTTAATTATAATGAACAAAAAACTCAAATTCATTAATTATCGTATATAAAAATATTCTTTTCTTCCACTTTTTACACAATCTACAATAAAAACTCACTAATTGGTAAATAATACATTAACTAGCTCTAATATATGCACAATGCCATCGATAACTTAAAATGATTAAACATTAATTAATTCCTCAATAATGGTGTCTGTGCTGCTCTCCTCAGTAAACACAAATGGATAAATGAGTTTAGAATATATGAAGTAGAAGAACCAGAGGCAGAATGAAACTTTGGTCAATTTATCGATGATGTACATTCTGAAATTATAAACAAAAAACATGTGATATTAAAAATATTAATAAAATTTCATATTCATGCAAGCTTACACCCTCATGTGGCTCCTAGCAGCTGGAATCATTTCGTCGGGGGTTTTTAAGATGTATCTTCTAGTGCATAGAACGCAATGCTCAAAGTATTTAACAACGTCCAAATCGATTTTCTCAATAATATATTTGCTTTTTTCAGTTTTGTTAAGGATTTTCCGGAATTTGAGGCATTCTGAATTATCGAAGCTCCATTGTCGGTTGCAGTAGTATTCAAAAACTTCCATTCCTTTGTCAAGACGACGTTGAACGCGGCACAGGCTGAAAAATTGAGTTTGTTTTTAATAAAATTGTTGAATCCTTAAATAATACAAATGCAATACTTACACAGGCTCGTATCTAAGACACCACAAGAGACAATCAACTAAAACAGCTGGAAGCCACATAAACAAAGTCACGCGAATTCTGTGATATACTAAATTATCGGTTATTCCTCCTCCAGGATACCAAGCAACACCGTTCAAAGGAATTCGATTCTCGATAATCCATCTGCCGATATCGATCATTTCCTGCCAAGGTATTTGTATCTCATTGGAGCTGGCCATATGTGTTACCCGATTGGAGAAAGTGCCGGTGGCCAGTGTATGCCATGTAGCGATTAACATTCCATTTACAGCAATATCCACCGGCAAAAAATCCCCGTATGCAGTAGAGTTGCAGTACATGGACCGAAGGACACCTTTTCCAGCAGCAATCAAGAGTCCTGTTGGTCCGTTTATATTATCAGTCCATCCAGGAATTGGCTCCTTCCAAATTGGTATCACTATCGATGGACGCAAAATGACCGATGGTAGTTCAGAGAAACTCTTCACAACAAGATCTTCAGCTAGTGATTTTGTGAATGCATATGTATTCGGAACATCCCCCAAGAAACTAAGGAATTTGTTTTTAGTTAAAAAAAGGACATTTTGTTTAAATTTGTAAATACGTTACATTTTTGTCATAGCATTTACGGTGTCGTTGTCAAGATATTCACAAACTTTTATCATCTTTTCTGGATCTGCTGGTGGAGCGTACGGCTTTTCCATTAGATGTGGAACATGCAGATGGCAATATGCTGTTGATATGTAAGCGAAAAACTACAAAAAAATAAAATTATTACTTATTACTTTTAGTACTAAAATATTACAAAGGTTATGCTTACTTTTAACTTTGTGCATTCTTTAGCTAAGTTCAACATCAGCTTTGTACCTCTAGTGTTCATTAGAACAGCTTTTCGAAATTCTTCATCGAATCTGTAGAAGGATGAAATATTTTATTAGAAATATTCAAAATAATTCAGCTACGCGCTAGAATTACATAGTGGAATCGATAGTATTGCTTTTTAAATCACGTCGGATAAGAAGGTCAAAAGAAATGGTTTATGGAATATCTAGAACCCAACCAAATATGAGACACCCAACAGACCAAACCAACCTTAGAGCAATAAATCTTCTGGCGACGTTTTGTGTGATTTAGCACCTAAACCAAATAATATATCGGGTTGGTTGCTCTGGATATCTCCATGACTTTGACAGAGTGTAGCACTTCGCCCTGACTAAACTCTAAGCTATTCTACTGGCTTTATTATTAGGAACTAGTTTGCGCTTTTCCTTTCTGGCCGTTCAATGAAAATATTATGGGATGGCATCCACCATAATTGCCGGTATTCCAGGTCTCAACCCTTACCCGAGCTTTTCCTAATCTTTATAGGTGATCTGCTTTCTATCTATTCTACTCCATTTCGCAGATTTGCCGATAACATAAGTCTATGTTATTCCTATGGTTTTCGTTAATGGTACTCAGAGTCTTTATGATTGAGAAGACATGTGAACTCAATCAACAGGGACATTGCACTCATTTTTGGTGGAAGCAGAAAGAATCGTGCTGAATTCAAAGTTTCAAAAACGAAGTACTCAAGATGGTGTACACTAGAACTAACAAAACAATACAATACAGTCCATCCATTCATTCAATGGATGTATAGTCCAAAACCAGCCTTGGCCTCCTCCCGGAAAATTCTCCAAGTTAGACGGTCCATGTCTCCAGTTCCGGATGTTGAGCATTTCTTCTGCGTCATCCGTCACAGAGTCTACCCATCTCCTCTTGGGCCTGTCTACTAGTCTATTTCCCGATAATTCTGCTACCGGAAGCCGTTTTGGGGTACGGCTGTCCTCCATCTTGGTTACGTGGCCGGCTAGTCTATTTTTAAAAAAATTGAGAGTTCTGCGTCGTCAAAAATTTCATACGACCATACTTGATCCTCTTTTGTTGGGCCTATTATGAAACTTTTCTCTTGACCCGTTTCTCTGTTTCCTGGGTGATAGTCCAAGTCTCGCTACCATTACCTCGTATTACTGTTTTGTAGAGTAGAACTTTCCTTTTTGATGTGCACAAAAGTGCAGTATTTGTTTTCGGACATAAGAGGCTCCTATTAACCAGTAGCACTCATCCTTTTCTTCGTTTCTTTTGTAATTGTAGACCCAAGGTGGACCGTTTTAACGACTACTTCTAGGTTCTATTCGTCGATAGTTATATTTCTTCCTGTTCTAAATCTTTCAGCTTTGGAGTGTTACATCATCTTTGTTTTCTCGTCCTATGTCCTTTGCCGTCTCTTTTAGTTCGACATAGCCTTCTTTTGCTGCCAGATATTATGGTGGGTTAATTCGTCTTACTTCGTTAATTTTTAACAATAAAAATAATATTGTTAAAAATTTATCATTTCCCCTTTCATATCTCCTTAAATATCTTAACGAAAAAGTGTATAAAACCTTTTTTGTAGAAAATTTTATGTAGATTAATTTAGTATCTCTTAATTTTTTCACTAGAGGCCGTAGTTTTTGAGTTTCCGTTTGTGAGTGTGCACCCATTTATTATCGTGTATATCGCTTGTTGATAGACAGTATTTAGATTACCCCTACTCATCCCGGCATTCACACCTCTCTTTGTCTTGAAGCCTTCCATGTACCATACAAGACCATCTTGAGGTACTTTAAAGGCCAAATACACGAGCACTCCATCCAACCAAGCCGTGCTAAAACACCAACAAGTTGGAGCGCTCGTGTACTTGGCCCTTTAGAAGAAGCCTAAGATAGCTTACCTTGTATGTTCACGGAAAGGAGCTGAAACTTTCAAATCTTTGTAGGCATGCCATCCGAATCCTGCTATCTCTCCCACGAAACTTACAAATGTAGAGGGCCCAATGAAGACCATGAACCTCATCGTAGCACTCATGGTGGATTGCCAACCTTAAATGAGCCAATCGCAGTCGAGGCTTGGTTCCTGCAATGTATAGTAACGTACTTGTGTTAAGAAATTCTTGGTGCATCAGATTATTAAAAGTTGGAAAGTTGCCCAGCCAAATTCATGTTCTTCTCTAGCAACTGAGAGGGCGAGAGAGTCTAAGCTTAGGTGTCACCCTTTATACTACCAGTCCGTCTTCACGTTATGGTGCAATGTCTAGTAGTAGGCTTAGTTCGAAAAGTGACTATCGGCTTAAGTCCAGTTCATGTTCAGTGCGGGCTTGAAATTGTTGTTGCTTTTTTGCTAGAAGTTAGAAATGCAAAATCTCACTGGAATGGCATTTCATTATTCCAATTGATTACTCTTTTCCGAGCGAGCTTTAAATTTTAACTTTAGTTTGAGTCCAGTTGGACGAACTGAGGTCCGTTTTATCCTCAAGTTGAATATGTGGAAATTGGATGCGAACTGAGGTTATTTTAAAGTCCAGTTCACCAATTTGCTCGAATTTGCGCAGTTCGGCCGGTGAAGCCGGGGTATAAAATGGAAATTAACGTTTTCTTTGTGGCATGAGGTATGTAGTGATTGCGGTGTGATCTGCAATATTGACTTGATCATAAGGAAAATTGATCTGCCGCCTAGTGTAGGCACCTTTTACCCGCGGTATAGGTGATCCGCTGGCAGCACTTAATTAGACCCATTTTGATATAATGGTTGCCAATGCTTAACTGGAGCCTTATAATCAAGTTGATGTTTTAATTCCTTGTTGTAAAATTGATGATCAATCCTTTGATACGTAATTTGATGTGTAAAAAAATGAATTTGAATTGTAAAAAAAAAGGTTTGGAGGGTACAGGGTATTACATTATACAAGTAAACTTCAAAATTACCTCACAGTTGCTGCACAATGATAAATCACAGTGACTTCATCCGCTATGATTTGTCTGTCATGTTCTGATATTCCCAAATCTGGAAGCATAACATCTCCACCAATGGCAAACACTTGTTTCAATATTTCCTCTTCTCCTCGCCGCTCTTTTACTAAGTCAAAAAGCTAAAATAGTTAATAAAAAAAAATTGTTTTAAAATTGTTTTTGATATGGTATGTAAAGTAATCTAAAGAGTCGTATTGGAAATAATAAAGGGCATTTAGTTTTGGGAAAATAACAATAAAAATTATGAAGATTTGCACTAAACTGGAGCATTCAAGACATGGCCTTGTAACATTATCATGTCTCCATGAAGTTTAAGAAAGAACCATATAATCATCTTATTTTGTATAAAATACTAAACAGTTGCTAGTACAAAGAGGTTCATATCTGAAATGTAGTCTTTTATTATTAAAGAAGATGAATTGGTGTGGTGTACCCGAAAGAGAAGATTAGTAGATAGATAGATATTGGTAGAAACACAAAAATACATCTATATCTTTCATAATTCTCCGGAGTTTATTCTTCTTATACTTGGAAACTGGCTTATTTTTAGCTCATATTGTGATTTCCAACAAGCCATCTAACTCTTGCAAAATAAGCAATCATTTCGATTCTCTCCAAAATCATGGAGGCAATAATCAATAGAAAGGCTAGGGAATATTGTATATTGAATTTTTGTTTTTTATGTGATAGTCTAAGCTTGAATGTAACCAAATATTGGACAACGGGTTTAAACTGAAAAATCTACTACCGATCTTCTTTTGTGGGTAGCAGAGGATATCAACCAAAATATATTTAGCTTTGGTGGGTCTGGACCGATTCCTCTAGATATCTTGAAGGTTTTTGATAGGGTATGGCTCTGGTGAATAAGCTCGTGACTATTGATACAGACTCTGTTCTAGTCCACTGAGAGTTTCCGTTAAAATCTAATATCACCATTATTACTGCCGGTGTTCCGGTAGTTAATTCAATATTTGGTATATTCAATATACCGTTAGATCCATGGCGGCTGTCTCAAGAGGGCGGATTACCAATTTCTTCACAGCCCCCTCGATATGTGTATCAAATAAGAGAGTATGATAAGTATAATGCAGTAATCAATGTAGATCACCCAATAAGCCGTTAGATCCATAGCGGCCGTCTCAAGACCCATGTATAGTTGTTTTCAAACCTCGTGACATCCCGCGCATGTTCCCCATCTAAGCTCTTAAAAATGTTTAAAAGTTCAGACAAAAGCTTCAGTTAACTCCTCCTATCAAATCACTTGTTGCCATGTAATCAGTCGCGACTGCGTATTGCCAAAGGGAGGTGTATCTTTCTGGGACTTTAATGATTATTTAAAAAATTTACAAATTATGACTGAAAAACACCCGTTTTTATATATTTTTTTTATTTTAAGGTTATTATATTTTACACATATGCTACAGAAATAATTTGTAGTAATTTCTACTAAAAAATACGAAATTTGTGTTTTTATCACTTTGATTACTAGATTGTTGACATTTCCTGCCAGTCGCATACGCGCTTCTGCCCGGGGAGGTTGTGTTGCTTGCGACTGCGGGGAACTGTCGGTTTATGAATGAAAACGCTCATTTATTCAAAGGAATTTTTTTCAGCATTTTTTTTTAAATTATTTTAAATTTAGAAATGAGAAATATTTCGCATAATTAAAGTAAAATTATGCTTATTATGTTGAATAAACTGCCTTTGTTGAGCAGGGGCTTTACATGTATTTAAAAGCTCTGCTCAACACATAGAAAGATAAATTAACTTTATTCATTCGGCATGCGCGCATCCCTTCCCAAATTATTTTGTTGAGTTTTTTCAGTGTTTGTTGCCGTTTTAACTAAAAAGAGGGGAAATGATAGAACATTATTTATAAAATTTGGCAACGAGGTGCGCAGAATTGCTCAAATTTTTTGTGTCACGGAGTTTGAAAAATTCTATACCCGTTCTTTGAGATACAAAATTCATATCTCGAAAAATACCAAGCCAATGGATGATGGCTACTATTGGCAGTGAGGCGTACCGTGTCCCAGCTAATTCTTACTATATATTTACGCAATTCTTCTATAAGATTTTTAATTGAAAGTGCAATTTATCAGATTCTCACGAATCCCATCGGTAGCAGGTGATAACATAATCCCCAAGCAATATCTGTTTTTAGGTTTCTCACGGGTCATATCAGTGCCAGACGGTAATATGAGCCGTGAAAAGTTTCGTGAGCGTCTGCGTGCAATTTTTATCATATGCTGATGAGGGTTCGTCCATTAATTAAGTGAAGTTTTTGCTATTTTTCGACCCCCGTTCTCTCCTTGGTGAGATGTCGTGCGATTTGGCTCCAACCATACCTAGCCTAATCTCGCGTGACATTTTTCAAAATTTGAAGTTTAAATATTTCTAAACATTTAAAAGTAGAACTTGAATTGCCTTAACAAGTGTGTAATCTTTAGTTGAAACTGAATTGTCCTAATTTATTTCATGTCTTCATCTCTACGCTTTTTTGAAATGCCTCAAGCAAATCAAAAATATATTGAAAGTAATTTTGTTTGCTAAAAGCACCAAGCAGCGATATATGCAGATCATAACAAATTATTTAATAAAGTGAATTTGTCTTAAAAAAAAATCGTTTTCTAAAAAAGATTATATCCAAGGACAGGAATAAAAAAGGACATCATCCTTGAACAAATTGAATTTCAGTAGCAAAATTCAGATATGGTAAAAATATGCGAACACAACAGCATACCAGTCCATTTAATAACGCTCATATTCAGAAAATATTTTCCCTTAATTCAAGGCGAAAGAAAAAATGAACGTGACACTATTGCAATGGCATCGTGTTCACGTAGGAAGATTCAAGTTTTTATACAATGACGTTTTTCAATTGTATTTTTTCATGATAGCTCGTATAGGTCAGGTAAACTCATACCTTTTACTATTTTGGGAATGCTGCTCGGTGAATTTTTAGAGGGGAATGCAAAATATTTATCCAGATTGATTTTAACTGGAAAAGGATTCACCTGGAAACAGTAAAAGGCAAAAGGAATTTGAGCGTTAGGGAATTTGGATCAGGAGATTTTCCTATCATTGGGTATGTATGTAGCTCTAACTGCTTATTGAACTGTACAAAAAATAAAGGTAAAAGGGTATTATTTACAATATTTATTTTTCATTTAAATCTTATCTTTATGCTACATTAGTACCGCTGACTGCATTTTCAGTACAAATTGTAGGGGTCAATTACCTAGTTTGTGCTAGCCGATCCTAAGCAATTTTGAGATAATCAAGATCAGAGATTTTATGCGATCATCACCAAATTCAGAAGTAAGTAAAGCCGTGAGTTAATTTAAAAGCAGACGACCATATCTGGACCTTAAACGGGATTTTATAGGGTTGAATTTATGCCCGATCCCCAAATCAGGTTCGCCCGTTTTTACCCTGAAACAGGCACGGACATCATCAAAACGCCTGCATGGCACCCAAAACATGCACGGCACGCCTTAGTAAAAAGTCTACTTTTCCAAATGAGCCGGCTACAGGTACGCACCGACTAGTCTAAACGAATCACTGTACGCTCACACTTTTTCTAGACTAATGGAGCAAAATTGGAGCTTTAAAAAATTGTTTAGGACGAAGAAAACGGGGAATTATCTTGGTGACCATAGAGGGTGCCATAAAGCATACCCAGTAGACCAGTTCTCGTTCGACTGCATAGGTCAAGCAGCATTGGACGTTGTTAGAACTTAGTGGGGGGACCGCTTGGAACAACAACAGTCGCTTTTGGAATGGTCGATTACGAATACATTCATATTTATAACAGAGGCGTGAATACCTCTGGTGGGCGCATTTTTAGAGTTTCATGTCTGTAGCGTTTCGAGTTTCATGTCTGAATTTGTTCATTATGCATGCTAGTTTTCAAAAATCAACCAACTATATTATTTTTACTCAGTATGTGGGCTACATTAGAATTTGTAGACTATCGCAACCGAAAATAGAGGAATGAATGCGTTAATGCAGTTCGCAGCAATGCCAAAAAACAAAATACTCATTCTCCTAGACTCTCAAGGAGTCGAATACACTTGAACGAGCAAAAAATACTGATTGAGTAATTTTCTTTCGATTCTACTCATGAATATTTAATCGAGTACTCCTCATCGATTCCGTATTCCTAATCGCAAGTAGATCTGGGTCAGAACATTTTACTTATCTTGAGCAGCTGTTTGAACGCCTTCATAACTTCGAATTACTCTTAAAGTTTCCGGCGTATCCGTGGTCCACTTCTATATCGCATCTAGAAGATTGGAATACTTTTATTCCCAATCGTGTAAAGGCTATTGTTGATTTTGCACCTTCTACTTCTTTCAAATAAATTTGAGGTCTTTTAGAAATAGCAAACCAAAGATTCTTTTCCAACTTGGCTGAAATATTGGTACGGATTAACGAGCACTGGGAATATCTTTTAAAACTTTCGTGTACGAAAAACGAGAAACACTTTCCATGGCTTGCATAATCCTAGACGGATTTGGTAGAGAAGGTAGATCTATATAGTCATGGAGCTAATGATACGAAATAGCTTCGTGATTGAGTATCCGAGCATCGGATGAGTACTGAAACCATTTCACTGACATCGGTGACAACAATCCGATTTTTACTCAGTGGAACCATAGTACTGAATCGTGCCTACACCCGACTCTGATTTTTAACCATCTGTGTATATATAGCTGCTTCATAGATCACGTCAGGATAGAATTTTACCAAATTTTTTCAAGTGGGTATCTGGACAGTGAAATTCGGGTTAAAGTGAGAGTCGATGTCATTTAGTCATTTTAGCCTAATTTAGGATGCAGTATATTGCTGTGTCCATACGTCTTTTCCACCCGGCAGCCTGCTTCTTTTAGTCTGAGAATCGTGGAGGCTGCCTACCGCCTAATTATAGAACAGGTTGTAGCAAAGCGAGAGTAACGTGAATTGATGCAGCGGGTGTTATGCACAGATTCCTTATTATTCTGAGCAATACCATTGTTTGGACTTGGCCTTTTCTGGATTTGTTATAATCATTGATCATTGATCTAATCAATTCGTATAGAGCCAGCCCAGTTTTGGATGTTGAGCCTCCAGGGCTTTAGGTGGAGAATAAGACCCAAGTACTTAGTCGATTCGGAAAGGTTCAGTGTTCAACCATTATTTTTGGTAGACTAAAATGGTTTTTTTATTCTGTATAGGTAAAAAGCATCAATTCTGTCCTTTCCGGTATACGAATTAGTGATGAGCAAACGCAAGAACAAGACAAGACTAATCTAGTCTTGTTCTTGTCTTGTTCTTGTTCAGTCTGTCTTGTTCTTGTTCTTGCAAGCATAGCTAAGTCTTGTTCTTGTTCTTGCAAACATACCTAAGTCTTGTTCTTGTTCTTGTTCTTGCAAATATACCTAAGGCTTGTTCTTACTAAATGTGCAAGACCAAGACAAGGCAAGACAAAACTGCAAGGCCAAGGTATTTTCTCGCATGTAGTAGGTATTGTATGTTGATTTTATAAAATGGTTATTGAAAAAAACCTAGACTTTAATAAAAAAATTATATCCAAACAACAAAATGCAAAAAATTGATTTTAAAACTATTATAATTTTAGCGTCAGTCAGTCAGCGTCAAAAGTTTGTATACACCGAAAATTTACTACCTTTGAGGTGAGAATTCCACATGGCTTTTTTATTAAACAAATCAGTTTCACGACTGCTCTTGGTGACGTTATTATGTTTGCGCCCCTGAAAAATTACATAAAATTCATATGGGAACAAGTTAGGCGTAGACATTTTTCTGTCAAGTGTGTAAGCAACGAATTACAACGGAAATATTTTGAAGCAAAAGTAAACCAGTATTATACCCATTACTTATTATAAAAAATTAGGTTGTTCAAGTATGATTCATTAAAGAAGAAATGTCGTGTATGGGCACAAAAAATTATTAAATCCCTTTGCAGCATTACAAAAACTGGCCCACGCTCCTGTCGCTCTTACGATGCGATGTAACCAATGTGGAGGCCTTGAAAATATTACATATGTACATTGAGAAAAGTCCGAGTTTCCTTGCCATCCAAAAAGCAAAAGAGGTTACTCAAAAAAGAATTTTTTTAGAGCATTTTTTCTTTTCTAATAAACTACTTGAACTACTGAATACTGACATCTAAGGTTTGATTTTGCTTCAAAATATTTGCGGTTTCTCACCTAGAAAATGTTTTTAATAGAATGAATTTAGGTGGAATTTTTGCAAGAATCTTGCAAGAAATCTTGTTCTGGGTCTTGTTCTTGCACAGTTAGTCTTGTTCTTGTTCTTGCAAGCATAACTAAGTCTTGTTCTTGTTCTTGTTCTTGCAAAATGTGCAAGAACAAGACAAGACTGCAAGAACAAGACCACTTTTGCTCATCACTAATACGAATAGCCCACAGTCTCGGAACACTCGTTTATTCAATTTGAGAAGTGCTAGAATGATTTGTCAAACAACGGTGCCAAACCATTCGCTTTTTAGTCATTAGTGCAACAAAAGAACTCGGCATTCGATTGGGAGCTCCTTTCAGTTTATGCAGCCAATTACTTACTCAAAGTTAGGTGTCCATTCCACGTCCTTTTTTATTCTAAGGTGGAAAGATATCCTTGTCGTAACTGCAGACAACTAGATTTGATTTCTCCTTTGGACACATGAAATGTTGTCCCGATTCCAAAGGTTCGTCAAAATCGTAAAATGATTTACGAGAAATTTGAAAAAATTCAGGACATATCCGCGTCTGCAGAAGTGAAATTTATTATCTTGCCACACGATTTGGTGCACCTTTTGAAATTTCTTAGGTTACGTAATTTGAATCTAAACTGTTTTTTCGAAGTTTTTCCGATGTTATACCGAATTGGAACAAGCGTCCGCTATCATTGGAGTGCACTATCATAGACGTATTAAGCAATCGTACAGCAGCCAAAGCCGAAGTGCAATGCTTACTAGCAGAGTTTGTCTACGATCCGAATCTGATGCAGATTATCTCGCTAGATGAAGACCTAATTTCAAGTTTGTATACAGGATAACTAACATGCAGCCCTGGAGGATGTTGATAATGTCCTAGTACGAATTGATCCCATCTGACACTTCTTCCTGACTCCATACGAAGATGAAGTGATAACAGTTGATCAAACGTTTGTCTAAGCACTGTGTCATCAATTTTAAGGGTTAGCAAAAAAAAATAAACTAGTATCGGCTGGCTGGCTCGAAACCACTTTTACTTGTAACCCTGATGGCGAAACAGTGGCCAAACGATCAATAGCATTCAAATGAACTATATTTTATCCTAAAACCACTGGACGAACTCCCCACAATCACTCGATCGTCGTCATTAAACGTCGGATTTACTCCTATATGTTTAATGGTAGATTGAGATTTGTCTATTTCAATTCCTACATACTACCTACATCATAAGAGGTTTTCTCGAAGTTTGCATTAAAAGAAAATTGCTTTCATTTTATTTTACCAAATGTGGAGAAACAGCCCATACTACTCTTATAATACATTAATTAAACACTTTCAAAATTTTACAATAGAACGGTTTCTTTCATATTGTTTCAAGCTTTCGCAAACTTTTCCATCAACTCCAAATGAGAAGAAATTACACTTATTTTGAAATGAGTGTATGATTACTATCATATTTCATAATGAAAGGCAATTTGGAAAAAGCAAAGTGTAATTACGTGAAGTGAGGACCGTGCTGGCTAAGCGAGTACTGTTTAAATAAAAACAACAAACTCGGACTTGAAGTCATGAATCGGAATGGACCACACCAATTGACCAATTTTCTATTGACATTTTTTTTCGCGATATTTATTTATCTCTAACAAAATGTATTTTGCATATCACGATTATTATGCAAATAAAATTTTTTGAAGTGAAACTTTCTCCTCAGTAAAGACAACTAAGTCACCACCGCCGGCCGCGCCAATTTGAAATGCTTGCAAACATACAATTGGGAAATTGCGCTATTGTCAACAACAAACCCATGAGGACAACACTTAAAGCACACTTAAGACATTTCAGCGCTCCTTTGTCCCATCAAGCGATACACGAGCGGCCCGGTTTCAACTTTGCTTTGGGCCTAACCTGGCCCAAATATCAACAATTTCGTTAACCAGTTTCGTGAATCGCATGAATTTTTCGCGGCTTGTTGCGTCTGTAATCACAGGTAACGTGGATCGGCAACGAATGGAACGTTGTAAACTCGTGGTAAAACGCATATGGCGATGAGTAAACGGTTTTTGAGAAACACCCGGAAGTTTTTCGATTGACCGGGTCCACATGATGTGGCAAACATGTTTACACTTCATTGATCGGATGGCTTTTGATAGTGTCTGAGAGCTTTATGGAGAAGAAATTTTTTACCTGTAACACGCCTTTTTACACCTTTTTGCAGTTTTTCGAAGTTTTATTTATCGCTAAAAATTGTAGAAATTGTTTTTAAGTAAAGACCTTACACGGTCCGTTGAACTGGGATTGACCTCGGCTTTGCCATGTTTATGTTTGTGGGTATACAATTGAAGTATGAGACTCTTTTACATCGTTTATGAAATGAGTTTGGGTAAAACCGGATAAACAAGTCTTGTTTTGATCATGTTTTCTGCTGTTGAATTGAAACTGCTGTTAATTTGAAGCTTTTTATTTCGTATGAAAACAGTGAGAATAAACATACATATATGACTCATTCGTACTAAAGCTTAAACTGAAACAAACAAGTAATTCTTGATAAAGTGTATAAAAACTAAACATTTTTCGCAAAGTCGCCATTTATATTCATGTGCCGGCTTGAACACCTGGTTAATGTCTTTTAAGTGGAGCTATATGCTATATCGACATGCACCTATGAGCACTTAACAAGGTCCTATTCTTACGAGCAAATCTTATGTATCTGTATGCTTATCTATTAGTCCAGTGCCAGTCAGTGCGATAAAGTCCCGTAGGAAGATGTTCCAATTAGTTTGGGAATGCTAACTTCCCTCGATGAGCTAGTTACTATCAGTCAGGCCAAACTTATGTGGGTTCCATCCAGGCAATCAGGACTTCGCTGGCAATAAAACGGAGGACGTCTTGGCCAGGCAGGGCTCTGGAATATTTTTCATCGGTATAGAATCGGCAACCAGTTTTGTGAAAAGGGCCCAAGCGATCAGACCCTGATGAAATACATCTAGAGCTCCAAACAAACTCCGTCGTCGTCTAGTCCCAAGCCCAGGGTATGAAAGGAGGAGGAGAAGGGAAACCGAAGAAACTAGGCAAGAAACCGCGTTATCGCATTCCAAGCGTTTGGCGGTTATAACCACCAATGGAACGATCAAGACCCTTGTATCCGTTTATGCGACAACCGAGACTAGCCCAGACACGAATAAGGACGATATTTTCGATCATCTTCAACAGACGCTGGACCATTATCTTGTTCGAGCGAAAATACAGATGCGACTACAAAGAGCGAAAAAACGGCGCTACCCCCAGCCTAGAAGAATTGGGGGTACCAACGGGACCCGACCGTCGGGCGAGAGTTTCATATCGGTATTAGCCTCCTTTCGATCGTCGGCAAAGTATTTACGAAAATCATGCAATCGAGGCTACAGATTACATCTAGAGCAAAAAGCCAGAAAGAATAAGCGGGATTTAGACCACATCGAGGATGCATTGATCAAATATTCGCTCTCCGTGTCAGCTAATGGAAGCAAGAATTCGTCGCGGCAAACGAACTGTCGTCGTTTTCATCGATTTCAAATCCGCTTTCGATTGCATCGATTGGAACGACTTGTGTAGAGCCTTGGAAACCAAACACGTGCAATTGAAAATCATCCAACTTCCCCAAGCGTGGAACGATGGCTCAACCAGCAGCGTTAGTATTTGAAGCGACTTATCCGAGGAATTCCCAATTCAAACAAGGGTCCGACAAGGAGACGTCACTTCGCCACTTCTCTCAACGATGTCATCGACGCAATTATGCGTGTAGCCTTCGATGGACAACGCGGTGTTCGATACGACAACAATAACTCCGTAACCGAGTTGATGTTCGCCGACGATAGCGACGTCTTTGCTGACACGGATGCCGAAGTAACGAACATCTTATACGACATTTCCCGCATCGGCCAGTCATACGGGTTAAAAATCAATGCGCACGAAAGTGCTCAAGTGCTCACTATGGATGGATTGAAAAGGCAGTGTTCACCTCGATGGAACCCAGATCGAACAGGTTCCGAGGAAAAGAAAGCGACATCGGCGACTGACGTTCACAGCCGCATCGGCCAGGCAACAGCAGCATTCGCCTCCCGCAAGAACGAACAAATATTAAGATCAAAACGAAAGTATGCCTTCACCGAACGTTGCTCCTTCTGATTACTCTTTATGGATCGGAAACTTGGACACTGCTCAAGCTGGACCTCAACAAACTTGCGATGCTTGAGGCAGATTCTCCATGACTCACTCCGCGATCGCCTTCGAAACGAGACAGTTAGACAAAGATGTGATCAGCAGACACTGATCGAAGAAGAAATGCAAAAACGGCATGGTTTGGCCATGCTTGCCGAATGAATGATAATCGCACGCAACGTAAACTTCTCTGGCGAGACCGTCTGGCAGACTGGAGAATTTAGCGATCGGCACCCAAGAAAACCTGGCCAAAGAATATCGAGGGCGACTTAAAGAATCAACGATTGTCGGTTATCGAGGCTCGAGACGTCGCCAAAACTCGTCGAGAATGGAAATGAATCGTGAATGGAGTTCGAGACTCAGCTGCACCGACAGCAGCGTATCCGTTCCGGGGACATCCTACTCGGATCGCCAGCTAACGGATCAAAGAAGAAGAAGAAGAAACTCATCTTAATATTTCCACTCTAGGCCCTTGTCCTGAAAGTCGTAATACGACTGAAACGTCACTTTCTTCAACTCAAACGACTTGTCTCGAAAGACAACTCGCCTTTCAGCAAAGGGGTCTTATTCATGGGCCATCTTGTGTCGCTGCCAGAGAATTACTGATGCGCAGATGGAAGGTTAAAAGAGATTAGCTGGTTTGTTCACGGGACATTACGTCAACGTTCGGTATATTTCAACAGAGCTTGATCTCTAAGGGTTCTGCTCACCTAGTTTAGCTGCGTTTCCTTAGCTTTTACCAGCAGAATTTCCTATGTTAGTTGATCTCCGGATCGGTTGGAGCAGGAAATAGCTATGTAGCTCTGTCCTTTTTGGTTTACTTATACAATTTAACAAAACCATTTAGAGAATTTCATCAAATTCATTGCTTACAGGTTTAGTTACTCTCCGTTTTTAATAAGGCCCACGCCAACAACTTCAATTTACATTATTGTTCTTCTGTCGGAGACGTTGGGTTAAATTTACAGCTCTCTGGGTTTTCCCCTTCTTTCCTGGCATTTATTGTCTATTATAGACAGTTTTATGTAGATTCGGGGCTTTTTGGTATATTTTTATTGTTCTGATAATAATAATTGTAGGTGACCGTATACACTGGGAATGACGTTTCCGACAGTTAAAGGGAAATTGTCGGTGTCGGTATAATTGTGAGGCGGGGGTTAGCTTAAGCTATTGGTTATAAAATGCGAATTTAACGATATTGAGAAATAATTGGTTGCTATTTAACATATATAGAAATCTCTGAAAATTTTTGACTCTGGAAAATGGATATAAATAGTACAAATAGGTAGGTAGTAAATAATTGATATTTTCTCACTAAAAAAGTTACAGAAAAATAAGAAAAATAGAGTAAATATTTCGTTAAATAATTCCAAATACAAGAAAAAACGTATAAATATAAAAAACACGTTTCTTACCTCATTATTCAGCATTTCTATAAGTCGTTCCTGTGTGCTTTTACCCTTTTTCTTTCTTATAAGCACGTAGATTTTCTTAATACCCGGGCATGCTCTGTTACATAAATATGATAAAAAAGGAGAGAGAGATGAAATAAATACATATATACATTATATTCACTAATCAGTATTAATAAGTGTGAAAATCTCTAAGTTAATAAATAATTGCTGTGGGGGTATAAAATATCCGTGCCGCACATAATTTATGTCACATACCTGAGCAATTTTTCAATCAAGACTTTGCCGAGAAAACCTGTTCCACCTGTAACGAACAGCACTTGGCCAATGAAGCTCTTTGCAATCCTGTCCTCGCCAAACTCTGATTCTGTTATTTCTGTATAATTGTTGTTGCCATTTTTATCGATATCAACGATACGTTCCTTCTCAAGCTTGGAGAAGTTTTGCACCATTGTTAATGGCGTTTGGTTTTATAATCTGTAATGAAAGAGGAAAATGTGATAACATTTTTTTTTTTAAATAAATATAAATAGCATAAACAATTTTTTTATATTACTGACAGTGCCGAGTATGCTAGGACATGTAATCAGTAACTGTCAGTTGGATGGAATTATCAGCATTTTATAAATGTTGCCATGTCTGCGAAAGTAAGTTTGGAATGTAAAACCTGCCTTTTGAAAAAAATATGCTCCTTTCTCATAACTCGTTAACTGTAACGAATATTTACATGCTGACTATGATATTAAATATTTAACTACTATGTAGTTACTATAAAATTCAGAGAATTCGAAATGGAATGTCGGTAAGAAACATACATTATATATGTTTATATATTTTCTCAGATTTACTTCCATAGCCACGTAATACAGGACGGAATGGCGAGTAAACCCGTTGGTAAAAACAACCTATCGTCAAAAATTATAGCTTCCCAGCGCGAAATTAATCAAGCGCTGCTAAAAGAAGCAAGAATATAGCGCTTCCAATTCGTATGTTGTGGAATCTCTCTGGAAGCACGCACTCTTACCTTCCATTTTTTGCTTTGTTTTTCTCAAGTTTTCTCTAATTCACCTTATTTGTAATTTTTGTAAAACCGCGTCAGTTGAGAAATATTATTTCTACGTTAGAGTTTGAATCAACGGTTATTGTTAACGACTTTGTTAGGATTTGAATTTACGATTTATCAACTATACTAACATGGAGCCACCCCGCTTTCGAGAACCCCAATAGAAAGAAGGCACGGAAGATCCATTTGATCCATCCATGTCAGTGGTACGTTATTCAAAGAGACCTTGCGCTCCAACAGTCACCTCCAAGCGACAAGCCAAACAAAAGAACACACCAGTTCTTCAATAAGTTTCAACCAAGAAGGGACATCTGCAGACACATAAATGGAAACCTATTAGCAGACTCTAATAGAATAAAAGAAAGGTGCGGAGAATATTTTCAAAACTTATTGAATCTGAGCCCTTTATTAAATGAGAGACGAAGGCATTTGTAATTCCTCAAGATAATATTTCAATAGCCCCACCAACATGGATGAGGTATGTGAAGCTGTAAAAAGGCAAAAAGCAACAAAACTCCAGACGTCAATGGAGTACTACCAGAGCGCCAAAAGGAAGAAGGACAACAACTCTTAGAAACCTTATGCAGCATCGTAGAGGAAGACCTTCACAATCGTATAGAAGAATATCAAGCTGGTTTCAGGACAAACAGGTCAATTACTATGATTACATGCATACTTGAAGTCGGCTTCAAATAGACTTGAAAATCATGTAACCCCAGATCGACTTCAAATCAAGAGCATTTAACTGTCAGTTCAAGTTCAAGTCAAGTCCTCAGTCCGGCATGTAATCGTAGTAAATATCGGACCAGCTGCTAACCTTAAAGCAAATCCTGGAGAAAACCTGGGAAAGGAAGGTAGATATATACCAGGCATTTGTCGACTTTCAACTGTCAAATGACTCTTTCAAAAGAGAGGGAAGAGAGAATAACTTACTGTCTAAAGTAAAGATCCAAAATATAGTACTAGAAGTGTTTGAAGAACGACAAGCTCCTACCTAGGCAAGGGGATGGACTGGCACCAATAATTTTTAATCTGGCCCTAGAATGGGTGATAAGGAAACGTCAGTTAGGCCGTGACACAATGGTGGCTTCGGCTTCGGCTTCGATTTCGAAGCCGATGCCTGTCAAAATCAAATGTAAGCGTGGCAGTACTTATTAACACAATGGCAGCTTCGGCTTCGGATTCGATTTCGAAGCCGAAGCCTCAATCAAATGATATTTGATATTGGAAGCGGCGTCGGTTGAAATTTATTTGGAAAATCGAAGTGGCCTGTCCGGTAATTTAAATTTAACACGTGTTTAACATGGATTTTGAGGAAAAATTAATCGAGTTAGTAAAGGAAAATCCATGTATATATAAAAAAGGGTGCAAAGATTATAAAAATAATCAGAAAAAAGACCACGTTGATAGGTAGTTTCATAGAACCCATGTTCCTTCCTTTGCAGAAAAATTTCTCTTGACCAGAATCGCCTATTTTTTTGTTTTTGTTTTTTTTTTTAATTTTCAATAAACATATGTTGCTACTCCCATTAATTTTATAACTTCCTCCCGTTTATTTTCCATTATAATTTAACAAAGTTTATTTAATGTAACAAATTTTCCGCGATTTGCAAGACGAAGACGAATGCCGTTATTGTGTTATACTTGGCTTCGATTATTAATTCAGCGCTTCAGCGCTTCAACGTCGCTTTCGAAGCCGAAGCCGAAGTCGCCATTGTGTCACGGCCTTCAGGTGAAGAGCATCAATAGAATACACAGTCTGTACAATAACTTGGCAGTAAAAAAATGTCGAACGGAAAGATACGGCAAAGGACAGCCTGAACAGACTGTTGATGTTCATCAAGGTGATGCAATAGTCCAGAGCTGGAAGAATGGGAAGAAATATAACTATGACGAATACACTCTAGAAGTAGTCGATAAAACATTCTACCATGGATCTACAATTACAAAAGGAGGAAAGGAAAAGATAACTAGACGAGTAATATTGCATAATTGAACCTTTTACTCCTAAAAACAAGGCCTAGGTTTGATTCGGGGTGTAGGCCCATTATTCAAATTCAAATATTCAAATATTCAAATAATTTATTATAAAAAGCGCTGAAGATTACAACCTCTCATATAGCACTGCACAATAGAAAATACAATTCAGGAGTGACAGAACGATAATAATAATAATAAAGTAATATTAATTATAATACCAAAAGAAATAAAATTACAATAATGAACAATCTTAAGCTAAGAACCAAAATTACAAATAATTTCAAGAACAATTTAGAGAATGACATGTGTAGCATCCATAAACATGACTACAATTCTGCGTTCTTAATCAACCTGCAGAACACCCCGCTGGATCCCTCAGTTCGCACATGACTCGAAAGAGAATTCCACCTACGAATAGCCTGGACAAAGAAAGAACGCTGACCAAAGCGAGAATTACACCTTGGTATAAGGAGCTGGAGACCTTTGTTAGATCTCAAAAACGCTAACTTTTCATGTAGGTAATCTAGGCTCTTAGCAAGTATTAATTTATGAAGAAAGGCAAGAGCACGCCTTGCACAATAAGTCTCAATGGATGTACCAACAAACAAATTGACGTATCTGGAAATGTGACTTCCTCTGGATAGGTTGTAGATATACCTAATGACATCATTAAATGCCACCGTTATTTTCCTCGCACATACAGAATCCAACTTGGGAAAGATAAGGCTACCATACATAAAGTAAGGTAGCACGACTGCTTTAGTTAACTTCATTCGTAAGCCAGGAGGTACGCTAACCGAGCTAATCCACAGCTGCCTTAGGCTACTATAAATTTTACCCAGAGTCGAGCGAACATGACTGCAGCAACTAAAACTGGAGTTCAGTTGAATACCCAAACTTTTCGCAGAATGCACATAGTCAATAACGGCATTATTTAATACGACCGGTAGTAATACTCTTGTGTCTATGATGTCTCTATAAATAGCTAAGCAGATTGATTTAGATGGATTAAGCAACAAGCTATTGGTCTGAGACCATTCATGAACACATTGCAGGTCTTCGTTTATTCGCACAATACAGTCCTCAATTAGTCCAATCGGACGAGTGAGATGCAATTGGACATCATCAGCATATAAGTGGATAGCACAATTTCGTACTACTCTTGGTAGGTCATTTATGTACAGGCTGAATAAAAGTGGGCCAAGAATTGAGCCTTGAGGCACACCCAAATAAAGAGACGCAGCGGACGAGTAGTCATTTCCCACTTTAACAACTTTAGTCCATTCAAAACGCGCGTTATGGTGTTCCAAAATAACACCGTTAAGAAAATCGAACCCTAAACGTTTTTGGGGTCGCTGATCACGAAAATCGAGGTCCCGCGGTCCCAAAATTAGGGCGTCACCCCTAAAAATGCAAAAAACACCCCTTTTTAGGGGGTTTTCGCGATTATTTCAATAATACTGAAAACTAATGCGATGAAATGCACTTTTTTTAATCTTTATTTGCGAAGGGGGTTTATTTATACTAAATTTAGGCGAGCTTAATGGTAAGGGGTACCCCTAAAGGGTTGAAAGTACCCCTAAATTGGCGAAAAATGGCGAAAATTGTAAAAAAAATTTTTTTAAAGTTTTTGCTTCAAATTCGATTGTGGGCGTACTGTCAGGCAAAAATAAATTATTTTGAACCCTTAAGGGGTTAAAACTACCCCTAAAATATAGTTAATTGAAAACTAGGGGGGGGTGTTCCAAAATAACACCGTTAAGAAAATCGAACCCTAAACGTTTTTGGGGTCGCTGATCACGAAAATCGAGGTCCCGCGGTCCCAAAATTAGGGCGTCACCCCTAAAAATGCAAAAAACACCCTTTTTAGGGGGTTTCGCGATTATTTCAATAATAATGAAAACTAATGCGATGAAATGCACTTTTTTTAATATTTATTTGCGAAGGTGGTTGATTTGTACTAAATTAAGGCGAACTTTATGATAAGGGGTAGTCCTAAAGAGTTGTAGGGGTAGTTTTAACCCCTTAAAGGTTGGAAATAATTTATTTTCGCCTGACAGTACGCCCAAATCGAATTTGAAGCATAAACTTAAAAAATTTTTTTTTACAAGTTTTGCCATTTTTCGCCAATTTAGGGGTACTTTCAACCCTTTAGGGGTACCCCTTACCATTAAGCTCGCCTAAATTTAGTATAAATCAATCCCCTTCGCAAATAAATATTTAAAAAAGTGCATTTCATCGCATTAGTTTTCATTATTATTGAAATATTCGCGAAAACCCCCTAAAAAGGTTTTTTTTTTGCATTTTTAGGGGTGACGCCCTAATTTTAGAACCGCGTGACCTCGATTTTCGTGATCAGCGACCCCAAAAACCTTTAGGGTTCGATTTTCTTAACGGTGTTGTTTTTTGTTTTGGAACACCCCCCCCCCCCCATTTTTAAATTAACTATATTTTAGGGGTAGTTTTAACCCCTTAAGGGTTGAAAATAATTTATTTTTGCCTGACAGTACGCCCACAATCGAATTTGAAGCAAAAACTTTAAAAAATTTTTTTTTACAATTTTTGCCATTTTTCGCCAATTTAGGGGTACTTTCAACCCTTTAGGGGTACCCCTTACCATTAAGCTCGCCTAAATTTAGTATAAATAAACCTCCTTCTCAAATAAATATTAAAAAAAGTGCATTTCATTGCATTAGTTTTCATTATTATTGAAATAATCGCGAAAACCCCCTAAAAAGGGGTGTTTTTTTGCATTTTTAGGGGTGACGCCCTAATTTTGGGACCGCGGGACCTCGATTTTCGTGATCAGCGACCCCAAAAACGTTTAGGGTTCGATTTTCTTAACGGTGTTATTTTGGAACACCCCCCCCCCCCGCGTTTTGAATGGACTACTTGGGACCTGCCAGCCAGAAAATTACTTATCAGCTTCACAGCCGAAGATGAAAAGTTAAAATCCCTTTTAAGCTTACTAAGCAGCTTTTGGTGATTTACCGAGTCAAAGGCTGTGCTAAAGTCAAGCAAAACTAAAACAGCTAAGTGATCCTTACCTTATCGAGCGCCTCGTGGATGTCCGAAGTAACTTTTAATAAGGCTGTCTCGCAGCTATAATTCGGTCGAAAACCAGACTGCCATTTGGATAAGAGATTGTATTGTTTGACCATTATTTGGCTGTGCATAACTTTTTCAAAAACTTTCGCAAAGAAACACATCCATTGATAGGACGAAAATCACCAGGCTCCGATGGGGACGATTTCTTGGGTACAGGAACTACCAATGCCTTTTTCCACTCAGTCGGGAATTGGGAGGTAGTCAAGCAAAAGTTGAAAATATGAACTAGAGGACTCACAATAAAAGGTACTAACAATTTCAAGAATACGGGAGTTAAAGAGTCGAGTCCTGTGGCATTCGACTTAATAGAGTGCATAGCTGTAAGTACTTCAGAGGCCTCAGTGCATCTAAAACTAAACTCCACATCAGCCTGATCATTTGAATTGCGACACAAAATGTCAGAATATTGAACGCTTCTATTCACAAAGAAATTGTTTAGTACATTTGGGTCCACAGCAGTTTTGTAATCATCACTGCCATGTATTCCCAAACTGCGAATATTCCTCCATAACTTTTTCGAAGGCTGATTGCTGTCCAATTTAAAGGCAAAATATGTACTTTTTGCCGAGCGAATCATAGCTGTTACCCTATTACGCACAGCTTTATACCTGCTGTATATCAATTCTTCCTTGTTTCTCCGGTACTGATTAATGAGGTAATCTCTCTCAGCCATTGCCCGATGGATGTTATCAGTAATCCAAGGACACCTTCGCCGACGTACACGACACATCTTTAGAGGGACATAACGATCAAATAGACTTAATAAACTATATGTTAAATTTTGCACCTTTCCATCTAGAGTCTCCTCTCGATATACGTTATCCCAAGTCATACAACTACACTCAGTCTTCAAGAGATCTTTCTCAATATTCTTAAAGTCACGATAAACGAAGGAAATAACTTTAGGAATAGCCGCCAATCTCATCCTATACGTCATAAAGAGAAAATCATGATCAAAGTTGCTTGGAGGCGAAATCTGGTTATGAAATAGTACCTTAAGATTGTTTGTAGTCAACATATAATCTAACTGGGAGGGGGAAGACGCATTGTAATAGGTTGGTTGATTATTGAGAGCCTTTAGATCTAATGTTAGCAGGAGATAGGACAATTCATCCGCTGCAGAGCCTGCTTTCAGAGCGTTTACATTAAAATCACCACAAACAATAACGTCGCGATACTTCTGAACGACAGGATTGAGTGATTCGGTAAGTTCAACGAAGTTACACGGATTGAAGGTGCCTGGAGGAGAGTAAACACAAAATACGGCTAAACTTTCACAATCAGATGCCACTTCAACACCAATGAATTCAACCATTTCACCAGGTGACGAAATTTTAAGAGGAGTTGTTTTTAAGGTATTATGTACGTAGATCGATACACCTCCTCCAACACGCCCACGACGATCATTTCTAAACAAGTTAAAATCTGGGATTGCAACAAGAGTCGAGTTAACATTTTCATCTAACCACGTTTCACACATACATATAATGTGTATATTCGTCCCAAAGAACATATCATTCATTTGATCGATCTTATTTCTTACACTTCTAGCATTCAAATATATTACATTTAGTCCCGACCTAAACGATGTAAAAATATTGCACAGCATTCTTACCCTGTCCAGATTGGCCACTAGGCAGGCTTCTGCGTCTGTCCATGCGTTCTGGCCTACAAACAAACGCTATAGGGGTGTAGTACAATAGTCCAAAGGGAGTGGTCGCGGTACTTTTGAACTTACCTATACCTCATCGTAGAAGAAGAAAAAAGCGAACCCAATAGGTTACCACCTGCTTTTCGCAGGCCATAAACCACACTGGAGCCCTACTTTATTTTTAGGCTGAGCCCATTTGCATGTAAGGAAAGACAAAAAAGACCCAAAACAGATATTGGCCTCTAGGGAACCACGCTGCTAAGTTGAGTATACCACAAACACACAACGTGTCTGTTAGATACATTAGATAATAATTTTGTTCACGAATAAGTGATAAGTGAAAGTTGTGATATAAAATAGTTTAACAATGTTTTAAAATGTATAAATTACAGTTGCAAGGTAAAAGTTGTGATGCACGATTGCTTAAAACTGCACATTAGATAGTTTTATTGACGAGTAAATGATAAGTAAAAGTAGTAATATAAAATTGTTTAACAATGTTTTAAAATTGCACTTTAAACAATTAGGTCAACGATGAATGGATAAATGAAAGTTGTTAGATAAAAGTTGTGATGCAGAATTGTGTTAAAATGTAAAGTGCACCTTAAATAGTTATGTCAAAAACAATAACTGCCCAATAAAAGTCGTATTTAAGGACTAATAAAAGCGGCACTGATAAGCTTCCTACACTCTACATACGGTCAAACAACCACCAAATGAGTTACGCCACCGGTAGCATCAAAAATACACACCAAAGCGTTAATTAGGTTCCCGGTCTTCATCGAACCTTAACTTGGCTTTGCTTTCATAGTTTATGTAAAAGTCTTGCAATTTCGTACGGTTCTGTTTTTATCGTGACTTTGTGGGAAAAATCTGATCGGTTGTTGATTTATTTGAAGAATATCGGTGAATATTTTTTACCCAGTTTCTCCACAAAATTTGATATTTCCATTTTAATGTGCCGCGACATTTCCATTTTAATGTACAAAACACGATAGTCTAAGCTCAGCTGTCAGCCCTTTATACTACCTGTTCGTCATATCGTATATCATGGTGCAATGTCCAGTAGCAAGTTTAGCTCGAAGGATAGAAAGAACTATACGATAGGTTAGGGGGAATCAGCTTTTCGGCGAATGTTTCTGCCTAGGATATTTAGAGACGGTTCAACCATTCTTCTTCTTCTTTGATCCGTTAGCTGGCGGTCCGAGCACCGGGCGCAATTTGTCGGGGGCGCAAATTCAGAAATTAAAATAAAACAAAAATTAAAACTCTAAAAAAAACTAGTGGGATGTTGTGCCTAGAGACTAGCCACTAATTACGCTTTTTCATGGTATTCTTTCTGTTGAATAACACTTCAGATTGGATGACAATATATTAAGTGGAGATTGATCCGCACTCACTTCCAACCCGCCGGATCTGGGAATCGAGGCCAATAATTCGAATGTGTCAAATTGAAAAAAAAAAAAAAGCACATCACACATGTAAACACTATAGAAAACGAATCTAAACATTTTTCTTTGGATTGGAGGAAAATCTAATGTGATGCACTTTGCACAACAGAATTAGGTGTATTATTTTACTTAAACATACATGTCTTATTGTTAAAAATTTTGGCTTACCGCACCCTAGTTTGGCCATGGAGATTCATAAGTATCACACTGACCAACGCTATATATAATTAATCTTGAAAAGTTTTTGTTAAAGGCTTATGTAGGTTATAAGTTGTGAGACTGCGTAATCTAAAACTTAACAAAGTATTTAACAAACACTACAATATAATCATCATAGCTTAAAAAAAAGGAAATCAAATGTAAACAATAAAATTCTTTGATTCTTCACCCACGTCATGGTATATTTCTTTATTCAATATAAACAATAGTTTTTGAGCAGCAAATAAAAACTATATGCCATAATTTCGTTATCATCGGTTTTTGTTCTGGAAGCAAATTTAGAGACGTATTCATGTCAAAAACTTGTTTCATATGAAACAAAATCCCCGAAGGAAATTAAAAAAAATTATTATGACGAAAAAAAAGCACCGCGAGCCGAAGGATCGAACTCGCAGCCCCACAGACGAGGGACTTTCCCTAGCCCTTTAGTCCATGGAAATGGTACTTTAACATTGCAAAAATGCAGGACAAGGTTTTATTTTTAGGATGTGTAGGGGGGTCAGGGTGGCCTTAAGTTTGAGTTTTCGGGATTCTAACCCCTCCCCATTTGGCCGCCATCTTGGAAAACGTATGCAAATGGTTTTTCCACTATATCTCCGAAACGGCACACCTTACCGGAAATTTGCAAGGACACTTTTTGTTTAGAATCTACAATTTATTACTTGGAAATTTTGTGGTAAAATGAATAATTAAGAAGTTATAAGCCTTAGAACACAAAAATTAGTCACAATATTTTCTTTAAAGGCTCTTTTTTGTTGTTTAAATATACTTCTGGTTGAAATTTCCATACCATTTTCTCAGTTTTTGGTCTTTTGACCAAGAGCTACATTTTGAGATATGGCCCAAGTCTGTAGCGGCAGTACTTTCAGAGATGAAAGTAGGCTTCAGACGGACAGACGGACAGAGCCTCTGTATAAGCTTTTTTTTTTGAAAAAGCTAAAAAACTAAAAGTATTCTCACGGGTGCAAGAAATTACACAAATTTATCCAATTTCTGTCCCTGTACTTTCTCATTCAAGAGAAAAATGCAGGAAGTTTCCAGAGCTTTTAGCTTCGAGATTCGAAAAATTCGACAAAAAATCTCCCAAGTGAAAGAAGAAAAATCTCTCATTTATTTGGAACATTTTTTGAAAATTCTGTAAAAAGCACCACATCCACTTACATAAAAAAATTATTCCGATTGCTCTGCATTTTGTATCGCTGTTTACCATGATTGATATAAACTTCAGAGCGCTGTTGCTGCACTTTTAAATTATGTTCTAAGAATTGTTAAAAGAAAAGAAAATGAACGGAATGAGAAAAACAAAACTACTTGTAGCGATAACTCCTCTTTAATTGCTCTTTTTTGTTTGTTCCTTTATACCCCGGCTTCACCAGCCTCAGTTCAATAAAGTTCAATTCAATCCGCATAAGTGGCTTCACAGGCTGGCATGTTCAGTTCACGCTTGCTATTGTTGTTGCTTTTTCGCCAGAAGCAAGAAATACCAAAGCTCACTGGAAAGATATTCCATTACCCAATTGAATCCTCTCTTCTGAGCGACCTTTTACGTTCAATCTCAAATTCATGTTCTTTTGGGCGAACTTAGGCTTTATTTTTCCTGAGTTTTATATGTGAAAATGTGTAGGAACTCAGGCACAAAAATTGAAGTTCAGTACACCAATTTGTTCGAACTTGCGCAGTTCGGTGAAGCCGTGATAATTCTGTCAAACAAATTAAAATGGCCAGTTTCACACGGGCTAATTAACAAAAAATGGCTATAATCGCAAATTCCCTTTTGAAATATAATGAAGAATCCCATACTTTAGCTTGTTGCTTTTAATATTAATTCTAGCTGCCGACATTTGTCTCCTTTTCTTTTCCTAGTAAACTAAAGCCAAAAAACTACAACAACCAAACAGCTGTCAAAAAAAGTTCAAAAAATCTGCTCGCTCAATTGAACTCGCCTACTCTCGTCTCCACAAACTATGCAAATTTTTGTTGGTTCGATGTTGACCCATGTGAAACTTCCAATCTATGTAATTTTTTATGTTATATGCTTTTCAATGGTGCAATCTTACATTTTACGCAAACTATGAAATTTATTTCTCCCATTCAACGAGTGTTTGTGTCTTTCCCATTGTCCTTCACTGCGTTCACAAAAGGAACAGCTTATGGGGCGCAATACGGCATAGTGCACTGGGCGCAAAAAACCCTAGCGCCGGCCCTGGGTCTGGCACGTGCTTTTCATACATTATCGAAGCCATAGGAATAACGTAGAGTACCGTCATCATAACTGTAGCTGGATTGAAGGGGATTGAGAGCAGGTTATTTATATAAACTATGAAGAGCTGGTGATAGAATTGAGCCCTGGGGAACACATAGTGTGGGGGTTGGATTCGACGCTACCCAGTAGGAATTCTAGGAAGGCCTTACCGATGGAGCACTGAAATAAGTACTCATCTGGTAAGGGGTACCCCTTATTTTCTTGGTGCTAGATGAGCCCTTACAAACCCCATTACAAGAGAAGGCAGATGGTAAGGTGTAGTGCAGAATTATACCCAAACAAGCGAGAATCTGCCCGATGACTCAAGGGAGCTTTCCTGGAGTTTTCATAAATTTTATAGAAAAAAAGAAAACGGGCAATTATCTTCGTCGACATAAAATGCGACAGTAGCATACTCAATAGCCCGGCTCTCATTCGATACGGAGGACAAGCAGCTTTGGAGAAGTGGAGAATTTAGTTGGGGGACTGCTTAGGTAAAGCCACTCTCGGGCTTGGAAAAAAAAGGCATATGTAAAAGATGAAAAAAATAAAAGCATTTCGACACCACCGGATCACATATCCACAGGCGCCCATGAATATCCCTTTTGGCAATGTTCCATTTGCTGCCTTACTATACTTCTTACAGATGAGCAGTTCTATAAGTACTCTAAGGTAAGTACTAAAGTAAGGCCTTACCCCCTATGACATCGTGTGTAAAAGTAAGGACTTCTGTAAAAGGGTGTGGTAAGGCCTACCCCTTACCAGTAAGTGCTGATTTCAGTACTTCTGTAAGCTTACCGGTCCTACTGGGTATCGGATGCCATACTCTGTTAAAAGCCTTGGAGATATCCAGAGAAACCAGGCTATATTCACCAAATTGGTTGAGGTGCTCTGTTAGGCAAATAAGGAGGTCACCAGCAAATCGTTTCGATCTAAAGCCGTACTGCTTGTCGCGCGATATTTGGTTGAATTCAAGATATTCATAAGCTTTCTTTTTATTATTATCTCCATAATTTTTGAGAGAATAGAAGTAATTGCTATTGGGCGGTAGTTAGCGGGGTCGCTAACGTCACTTTTTTCGCTATAGGCTAAATATGAACTAGTTTCCAAGAGTCAGGATAAACTCCGGAGAAGTATGAAAGTGCGAAAAATTTGCGCAGCGGTTTTGCCAAAGGCGAGAACTATAGGAAAAATTTTGTCGGAGCCACTGGCTATGTCAAGCTCTTACTATTTTGTTGCAGTCACATTTTGGCGGGTTTCAAATGATCACCTACGAAACCAAGGCCTAGTATGGTCGTGGTTTTTGGTTTGGCTCATTATTTATTTGATTTATCACCTGCTCGCTATTTTGCAGTTCATGTAAATAGAGACTTCATTCCGCTGCAATATGTTTTCAAGATACCTCTTCTAGGATTCTGATTTCCGTCCGTGAACTTTATTCTTTCTTATTCTCTTATGACTTTTTCATGTTATTCTTGGCTTTCCTAATTTCTAGTGCTAAGTGAATAATATTTTTAGATCAGTCGCCATGTTTCATCGATCATCAAATCAACCATTCCAATTTCTACGACTGGAGTTTTACCTACATACGTATTAGAGATAATATTTTTAATGAGACTTCTAATTTCATTGATGACCGAGAGATGCCGAATAGCAACACTTTTATTGGTATATTCTTTCTTCCTTCTAAATAGTGATGTCAACGGTACACGATGTTTCCAAGCTAGGCTCTAGGTGCTGCTTGACTTCGGTGATAGAACAAGAGCCGACCCTATGCAAATGCACCCTCTGCAGTCTTCTTTCACTAGAAACATTACCAACCCTGTTATTTGCTGTTCCATTGCGTGCTATAGATATATAGACAACGTCAACGTATAAAAACCTGGAAAAGACGGGCCAGAGATCGACAATGATGGAGGCGAATACTGGAGGAAGCTAAGCCCAACAATATTCTGTGTAGCCCCTAATGATGATCGCGTGATATTGCGAGAATGACTGGCGAATAAAAAGCTTGTTTACGTTGAATTAAACTCTCAGCGCACCATACTAAAGCCGGCTCTACACGATTGTATGAACACCCTCCAACGTTCGACGCTTGATGGTAGGGCCCATCGTGTGGCCGATGCTCGAATTACGAGCGTCCAACTTTCCTTCGCACTCAAGGGGGGAACTCTATTAAGAACTTTTTTTTTCGAAGAATTTTTTTTGGCATTTATTCATAGTATTATCCTTGCCTGTAAAATATCAAGGTGAGTTTCCACGGCACAGTCGTTTGAACCCGACTAAAATACAATCGATGTAGATTTTTGATGTTGAAAATTTTAGTCGATGTCGCTGCGTCTACATGGCAATGAAAGTATATAAGTACATAGTAGAAACCCTTTTGACCTGCTTTTCCTTTTTGTCTGCACCTGCTTCACCTGTTTAACCGGTTTTACCTGTTTTACCTGTTTCCTGATTACCTGGATTACCTGTTGTACCGTTTTTTGTAGCTTATTAATGGTGCTGTGGAAAACTTCACCTCACTCCTGTGATGGTTTTTGTCCTGTACGTTCTAAAATGTATCCGAAAGGAAGTAAAGATAATTTGAGTAGCGTTTCTAGACCGCGTAAACGACAGTTTCGCGGGAATCAATTTTTAGAAAGGGACCATAGTTCTGATAATCCGGAACCCGGGCCTAGTGCTTCTGCCAAAAAATTAAGTACATCGAGTAGTGCGAATGTTTCAATAAATCCTTTGCATTACTACAGGATTATTGAATCTTTTACTGTTTTTGGTGCGTTGCAAGAGTTAGTAGTTTATAAACAATGTAAAGGTAAAGTGAAATTCGAAGAAACCGGTGTACGAGGTCTAGGATTTAAACTTGTGATGAAATGTGTATGTGGTCGTAAAACAATAAATTCCGGGCCTTTAATTAATACGGGATATGAAATAAATCGAAGAATAGTTTTTGTTATGAGAATGCTAGGCCTCGGTAGACAAGGTGTAAACATATTCTGCGGTCTCATGGATATCGGACAAGGTCTTGCTTCGAGCACATATGAAATGATCCTGAAACATATACATAAAGCGGCTAAATCCACTTTTGAGTTGCGAAAAAGCTGTTCAAGAGGAAACGTTAGCAAACGTGAATAATGGACAACCAGCAATAGATTTCAGAGTATCCGGAGATGGTACGTGGAAAAAACGTGGGTTTACTTCATTATTTGGTGTTGCAGTGCTTATTGGACATTTCACTGGAAAAATAGTTGATATCGTGGTAAAAAGCAAATACTGTCATCAGTGTTCAATTTGGAACAGTAAAAAAGATAGTGTAGAGTATGATGTTTGGTTCGAAACACACCAAGTAGAGTGTCAAATCAACCATGAAGGTTCTGCAGGGAAGATGGAGGTAGATGCTATGAAAGAAATGTTTGCGTCTTCTCTTGAGAAATACGGAGTCAGATATGTGAATTACATTGGAGACGGGGATTCCAAAACATTCAAGAGCTTACTAGATCTAAATCCATATGGCGATGACTGCATTATAATCAAAAGCGAATGTGTTGGACACGTCGAGAAGCGAACGGGCAGCCGACTACGAAATATCAAGAAGAAAGAAAAACTTGGAGGAAGAGGAAAGCTGACTGATAGTGTTATAACCAAATTAACAAAAAATTATGGTTTAGCAATTATACAAAGCAAAGATTCAGTTTTGGATATGAGGAAAGCCATATTAGCATCTCTTTATCATTATTGCTCGACTGATGACCATCCAAGACACGAATATTACCCGACAGGAGCGGATAGTTGGTGTTCCTGGCGTAAGGCGGAAGCACGTGGACACCTGGACAATTACACTCATCCGCAACAACTTATTTCTTTCGAAATGGAAAAACACCTTCTCCCTGTTTACCAGGATCTTTCAAAGGACGATCTTCTAAACAGATGTTTAGGCGGATACACGCAAAACGCAAATGAAAGTTTCAATTCAACGCTCTGGCGTTTAGTTCCCAAACATCCAGCCTCGGTAGTCTAGGGGTAAGGCGCCTGACTACTATCCCAAGAGGTCCCGGGTTCGAATCCCGGTGGTGCCACGGTCCTAGCCTTTCCCAATTTCCCGCCTACATAACTTTCCTTCTTTCTTCTTCCCTCTTTACATTCCTGATTCCTCCTGTCATAGCCTTCACTAGTTCTCTTCCACGCTCCACCAAGCGCATGCCATCGGTTGGTTGAAGAGATTCAACTCGTTTCAGGAGGCATAACACTCCAGCGAGTTGTTCTCGATGCCCCAATGTCAGAGTCGCGAAATGGTTGAGAGTTGGTGGAATAAAAATATCGCAGTCAGGTTGTGACAGTTCCTTCCTCTCTTCTTTCTCTCTCTCTTCTCTCTATCTTCCGGCTAGAGCTGCTGTTCGACGGTGTATATGGAAAAAAATAGATTGTCGACAGTACAAAGGGACTTTCCCTAAGCCTCTAGTCTGCCACATAAAAAAAAAAAAAAAAAAAAAAAAAAAATCTGCATTGTGGCTCTAAAGTATACTGGAAACCGCTTCTTTTCTGGCTGTTAGTATATTCAACGAAGGTTATAGTGCAGTCTTACGAACTATGGAATCGTTATAAATAACTATTGGTAACCAATGCAAAACTTTCTGCGACAGCTATGATGAAGATAGAAAAAAGAGGCCGAGTCATCGTACACGAGCAAGCACAAAGGAGGCCCGAGCGGCACGAAGGATCGCCAATGCTGAACGAAATGAGTTCTACCAGCAGGAGGAAGGTCTACTGTATTCATCTGGAATAGCGGATTAGCATGAACACGCTGTAAGTAGACAAGACAAAAAAAAGAAAAAAAAAATTGTATTTTAACAAAATCTTTAAATGCGTTTTTCCCGAAACCATCTTTTTGGAATTGGCGGACACGATCACAAAGTGACGAAGAAACCTATCGACTTGAAATTTTACATGCTTATTCACAATTAAAAAATGTCGTCGATGAACCTAAAAAATTGTGAAAATATTAATAATAGGCAATTTTTTTACAACAACAAAGCAAAAAATTTGCAGCAAATTTCGAACTTTTTTTTTCAAAGTCTCCTAAAATAACTAAAATTACACTTTCTTCACAATTTTTTAGGTTCACCGACTATAAAAAACCAGATTCGTTTCAGATAAAAACTAGAGACGTCAGCGTGTACGCCAATCAGGGGAAAGTGCGCGTGGTGGTGACATTGAAACATGTATTTCTCCCTCAAAAATAAATTTAAAAAAAAAAAATTTCTTTTTTAGCTTTTTCAAAAAAAAAAAAAAGCTTATACAGAGGCTCTGTCCGTCTGTCCGTCTGTCCATCTGTCCGTCTGAAGCCTACTTTCATCTCTGAAAGTACTGCAGCTACAGACTTGGAAAATATCTCAAAATGTAGCTCTTTGTCAAAAGACCAAAAACTGAGAAAATGGTCTGGAAATTTCAACCAGAAGTATATTTAACAACAAAAAAGAAATTTCTACTAAAGTCCATATATCGGTAGCCTAGAGGTAAGGCGCTGTAGTCCTATCCCAGGAGAACCAAGTTCAATCCTCGGCCGCAAAATGGTGAAATACAATTTTTTTTTACTTCGGTGTAACATGTTTTGATTCTATTTCTCACTAAATTATATTATTTAATAATGAGACTCAGGAGAACATAAACATTTACTTAATTAAAAGTGCAAAAATATCATTTTCTTGATAACTTTCATACACCGAACAAATTACTTTATTGTTGTAAATCTGGCAGCAGGCCGATGGCGGAGTGGGTAGAGCGTCGGATCCTCGGTTCAGCGGCGTGTAGCGTTGAAGGTTCGAGCCTGGTCGGGCAGCGTTTTTGTTTTCTTTTTCTCTTTTTCTTCTTTCTGAAATGATTTATTAGCATATTAGTCAACCATCGGTAGTGTCTGCCATGGCGCAAGGGCTACGGAAAAGTCCTTCGTCTGTGGGGCTGCGGGTTCGATTCTTCGGCTCGCGGTGCTTTTTTTTCGTCATAATAATTTATTTTTTATAATTTCCTTCGTTTCATTTTTTTATGGCATATAGTAGCCGTGTTTTTTTAATGAACTATATGGTTCTTTCATCGAGTTCATTAAAAAAAAAGCTAAAACGACAAGGGAAATTTCAAGTAGCGCCTACTTCGATGCTTAAAAATTTCAAAATAAAACGGAAGTTAAGTGTTATTTTTTGCACTGTTACACGAACTCCTCGCTATAAAATAATAAATCTGCTTCTAAAAAATTAATTATTTGTTATAAATTTGCTCTCATCACTTTCCTGTTGTTTTTATTTTTAAATTACGTCTTTCCGACCCCCGAAAGTATGCAACATGCCAATCCCCGAAACAACATGCCAACACCCGAACGTATGCAATAAGAAAATTAAGAAATTTCCTAAAACCTCGATAGAAACCCCGATAAAACCTGGGTTTTCAGATTTGTATGGGAAAGAACTATATAGTTCATTAAAAAAAACACGGCTAGTGTAGTATAGTATAAACTATTGTTTATATTAAATAAAGAAATACACCATGACGTGGGCGAAGAATCAAAAAATTTTATTGTTTACATTTGATTTCTCCGATATCAATGGCAATTAAGCTTATATTTCCTAGATTTGTATGTGTGTGCAGTGTAAACAAATCTTGCAACTTGATTTTGACCCACTTCCATATAAGCAAGACCCTCTCAACTACTAGTTGAGAGGGTCTTGATATAAGCGATCAGCTGCAAATTTTACACATGCGCATAATGACGAGTATAGTACAGTAGATAAGCTATTTCTTTTAATTTTCCCCAGAGAATTTTGTTTCATATTAAATAAGTTTTTTTTTAAATTTGTCCGAAAATATGCAAAGACTTTACTGCAAAAACTATTTAGCTGCTGTTTCGATTTTTTTCAATGGCGCAGCTGATTGGTCGTCTAAGTTGAAACCACTATATATCTTTACATACTACCTCAATTCTGAAAATTAACGCTCCTAAAATATTTTCTCCGCTACTTATTTGTTGCTTTTAATGATGTATTTGCTTTTCTCCGGTGATAAAAAAGAATTAAGTGCATAAAATGCCAAACATAAAAAAACAATCCTGACTACTATGAATGATTTTTATTAAAAGATCCAGTGAGAGACCCTTGAACTATTGTACATGAAGATCTCTTCCATGGTTAATAGTTAACACAGAACTTCCGCTAACAACTTGATTTTGTGATAGCGGCATAGATAATTAAATGTTTTATTACACCTTGGACGATGCTCTGCAATTACACGTTTTTCAATTACAACCCTCCCCATCGATTATAATCAATTATTTCCAATGATTGAGCGCATTAGTATAAGCTAGTTTGCGACCAATTACTTGTTGTTTAACCGCGACTAACCACACAAATTACTTATTTATAGTTTTGCAAATGTGCCTCAAAGATGAAGGTGCAAATTACTTTTATAGTAACTTCCATTTTAGAGAACAAAAAATATTGTTTTTGTGCATGTTTGTTTATTATCAATAATCCTTTTTGGAAATAGCCTTGAAATTGAGACTTTCAACTTGGTCGAAACATAAGTAATTAATTGGTGACCATAAAGAACAACTTTTTGCTGGTAGAAATAATTCCAAATTTTATAACTATAATAACTTAAAATGTAATATTTGTTGCTGCGGGAAGCTTATTAGAATGGCTATGCTGAAAACTAGTTCTAATTAATACATACACAGATTTTTTAAGATTCTTCAGGTAGTTTTAGAGATATTTCACTTATTTTGCAAATTCATTATTGTTTTAGCTCGTTTTGAAATTTTTATTGCGCCAAAATTAAATTTTTACTATTCTTAAATTATTTTATTTATGAAAAAAATACTTTTACGACAAATGAAATATTTCTGTACCAACCAAAGACCAACATGTGCCTTGGTACGATTATAATTAGAATGATTTTAAATTTGTTTTGAAATTAATTTGACCTTCGAGTGATTCTTAATTATTGTTTTTAAACAAATATGTAAAATTGAATTGAAAGGCAGGATGTAGTATGGCACGCAATAATTAAACTTCACACGTGATTGATAGTAAGTAAACATGCAATTTTAAAAGGGAAAGTTTTAATGTAGGTACGTGAAGATCTCTAGTTATCTACACGCCATATTATTACATGAATCGGATCAAGATTTATTATTAACAGATTTTTTGTGCTTCTAAATATGCGAGAAAAAATATTTTTGGATAACGAAATTTTGAACGCAGCACTCCAGTCCAGCCCAAGTGTGATGATACCGTGCATAAATGATCATAAACAACTAGACTCCTCATGGAATCTAAAGCCACCATTTCATTTTCAGGTTTTATTGATTTATTTTAGCAATGCTTCAACATATCTCCCGTATGTCATTTTCGGCCGACTTGGAAATTCCAGTCACGTGCTTGTTTTGTGACGTTGTAGACCTTGGCCGAACTTTTCTTCTTCACCTTTTTGTCGATCTTCCCTGGATCTTCTTATACTTTGTGCGATCTATTTTGCTGATGCATGGAACACATTTTCTTCACATATTTCTTACTTCCAATCTAAAGGGCCCCGGAGACGATCAATAATATTGTCAATACGTATTGACAATAATATTGAAGCTCCTGTCAATACGCTTCAAAAATCTCATCAATCTAACTATCAATACGGCGACTTCGCAGTGTTGTTTTGGAAATCGGTTGTGACGAGGTGGCGATTTTCATATGTTTATTTTTGGAATTAGTTGAAATACTAACGAAATATTGATCAATAAACCTTGTAAACGTTAATGCGTGCATCAATATGCCTCGCGTCAATGCGCTTCAATCAAAATTTCTATCAATATGCTTCAATAAATTAACAATACGTTTGAACCCCTGGTAAACGGTCAATATGCCCTTTCAATGCGCCTCGTCAATATTATTGAGAGCCGTATTGACAATATTATTGATCGTCTCCGGGGCCCTTAACACGGTCTATGTAGACTTCCCTTTCGCCAACTCGGATCACTATCTAGTAAATCCCAATTTCCCATATCCATGTTCTGTTCGATGCATTGTTTGACGATTCGTAGCAATGGGTTTTTATGGGAGCGGATTGCTAACCCTAAGCCCAACCGACTTGAAACTCTGTTTTGTGGCGTAGAAAACTCGCCATTCGCGCGTCTCCTGTTAGCTCCTTCCGAAGAAGTACCGCAGGGGGCTCCGCGGGGAAGTGGCGCTAGGACTTGCTTACAGAAGTGGTAGGTGTTCGTCTGCAGCGACTCTTTTCGGGTTTTGATAGAAGTGATAAATCGGATGCCACCACCTTCCGAGGTCTTTGTTAGTCATTCGCACTTATTTTTTCAAGCTACTGACTGAGATCTATATTTCTGTACACCAACTCTATAGTTCTAAGTGTCACTATAGTTATACAGTCGGGAGGTCATAATGAAGAACCCACGTCTAGAGCGCACAGGTTTTTACTAAGTAAGTCAATTCTCGACCTCAACGTAGAAACAAGCCTCAGGCATTGGCTTGCTGCATCTATGCTGAACTCTAAAATAATCCAAGCGGATTTGGGAACCGATAGGGTAATCAAATACGCCAACAAAGGCCCACCACAAGGAGGCGTCATCTCCCCTCTACTGTGGCTAGTAACTATAGTACAAGATGCTACAAAAACTAGACAAAAGCGGAGCTAAAGTGGTAGCATACCCAGATGACCTAGTAATTCTGGTGTTCGCAATGTTTCCAACAGTGATTAGTGAAATCATACAAGGATACCTAAATATAGGTAGCAGCTGGGCTGTAAGCTGCAGTCTGGCAGTCAATCCGGGAAAAACTGAGGTGATGCTGCTTACAGGGAAAACGAAAATTCCCACCTTCAATCTTCTCAGGGTGGAGGAGCATACTTTCATCTCATCCTCCAGAGTGAAATTTCTGGGTCTTATACTGGATCCTAAACTCAACTGGAAGACGAAAGGGTAAAGAAAGCCTGTATAGCCTTCTACACCTGTAATAAGACTTTTGGCAAAAGATGGGGTCTTAAGCTAACGATGGTCCTGTGGATGTACACAACTATGGTACGCCAATTCTCACGTATGGGTCGCTAGTACGGTGGCCAGCGCTGAGCAGGACCTATAACGTCATAAAGTTGGAAAGGGTCCAGAGAACGGAAACAGGGGCCATGAGAACATGCCCACGAAATCTTTTGACTTTCTCTTGCACCTACTCCACTCTGACCTTCACATCAAACTGGACTGGCCTGGACCTCAAAACCCTACGGACATAGTAATATTTTGAATTTGCTACCTAAAGGTATGGTCGCTACAATCACTACCTTCACATTAGATTGACTTTTAGGATGAACTTCTCCGTCTAGCTATACTCAAGAAGAGAGTGGAGAAAGGGATATGTCCTGCGAGTGTTCGATGTACGTCGAAGTAGGGGTTTATCTAGAGACCATTGAGAGTTCACTGTCCTGGCACCTCAAACGCTAGTGTCCTTCAAGCTGAAGTAGTGGCGACCCTGAGGCCTGCCATACAATGAGTCTACACAAGGTTGTAGAATTGGAAGGTTCATAGACAGCCAAGTCTCTATAAAATCTTGTTGAGCTCGAAGTTAGTAGAGCGATGTAGAGCCTAGCTAGATGGGTTAGATAGAAAACAACGTCACTCTCGTCTGGGTCATAGGAACATAGCGCGGGCGAGAACGCTGACTACTAGGCCAAGCAGGGGCTCAGAGACCGAGATGGTCGGCAGCCCATTAGTTGAATTCAAAAACGCTATTTGTGATTACCACCTGCGGCTAGCCAAAAGTGAACAGCACTGGAGGCCTCTACTAACTTTAGGGCGACTTGGTCGACTTATAACAAAGTCAAAGTCCTCTTAAACAGCCCGATGAGATCATGGCAATCACTGACATTGACCAATAGGAGACCACGCTGCCAAGTTGGGCATCCCGTTCAACGTCTGCTGTAGTGGCTGCACGGAGACGAACGAGAGAGAACCCCTTGTTCAATTCGTGTGTAAGTGCCCGGCTTTAGCTAAAGCCAGTCAGCGCACTCTAGGCAATTACGTTTTGGAAGACTTAAAAAAATTTCCAGGTTGGAGACCAGATCACTGTTAAGCGTCATAAATCACTCATGATGGTTTTAGGGATCCGTCACAAGCAACCACTCCTTAACCAATGTGTACGAGTTGTGGCAATAAAACGGCGCGCCACGGTTGCACTGGGGTGATTATAAATACGAGCTGGAGAGACATTTCTTACTGCTTATGCGGAAGCAAAACTTCCAACTTCAAATTAATTGAGGTGAGATTGTACTCTGAGGCAATTTAATGCATATCAGAATGAAACTAGTTCTACATTGGTTTTTATTTTGCTACTTTACCTTTAATTTGATTGTTTTTGTCGCCTCATTCGACATGGTACTGCTCAATAGAAAAAAGAGGCACCTCTAACAAACTCATTTTATAATCGTGCTCTACCCAACACTAAATTTTTAGTTTGTATGTGAAATAAAAGATGGTTTAATTGGGGCAAATCACACTATCCATCACTTGGTAGGTATTATACCAAATATTTATTTCTCTTTTTGGTGATGATTGTGATGTCTATGTAGCTGCACAATGAACGATGTTACAATTGTGTTAGTGTAATGGATGAGCGAATCTGACAAATTCTCTGAAGCAAAGTATAAAACCGGTTTGTGTATGGAGATAATAAAAAAAATGATGCATAGTTTAAGTTACCCCAATGGATGTAAGTTTTAACATTAGTACTAAATTATCAAGTTAGACGAATTTCATCGAAAAATATTTATTTATAATTTCTTCTAAAGATCTCGTGGGCTAGACAGAAACCTTCCACGGACCGTAGTTGGCCCGCAGGCCGGAGATTGCCCACCGTTGCAATGTATCACACAATTTTTTCCACGAACACAATTCTTTTTTAACATTTTGGTATTCATTGATAACGTAGAATTTTTTCCCACTAAGTTAAAATGTCTCGCAATACCGGATTTTAAACCAATTTAGAAATATCTTTCTGTCATTTTAGAAACTTCCCTTAAAAAAATAATGCCGGTTCCAAGAAATCCAAACAATTCGGCAACTTTAGCGGTACACACTGTGGGAAAATTGGAAGACTGCATATAATTATAAATCTCATGGCCACAAGCGTAAATCGCAATCATCCAACTCGATAATATTTACATACTAGGCCAAAGCTTTTATTTGGCTAGCATATATAATCCCGATATTGCAGAAGCGGTGTGATTTGTAATACTATTTATCTCAACATTTCACGGGCCAATCAATAGCTAGAGTACCACCATCCGTGATCTTTCTCTTCCATGTTACATAAATCGCCCCGAGTTGCCTACTCTACAATTTGTTTGATGAGAGAATTTGTTAAAAGTAAATAAATATTTTCCATAGAATATAAATTTTAATAATTTACTAGATTTTTAACTGAATTTGATTTCATTCATGAATTTGTGTAAATCTATTAATAAAAAACCGAAAGAGAGTTTGTTTTTATTCGTTTTACAATTCGACGCCATTTCGAATGATAATTAATTCAAAACTAGCCAGCCTAACATCCCATTCAAGGTTGCAGTCGATTTGCATTTTTTTATGCAGTTTGTAATATTTTCATCATTTTCCAAAATATGGAACAATTTTAAGGGAATTTTGAGTTATATTTGCCGGGATTTTGAAATGGGGGAAGATTTTTCTAATATAGATAATGGGAATTCACAAAGCCACAGCCTTTCAGTCAATGAGAGTGAACTCGAAAGCCGTTGGAACAGGCAGTTAAGCAGAAATTATATAGAGGGTCGTGGAATGTGAACTCTATCAAGGCTGGGATATCCGATGATAAGCTTCAACGGGTCTGCGTCATTTCGAAAAATTTGTTCAGGAAGAGACTTATTAATTGATGAAATGTGTGAAAAACAACCTACAGTGACATTTCTAGACCATATATTTCATTATTTCATCAAACTATTATTTTTCACAAAACACTAATGTGAACCCTTGACAAGGCTTTAATTGACCGAGCCTAAACACACAGAATAGTTAAGGCAGCTCTAAATAAATATATTTGAACATTCTTGAACAATATTTTAAAATATGATTTAATACTATTTTTGTAATTTTTATTGATACAATTCACCCAATGCTTTCACTGATAACTTTATTCTTTATTTACTATAAGTTAAGATTCACAACCGGTCACAACTGGTACCGGCACTTTTACCCAAATGAATTTAAAGTTTCATTGAACTCATCCAGTATTACAAACTGGTTATGAAAATTGGTGATCAATATGAGAAGTGCTTTTTGTTTATATTAGTCAAAGTTATTACTATATTGTTTACTAGTTTCTTACAAGATGATGAGACAATTTTAATATCGATTCTACTCACAGTACTCGATACTTTTGACCAAGCACTTTTACTCATATCAGTACTTATAGGGTAGAATCGAGTACTTAGTACAATTGACAAGAGTCAGAATTCGGGGGCTTTAAATAATAAATAAAGCCAACAAGCATATTCAGTAGACCGGTTCTCGTTCAATTGATTAGGTCTAGTAGCATTTTGGACGTGGTGAGTACTTAGTTGGGACACCGCTTGGTAAAGCGACACTCCCGTTTAGAATGGTCGAGTATGGATACATTCATATCTGTAAAAGAGGCGCCCATATTTATGGCTGGAATAAGGTGGCTGAATAAGGTGGCAATGGACGTAGAATACACCCGCACGCACCTATCTAAAACTGCAAAATTCAAGGTTTCTTCTTCTTCTTCTTCAATTGCTCTACAGCCCAATTCGAGCCTTGGCCTCCATCAGCTTCTTCCTCCAGACGTCTCTCTGCTCCGCAGCTTGTCTCCAGTTTCTTGTGTTGAGCAGTTTTGCTGCATCGGCCTTAACATTATCTTCCCACCTTAACCGTGGTTTGCCAACTGGTCTTTTGCCATCTGGTAGTAGATACAGGGCTTTTTTTGGTATCCTTGAGTCATCCATTCTTTGGACATGGCCGGCCCAACGTAAACGTAGTAGTTTGGCATGGGTCGAAAGTTTACATTCTTTGTATAAGTCGTACAATTCGTGATTATAGCGTATTCTCCATGCACTGTCTTCATTGATTGGGCCGTATATCCTTCGGAGAACCTTCCTCTCAAATATATCCAGCTTGTCTGCGGATTTCTGGGAGATACTCCAAGCTTCACATCCATACGTAGCTACTGTACGTATGATGGTTTTGTAGACTCTTATTTTGGGTTTTCTGTGGATGTCTCTGGATTTCATTACTGGCAGTAGTGAGAAGTATGTTCTGTTCGCGGCGTTTATTCTTCTTTGTACGTCTATCGATTCATCGTTGTCTTCGCTGACTGTGGACCCCAGGTAGTTAAATTGGTTTACCCGTTCAAAGTTATATTCCCCCAGGTGGTATTGTGGTTTCTTCTTCTTCTTTCCACCCTTGACTGAATTAGAATCTTACTCTTCTCTGCGTTTATTTGCAGCCCTATATGTTTTGCTCCATCTTCTAATTCTGTAAATATTTCTCTAAGCTATGACAGTGATCTTGCAAGGCAGTTTATATCGTCGGCATATCCTGCCAACTGTTTGGATTTGTTAAGCAGGGTTGCGTTCGCATCAATGTTAACCTTGCGAATTACTCCTTCTAGGCAGAGATTAAATAGCATGGGTGCCAGCCCATCGCCCTGCTTTAAGCCTTGCTTGACTGGGAAGGATTCCGTCAATTCTCCTTGTATTCTGACTGCACATCTTGTATTTTCCATTGTCGTTTTTGTTAATTTTATTATCTTCAGGGGGATGTTTAGGTCCAGCATTGTTGCATACATTTGCTCCCTGTCGATGCTGTCGTATGCTTGTTTAAAGTCGATGAAAAGTTGATACACGTCAATGTTGTATTCCCAGCATTTTCGGAGGATTTGCCTTATTGTAAAAAGTTGATCCATTGTTGACCTATTTCTTCTGAATCCAGCTTGGTATTCACTTATTGCAGCTTCTGCGTAAGGTTCCAGTCTGGTCTTAATTATATTGGTCATTATTTTATATACTGTGCTTAAAAGAGATATGCCTCTATAGTTTTCACAGTTGAATCTGTCCCCTTTCTTGTGTATTGGGCAGATAATGCTTTGCTCCCATTCTTCAGGCATTTTTTCATTCCTCCATATGCAGCATAGTAATTCGTGTTTAGCTGCTGAGAGCGATTCGCCTCCTTGTTTGATCAACTCTGCTGGGATGTTATCAATTCCTGGAGATTTATTGTTTTTTAATGATCGTTGATGATCTTTTCTTTACATCTTCGCTGCCTGTGACTATAGTGCCTTCTTTTGTTCTGCATATACCGGAGGAGGGTTTGAAGCCTTTCTTAAAGAAGTTTACTTCCCTGTATGCTTCCCGTGTTTTGTTTTGGGCAAAGTTTTCCTCTGCTCTCAGGATGTGATTGTTGAGGAATTGCCTTTTCTTCTTCCTGCAGATGTTTTTTGCGGTTCTTCTTGTTTCCTCGTATTTCAATTTCTTACTCCTCGTCGGTCTCTCTATGTATATTCTCCTATTTTTATTTCTGGCCTCTATAGCTGCTTTGCATTCCTCGTCGTACCAGTCACTGGCTCTGGCTGTGCGTTTATACCCTACAGTTTCCTTCGTGACATCTGTCAGTACCGTCTTCAATCTCATCCATTTTCCCTCGACTGTATCAGTGTATCTTCATTATTTATACCTATCCTTTCTGCTAGAGTTTCCTGATATCTCTCCAACACGGGCTGTTCTTGGAGGCGATCGACGTCGAATTTCGAAATTCAAGATTTCAACACACCAAATTCTAGAGTTATGAGTCGTCAAAGTCAAAATTTTCCAAAAAAATACGTCATTAATAGTACTCGATGGCGCCCTGCAGGTAGGGGAGCAGCCCCTTTCTTCACCCTGCCCTATGGCTGATTTTCCTTCGGAGAATGTCATCCTCAATCACCATCAGCAATTGCGCCAGGTAGTAAGGCGCGTTGCAAAGTCGAATGACTGGTCGATATCGCCAAGCCAGCGTTGGCAATGGTGCCACCTTGAGTTCCTCGACCTAGGTTCTAGTGACCGAGTCCACCGCGAAGCCGGTTTGGGTATCAACCTCCTCGCCACTAATAGTGGATGGTCCCCCGGTCACGAAAGTTCCAGTGACAGAGTCGACCTCTATGCCGGTCTGGGCAGCAACCTTCCTGCCTCTTATAGTGGATGATCCACTGGCCATTGAAGTTACAGATTCTCTTCAGTCTTGCACCCGTCTGGTTACGGTACCGAGACCTTTAAATATCTTCATCTCTCCCGCCTATCTGGGAATATTTAAGGAATGAATCTATAGACCCAAGAACTATTCACTGCGGAAGAGTCAGCAAGGCTTCGAAGCCTGTTGCATCTTTTATTTGAGTTAAACTCTAGTTTCTGTCCTGCTGGTGGCCTAACCAAGCTTTTGTTCCGCGTACCCGTAATCGAACTTATCATGCAAACGCTTCCACTTCGAGCTTTGCCGAAACATTTTCCTTCTACTACCAGAACGTTAGAGGGACCTGGTCAAAAACCAAAGACATTATTCTAGTGACTAGGCTAGTGGTCTCGATGCCATAGCATTCACTGAAACCTGGCTCCATGTTGGCATTCTCAATGTTGAACTTTTCGATTCTTCCTACCAAGTCTTTCGAAGGGACCCGTTACACTGACTCGGAAGCTCGTGGAGGTGCGGTAATTCTTGCCGGTAGAAGCTATCTTAATAGTAACCCAATTTCAGAAGTAAATATCGAATTGCAGACCAGTCGAACTTATCTTATGCTATTTCGTTCCCTTGTCATACGAAATGAAAATCATTTTGGCCCTCTTCCAGGAGCAGGGCACGTAGTTGTATTGCAGTCAGTCCTGGACCAAAAATATAATTAGTTTTCTGGAGAATAGTTGACATTATGTTTTCTATATCTGGTGACTTATACGGGGAGAAACTGCTTTCTACCTAACGACCTTTTCCATGGTACCGGTTTGAAAAGTTTTCCCATTGCGTCTATTATCTCCACCTTCGAATTGTGGCAACTGTCTGAGACCACTTATGCCAGGAACAAGCTTTTTAGCAGAAGCATCAGACCTTCTGCAGAGGACTCTAGTCACGAACCGCTTTCCTGCTTGACGTAACAAGTTAGTTGGAAGATTTCCTTAGAATCTTGCTAGACCAATTGACTCAGACCATCTTTCTTTAGCAATCTTCTATGCATGGTTGTTTCGGCCGAATGTATAGCTTGTATATCCTTAGAAAGTCCTTGCAGGATGTGTCATATTTTGCATTATAACGAAAATTGAAAACAACTGCCTTAGGTTAATAGCTCTTCGTTTGAACACCCTGGAAAGGCTGGTTTGACTTGCAAGGACTTCGTTCCATGGACTTTAAAGGAATACACGAGTCATGTTTATAAACAAGAAATTGTTCGAACAAACAACCAAATATCTACAGCGTCAAAACAAAACTAGTTGGGATGTAGGTTTGACCCCTTCGGTCCACACGATTAACTTCCCAGTATGATGAACGAAGATGGAATAAACTGACTTCTTACAAAATAGTTATACGTTTAGCACTAGTGGAAAATTGGCTAGTATCAGAACTGATGACCAAGCAATCCCGAGAGAAGCTAGTTCAAATAACTATAATAGTAGTAAATCCACAAGATTTTTCTAGAGAATTTGTTTTTCCTGAACGTTAGCAAACAAACATTTCCTCCGTATTTCGTTCGCTGCACTAAAACGGGTGTTCAAATTCGTATTGAGGGTGCTGAAGCGCCGTTGACAAACTGAGAAGCGAATGACTTCATTTGGAAATTCCAAAGATTTCCGGAGATATTAGCAAAACTGTAACTGTTAAGTACTTGTCAGACTTGACCAAAAAGAACAAATTTGGCGGTAACTACCGGAAATCCCGGGATGAACCGCAATTTCCTGAAACTGTATCACGCGTAGGAAACAATTCCCCGTCAAAAAGTGCTAATCCAAGGTTTGAAAAATTCGCGCTGTTTGTAAAGGGTAGCGAAATTTTTGCACGATTTTGAAAGGTTGTGGGATTTTGACAAGTGATGTTTTGTTCGAAGGCTATTGCTACGCAGAACCCAAAAAAGATCACTTCGTTTAGAACGGGTCTCATTCCATCGAGTTTATTAGATATTAGCAAAACTTGTTAATTTAAGGCCTTTCTGACAATTAGACGAAGTTTTTCTATTTAAACAAAAAAGCCCCGACCGAATATTATGAAATTTTTTTTAGAGCATTTCTTCGTTAATATTCTTTTTTCGGCACCTCAATGAAGTCGATATAGTTTTTAGTTTGGGCGGTATCGTGCAGGCACAAAAATCATAAACGTCGTTTAAACAAAAAAACGGTTAGACCGCATTTTATGAAAATCATTTCAGATCATATTTTGGTTAATACTCTTCGAACGGCACGTCAACTAAATCGATATCTTTTATAGTTCGCGCGATATCGTGCAGGTACAAAAATCACTTATGTCACTTAAACCAAAAAACCGCTCGACCGAATACGAATATTATAAAAATCTTTTCAGATTATATTGTCGCTAATACGCTTCAAAGGGCATCTCAAGTAAGTCAATATCTTTCGTGGTTCGGGCGATATCGTGCAGGTACAAAAATCACTTACGCCGCTTAAACAAAAAAACGGCTCGACCGAATTTTATGAAAATCTTTTCAGATCATAATTTCGGTTAATACGCTTCGAACGACACCTCAACGAAGTCGATATCTTTTTTGGTTCGCGCGATATCGTGCAGGAAAAAATGACCACATCCGTACGCACACACACACACACACACATACTTCCTCCCAATTTTTTGCTTAAAATGCTCCTGGGACCTTGAAAGATGAAAATACTTCGAAAATTTCGATTTTGATTTTCGGACCGATTACAATAACTTCCTATACTGGGAAGTTAAAAATATCTGCAGCGTCGAATTGATAACCTCCTCCTTTTATGAGGTCGGTCAAAAACGACGATGGTTGCTGTACGAATGGACAAGACGACAACCCTGACGTAAATCTTATTTTATCTCTATAATTAATTTATAGTTTCTATGAAATTGCTGGTTATCATTGCTGCCAAAATTTTTTTGTTAAATATAAATTTTATGGAAAATTTAAAAACACTCTGGGCTTGAACTATTTGACATCTGCAGCGGAAATTCCTCGCGAGATAAATGACTATGGAATAAATTATCGATTGTGAATAATACGTGTGAGCAAATATGATCACCAAATGATTTATTAACTTGATAAGTATATATGTATGTAAATAATTTGAATTTATTAGTTATTTTAAAAATAGAAATCAATCAATTATCATAAGGCATATGCACATTATATCGAATTCATTCCCATTTGATTCCAGATTTATTTTTAGAAACATCTTGTGGTCATTGTGGTGTTTTAAAATAATAATGTTCTGTCCATAGTTTCCTTGTAAAACCGGATTGCTGACGTCTAATTTGCAATCATTCGCGAACTTATATCGGTGAATTTATGGAAACTTCCTTCGACAGGAAACCCGTTCTGCCTGCAGCAAAGGTTGGGTTGATACTCCTGTAAAATTACCAAAAACAAACCTTAATCTGGAAATACTGAATTAGTCACGCGATCATACAGATTGATGACCTTTACACCAAAAATTCAAATTACAGTGACTAACGATCGGGGACTTTTTTTGGAATATACGTAAATGCCACGTACGCTGTTAATATAATACTTCCCCATAAAAAACCCCCTAAAAAGAATCAATAATTTTTTTTCATAAACGTACAAATTCTCAACGGAAATTTCAATACAAAAACAATTTTTTTACCAAGTCATTATCAGGGCAATGATCGATTCAGTCGCTTTGATGCGATCATATCGAGAAGTGAAAAAATGGATTAAATCGTCTGCACGTTCACGATAATTGCTAAAATTATATTTAAGTTTTAATAAAAACTAGTTTTAATAATTTACTTTACGTCATGCAGAAACTTTGAGCTGAGTGTGGGGAAGCTAGCAAAAGTTTTGATTAAATTTTGTCTTTTAAGACTATATTAGCGTCATGGTTAACTGCGCATGTTCAAGTGGCTATGGTTGAGGGGTTTCCAGTAAAAATAAAAACAAAATACATAGTTTCTATAAATTAATGGCTAGTATTTAAATTTTTTTTGCTGGGTTTGTTGTTGAATATTTTCTGGGGATCCACGTAAGGTGATTTTTGGGGTCTTAATCTTAAGTCATAAGTTATAACGAGGTTTTGTAGCTGTTGAACAGATTTTTTGGGAAAATAATTGGTACCCGGAATTTTTAGGTTTAATGGAAGAAAAATTTGCCTTTAAAGAAATCTTTGGCATATTGCATTATTTATGTAAGGCACCATCTTCAACAAACAAGATTATAGTGCCCCCTAGCCAAAATAAATCAATGTGTTTGTTGATAGAGCCGTGCTTAAGTGCATGACCATAACGGCGTCATCTGATCTAGATTATAGAAAGCAGGAGTAACGCACATTACCATCATCAGCTAAGATGTAAAATGAGAGTCAAATGGAACTGCGAGAAAGTTACTTATAATATAAATATATGGAAAAGGGCAGGTGCTGAAATTAAGTCAAAGGAATAGGCAGAGTGAGAGATGGATTTCCCGCCATTCAGTACTACCTTCACTGATTGGCCAGAAAGACTGTTGTTTCGAAGTTTTCTGTTGGGGGAGGGTTTGGTAGTTTACAAGAATGATGAATTCACTTTTTCAGGATTTGCACCAAATTTATACAATATATCTATCTGTCTGTTTTCTATGATGACCATCTCTAAAACTACTGTTGCTAAATGCATGTGGAATATCTTAAAGTGTAGTTAGGAAATTGAGAAAATGGGTCGGAAATTCCAAATGGCCTTAAATCGGAAATGTCGATTCTATTCGCTAATAGGGGGGAATGACTATAGTTTACAAATACAAATAGCGAGCGCCCATGGGGGAACGTTTGCGAATAATTTTAACTACACTTTGTTTTGTTCACCTTTTCCAATTGCCTTTTCGTACGCGAGTATCGATAGCAGTGTTACCAAGCCGTCCCCCAACTAAGTACTGACCATGTCCAATGCCGATTGACTTCTATCATTGTACGAGAACCGGTCTATTGAGAGAGCTAATAACACCAAGATAATCACCCGTTTTCTACGTCATAATCAATATCTTAAAGCTCCAATATTTCAAGAAAGTACAGCTTCAAATCTAAACCCGAGATTTTTGACATAATTAACACGAGGGTCACCCTCATTGAAAAAGGAGTAGTTATAAACGTCTCCACATCTCCTACAAATCCATTTACTAATATTCAGAACCAGGATGTTGTTAGCACACCAAGAGTAGAAGGGTTTGAAGAAAGCTTGTAGTTGTCAAATGCCTTACTAAAATCAGTTTGGCAACCCGAAACAAAGCAGCAACATGAGAAGTGAGAAGATTGGTGGTAGTGGAACGAGCGGGGAGAAACCTACGTTGATTCGTTGAGATAAGCTTCTAAGATAGGCACGGTTGCAGAATAAATGATCGATTCAAAAAGTTTCGGTATTACAGACAACTCCGTAACTGGTCTGTAATTCGATATTGCGTTCTTCTTTTGTGAATAGGAATTATGAACGAAGGGTAGGAAAGAAACTTTTATTCAGGGATTTTTGAAGAAAGCTTTTCAGAGGAGACTGGATTATCTGCGCACAGAACTTAAGAAAAGACATTTGGCGGTGCATCTGCATCATTTGGTCAAAGAGCATATATCAACGCATTGAATATTGCCTCAACGTGCTGAAACACCTTCAGCGACGGCATTGACCTGGGGCCGGTTTGTGTAAGGCGAACGACGATAATCGTACGAAAAAAAATTGAAGTCGAAAAATTTTGTCGACGAAAATTTTAGCGTTCGCATAGGTCGAAAGAAAATTGTTCGTGTCCTAATGCAAAAACTCGATAACCCAAGAGCTTTCGTTGGCCTTTCGTCGGCTTCAGACGGAAATTTTCAATTTTTCGACCTACGCGAACCTGAGACGAAAAAAAATTTTCGTTTTCGACATACTCATACACGAACTGGCCCCAGTTTCTTTTCGATTTTGCAAAGCGATCCGTTTGAACGAACGTTGCTCTACATTGAGATGCCACGTTATTACACTCAGAACTCTTCATCGAAGAAATTTCAACGTCGGAAGCAAGGCGATGCGGTTCCTGGTCATCCGGATGTGTGTTCTACTAATGCTCTTGGTCGCATTTGCGCAGCTCATCCGAAGAATGACGAATGCTTCTACTTGCGATTGTTGCTGGTTAATGTTCGTGGGCCGATATAATTTAAATCACTTTGAATCATCAATGGTGAGGTGTGCCCAGCATTTCGTGTTGCATGTTAACAGCACAATTTGCTTGAAAACAATACTCATTGATACCTGAAGCAATTGTTTCTGCATCTCCAAGTGATAATCTCACTTTATTTGCTATCGACATGCTTCCCATCGAATCCACGTGAACTGTCAAAGACATGCCGGGGAAGGAAGGAACTGCCACAACCTACCCGCGATATTTTTTAGTGCATTACTGTCGGGGCATCGAGAAACAACTCGCTGGATTGTTATGCCTCCAGAAACGAGTTGAATCTCATCAACATACCGACGAAATGCGCTTTGGCGGAGCGGGGAAGGGCTAAGGAAGGCTATGACAGGAGGAATCAGCAATATAAAGAGGGAAGAAGAAAGAAGGAAAGTTATGTAGGTGGGAAAGTGGAAAAGGCGAAGGACCGTGGGGCTGGCCGGGATTCGAACCCGGGACCTCTGGTATGGTAGCCAGACACTCCACAGGCTACCGAGTCCCTTAAAGTTGCTATAAAGTTTCCGAAGGGCTAATTCAGCGTTGAAATTGCCGTTAAAGCTTCAACCACTGAAAAACGAAATGCAACATTGCGAAACACACAGCAATGGCCAAAGTTTTGGTAGCAAGTAAAATCATCATCTGGAATGAATGCACAATGGCGCCCAAACGCGGATTGGAAACTCTTAATCGAACTATGGAAGACCCAAGATATTTTATGGGTGCAATGATTCTACTATCACAAGATCAATATTGTTAATAATTTACAAGTTTGAGAAAGCTTAATAAATTTCTTTAATTACCCCAATTTCTTCAATAAATTGTAAAAATATAACATTAAATATTTTTTGTAATTATATCTCGTAATTGATTGGTACAATTTCCATTGAAAGTCTTTCATTCAAAATATTATCACTCAACCACAAAGTAAATAAAAGTTAACCACCGTTTAAGAAATATAAACTAAATTAATACTTTTTCAAGTGCTTTAATCGTAAATAAATGCAAGTATTTGTTTCACGGGTATTTTCCTCAAACAATAAAAAACCTAATACCAAAAAGCATAGTTTCTTCTCTTACTACCTTTCCATTTTTAATTAAACCGCATAAATGTATATAAAATCGTAATAAAGCGGTTTACTTTAAGAAATAATCCAGACATAAAAGCTAAAACAGCAACAAAAATTACTGTGGAGAGTAAGTAGGTGGTCTACAATATTTCAACATCGGTTACTTACAAATAGTTTCTTTCTACTGAATTGAAACGCAACACTTACATTGATATGATGAACTGATGAACTGATGGATTCAGTGGCTGATCAAATTCCACTATGGCGAAGCACTATAAAATTCCAGAAGTAACAGAGAAAGAAAAACCATATGCAAGTCGATCTGAGGTCTTCTTTCACCTTTCTTCCAATTACTTTTCTTTTTGGTGAATTTAATATTAACAAAAAAACAACCCAACTTTAATGAAGATACTTTTCTGCACTCACGCGAATTTTGTATTTTTCCTGCTGTTGGATCAACAGTAAACAACTTTCACTTTTTATCGGACCACAATCGGATGAGATAACAAACGGAAAATTCTTTAAATTTCACAAATTCCCAGGTGATCTTCGCTCTCGGACTAACAATAATCGACTAAGGGACGGGAACTACTATATATCTTAGCTCACGTTGAAGATTTTCGCGAAGAAACTTTACTTAAGGCTCTTCGTTTTTGCACGTTCCGTCTTTACCGCTGCACTGCGACTGGCCAACTGAGCTACTACTAAGCTTTTGGATAAGACTAATTACTTTTGTAGAGAAGGCCAGATTCGTATATACTACCTATATAATCCAGGTACTTCCAGCACACCTCTAGCCGCCGAAACTGTGCCTAGCACAGAAACGTCTAAGATGCCATCGAACGGTCTACTTGGACGCGTACCAAAGCACATAACAGACGTCGCCGCAGCCGCCGCTGGTCCATAAGAAGTGCTGAATGCAAAACTGGTTATAAAATTTGGGTTAGATTCAGATTTGGCGGAGTTGGGGGCATTGGTTGAACAGTGCGTAATGCGGTTGCGCAACCGTCTTGATCAAAGCACCACGCTTACCTGGTTAGCGGCGAATGATACCTTAGTGCATTGCATTATATTTTTGTTTTTATGTTTACTAAATTCGTTTTATTGTCAAGAATATTCGTGAACCTATTAAAAGAAAAACAAAAAAGGTTTCGTGGAGGTAGATACTGGCCATATAACATGTCCAATAAGGCAACGCACGAACCGATGTTGTGTTCCGCATTACAGCAAATATGGCTGGAGCATGTTTATTGTTATGTAATATGTAAGTTTGCTGAAATCTCATTTCAATAAAATGCCTTAAAGATACCGTAAAAGTTCATCCTTGAACCCGTAGGTAGACATTAATGGACTAGTGGGGTTTCATATAGCTAAGTTTGTCAATCTGGCAGACCATTCTAAGAGAAAAAGTGTATGGCTAAGGTAAGAGGAAAATTAAAAAAGGTCTCGTCTAGCTACTTTCAAAATCTCCAAAGGTATCTTTATGGATAGAATATATAAAAGTAGTAGAGTGACTTTGTTGCAGTTATATTGACTAGAAATTGTTTCTTTTGAACAGTCTCGACAATTCAACACAATAAATTGTCGAGACTGTTTACAAGAATTTGGATCAAGTTTGAATTTTAATTTTAAATTAGTTTGAATGATTTAAAATGTATGTCAAAAATATAACTTTTTTATGTGACAGAATTAAGCTTAAGTTTTACTTCTTGTACTACCAGTCTGTTATGTAGTACAAATCATGGTGCAAGCTCTAGCTAAGATAGATATATAGGATACAGTAGATTAAAGGAAGTTTGGAGCACTTGGAAAAGAAAAGGATGAACCTTGCGTTTGAGCTCTTCGAGTTCGGAAACACTAACTGGAGAAGCTTGTTCCACAATCGAGTTATTACATTCATAAACTCTTGACTGGCGTGTACGCGAAAAGATGGATTGTAAACTGTGAGAATAAACAGATGTGTTCCGGAAGAAAAGATACCTTCGAAGCAGAAGATAACACAGGACCACAAAAAAAATCGAAGTCCTGATACAGAAAGGTGAAGTACCTTCCGGTATGTTTTTCGGTGTGCTAAAAACGAATCTGAGGTCAGAATTGACCCATCACTCTTAGATTTCGCCCCAGCACCCCCCAGTACCCCCCAAAAGGTCAAAATTTTACTTTATATAAAAATTCAAAATAAATATCTCTTTCTAGGTTTTTCGGTGTGCGATTCTGAGGTCATAATTTACCCATCCCCCTTAGATTTCGCCCCATCACCCCCCAGTACCCCCCAAAGGGTTAAAATTTTACTTTATATAAAAATTCAAAATAAATATCTCATTCTAGGTTTTTTCGGTGTGCTAAGTACGATTCTGAGGTCATAATTTACCCATCACCCTTAGATTTCGCCCCATCACCCCCCTGTACCCCCGCCCCGCTAGGGCGTTTTGAAATTTTTTTGTTAGAGGTTTACATATTACCCTGTATTTTTGAAACCCTATTAAATATTTTCATGAATAAGGCAGCAATCTATGCAGAATACTACCACCTATCTAAAACTGTAAAAATCAAGGTTTCAACGGGTCAAAATTTTACTAAATCAAAATCCTTTTCTATCCCTCCCCTGCATCGTAAACTTCTTTTTGCATACCTTTGCCATGAAGGCATTGTCCCTCACCTGGGAACTAGTGATGAGCAAGACTGGTCTTGCAGTTTTGCCTTTGCTTGCTCATTTAGCAAAACCAAAGCTAGACCAAGACAAGGCAGAACTACAGAAGAGTGAAAGATCAAGATACGAAAACTTTTTGCTCATCACTAAGTGCCAAAAGTCTTGCAGTGATGAGCAAAAGGTCCTACAAAAAGTCTTGCAAGAATTCTTGCAAATAGTCTTGCAAAAAGTCTTGCAGTCTTGTCTTGGTCTTGCTAAATGTGCAAGACAAGACTTTTCGCTCATCACTGTAAGTCTTTTTGCACTTAGTGATGAGCAAAAAGTCTTGCTATCTTCATTTTGCAGTCTTGTCTTGCTCTTGTCCTGTATTGCCTTGGTCTTGCTTTTCTTGCTAAATGTGCAAGACTAGTCTTGCTCATCACTACTGGGAACTTAGCCGGAAGGACGGGGAGGTGTCCCAGTTACAAAAGTAGATACAAAAGATGATTAGAAAGGGAACTTGGGAAATGTACGGTTTTGATATTTGCGCTTGTATGAACTCGAAATTCTTCTATTAACTGAAAATTTAATTTTTATATATATAGTCAAATTTTGACCCTTTGGGGGGTACTGGGGGGTGCTGGGGCGAAATCTAAGGGTTATGGGTAAACCATGACCTCAGAATCATTCTTAGCACACCGAAAAACCTAGAATGAGATATTTATTTTGAATTTTTATATAAAGTAAAATTTTGACCCTTTGGGGGCTACTGGGGGGTGTTGGGGCGAACTCTAAAGGTGATGGGTAAATTATGACCTCAGAATCGTACTATAATTATAATTTATTTCGGTGGAACAGTTGCTGTACCTAAGGTGTACGTACCTACGGTGGCCCAAACTTTCTATAGAGGAGCAAATTGAGCTGTCTCTACAATGAGTTTGAGGTTTTGTATCTTTTTTTTGTCCGGTCCATTTTTCGGAAACCCGATCCAAATAAACGAGTTGTATTCAAGGCACGGTCGAATGTAGATTATAGACTATAGATTGTAGATTTGTAAATTAGAGCCCGGGACGATGGCTGTAGAAGAATTTGCATCTTTTATGAAATCCCAGAAACTGGAATGCTTGTTTAGGGATTTAGAATATGTATATGATAATTTGATGGCAGATTCTTAGAATAATGTCATGCCATGAAAGTTAAGAGATGAATCAGCCCTTAAATAAAGTCCTTGTAATGACATGGTAAGAATGATGTAGCAGCATTTGTTGGAACTTAGGCAGCCTTTTGTTTTGTAAGCGCTGCTGATCTCGATTCCTGAGGTCCCATCCACGAATGGGAAAGGTCCAGAAAGCAAGTTCTCAATACGGTTCTTTAGCACTGAATCAACACCAGTTGCTTGGAGTTAAGTTAGCCGGGCTGGGTTCCATACTCTATCAAAAGGAGATATATAGAGCAACCAGATCAGATTCAACAAAGCGATGTATTTTTTTATGGGGTAACGTCAAGCTTAAGAATCACCCTTTATACTACTAGTCTGTCATGTCGTTCAAGGCATGGTCAGTGAGTAGTAGTAAGCTTGATTTGACGTATAGAGGAGGAAGATGTCGATGAACTTTGCGTTTGAACTGTTATATGAGTTCGGAAACACCGATTACTAAAGACAGTTCCACAATCGAGTTGGTCTATTTATAAACAAACTTCTAAACCGTAATTTCAGTGGAACAGTCGCTATGGTAATAGCGGTAAAATTTGGTAAGGGCTGCTACATGTTGGCTTAAATGGTCGATGGAAGATCAAAGGGTGTTATCACCAATGAGTGTGATAGCGCAGTTTTGCGCCTTGTCCAGCCAAGCCAAGGTGGTTTTTGCGGCGCCGCCCAGACATAGGTACGAGTTGTATTCTAGGGGGGGCCGAATTTAGGATTTGTAGACTGTAACTAGGGCAGTTGGCTGGAGGAGGGACTTGCATCTCTTGAAGAATCCCAGGCATTGATAAGCTTGTTTGGCAATTTGGAATATGTGATTATTCCATCGTAGAACTGAAGATAAGGCTACGCCTAGGATGTTAAGCCATTACGTTTTTTTTTTGCCTTTGAGATAGAGGGACGCGCGGTGCAGGTTTTTGTAGAGATGGGCCGGACTTTGTTTTGGTTGCGTTGAATTCGATACCATTCTTGAGGCCCAACCAAGAATGAGTTCAATGACAATGTCAATGTGAAAGAGGGCAGGTGAGAGAATCGAGCCTCGGGGAACGCCGGCCGAGAAGAAATGGGACTGGATTCAACGCTATCCAATTCTACCTTGATTGAATGGCCAGAAAGAAAGCTTTCAACCCTGTTCCTGAGTCTATACCAATAGCTTGGAGTTTAGACAATAGAGCGGGATGTCATACTCTGTCGAAAGCCTTGGAAATATGTAGAGCAACCAGACCAGACTCACCGAACTGATGGGTGTCAGACACACAAGAAGGTCGCCAGTACATCATTTCGGTCTAAAGACGTCCGGCCTGTGGTGTAAAATTTGGTTAGATTCTAGATATTTCATCAGCCGTTTATCATTGATTATTGTGATTTTGGAGATAACAGAAGTAATTGCTATTGGGCGGTAGCTTTAAGAGTCGCTGGCTTCGCCTTTTTTGGAAATGAGCTGAACATGAGCTAGTTTCCAAGAGTTTGGATAAACTCCGGAGATGTATTAAAGTGCGGAAAGTTTGCGCAGAGGTTTAGCCAAAGGTGAGGTACATGTCTGAGTACCATTGTCTGGGCCAGTGAATTTATTGATGTCGAGCTCTAAGAGATATTTATACACTTCGCGAGTCCTGAAGAAAATTGCATCCATTGAATGGGCGTTGCGCTCGGGAACCGGGGTGGCGTAACAGTTTCGGGTAAAGAAGAATTTGAGGCGAACAGAGATGCCAATAAGTCGACCTTTTATTTGCTTTCTGATATCACCTCCTATCCATTAATATATGGAGGGGATTTGGAAGATGTAAAATTTTTCTTGATGGAAGTTTCCAGGGATCAGAACCAGTAGAAACAACACTGGAGTTATCACCATTCACTCGATTTCAATTGCAACATCCAGGTGAAGGTACTTGAGATCATGCCTGAATTTCCTTGACTGTAACAAGCAGAGATCATGCGACGTCTTCATGATGAAGAAGAACATCACAAAATTGTTGTCGATCATCAAGAAAGATACGTGACCAGCTGCGGCTGATCGTGCATTTCGAAATTTAAGATATGATCAAGTACTTCTTAATTTGATAGTTCTAATTATGTCACTCCAAGCACACTGCCATATAAGTACTTAAAGGTTTTTTTTACAAGTGCGGTTTCAATGTGGTACCTTTTCGGCACAATATTCTTTCTAGTGAATGCAACAGACATAGGAACAATACCCTTGGAGGTGACTAAAGCTCAATGTGTTTCATCAAAGCCCAGTTATAAGGAGAACGATTCCAGAGACTCTGCAATAACGAAGCCTATCAGCGCTATCGTCACGTAGACGTCATCAAAAGATTCTCGCTATGTAGTCTCCGAGCAGCAGGACATCCACCTCGTATGAGTGAAGAGGAACTTGTTTGGAAAGGCCTTTTCAACAGGATTTATGGGATGCCATAGCAACGTGGGCCAAACTTCTGCTGAAAGGATGACGTAGACTAATTTGCCGGGATCACTGAACGTACAAAGCCATTTTTCAACTGGAAATGGTTTTTACTTGTATTGTCCAAAAACACAATAAATTAACTCAATGCATTATACTCGGAAAGGTGTGCTTTGAGACCTTTTGCACAATGGGCTTATAAATTTTTGAGAGCATCTAAATAAACAGATTATTGGTCGATCACGCACTCAAATCTGTTAGGCACAGTTTACGAATTAAATATTATTTCGAAGTTCGTTTACCTTAATGATCAGTCGCGTACAAAAGATCATGTGACACCACGAATCAACCATAGAAAAACATGAAACTTCACCAATTATTATAATTTATTTTGTTTGTGTTTTTATGAAAGACTTTTCTGCACCACAATCAACGATCTAAACAGCGAATTTATGACCATGTTTTTCTCCCAAGAAATACGTGATCTCTCTCCTCCATTCCATGACAAAAACATAAAATTTATTTAAGGGGAAAAACTATTTCTGTGACATTTTTTTTCTTCAAATTACATTATTTACTTCTTTCCAGCAATTATGTACGATCAACGTTAAACCTATGTTTGTCCCCATTTCCTAGCTTTATTACGTATAAGGCGACATGCGCAAACAGATTAAGTGCGGCTCACGCTATTATCATAAAGGGGCAAAGGCGTGAGCAAATGATAGGTTTGTATAGGTTGGCTTCAGGTAAATGGGAAAAATTTAAATTGCAGTTAATTATAAATCGTTAGAAGGTAATAAACCTAGACCTAGGATAGCACGAGCTTGCAACGACGCGACGATTGGCGGAAAATTAGGGTAACGTTTATTTCAAGTTAAAGTCCAGGAATCAGTTTTTTGCACATTTTTTTACTGGTTTGTCCAGTTTTTATACTCGGAAAAAATGCTATTAAATATATGCCCTATAATTTACTAGAGGGTTCAACGAGCAGTGTAATTTTTGTTTACGTTACGGAGCGCTTAGGAAAGCCAATTACAACCGATTTATACATTTTAAATGTTTACAAAAATTGTTAAACAATCCCGGAATGCGTCACTATTTGTCCAGACTTGTTTTTAAGAAAGACGTTTTAAAAATAAACTTTGTCAATTATAATTTGGTAATCGATCTCATGATTTAATATGGGGAAAAAATTCCTTCTTACGATCATTGATCATTGGGTTGTACTTTCGTTGTATAAAACGATTTATGATGAAGGTGAATGTGGTCGATCTAGTAAAGTTTCTCCTAGATGGGAATAACTAATAGCTGCAGTTGCAATCCAACAAGTTAGCCCAATCGAACTCGAAGAACATTTTCTGGGTCTTTATTGATTTTTAGTATGTGGAAGGCTTTGTTGGTTTTGATAATAATAGTACTTCTTACACTTCGATTGAAAGCATTTGTCCAACCAAAAATAAAGGTAACTTATATTTTCAGAGTACAAAGACCTAAGTAGAAACCCGGGTAAAAATTAAAGTCGCCCGCAACTAGCATGCAGCAGGTACGCACTAGCCCGCACGTTTCAATAAGGCATCTAAAGTACCGAAAAAAGCTGGCTGGGAAGAAGTGTGTGAACTAATAATCACTGTGATGCTGATCTGCTCCTACCAGGACAGCAACACGGGGTCTTCCTCCCAGTCGTCGCGTAAAGTGCCCTGGTGGAACCACAGACTTACAGAGGGAAGAATACAGGTTCACCCTAACAGGATTTAAGACGTTCCAAAATGACTGCCTAGAGGAAGCACTGTTGGAGCGTGGAGACTCTATCACAGGCAACTAGACTCCAAAAGCTCCTCTCCAAAGACTCAACTCCTCCACCAGAACAAAGCGGACTCTTCGCCAGATCGGAGCGGGCTTTCTCAAAATGGAGGGTGTTGCATACACCTCTAACCTCTCCACGTCTCTGAACCTTGAGGTGCCCGCTCAGCGAGTGCTTTTCAAGGTCAATCCTCCAGACCGCTTATTCCCGGGATTCTAGGTACCGGAGTTTTGAGGAATTAGAAGGGTGTTGAAGGAGATTCTATCTGCGATGCTCTTGGATATTGTAAAAACTGACTGACCGATGGTTATTCCCGGAACCTTTCTGGGGACATCTTTGACCGGGACAAGGCTAAATGTGTAGTTACCTCTTTTCAACCCGGAGAAGATGACATTTTTTTGCACTCATTCAGAAGCTCCACAATCTGATTCTCGACAATCTTGTCTGTCTCTTTAGAGCCAGCTTCAATTGGGGAAACATTCAAACCTTAGAGACAGAGTACCGAATCTGCATGGAAAGCGAAAAGGCTTCCACACATGTTATCTGTGAATGTCCTGCTCCGATTTGGCTTAGAAGAAGAACGTTCTTCAAAGAGCTTATGAGCCACGCCCAAGTCCAGTCTCTAAAGACTTTCGTACCTTAGTTCGGAGGCGGCGGTTGCCCCATACGCACATATGTACATAGTAATAATAACATACTCGGAACAAAAGGGGCCCCAATCATATTTCAGCCTCAGGCCCGCAAGATAGTGTGGCAGGCCTGGCCACCCCAGCAAGTTCACACTTTTCTAGACTAAAGGGAACAAAATTGGGGCTTTCAAAAATTAAGTAAGACGTAGAAAAGAAAAGGGGTAATTATCTTGTTGACTATAAACGGTGCCAATAGTATACTCAGTAGACCAGTTCTCGATCGATTGTGCAGACGAAGCAGCACTGGTCGTGGTTAGAGCTTAGTTGGGGGACTGCTTTGTGAAAAAAAAACACTCGCGTTTGGAATTGTCTATGGCGATGCGGATGCATTTATCAATTTTCCTGCCTGTAGCGGAAGCGTGCATACCTCTGGCTGGATTTTTAGATTTTTGTGACTGTGGAGGGAGCGCGCATACTCGTGTGGCCCGTGGGTTTCTTCGTGGTAGGTGCGAGAGCATGCCTGCTTTTATTAAAATTAACCAACTAAATTATTTTCAGGCGCTTTACCCTAAACTACCGAGGCCCCAATATGGCAGAAGTAACCCCCTCGAGGACTCCAGCGAGCAGTTATGGGATGGGGTCTAGATTTGACTACCTTGAACGGCCAGAAGAAAAAACTTCTTGATCCAGTTCATCGGAGCTGGACCAATCTCAATGGCTTGAAGTTTAGCTAACAGAACAGGCTGTTATACTCTATCACAAGCCTTGCAGATCGATTCATACTTTGAACAGAACAGAACACCCCTGTTAGACTTTTGGCCTTGGCGCGCCGTTTTTTGTCTAAGGCCGTTTTTGTTTGTCAATCGGGGTTTGGTTTGCTAAATTTTTTCACAAAACTATTGAAATCGCTTATAATTTACTTTTTCGAAATCAATCCATTGCGCGCAGTGGCGTACCTAAGACTTTTGCCGCCCGGGGCAGTATCCAATTTTCCGCCCTTTATAAGTCAATCAAATGGTGGTTTATATAAATTAATAAAAGTAAAAAAAAACTCAACAACAAAAAAATTTGCACGAACTTGTATTCCAGCCAGAGAGAAATGTAGACAATTTTCTGTGCGATAAAAGAGCTCCAATTTGCGTGTGGGATGTAAACAGGCTTTTATAGATTTGAATTTATATCCCACATCGTATTAAATCAGACTCGTCCGTTCTTAGCCTGCCACATGCACGCATTGAAGCGTCTGCATGGCACCCGCACCGCACTCCTGAGTAAAAATTCTACTTCTCTACAAGCATGAACGGTGTCCAAACAAAGCGCGGTACGCTCCCAGTGTTTTATAATAATGGGAGCAAAATTGGGGGTTTAAAGGGTACCATTGAGCATATTCAGTAGGCCGGTTCTCGTAGGCTTGAGTAGGTCAGCGGCATTGGACGTGGTGAGTACGCATTTGGAATGGTCGATTACGAATATTTTGATAATTGTAAAAGAGGCGTGCATACATCTGGCGAGCGCATTTTTAGAATTTCTTGCCTGTAGCGGGAGCGTGCATATCCGTGCGGCAGGCGCATTTGCAAATGATGCGTGCTTTTTTCAGAACGTAAGCTACATAAGTATTTGTAATCTGTCGCAGCCAAAAATCGGGTAATGCGTACTCTAAGGTAGTTCGCAGAAATGTCAAAAAAGTACTAATTGATTCTCAAGGAATTGAGTACTTTTGAACGTTTCTACTCATGAATATTTAATCGAGTACTCTCCGATTCTGTATCCCTACTTAGGGAATTATGCCCCCTCCTCGTAAGCCTGTTTAGGCTGGGGGTTTCACGGCTAAGGATTGAGGTAATGGGTTTCACGTTAGGGTTAGTGATTTTGAGATGATGGAGAAAGTCAGGTTCGAGGAGGCTCCCACTACCACCGATCAACAAAATGCAGTGGTCACCATCCTGACATTCGAGCATCTTACATCTTACATTTTCGGGGCGGAGTGAGGCTTCTGTTGGCATTTCTGCTTAATTGGTGATCGGAGCGGAAAGGTTAAAGTGAGGGGAGATTGTAAGTTTGTCTGGGGCAGCTTTGGTCATGGGCTTTGAAGCCCCTCTGATCGTAAGCTGTACCCAACCAATCTTGTAGACAATTTGGCCTCCCGCCCGCCAGCTCGTCAAAAGACCTTCGTTTCACAGAGAACGCCATCTATGGAAATGGTGGGCGATGTACATTTAGGATGTACTCTTCACTACCGCATACTTAGGGTTCTGTTATAGACTCCTATACATAATGTCAGTCAGATGTTCTATTGCTACGAAGAAGTACCCAGCCACAACATGGCTGCGCTGTTTAGAGCCATAATCTTGGGCTTGGGCTGATCTGAGCCCTGTCCCAACTCAGCCATCGCCTCAAAAAGACACCCTTGGGCGCCATCTAGTTGTTCCGTGGTCATGGGAGTCTCCGTATAGTCAGTCGCAAGTACGCCAATCGGCCGTTCTAGGCTTCAGTATTGGTGCGTCGGACTCTTCCTTTTAAGAAGATTGATTTCCCTCTTCTCCTCAGAGGCCACGCAGGGAGTGGCTAGCTTCCAAAAATTTTCTATAACGTTTTCGGGCTGCGTCACCCCAGGTGGTAAACCTGCAAGCCAGGGAAATCCACCCTCTACGGAGGTCGGCCTCATGGATTCTGGGGGAGGCCATCTATTGCTTAAGAGGAACAGGGAAGTGGACGACTCGCATGTCAACGCAGTCACGCAGGAAAGCGTAGAAGCGGCGGCGAGCGAGCTAGTGAAGCTGAACCTGGAGGTATGCTCAGAGAAGGTGGACAATGCGATGCAGCAATGTGTCAAGAGGTCAGCCGGCTCTGGGCCTACGTTAGCGCAGGAATCCGACTCGGATGTGAGGCTGCGAAAGCAGCTGAAGCAGAAGAGGAAGAGGGAGCGCAGAAAACAGAAGAAGGCAACTTCCTCTGTTGGGGGATCCGCCGAGTCCACTCCGGAGGAGGTGGGACCCACGAAGAGGTTTAGAGGTGAAAGTCTCTGCACCTCAGCCGTGGGTACTACTGTCGAAGGGGAGGATAAGGCCAGGGAAAGGAAGGGTGGACAACCTCAACCTGTAAAACAGGGAGGAGTCAACCCTTCTGTCTCGGGGGTCGTGCGTGCGGAGCCTGTGGCGGAGAATACCTACGCAGGCATAGCAGGCTGTGACCTCCGTTTGGGTGTGACCGACGATGGAAGGGAGGAGGGTCTGGGCACGAAGCAGGTAACCGTTTTTAAAGCGGCCCTGCTCAAGGCACTAGACTCTCTGCCTGACAACGCTGGCGACATCGGTATTACCGAGGTAGACTTGGAGGACGGGGTCATTGCACTCAGGTGCGTGAACCAAAAATCCAAGGCCTGGCTGTACGAAGCTGTCGGAAAGATGACTGACCTATGGGAAGGAGTCAATCTGAGAGTGGAGCGCCTTCACATCCTTAAGGATGTGAGGAGGATGATCATCCGAGTTCCCGGTTCGCCGGAGAGCAAGGAAACCATCCTAGCCAGATTACGCCGTCAAAATGCCTGTGTGACGGACACTTCTAAGTGGAGGGTCAGTCGCATAGGCAGATATGGTGACGCGAAAAACGGCGGTACCATTCTCACCGTATGGTGTCCGAAGGAGGAGGCGGAGGCGGTCAGGCGTGCAGGGGGGAAACTCAACTGCGGGCTGGACCTTGCCTACGTGCGATTCCAGAAGGACAAGCCGGAGGAAATGGTAGAGCCGGCCGGAAAGGCAGCTGAACAAGGGGACCAGTGAAATGGAATCCTCGTCAGCTGGGCGGGAGGTGGGCCAGTTCCGGCAATTAAAGGTTTGCCAGTTGAATCTACACCATAGCAGAGCAGCATCAGCAATGATGACGCGAGGCTTCGGTGAGATGAAGCTGGATATTGCTCTCATACAGGAACCCTGGATCTACAAGGGTAGGATTAGGGGACTATCTGGGGGCTTTGACACTCTGTACGTTCCCAATGCGAATGAAAGAGTGAGGACGTGTGTGCTGGTGAAACACGGAGTGCAGGCGGTTTTACTGCCGCACTTGTGCACACCAGATCTCACAGCAGTACGCGTAGGTACTGGAAGTGGGGCTTTCATTCTAGCCTCAGCCTACCTTCCGTACGATTCGCCAGATCCTCCGCCCACCAGGGAGTTGGAAATTCTGGTTATCACCTGTGGCGAAAAAGGCACAGGGTTAATAGTTGGTTGCGACGCAAATGCACACAACACGGTGTGGGGAAGCACCAACGACAACCATAGAGGAGAGGCTTTGCTCGAATTTGTGGAATGCAACAATCTAGTTATTGCAAATAGAGGGGTAGAACCAACCTTCGTCGATGCTAGACGAAGGGAAGTCATAGATATAACTCTATGCAGCAACCGGATGTTGACAAGATTGACCAACTGGGAGGTGATGGATCGGACGACTATGTCAGATCACAGAGCCATTTCATTTGAGGTAGAGTACGGAACCCCGGGCAGGGGAGACGGAATTAGAACAACGAGAATTCCCCGCAACACGGACACGTCTAGATATACTGAAATGTTGCGCAGGAATCTCGGGGAGCGCGTGCCAAGGGCACCGAAAACCACAAGAGAAGCAGAGTCTCAGTTGCATGTCCTGCAGACAGCGATAGAGAACGCTTTTCGAGTGGCGTGTCCTCTTACGTCAGTGGATGACCATGATCCCACACCCTGGTGGTGTAGGGAGCTGGAGAAACTGAAGAAAGAGGTCAGAAAGGCTTTCAACCAAGCGATGAGGTGCAATGACCCGGTTGCCTGGGAGAATTACAAAGCCAAGAAAAGAGAAATGAAACAAACTCTGCGACGACGGAAAAGGGAGTCGTGGAGGAACTTCTGCTCGAGCATGGAGAGCATATCTGAGGCCAGCAGACTTCAGAAAATGATCTCCAGGGACCCGGTCTCCAAAGTCGGACTCGTTCGTGACCCGTCGGGGAGGATGACGGAGACGCTGGAGGAAACCAACAAGATCCTGATGGAAGTTCACTTTCCTGGCAGCTATGTCTCGGGTAAATCTTGGACTATTCGTAACAGAATGGCTACAAGGATGAACCGAGAGGAGGCTAACGGGGTGGTGACGGAGGAAGGGGTGAGACGTGCAATAGACACATTCTCTCCCTTCAAGACATCGGGGCGTGACGGAATATTCCCTGCGCTGCTTCAATGGGGCAAAGATGTCATTGCACCCAGGCTTAGGGGAATATTCGTTACCTGTCTAGCAACAGGATACATTCCGGCGGTGTGGAGGGAAACCAAAGTGGTATTTCTCCCTAAGCCAGGCAAGAAGGACTACACCGAGGCGAAGTCCTCCAGGCCAGTCAGCCTAACATCCTTTCTGTTGAAAACAATGGAAAGAGTGGTGGCAGACCACCTGGAGAGTACTATGCTAAGGAGGCACCCTTTAAGTAGAAGCCAGCACGCTTACCAGGCGGGCAGATCTACAGAAACGGCACTTCACCAACTGGTGCGAGTAGCCGAGGGGGAACTGTATACCGGAGGCATAGCGATGGCCGTTATTATGGACATCGAAGGCGCCTTCGACAAGATACAGTTCAACAAACTCAAAGACGCTCTGGTGAGGCGAGAGGTCAGCCCTATGATTGTAAGGTGGGTGGACAGCATGCTGAAAAACAGAGCGGTAAGGATTCAGACAGGAGACTCGCGGCTTCGAGGGAGGGTCAGCAAGGGATGCCCACAGGGCGGGGTGCTATCGCCCCTCCTGTGGAACATCACTGTGGACACTCTGCTCAGGCGGCTAGAGGAAATGGGCGTGCATACCGTTGGGTATGCAGATGATGTAGCGATTGTGGCGCGTGGCAAGTTTATGAGCACTACGGCAGATATCATGAGGAATGCACTCCAAGTGGTTGAGCAGTGGTGTACGGAACAGGGCCTCACCATAAATGCTAATAAGACAGACGCGATAATCTTCACAAGGAAGATTAAAGATCTGGATTTTCAGCCCCTCATGCTTTTTGGATCGAGGATCAAGGTGTCTGGGATGGTCAAGTATCTGGGTGTATACTTGGACTCGCGACTAACCTGGAAATACCACGTTGAAGAGAAGATTAAGAAGGCGACAAGGGTGCTTCACCAGTGCAGAAGAGTATGTGGACTAAGGTGGGGTATCTCACCAAGGTTAGCATACTGGACATATACCATGATGGTGAGACCCATCATAACTTATGCCTCGGTGGTCTGGTGGACTAAAGCCACACAGAAAACCGTCAAGAGGCATTTGGACAAGGTGCAAAGAATGGCCTGCGTAGGTGTGAGCGGTGCTTTCCGCACCACACCCGCCGCGGCATTGGAGGCGCTGTTAGGGCTGCTGCCGTTAGACCTCCAGGTGATGAAGACTGCGGCAGCCTCAGCGATTCGGATGAGACGGGATGCCGCATGGCAGGCGTCAGGAACCTTATATGGGCACATGAAGATCCTGGATCGCATTAAAGGGATTAGGGAGCTCATGATGCCCATGGAAGGGATCACAAAAATGAGGGTGACCGAAAGGTATCATAAAACCCTCATAGGGAACGGAACGCTCCCCGAAGGGAGACCGGAAGACATATATATCTTCACGGACGGATCCAAGATTGACGGCAGAGCAGGTGCGGGAGTCTTCTCGGAGGACTTAAATCTGACCTGCTCTCTGGCTTTGGGGAATTACACCTCAGTCTACCAGGCGGAAATGCTTGCTCTGCTGCACGCGCTGGATCACATAAATGAGGGTCAGGTGCAGGGAAGAAGTATCCTTATAGCACTGGACAATCAGGCTGTGATTAAGCGCATGAACCAGACAGAGATTAATGCGTCTCTGGCGTTGGAATGTGTCCAAAAACTGAACAGGTGTGCGCAACAAAACAACGTGACGCTAGCTTGGGTTAGAGGACATACAGGCATCGATGGGAACGAAAAGGCTGACAACCTGGCAAAACAGGGGTCAACCTCGGAATTCTGGGGACCGGAGCCATACTCTGCCATTGGCAGAGGGTTGGTAAGGAACTACATCGAGAAATGGGTCGCTGAGGAACACCGGAGACGGTGGGACGCTATGACCACGTGTAGGCAGGCTAAGATGGTGCTTACGCTGCCGATTACCGCAGCCAGAAGAAGGATCCTGCATATGCAAAGGAGAACCCTCAGATGGTTGGTGGCACTGATTACAGGACACGGATGTTTCAGGTATCACCTAAAAAGAATGGGAATTCTGGAGGATGACACCTGTCGGATGTGCCTGGAGGAACCTGAGACGGCCACACACATAGTGTGTCACTGTCCGGCGGTGGCGAGGAAAAGGGATGCCATAACTGGACTCCAGTGGATGGAGGACATGAGGCAGACTCCCTTCAATCAGCTGCTTGCGATAACTAGGGGAGTCGAAGTAAGGGAGCAATGGGACAACCCACTGCAACCCCAATAAGATGACTCTAGGCAGAGGGACGAAAAGGGACCCGCAAATAGTGGTCTGATTCGGTATCCCTCGAAAATCTATATATAAGGAGATCTTCTGTTTATGAAAGAATGATCTCAGCGTACTCCACTGCGGTTAGCAGGCTCCGACTGCCCTCATTAAAGAGGGATCCAGAAAATTCCAATCTACTGTTGCTACATTCGACACTCTGCTGCATGGGTTTAGAAATGGCCAACTGGCCTAGTAGGTCGTCCTGTTGGGGCTTTGGAAGTTTTTTTAAAAGTATATTGTTCCCTAAGCACGCTTGTTTACACCCCGAGATTGCGAGTTTCATCGACTTTGCTTTCTCTAGATCCGCCGTATTCATTCTGGTCTTGGATTAGTGCTCCCTGCTTGTGCTGTCTTGGGGTCGTATTGATCAGCACCTACACTTGGCTGGCTACAAACAATATAAGAATGCTCAGCCGCCTGCTTACCCCGCGACCCTTAAAAAGTGCCATCAAAATCTTATTTTTCGTACCTAGAGGGGGCAGTGGGTGAAATTGTTTTTCGCATTCATTTTGACGCCCCTTGCCACCTGGTGTCTAGAGCGATCGCTCCTCTCGCTCTACCCTAGAGCTGGCGCTGTATTCACCTATCTTTATGACTTTTTAAAGGAAAAACTAAATATAACTGATTTTTTGGTGACGTCAAAAAATGCTTGACGCCATTAGCCGAGCGTACACACGGCACGACAAGTGTCGGCTGCAACGGTGGTTTATGGAGAAGAGGGTGAGAGAGGACGCTGGGATGGACAATTTCCATCGCGCTCTCTCACACTCTCTTCATATACCTAATTTGCAGCCGACTTTTGTCGTGTCGTGTGGAATGAACACGTAAACTTATGAAGTGAACAAGTTGTTTTTGCAAATAAAACTAAATATAAAATATGCCGCCCCAAAATATGTGCCGCCCGGTGCGGACCGCACCCACCGCCCCCCTCTAGGTACGCCACTGGCGCGTGATTTAGGCCATGTTCCAAGTATTTAGTAGGAGACTACCTGTAAAAATTTGAATTGCTCCAACAATGTCGGTAAAGTCGCCTCAAAAATGTATAATCTTTCACAAAAAAATCGAATGTTTTCAAATAATGACTCATTATACGAAACAATTTCCTCCAAATGAAATTGTTTCACACAGTTTTTGGAAGATTCTGTTATAAGTTAACTATAGAAGAGTTCAATCAAAATTGAATAGTAGAAACTGCATTCTTTCAATTTGCTCTGACTTTAATATTATCAGTACCTATGTAGTTAAAATGTAGAACTAAGTAAGCAAATCGAAAGGTAACTTTCAATGTAACTATCAAACGAAGTGGAAAAATTCAACAGCGATTTCCTGTAAGTTATTTAACTAGACAGCCACGCCAGCACTGCAAGGTACCTACTTGTGAAGAAATCTAATAGGATTATAAAATTTAATTAACAAATTGTAATTCCGTAAAAATGCAGCATTAAACTACTCTGAAATTGTATGAGCGAAATTTGTGTGCTGCACATAAATTATTTACTGCAATGCAGTATCTAGGAAGCAGTTCGATAAAAGAAGAAAAAATTGCAAAAAATCTGGATTTCGTTTTCGATGATATGGGTGCACTTTTTACGAGTCAGAAGTACTCGTACTTATGCAGGTGATTTCAACATACCTAACTTGAAATCGGTTAACATTCTTGGTCTTTTTTTTTTTAATTTCCAACTTCAGCCAGATTCTGGATTTTCTCAACTTGTTCCTGTCATGACATCCCAATTCATAAAATATAGTTGGATACTCTCACCAACTTGCAACTGTAGAATGCAGCAGATACTGCAAAATAAGTTCAGCCTAGTCATACCAGTTTTAATTATTATTGACCGTTTTTAGCAAGATAATGAACCTACGTCTAAACATCTCCAAAATCATAAAGAACTGGGTTAGCATTCCGAACCAATCATTCCAATCTAGACAATTCCTACATTTCCAGGCCAACATCTTATTTGGCACTCGGAATTCTGTCCCTTTGTGAATCGAGTTTAAGCCTGGCTGGTCAACTTAACTTTAAAGTAATCTGCGACAAAGAAGCTACATTGCAGCACGTAGCAAAGCTACCTATGTATATAATTGAGGGGTTTCGATAAAATAACGTCTACATGATCAAATTAATCGAATCATCTGAACGATTACCCAAGCTGCGCAAGCGCAAGTGAACCGTGTAAAAGTATGTTTTACCTAGTGTTACAAAGCAATTAGCAGGTATCTATTAACACTTAAGTGTTTATGTTTAAAGATAAAGATTATACATTTTGGTTTGGTGATATTTTTACGCCAACCACATCCGTATGCCTCAACTAAAACTTTCTTCGTTAGTCGAGACAGATTGTCGAGTAATCCACATCTAGGTCAGTATTTTTTTCCAAGGTTAAATAGGCACTGGCAGTCAGCAATCAGTGGCGGTTCCTCTTTGGAAACAAAGGAAGCACTGCTTTATATAAATAAAAATAAATTTAAATTTCAAAATATATCAAGATTAATCACAAGAAAAATCTTAATATATTTCCTCCTCTGGAAACACTAAAGCTGGAGATATTACAGCTTCCCATTGCTGTGTTAGGCCTCGAACATGATATGAGCGGCGCGAGCGTCAGAGTGACAATACTAAAGTGCCTCTCTCCGCTAATTCGAGACGTTAAATTTTTCTGATGCCGCTCTTATCGTGGCCGAGGCCTTACACAACATGGGGAAGCTGTAGTATCTCCAGCTTATTTGGCCCAGAAAATCAACGTAAAAACTCCAACACATTCAATTTGATTGAACCCACACTGACGCAAAGGTTTGCGTTGATACAGTACTAAAGCCTTCTACATTTACAAGCCATGCTGTAGGTGTGTGTATGTAGTTGTATGAAGTCCCAACTACAATTCGTGAAATGTCAAAATCCCATTAAAAACAAGGTGAAAATGGTTTCGTGCCGCGGAAAGTGCTGTTGCGAGTGAGGTTTTATTAAAAAAGACGTGCAAAAAGTGCTCAAAATAAGTGTCATGAGTTAGCAATTTAAATAATATGTTTGATTCGTTTGCGGGATTTATGTTAGTCATGGAAGACCGTTTTGTTTTCAGCTTATATCTAAACGTCTTCTGAGATATGTTGCAACTAGCTTAGTTAATAAGAATATATTAAAAGGGACTTTACTTCAAAAGGGAATTAGTAAATTATTTAAACCTGCAGTGTTATAATGATAAAGTGCGTGCACATTCTTCAATTTCATAGTAGAAAATATACCGATATATGTATGTATTTTACTATGTTTCAAGTGGATTTGGATAAATAAATTAAAGATCTTTACAAGGAAAGTTGCCATAAATACGTAACAGAACAAGGCAAGACCACAATTCAGAGCGAGGAAAGAATTAAGGCAATACAATATGCACTTTAAGGCTAGACGCCGAATTATCTCGTGAAGTCCTGGAAAATCCAAGCACCAGGCAGGGCATTGTCTGTTGCTATGTAAGGTATTTTGTTTTTCTGTTATATTAAAAACTATTTCTGAATATAAAAATATTTGAAACAGGTGCAGAACATATCACAGACAGTATCACGGAAGTAAAATGGATTTTAAGTCAACATTGCCAAAATGAAAGCGAAACTCATCCATAAGATTAAATAAGATATTTTTTACGAAATTTTTATTGTGAAAATAGAAAAATATTGCTGTTTGTTTGTTGTTGGAACAAAATAAGAAAGAACAAAAAGTTATTTGTGTACATTTTGAAAGATGTATGTATTCGAGATTTCATTTAAGTGCCTAATAAAATTCTTTCAACTAAATTTTGTTTTAATTAATTATATTTTGAAGATAAAAAGGGTTACAATTTAAGTCAACAATCCGTTGAAAAGGTGAAGGCAGCAGTAATTTTCCGAATTTATTCCCAAAAAAACACATAACCACACTTCGAAGTCCCATGAATCTTTGAAATTGAAGTCCCATGAACCTTTGAATGTAAATGTGAGATTTTGTTGTGCATTACTTGTAAATATAGAAGGCTTTGTACAGTACCCTCAGAAGCTGAGCCAATTGTATGAATACGGGTTGCCTGAAGTGTTTTTTTTGCAAGGAGAATGCAATGATTGTAGGCCTGGGTGTAGGGGGTGTATGCCAGGTATGCAGGGTTTTATTATTACTATTTTTTTTTTAGATTTTGAGCCAAAATTAGGCATTTGTATGAAAAATTAAATGAGATGAAAGTAGTTGTTGTAGTTTTTCAACGGCTTTCTCTTTGGAGGCTTTAATTTATCAACAGAATCTGAAAAAAGGCGCAAAAGGCCCACTAGCAGCGAAAATATTTCGAAAAAATTAACGAAAAACTGCTATTAGATTTTTTTCACTTTTTTGAAGTTTAAAACATTTTTCTTGTTCACCATCATAAAAGAAACTACATATTAAAAAAAAAGAAAAACCTCATAAGATCGATGCTATGCACAAAAATTAAAGGGCAATTAACTTTCAAATTTGAAATCAATTTTTGGGACTTGAATAAGATATTTTGACTCGAAATTTTAACCAGTTATTGTTTATATTATAAAGTATATATACATACATACATATATAATGTAAGTTGACTGAAAAAAGCCGAAGAAGCTAAAATTTAGCAGTTTTTTAAGTTTTTTTTGACGTTAGGCGAATAGTTAAATATTTGATATTGTAACCGCTGATAGCCAAAATCATGACGAACAGCCTTTATTTTTTTGCCATTTTGCGGACCTGCACATTCCGAGATATACGCATCTATATTTAGAAAGAACGACTAAAATAATAAAATTTTCACAAAATGGTTGATAACTTACGTAGCGGCGGTTGCTAGACATAGAAAATGTCCATTTCGTATAGTATTCGATGTAACTAACATGTTCCAAAAAAAAAATTTAGACTGGAAACAACTCCATATGTTTTGTTATCTGACTCCACTATATGTTATTTTTCAGTTTTTTTAATTAAAGCCTTCTATACTTTTACTTTTATCGTTCTCTTACGCATTGCTTCCCTTATCCTGAACCTTACGAACCGCCACTGTCAGCAATCCAAACTAGGGAATCCAATCCCGCATCATTCGGATTCGCGGGATTTGCGGGACTGTAAAAAATTCATAGATTTTGTTCTAAATAGTTATATTCCTGAATTTATGAAGTATTATGAAATAAAAGCCTAACAAACTACAGTCGAACAAGGTATACAGGCCAATTCTGAACTACGCTGGAATTTAATTTCGAAATTACTCTCAATTATGCTAACCATGTTAGAAAATTCAAGCGGAATCAATCCCAGCGTAGTTTAAAATTGCTTGAATACTTCATTTGACTAACTTAGTAGTTCGTTTGACATACAACACAATAAGCCACAAGAGTAACCCCTTACACTCATAAGTACTGAGTTTCCATGCAAAGTCTACCCTGGGGTTTTTTCAAAATAGGCGCCCATAGAAACGGGGGTAGAGTAAAGTTTCGTTGAATCCAAGTAAACTCAAATAACCCAATCCGGTTAAGCCGAGTTTTGCATATGTGTGTGATTAAGTATCTTTTGCTGCACGTATATCAACGGCAACGCAATGTAAAATTATTTATCTGTCATGGAAACAGAATCGAGTTAACTTGAGGGAAAAAGCTTTTTGTTTACCCAACAAAAACTCTACCTCTGTTCGTGGAAACGCAGCAATGCACGTGGGGAATCTCCTGTCGTAGGCGTAGGGTAACTTGATACCTAAACAAACACATATGCAAAACCCGGCTTAACCCCATGGGTTTCGTGGAGTTTTCTTGGATTTAACGAAACTTTACTCAATCCGTATTTCTATCTGAGTTAACCCAGGGTAAACTCCGCATGGAAACTCAGTAATTGATCACGTTCGGATACCCGCATATAAATATACTTAGACGATTTTGTGTTATTGCTGTATTGCTTAGTAGGCAAATCTCTTCAACTAACGAATTTAAATATTTATGTTTTTGTGGAATATAAGGCCCTCCGCCAGCAAGTCAACTGATTTGTAAGCCCAATTTCAATAATCACGAGCAGAACCAGAAATTTTTGTCCACATACGAGCACAACTGATTTTGGCAAAATGTCAAGTACTTCAGATGAAGTGCAACCACACAACTGAAATCGCTTCCAAACGGCGAGAACAGTCGCACCCGAGCAGTTCAAACTAGTTAACTTCCCAGTATAGGAAGTTATTGTAATCGGTCCGAAAATCGAAATCGAAAATTTCAACGTATTTTCATCTTTCAAGGTCCCAGGAGCATTTTAAGCAAAAAATTGGGAGGAAGTATGTGTGTGTGTGTGTGCGTACGAATGTGGTCATTTTTTCCTGCACGATATCGCGCGAACCAAAACTGATATTGACTTCATTGAGGTGTCGTTCGAAGCGTATTAACCGAAATATGATCTGAAAAGATTTTCATGAAATTCGGTCGAGCCGTTTTTTTGTTTAAGCGGCGTATGTGATTTTTGTACCTGCACGATATCGCCCGAACCACGAAGGATATTGACTTACTTGAGGTGCCGTTCGAAGCGTATTAGCGACAATATAATCTGAAAAGATTTTTATAATATTCGGTCGAGCGGTTTTTTTGGTTTAAATGACATAAGTGCTTTTTGTACCTGCACGATATCGCGCGAACTATAAAAGAGATCGACTTAGTTGACGTGCCGTTCGAAGAGTATTAACCAAAATATGATCTGAAAATATTTTCATAAAATTCGGTCGAACCGTTTTTTTTTTCTGTTTAAACGACGATTGTACCTGCACGATACCGCGCAAACTAAAAACTATATCGCTTTCATTGAGGTGCCGAAAAAAGAATATTAACGAAGAAAGGCCATAATCTTCGGTCGGGCGTTTTTTGTTTAAATAGAAAAACTTCGGCTAATTGTCAGAAAGACCTTAAATTGACAAGTTTTGCTAATATCTAATAAACCCGTTCTAAACGAAGTGATCTTTTTTGGGCTCTGCACAGCGATAGCCTTCCAACAAAACATCACTTGTCAAAATCCGACAACCTTTCAAAATCGTGCAAAAATTTCGTTACCCTTTACAAACTGCGCGAATTTTTCAAACCTTGGATTAGCACTTTTTGATGGGGAATTGTTTTCTACGCGTGATACAGTTTCAGGAAATTGCGGTTCATCCCGGGATTTCCAGTAGTTACTGCAAAATTTGTTCTTTTTGGTTAAGTCTGACAAGTACTTAACAGGTACAGTTTTGTTAATATCTCCGGAAAGCTTTGGAATTTCCAAATGAAGTCATTCGCTTCTCAGTTTGTCAACGGCGCTTCAGCACGCTCAATACGAATTTGAACACCGGCTTTAGTGCAGCGAACGAAATATGGAGGACATGTTTGTTTGCTAACGTTCAGTAAAAACAAATTCTCTAGAAAAATATTGTGGATTTACTACTATTATAGTTATTTGAACTAGCTTCTCTCGGGATTGCTTTGTCATCAGTTCTGATACTAGTCAATTTTCCACTAGTGCTAAACGTATAACTATTTTGTAAGAAGTCATTTTATTCCATCTTCGTTCATCATACTGGGAAGTTAATCGTGTGGACCGAAGGGGTCAAACCCACATCCCAACTAGTTTCAAATGGTTTTCGTTTCTGTCGACCCGTGTATGGATTCTCACTTCAGTACACGGGCAAGATCATGAAACTGTTGCGCGTGCAACTGGAATTTCAAAACAGTCAAGCCGTGTTCGCAGGGCTTAAATCTATTTTTATTAATACTTTATTAATACAATATAGCTAGTATTTCTCTATTAAGTCTCGGTTTTTATAACAGGTGATTCTACTGACCAAATCCCGCTAGTCCCAAGAATCCCGCATGTCTAGTCCCGCATTACTGATCCCGCGTTTGCGGGATTGGATTCCCTAATCCAAACATCTGAAGGAAAGTCGTGGTTGTTTTTATCCCTCAGCAGGCCAACAGGCCATTGGAGCTGCTTAAATCATAAAGACGTATCAGCTTAACTGTCCTCCTTTTGAAAACGATGGAAAGGATGCTAGACCTTCTCATTAGGTGCATGTTGGAGCTCTCGTTTCCTCTAAATAGCTCTAAGTTCGATAACCTTGTCAGCAAAATCGAGAAAGCCCTCCCCGAGTAAAAATGAAACTTGCCCGCCCGTGAATGCCGGAGTATTCAGTGAAAGGGGTTCGCCACTGACTCGATCGTTGAGGCAGGTATGGTGGAAAACGCCTCCACATACATCGGTTCAGAGTGCCTAAATCAATGTTTATTAATACGTTGCAATATTGTTAGTACTCCTCCATTAAGTTCCGGTTCTTATAACAGGTGATTCCATTGCCCAAATCCCACGGATCCCGTAGGTCTAATCCCGCATTACTGATCCCACCAAAATGGTTGGATTCCCTAGTGCATACTCAGTAAAACGGCTCTCGTTCGATTGCGTAGGTCAAGCAGCATTAGATGTGGTTCCTGCTTAGCTGGGGGACTGCCTGGTAAAACACCACTCGAGTTTGGAATGGTCTTTATAAAAATGTTCATGACGAACGTGTTCATGTTCATGTTCATGAAACGAGAATTTTTAGATCTTCGGGCTTGTGGTCGGACAGCGCCTGCCTCTGGCGGGAGGGTGCATGCCTCGAACAAATTTTTAGAATATCATGCCGGTGGCGGGAGCGTGCATACTTTTGTGTCATATCAATTTATTCGCTATCCGTGTTAGTTGCGAGCTTGTAAGAAAATTAACCAACTAAATTAATTTTAATCGGGTCTTCGCTAAGGAAACTGCCTTATGTATATTCCTTTACATCGAAGATGCGCCTCCATATGGAAATCAGCTAGCTTAAGTGCCTTGAGACTCCAGATCCCATTGAACTGGGATATAGCTGAAGGCTAATGGATATCCAAAACAATCTCCCAAACCACATCAATTTGCCGGGTATCCGATCATATTGTTGGTGAAAGCAATTGTTCCAGATCGTTCTGAGTGGAACGAACCTATTCTTCCTGGGACTACAAGAAATCTTTATTGATTTAATATCACAGCGGGAAAAGGAGTGCTCCAAGAGCCATCTTGGAGCGCACCAAAAGGAGCATAGAGTGCTCCCGTTGCCATACCCGTTCTAGGTATATTCTTTTTAACATTGCATGTCATTGCGAGGGAGCATACGTTTTTATGCTCCCAAAAATGCGTTGTTGGAGCATTATAAAAAAGCTTTTTAAAAAAGAAATATTCATGGGCGCCTGTGGGTATGTGATCCGGTATCGAAAAGCTTTTATTTTGTTTATCTTTTGCAATTGCCTTTTTCTTTCCAAGCCCGAGAGTGGCTTTACCAAAGCTGTCCCCCAACTAAACTCTATCAACTTCCAAAGCTGCTTGTCCTCCGTCTCGAACGAGAGCCGGGATATTGAGTTTGCTAATGTCACATTTTATGGGCATGAAGATAATTGCCCGTTTTCTTTTTTTATATAAAATTTATGAAAACTCCAAGAAAGCTCCCTTGAGAGTGCTCCAAGTACACTCCCCTGTGCATCGCTCCCAATTTTTCCCACTGGGATGGTACGCAGGAAACAACGGTCCAACGGGGTCAATAGGTAGCCCCCTGTTTCCAGTTTGAAATACATATGTCGTCGAAACCTGCGCTAGGCACAGCCTTGAGAAAGATTTAAAAGGCGCCAATTTTATTTTAAGACCCTATAAAAAGGTTTGAATTACTAAAAGAGATTAAAATAAAATAAATAAATGCGCTGATTGATTGTAAAAACCACCTTATTTTATCAAACGCAGCAAAATGTTGTTTGTTGATCATTTTTTGTGTATATACACCATAAAATGGAGCCAAGGACACCTTTAGACTCTCCAAGGTCCACAGTATCTTAACTCTCGAGGGGCTCTAAAATTTTACGTGAAGTTATCCACAACAATTATTCTTTCATACATAAAAGCTGTGACCACATTTTTTTAAAACTATCTCCAACCCACGTACTACCACATCATTTCCCTTCTGCAATATCAACAACGCCATCTCCAGTACAATACAACGCCCAGATCCTAGTTAATACTCGAGTTTTTTTTTTAAATTAAAAATTACTTGAAAGAATTTCAGGTGGACACTGATGGATTAGGAGATATATCCTTGGAGTCATCGCCCCTGCCGCAATTGAGGTGCTATTCTTATATCCGTCACTGCTTAATTTCACGTGGCCGCAAATACCTTCATATGGATGGATATTTCAGGTGTGTCCTTAGGTCACGAAATTAAGTTCCTTGCAGCAGCAGCAAGCTTATGGTCAACCATTCTGTCCTGGACAATTTTTTTGCTGTTGTATCCTGGCACTTTGAACTTTGTTTGGACGCGCGAAACTGGCCTTAGGAATTTCAATTGAATTGATCTGATTATTTGATTAAGAGATTTCGTGCCCTTGGTGAACGAAATGTAAACAACAACGCGCCAGATCCTCAAAAATTTAAATTTCGCTCAAATTAATCGGCATTCCTTTCTTTTGTGGATATTTTTGTTTGGTACAAGTTTCAAGGAAGGAAAAAAGTCTAAGATAAAAGTGTCCGCCAATTTAAATAATTCTCTTGAAAATCTCTTTTGGAGCATAAACGAGGATTGATTTCATTGAATCCTTGTTTTCAAGACGTGTTTGTCATTTAATTATAAGATAAAAGTATTGTTTTTTTTTTTTTTTCATTTTTCTCAAACGCCATTAAAATTGCTTGGTAAATACTATTTTTCGAATGGAGTATTTGGTTCAACGAATACCGGGACCACGAAGTTGGCCTATTAACATACCATAAGGAGCTTCACCGCCACATATGCAAAACCAGAACTGCTCTAGAACTATCAGTACGCCTCTACAACACTGCTGACTTTGCCCACGATATCCCATGAATAAGCCGGTAACCCATCTATACTCCAAACACCGGAGTATATTCACCTTTGGGGCTCCCCACTCTCAGATACGAGAGCTAGTTCAGGTATTGCTCCTCAGGAAAGTTGACCGGTAGTAGAGGCATGGTGAACCCAGCCAGCTTATCTCGGTAAAATGAGGCTTGCAGCCCCTGCTTCTTCCTCTTTGAGGGTCTCAGTGGACGGCGAGCCTTCTGGCCGTTGGCTTTCAAGCAATACCCCAAAATTTCTCGTCATAGGTTTTGTTTTGGTTATGGGTCTAGAAACCTTGCGCATGGATGGAGCGGGCCCGGTGTGTTTGGTGCGACACAGGCAGGCCCGGTCTGGTTTGGACTTTGGGCCATAAGGCAGGGTCTCACGAAGATGAAATTCTAGCTTGTCCAGAGGGGTCTACGAATTTTCATTTAGCCTTCCCTTTTTCCTGGCAACGTTAGATAATTCTTGGTCTTAGTTTTTCTAAATGTGCAAGACCAAGACAAGTCAAGACAATATTGCACCACCAAGATGAGATGAACGAAGAACTATGGCGCCGTGCCGGCCAAGAAAGGATAGACGACCAAATCAGGCGAAGGAAATGGAATTGGGTTGGCCACACCTTGCGACGCGATAACGAAAATCTAGACAAACAGGCCCTTGACTGGAATCCGCAAGGTTCCCGTCTAGTAGGAAGACCTAGAACAACGTGGAGGAGAACCCTACTAGAAGAAGCCGCAACAACTGGGAGATCCTTTTTTTTTTAACTTCCCAGTATAGGAAGTTATTGTAATCGGTCCGAAAATCGAAATCGAAAATTTCAACGTATTTTCATCTTTCAAGGCCCCAGGAGCATTTTAAGCAACAAATTGGGAGGAAGTATGTGTGTGTGTGTGTGTGTGTGTATGTGCGTACGGATGTGGTCATTTTTTCCTGCACGATATCGCGCGAACCAAAACTGATATCGACTTCGTTGAGGTGTTGTTCGAAGCGTATTAACCGAAATATGATCTGAAAAGAATTTCATGAAATTCGGTCCAGCCGTTTTTTTGTTTGAGCGACGTAAGTGATTTTTGTACCTGCACGATATCGCCCGAACTACAAAAGATATTGACTTACTTGAGGTGCCGTTCGAAGCGTATTAGCGACAATATTATCTGAAAAGATTTTTATAATATTCGGTCCAGCGGTTTTTTGGTTTAAAAGCCTTAAGTGATTGTTGTAACTGCACGATATCCCGCGAACTATAAAAGATATCGACTTAGTTGACGTGCTGTTCGAAGAGTATTAACCAAAATATGATCTGAAAAGATTTTCATAAAATTCGGTCGAGCCGTTTTTTTGTTTAAGCGGCGTAAGTGATTTTTGTACCTGCACGATATGGCCCGAACCACCAAAGATATTGACTTACTTGAGGTGCCGTTCGAAGCGTATTAGCGACAATATAATCTGAAAATATTTTTATAATATTCGGTCCAGCGGGTTTTTGGTTTAATTGACTTAAGTGATTTTCGTACCTGCACGATCCCGCGCGAACTAAAAACTATATCGACTTCATTGAGGTGCCGAAAAACATTAATACATCAATTTTATATACATTTTCGTCATCCTAACCTTGTAAGTGCGCAAATTTAGTTTGACATTTTAACGAAAATATTGATAAACAATTGTGACAAATTCTCGGGATTATGCATATATTCTATATTGCCTATTGTTCATTTATTATTAAAATATCCAATCATAATATTCAACATCCATCATACTGGGAAGTTGATCGTGTGGACCGAAAGGGTCGAACCCACATCCCAACTAGTTTTTTGTGGTAGATGGTTGCATGGGAAGACTCCTCTAAAAAATTTGTTTGTTACGCGATTATTTGTCAAGGCAGTTGCAAGCTCGATCGTGTTCTTTTTTTATGTGAAAGTCTAAGCTCAGGTGTCACCCTTTGTACTACCAGTCCGTCATGTCTTACACGTCAACGTCAGGTGTCTGGTAGTAAGCTTAGCTCGAAGGATAGAGAAGGAATAAAACAGATTAAAGGGAGTCTGGGGGGTACATGAGGAGGTGGAGATGAACCTTGCGTTTAAACTCTTGGGTGTTATATGAGTTTGGGAAAACCGACTGTGGAAGGTTGTTCCACAGTCGAGTTGTTCTCGAAAAGAACGAATTACAAAACTGGTGTGTGCGCGAAAATAAGGGCTGTAGATAGTGAGGATGAGCCGAATGGGCAAGTCTTGTGTTGCGGGAAAAACATCGCCGTGAAGGCAGGAGATTATATATTTCGGTGGAACAGTCTTTATGGTAGATGCGGTAGAATTTTACCAGGGCTGCTACATTCCTGCGGTGACTTAGTGAATCAATTTTGGAGCAAATGACGTCGTCGCCAATGAGTTGGAGAGCGCGGTTCTGCACCTTGTCCAGCCACGCTAAGGTGGTACTCGGTGCCCCTGCCCAGAGATATGAGTTGAATTCGAGGCGGGGCCGAATGTAGGATTTGTATATTATAGCCCTGGCCGACGGCGGAAGGAGGAATTTGCATCTTTTAAGGAATCCCAAGCATTGAGATGCTTGTTTAGCGATTTGGAATATGTGATTACTCCATCGCAGATCTTCAGTTAAAGTTATGCCCAGGATATTGAGGGATGGTTCAGCCATCAGTTCTAGACTGTCCACTTTAATGGGAGGGATTGGGGAGCGCGTTTTCATAGAGAAGAGACAGTATTTTGTTTTCTGTGCGTTGAATTCAACTTGATTCATGAGGCCCCAATCAAGAATCAATTTTATGTCCCTGTTGATTGAAGTGGACATAAGTTCACGATCAAGCAGACAAGGTCTGGCCCGTGCTTGTCTTGCTTTATCAAAGCTATACGAGTAACGCAAAGTACTGTCATCAGCGAAGCTGTGAAGGGAGTTGGATGGAATTGAGAGCAGGTCATTTATAAAAACTAGGAAGAGAGCTGGTGATAGAATAGAGCCCTGGGGAACACCTGCAGAGATGGAGTGGGGATTAGATTCAACGCCGTCCAATACTACCTTGATTGAGCGGTCGGAAAGGAAACTCTCAATCCAATTCTTTAGAAGAAGGTCGATGCCAATAGCATGGAGTTTACTCAATAGAGCGGGGTGCCATACTCTATCAAAGGCCTTGGAGATATCGAGAGCTACCAGGCCGGATTCACCAAAGCGATGAATGTTTTGGTAGAGGTGTTCAGTTAGGCATACAAGGAGGTCGCCAGTAGATCTTTTCGATCTAAAGCCGTACTGCTTGTCATCCAATATTTGGTTGCGTTCAAGATATTCCATAAGCCTTCTGTTTATTAATGTCTCCATGGTTTTGGAGAGGATAGAGGTGATTGCTATTGGGCGGTAGTTAGAGGGGTCGCTGGAATCACCTTTTTTCGGTATAGGCTGAACATGAGCCAGTTTCCAGGAGTCAGGGAAAACTCCGGAGAAGTAAGAAAGGGCGAAGAGTTTGCGCAGAGGTTTAGCCAAAGGTGAAGCGCATTTTTTAAGAACCATAGGGGGAATTTTATCAGGGCCAGTGGATTTATTGGGATCGAGCTCCTTGAGACACTTGAACACTTCACGAGTTCTGAAGAATACTTTGCCCATTGAGTGAGCAGAACCCTCTACAATGGGGGGTTGCACGGCAGTATCAGGCAAGGAAGAATTGGAGGCATACAGAGATGCGAGTAAGTCAGCCTTGGATTTGCTTTCTGTTAATACCTTCCCATCGTGAATGAAGGGAGGAGACGACGATGAGTTAAAATTTTTCCTGATGGAGGTTACCAAGGACCAGAAGTTTTTACTGCCAGCAGAGGTGTTAATGAGTTTGTTTCTTAACCTGTCACCGAAGGAGGCTTTGGTTTGCTTGATGGTGGTTTTGCAGACATTTCTCAACCTGATGTACTCACGTCGGGATGAATCGCTCAGGGAATGCCTGAACTCTCTATAGGCGGTTTCTTTGGCTTTAATCGCGTTCATACATTCTTGATTAAACCATCCATGCGGCCTTGGCTTAATGGATTTGGTAGAATGGGGAATGAATAAACGCATTCCTGCCAATATGATTTTTGAGATGCAGAGAGCGGAAAAGTTGGCATCGCGATTCACAAAACACAGGTCCCAGTCAGCGGCTTGGAAGAAGCGAATAAGCCCCAACCAATTGGCTTTCCCATAATGCCACACAGTTCTTCTAGGAGCTGGTATGGTTGAGACGGATGATTGGTATGGGAAGCTTGCGCTGACCAGGCAGTGGTCTGAGCTGCCTAGAGGTGAATGAACTTCGACGGAGTACCGCGTAGGGTGGGAGGTGAGAAAAAGATCAAGGAGATGGGCCCCTTGATCTGCAGCGTCAGGAACTCGTGTAGGGCACTTAACCAATTGGTGAAGATTATTAGTCTCTGCAAAGAGCTCGGCATCCCGGCCAGAAACACTGGTGCCATTTGAATAATTCAGCCAATTTGTGTTGTGAACGTTGAAATCACCCGCAACAATGATTTCGCACTCCGGGTATAAGGATAAGAATTCGGAGATACGTTCAGAGATAGCGTCAAATGCTAAGGAAGAGGCTTCATTATTTATATTAGGGCTCCTGTATAGAAAACAGAAGAAAATAACGTGCTTATGAAGTAAAATTTTGAGGCCGAGGTGGTTAAAGTCAGGCGATGTACTGTTGTACACCTTCTGAAAAGCTACGTCTTTCCTAATATATATGGCAACTCCCCTATGGGGGGAGAGATTATGAACTAATGAGTACCCGGAAACCTGGTAATTGTCTAAGACATCATTAGGTAGGATTTGGGTCTCACTTAGCGCGAAGATATGGGGTGAATTAGATAAAAGATGGCACGACACAGAGTCGAAATTCGTTTGTAGCCCACGGATGTTGGCGAAGGCGATAGAAAATCGCTGCTTCGCAAACGCAAGGTTACAGTCCTCAGTTGAGGTCGGCGAAGCCGGCGTCGCAGTCATCGGGGCAAACGGAATACGCCTTGCTGGAGTTCTATGCCTCCTAAAGCAAGGAGAATTCCATCAGCAACCGATAGTGGCTACGACGCCGACGAGGCCGAGAGCGGAGTGTGGGGAAAGAGTAGAGGAAAAAAAAGCCTACTTGTGCAGTCTGTCCGTCTATATCACTGTGGTTATTGTTGGAATACTGTTGATGACACTGAGAACTAATTTGCACTTTGCGCACACTTGAACACGGAAAAAAGTTTTGTTTTTGATTTCTTATTTGAACGGGTTTATGGATGTTATTAATTTTATTAATATTTTAATTTATTTATTTGTTTATTATTTAATTTAATTTTTTTCGTTTGTTTTAATTGTTGAGGGTTTTAATAAATGCGAGGTTCAGTGGCTGACGGCAGCGCACGCCCGCACACCGAGCTGGTTCAGCCGATCCTGGTCGGAGCTAAGAGCTGTCGCGCCAAACAGAGTCCGCTGGAGGGCAACTGTTTCCGCCCTATGTCCCATGAGGGAATAAAGGAGTTTAACGAAAGAAGAAGAAGATGAGATCATATCAAGCTACTCACTACCATAAAGCCATCAAATTGATGACATTTTCATCTTGGCTTGATTGGCTTGATCGTGATCCTGGTTATAGGTTATAGGCATGGTATCCTGATATCCGTCATGAGCTTTCATAAACTTAAAGTCTGATCGATGATCATGCACTAATTTTTCTCTGGCGGGGATTTTGCGAGGATTTGGCCACAGGTCGCACGGGCCACAGGTCAGGTCACATGGGTTTTTTTATGTAAAAGACTAGAGGCTCAGAAAAGGCCCTTTAAAATGTCGACAATCTATTTTCTTCGTACAGGATGCAATGTCAATCAGCAGCTCTAGTCGAGGAGGAAAGAACTGGCACCAACCAAGCCGCGATTTTTTTATTTCACCTACTCCCAACCTTTTCTATCGCCACTCTGACATCGGGGCCGCGAGAAACAACTAGTTGGAGTGTTATGCCTCCTGAAACGAGTTGAATCTCATCAACCAATCGATGACATGCGTTTTTTTTGGTGGAGCTGGAAAGGGCTAAGGAAGGCTATGACAGGAGGAATCAGGAATGTAAAGAGGGAAGAAGAAAGAAGGAAAGTAATGTAAATGAGAAAGTGGAAAAGGCGAAGGACCTTGGGGCTGCCGGGATTCGAACCTAGGATTTCTAGGGTGGTAGCCACACGCCTTATTGTCTAAGCTACCGAGGCCCCGAGGGTTGAATAAGGCTCGGCACATGGGCTATAAGGGCTGCACAGGACCCAGGTAATTTATTTCAGAATTGGAGAAAATCTTTCCCGGGGTAATCTGTGCTCTATTTACAGTCTTAATGTGCAGGCCCACGGTATACAGCTAGACAAAGCTTTTCGGCTCTGGTGATGGTGAGGTGATGTTAAGGGATTTGTAAATATTTCTGAAATTTCATGGGTGAGCCCACGATTTGCTGTGAAGAGCTTAGCGATTCCCGCTTTGCTCTTTTCACGTATCGCCCGGATTGGTATCGCATCCAGAGAAGCTATGTAGAATGAGGATCGTCTTGGCGAATGGAAGCTGTTGAAGTTTTCGCATCGAAAACAATTTGATCTCCACCTTCCTACGGCTTGGTTTTATGAAGTTCATAAAATATGGTGGTGCCAATTCATGAGAAGAACTATCTAATCCACATCCTCCCCAAATATTGCTACCGTTGGATATACAGCAGCTTTATCCAAACCGTACCTCAAAATAGTGCCATCAGCATCCCCTGTAACAATAGCTGCTTCAATCCATGATGCTGTCATTTTCTCGCTGATCAAGTGCATCAGTTTGCAGTTTTGTTCCTTTCATTAGCAAGAAAATTCTCCTGTTGAAGTGTGATCATCGTCGCTCTTTTTTGCTATGACAGTTCTTTGGAAAGTATCTGCCTCAACACTGATTTTATTGATACTGCTCGTACTGGCTAGTGGCAAAACTACATTCTTCTTAGACTGGTTCTTGGAACCAAATTTAATGAAACTTTGCATGGTTTTGGTGCCAATATCCAGGGATTGGTGGCAGTTTAAGTTGAGGTTTGCCAGGAAGCCCAGTGACAGCGTCATGATCGGATTTAACTTTGGAAAAGGGGGTTGGTCATTGAACCGTTCGTGAATCTTAGCCTGATCTCGTGAATCTCGTTTTTGCCGTGATAGAGAAAACAAATGCTGCTCTCCACTTGCAAAAACCACTTCAGCGAACTCCTCCAATGATATGCAATGGTGATATTCATTTTGCCTGACTCGCCCTAGACATAAACTTAATGAGTTTACGTCAAATACCTGAATCCATCCTATCGCCAGGCAACTTGATTTTTAACAATCATCTCCATATCTCTTTAAATAATGATCCTAGAGAAAAAGTGTATAAAACCTTTTTTTGTAGAGAATTTTATGTAGATTAATTTAGTATGCATTAATTTTTTCGATAGAGGCCGTAATTATCGAGTTATTAACAAAAAAACAAGAAAAGACCCTAGAGCCCCCTCCTCCACACTTCTTCGGCACCGCCCGCTCGTTATACCATTTATATTTATAAATTCATTTATATTTATAAACTCATTTGACAGCATCTCACAATACATTTAACTTGTAACTGTGTGCTCTGACACAGAACTTTTATTTCTTTAGTAAAAATGCCTTCCATATTTAACCCTTTTTATATGCATTTCGAGCTCAATGACTTCTAGATTTTTTTAGAAAAGGATTTTTTTCGTATTAAACGTATTATGTAGTATATCTATCTATTTATTGAGAATTTCGCCCTTGACAATATCGTTTAACAACTTCAAAGACGAAATTTCCTTTAATATCATCGTGAGAATTTTTGCTCCTTCTAAGGATTTAAAGGGGAACCTTAAAGGAGCAAACATTCACGTTTAGCCTATTTTTAGACAGATCAAAGTAACAGGTAGGATTAAATATGAGATATATTTTATTTTATTGATTTATTCGGAATTTTTTTTTAGTGGGATCTGAAAAGATATTTTTGTCATGGACATTTTTTACAGGTATTTGACACCATTTAATTAACTTTTTACCTTGAAAACGGCTAGAAACAAATGTGCAAATATTTACATCGAAAGAAAGGAATTTTCCCCATCTGTATTCGGTATAGCAATCAGAGAACATTCTTTTTCGAATAGCGATTTTCGATTGTAAAACTAACTATGCAACAGCCATTGGTCTAGAATTTTTTCACCAGCTACAATCCAGATGACGAGCATTCCTGGGGTTGTCAGATAATATAGTAAGTGTTTAAAGAAGTGATATTCTTTACGTGTCATTGTGAACGACTATCCAATATGTATGGTAAAAAAATAACAAAATTTCGCTTTTAATCAAATAACTGCTGGCCACCGTAGCTGTCCACTTATGCTCGGGAATAAAAGGGATTTTCAAGGAATTTTCGAACCCCTTTTTTGCTATGACTCAGTTGTACTGAACTGGAATTAAGTAATATGATTCTTCAACATGAAAGTTTCGAGTGCATGATGTTTAAAAAAAGGATACAATATGATATCAATGGCTATTTATGATTAATGACTGTGCAGCCTTCAGTGCAGGGTTACGATTCATCCTTTTGCATGGTGCTACAGTCCATTGTTAACCTTGGTCGCCTTAATGATCTACTTTCACCTTGGCCAGTCATTCATTATCTGTCGACCTCCAGTTTCTCACTTTTTTAACAACTTCGTTTTTGGTATGTACATCTACGTACTGCCCATTTGAATTTTTGTACAAATCAGAACTCAACGTTGTTCTGCTCTATGAATCTGACCTGTGCATTGCATACGGTGCACAGATACCGGTGCGCTTCCAAGGATTTATCATTTAATCTGTTTTTTAAAAGTTTCAAATTCGTGAGTTATTAAGTTTTTATTAGGTTTTTGGGGACAATATTTTATTGCATTTCAGGATACTCAAAGCTCCGAGAAAAATATAATACTTTACTGTTAAGGGATATTCGATGTTGAAATGCGATGTTGAAATCGATGTTGACATCAACTTTCAAAGACAAAAAAAAATCGATCCCGGCATATTGATGTCCTTGAACATTAATTTTAAAAGTTGGAGAATACCTACGTATTCATTATAATGTAGTAAAACATCGTTTCAAGCATGGTAGGTCACCGACGATTTTATTGCCGTCTTCCCCTCGATAATTGATGGTTCGGTATCGAGAAACTGATTCGTCAGCCGTCTGCGATTCGCGTGCTGGACCTTGTGGTGGATCGCGGTTGTACAGCTGGTGGAAGAATTCTCTCCACCACGGCAGGCGCCCTTGGGGAGAGGTCACGAAAGTTCCATCCGATTTTTTGATGTTGTTTTGCCGCCGAACCGCTTCGGACGCCGGTTCTTCCATGTCGGTCACAACGTTACTCCAGTACGCTTCTCGTTTCGATTTCATTTTCTGTCGAAATTCTTTGTTCAATCGTCGGTTTTTCTCAAAGTGTTCCATTCACTTCCGCTGATCGACGAGGTCCTGACAGCTGTCCGAGATCCATGGCTGCGTCCGTTTACGGATAGGTGGACACAACTCCATTGCACACCCCACAATGGACTCCGATAATTTCCTTTCTTCTACATCGATATCGTCTGGTATTGTGAGCGCCGCGAACCTGTTGGATAATGGATAATGACATTTAAAACTCTCGCCCGATGTCGGGGTCCCATAGACCCGCCCAATTCTTCTTGGGTGTTGGTGCAGCCGCATCTGTAATTTCGCTCGAACAAGATAATAGTCCGACGGGCCAACGCATTGCATGTACGTCTTTGAGGGTCGATCGGAATCTTGCGTTGATCAAAACGTAGTCTATCATCGCCGAGTCGTTGCCGGCTAGATTTCGCCAGGTGAGTTGGTATTTGAGTGAATGGCGGAAGATGCTGTTACCAACGATCAAATTGTTTGATGCTGCGAATGAAAGGAGGCGTAGGCCATTGTCATTAATTACACCGTGTCTGAATTTGTCCATCGTTCCATCCTAGCCGGTTTGATCTGCTCCTGAAGCTCCCCGCTATTAATTCGGTTCGAGCTATAGTATCCAGCGTCTGTTGAAGATGATCGCATAATTCGTTCTTGTTCGCGATCGGGCTGGTCTCGGTTGGTGCACAAACAGATACGATATTGGTCTTGATAGTTCGTAGTGGCTCATACCGATGGTTATAACCGCCAAACACTTGAATATAGGTACAAGTCATGACGATGACGATTTTTCTAAGTTTACTCCCTGAAAAACGACGATAAAAAGCTTCACTCAAAAGCTTTATAGTAATACATATTTGGTGTGTTTAAAATACACGCATTAAGTGTTTTAAATTTACACACTTTTGGCGTGTTAAATTAGCCCATCTTAAAAGCGTAAAAAGTTACTATGTACACGATTTTACACGCGAAATGCGTTTTAAAATCACACACTTGGGTCTGCAGTGTGGGAAGTATGCTTGAAGTAATGTTTTCAAGGTAACCATAAAACAATGTTGTTGCCTGATTCGAATAAAAGTTCGGATTTAAAGCAATTTATGAACAAAGAATCAGTAAAGAATTGTTGAAATTTGTTAGATAAAATTATGTTACTGAAATTCACAAGAATCAAATTCATAAACGTATTGTATGAAAAGTCTTTAATAATTTCAAAAACTTTATATTTTATTCATTCATGCAATCCTACAGAAAAAATCACAAAACTACTATGCATCTCTCACATATTCGTATATTGGTAACAGATAATCGAATCAATAAAATACGATTAAATTTTAATAATTAACAAAAAATTTTGATACTTCCCTTAAACCAAAATTGGATTACGGACAAAAAATATTCAACATAACCGTATCCCATCCTGAAGGCAAATCCCCGATGCTTTGAAAAGTATCGGAAGTTGCATTAAAATAATTTAATTGGTTTAAAATTATTAAAGAATTGAACCCAATCACGTGGTCTGATGCATGCTACTATGTTCCTGGGAAATTTTACCTTTCAACTTGATCAATGGTTAAAAACTGTTAAAATGCGGATTATTATTAATAAGCGAATAAAATAATTGTATTTTGTAGCCATATTGTAAACAATTACAATAATTAAAATAAAATTGGAAAATAAAAAAACAAGCGATTACGGGATAACTTTGTGTACAAATTCAGGTATGCAAAGAACAACATTCGCTGGCATTGGTACTAACATAAAAGTATCGTAGTTGAGCATTTGAGATAAAATGTAATCAGGTACAATTTACATTACTTTTATTCCATCAATTATGCAAGAAAATATTTTAAAAGAAAAATATGTTGGATTTTAAGGGAGCTCGTGAATTTCAGGCACAACTAATACCAGAAAGTGCGTTCGCCCCCTTAGAAACGTCCTTAGATGTGTAACATAAATAAGATAAAAATAATGATAAAAAGTTTTTTATTAGATCAGCGAAAAAAAAAACAGTTTTTAAAATAAAATTTATATTTAAATAACAACAAGACAAGCGTGTAAATAATATTAAAGGAATTCAGTTAAAGAAATGTTTGGTCGAACTGTTGCTGTTTTAAAAGTGATGGACACATTTTTTTTATACCCTTGATTGCAATGGCTATAGATAGAGGTCCCGCCAAAAGAGTTGATGCCGGAGCGCGCAGCTGGGGAAATTAAAGCTGCACACAAATAAAAATTGCGCACATATTGATAAGAAATGCGAATTCGAAATTTGTTGCGACTAGGCTAAGGGACGGGAACGGCATGCGGGGGTTCTACTGCGCATGGAAAACGCGACTTTTTCGGCATCAACTCTTTTGGCGGGACCTCTAATATCCTATTACTTCCAGCTTCAAAAAAAACAGCCTATCTGGAGTGCGTTCGAAAACCTTTCTATGATTAACCATGGTTAACTATGGTAAACGTTTGTCGTTCAAAGACCACGGGGTTAACTACAACATAACAACGAGCATTTCTTTTTGGCGTTCAAAACCACTCCCGTGGTTAGCCATGGTGTAGTTAAATTTTAACCCTGTTCGAGAACATGGTTAGCGACAGTTAAGAAGAAGAATAATAAAAACAAGTCTTTGGTATTTGTTTTAACCCTTAGCTGGACCTGGGGGTGCAGGGACACCCCAGGCCTAAAAGAAACCCTTTTTCCATGATATCAATCTAATAACAATATTTGTGGGACCATCTAGTGTATCTTGAAGGTTGTAAGTTTCACTTGTGTTAGATGGTGTTATGTACAGAGCTTTTACGCCGTTGCGGGTGTCCATACATTCAAAAAACATAGCAGTTTTGATTTTTTGAAGCAAAATGTCGATTTTTCATGTTTTATCGCACCTTCATTTTTTTTCTGTCGTAGTAAGAAAAAAGTCTCTCAACTATTGGAACATAAAAAAGGGTTGTCAAAGAACTCCACTGATTTTTTTAAAAGGTCAATATTGCATATTTTCCGTGGAAATTGTTTTTTCCGTGGGGTGCGTGGACACCCCATAGGCCAGCTATGTTACAAAAACGAGGTGGGCCAGCTAAGTCTATCTATGTGCCCCTTAATCCCTCGTGGGACATAGGGCGGAAACAGTTGCCCTCCAGCGGACTCTGTTTTGCGCGACAGCTCTTAGCTCTGACCAGGATCTCCCAGTAGTTGCGGCCTCTGCTAGTAGGGTTCTCCTCCACGTTGTTCTAGGTCTTCCAACTCGACGGGATCCTTGCGGGTTCCAGTCAAGGGCCTGTTTGGCTAGATTTTCGTTATCGCGTCGCAAGGTGTGGCCAACCCAATTCCATTTCCTTCGCCTGATTTGGTCGTCTATCCTTTCTTGGCCGGCACGGCGCCATAGCTCTTCATTTGAAATTCTATCTTGCCAGCGGATTTTTAGGATACGACGTAGGCATCTGTTTATGAAGACTTGTAGGCGCCCTGTGATGAATTGGGTGACTTTCCATGTTTCGCAACCGTATAAAAGAACTGCCTTAACGTTGGAGTTGAACAGCCGCAATTTAGTGTTGGTTGAGATCTCCGTTGATCTCCATATGTGGAACAAGCATGCATATGCGCTTCGTGCTTTATTTATTCTGGAACTGACGTCTTCTTCTGCACCACCATTTTCGGTAATAATACTACCGAGGTAGCAGAATTTATCTACCAGTTCCACGTCACGGTTATTCAGCGCAGTTCGTTCAAGTGTGTTTGCATTTATCCGCATTTCTTTGGTTTTATTCGGATTCAGCCTTAAGCCTGCTAGACTACTTTCTGTTGCCAAATTGTTTAACATGTTTTTTAGCTCCTGATGTCTGTGGGCCAGCAAACAGATATCATCTGCGTAGTCGAGGTCCTTAAGGCGATCTAGCAAACCCCACTGTATGCCGCCTGTTCTACTATCTAGAGCGCCAACAAGAATGTCATTTATTACTATAAGAAATAGTAATGGGGATAGTAAGCATCCTTGTCGTACTCCTGAACTCACCTCAAAGCTGTCGGATAATTTTCCGTTATGGAGAACTCTGCATTTGGAATTGTTGTATAGGGCTTTTATCAATTCTATTATCTTATCCGGCAGTCCACGTCGCCGTAATGCCTGCCATATAAAGCTCCTATTAACCGAGTCGAACGCTTTCTCATAATCTACGAAAGCAAGGTAAAGGGGGGATCGGAATTCAGTAGACTGTTCCACTATTATTCTTAAGGTGTTGATGTGATCTATACATGAACGGCCCTTCCTGAATCCGGCCTGCTGCCTTCTAAGCGTTTGATCTACTGCCTCTCTTATTCTTGATAGTATAGTGTGGGACAAGATTTTACCCACAGTAGATAATAGACAGATGCCTCTCCAGTTGTCGCATATTGTTAGATCCCCCTTTTTGGGTATTTTGACTATGATACCTTCCGTCCAATCCTCCGGAAAGGTACAGGTGTTCCATGCTAATTCGAGGATTGGCTGAAGCGCATCTGCTATGAGGCTTGAGTCGGCTTTCAACAATTCTGGCGGGATGCCATCTTTTCCAGCTGCTTTACCATTGGCCATCGCATGAATTGCGGTTACTATTTCCGTCTTGGATGGGGCCCGGGTGTTGATTCTTAATGTTTAAAATGAACAAATCAAAGTGGGATTTGTGAAATTATTGCAAATAAATCATTAATGGACACAATAGCGGAAACTATTTTATGGAAACAAAATTTTAATTTTTTTTTTTAATTCTTAGTTAACTAAGGAGCTTGTTAAACATAATGGTAAAACATAAACTTTCGTGGTTAAGTGAAGTGACACAGCATAACCACAGCTTACTTCGTGGTTTACCATAGTAAGTTTTTGAACGCACTCCTGTTGATTGAGTCTGACACAAATCCACGGTCTTAGAGACAAGGTCTGGTATATGCTCTGGTATAGTCTAAGCTCCCATGTTATATTAAGAGTCCGTCGTGTCGTTTGTGTCATTGTGTAATCTGTAATGCCTATCAGTAATCTTAGCTTGAAGGATCGATGAAGGATGGGAGAAGCTTATATTCAAGATGTGAGAGAGAGTTGGAACTTCTTTCTAAGCGATTCTAATTGGAAATAGATATTTTGAAATAGATGAGAGTTAAAAAAGTTTTATGAAGAACATTTAAGATTTGGGGAGAGTTCTAATTAGACATACTATACAAATTTCAAGATATTATTCGAGTGTAGGAGGATCTTTCCTGAGCTCTTTATATTTCTCTTCGCCCGTGTTCTTTGATACTGTTGCATTACTCAGTACAGAGCATTCTTACGTTCAGTTACCAGTTTGCATTCATTGTCGAACCAGTCATAATTTTAAGGGTTCAGCTCTCGTCGACGCCCCGCATTTCATCCCCAGGGCTTACTCTTCTGAGCGCGAGTTCTAATGCATGAATCCAGCTATTTCTGGCTACTTCATTTCGTAGTGCAGCTATGTTGATTCCAGCCTGATCGTTAAGATCTCCCAGTATGACCTTGCATCATATCTGGGGCAGCCATTAAGTTTCTGTACAACTACTTCGAAAAATTCCTCTTTTTCATCATCTGGAGACTGTGTAGGTGCGTGAACGTGTGAGGTTATTAACCTCATGTCAATCTTACTTAGAAAGGACTAGCCCAATCATACTAACCTATCCTCTTTCATAGGATAGTTACCAGTCGCCACTGCTAGGAGGTTATGATCGCACTTCCATCCGGCCGGAATAATTGCGGCACGGGCGTTTTTAATTAATATCTGTAATTCCGCCTATTCTGCTGATGGCTGACCACAAAAATTTTACTATTATATAACATCAAACACTTATCCAGATTTAATACCGGATTCATCGTGTGTTATCAAAGTAAGCCACTCTTAGCATTCTTTCAAAGTCGTTTTTTATAGAACAGAAGCAAGCTTTGGTCAAAAGGAAGATACAAAAAAAAAATAAGTTAAAAAAATCTCGAGGGAACTGTACGAGTTCGGAAATACTGACTGAGGGAGATTGTTCCGTAATCATTTTTAAAGAAACGAATCATAAAACTAGTCCCGGTGTGCCAAGTAAACCGCCTTTAGGAACTGTAGATATTGTCTGAGCGAAAAATTACGTTATATGTACATAAAGTTAACATACTTCTATAAGTCCACCATCAGGAAAGACAAAGAATCATTCGCTATGAGGTAAAACCATCAATTTCACTGCTGGCAATAAAAACTTCTAATTCTTGATCCATCTCGAAAAATTTGACTTCAACCATAACATCTTCTTTTATTTACAAGCGTAGGTGATAAGAAAAGGTAAAACGACTTACTTGCAGCTCTGCCGGCCTTGAATTCTTCCTTATCCGATACTGCTATGTTATTTCCCGCCTCGAGTGTTTATCTCCCTAAATGAAGACAGGTTTCTCAGGACTTTCGAAGTGTATAACTGTCTCAGGTAGCTTGACACCTCTGCGAAATATCTTTGCTCTTTGAAACTTCTCCGGGGTTTATCCAGACTCTTCGAAACTAACTTTTGTTCAGCCCATACGCTTTGTTCAGCCCGACATGGTACACATATCTCCAAGGCTTTTGACGGTGGATAGCACCCTGATGTTGACCGAAATCTATTGGTATTGACTTTTCTCTAAAGAACTGGTTCGACAGATTTCTTTGCAGTTATTCAATCAAGATAGAATTTTATTGCGTCACAACTAAACCCAAAAAAGCATCTCTACTGGTGTGCGGCAGGGGTCAATTCTATCACCCGCTCTTTTACTAGCTTTTTAAACTGACTTATACTCTCAATTCCTATTTAATATTTTTGAAGTCACTCTAGGATGTATGAGTTTTAAAGTAAGGCTCATTACCAATTCAATTAGCACCCTCTAGATCCCACTAACCTAGCCTATTCTCTTCTATCTTTCAAATTAAGTTTATTACTGCGATGATCTGAGCAAACCCAAGGACTGGTAGTATAAAGGATGATTCTTAATCTTAACCTTGATTTTTCCGATTGACAAAAATATTTCATACGCCATATTTTACATTTTAAGAAATTTAATAATAAATAAAATTAAATTTTTTAATGTAATTAAAGAAAATTCCAGGTTTCACTTACCTTAAAGAAGCACCTTTTTTCTGCAAATCGATTGTAAATCCTTGAAAAGCGGTTAAATATTCATTTCAACAAAATAGGGTAATGCGCCCCGTAAATACACAATTTCCAACACAGCGAAATCCTAGCTTTTGTTCATTAATTCTATTTTAATAAAATCCAGAAAACTTTCTTAGTTACCAATATTTAAATAGACTGGATGACCTCTAACACTTTAAGTCCCAAGAGTAATCCTCTTACATAGCATCGTTTCGAACTGAAAACTTTTTCAATAAAAGATCACTCATTTAAAATATGCTGCTGTGGCTGCTACCTAATCCTAGTTGTTAATAAAATAGCGTAATAATCTGGTAATAAACCGCCCACAATGGCATTATCTATTGGCTACTAACAACATGATCTGGCCATTACAAAAGTCGTCTATCTTCTTAGAGCAGTAATTTTCTAGCGCCACCACTACCAGCTAGCCGCCAATGGCTAATGTAAAGTCTGGAGCAGCAGCATCTCTCCTGTTGCATGTCGGTTTCGAAATAGAGTTTAAAAAAAAAAAATACTCATTTCCTATCCAAACTGAAGCGGGAAGAATGTAAAAAATAAAATAAAGGACTTCTTGTAACCAAAGACTATCAGAGAGGTTATGTCCTTGAAGCCTTGCATTCTAACTTCTAACCGTAACGAATATTCGAAAACGTTATATGAAAATCACTCAAAAATTGAGTGAGAGTTTTTGTCGTGTAGATGCACACTTTCGCGTTCACAGAGCATACACATACAAACATTATATACAAGGCTATGCAGAGTATATAGGGTACAAGCGCAACAGCTCCATCCTTGCAAATTGTGTATACCAAACCAACAAGTGTCCGTTTGTTCGGTTAGTATGTACGCCATCCTGGCGGGTAATCTTTTGATACAAAATCATCGCGGAGGAGGCTGCTAGTTAGATATGATGTGGACTTCCTTCAGGATATATAAAAACAGGATACAACAGTGCGTATCCTGTCAGAAGTTACCAATCAACCATCGGCGGCGAACAAATAAGTTAAGGCTGCTGCGAAACGTTATAATTTAAAAAATATAATATTAAAAATATTTTTGTGCAGTGTGAAAAGGAAATTAATTATTAAAAATAAGAAAGAAAGTGAATTACGCAAAAAAATTTAAGAAGGAATATTATAATAAGGACTTTATGTCCTTTTATTGAAAAAATATTTATAACAATGTACTAAAGTAGTGATTGAGTGCAAAGCAGTAATTTTGGTTGGTTTTTAGGACAAAATTTACGTTTAAATATCAACTTATTTGGTGTCGAACTTAAGGGATTTTTATGTTGTATTTTACGGTGAGTGACTCAATTTATAATAATAAAAAAAGAACATAAATTAATAAATTTAAACAAATAAATTATTATTCAATTTTTAAGAGTTTAGAAAAAGTGTCCTTGTTTTTTTTTTCTTTTTTACTTTTTCGAAATGAAATCTTAAAATTTTTTATAAATAATGTGAAGACACATACTTATATTTTAACTATCAAAAAAAAATTAGGGGATATTTTTAGAATATAATAAAAATTGGTGCTCTTACCTTTTAAATACATTATTTTAAGTAGAGTTTTCTTGAATACTCTCAAAAGTGTCCGTTCTGAATTAGAAGAATTTTCGCAAAAAACTAACCTCCACAAAAGGGTTTAACTTAGAGAACTTTCGTGGGTGTTTCTTACGGAGTTTTTTGATATTTTAAATTGAATTATAGTCTATATAAAATGATATTACAATATTTTTCAATTACAACCCACGAACATTGTGATAATGTTCATTATACACTTTAATTTAAAACTGTTTGCCTAGGGATTAATACATCAAAAATGAGAAATTATAGTCTTTATTAGATCAAGTCCGTTTAGCTTGTTAAAACAGATATGGTAGCGACGCAATAGCTATGACGATTATAATGACGTAGATGAGTTAAAGCGTTGGCGGTAGTGATACGTCGTATTTTTAAAACATTTTTTATATTTTAAACTATAATCATACCGCAGAAACTTTGTTGTATCATATCTACATTCGATATTTTCTGTATTAGATTTGTTCCAAAAGATTTGTTTTCTGTATCAAATTTGTTCCAAAAATGATAAAATAAGAAATATTATAGTCTTCATAATCTTGGCACATTTTTCCCTCTTTACGAGCTCCCGCGGAGTTTTTCAAATTTTGGAATTTTTTTCTAAATAATATTAGATCTTTCAATCTTTTATTTCAATAATGAAGATACATAAAATTAATCTTAACCTATCATTTTATACAACGTTTTTAAATCCATCTGGTAGAGCTTGAACGCCCCTCTTAAAGCATTAGCTTGTCCGGGACGAAATTTAATCATCAAGTATCAATCTGATATATTTTATTGAATCCATAGTTTTTCCATCCAGGAGATTTTGTGAACTACGTAGCAAATGATAAACCAATTGTGCAATGCCCGATGAATATTATGGAAGCGATATCCGTTCCTTCCCATTCAAACTCCTCCATCTTCTGTAAAATCTTCCCATTGTTTGTGGTCGGGCGTTATCTTGATAAAAGAAAGCTTTTTCGTTTGAAACCAAAGATAGCAAATTTTTTATATGCCTGACAAGCCGCTCAAGCTACTGCCATATTATGTCGCAGCAAACACATGGCATCATCATAAGATGGCCCGCTTTAGCCTTAGTCCACTCACTATCTTTTGCACTTAATAATTTTGCGCAGGATTCCTTTTTATCGTCAGTCATAATTCGGTCTAAAAAAGGTTCATTCCTGACATGACGTCATAGGGAAGAACCCACATTCACCCTTCACGATTAGACTCCAAAAGTTGGTAAGGAACCCATTAACCCAGCTTGTTGACTTTTCCGATGCCATGGTGTTGATGAACGGTTGAATGAACGAACAAGTTTAAGCTTCTCCGCTAATTCGTCAATAGTTACGATGCGATTTTGTTACACTACGGTTCGCCGAAGCACCTCGTCAAGCTTCACTCTTCTTTCAGGGCGAGGCTCATCGTGTAAGCTCTAGTTGTCAGCTCGAAATTTCTTGAACCACCGATGGCACTGGCTTAAGATTTTTTTCTTCTAATTTAACCCTAAAATAGAATTGCAACAACCGAACAAATGCCATGCAGATTTTGAAGCGTCCAACATTTGTCTCAACTATTCAACTCTCCGGCCAAATGTCGAGAAAAGTTTTAAACTTTATACAAAAAAAGTCCAATGGTGTTAAATCATATAATTTTGGTGGTCAATCAACATCACCAAACAAAGAAATAATACTCGATTTGGTCACGTAACATTCAACAAGTTATTTGTTTCACATTCACAGGTCATAATAATAAGGCATAAATCTACTTTTGCTCCAAAACAATAAAATTCCATGACCAAGGTTTGAGTTGCTAAGTCGACTTTTCTTTCCTTCTTTATGGCCTATCATTTAATCGAAGTAGCAGAGACATAAGAATGAAAGTCCTAGCAACGCTAACCACGGTTTTACTTCATCGGTTCCCTTCCAATAATGCAGTGCCATAACAGTATCTCCACCAATCGAACCTAAGACGGGTAGTCGTTTCGCTCAGAGGCAATAGCAACATAGCATAGCATTTTCTATGAAGAAGAGAAGACAAGTAGGAAACAATTATACAAAGGAACAAGAAATGGAATAGGTCGTTGCAACTGACTCAAATCTTGACTAAATTTTTATTTTCAACAGTTCGCCAGGCCAAGCTTTATACGATTTTAAATGCGCTCTCAAAATCATCTGAAGAAAGTGCCATAAGTTGTCGATTCTTTTTATGTCACGATGTTGCTCTATTATATCGTCATTGTAAGGTCTCTGGATTCATCCTCCAAATATTCTAATTCAACTATTCGATGCTGGCAATTTGTAAGGTGTGCCAATTAGTAAGAGAGCTCTAGTCAAGAAATGCTCAGATAAGTTCGAGCGAAAACATCATCTTAGTGTGGCTTCCAGGCCATAGAAATATACAAGAGAGCGAGAGGGCTGAAGAACTAGAAAGGGAAGGTTCGAGCATGGATAATTGTTCAGCGGAAGAGGTAGACTTCCCTATCAATACGGTTAAAAGACATATTTATCTATGCAAAATGGAAAGGATTAACAATATGCAGCACCGCCAAAAAAAAACATGGCCACCTTACAACAAAAACAAACCTAATAACCTTCTTAAGCCCTCCCTCACGAAGCAAGCAAGAGCCATAGGCCAAGGGAGTGCATGCGTCCAGAATGGGCACCCCATTCAATACATCATGCCGTAGTTGCACGAATATAAATCAAAAAGGAACTATCGTGTACTTCGTGTGCAAATGTCCGGCACTAGCGAGGGCCAGACACAGTTCCTTTGGCAGCCACGTACAGAACGAGCGAAACCCTAGCAACAAAGCACCCAACGAACTTGATACAACTCTAGGATATTATATAATGGATCTAAAAACCGTATAAAGCCTAGTTATCTAATGGTATCAACACAGAGTATGCAGGCCTTACCGCTTCATCCAACCAACCAACCAGGAGCGCGTTCAAAAACCTTACTATAGTAAACCACGAGGTAAGCTGTGGTTATGCTACATCACTTCACTTAACCACGAAAGTTTATGTTTAACCATGAAGGTTTTTGAACGCACCGTAGTTAACTACGTGGTAAAGAAAATTTAAAATTGTTTTCCATAAAATAGTGTCGGCTATTTGCCTCAATTATTTCCAATAATTATTTATTTAAAATAATCTCACAAATCCCACTTTGATTTGTTCATTATTAACATTAAAACAAATGTCAAAAAATTGTTTTTATTCTTCTTCTTCTTAACTATCGCTAACCATGCTCCCGAGAATGGTTAAAATTTAACTACACCATGGTTAACCACGGGAGTTTTTGAACGCCAAAAAGTTATGCTCGTGGTTATGTTGTAGTTAACCACGGAGTTTTTGAACGACAAAAGTTTACCATAGTTAACCATAGTTAACCATAGTAAGGTTTTTGAACACGCTCCAGGGGTTACCAAAACCAATTGTTCTGAGAAACTTGTACGACCCGCGTGACTACCAAAGAATATCACCCTTTATATTAGCATTATTTCTCAACCTAGCGGTCGCAATCTACCCAAAAATTATTTTAATAAATAATGTATTTCAACTCCATACATACACACAACGTATATTTGTTAATTTTACAAAGCGGCCGGCTGTTAATAGGTTTTGGTTAGACCAGCAAGAAATCGTATCGGTTACAAAATGCAGACTGATATGTACAGAAAATGCAAAAAAGGAAACTTCATTTAGAACGGATTACATTTCAACGAGCTTATAAGATACTAGAAAAACTTATCAATTTAAGATGCTGGTGATCCTAAGCCGAAATCTTCATTTAAACAAACTAGTTGGGATGTGGGTTTGACCCCTTCGGTCCACACGATTAACTTCCCAGTATGATGAACGAAGATGGAATAAACTGACTTCTTACAAAATAGTTACGTTTAGACTAGTGGAAAATTGGCTAGTATCAGAACTGGTGACAAAGTAATCCTGAGAGAAGCTAGTTCAAATAAATTTGGTTAATCTAAAAAAATTGTCTAGAGAATTTCTTTCTCCTCAACGTTAGCTACCCTAAAGTGGGTTTCGAATTCGTATTGAGCGGGCTGAAGCGCCATTGACACACTGAGAAGCGAATGACTTCATTTGGAAATTCCAAAGCTTTCCGGAGATATTAGCAAAACTGTAACTGTTAAGTACTTGTCAGACTTGACCAAAAAGAACAAATTTTGCGGTAACTACTGGAAATCCCGGGATGGACCGCAATTTTTTGGAACTGTATCACGCGTAGAAAACAATTCCCCGTCAAAAAGTGCTAATCCAAGGTTTGAAAAATTTAGAACGGGTCTCATTCCATCGAGTTTTTTAGATATTAGCAAAACTTGTCAATTTAAGGTCTTTCTGACAATTAACCGAAGTTCTTCTATTTTAACAAAAAAGGCCCGACCGAATATTATGAAAATTTTTTTAGAGCATTTCTTCGTTAATATTCTTTTTTCGACACCTCAATGAAGTCGATATAGTTTTTATTTAGCGCGCTATAGATCAGGTACAAAAATCATAAACGTCGTTTACACAAAACAAACGGTTCGACCGAATTTTATGAAAATCTTTTCAGATCATATTTCGGTTAATACGCTTCGAACGACACCTCAACGAAGTCGATATCTTTTTTGGTTCGCGTGATATCGTGCAAAAAAATGACCACATCCGTACGCACACACACACACATACTTCCTCCCAATTTTTTGCTTAAAATGATCCAGGGACCTTGAAAGATGAAAATACGTCGAAATTTTCGATTTCGATTTTCGGACTGATTACAATAACTTCCTATACTGGGAAGTTAAAAATGGGCTCGGCCAAATGCTATGATGTTTTGTTTTTTCAGAGCATGTGTTTGAAAATATTCTTTAATTGGGACATCAAACAAGTTAATATCGATGACCACATACGTACGCACACACACATAGTTCTTCTCAAATTATGCTCAAAATACTATTGGGACAATAACCTGCCTATAAACTGGAAAGTTAATAACAAAAAGAATAAATGACTCTCAAATATAAAGGGGAGTTTACATCCCAGACTCAAAGTGGAAGAATAAAGTGGCCCTGTACAAAATACAAACGCAAATTTTCGTCGAAAGCTCGAAACTTTTTACAACTGTCAAAGATAAAATTTTTAACATTGTCGCAGAGAAAATAATGTAATGAGCTGCAAAGCTTTTTTATTAGTTTCAAACATTTCCACATTTCGTTTTTGATTTTTTAAACTGTCGAAAACAAGGTAAATATGCAAAAACTTCTAACAAAACCACAAGAAACTGCGAAAGTGACATCTAGTAGGCATTAGAATACTTAAACTTAACGAAACTAAAAGCTGTTTTTTGGACTTCGCATTCGTAAAGTAGAATAGAGCTCTACTTTGAGGCTGCCGTTTTCTGTTGTCACTTTGGTGAAACAGAGACAGAACCATACTGTCTTGTATGCGATAAAGGAGTTCAGATTTGCACTTCCACTTTGAGGCTGGGATGTAAACTGGCCTTAAGGGTTTAATCACCCTATAATTGATTGCTCAAGTTTAAAAAAAAGTGAGAGTGTAATCTTATGAAAAAGCGCGAACAATTGTTCACCTCTTTTCTCTTTTAGTCATCCTGAACAATGCTGCAATTTTCAAATTAAAATTGACAAAACAACAATATACAAAACACTCCCAGCTATGGATTTCTGACATGGTTCTTCTCCGAAAAATTGCATACGCATTTCTGCACCATAACGCAAATTTTTTACAATGAAGAAGAAGGTACACACAAGTCTTGCTTTTATTTTCCATGCTGTAAATATAATGGTTGAAGTGCACATTTTTAAAGCGAGGATTTACTGGCCCTCCGTTAACACCCCACCAAGCTAAAATTTGCGTTGCTTACCCTCATGCCCTCTGTGAATTTCCTGCTGAACTACTTATCAGGGATGTCCTCTTCTTAGTATTTGCCACCTAATTTCGTCTCACTTTCTAATTTACTTTTCAATCCCCTTGGGATTCTTGCTTTACCTTTGGGTTATATGCTAATCTATATCCTGGTATCTTAGCTCATATTTCGGCACGAATTTTGCATCTTTATAACTCGGTTTTAATCAATAACTCCTTTTTGGCCTTTTGATCTCCATTACTTAATATGGCCAACGTTGTAGATTCCTGCATCTTTACCATTCTTCCTTAATCCATAATTGAAGATCAAAATTTTTAGGCAGACAACAATTACGCCAACTTTCAGCCAATTCACTCTGTTTTATTAAACCTACAAAACTCTCTGCGTTGTCCGTGTGTTCTTGGCCTCGTTACCGTCTTTTTGTAAAATTTAAGGCTGGTTAAACATATTAGGAGGAGATAAACACATTCTCAGATATATTGTTTTTATCCAAAAATTTATGCCCACCGCCTGCAAATGGTGAACGCTTGTGCAAAGATTACATAAATCTCATTCCGCCTTGAAAGTGTTTCAGCACACCACGTTGTATGTGTCGTTATTTATTTTCAAGTTCAAGTCGTCTGGAGATCTTTAAGGATGCTTGAAATGCGCCCTTGTCTGCATCTAATACATATTGTAATGCTATCCATATAATTAAGAATGACATTAATCATAAATCCGTCTTGCTTTGCCACCGTTTTTAGGCTGTAAATGGGACAATGTTAAGTCTCTCAATTTTTAAACACGCACACCGCGCCAATAATCGCGAATTTTACTTCAACATTTCAAGAATTTCGCGTCTTTGTCGATTTTGATATTTACTTATTTATTTTTAGTTCAATGTTTGTCGGATGCAGGTGATTTGTTTGAGGCCTAATTTAGAAGGTTTTGCCCCTAATCCTTTATTCATAGACTCGCTTCTTTGTCGGTACGATTGCGACCTCCAGTCTCAGAACCCATACCTTTATTACCCGATTAATAACACAATGTGTCATACCTTACTGTTAAAGGATCTCTATCGACTTGCAGCGGGTTAAAGCTGTCTGACTATAGTCGTTTCTTGTCTTTAGGCTCTTTGCTATTTAATTATTGTTACCTGCTTTCATTTTCTATTCCATTATTCTTGTGACTACAATCACTTTTCGTGATATTTCTTAAAAAAGATGCTTTTACGTAATGTTTGAATACGTTGAATTAGAATTTTTTAGTGTTTTCAATTTGCAGCACTGAAAGGCAAATTTTCTTGCGACACGTGCTTAAAGGATTAATTTAACCTCGTATATAATGTCACAGGCTACAGGACTTCAACCATTCACGGATAAAGGTCACATATCGTGTACAATGTCATGGTAAGGTAGGTAATTGATCTGTTGGTAATTACCTGAAGTTATGTATAACCCGTATGTGCTATAAATGTAAATCGCAAGTTTAAAGGTTAACAAATATCGACTGGTGTCATTCCTTCTGTTAAATGTTAATTTTACAGTCCACTGAAACGAGCAGCCTTTATTAAAGATAAGACAGTACTGCGTTTCGGAATCGTTGGATTAAAGTCGATTCTCCAATAGAGAATGAGTTTAATGCCCTTTTAATTAGGTCTAGGTGGACGTGAGTTTACGATCACCATTTTTTTCATTGCGCTCCTTTAATCCCTCATGGGACATAGGGCGGAAACAGTTGCCCTCCAGCGGACTCTGTTTTGCGCGACAGCTCTCAGCTCCGACCAGGATCTCCCAGTTGTTGCGGCTTCTGCTAGTAGGGTTCTCCTCCACGTTGTTCTAGGTCTAGATCTAGATCCTTGCAGATTCCAGTCAAGGGCCTGTTTGGCTAGATTTTCGTTTTCGCGTCGCAAGGTGTGGCCAACCCAATTCCATTTCCTTCGCCTGATTTGGTCGTCTATCCTTTCTTGGCCGGCACGGCGCCATAGTTCTTAGTTTGAAATTCTATCTTGCCAGCGGATTTTTAGGATACGACGAAGGCATCTGTTGATGAAGACTTGTAGGCGCCCTTTGATGAATTGGGTGACTTTCCATGTTTCGCAACCGGAACTGCCTTAACGTTGGAGTTGAACAGCCGCAATTTGGTGTTAGTTGAGATCTCCGTTGATCTCCATATGCGGAACAGGCATGCATATGCGCCTCGTGCTTTATTTATTCTGGAACTGACATCCTCTTCTGCACCGCCATTTTCGGTAATAATACTACCGAGGTAGCAGAATTTATCGACCAGTTCCACGTCACGGTTATTCAGCGCAGTCCGTTCAATGGTGTTTGCATTTATCCGCATTTCTTTGGTTTTAGTCGGATTTAGCCTTAAGCCTGCTGGACTACTTTCTGTTGCCAAATTGTTAATCATGTTTTTGAGGTCCTGGTGTCTGTGGGCCAGCAAACAGATATCATCTGCGTAGTCGAGATCCTTAAGGCGGTCTAACAAACCCCATTGTATGCCGCCTGTTCTATTATCTAGAGCGCCGACAAGGATGTCATTTATTACTATAAGAAATAGTAAAGGCGAGAGTAGGCATCCCTGTCGTACTCCTGAGCTCACCTCGAAGCTGTCGGATAATTTTCCATTATGGAGAACTCTGCATTTGGAATTGTTATATAGGGCTTTTATCAATTCTATTATTTTATCAGGCAGTCCACGTCGCCGTAGTGCCTGCCAAATGAAGCTCCTATTAACCGAGTCGAACGCTTTCTCATAGTCTACGAAAGCAAGGTAAAGGGGGGATCGGAATTCAGTAGACTGCTCCACTATTATTCGTAAGGTGTTGATATGATCAATACATGAGCGGCCCTTCCTGAATCCGGCCTGCTGCCTCCTAAGCGTTCGGTCTACTGCCTCACTTATCCTAGATAGTAATATATGGGACAAAATTTTGCCCACTGTAGATAGTAAACAGATGCCTCTCCAGTTGTCGCATATTGTTAGGTCCCCCTTTTTTGGTATTTTGACTATGATACCTTCCGTCCAATCCTCCGGAAAGGTACAGGTGTTCCATGCTATTTCCAGGATTGGCTGAAGCGCATCTGCTATGAGGCTTGAATCGGCTTTCAACAATTCTGGCGGGATGCCATCTTTCCCAGCTGCTTTACCATTGACCATCGCATGAATTGCGGTTACTATTTCCGTCTTGGATGGGGCTCGGGTGGTGATTCTTATAGGCTGTGCATTGTTGCTGGTTTCCTGAGGTTCCTGTGTAAATGAACCATTCAGGGCGGCGAAGAAGTAATCTCTCCATCTTTGGAGCTGCTCCTCGTCGCTGCACAGCAGCCTTCCATCCGCACTCTTAACGGCATGCTTTTTAGTAGAGTGCTTTCCCGAGAGCTGTATAGTAATTTGGTACAGCACCTGTGTTTGCCGCGTTTTCCGCTTTTTCTGCGAGCTCGTTTATCTGCTGCCTTTTATCACGCCGGACACTTCTCTTTACCTCCCGGTGTAATTGGGAGTACTCCCGTTCCAGTTGGTAACGTCTTTCGGGGTCGCTTGTAGAGTTTACGTTATTTTTTAGGGCCCTTCTGCGTTCTATTTTTTGCCAGGTTGTGTCCGAGATCCAGTGTTGCTGGTTTCTTGGGACATAACCGATGCTCATTTCCGCAGCCGTTAATATTGCGCCCTTTGTCCTACTCCACAGCTCTTCAATATTTGTGTCGTCAGAAACGTTGTGCTGGTTTAATATTTGTTGTAGGTTTCCAGCAAATTCCCGCTTTTTACCGCTCTCCCGCAGAAGGTCGACGTTGAACCGTCTACGGTTTATAGCATCGCGTTGTACGTTTCTGATTGCGGCGATTTTAAGGCGAATAGTTGCTACTACCAAATGGTGGTCGCTTCCAGTGTCTGCTCCCCTGAAACTCCTGACATCCTCAAGGATAGTTCTCCATCTGCGGCTGACGGCCACATGATCTATCTGATTTCTCGTTCTACCATCGGGCGATACCCAGGTCTCTTTGTGTATCTTCTTGTGACAAAAGTAAGTTCCACCTACCATGAGTTAGAATTACATACATAATTAGTTTAAAAAAAATTTCTAAATTTTATATTTTTTCCCGAAGAAAAATTTTTTCTCCGTTCCTTTATCCAGCCGTCAAAAAACTCTCCTCAATTTTCTTTTTTTTTTCTCCCCGCCTACCTTTTTGTTCCGAACAACTTCTCCATTTCCTTCCCCACAGTGATTTTGAGGCAAGTAGATATTTAGGGATTTCCGTGCAAAACTGACCGTTACAAGTCGATTCTCCAATTGAGAATGAGTTTAATGCCCTTTTAATTAGGTGGACGTGACGTTTACGATGGAGAAGATTTAATCTAGAGTATGCCATACCTTACATTTTCTTATTTCCAAATTATGGAAAAGCTGCAAGATCTCGAAGAATTGCTTCAATCTACAGAAAATGTAGATTTTTGGAACTGCATAAATTCCGTGCCAATCACACAATTTGCAAGGTAATACATATTTTGGTAATAATAACAGTTAACCCTTCTAACTCAGAAGACGCATTTCTCAGCTGGGATGAGAAATATTTAGCACTACCCTGTGGCTCAGCTAACGCATGCAAACTTAAAATAAGAAATATAAGAAATACAAAACATCTAACCAAGAAGCGCGCAACAACAAAGAAGTAGTGCAGCACACAAGGAGTCATGACACATTAAAAAGATTCTTTTTAAGGACAACTTCACTAGTTAGCATGCTAAAAACACTCATATTTTGTTGACGTTTATAAGCATGCCATTAACAGGTTCTTTCTTGCCATAACTGGCAAGAGTTAGTATGCAAGAGAGGCTCACCCTTCAAGCTGTAATTACTAACTCTAAATGGCTTCGTAAGAAACCTGAGTTCACCTCATTCAGTAGACGATGAAGGAATATAACGTCAGCAGCCTGGCGAAGCTTATCGAGCGAGCTTAAGTTAAGGACTATAAGCCTGTTCTCACAAGACGGAAGGTTTAGTGGATCATCCAAAGGCAGGTTTCGATTCGATTCGTCCAACTTGAGAAAAGTTGTGAGGAAGATCTGGAAGGCATATTCGAGTAAAGGGCTAACTAAAGCCATGTACAAATGCTTAGTGATGAGGCGGTTGTTGAATTCCTTGGAGCATCTTCTTATAAATCCCAGGACTAGACTCATCTTGGAGGAGATATAATTGATGTGAGTAGAAAAATCCAGCTTACTTTCAAATCTGACTCCCAAATCGATCAAAGAGTTAAAGTAGCAGACAGAAAAGATCAACAACCGATTTGATATTTATATGTGGGTTATAATGCACTTATGGTATGATTTACATATAAACGAAAATTGTGGAGCACCATTAGAGAAATAGGTTTCCTGAAAACTTCGCATAAGAAATTAAACTAGCAAAACGGTGAGAAAATTAGTAGAAAGGACTTCATGAGGCTCAAGTTTTACAAGAACTATAGCGTTGTTTGAGCAGAAGAAGAAGCTCTTGAAAGAAAACCTGCCCCATCTCCTACAACCAATGAAGCCCGTGATAGCAGCTTCCTCATCGCCAGGGCCGGACAGTACCACATCATGTGGGGGCCGTCTTCCTTTTCCCCACACACGGTGGTCAGGTGTCATCGTATCGGCCTATGTAGTACCCTCAGCACCGGTTGCTCCTCTTGCCATTTTGAACCATCAGCGTACCACAGTTAGATACGAATTTATTTGGGCGTTAAATACGTCAATCGATGTGATATAAAACCGGCTGGAAATCTGCGATTCTAAATAGGGACTCATCTTGAAATTTTTTCATGATACTTCCTAGATCTCCATGTTTAAAATTATTTCCCACTGCCGGTCTAAGGGCGCTGCTAACCGCCTCATTCTTTCCCCAATGAGAAAGTGCGTGTCGGGCGCGGATCTAGAAATTTGTTTAAAAGTAAAACAAGAGAGCGACACACTGAAAGCATTCGACGATTTACTTGGACAAAATAGAACGCGCTTCATTTCACCAACGGAACCAATATTATCAGAGGGTGGTAGAAGCTGAAAAAAGTTTCCTTCAGACTTTTCATAACCCAGCATCTGTGTGTACAACGGGACTCACAAGTAAAAGCAAGCCGAGATCGATGTAGATGTTATTATGTAGGGATAATGAACTTCTCTATAATCGTGACACTGACGGAAAAGTAGATAGTCTGGTGGCAAATGATAGGAACTTCAGGGCACTCTTCGTTGAATTTGGTGACTTTACTCTTCAGCATCATTTGGAAACCGCGGGTTCAATCGCGACATATATCAGTAAAACCACCCAAAATCAACTTATGGAAGCATGCAAAGACGAAATTCAGAAAGCTATTCTGAATAGAGTTAGGGCGGCAAAGTTTTGCGCAGTAGTATTTGATGAGACGAACGACAATTCTCATACAAAACACCTTAGCTTATCCTGCTACTACTACTGCAACAGAGCAATCAGACAATTTCATCACATTTTGCGATGCATACCAAGCAACTCGTTCCGAGGATATCGTCATTGATCTATGTGAGAAATTCGACTTGGACCTAAAATATTTGGTTGGAATTAGAACAGATAGTTGCTCGGTAATGACGTTTGATTTGAAAGGGGTATGTCAGAACTTGACGAAAGTAGCCATTCACGCAAGACGTTGTTCTTGCAGTAATCATTTGTTAACAATTCTTTATTAAAATCTTCCAAAGTTTCAAATTGTCGCAATGCTTCAGGAACAATGAGAGCAGTTTTGGCTTTGGCTAACGGTTTTGCAAACGTTTTTAAAAGACATCTTGGTGGCAAATCACTTAAGGACTTTGCTAGACTGGTAGAAACCAACTTTACTAGTTGGGTAGAAAATCACGTTGGGCACATGCAGTTTGAGGGTGAACAATTAATAAAATGTGTGACTCACTTAATGAGATTTCGGTGTAGGAGGACGCGAAAACTGCATCTGCTGCGGCAAATCTTCATCTTGTACTTTTCAGCCTAGAGTTTCCGATTTCATCTGCTTGGTTAAATGACGTTCTAGGCGTGTATAATACTCGTACTATTTGCTTTTTTATCATAGTCATTAATAACATAATAAACTTTTACTTTTTGTACGTATCAAATACAACTTTACCTTTGATCCGAATACTTCAAACGTCTTCATTAGATTTAAAAAAAGCAACGGATATGATCAAAGATACCCTTGCTGACCAAACGATGCGATGTAGATTCTGGTTTTCGACGGTTATTTACTGAAGCCCAACATCTCGCTGCACAATTGGATGAGGAATTCAAAGAAGCACGGGTTGTTTATCGTCAAAAAATCAAACTACAGAAGAAGAATCATTCCTTTATTGGACAACATTGTTACCGAATTTAATGAAATGCTTTCTCCAGACATGTTGGACCGAGACATTGATCAGTTGAGACATTCAAGATGTTCGACAAGTAGCAGAAGCGTATCAGCAGCTTTTGGTTTCTCCCACTCCCATCTCAACTATTATTGCATAGTTGGAGCTTTTGGGGGGGGGGGTCATGACTCCCGTGACCCCCCCCCCCTTGAATCCGCGCCTGGTGCGTGTCACCTCCAAAGTGGCTGAGGGTTACTCCTGAAAAACGATTGTCTTATACAATAGGCAAAGGATGTAAATGAACCAATGAATTTATTAATATTGGTTTGATAAAATATATTAGGCGGAAGATTTAGAATGGGAAGAAAAAACAAAAGAAAGAGATAGAGCCCTCGCCATTAAAAAAGGGAAATGAGTGCGCTTGTGGAATTGTGTTTGAGAGTATAAATAAACCTGTTTTTAAACAGAGTGAAGTTGTGGGGACCTAGACTTTAAATATAATGGAAACTGCGTCTAACTAGACGAATACCACTGGCTAATAGAGCCTTTTATTCCCAAGCAAACACTGCACTCAAAATTTATGCATAGAACAAACTCTCACGTTACAAAAATGTTTAGTACTTATCCGCTGGTAACGAGACTTGCACCCTGATCCAGAAAACAAAGGAGTGAATCGACAGGTTTGAGAGAAAAGTTTACCATGTGCATAATTGGCCTAACGAGAGACGGTGAAATATGGCGATGAAGATAGAATAGCGAGTTGTATGGGGGTTTTGACGACCCGGAACTTTCAACCTTTATAAAAATCAACAGACTATACTAGCCATCAGGATAGATATTCTAAAATGGCTCATGGTGTGCCCCTCGCCATAAAAGAAAGGAAATAGCGCCCTTAATTGTGTTTGAGAATATAATGAATGAGCCGGTTATTTGCGTTTTAAACAAAGTGGCATTGCTCTTTTGTGGGAATTTTAGACTCTCACAGACCATGGAAACAGCGATGAGATTGCCTTGTTTTTGGCGCGGGTTCTTGCAGAAATCTCCCAGCTGATGTAGAAGTAAGGGGCCATTACATCACACGAATTTCATGATTTTTTGACCCCTCCCCCGTCCTTGTCACAGCTGGTCACATTTGTGCGACTCCCCCCTCCCTAGTGTGACGTCCCATATTTTGCAATTTTACATCTAGAAATTATTAAGTTAAAACAGCAGTTCCGAAATTAAATTTATTTCCATTTATATTATTTTTTAATGGTTTTATTTAGCTTCACCTCGTATATTTGTTTGTTTGTTTCTTTGGTTCAAATTTTGTGACAGCTTTTTCAACTCTTTTTTTTTTTTTTTATGTGAAAGACTAGAGTCTCAGGAAAGGCCCTTTATACTGCTGACAATCTATTTTCTTCGTATAGAATGCAATGTCGAACAGCAGCTCTAGTCGGGGAGAAGGAACCGCCACAACCTTCCCGCGATATTTTGCACCTACTCACAACCGCTGGAATGTTATGCCTCCTGAAACGAGTTGAATCTCATCAACCAACCGATGACATGCGCTTGGTGGAGCGGGGAAGAACTAGTAAAGGCTTTGACAGAAGGAATCAGGAATGCAAAGAGGGAAGAAGAAGAAGGAAAGTTATGTAGGAGGTAAATTGGGAAAGGCTAGGACCGTGGCACCGCCGGGAATCGAACCCGGGACCTCTGGGATAGTAGACAGGCGCCTTACCCCTAGACTACCGAGGCCCCGACTACTTCTACTTAACCGATTGTTATGAAACTTTGCACACAAATTGAGTTCCCGTCACAAGGCAATCTGACAATTGTGTAAAAAAATCAAGATGGCGGACAATTTTTGCAATTGGGTTCCGATTCCATTCAAAATCGGCATCGGTGGGTTTTTAGGCCCACAAATGACGATTCTGTGGTCAAAATTAAAAAATTTAAAATGTCGGATGAATTTTGCAAATGTGTTCTGAGTCAATTGAAAGTCGGTATCGGAGAGTTTTTAAGGTCACAAATGACGAATCTGTGGTAAAAAATTTAAAAAAACTAAAATGGGAATTAATGAAATTTTTGTCAAAATTAGAATATTTAAAATGGCGCTGGCAATATAGTATGCATAACTAATACGCGTTCCACATATTAGAACAAGCTGAGCCCATTGAGTTAGAAAAAGAAGAAGAAGCACTATACTTGTCCATAATGAAAACCAGTTCGAATTGGCTCAACAAAATTTACAATGGTAACCAAATCAATTCAAACTCAGATATCTGGTGGTGACAAAAGTTTGAGAATATTATTAGGAGCCAAAGTTATGTTAAGTGCACGTTGACGTCTCGAAAGGGTTGATGAACGGCGTCGGCAGCATAACAGAGATTGTATGGCCTCAGTTTCGTCGAACGCAAATGTATGGAATATACATACCATCTGTTTAAATTCATTTTGAAAGGGACGGCGTACAACTTACCAATCCTAAATACATACAATTTTCAGCAAAGTTTAATTATGGAACCTCATGGGCCTCCAATGTCCATTAAATGCAGGGTAGTACTGTTGACCATGCTGTAGTGTATTTGGGCTCCAAACTGTTTGAGGAAGATCAAGCGTATGTAGCATTGAGTCGCGTAAGGGTTTTGGAAGGGCTATGTTTTGAGGAGCTTGATTGTCAGAAATTAACCGAACAATAAAGATGCAATGAAAAAGTTGAAAGGGATGAGGAGTTTGAATAATGATACGAGCCAAAGATCAAACTAAAAACTAGAAAATAAAAACATTGGTAAAAAATCTTTTAAGTTAAATGGTTTTATTTGAAATCATAAGCTGTACCAAAAACTAGAAAATAATTAGAACACAAACATGGACTTTTTGAGATTCTGACGTCTGGTAAGAAATCGTACAATAGTAGCCGTGCTGTTTTCTTATGTCGTATGCCAAGGGGCACTTTGTGTCGCTGCGTCAACGGATTAAGTAATATTCTGGGACTTTTAACAGACTAAGTTAAAAACATGGGGCGCATAAAACCAGTATAAACACTGTATAATTAAATAAGAACGTCGAGAAAAATGTATTTCCAAGCCCACCAAAAATATATTTCAAATGCGTATTGTAAATGTGTAGAGTACCTATGGATTTGCATTTTGTTCTGACTTTTGGCTATGCTTAAATGCAACCTCCTATATACCCTAATTTCAAGTTTTTGCGGAACATATCCCTCGCGTAAAGCGGGGTATTACTGCACTTAGATATATTAGATTTTTAAATGTGACGTAACGAAGTTTAGGACCCTCCTACCCCTTGTCCCACAATGTCATACTTCTTCGACCCCCCCTTAACGTGCGACGTAATTTATGAATGGCCCCTAATGCTCAACTTTCGGAATTGGAGATAAGCTGCAAGAAACCGTCAAATTAGGAAATTTACTCTAGAGGAGGCCAAGGCCCAATTTGGACTGTAACGCCATTAGATGGATTGAAAATCCTTTTCGTTTTAAATCGTAGCCGTGTGTCTTTCATTTGTTACAATTTACTATCGCACTTTTTTCTACAAATTTGTATATTTTTAAGCTTCATTTCTAATAAAACTTTTGAAACTTCCAAGAAATTCAAAACCTTGAAGATAAATCTGAAAATCAAAGAATTTTATTCTACTTTGAAAAGAGTATAAATTAAAAAGGGGGACAAACGAACCAGAAACGCAATTCGAACACCTTTCTCCAAATGAACGTCAAGGAGGAGTGAAATTTAAGCTAAAAAAAGGAAACAAAAAAGGTGTCCTGCTTATCCGCTCAATATCAATCGATTTAAATTCTACTTTTCCTAGTTTACTTCCATTCTTTCCTCTAGCAGTTTGATAATCCCAGATTGCGGCTGTATGAATAGAATTTACGAAAAGGACAGAAAGGAAACGTGAAAAGGAACAAAATTTAAAATTTTATAATAAAAACTTTCCAAGAATCTGGCAGCAATTACTGAGTGCAAAAAGTTTTAAAGTACCAAAACGTACGTAATTGAGACGATATCCTTTGGTAAACGCCGAAAAATTGCCACTTAACTTAAAATTCCGTAAGGCAGCAACTTTTCGGTTTATAAATGTACCAAAAGAACACTTCAGCCGGGCTCGAGAACGCCTGCAAATTTGCCGGTAAATGCCATAAAGCTGAAAGTATTTCAATCAACATTTAATAGCCCTAACATCATTTCAAGTTCATGAAATGCAAAACTAATTACCACTTAACGATTCTCAACTCCTTTCGGGCTTTCACAACCCATTAAGGCTAGAATCGCTTTCTTTTGCCGAAAAGATAAGAAAACCAAATAAAAACCCCGAAAATTTTTCACAACACAAAAATGTAGGCCTTGGTAAGCAGAGCATTGTGGAAAGTCTCCTCTTGTGTGGCATCACCTCGAAATTGAGTTACTGTTACTTACTGCTAGGTGTGTAATAGAATTCCTGAAAGTCCTTTGTGGCAGACATCTCCAGCCCGAGACCATAGCAACATAATAAAAATGGTGTATTTTAAAAAATATTACGGAACAATTGAAAATGCGCTTTCTTCTATACGCAACAAAGCCGCTGCCGCCGCGCCATCAATCAACGTTTCGCGTGTTTCATTTCCAATATTGAGTTTTGAGCTTAACCAGAAACGAGCCTTCTAAGGAGGTGAATTTCACCTGTTGAAGACGCCTCTTATGACTGGATTCTTTTCTGTAGAAAGTTACAAGTACGCCCATCAGCGTCAGAATTCCCATGTGTTGTCATGAAAATTGATGGAAATCCGTCGATTATTTCAGCAACAATCTCTTTTTGAAATGCAAAGTGAAAAATCGGATGATAACAAGCAGTTTTAGACCAACTGTCTCTACTTTACCTTGATAAGGATGAAAAATGGGTTTCAAGGTGTTCAGAAATAACTTGATTACCAAAATAGAGATATTGAAGATGGTGGGAGATAATTACCCAATAATTGTTCAGTTTTTGACGTGCTTTCATTAAATATTAAGTGCTGAAAGCGTAGTAGTAGTATTCAGCAGCAAAACCTCGAAATCTCGAAAATACTTCTCGATGGTTTTTATTGGGAAATTTTATACCAAAGAAAATACTTGGTTTGTATTGGTTTTTATTAGGAAATTTTACATAATTTATAGTGAAGTAGGAGAGCATTTTGAATGATAAAGTGGCAGGGAGTGAGGCCTATAGATTAATTAAAAGGTATAAAAATAACAATACCTGATTCTTAAAGTTTTATTATGTAAACAATAAGTAATCGGCATGATCGTGTTCAAAATCGTGTGCTTTCTTTTAATGACGTATCGGGCCAAGGAGTACTGCATACCGTCACTGAACCTATTATGTACCAAGTAGCCATTCTCCCTAAGACCCGTAGGGCTTGAACAGACTCAGCAATTTGCTTCTTTTGCAGATAGGTTTTTCCTATAGACCTCTATAGAATTTTGTCTCTACAACAATGGTAGTCTAGGGAGTGAGGCACCTGGCTACCATCCCAGAGGTCCCGGGTTCGAGTCCCGGCAGCACCACGGTTCTTCCCCTTTCCCACTTTCCTCACACACATAACTTTTCTTATTTCTTCTTCCCTCTTTACATTCCTGATTCCTCCTGTCAATAGCCTTCATTAGCACTTCCCCGCTACACCAAGCGCATGTCCAGGGCCGGCGGAAACGGGCATGCAACGCATGCGGAGCATGCAGGCGTCTCGTCGAAGGGGGCGCCATCACGAGATTGGGACATATACTCAGCGCCGGCCTTAGCCCTTGTTCAGGGTGGAGCGAGATTGTCTTTCGGCGCCCTTTGTTCGATGCTTGCACTTTACATAAATTGTATTTCCAGTTGTCCTAGATAACACTTTTTTCGAGTACTGCCGGCCTGCCATTTCCTTACGGGATTATATCTCCCCTTTTGCAAGCCTTTATGGGCTGGGAGCCCCATAAGGATTTTGATGGTGGTTTTAGGGTAACAGTTCCGCCTGTAGCGGCAGTAGACGAAGTATGTTTTCTCAGAGTTGCTTCCCCGACGTTTCGACAACAGCACAACCTTCTTTGGAGGCTATTTGGTTGTTTGTATTGCATGGTTGGGCATGAGGGCTTGCCCCAGCTAGTAAGGTTGAGATGGTGGAGAGAGTCACCTTCTCGTTAAAATAGGCTTCTCCTGCCATCAGCCCAAAATTGTAGTGTTCGCCAACCTGACAACGTCATCTCTGTGAATTTTATGCGGTGCACTTTGTGGAGTATTCTCCACTCCTACACCCTTTGGGTCTTCTTTTGGACCCCTATCCATTCAAGACTTCCTTGCATGGTAGCTAGTTGTTTCGTGGTCAGAAGAGTCTCCGGATCACAGCTGAAGTCTCCGAAGCACGCCAATTCTGACACTTTCCGCTATTTGACGAAGGTCGGCTTTGGAGTCATTTCATTTCTTCCGACTTCCGAAGGCTGTTCAAACCAGAGCCTTTGCCCTTTTCGCCGGGTTATTATACCCTAGAGAACAACCAGATGATCTAAACCTCTTATTATTAAGAAAATCGGTATCCCTTTCTTCCGCGGGGGCCATGCAGACCTTACCAGCCTCTACACGGGAGTAGCCAGCTTTCGGATATCGCATAAAACTTTTCGGGCTGCGCCACCCCGTTTTCTGAAAGCGGTCGTTTTTTCGAGTCGCCTCTCCAATTAGGTGCCCTTACTTCCGCAGGAGATCCCTGGGCTTACGGGCTCCATCCCTGGGTTTACGGGCTCAGACTGCCTTCCCTGAAGAAAAATCCCGAAAACTTTCCTTCGTTGGGACCACATTCGACACCTTGAAGCATGGATCCAAAAATATCTAACTGGCCTTGTAGGTCGTTCTTTTGGGAGCTGTGGAAGTCCCAGAAATGTTTGGAGCGTTAAGAACTGCTCCATCTTCAAAAGTTTGTTTATGGTAATTTTATATTTATACGACCTCGGCGAGAAAGGACGGTCGCCCATGGCAGAGCTCCATATCACCAATGGAAGGCTAATTCAAACGGAAGTTCGCGCTCGGATAAAAATTGCATGCGGGCGTTGAGGACCCTAGCGCCGGCCCTGCGCATGTCATCGGTTGGTTGATGAGATGGAGGCATAACGCTCCAACGAGTTGTTTCTCGATGCCCTGATGTCAAAGTCGCGATAGTAATGGTTGGGAGTAGGTGGAATAAAATAATGGGGATTGGTTGTGGCAGTTCCTTCTTACTTCTCTCTTTCTTCACTATCTTCCGACTAGAGCTGCTGTTCGACATTGCACTCTATACGAAAAAAATAGATTGTAGACAGTACAAAGGGGCTTTCCCTGAGCCTCTGTCTTTCATATAAAAAGCCACCAACGTTGGGCTGCGACAGTGACAGAGAGTGTAAATTACAGACTTTTCCCCCTCGAAGCTGGACTGAGATGTTCTACCCCGGAGAATCGGTATGCTCCATAGGTGGAATTCACTCAAGAGCACTCAACCACTTGGTGTGTCCTAACAACGTTTCTATTACTCGCCAGAAACTCTGGACGCATTGCCAAAAAGACGCTTTGTTTCATCATACCAGATGTGGGAACTCTAGTGTTCAGTATATTTCCTCATAGGTCCATGGTCTAAAGCTCTCTTCACCAAACTGGTGGCTGATCCAATAAATTATCTCGTTTATGACTAGGTTAAAAAGTTGAGTCGAAGTTGAGTTGAAATTTCGACCACCCTATATGATGTTGGTTGGTCAGTCATCAGCGGAATAGGGGGAATAACATGTAGCATAACATTCACGTGAGGCAATTATTTCGGACTGATGGAAGTGCGATTATAACCTCCTAGCCGTGGCCACTGGTAACTATTCTATGAGAGAAGATAGGCTAATATGATCGGGCTAGTCCCTTCTAAGTAAGGTTGGCGTGAGGCTTATAAACTCACCCGGAAAAAATAATTATTACGGAACGAGCAACATTTGTGTAGTTCAATGTAGGAGTGGTGTGGCTCCGTATTTTAGAGTATTGGAGGTTGATTTGGTTTCGAGTCGCAGTTTGTCATATCTTTCGCTGTGGGGGTGGTGCGGCTCCAGGGGTGCACTATAAGTGCAATTATAGAGCACTTCTGAAGTCGCTTTTGTTTTGTAGCCTGGGATGTGACGGAATGTAACTTCAAAGCGGGTCAACCTCTAGTGTTTCGAAGTATGGAGTTGCACCGCTTTTGCAGTGAACGACACATTTGTTGCGACAGGCCAGGACCGGATTCCGATTGTAGAGCCTTTTAATAAATAATATGATGTCGAGTTGAGTTAACTTTGGTTGGAAATAGATTGGGACTGTTAACAAAACAGAACCTTAAATTTTTGTGTTAAATTCTCTTCAGATAATAATTTTGTATATACATATTTATATAAAACGCGCAAGGCAAACTTCACGGATGGTAAGCAAACAAAACAAATGTCACTTCTACCCAATTACAACTCAACCCGCGTATATGAGGCGAAATATTAACTCGTCCGTGGTAGTAGAGCTGAGTTGTGTTGACTGGACCCAGTTTCAACTTAACCGCCGTTTATGACCAGGGTTGAACCTGGGGTGGTAGCACGTAAGTTGTTTTAATCGACCTCTACATACAAAAATTTTTGTAGCATTCGAATTTTTGTATGAAGAGGTCGGTTGAAACAACTTACGTGCTCCCCTGGTTTGACCCCGGGTTGAATCTAGTCATAAACCGGGATATTATTGTGGACCAATGAAAAATGGGCTATTTCTCCGTTTTGCCATCGTCTATATAATAAGGATAACGAGGAGCCCGCTCTACTTTGCGCTAACCAAATTGAGAAGGGAGAACTCGTTCTGTATCATTGAATGGAAGGGAAGATTTTCCATTTGAATACAGAATCAAAATTAATTCAGAGTTAAATTAAAAATTTAATTATAGTGAAAAGTAAAGCTTTGTAAAAATGCAGGTGGTAAATAATATAGAAATATTATATCTATATACATATTTACATCTATACATAATCCTGAAAAAAACTGCATAATTAATTAATTAGCAATTTATTACAAATGCTAATTTATTACAAGTTCCGACGGATGCAAATCCTTTAACATCAAAATAGCCATAATCCATAGGAAAATGATAAGTTACATGGCTATACAATTATCGATTCACTTCTGCCTTTCAACAGGTGAATATAGGACAGGAAATAAACTATTATCCTGATAAAAAATAATTTGTATGAAAGGAGCTAATTAACTCATCACATTGATGATTAATTAGATTTAGAAAATCTCAATTGGGCAAAAGGCCGGATATACAAGGTCTGATGAACAAAAAGTTTGTAGTCACATTTCGTAGCCTAATAGCTGCCAGAATTTCTGGCTACTCTCAATTGATATTTATGGACCTTTTTAATGTCATTGCGTAAATTATCCAATTGTAAACAACTTAAGCTAATTTGTGCATCCTGAAAAACGTTGAGATGTTGGGTTTTTATCTTTATTCAAAAGAAATAAACGTACCATGCCCACTTGACATTGTTCGTGCGTGCCTGCTGTATGCTAGGTGCGGGCTAGTTTTAGTTTTACTCGGAAATAAAACTCGCCCGCTCCTGGTATGCACTCTTCCGCCATAGGCATGCAATTGGTTAAGAAATTGTATTGGACGAAGAAAACGGGCAATTATTATTTTGGTGGCCATAAAGGGTGCTAATAGGGCACTCTATAGAACGGTTCTCGTTTGATTGCGTCGGTCAAGCAGCATTGGACATGGTTAATACTTAGCTGGGGGACTGCGTGGTAAAACGACCCTCGCGATTGGAATGGTCTACGCCCATGCGGATGCATTTATAAATATTTATGCCTATAGCGGGAATTTTTATATCCCCGTGCCTGTGGCGGGAGCGTGCATGCCACTAGGGAATATATTTTTAGATTTTTGTGCCTGCGGCGAGGTGCATTCTTGTGGCGCACAGTGGGGGAAAAGACCGAAATCCTGGCCAAAAGTCGAATTATGAACTTTTGATTTGAAGCCTATGGTTGGTAGGGATCGTTTAGGGACTGACCTTTCTACACAAAACCGTTAGGCCGAGCCCCCTGCTACTTGTGGTTGTCGAAATATTTCAGTCTCAAGTTGACCTCCGACGACAGATTTTCGACGACGCGCGCGTGAACGGATCGCAGTGAAAAGTTTACATTTGTATAACTTGAAAGTTTTCATCAAAAAAGAAAGTCGAAAAAATGGATGCGGTTCCTGGAGGTATGTAGAATATTACGATTATTTTACTTTTCCAAAAAAAACGTTGCTCTGTTTGTTTATTACATATAATTATACATCGAAAAAGTGACTACTCTTTTGAAATAAAGCTGATGATATGTATACCAAAAGTACCAAATCCCGCTGAATCCCGCGTTCATTCTGCGATGAGCTTGAAGTATAAACTATTATGAACTCATTGTGCAAAAATCAGCTCCTAATTTTGCCTAGCCTTGATGTGAGGTATTTTTTCACATAGCGCGTTTTCTTGTTTTTTAGCCTTTTGGGGAGCTCCCTGGCCCCCTTAGAGGCAAGGTGGGATTTTTCTGGTATTTTTTCCTAATAGTAGGGACTGTTACGCAAATTTTAAGGGGTCATAGAGCCCCCTACGATTTTTTTTGAGGCCGTGGGAGGCAAAAGTAAGGTAAATTTTAGTGCATTTTTAGTGCATTTTATGATGCACCTATAAATCGATGTGAACTATGTGATGTGCCATTTTTTTTAAATAATTTGGATTTCGGATTCGTAATCAGCGACCTTGAAAATCCGCAGATACCAATTTTTGTCAAGGTCTGACACCTTTTTAACATCCATGTCCGCCATATTGGATCGGCCATTTTGTTTACAATAATTTGGCTTTCGGATTCGTAATCAGCGACCTTCAAAACCCCTGTATGCCAATTTGTATTCCCTTCAGAAGTCATTTGAGGTTTTGGCCACGATTTCGGTCTTTTCCCCCACTGTGTGGCGGGAGTGTTCATACTTTTTCCGCTATTTGTTCGCTATGCGTGCTAGGAATGGGCGCGTGCGTGCTTGTGAAGGGGCTCATACACGAGCGAACAACTTTTGTATGATCCATAATTCGAATTATTTTTGAAGTAGCTATAAACTTAGACATAGTTTTCTTATTTTGAAATAATTGAATTTTAAAAATTTTTTTTCGTTAAGGATTTTCCAATGTGTGGGACATTTAGGAATGTCAAGTTTTACACATAACATCAGTCAAATTAGGGTTTCACCTAAGAATAAGATGAAAATTTGCATTCTTGTCGGGGTTCGCCCAATGTCGGATTTGCATCTTGGCCGCCCTAGGCCCTGTAGTACTAGCCGCCCCTTTCTGCAGGAAGTAGCTTGTCCTTTCGATTGCGTCGCAAATCTCTTTCATATTCCTGTGGAAATGACAGTTTTTAACCTTGTTTTCGAAATCATCGAAGTTATCACGTGTTTCGCCAATAAAATGTATTATGATAGGTTTCCACTTGTCGTTTTGATATTGACAAATGACCTATTATTACGTCATTTAGAAAATTCGCAAGTAGAAATAGCGAAAAACTGCCTTTGATTGAAGTGACCAACAGCACTAATCATTTAAATTCTTGGTCAGTCATTGACAAGTGCTGTTGGTCAATTCAATTATAGGCAGTTTTTCGCTATTTCCACTTGCGAATTTTCTAAATAACGTAATAATAGGTCATTTGTCAATTTCAAAAGGACAAGTGGAAACTGTCATCAGTGTATTTTTTGCCACAATAGCCTGCTGGGCCTAGCACAAATCCGCCACTGGGCCCCCTGATGACGCCGACCACATTTCATTATTTTCTTCTTAGACCGGTTCTACACATTCAACTTTCCATTCCACTTTTTGACGTTCAGCTTTTTTTTCTGTTTCACTCCAATGAAAAGTTTGAAACAGACTAGAGTTGAAAGGAAAATGGAAAGCAGCTCAGAATGGAATGGAAATTTGCGTTCAACTTTTGTATTTTCGTTCAACATTTTTATGAGTGTGCGTATATGTATGAATATGAGTGTACACGGATAGCAGTGAGAGACGAGATTTTCGATCTTCTTCTTGAAAAGTTGAAAATGTGTAGACACGAGCGACAGAATTGAACGTCAAAAAGTGGAATGCAAAGTTGAATGTGTAGAACCGGTCTTAGATATATTGTAGATGAAGATGACAATATCGACATAGTGGAAATAGAAGAGATAATGATGAAATTTTATCGTAGCTTGTAACCCAATGATTAGGCCTACGGCCGACACCATGTAAAGAACGAACGCCCCTTGCACTCTACCTCAAAGGTGGTGCGGAAACGAATGCAGCACGATGCCAAGACTTTTCAGCCCTGTATCTCAAAAACTGTTGGTTCTACGTAAATTCTGTATAGTTTGTACCTTGATAATAATAGACATTAGCTTATTATGAATAAATTACAGTCAACGAATTTTATTTGATAAGAAAAATCCAAATTACTTTCTTATACTAAAAAAATATGCTAAAAGCTTTTATATTGTTATGTACATGGGTGTTTCCACAAAAATCCGGCAACTCTGTGCACTCCCCACTTGATATAATTAATATTATTTTATTTTAAGATTGCTAAGTAACAAATCAAAATATTTTGTATTTATTCCTCAAATTTTGTTTAAAATAATAATACACTATACTCTTGAAATCATATTTATTGACCCCAAACGTCAGTCAGTCAATTTTTCAATATTAAAGTATTTACAACTAATTTCATCATTTTTTGCTATTTAAAAAAACAATAAATGTGTTTCCTAAGGTCGAAATTAGTGTCCTCAATTTTAATCATCAGTCCCTAGCCATTAACGAATTTTAAAATTTCGCGGTATTATAAGGGTGTACAGGGAATGTAATTCAGTTGATTTTAAAGAAAAAGATGAAATTATCTACAGACTGCACTCCTTTTGCAGCGGCCATTTTGTAAATAAGTGTAGAGGCGAGATTTGCTGTGCCAAGTAGTGCTGATCCAGTCACTTCGTCAGTCCCTAGCCAAGTAATTTTATAGTTTAATAATAGGAAATTGAAATTAATTAATTAATATTTACAAGTGGTTTATCGGCCTTGTTCGGTAGGTAGTGTTAGATATGGTAGTATAGTGGCCGAGCAGTGTTTTTTTTAAAGTTTTACTCAGAATCGTCAGTCCCTAGACCGCCAGGCCCTAGCTGTTAATGCTGCTAGGGACTGACGAGAGTGGTCACTGGTCAGGGGCTGACGTTCACTTATAATTATACAGGGTGTATCAGTGAAAATGAAAATCTTGATATCAAAAAAGGTAATGGTCCCGACAATCTCCCTCCTATTTTCCTGCAGCGCTGCTCGCAACATATCGCGTTTCCTCTTTATCTGATCTTCAACAAATCTTTATCGTTAGGAAAGTTTCCCAAGCTGTGGAAGAAATCCTACCTAACGCCAATCTATAAATCCGGTGACAAGCACTCGGCAGACAACTATAGGGGCATTGCCATTTTATCATCAATTCCTAAGCTTTTTGAAAAACTTGTTCATGACAGGATTGCTCCTCTTATCGATCCATACCTAAACGAACAACAACATGGGTTTCGGAAAGGACGTTCAACAACTTCTAACCTTATGGTCCTTATTTCCGAATTGCTATGCGGTATGGAGAGCGGCCATCAATTGGATGCTGTGTACACTGATTTCAGCAAGGCCTTCGATCGAGTGGACCACGCCATCCTAATCGCAAAATTATTAAAGTTTGGAATATCAAGTTCTGCCCTGGAATGGTTAAAATCATATCTGAACGGAAGAACACAGGTTATCAGATTCCAAGGATTTCTATCTAATGAGATCGAAGTAACCTCTGGCGTTCCTCAGGGGAGTCATCTCGGTCCCCTTCTCTTCAATATTTTCATCTCCGATCTTTCCGATAAATTAGCAAATATTCCACATCTCTTTTACGCGGATGATCTCAAAATTTATAGTGTCATTGAGACCCAAACTGATGCTCCCTTCTTGCAGACAAAGCTCAATGCCCTACACGACTGGTGCACCATGAACAAACTGCAACTTAACACCAGCAAATATTATGCAATTACCTTCTCCCGGTTAAAAAGCACACAGAACCATAACTATTATCTCAATGGCATAATCCTGTCATCAACGACTCAGGGTCGCATTCAATGATTGTTTGAGATTTGTTTTTCACCTTCGTAGATCCGATCATATCTCGGGCGTGCAAAATTCACTACTTGGATGTGGGCTCTTTCATTTTCTCAATGTCATGGCACTAACCCTCCTATATAAAATATTTTACTCTAAGCGTCCTTGCTACCTCTCTGATTTCCTTGTCCCGATGCAGTCCTTGAGATCACTTAAGTTGCTTATCCCTTCTCATCGTTCCATGGTTGGCAGTCGTTCTTTCTTTGTGCATGCGATTAGACTTTGGAATAGACTTCCTATATCCATCCAAAAAATTAGCACAGCCACAATGTTCAAAAAGCAGGCTTCTATATTTCTAAGCTCTCTTCCAGCTTCGCAGTAGTACTACTACTCTACTGTTCTTAGCTTACCTAGCTCTATCGTATTTTCTTAATCTCTTACTTCTTTCAAATTCTTCACTTCTCTATATTAAGCTAGTTGTAAGAATTTAGGATTATTTACCGTTTGCTTTTGTACTCTAAAAGATTGTAATCTTGTGTACTTTATCCAATAAATAATAAATAATAATAATAATAATAATAATGTTGAATCAGGTTGATCATATCGTAGATCTAGGCGTCGTCCTAGACAAAAAACTCAATTTCAACCTGCACTACGATAATATAACTGACAGAGCCAACAAACTTCTTGGTTTCATTAAAAGGAGAGCCAAAGAATTTGGTAATGTGTGGGTCACAAAAACACTCTTCTGTTCTTTAGTCCGCCCTATCCTGGAATATGCGTGTCCTATCTGGGATCCTATATTCCAAGTGAGCAGTAGGAGGATCGAATCCATTCAAAAGAGATTTCTTCTTTTTGCCCTGAGACATCTACACAACCCCCATGACTACCAAACCTTGCCGCACTACTTGGACAGGCTCAAAGTGCTTGATCTCATGCCGTTGTCTAGCAGGAGGAAACTGCTCATATCTTGCGTTGCCTTTGACGTCCTAAGTGGAAAGCTTAAAGTGCAGTTTCTGTCGGACAGAATCAAATTCAATGATGTAGTTCGACACACACGACACACTAAACTACTTAGGGAATATCCACACCGCACCGATTACGCAAGGAACGAGCCCGTCAACAGATGCTGTATGGTTTTTAATAGCCATAGCTCCTCTTTCTCCCCTTCCCTCAACAAGGCATCCTATAAAAAAATACTCAAATCCCTACTAACACAACCCCCTTTGACAATAGTAGGTTTTTAGTAGCTATCAGTAGTTATAGTAATATTATATTATATTACTAGCAAAAACCCGCGTGCCTTGCAACGCCTACTCGAATTTTCACAGATATCTCTTATTTACACTTATTAATTTCCACTTTAATTTAAAAAATCACAGATTGGGAAAAAAAAAATAAAATTCAAAATTATCTCAATAAATTCACGCTAAATCACCAAATCAATTAAAACAATTTTTTTTCTATAACCAAGGTTAAACTGCTTCGTCACAAAATCACTTCGTTACGAAACAAAAGTCGATCATTCAAAGCCTTCTTCAAGACTAAAGTGTTGAATGAAATACTCTAGCTTCCTTTAAAGTGTACCGTTACAATAATTGGCAGAACCTTGTTTTAAATATCCTATTCATAGACTTCTTTTTAACCCATCATAAAAAACAGGTACTCGTTTTTTTATTGCCATTCCTGGAAGGCCGAATTTTCGACCCAAAACAATACCTGAACATTCACCTGTTTACCTAATTTCTCTTGTAGGATAATATGGCATGCGACTTTTGTATTTACATTGTTTGCGGTTTCCTTTTTTAATATTGTAAATTGTCTACTGAAATTGAGGTTTTGGAAGTTCCCTTTGCTATGCATACTTCTTTATTTCTATAAAATGGAATCCCAATTACGGCTCGCTAGTATATGTATATCAACAAAATAATTTTTTTTTTCGAGTGAAAAAGAAGCCAGAATCAGAAAGAATGCGTACCTATTATTACAATCAATAAAAATCCTTCATAGCGAGGAAAGTCAAAAAGTGGAAGTCATTTTTAAAAGAGTCGAAGTTTCAGAAGGAGTAGTATTTTCAAGGCCGATAATAAATATCGATGGCTGCCTTTCGAAACCTTATTCTACTGTCGGATCAGACTGAAAAACCGAAGGCGATAATCGGGAAAAATATATCTCTGATAGAGTACAAACTTTTTATCATTGCAATTGTAGACCTGAAAGAGCCTATTTAAATATCGATTGTTCCGTGAATGTTTCCTATAAAACGATCAGGATATTTTTTGGAATATCTAGATATTTAGATACAGGTCTGTCAAGTATACAATTCGAATGATCACTTGCTTTCCTTCTCCTATAGGTTAGACTAAAAAGTAACCCGGTAGTCGGACACGATAGTCGGTACCGATAATCGTATCTGATAGTCGTATTCGCCTAAAATATGGCCGCAAAAGTATTAAATCTTTTTGTGAAATTCCCATTGCAATGCATACAGCCAACAATTTTAAAAATGGGTTTTGAAATCACAGACAGACACTCCAATTATAATTATATAGATAGATAGATAGATAGATAGAAGATCGTGTTCAGATCACGCATTTATTTCTTCAGATCACGCATTTATTTTTAAGTCCATCAAAACCTAAATTTTCCAAAAATATTCAAATTCAAGTAATACAATTTTTTACCACAAAACAACTTAGCTTCATTACAGTAAAAATTTATTTTCTTGTTAACGTAGCATTTTTACCACAATACTCTTATCAGTCAGACAGATCATATTACATTAGAACGTAAGAATTTAATTGTTGAATATGCATTTAAGTTTTCTTTAAAGGAAAATATTTTTTGTTGTAAATATTAAATTAGAGAAAAAAAAATATGTTAGCCAGGTAGTATATAAGTCGAATTTTAAATGAATAAAGACCAGTTGACTTTCAACTTGAATAAAGCGTTTTTGGTGTATCACCTAAGACATTTTTTTCCCTTCTCGTGCACTAGTAGTGAACTAGGGCACTATTCTACAGCGCATAGGTTTTGTACCTAGGCGAAAAACCCCAAACAAAAGCGCATAGGTTTGTACCTAGGCGCATTTCCACCATCAACCAAGCGGGGAGAAAAAAGCTTCCCTCGCTATACAAAAACATCTGGTGACCCCGACGTGATTTAGCAGGGGCTAATATCACGATCCACGCAAAATCACAGTCGCTGGAAGCATCGTTAAGGTCACAGCGGACACCTATCCAACACACATACCAGAAGCATAAATTTTATATCCAGCTGATCATCGCTTTGAAGTCATGGAACCACTGGCAGAATCACAAGGCAAGGTTGGGGGAGAGATCGAGCAGCTTATATCCAACTACAGGAAGACTCCAACCGAGCGCAGAACACTGAAATACTGCCAAGACAAACTGCAATGTTTGCAGGCTGCTTGGGAGACATTTCAGCAAACAGATAGCGCGATCAGGAAACTAGAAGACGTACCATTGAGCCATGCATATTTCAAGAAGGAATATTTCGACGCCATAAAGAAGTTATACCACAAATACTTTGAGATTATCGGTGCCAACATAACCGAGCTCAAAGATGCAGCATCGTCACAACCCCCAGGGCCCATGTTGAACTTGCAATTGGACGACGAGGAAAACGACCATGAAGCTGAAGAAGGTGCTAAGGCATATCAACCATCTAAGGGGGCCATCAAGAAGTTAATCAAAACAGGTCAACCGGCTGTTAATCATACAGCAGCTCCCGAGAGTAATACAGAGAATAATGACCAAATTGTGAAGCTGATAAGGAGGCAAGGAGCGATCATGCAGTCACTTGATCGGCTTCTGACACAAACACTTGCGGACAGACAAGTGCAACCCAAGCAGTACTCGGAGCTACAATTAAAATCAATTGACGGCTATTGGGCTCAGGTTGAGCAGTACCACCAAACTATTTGCGAACTAAGCGATGACCCACAGGCAGTCGGCTATAACATGGAGGCATACCTTCAATTGGAGCAGTTGGTCCAAGCAGGAATACTGCGCTTAACACAAAAATTGGAAGTGCAAGATGTACCTCAGCAAGTTACCACGCAGCAACACTCCACTTCAATTAACCAGCCAAGCATGATGCAGCTTCCCAAGATCAGCATCCCGAAATTCGACGGCGACTACCTTAAATGGCGCCAATTTCATGACCTGTTCAACCAAATGGTAAATAACCAGCAGATGGGAGGATGTCAAAAGCTTTGGTACCTTAAAACCAATTTATCTGGGGAAGCAGAGCGTCTCATAAGACATTTTACCATAACCGACGAGAACTACGAGGCTGCATGGGATATGCTAAGGGATCGATACAACAACACCAGATTACTTGTGACCGCACTTCTAAACAAGCTTCTGGCACAGCCGGTGCTCTCTACAGAAAGCGCGGCTGGGATAAAATCCTTACATGATGTAACTCAAGAATGCCTGCTAGGCCTTCAAAATTTAAACATATCTACTAATGATTGGGATCCATTATTAGTGCATCTTTTAATCAAAAAGCTCGATAGAAATACTCATAGCCTATACGAGCAGTCATTAAAGGAACCCAGGAATCTTCAGCCAGTAAAGGAACTACTGGAGTTCTTAGAGACGAGGTTTCAATCACTGGAGGCTTTAGGTAACAAAGGCAGACACCATGAGGCACACCAAGTGCGGCAGTCGACAGTTAAGGCGCTATCATCAACTTCCAGTGTACCACATAGTTGCAGCATATGCAAGGCCAGCCACCCGTTATATTTCTGCAAGGAGTTCCTCCAGTTATCTCCGAACAACAGACTCAATTTAGTAAGAAGAAACAAACTTTGCGTTAATTGCCTCAAACCTGGGCATGCAGCTGCTGTTTGTAGCCTAAGGAGTTGCAAGAAATGCAACAGCAAACACAATTCACTTCTTCATATAGATAGAAACACCAATAGTGTGCCAGCAGTAAAGAATATACCAGTAAACCAATCAACTACTCCAGAGGCAGCAGCTAAGCCAGAAAACAAGACAGACAATTATTTCACTCTTGCTACACAAAACAATATGAGAGGAAGACGTTATGTCCTATTAGGCACCGCCATGATAAATATCAGCAACGGCAAGGGCCTAACAATATCCTGCAGAGCTATACTAGATTCCGGCTCCCAGGTGAACGTTATTACCGAAAGAGTTTGTAAAAAACTTGGATTAACTCATCGACCGGCAGATACAATTATCGAAGGCATTTGGGAAATGAAGCAGAGAGCTCAAAAAAGAGTAAACATACTGATGCACTCAACAACCTCAGGGTTCTCAAGACGTTTAGAGGCATTAGTGGTACCACAAATTATAGCTCCTCAACCAGCCGAGGAGATAGACACCAGCTTATGGGACATTCCAAAGAACATACCTCTTGCAGATTCTACATTCAACCATCGTGCAGCAATTGACGTATTGGTCGGAGCAGAATTCTACCATGAACTTTTATCTGTCGGCCAAATCAATTTAGGCAAAGGATTGCCAGTACTACAAAATTCTGTCTTAGGATGGATCGTCGCAGGAAGGATAGATGGAATGACACAACCCAAATCATTTTGCGGAATTGGAGGCAATCATGATATCAACAGCACCATAGAACGATTCTGGAAACTGGAAGAAGTTGACACTTCTCACGCCGCTTTGACACCTGCCGAAAAACGCTGCGAAGAGCACTTCATCCAGACCGTTAGAAGAAGCTCCGAAGGTCGCTTCATAGTAAAGTTACCCTTTAACCAAGATCCAGCGCAGCTGGGTGAATCGATCGACATTGCACTTAGAAGATTCACTTCACTTGAGAAGAAGTTAAGCCGACATGAAGACCTTAAATTGGAATATACGAAGTTCTTGGATGAATACTCTCAACTAGGGCACATGCAAGAAGTGCCTATTAGATCAATCCGTCACCCATACTACTTTCTCCCACACCATTGTGTCTTGAAGCCAGAAAGTAGCACCACCAAACTCAGGGTAGTGTTTGACGCATCGTGTAAAACATCAACCAATTTATCATTAAACGATGTTTTAGCAACAGGACCTACCATCCAGTCGGAACTCTTCTCCATATTGTTACGGTTCCGACTACCCAGGTTTGTCTTCACGGCAGATGTAGAAAAAATGTTCCGGCAAATCGAAGTGGCTGAGGAGGATCGCAAATACCAACTAATAGCCTGGAGAAAAGATCCTAGCCATTCTATGAAATTCTACCAGCTCAACACTGTTACTTATGGCACAACATCAGCACCATATTTGGCAACGAAGTGTTTACAAAGACTAGGCCAAGATAACGCAAATAGATTTCCTTTGGGCTCCAAGGCCATACAGAACGACTTCTATGTAGATGACTTGATGACCGGAGCCGACAGCTTATCAATGGCACTCGCCATCCAGGAGGAAGCAATAAAGGTGTTACAACAAGGACAATTTAAACTAAGGAAGTGGTGCGCGAATCACCCACAATTACTAATGGGTATACCATCCAACGATACAGAAGTCCAAATAAACTTCAAGGATGGATCATCTGAGGAACAAGTCAAGACGTTGGGCTTAACATGGATGCCTAAATCAGACTCTTTCTGTATAAAGGCAACATGGAACGAAAACGACAATGTCACCAAGAGAATAGTGGCCTCTAACATTGCACACTTATTTGACCCCTTGGGCATAATGGGACCTGTTGTGATTATCGCCAAGTTATTCTTACAACAATTATGGGAATTGAAACTAGACTGGGACGCCGCCATACCTCAAGAGATGCACACCCGATGGATCAGATTCAGAGAAGGTATGAGGAGCCTGAACAACATCAAATTCCCACGACACATATTCAGTCAACAAGTTCCTGACACAATCCAAATGCATGTATTCGCCGACGCATCGGAACGAGCTTACGGTGCAGCAGTTTATCTCAGATCCACATTTGGCACCAACTGTATAAGAGTAGCACTTCTATGTGCTAAATCGAGAGTAGCCCCTGTCAAGAAGATAACTCTTCCTCGTCTTGAGTTGTGTGCTGCGAAACTTGCCTCCGAACTAGCCAAAAGAGTTAAGGAGGATTTAAAATTACAAAACTGCAAGACATTCTACTGGACTGATTCTGAAATTGTCCTCAACTGGTTGAACTCTGCGTCATCATCCTTCCAGAGCTTTGTTGCTAATAGGATAGCAGCAATCCAGGAGTTATCTGAAGCCAATCAATGGCGACATGTAGCCTCAAAGCAGAATCCGGCTGATGTATTATCCAGAGGTCTTGCTCCCGAGAAATTAGAAGGCCACGCGTTATGGTTCCACGGACCACCGTTCCTGCATGGGAAGGAATCCATTTGGCCGGCACAATATGTTCCTGCAGCGAGCGATTTGGAGAAGAAAAAAACAAAGATTACAATCCCAGTAAGCATGGTTGCAGGACTGGTTACCAAAACCATCAACCATCGTAATTCCTTTAGCCATATGCAGAGGGTTACGGCTTACGTTCTTAGATTTGTAAAGAACTGTAAGTGCAAAACAGAAACAGATAGAAACAAGGGGCAGTTAACTGTAAATGAGCTAGAAGAAGCGCTAATTGTCCTTATTAAGGAAACGCAAGCTGAAACATTCAAGGAGGAGCTTCAGCAATTGAAAAAGTCAGCCATCGTACACAACGCAAGTCCCATCAGCAGCCTCAGCCCATTTATTGATGAGAATGGGATTATACGAGTAGGAGGAAGACTCGAGGAAGCCAACCTACCTTACGACACAAAGCATCCAATGCTATTACCTTACGCACATAGCACCACAAAGATGCTGATGGAACATTTACACCATAAAAATTCACATGCAGGCGCCCAGAACTTACTTGCAATAACACGAGAGAGGTTTTGGCCTTTAAAGGGTAAAACAACTGCAAGATCAACAGTCCAAAACTGCTTGCGATGTTCACGAGCTAAACCAAAATTACTTGCACAGTTTATGGGAAATTTGCCACAAACGCGAGTACAACCCGCAAGACCATTTGTAAACGCTGGCGTGGACTTCTGTGGTCCGTTCTGGATCCACTACAAATTAAGAGGGAAGCGTCCGCATAAATGTTACGTAGCAGTGTTTTGTTGTTTCGCCACCAAAGCTACGCATCTTGAGGTCGTTAGCGATCTAACAACGGCAGCTTTTATCGCCGCCCTCCGAAGATTTACCAGTAGACGCGGTAATTGTCGCAATCTATATTGCGACAATGCCACAAATTTCGTAGGAGCAAAAAATCAACTAACGGAGTTACGAGATTCGGTGTATTCCAAGGACTCAGAAGAAAAAATTACCACATTCTGTACAGGAAATGGCATAGATTTTCATTTTATTCCTCCAAGATCACCACATTTTGGCGGATTGTGGGAGGCAGCGGTGAAGTCAGCAAAACATCTGTTAATAAGAACAGTATCAACGGCATCCCTTACATACGAGGAATTAGAGACAGTGATAGTGGAGATTGAGGGGATTCTAAACTCTAGACCACTAACCGTACTCTCGGAAAATCCAGACGATCTTTCGGCTCTTACTCCCGGTCACTTCCTCATAGGTGAACCGTTGACAAGTGTTATTGATCCTCAGGCCGAACAAACCAAAGTCACTCTGCTACAACGATGGAAGCTAGTAACCCACCTAAAGACACAATTCTGGCATCGGTGGACTAGAGAACACCTTCATGAACTACAACACAGGTATAAATGGAAAAATCGATGCCAAAACGTCCAACCAGGCACCATGGTTGTGCTCCAAGAAGATAACCTTCCAGTATTAAGCTGGCAACTAGGAAGAATCCTAAAAACCATTAAGGGCCAAGATGGTTTAGTTAGAGTCGCAGACGTAAAGACCGCATCCGGTGTCTTAAGACGCCCAATACATAAACTGGCACCATTGCCAATACCGTCTGAAGTGGACACAGTGACCGTTTCAGATTTGAAGACGGACCAGGAAGACTCATCCCCAATTGGATCAATGGATTCCCGAGCTATTATGGCAGACGTTCAGCCAGAACCTATCGCATCTGGTTCTGCTCCACAACATCAGCTAGAACCTCTGGCGAGCGTCTCAGAACATCCATCATCACAACCGAAACGCCGACGGGTTTCAAGGACTGCTCTAACCTTATCATTGTTAGCTTGCTTGATCTTTCCTGTAATGGGCTCCACAAGTCCTGTGGCCATAACTCCATTTGAGAACCAGCCTGGAATTTACTTTGAGGGTATGGGGCCAACCCACTTAATATCACATGAGTGGAACTTAGTCATCTATTATAATATGACGAGTTATTGGCGAGAGTATCATAATATCGGTTACGGGATCGAGAGACTAAAGCACATATGCAGTAGAATGACAGACCAATCGCAATGCAATTCTACAAACTTTCAATTCAGAAATGTTTTACAAGGCTTAAAGGATACAAATGAACTGCTTCAATCTCCAACAAATTCAAGGAAGAAAAGAGCCCCACTCGATATTGTCGGGAATATTGCACACTCCTTATTTGGGGTGCTCGACTCCAGCTACGCAGAGGAAATGTCCGAGGTTATAAACAAGGTAGAAGGAAACCAGAAATATCTTCTAGACCTCATCAAAAACCAAACCACGCTGATTGATTCAACGACGAACATAGTTCGAAGATCATACGACGACATCAACCAACAGTTCGAGGAATTCAATCGCTATGTTAACCGCTCCCTCAATACCATTGAGGAAGAATTGAAAGAGCAGCAATTAAAGGAATGGTTGAGCTCAGCCTCTCTTAGTCTGATCCTGATGATATCCAACTACCAAAGAATGCAGAATAGCTTATTGGACCTAATTATCGACACTCACCACGGTAAGATCAACCCTCAATTATTGACACCAAGGCAGCTACAAGAGCAGATAACCATTATCAAGGAGCACTTACCTTCAACAGTTCGTCTACCAGGAAGTCAGAACAACTTATTGCAAGTATACAACCTGATGACAGTACAGGGTCGTTTGGTTAAGGATCACATCATATTCCGAGCGCGACTACCACTATTCACATATGAACAGTATGAATTGCTGCGCATTATTCCATTACCAATTGTAGCTAATGGAAGCTACATAACTATAGAACCCTCAACAAACTACCTCATTATCAACTTACATCGAGATCAATATTACCCGCTATCCGATCAAGAGCTTGCAAGATGCACAAAAATTGATTATTCCAGCTACATGTGTCAACAGCATCATCCTATCTACAGAAAAGCGTCCAACGTTAGTATATGCGAAGTGGAATTCTTAATGCATTCTTCAACGCCTCCAAGTTGTAAATTGGTCCGATCACAGAATCCTCCCAGGTGGATACAACTATTAAATCCAAATAATTGGATTTACAATATGAAGGAATCTACCACCATAAACCTCGTATGTGGAAGCGCGGTCTCACAGCAATTACTGAAGGGGCAAGGAATGCTCACGCTACAACCTGGATGCACCATCAAGGACACGGGAACAACAATACAGTCTCACAATCTCTACCCAAGTACCATCAGAACAGCATTCCTGCCGTCACAGAACCTCACGGATATCATCCCATTTTCACAATTAGAAGAACTACTTCAACCGCCCAGAAACCAGCAAACCCTAGAAGAAGACTTCACTAAATTAAAAGAAGACATCAAACAACTTCAAACCGAGGAAGCTAATGGCCTTCAGACGACACCGCATCATGTCCATTATTTTAGTTTAGGGTACTTGACAGTCTTTAGTACCTTAGCTGCAATAGGCTATATAACCTATAAATATGTCAAGAAAAGGCGTCAGAAAAAACCGCGCATCCCAATACCTCTTCCGAGAAGAAGACATTCCTTAGACATCAACACATCCGACTTTAACATCAACCCAGCGCTAGCAGACGATACACCAGTCTAGTTGAATCACAGATGATTCAACGCGGGGGAGGATGTTCAGATCACGCATTTATTTCTTCAGATCACGCATTTATTTTTAAGTCCATCAAAACCTAAATTTTCCAAAAATATTCAAATTCAAGTAATACAATTTTTTACCACAAAACAACTTAGCTTCATTACAGTAAAAATTTATTTTCTTGTTAACGTAGCATTTTTACCACAATACTCTTATCAGTCAGACAGATCATATTACATTAGAACGTAAGAATTTAATTGTTGAATATGCATTTAAGTTTTCTTTAAAGGAAAATATTTTTTGTTGTAAATATTAAATTAGAGAAAAAAAAATATGTTAGCCAGGTAGTATATAAGTCGAATTTTAAATGAATAAAGACCAGTTGACTTTCAACTTGAATAAAGCGTTTTTGGTGTATCACCTAAGACATTTTTTTCCCTTCTCGTGCACTAGTAGTGAACTAGGGCACTATTCTACAGCGCATAGGTTTTGTACCTAGGCGAAAAACCCCAAACAAAAGCGCATAGGTTTGTACCTAGGCGCATTTCCACCATCAACCAAGCGGGGAGAAAAAAGCTTCCCTCGCTATACAAAAACAGATCGATAACCATATGAAACAGAACTATATTTTTAAATCACAGACAGACACGCCATTTACATTTATATAGATAGATAGATTTGAATGACGCCGCTCAGGTAATAGTATTCTACTTGTCATATCCTTTTGTTTGGTACCCATATCGAGTGGGTTGTAAAGAAAAGGTGAGTCCGGCATAGTTGGTCGCCATTTTGAATTTATAATGACAAAAAATAGGTAATTGTACTCTAATTATCATCCCCTTTCATTTGATACCCATGTCGGGGATCGGCGAGCCCAATTGCGAAATTCACCCGCCATCTTGGAACCGCCATCTTGATTTTTTTACAAAGTGGTCAGATTACATTGTCACCCGAACTAAATATATGTGCAAAATTTGAAGTTGAACGGTTATATGGAAGTGGGTCAAAATCAAGTTTTAAGTTTTGTCTACATACATACATCCATACATACATACAGATAGAGCTAATATACGGTGTATATAAATAGCCTAAAACATGCTCGCAAAAATACTGAATCTTCCAGTGAAAGTCCCATCCCGATCGGGCCAGCCGTTTCCGAGATTACCGCGGCCAAACAGACAGACATACAGACATACAGACAGACAAAAATTTTAAAAATAGTGGATTTTGTTTTAATTACATGTAAATAACCAAAAAAACTTAAAAAAACATAATTATTTTGAAATTACAGACAGACACTCCAATTATATTTATATAGATAAAAGACTGTACACTATGTTTTTTAATCTAAGTATATGTATACCTAGTTTAAGTGTGCCTTGTTTGGCGAATTAATAAATAAATAAATAAATGCCAACACGCCTGACTGCGGATAGGTCTTGGATATACGAACAAAAAATCGTATAGGTGGGGGCGGGAGAATCATAAAGGTTTAGCCGCTAGGGCCTTTTTGAAACTTTTTTGGTAGAAGTTTACATATTACCCTGTATTTTGGTAACCCTATTAGATATTTACATAAATAAGGCAGCAATCTACGCAGAATACTCCCACCTATCTAAAACTGTAAAAGTTAAGGTTTCAACCCACCAACGTCCATTGTTAATCATAACAGTCAGTCCCTAGATGCCTAAATTCGCAAAACTCAAAATTTCTCATAAAATTCTACATAAAGTGACTGGCCCCTTTAGGTATGACAAAACAAATTAATCACGCATTATATCCACTATTAGGAAATGCAATAGCATCTTAAATATTATGAAGACAAATTACTTTCAAAAGTCGCCCTAATTTTATGGAAACACCCACATATAACATATACAAAATTTATAACATAATCATCTCCCTTATTCCTTTATTCTTCCTTATTCTATCATAAACAGACATTTTTAAAGAAATTGCATAAAATTAGCGACGATATGTATATTCCCATTTGCATCTAACCCATGTCTCTGGGTAGCCTGTGGTTTTTTTCTATTAACTTCCTGAAAGCCTATTAAATATTGAAAAAAAAAATCTTATTTATAGCAGAATATTAAAAATCAATAAATTTCCTGTTAACATACATACTTAAGAAAACATTTTTGATTTAATAATAAAGAAAAATTTATTCTTTTTTTTTTGTGCAAAAAACAAACAAAACAGAAATACTCTCCGCCTAAAAGGATACGATAAAACAAAAATTACTTCGAAAGTAGGTCCCTATGTGAGGAGTACACATCTATGGGCATGAACATAATTTTTCATAGCCTTGTAATCAATATTGCATGTATAAATATTTGCTTACAATATTTTCGTTCCTGCCTTATTTTTTCATACATCAAGATAAAATTCAGTCAGAGTTACTTTCAGACATTATTGTTGCCTAACGTTAAACCCATTCCGTAATGTACCTGGATATCATTCACTGTATTTTTATGTAATCCCTTGTTTTTTTGGGTGACACACCCCTACAAAATTTTTGGTGTGATTACTGAATTATTATGATTAATGGCTGGAGCTGGAGAATATACTACCACATACGTTTCTTAAGATATAATGCTAAAGAATCCCGTGATAACCACAGATCCTTACAATTTATTCCAGGTCATTCTCATTCCAAATGACAATAATATTTTGCGAATATCATGCCTCCCTGAGGAAGTAGACTTAATAAAGGAAATTTTGTACAATTAATTTATTTTTCTCGCTGGAAATTCATATAAATTTATTTACAATTTAATTCAGTTGCGCGCCAGTTTAGTACTAAAGTATCATTTATATTACAACTTGGGAATTGGGGTTGGGAAATTTTTTATGCCATACAGAAGCAGCACAGCCACTTAATACATATACTCGGAGGAAGTTGCTGTTTATAGGCTGGTGTAATGAATTGTAGACATCGTGAATTTGCAGGATGTTTGCTTTTTTGGAAGTAATAAGTGGCAGCCCACTATAAAAGGAATTTGGCTTTTGAATACGTAGTCCACCTCCTTGAACATTGAACATTTGCACAATCATCGTAATATACCCACACGCACACCTACAAAAAAATCAGTCTTTAAGATTCCTTTTAACAAATTTACCAATTATTTATGTCATCGCCGTCTTAGAGTGTAAACCTGCTAATATTTATGAAATTTTACAGGGCGAACAAAAAACTTATAATAATTTATATTTGTAGCTTTGAAAGGAAACCCAAAATATAGTTGGTTTATTTTGTAATATTGAAGAGTAAATACTATAAATAAACAAATAGAATTTAGTAGAGATGGCAACAAGTAAGAACTTGTGTTGATAGACCGCCGCGCCGTCACCTTTCGGGTCTGATGACGGTACGAACGTACCGAGATGCCAACTTCGACTCGAATCACTATCTTGTTGGTATGGTGCTCCAAGAGCGCATTACAACGCTGAAAAGCTTTGTATCCGTTGATCAGGCTCAAATCAAAACAGCTGCACTACGCAATGAAACGGCTAGAAACAGCTATTGTCATGCATTAGAACTCGCCCTAAGTCCTGGGGATGAGATGCCGGGCGTCGACGAGAGCTGCACATGCCTTAAAAATATTGTCATTGGTACTGCTGATTCCATCTTAGGCATAAGTCGTACAGATCGGAACGAACGACTGGGCACGCGCAAAGAAATATAAAGAGCTCAGAAAAGAGGAAAAGAGAATTCACAGATGAGCGGGAGTTCTACCGAAGAGTCCGAAGTATGACGCAATTCACACCACATTTGCACATTCTGCAAGGCCAAAGAAGGGAATCTGATCACCGATCCTAAAAGCAGCTCGTAGCGATGGTAAGAGCACCTTCATGAATTGCTAAATGGCGAGCTAACTGAGGATTCGAACGGAGGCTCCACCAATATCTGATGATAATGCTATGCTGCCGCCACCAAGCATAGAAGAAGTTAGCGGAGCCATCAGCCGGCTCAAAAACAACAAGGTGTGGGCCTCGGTAGTCTAGGGGTAAGGCGCCTGACTACTATCCCCAGAGGTCTCGGGTTCGATTCCCGGCGGTGCCACGGTCCTAGCCTTTCCCAATTTCCCGCCTACATAACTTTCCTTCTTTCTTCTTCCCACTTTGCATTCCTGATTCCTCCGGTCATAGCCTTCGCTAGTTCTCTTCCCCGCTCCAGCAAGCGCATGTCATCGGTTGGTTGATGAGATTCAACTCGTTTCAGGAGGCATAACACTCCAGCGAGTTGTTCTCGATGCCCCGATGTCAGAGTCGCGAAATGGTTGGGAGTAGGTGAAATAAAAATACCGCAGCTAGGTTGTGACAGTTCTTTCCTTCACTTCTCTCTCTATCTTCCGACTAGAGCTGCTGTTCGACATTTCAAAATAAATACATGGTCGACAGTACAAAGGGGCCTTCCCTAAGTCTCTAGTGTGTCACATAAAAAAAAAGGTCTCGGGTGCAGACGGCATCGCAGCGGAACTGATTAAATATGGAAGGCCTACATTACACCAAGCAACTCATGCATTAATTGCGCAAGTAAGGGAGCAGGAAGTGATGCCAGAAGACTGGAGAAAAGGCATCCTCTGCCCGGTACACAAAAAGAAAGATATCACAGATTGCACTAATTATCGCGGTATAACGTTGTTGAGTACCTTATATAAGATATTCTCCGCTATCCTACAAAACAGGATGCCCCCATACGCCAGAAACATCATAGGCCAATACCAATGTGGCTTCAGCCCAGGCAAATCAACGACTGATCAGATTTTCACCTTGAGGCAGGCTATGGATAAATGTCTAGAGTTTCAAAACTCAATTAAACAACTCTTCATTGACTTTAAAGCCGCCTATGATAGCTTAGCCAGAGTAGAACTTTACAAAACCATGAGAGAATTCCACATCCCCAACAAACTGACAAGACTATGTTGGTTGACCATGATGACCAATGTGACAAGCCAAGTAATGGTATCCGGAACACTTTCCAGACCAAGGACTCTGACAAGGGGACGGTCTGGCCTGCCTCCTTTTCAATTTGGCGTTGAAGAAAGTGATTCGAGATTCGGGCGTGACATCAAGGGGCACAATCCTCCACAAATCCACCCAATTGCTGGCTTATGCAGACGACATTGACATCATTTTTATTTTCTATGTGACACACTAGAGACTTAGGGAAGGCCGAACAGCAGCTCTAGTCGGAAGATAGAGAGAGAAGTGAAGGAAAGAACTGGCACAATCTAGCTGCGGTATTTTTTTTTTTTCACCTACTCCCAACCATTTGCGACTCTGACATAGGGGTATCGAGAACAACTCGCTGGAGTGTTATGCCTCCTGAAACGAGTTGAATCTCATCAACCAACCGTTGACATGCGCTTGGTGGATCGGGGAACCACTAGTGAAGGCTATGACAGGAGGAATCAGGAATGCAAAGAGGGAAGAAGAAAGAAGGAAAGTTATGTAGGTGGGAATTTGGGAAAGGCTAGGACCGTGGCACCGTCGGGAATCGAACCCGGGACCTCTGGGATAGTAGTCAGGCGCCTTACCCCCAGACTACCGAGGCCCCATCATTGGAAGAACAACAACAGCTGGTGTAGAAGCTTTCACTCAGATTGAGCAAGCGGCAGGAAATCTGGGACTGAACATTAACGAAAGCAAAAAAAGTACATGGTGGCCTCGTCTACAAGCACACCTAACATTGGTCCCACAATCAAGGTAGAGGAACATGAGTTTGACGTGGTAAAATTATTTACCTACCTGGGGTCAATAGTAGCAGCCGACAATAGCATGGAACCCCAAATACGCGCACGACTGCTAAAAGCCAACAAAAGCCTACTATAGTCTGTCAATGCTCTTTAAATCCAAGCATCTAACCATAATGTATAAACTTTTACTATATAAGACGATGGTCTTACCCGTTCTCACATATGTACCCGATACGTGGGTGCTTAGCAAAAGGCACTCAAACCTCTTGGCCGTGTTCGAGAGGAAAATACTTCGGAGGATTGTTGGCCCCGTATATGAGGAAGGACGATTCCGGAGACTACAATGACGAGATCTACGAGCGTTATTGGGACATAGATGTTGTGAAGAAAATAAAGCAAAATAAATAAAGTGAAGAAGAGCCTGCTCGGAAAGTTCTCTGCGGTAAGACTCGGAAAGTTCTATGGGGTGCGACAGCGAGGGAGACCCAAGCTTCGCTGGAAGGATGGCGTAGGCCAGGACGGGCAAAGCTTAGGAAGACAAACTGAATGACATCGGCTCAGTATCGGGACCGTTGGAAAGAACAGTTGCGAGAGGGCAGGACCAGATCCCGGTAGTATTGCCTTTAAAGAAGAAGAAGATAATACGCTTTTGAGGTTATGCTTTCCGTGGCATTCCGAAAAAGTTGAAAGTTAATAAACTTTTTCTTTCCGTTCCAATCCGTAAGCACCATTGGAACCACCTTTCCGAACCGCCATATAAATTCTAAGGAAACTTCGAGTTTAACTTTAACAGCTTAGCGGATCGCAACGGTGCGGATGCATTGGAATCCCGGCTTAAGTATTACTAATCGTGGTTGCACAAACTGTCCTAACAAATTTTTGTTACATTATGTGATGTTTTTGTATTTAAAAAATATAAAAGAAATATTACGAACTTTGGTAAAAAAATGTGCTTTGCATATTTTGGTGTAATTGGTGATCAAGAAAATAATTGGCCACACAAGGTTTGCTATGTTTGTTTTGAAACCTTAGAAAAAGGTCTAAAAAAGTCCTCATATTGCCGATTTGCCCAATTTTAAATATAATCAAGATCATATTTTTAAAGAACTGTGGTGATACAAAAAAAACTGATGCCAGATACGATTTCAGCACCCAAAAATACATAATACTGAGCTTCATTCGCTTAAAAAGTTTATACAAAACACTTTTTCGTTGGCCTGTATTATTTATGTCATATGTGATACAAGATACTTTTTTGTTATTTCATATTTCTTTGTACTCTTCGCTTTATCTCAAATATCCTTTAAAATCTTAAAAGTGCTGCAGTTACAAATACCCAGAATCTGTATCCCTTAATTTATCCTTGTTTTGAAATATTATCTTCCAATAAATTCCTCAATCAATGAAGGATTCATTCAGACAGAAATTACATTAGATTTTGCTAGTAGAAATGAAACAACAACAAAAATAGGATAACGAAAGCGAAGGATATGATGAATTCTTGCGAAAAATGAAAACAAAAAAAACATTTCTCTTGAAAATTTTAACATTGACTCTCAGCGACTTTTTACACATGATTCTAAAAGGATTGCTGTTGTTACCTACATACATATATCCACCCTTCCGCTAAATACCACCCTCAGAGAAAATAAATTCCCTGGATGAAGATTTATTACAGTAGACTAAACAAATATGTAATAAAAACCGCTTGGTATTTTTAGTACTTTAAAGGATTCATAGGGTTTTTTTTAGTACAAATTTATCCACATTAAGCCAATTATTAGGCCAAAAGGATTTATGCGGTTAAATCATTTAAGAACAAGTCTATCTTTTTGAGGAATGAAATATTACCACAAAAGAAGCACAAAAGGAGCATAAAAAGAGCACAAAAGGATTGCGATATTTTTATTATTATTTCGATTTTCCAAAAAAAAAAAACACACCAAACGTATAATTACATTACAAATTTTAATTAATTTTAAGGATATTTAACATTTTTGTTTTTTAATTAATTTTTTAACAGAAACATTTACACTTAAAACTTTTTAATGGTCGTAAAAAACATAAAGACGAAGTGTTCATAAATAGGGATCTTAATCTTATGCGCGGGTGGAATTCTTAAGAAGAGACGTAGTTATTCTCTTCGTATTTCCATTAAAAATTTAACTACGATTCTGTTTTAAACAATTACGCCAATTAATCCTTTAGTGGTTTTAAGGAAATTTCATTTATTTAAAAAAAGCAGGCGTGAGTATTGGGACACTCGTCGACTGAAGTGAAACTTCATGGAAAATAATCCCCCGTTTTCCAATAAATAAGATTCTTCGTAATTTTATAATAATTAATTTGGAAAAAGAAATAATTTTATATAAGTATTTATTTCAAAGAATTGGTTATATTAACGTAATATTATATTAATTTTACTCAGTTTTACTTAAATCAGCACAACTTTATTGAGATTGTTACGTTACGTTCTTGCCCGGGTAAAAATAAAAGATGGCCTTACAGCGGGGAAACGCAGACCGTGATTGAAACATATTCCTCGGCCATGTGCCGGGCATCTGAAGGTTGTTTCCAGGGTAGTTCGGCCGTACGCCACACACACACACCAAGGGGCATACGCTTTTTTCAAAAAAAATAGCAAAAAAAATCAAGCTGGGCCTTCGTGAGGCCGTATGTGCTCCTATTCAAAATGGTTAAAATCACTACGGCCATCATATGCCCATTTAAACCCCGAGCGGCCGGTTTTCGCCCTTTGTAAGACCATGTTTTATTTCTACTCGGAATATTTTCTTCTTTATTGATGGTTGGCTCCACAAGTACCGCGTCCACTTCACTTGGACTGTTGTACTATACCCCTATAACTCGATTTGTAGGCCAGACCACTTAAACAGGTTTAGCAGTCTGGCAAGCGCCTTGTCACTTAGATTTAACTGCTCGACTTCATATTTTTTATAATTGGTAATTCCAGATGTAGTGTCTGGTGATCAAACCTACAAGTGTTCTGACATCAAGCCAACAAGTGTGTGGAGCCCTCGTTTATGCTGCGCCCCAGTCCCTAGCCGAGTTAGGGTTCAGTGTTTTTCATCTAAGTCCTATAGGTAAGGGCTGTCTTCACTAAACTGGTGGGTATCCCAAAGCCTGTTCCGGACTAATGATGACAATGTAGTTGGTCCATAAAAGTCCCACTAGAATGGTACAAAAGAAAAGGTCTTCGATATCGTAACAGTGCAAAAACTACTCCGAAAACTTTACTTCTAATCACGGTAGGCTTTGATTGTGTGCTCCCTCTCTCCCGTGCGTTACGTTTTCTAAAGTTCTGTATACGAGGCTATAGAAGGTTCACTAAGGTAGCGATCTACGCAGAACACTCCCACCTATCTCAAACTGTAAAAGTCAGGGTTCCAACGCACCAACTTTCAGCTACACTAAAACTAACTTCAACCACCTTTTTCTCCAAAAAATACGTAATTAATAATTTTTTTTACACAATTGGAAAGCTTGGGCAATTTCCTATGAATAATCTCGGACAAGTTTTATGCTACGGCCTTTACTTTTGAAGTTATAAGCAATTTGGAAATTCATTGGTTCATCTCCTAATTCTGCACAATCCAATCAATCATAATCCGAATGGATCACCTAACCGGAAATGTACGAACACAATCAATGCTAAAGAAATCACCTACAAAGCGTACATGCCCTCTCCGAATGCGTCACTTACGTGGTGAGGTACATTAAAGCTAAAAATACCTCGAAGTTTATCATCAGGAAAGTCAATTTGTCGGGTCGATGACATGTTTACAAGATCTAACAATCTTACTACTGGCAGCAAAATGTTCTAGTCCGTGGGGACTGAAAAGAATGTCACATCATTCACAAACCCTTCTCGTATATCCAAGTGAGAAATGATAACAAACAGCAAATCCAAGGCTGACTTGTTATCTGACTGTTAACCTCGAATTTTCCATCCCATATTGCCGAAGGTACTCCGCACGATATGTAAGGGATTTTCTTCATAAATCGCGAAGTATTTAGATATCTTAAAAAGCTCAATAATCCACTACATCTGACAATGCAGCTTCTGTGACTCGAAAGAAATTTGCCTTATCCTTAATAAAACCTCCGCGTAAAATATTTGTTCTAACATAATTTTCACAGTTTTTTCAGACCCTTGGAAAGTTTTCCAACAAATTCCCAAAAAAGGCGGCAATATTTACTCCTCCAACCACGACGACCCCTTACCATCTCTGCTGGTGTCCCACAGGGGTCAATTCTATCACCTACCCTGTTTCTAATTTATTAATTACCTTCTCTTAGTACCCTTGCATTTACTGCATAGCTTCGTTAAAAAATGGAATGGCCTTGTCTACATATCCAACTTACTAAATAAGGACCTCGAAATCATTGTGAAACTGTGTTGAATTCAACGTCTCCAAAACGAAATACTTCCTTGTCTCTATTAATCAATCTTTCTTCGATATTAGTGGACGGTTGTAACTAACGACTTAAAGATGTATAAACATACTAGCCATAACATTAACCAAGGATTGCGATGGAGTGGCCATATATTCACCAGAAAGTAAATCCTTTATGATTCAGGAGATCGAATAGCAAATCAAATCCCTCGGTTGAACTAGGATTTGAAATAGCCACTCCCAACTTTAGTGACTAAATCCATAAATTTCTGAAATTTTCTATTCAAGGATATTCTAAAGCGAATTGAAACGCCCATGCACGTATGCATGAAAGTGCACTAAGGATACTGCACAATAATTTCGGTCACAACGTATCCACTTCCGTGGGATATATGTAGCATCACCGAAAATAAAAATTAAATTGCGCCGTTTTATTTACCATAGGAGAAATATTGTCACGTCCCCAATGCGGAGTTACATCAGGGTCGGGAATGACACTAGTAAAGCGATTGAAAAGGGATCTGAACTCTTCCTGAAATTGATTCTTGGCGGTAAAGTATCTGTTTTGGTATTATTTGGCAATGGTACATACGGGATGACACTGTGACAACACGTATTACTCTGGGGCGACACTATTTGATGTTTCGTATTCAACGTTTTAAATTTGAATTTCAATTGCGAAAGGATTCTGGGTTGTGGTATTAAAGTGTGTACTCAACTTCAACGCCGCAAGGATTAAGTTTTGAATTCGATTTTTTTGTAGTCTTTTTAATTTAATGTTGTGGAATTAAGGTGTAATTTGAAAATTGGTTTAAAGGATAACTTTTTTTTGGAAAGGAATTTAATTTATGGATGAAATGAGAACCACAACATTATAAGAATTTACAGAACCCAAACGATTTGGATGATTTTGGATCATTCGATTTCAGGCCGAATATTATAAATTGCATATACTCTAAAAAATCTGGCTATTACAAAGATTATAACCATTATAGGTAGTGTTTCCCAAAATACTACTACTACAACTACGACTACTTACTACAGTCGAAAAGTAATGCGGGTTAGCTGGTGAAAATCAAAAAATCCTGGAAATCTCGTATTGCTAGCCGCTTTTAGTCGCAAAATTTAGTGCAGCGGAGACGATTGGCGAAATTGAAATCAATCCTGCAGCCAAGATAATGGCAGAAATAATAATAATAAATAGAGGGAAACCAACTTTTGACCGCGTTCCGGGTTCAAATTATACAGTTTATCGATGAATCATTGATCGGTAGACTTTCCTCTTGAGCCAGCCTCATAGGTTCTCTATAATGTTGTAGTCTGGACACATTGATGGCCACTCCAGTTCCACCACGTTATTGGTCCTAAACCACTCCTTGACCACCCTGAGGGTGTGAACTGTTGCATTAACTTGTTGGAAAATCTATCCGTGGTTGACTCTTCATAATTTCTTCCACAATTGGCTTAAGGCCCAATTACAATGACCGGATCTACGCGGATTGAAATGTCAAAAGAACGCATCAGAACGGATAGGAAACTGCACTGATTACAATGAACGGATCAGTTCGCATTTAAACGTCAAAGTTTTTATATCCACTCTTTGCCTTGTTGTACAGTACCTACTTCGTAATCTTTCACCTCTGCGATTAACTGCTCGTCCGAAAACATTTTTAAAAACATAACAAACCAAACAAAATAAAACCTTAAACATTCACAGCTTTTGTTTACCAAAATTTTGACAGCTCAATCCGGCGATTTCTAAACAAACTAAAGCGAATCCGGCACAGATGCGATCAAATGCGTTTGAATCCGTTCATTGTAATCGGTTAAATGGAAAACGCATGCTTGGAAAACCACTTTGACAGTTCAATCCGATTCTGTTCCGCTCTAATCCGGTCATTGTAATTGGGCCTTTAACTTCTTCTAACATGTCCCAGCACCGAGCTCCTGTCTGGGTTCATTCGATGATTTTGAGCTTCACTTGCCCCCTAACTGAAATGGCTCTTCATTATTTCTCCTTTCCGGCGGTCGTGTCGAGTCAAATACCTCTATTTAAAGAATTTTAAAGAATTACAATTCCCACCGAAATTCTCCAGAAAAAAATACATACAATTCCACCTAATAATTATGAAAACAAAACAGCAGCTTTCAAAAATGTAATGTATTTGTATGAAATTCTTTTTAAGGAACGCTGTGTCAGCACGGAATGTCTGCGACCAGATGGAAAACCATAAAAATATGATTGTAATATCTTTTCTTGATTTGATTGACTACTTCCTTAAAGCAGCGGGTATGGGGCTTTGTAGAAGACTCAAATGGGGACGTACTGGTTTCATATTTATAACTTGGAAATTGATGATGTTTTTAGGAATTTTAATATGGTGAAACAAACAATCACATGTTGCTTGTTATAGGAAGGCGGGTTTTGTTTACTACATTTTATGCAAGAGAGTAAAGCACAGTACTAGTCAATAATGAATTTATTTAGACTATTTGGGAATCATAACGGTTTACCCGCTAGGGCGTTTTGAAATTTTTTGGGTAGAAGTTTGCATATCAACCTGTATCCAATTTAAGCCCCAATCTACGCAGAATACTCCCGCCTCGTATATCAGGTCGTTCCTGAGTTATCTATTCGGTTTCTTCCTCTTGAGTTCTCATAACAAAAAGCTTTTCGTGGTTGTGGGTTGTTAGCCCACATACCCTTATCCTAGTGGAGGTGCTGCCTCCTATTCGACCTCTAAACTGGCCGTTGAGTCTACTTATCTGTAAAAGATTGGCACTATGAGGTTATCCCTATGCAGGGCGGCCTTATGTGTTTCTCCCAATTTGTGATGTTGATCCGACATTCAGGTTTTTGACTCCACTTCTCCTTCTCGTATCTCAATTGGGCTTGCTTGGGACTGGCTACGGCGGAGTTTGGGTTTCGAAAATTTACTAAGATTTATTTTTACCTTCAAGCTTTACTGTAATTATCGATTGTTTCGAAGTCCTACCACAGAGCTCGGATATCTTTAATCAGCGCGAACTCTCGCATAAAGAGAGATACTTTAGAAAGATACTTTGAAGTTGATAAACCGTTTTAATTTCGAAGACACTTCCCGACGAGAAATCTGTCACTTTTGACATTGATCTACTTCTTAATACATCGTAGGCACTACAACCGATTTCAAGGATAAATTTCAATGGGCGTTATTCATTGGCACAATGCGATGAGTCTTGACCTTCTTCTGCTTCTTCCTCCAGACGTCTCTCTGCTCTACAGCTTTACACCAACCCATCCTTCCCACCTTGACCGTGTTTTGCGAATGGTTTTTTCCCATATGGTAGTAAAGTCAAGGATTTTTGGGAAATAACCCATGCTTCACATCAAAACGTAACTCTGCGCTTATGATCGTTTGTAGATTCTTGTTAGAAAAATAAATTTTCTGTGGATGGCGGATGCTTGGACAAGGTTCAATTAGCTTACGAACTGAAGCCCGCCAATGGATGCACTTCGATGAATCCATCAACAAACAGAATTGTCTCATACAGAATTGTCTCATCCAGGCTGATGGGAACCTACGAGTACTTGTTGAAAAGGCACGTAAAAGTTATACGGTGCGGTTGTTGGAGCGGTCGAGTCATAAGACAGTATACTTTTTAGAAAGCGAAGCCGGCCAAGCTATTACCGTGAATGGAATACGCTACCGTGCGATGATAATGATTTTTTTCTAATCCTTATTGGAGGCTATGGATGTAGACAATATGTGATTTCAACAGGATGGTGCCAATCAATGACTTTCTTTCGGCAAAAGTTCGATGGTCGCCTAATCTCCCGAGATGGTGACCCCAATTGGCCGCCCCAGATCATGTGATTTGATGGCGTTTGGGACTTCTTGAAAAATATAAAGTGATAAATCGACTCATTAATAAAATTGAGCCGCAATTATGCTTTAATGCCATAAACAATGCAGACAATCGCTCTACTGCAGAGCTATGGTGAATATTTGGGTGACATTTTGTCCCACACATGACTGTAATAAGCCACATTACTGATTAAAAGATCATGTTCTCAATTTATTTAAAACTCTTTATTTTATTCACACTATACATGATAAAATCCCGAATGGGCACTCCTTATAAAAAAAACTTTAACTACACAAACTTTACAGCTCTGTTGCCATTTTAACTTGCAGTATATTTTCTACAATGTTTTTTGTTAATGAGTATGTTTTACATATAATTATACCGATATTACATCCAATAACTTCATTTATCCCTTATTTCTCATATTTCTTCCCCCTTTCAATGGTACAACGATAAAAAAAGTACGTTCTGCTACTGGAACTGCACAAACTTGTAGCTCCACCACAGAATCCTTCCTAATCCCGAATTTATAGCCCCATTTAATGTTTATACTTCTCTCCCCAAAGTTTGCACTTACAGCAGTCAACAAGTGCAAAGAAAGGATATTTTTTTTGGGTAGAATGGAAGATGGCCAACGTGCAGGAGAAAGGCTCCCCCAATCCTTATTGTTCTTTTTGACCACCAAGACGTCATATTTCTTTTCTTGAACAAAGGCTGCACTAGTCTGAAATGGAGATGCTGTTGCTATTAAAATACAATTTTCCACTCATATAAGATTATCACCATTATTAAAAGAAAAGAAAAACATGGCACAATGGAAATTACAGCATCTAGCCGAGCGAGCCTCCATTGAAGAGGTTTCGAAACGTGTAATTGCTTCTTTTGTGCAACGGAGGCAGCACATAGGGAAAATGTCTGCTAATCCGAAAGTGGATCTTGCCAAAGATTAAGGTTCATGCACTCGGGGCCAGGAATCAGATGGAAATTAGTCGAAAGTCTGAAATTCTTGCATCTCATTGACGTGCAGTTGCAAAAGCTTACGCTCAAGACGTTCGCATTTTGTTGATATTTACCCTTTTAGCACCGAGTTACGTCGGCGTTATCTGGAGATGTTGTTTAATCATAAGTTGATATTCCTCTCGATTCAGCTCTTTGTTTTCGTGGATAAAAGGAAATTAAAATTATGTAATATTTAATGGACAATCTTTTTTCTGCAGTTGCCTCAACACTGCGGACTTATTCAACTTTGCACACAATATTTCACGATAAACATGCATAATAAGCGCCGTAATAAGTGTCATGTAGCTTCCCCTTGGAAGCAATCTCTGCACACAAAACGCTAAGGAATTATTTTATAGCAGGGTCAATGTAAGAAACTTCCTGGAAAATTCATCCTTGCAAGGATATGAGCTGGCTACCTTTCTCGGGTTTTCCCTATTTAATTAGAGTATGAAGAAGAAGCTGACATCGTAATTAATTTCTATAATTAACGTATTAATTTAATTGAACTAATTTACTTATCATTTACATGGTCAATGCGATAATTATACTAATATAAATGTTTTTTGGGATGCACTTACAAAAATCGTGTACTATTTATATATAGGATTTATTTTAGTCCCTCGTGGGAGCCATCAATACCTTTTTTCATTACGACCTATTAAAAAAGAAATTCACTTATCTCAAAGACGATATATTATGATCTCTAAAGTAAACAGAAATAAAGAGAAGGGATGAAGTGTCTGAATCAACGCACTTTCTTTTATGGGTAAAGGTGCATACAAAAAGATTTTCACCTGTTATTATTTCTCCTTAGAAATTATGTTAGTGCAAATATGTGTAAAGAGCGTTATTTACAACCATAAATTGCTTAAAGTTTGGACAAATATTATGTTCCACAAGCGATATATTATCGAAGTGACTGCAACAAGGTAACTAAGTAAAAATACCTTAGCTTGGTTAAATCCTTAAAGGTGATTCTTTAGCATTCTTGGCAGGATTTATATTGGGTTGGTTAAGAAAAAATTATATTCGGTTGTATATCGATGAAGGTGGCAAGAGATTTGGGCAAAAAATATAATATCTTCTTATTGACACGGTGGCATACCTTGAAGTTTACTAATTTAAAACCACCTTAAAAGGGTTTGGGTCATAAATTTTCGGAGGTGATTAATGATTACCAAGTGTTTAGAGACAAGCATTCATAATGAATGTTAGGATGCATTCTATTACCTGATTCGACCACATTTAGTAAGATCTTGAAGACTTTCCATGGCCTTCGTTTAGATCTTTTCAAGTTTCAACTCTCAATTCTTTTTTTTTAATCTGTGAAGGCCTTCTTATAGAAGTCCCAGTTATAAGAGATTTTATTCCTGTTGAGTAGTTTCCTAACTGTTATCCTTTTTCCTATTTCGTGGTTTCACAGGATAGCTGCTTTCAACGCGATCATTTTCTGCAGATTGGCAGCGACAAGGTCTAGATCGGATCAGTGATACGATTATTGTCTCTATGTGGCACACTTCAAAACTGAAGGGTGTGCGATAAGCCTCTCTGTCAGTCTGCCGAGGAACGCAAAATGCTTTTGAAGATATTACAGAAGCTCTCAAGTCAAACCTTATGTACAAATCAGACAGCAAATCCAACTTAATTCCATTTCTATTCGCTTCGAATTGCTCTCTGCCGACATAGGGGAGGGTCTCTTCAAGACTTCCGAGATAGCCGGTGTTAAACTACAAAAAATGCCCTCCACTTTAACTAAACCTCTGTGCAAACTTTCTACCCTATTAGGTCTACTTGATCGCGGATTGAAAGCTGATTCATTTAAAAGGGACATTGTAACTTATTATCGATTGGAGCTTTAAGAATAGTGTCAAACTAGTGGCTCCAAAGGAGTTCTATCTTAATTTCTATAACGTTTTAGTGCAGATGAACTCCCAGAGCTACTAAACGGCCGAAACTTTTTCGTCCAAGGTTACGTAGACGATGTTGTCATCGTAATGAAATGTTTAACGGAAGGTGCCATGTCAAAGCACTTATAAAAGCCACTCGATTTGGTCCCAGCTGGTGTTACTAATACTAATTACGTGTAACGTTATTTGCGAGCGACAAACTGGAACTGGGCAGTTTTGAACTCTTTGCATACAGTCCTCAGACCTGAGCTTTTGGACCCTCGTTTGCTCCGACATACTCAGTTCTCTTAGTTCCGTCGATTATTTGCCATTATTAAAAAGATGTACTCAAATCAACAAAATTGACGAGACTAAGCACAAAAACCGTACAACGGTAATTTACAGTACAGTGTTTTCTTTTATGGGAATGATACCCGGCTCAACATGTTGATCAACCCGAGGTTTTACTGCACAGTTCATGGGTCAAGGGTAGGGTAGGGGCGAAGTTTGCGGTGTTGACTGCAACTAGAAACGATTTCTATTTTTCCTCCAGTTGCATGAAAAATGTTTATGATGTGTAAATGTCAAGCGATTGTTGGTGGAAATGATTTGGAATATACACCTACACATACAAAATCGCATTATATTATACAAAGCGTTGAAAGTGGCGTATTGAGTCGTATATCACCTCCGCTCAACAAACTGACAGTGTGTTGCATCAACACGTCGACTCGTGTATCATCCAACTTACACCCGATAATATCGATAAGCATGCCAGTCTGTCTAGGGCTTAAGTATTTGTGAACTAGTCAACTATAGTTCTAATTGACGTTCATCTATCGTCAAGTTGGCATCTATCGTCTATCTACCTACTCGTGTCTACCATGGTTTTCTCTTCGTTAATTCTTTGGCTGCTTCTTTAGTTTCTGAATAGCATTTTTTAACTGCTCTATCGGCATACCTGATCACCTGATCGAATTTATTTACCAAAGTGTAATTTCGTTGAATTGACGTCTTGCGCCATCCAAGCGTTCCATTTGGAATTAGTTGAAATACTAAAGAAATATTGACCAATAAACCTTGTAAACGTCAATGCGTGCATCAATATGCCTCACGTCAATGCTCTTCAATCAAAATTTCTATCAATATGCTTCAATAAATTGACAATACGTTTGAACCCCTGGTAAACGGTCAATATGCCCTTTCAATGCCATCCATCCATCCAATGGCGCTACAGCCCAAATCGAGCCTTGGCCTCCTCTAGGGCATTTCTCCAAGTTTGACGGTCCCTTGCAGCATGTCTCCAGTTCCGGATGTTGAGCATTGCCTCCGCGTCAGCCGTCACAGAGTCTATCCATCTCCTCCTTGGTCTACCTACTGGCCTACTTCCCGAAATTTCTGATGCCATAAGCCGTTTTGGGATACGATTGTCCCCCATTCTGATTACGTGGCCGGCTAGTCTCAGTCTGTTGATTTTTATTAAAGTTGAGAGTTGTGGGTCGTCAAAAATTTCATACAACTCGTTGTTGTATCTCCTTCGCCATATTCCATCCTCTCTGGTTGGGCCTATTATGCATCTGAGAATTTTCCTCTCAAACCTGTTGACTCGTTCCTCTATGTCCTGGGTCATAGTCCAAGTCTCGCTACCATAACACAGTACTGGTCGTATTACTGTTTTGTAGAGTGAGAGTTTCGTTTTCCTGTGTACAAATCTTGAGTGTAGGATTTGTTTTTGGGCATAAAAGGCTCTATTAGCCAGTAGTATTCGTCTGGTTATTTCTTCTTTTTCTTCATTTCTTTTTGTGATAGTAGACCCAAGGTAGACTGTTTTATCGACTACTTCTAGGTTATGTTCGTCGATGGTTATATTTCTTCCCATTCTAGATCTTCCTGCTCTGGATTGTTGCATCACCTTCGTTTATCTTCAGGCCTATGTCCTTTGCCGCCTCTTTTAATTCGACATAGACTTCTTTTGCTGCCAAAAAGGACCTTCCCACGATGTTTACGTCATCCGCATATCCAAGTAATTGTACCGACTGGGTAGCTATTGATGCACTTCGCTGGACTGACGTTTTCCTTATCACCCATTCTAGGGCCAGGTTGAAAAGCATGGGGGCCAGCCCATCTCCTTGTCTAAGCCCTTGACGTACTTCGAACTCCTCTGTTATAACATTTTGGATCCTTACTTTCGCCAGTGAGCTATTTGAGGCGCATTTGATCAGTTGTACCAAGTTTGAGGGGACTCCTATTTCCGATAGGATTTCGTATAGCCTCTCTCTGTTTATTGAGTCATATGCCTGTTGAAAGTCGACAAATATCTGGTATACATCTATATTCCTTTCCCAGGTTTTCTCCAGAATTTGCCTTAAGGTCAGCAGTTGGTCCGATGTTGACCTGTTTGTCCTAAAATCAGCTTGATATTCTCCTATAAGGCCTTCCGCTATAGGTTCCAGTTTTTGTTTCACAAGTATTGTGAAGATTTTGTAGCTGGTGCTGAGGAGTGAGATGCCTCTGTAGTTTTTGCAGTTTAATTTATCTCCTTTCTTGTATATTGGACATATAATCGCTTTCTTCCAGTCCTCCGGTATAACTTCTTCCTCCCAGATGGTGCATATGAGTTCGTGTAAGGTTTGTAATAGTTGGGGTCCACCTTCCTTTAGCAGCTCAGCTGCTATTCCATCGGCGCCAGGCGATTTGTTGCTGTTCTGCCTTTTTACAGCTTCCCGCACCTCATCCAGTATTGGTGGTTCTATTGAGATGTTATCTTGGGGAATTACAAATGCCTCTGTCTCTGCATTCTCGTTTGATATGGAGGTAGGATTCAATAGGTTCTGAAAATATTCTCTCCACCTTTCCTTTATCCTATCAGGATCTGCCAACAAGTTCCCATCTATGTCCTTGCAGATGTCCGTTCTTGGCTGGAACTTATTGGTGATCTGGCGAGTTCCTTTGTACGCTTGTCTAATTTTCCCTTCATTGAAGTCTTCCTGTATCTGTAAGATTTTCCTATTTAGATATTCCCTCTTCTTCTTTCTGCACAGCTTGTCTGCGATTTTCCTTTTTTCTTTGAAGACTTCCATCCTTGCTCTTGTTGGCCTTGTGATGTATTCTCGGTGGCTCTGGTTTCTTTCTTCAATTGCGGATCTACAGTCTTGGTCAAACCAATCAATTCTAGTCTGTTTGGGGGCCCAGCCTAGTGCCTCTTCTGCTGCCCCCTTTATGCTGTTTTGACCTGTTCCCATTTGCCGTTGATGTTGGGCTGCTCATCTACCTCTCTCAAGTTTTGTACGACAGTATGTCTCTTATTTCTTCCTGTTTTAGCTTATCTATATCGTATTTTGGTTGAGTTTGCCCTCTATGCGTTTTAGTTGCTATCCGGGTTCTCAATTTCACTTTGACTAGATAGTGGTCCGAGAGTCCAGTATAGTCGTGGCCCCTCTTCTTTCAATTAGGACGTGGTCAATTTGATTGTTAGTTACTCCGTCTGGTGACTGCCACGTCATCTTATGTATATCTTTGTGCGGGAACATTGTTGAACTTACTATTTTTTCGTCAATTTTTTAGAAAATCTGAGCTTTTTTTGGCAAAGTTCAATTTCTATTGTATTATTAGTTCATTTTTGACATATGATGATCGAAAAATTGACTTTAATCAAAAACTGTGTATTTTTTCTAAAAAAATTGACGAAAAAATGCAAAAATTGTCGATTGTCGATTCGATTTTTTTCACTTCAAGTTTAAAAATTTTTCTTTTTCACCATCAAAAGTGCATAAAAGAAGCTACATTTTAAAAAAAGTAAGAACCTCATACGAAGCGATGCACAAAACTGATAGGCCAATCAATTTTCAAATTTGAAGTCAATTTTTAAGCCTTGTATTAGATATTTTGACTTGAAATTTTAACCAGTTATTGTTCACATTATAAAGTATAACTTTTGAAAATTTCCTCAAATTTCACGAAAAATATCTAAAGTTATCACCAAAAAACCAAAATTCAGTAGTTTCTTCAGTTTTTGAATTTTTTTGAGGTTATGTGTGGACATAAAAGTTTCATATTGTAACCGCTGGTAGCCAATATCATAACGAACAACCTCTATTTTTTCGATTTTTTCGGACCTACACATGCCGAGATATACGCATCTATATTTAGAAAGAACGTCCAAAATGGTAAGTTTTTGACTTAAATGGCCGATAACTTACGTAGCGGCGGTTGCTAGAGGTAGAAAATGTCCATTTCGTATAGTATTCGATGTAACTAACATGTTCCAAAAAAAAAATTTTACTCTCAAGACAATTCCTTATGTTTTGCTCATCTGACTCCACTAGTATTTAAATTTTAGATTTTTAATTTGGAAAATGCTACTTCAATCGATCTTCGATCAGTTTTTTTTATACACTCCTATAATGAACCAAACCTTCCAACAAGCTCAATCAGAAAAAACAAGATGACAGAGGGGGCGGCATTGTCTGTTTTGCACGCGGGCGCTGAAGTGGCGAGCCTGACTCTATGATATAATAGAATCCTCGAGAGAGCAAAGTAATTTACATATCTCTGAACTTAGGTCTTTCATATAAAAAAGTTTGATTCCTAATCTTAGCTTATCATAAATCATATTAAAAATAAAATAAAGGTCGAATCAGGTGGTAGATACATATGTATTATATAAAAAGGCTTTCAAATTTAATTGTAACCCTGGATCGAATTCATTACCATTAATTTTCAATAGAAAACTCTTATGTGCTTTGTTTCTTTAGACTTTTTACATTTAACCTTCTAGGTAGATCAAAATGAAATTTTAATCAATCCTTTTTCTCTTTTATAATATTCAATGCTTTATATGAAAAAATATTACTCAAAATATTTAAATTTTGCTTGTAAAATTCGTTTTTTTTTTTATATGAATTCATTTTATTAACAAAAAAAAAACATTCCATTCAATAATCTATTTTCTGTTTATAATTATTTATTCATCATTCCAAATATGATGAGGTGGAATAATTTTGAATTCAATGTATTTGAAATTCAAGGCAAGGATAGGTACGATAAATTTAAGCAGCTTTAAAGAAATTTGCCGCGGGTCACAAGCTTTGCAGTACCTGAAATTCAAATGAAACTTATACCGATGAGTTTTTTGTTTAATAGAATTAATTAAACCCACTTTCCAATCATAAGTTCGCTTTACGTCAGTCAGTTAATTGAAAGAAAATCTACTTGTATTTTTATACATTACAATCTGAAATACGTATTCAACTTTTTTGTGGTAAAAGAAATTCTTAAAAATAAGACAGAAATATTAAATTGCTACTGGAAGCAATCACATGGCTGACACATACAGAGATTCCTTTATGCAAAAAGGATATCCGAAAAGAAATGCCATATGTGAGATTATTTAAAAGAAACAACGAAAAATTATAAAGTTTTAACGAGTTTTTTATATCTCCCTGCTAAATGAATGTTTTTGTTATCTGAACTCCTTGTGCCATTTGTGCCCTTCTTGTAATTCTTTTACTAAAAATAAATTTTCAAGAAATGAATCATATGACGAAGAAGCCTTCTTTTTCTCATTTAAGAAGTTTAGATATTCATTTTCAATCTTAAGAAGAGTAATAACAAAAGAAAAAAATATATAATATGTCATCTGTCATATTCATAGAAGTTTTTAGCCCATCGGTTGCAGGAAAAGAAATTTTTACAGAAAAAAAAATAATGTGGGTCTTACAAAATTTTTACTAAATATGGGTGGAGGGGGGGGGGGGGTGATTGGTGGTTGTATTTTGGGTAAAAATCATGAGGTTTTATTGTGTAGAAATAGCTTGTTTGCCTCTAATCGGAAATTGATTGGTACATTTAGGAGTACATATCAAGAGCATGTGATATGATTGGTATCTTTGATGTTGCGGAAAATTAATTAAAATTCAGTCGCAGCATTGTTAGGTTGAAAATTACGAAATATTCATATTTCCGAATGAGACAAATTTAAAAAGGAAATTAGACAATGTTTGAATATAGCTTCTAAGACAATAATAATACAAGGTCATGGACCTTGCGTCGGAGAGGCCCCTAAACAAAAACAAACATTTTTCTATTGTTTTTTGTAATATTAGGGGTCTCCTTTCGAACTTCTCTCACGTGATGTGCCACCTACATATTCACGCCCCGGCCATTCTCGCACTAAGTGAGACTCAAGTCACCGATTCTGATCTTGATCGATTTCAGGTGACTGGGTAGGGTATTGCTTAGTGCACAATTTCTCTGACCATAGGGGTGTCGCCATGTATGTTAGGAATGACGTGGCTCTCCAGAAGGTGTGCAATAGTACATCTTCTGACTTTAATTACATATGGGCTAAAATATGTAATTCTTCGTAGCCACGTCATATTCTTCTGTTTTCTTTACAGAAGTCCTAATATAAGTAATGAAGCCTCGACGTTAGCCTTCGATGCTATATCAGAACGAATCTCCGGATTTTTACTTTCCCATCCGGAGAGTGAAATCATTGTTGCGGGTGATTTTAACGTTCATAATGCCAATTGGCTAAATTACTCGAATGGCACCAGTGTTTCTGGCAAAGACGCCGAGATCTTTGCAGACTTAAATAATCTACACCAAATTGTAAATTGTCCGACACGAATTCCGGATGTTTCAGGTCACGGAGCTCATCTGCTTGACCTATTTCTCACTTCGCATCCAACTCGATATTCCGTCGAGGTGAGCTCACCCCTTGGCATCTCGGACCACAAACTAGTCAGTGCCAATTTCCCATATCCATCCTCCACTCCAACCAACACAGTCCCCAAAAGAACTGTCTGGCACTATGGCCAAATAGATGATTTAATGGGGAGTGTAAGAACGCAATAAAAGCTAAGGAAGCCGCCTATAGAGCGTACAAATGTTCCCCAAATGACTCACTTCGGCGTGAATATGTGATATCGAGAAACTCCTGTAATTCCATCATCAGGAAGGTCAAAACGTCATTTGACGACAAGATGCGAAGTAAGATCCTCAATACACGCGTAGGCAGCAAAAACTTCTGGTCCTTGGTAACTTCCATCAAGAAGAATTTTACGTCTTCCGCAATCCCTCCATTTATCAATGGGGAGGAGGTGATAACAGAAAGCAAATCCAAGGCCGATTTATTGGCATCTCTGTTCGCCTCAAATTCTTCTCTACCCGAAGCTGATACGTCACCACCGGTCCTCGAGCGCAACGCCCATTCAATTCAATGGACGGAATCTTCTTCAGAACGCGCGGGGTGTATAAATGTCTCAAAGAACTCGACGCCAATAAATCCACTGGCCCAGACAATATTCCCCCTATGGTACTTAACAAATGTGCCTCACCTTTGGCTAAACCTCTGCGCAAACTTTTCGCCCTGTCATACTTCTCCGGAGTGTATCCCGACTCTTGGAAACTAGCTCATGTTCAGCCAATCCCAAAAAAAGGTGAAGCCAGCGACCCCTTAAACTACCGCCCAATAGCAATTACTTCTGTTCTCTCCAAAATCATGGAGATAATAATCAATCGAAGGCTGATGAAATATCTGGAATCCAACCAAATTTTACACGACAGGCAGTACGGCTTTAGACCGAAAAGATCTACTGGCGACCTTCTTGTGTGTCTAACTGAGGCTCTCAACCAAAACATTCATCGCTTCGGTGAATCTGGTTTGGTTGCTCTAGATATATCCAAGGCTTTCGACAGAGTATGGCATCCCGCTCTGCTGCTTAAACTCCAAGCTATTGGTATCGACTCAGTTCTAAGGAACTGGATTGAGAGCTTTCTTTCCAGCCGTTCAATCAGGGTAGTGTTGGATGGCGTTGAATCCAACCCTCATTCCATCTCGGCCGGCGTTCCCCAAGGCTCGATTCTCTCGCCTGCCCTCTTTCTTATATTCATTAATGACCTGCTCTCAATCCCCTCCAACCCACTTCACAGTTTTGCCGATGACGGTACTCTGCGTTACTCCCACACCTTCGATAATATAGGACAAGCACGTGCCAGACCTTGTCCCGTAGACCGTGGAACTCATGTCCAATTCTATTAACGGGGACATTGAACTTATTCTTGCTTGGGGCCGCAAGAATCGTGTCGAATTCAACGCAACCAAAACTAAGTACTGTCTCATCTCTACAAAAACCTGCACCACCCGTCCCTCTATCTCAGTGGACAAAAAGAATGTAATGGCTGACCCATCTCTTAACATCCTAGGCGAAACCTTATCATCAGATCTGCGATGGAATAATCACATATTCCAAATCGCCAAACAAGCTTCCCAATGCCTGGGTTTCCTCAAGAAATGCAAATTCCTTCTTCAGCCAACTGCTCTGGCTACAATCTACAAGTCCTTCATTCGGCCCCGCCTTGAATACAACTCGTATATCTGGGCGGGTGCCCCAAAAACCACCTTGGCTTGGCTGGACAAGGTGCATAACCGCGCCATCAAACTCATTGGCGATAGCACCCTTTGCTCCTCCATCGACCCTTTAAGCCATCGCAGGAATGTAGCAGCCCTTAGCAAATTTTACCGCTATTACCATAGCGACTGTTCCACTGAAATCAGAAACCTCCTGCCTACACGGCGAATTTTTTCCCGCAACACAAGACTAGCCAACTCGGCTCACCCCCATACGCTACAGCCCTCCTCTTCGCGCACATTACGTTTTAGTAGTTCGTTTATAAATAGAACAACTCGATTGTGGAACTCTCTTCCGCAGTCGGTGTTTCCGAACTCATATAATATATTAGAGTTCAAACGCAAGGTTCATCGACATCTACTCACGCACCCTCCAGACCCCTAACCTATCCTTTCTCCTTTATCCTTCAAATCAAGCTTACTACTAGACACTGACCATGACTTGAACGACATGACAGACATGTAGTACAAAGGGTGATTCCTAAGCTTGTATTTACCACTTAAAAAAAAAAAGGTTGATATTACAAAAGTTGTGCTATTTTGGTACTTTTAATATGAGACTTTAGCGACATACGATAAAGTTTTTCCCGTACGGCTTACCATCCCCGGTTTTTCCCGTCGACGTGATTACGAGACATACAAAAAGGTTTTTCTGAGCAGTGTATGATTGCAAGTCAGTGATATCGTTTCATTAATTTTGAAAGTGCAAAAATAATGACAAATTTCAGTGATTTAAAACTTATACTGCTTTTAATGGAAGACATGACCTTTTTCTACTTTTAAAATTAAGCGTTCTGCGTCAAGCATTTATACACCAAAGAAACAACTTTAATTTTTGATTTTTTGAGCACCACTCTACTGCTACTACATCAATGTACTGAATTTCAACACATCGTCCGGGAAAAACCTAATCATAAGTCGCAACACATTTTGCTCAGTGAGTTTTTCAAAGTTGCAAAACCGTACAACCAGCCTTTGCAGAACCGGGGATGGTAACGGTTGCTTTTCGGTTCTGAAACCGATTCGGTTTTAACCTTAACGTATGTCGCCTCTAACCTTATCGCTTGAGTTACATTTGGCACAGGTCCGGCCGTTCAATAGCCGATAAACGAAAATAACGTCAGCAACCTCGCGACGCTTATGAAGTGAATTTAAGTTGATTAATTCAAGCCTGTTCTCGTAACACGGAAGAATAAGAGGATTATCCCAAGGAGGCGGCTGAATGCAAATTGGTCAAACTTCCTTTGGACCGATTGGACTCTTCCAATTTAGGAGGAGTAATGAATAGACAACGCCCACGCCCAGGGAGGCGTGCTCGTGTAAAGGCCTGACTAAAGATATATACAAGTGCTTAGTGATGAGGGGGTTGTTGCATTTCTTAGACCATCTTTTTATAAATCCCAGGACCAAACTGCCCTTGGAGGAGATATACATAATTGATGTGAGTGGAAAAATCCAGCTTGCAATCAAACCTAACCCCAAGATCAGTTACAGAGTTTACGCAAGAGAATATGTTTCCAAGAAAAGTATAATCATAAATTACCGGACCACGTTTCCTACAAAAGGTCATGACCTCGCATTTGCTAATATTATTGTTGTTGTTAGAGCATCAAGAAATGAAGGTGTTAAGGTCAATTTGCAAAAGTTTACAATCCTCGGTACTCTTTATGAGACGGTACAATTTGATGTAATCGGCTTAAATATGGACATTACAGTGCTTTAGTAAAGTGACAATGTCATCGATTGATAAGATAAAAAGTATAGGACCTATATGACTACCTTGCGGGACGCCAGAGGACGCTTCAACATCCCTGGATTTGACTCCGCGAAATAGAACTTGATAGGTTCTGTCGGCTATATATGATTGGAGCCATACCACAAGGGCATGCGGAAAGCCTAATTTTTTTAGCTAGTGAGCTATAATCGAGTGAGGGAGCTTGTCAAAGGCCTTACTGAAGTCAGTATATACGCAATCGGTTTGGCAATCCGAAGCCCCGAGGAGTATGAGAAGAGAACTCAAGTAGATAAGAGGCAGTGGAACGAGCTACAAGAAAACCTTGTTGATTTGCTGAGATAAGTCTCTTACAGATAGGAGCAATCTCAGAATAAATAATATAATCAAGGAGTTTTGGTATACACGATAACTTCGCAATCGGTAGATAATTCTATATCTCGTTCTTGGATCCCTTTTTATGAACGGGGATTATAAAAGAGTTCTTCCATACAGTTGGGAAGCACCCTGCATTAATAGATTTTTGGAACAAGTACATCAGGGGACAGAGAAGGGCCTTTGCACACGACTTTAGAGCAGCCGCGGGTACCGTCAGCGCCGTATGAAAAATCCTGTGGGAGTTCGTTATTATGTTTCAAGATAGCCTCTCTGGTAATAGCGAGAGATAAGCTATGAGCCACTTGAGATGCATTTATATGCCGAAAATTGTTTACTTCTGGTTGAACCCCTGTCTTTCGTTGAAGATTTGAGGAAGAACGATGCGAACATTTCGCGAATCTCGGATGGATTCGTAAGGCAGGAGTTCTTGTGTTGAATGGTGTTAGGGTAATTATCATTTTTTTGTTAGTATTGAAAAATTCAAAGAATGTTCTGGGATCGCCATACTGTTTATCTTTCATGTTACTCAGGTACTCCTTGTAGAGAGCTTCAAAGAGTGTGTGTGCAATTGGTCATAGAATAAATGCACAGAAACTCGCAGTGTCTTTCCTCTTCAGGTAGGTTTTCCAGAGTTTTTGGCTTTGGTTTTTGGCATATCTCAACTCATAGTTGTACCAGGGTTGGGATGATCGGGATGACTTTAGAGACTCAATAGGTATACAAGATGCAAAAGTTTCGTACAGAGCGGAGTAAAACCTTGCAACATCTTCATCCAACTCACTTGAGGAAAGCAACCAATTGAATTCGATCGAAGTGAGTTCGGATGGCAGTTCTTCAAGATTGGCCTTAGAGTTTCACGAGAGCGAGAGTCAGTGTTGCACTCTCGACCTCCCCCACCCTCGGTTTATGCCCTGTGGAGAATTTAAATGTATGGGAAATTCCTTCGCAGGCGGCCGTCGCCACGACCTCTGCAACAATCTGTTTGTGCCCCTATGGGGGTAAAATTAAAGTTGAATATGAAAAAAGAATTAAAAATTGTTGAAATATTACTAATATTACTTAAATCTTTTCGTAGATGCAAAAAAAATTAAACGCAAAAAAATTTAACATAAAATTAAGATTTAAGAGAATTTTTATTCCTTCCTAATTAGTGTTCACTCTGGACGACATACCCTTCTCAAGAGAATCCACTCAGAGTGTTCACTTAGTTTTTATTCACACCACCCAGTGTCTCCGCGAGAGTAGTGTGACTAGATTAGGGACGCTTTTCTCGATGAGAAAATGGTATGTTTAGAAGGGTGAACTCGCGCTCTCGCCGGGCGGCGTGTTGGGGATTTACTGGCACCTTTAAACTCTGGAAGACTGGGGCTGTCCAGCTCATAAATATATTACCGACGAAAATATAAAACTCTACTTTCTATAGAAACGGGAAATCCCGCTTCAATACGGGAAAAAAATTAACCGACTGGGAAATTCCGCGAGTTCGAACGAGAGCGCGACAGTCTCGCATTCGATATTGTTGTCTCGGCGAGACTAGGAATTTTTTACTGTCGCGCTACTCTCGCCATGGGGCAGAAGCTGTTGTCTTGCGCGTTGTCTTGTCTCGCATACGATAGTGCGAGAGTTGCAACACTAGCTTTGCATCTCGTGAAACTCTAATTGGTAAATGTGAGCTCTTCAGGGTTTAGCTTATTCTTAAAGTCAGAATAATAGCTCAGTAGAAGAGGAGGGTGATAATTATCGACAGACGACAAGACTATTGAACTAGGCTCATGTTGTCTGAGTCGGAAAAGAATACAAGATCCAACCGCCATCTTTTCAATACTTGAATTTGTCCGAATTGATCTAAAAGCATTCCTATAGAAAACAGCACTACATTTTTTTCAGGGATGATGCTATGCGATGCATTTCAGTGGCAATTGTGTCCAGTTCTTGGTTGTTAAACATATCTTCTAGCTTTACTTATCTACCTACGTTCAGGGACGGCGCTTTTATAGGTGCAAATGGTGCACTTGCACCGGGCGCAATTTCAGAAATTAAGATTTTCGGCCAGAAACAACTGGATCGCCTCAATTTTGAAGTTGTTGAGAGCGCCTTCTATGTCGCGGAAGACTGTTAAGGGGACTGTTTTTTTTCTATGCAAGATTCTACAGTAGAAACTAATATGCAGTGCAGTGATCACCCTCCCTTGAAATATGAAGGAATATGGAGATTCGAGTATATAGTACTGATGATTTTCGGGGCCCAGGACTATACTGGAAATAGTAAGGCAAGTGAAAAGTGAAGAAATCCTGGAGCATTAAACAGCATTAACGAGAGAGTATTGTGAAGTTAAAGCGCAAGATCGCGGGTACAGGCAGAGTGGCGCTTTTATAGGCACAATTGGAGCGCAATTTCCGAAAAAAAGTGAAAAAGTGTGCCCGTGCCTTCATTTTCATATAAATAAAGAAACTCCACAGAGTATTTGTGACTTTTTCCATTGCGATCAAAAAATGAACAGCTGATGGGGGCGCAATATGGCATACTGCACCGGGCGCAAAAAAGTCAAACGCCGGCTCTGCCTACGTTAAGTTGCGATTTATTGATAATAATTAATACCAGGAAACAATTAAATTTTTGTTGCTCATGCGTTATCATAGATTTCTAATCTATTACACATAGATTTCTAATCTATTACAAATTAAAATATACTTATAAAAACGCCATTGTTCAATTTAAATCCTTAATGAGCTTAATTTAATGATTAATGTTAAAATATTTGGTTATTAAATAGCTTTAAAAGAATTATAATTAAATTTTCTACATCTGTCGATTTGACCTCCAAAAACTTTTGTTATTATACCTTCAAGTAACTCACCTGTTGTAAAGCCTTCACCTCCTAATGAGTATTCTTCCATTCGATTTCAAATAAATTCATCCGCCTTTAAACATCAATCGGCAGCACATTCTGGTATCGGGCAGCAGGTCAAAAACTTTTATTTTTTCTTTAAATTTTAATTATTGGCAATTAATTTGGATGTTTCCCTCGTCTTTAAAGTACCTAATTACAAGATTTTACCCGGGCGATTGAAGTTCCCCTAGCGAAAAACACAAAAATAAAAAAGCATTGTTTTTGCGAAAAATCTATAAATTTATAACCAGTTTCTCAAGATGTGGAAAAAACCGTCCAGTTAGTTAATTTGTGGAGGTAAAAGTACGTCACAAGTGTCGGTTTTTTGGTAAAACTTTGATAAAACAAAAAACTAAGGCTTTATCCTAAAAACACGTCAAACACCACTAAAGTCTGTTCAAAGTATAACACAAATTTTAAAATTATATAGAAGTCAGGTGAATCACACTTAAGTAAACCTCTTCAACCAAAATCACTAGAGGTGATGCAAAACTTTGTCTGGAACCGATTGAAGAATCTTCAAAGACAACAATGCCTCTGGAAAGTTACAAACTTCGGTGACGAAGTCTAGAATTTTTGGTGTCTAATTTGTGCTATTTCCGGTGTCTTTATTTTTATATGGAAAACTTTCACACAAAACACCTTTTTCTGGTGGCCCCATAGGCGAATGGAATCTCCTAGACAGGATCTTGTTTATGTACATTAATTTTGTGGGTGCAAGTTTACAGCCGCGTGTATTTTGTGGATACCAGTTTTAGAACTAGAACAATTTTCTTTGTCTTGAAAGAATTTTCTTGAAATTTATTCCATTTTCTTTTATTTCATCACTTAATGACCGTAAAAGATTTCGATTATCTATTTTATGGCAGTTAATCGTATTTGATTAAGACTTTTAAGACTCGCGGAAGTTGAACGTGGGAAATAAAATGTTTTGCTTTTATTACTAGTAAGCAGTAAATGGGGCTGTAAACGTTCATTTTTAATGTTCTTAATGGTATCTGCCATATGTTAAATTCTTATCGTATATTAATTATTAACTTCATGATATATAAATTGATCATTGATTCTTGTATTCTATGGGTTACGGGGTCGGTCACTGACTAGAAATGATTGAAAACATAATTTTATAGGAAAATATTTCAGCTGGTTTTCTTATGTCAAAATGAGACTGTTTAAATCAAATATTCTCCAGTATTATCGAAAGTATTTCACCATGTTTCCGGCAGAGGCATGATGCCATCGGTGAAGAACCTCTGTAGTTTCTTGTTGAAAAACTGAATCTTGTAGTTTACGCTGGTTTCTTTTGAATTCAGCTTAATTCCATTGAGGGAGCTCTGCAGATATCGGAACAAATGACAGTCAGCGGGTGCTATGTCTGCCTCTCCCAACTTTTTACGGGTCATCAAAGAAGGTTACGGCCAGGCGTTAATCCATCTAGTTAAGTTTAGAGTTTATCTTCTGGCCAAATCGAAATACCTCCATAGTGGACGGTTCCCTTCCATTATCACCTTTGTTGACGTCAATCCAATCCTCTTTTAAGCCTCCTAACGGATACTCTGACGCAAAACGAGGTGCCAGTTCCAGTTCCTCAAAAGTTTTTTTTTAACTAAAAGCCAATGCATATCTCTATATTTTATCTTTAGTTAATTTTTTTCTTTTTGACGTGCTCTTTCTACCTTAACTTGAGATGTCACTGACTGAGTGTCATTCCCAAGTGTTGGGCGATTGTTTCTTTTGGGCACATTGACCCCATTTAAGTTTACTGTTGGTGATTTTTCTGATTTTTTATTAGTGAAGCTAACATTTACTGATTTTAAGTAATTTAGTTTATTTTTGTCCACAGGTTTAATAATCAGGTGCCCTTTGTAGTTTTATTTTAGCTTCATCATTGGATCTTACTGCCATCATCGCAGTATCGTCAGTAAGTTGGGCTGTGGGTTTGATTTCTTTCCCCGTCCACACGATCAACTTCTTAGTATGAACGGCAATTTCTTAAAATTGGTGGACGTGAAAAACAATTTCCCGTGAAAAAATGCTGCTCCAAGGTAGGGATGAGCAAACGCAAGAACAAGACAAAACTAATATAGTCTCGGTCACTGACATATAGTAATGGACTGCTAAATGAACAAAATCCCATACAAAAAAGTGGCACCAAAAAGTATTGCTGCCTCACTCCCACGTTAAATTCCAATGAACTGTAATAGTCAGCGCATGTCAGCGATGTAAACATAATTAGAGAAAAATAGACAGGTATAGCTTTTGTTCTTCTGTCTCACTCTTGAGCTATTTTGAAAAGTTCGTTAAACAGGGGAAATAACCGTCACAGTTTTGAGATAAATACATTTATTTAATGGAAAAACTGCTGGCAAATAAAAATGAGTGATGGAAATATATTTCTAGTAATTATTACAGACATTTTATCACTTATTTCCTCTTAAATTCGAAGAAATTTTTTTTGTTTACGTAAAAAAGGTTTTCTATATCTGGAGAAAAATGGTGCCATTCAGCATTGTCAATCAGCAGTCCATTCCTATATGTCAGTGGTCTCGGTCTTGGTCTTGCAAGCATGGCTAAGCCTTGCTAAATGTGCAAGACCAAGACCATTTTTGCTCATCATTACTCTAAGGTTTGAAAAATTCATGATGTAACGTAAATACGTTAATTTTTGAACGATTTTTCAAGAGTGCTCTGATTTGGACTTCGTTTATTTACCCAAAAAAAGGGCCCGGTCGAATGTTATGAAATTTTTTCAGAGGGTTTTTTGGTTAATATTCTTCGTTCAGCGGCACACAGAAGCCAATATAGTTTTTGGTTCGCGCGATATCGTGCAAGATCGTTTAAACAAAAGGACGACTTGACAAAATTTTAAGAAAATCTTTTCAGATCATACTTCCCTTAATACACTTCGAACGACACCTCCACAAAATCGATATGCTTTACGGTTAGCTGAAACCTTTCCCCAAGGCTCACGTATGTATAGTGTATTCTAGGTTATCCGCAGCGGTGGCATTTTTCCAGACGGCCGTCCACACTACCATTTGCTCGGCATTTATGTAGAAAGGAATAAGATACAATAAGACATCCAGCGCAGCTGTTAGGGTGCTTCTCATTGCACCACTAATACACAGCTGCCATACGTCCTTCTGCAAGACCCTCTCCATTACAGGCCATGAAGTTCTCTCTTGAACTAATCCAACCATAGCTGAAGTCGGTCCACAAAATCTGACATTTGGTTAGAATAAACATGGCGCGGAATAGGCTCGGGATTGTTTTCGTGATATTTTTGTGGTAAAAAGTGGAAAATCATTTTAAGTTATTACTTTAAACTAAACATGGATTATCAGTGGTTAGTTCTTTAGTGATTTAATAAGAAAAAATAAAAAAAAAATAGTGATTTAGTGAGTTTTAAGTGTGTTAATTGTTGAGGTGATCAATTTCTTTTACTTTCGCGGTGTTTTTTTCGTCTTTATTAAGGAAAAATATGCTGATTATTTAATTAAAAGTGATTTTAAAGTCATTAAATAATTTCTTATGGAATTATTATTAAACATATAAGTGCAGAAAACTGTGAAAGGAAAAGTGAATAAGAAGTGTTTTTCTACACCTATATTTTTAATACTAATTACATAATATATGTATTAATCACTTTAAAATCACTTGTAATCCCATAACTAAACAAAACATTAAATTTTCAACATTTTTTTCGTAAATAAACATGAAAAAACACCGTGAATGTAAAAACAGTTGTTCGCCTTAACAATTAAAACACTTAAAAGACACTTAATCACTAAATTATTTTTATTTTTTTTTAATTAAATCACTAATAAACTATTCACTGGTAAATCCAAGTGCAGTTAAAAGTGTTAAAATACAATATTTTATCACTTTTTACTGCAAAACTATAACCAAAACGTTCCCGAACTTATTCCGCGCCATGTTTATTCCGCTCTCTCCGGTGAATTTTTGGACCGGGTTGACCACCATGAAAAACTCTCCTTCGGGGCCTGTAGTTGAGAGGGTCTTGCCTTCTGTAATGCAGTCTAACATGTCGATATGCCATGCATAAGTATAGGTCTGATTACGGCTATATACAACGATATACGAGGTTTAAGGCCCCAATTGACTCCGATCGTTCTTTGGCATAAGAAGAGAGCTGTTTTGGCCTTTAGCTCTCTCTGAACGATTCGGAATCCTTCACGCATGAGTCCCAGAAATTTCGTATCCTCCATAAGTTGCAGTTTTTCATTGCAGAATCTTAGAGAAGGGAAATCGCGAAGTCTATGCTTCCTTGTAAAAAGCATAACTTCAGTCTTAACTGGATTAATTACGAGTGTAACCGCTCGGCTTGACCTTTGGGATCCTCCAGTTTCGTAAACTTCCGCGATGACACTCACAGCTGTGGGTTACTCAACAGAATAATATCCAGAATAGCGGTCGACTTGGGATCTCCTCCCTCATCATGACCTTGCGTTAAGCGATTCTGGATATGGCTATTTTATATTTCTGGACTTGGCTATAGGTCTTAGTAGTAGGAGGAAGTAGATTGTTACTTTTCTTACCACGATTAGCCTCAGGGAGATCCGGTTCCTCAAAGGACCTCTTAGATGTTGGGGTGGCAGTTTTGAGGCACTGGCGATCTGCACAGATGCAGTTGGGGGGCCTGCTTCTGTCGAAGCAACTGGCTAAGAGGCATTGGGGGCTTCGGATTAGAGTATAAAGCTTCCTTTTTCCCTTTATCAACCATACTGCTTACTTATATTTGGGTTTTTCCATAAAAGTAAAGAGTCGATCCTGCCAGAGCCGCTTACCAGGATAAGCCACTTATAAATTCTGACTTTGCCGTGCATCGGAGGGAATCGTTTGCGAGCAGCACTCTTTAACCACTGGTTGGCCACGCAGTCATTAGCATGGTAAGCAAGAAAAGGGAAAGAGAAAGGAAGAAAAGAAAAACTGGTTAGATGATGTACCTAGCTTTGTCTAACCTCTTCGCAATTACCCTGTTCGGGATGGGTCTCCCTACCGGTGGCTTGCTGGTTCCTAGCTGACCGCCGCCGACATAGACTAATGCTACCACGAGTCACGCAAGCCCCACCACCACCAGGTGAAGGAGCCCGGTGAAGCTTATATTCCTATCTTGCTGGACTTTATAAAGAAGCTCATCAGCTTTTTCTGTGATTGGACGAACAAAACGTGATTCATCTTTCACATCAAAATTACAAGAACGAAAGCAATCGAACCATTTCCATGATGACAATCCATATGGTTATACATCCAACCCAATTGGTTATAACAGTCAAGAAGTACCACAAAAATACAACAACCGAATTAATGAGATACTCGTATGCATTCACTTTGCAAAAGTACCAAGAATTTATCATGTGAAAAACTCGCATAAAACATAAAGAATTTAGGGAGGGTCAAGAAATATTTGGTCGTTCTGATGGGCCTTCATCGTCTAAGAGCAATAAAAACACATGTTTGAGCTGTTATCACTTGTTCAGATCAATCTTTCTGGAACTCATGGCCTACACTTAAAAATCTGAACATTGTTTAATAAGAGTTTTTAATTTTTTATAATGTAAACATTTCTAAAAAATATAAGACACCACAAAAAACTCAACAATAACTTTCTTTTTTTATCTTTTCAGACTACGACGAACTGTCCAACAATGTCCTTCCTTGTACTGATAATCCTTACTCTATGTAAACTGCAGCTGCTATCCTGTGAATTTATCACCACTGAACACGACATCACCTCCAATTCCCTCGATGGCACTGACAACAAGCCAGTTTCAATCACAGCGAACAGATACAGAGAGGAGTACGTGCCATTTGAGGATGATTTTTTAGACGATCCAATATCTTCAATAAACATCGACTACATGAACAACGCCGTCATCCTGCAATTTCGAAGAAACAATGCCGTCTTCGATGGTGAGGTGGAAACAAAAAGAAGAAGTGCCGTGGATAAGAATTTCATGCGGTTCGGACGAGCACCAGGGAAGAGCTTAATGCGCTTTGGAAAGAGACAGATTGAATTCGAGAAGGATCAGAGATCAGTCGATGCATATGAGGCTGGCGATAGAGCGGAACGGAGTAGCAGCGGAGGGTCCAGGGATTCAAGGAATGACAACTTTATGCGGTTCGGTCGTGACAAGGGTTTTATGCGATTTGGAAAGGCCGACAAAAGCATGATGAGATTTGGTAGGCCGGACAAGAGTATGATGAGATTCGGTAGGCCCGACAATAGTATGATGAGATTCGGTAGGCCCGATAAGAGCATGATGAGATTCGGTCGTGGAAATAACAAAAGCCTAATGAGATTTGGACGAGCATCTGACCGTAGCATGATGAGATTTGGACGATCCAATAAAAACCTAATGCGATTCGGCAGATCCGATAACTTTATGCGATTTGGACGTGCACAGCCGGAATTCTCTAGAATCGATCGAGGTGACAACTTTATGCGATTTGGCAGAAACATGGAACTGACTGATGATGATGATGATGATGACTTTGCTAGAGGCGAAAGATCAGACAATTTCATGAGATTCGGCAAGTCTTTAGAAATGGAATATCCTGGATTTTCGACACCATACGAAGATGCAGACGATTACCTGACAATCCCAGAAACAGAATTTGAACGATTTGATCGGAACGATAAGAATTTTCTACGATCGGGAAAACTAGATCGTAACTTCATGAGATTTGGAAAGAGAACTCTGCCTTCATTTCCGAGCAATAGTATTTTAACACCGGAGAATAAGACTAAAAATGCTGAAAATTCAAATATGTTAAGTAAAACAAAATATGGCGAATTGGAATTTTTATTTAACCCAAAATCATCTAAGGACAGCCTTGATACATCTGAAGCACAATCAAGCGAATCTGAACTGGATACTGCAGTTGGTAATGTCAACAGTCATGAGTTCATTTCATCACGCTAAACAATTATGCAAAGTAAACCATCCAACAAAGTTATGGCTCAATTAATTTTAAAAAGGTTCCTACAGATAAGATGAAATAAAAATATAAAATATTAACGAAAAACAAAACACACAATTATATAACACAAAGAAAATTATTAACAATTACGTAATCAAAAAACAAATTTATTGTAAATAGATAAACAGCTGTGAGAGAAACTCCAGAATTCTTAGAATGGCTGGACTAAGAATCTGTACTAAGTTTCTTGGACTTATTTACACTATGTACTATTATTGTATTTATTATTAGTTTTAAATGACAATTATTTTATGAGACATCACTCTGTGAGTATAGAATAAAATTCTTCTTTGCAAAAAATAAAGGATGTTTTAAATGCAAATAAATGTTATGGTATTTATTTTTGTAAATGTTATTAGCTTTTTTGTAATGGAAGTTAAGTTGTATTCAACTTTAGTTGTATTCAACTTTAACTGGAGATTAATGGAGTCATTTTTTATCACGTCTTAAAAGTAGTGTGGGGTAGTGAGGATGATGTTTTTTAAGTGGAAGTCTAAGCTCAGGTGTCACCCTTTGTCCATGGTCAGATGTCTGGTAGTAAGCTTAACTCGAAGGATAGAGAAAGTATAGCACAAGTTCAGGAGAGTCTGGAGAGTGCATTAGGACAGAGCGATGAACCTTGCGTTTGAACTCCTGGATGCTGTATGAGTTCGGGAATACTGACTGTGGGAGGTTATTCCACAGACGAGTTGTTCTCGTAAATTGCATTTTTTAAGGAATCCAAAGCATTGTGAAGCTTGTTTTGTAATTTGGAATATAAGATTATACCAACGCAGATCTTCGTTTAATGTTATGCCAGCCAAGGACATTGGGAGATGGTTCTGCCGTTAGTTAAAGGCCGTCCACTGTAATGGGAGGAATTGTGCAGCATGTTTTGTTAGAAAAGAGACAGTACTTCGCTTTTAATGAGTTAAATTCAACACGATTCTTGAAGCCCCAATTTAGACTCAGATTTATATGCTTATTGATTAAAAGGTCATGCAGACAAGGTCTGACACGTGCTTGTCTTGTATTACCGCTCCTACAGAGATGGTGTGGTTTTAGATTCGACACCACCACAGTTAGTACTACCTTCATTGAAGGTCAGAAAGGGAACTCTCAATCCAGTTTTTTAAAGGAAAGTCGATACCAATAGCTTGGAGTTTAGTCAATAAAACAGGGTGCCATAATCTATCAAAGGCCTTGGAGATATCAAGAGCGACCAGGCCGGATTCACCAAATTGGTGAATGCTTTGGTGGGGGTGCTCTGCTCGGCATACAAGGAGGTCGCCAGTAGATTTTTTAGATCTAAAGCCGTACTGCTTGTCGCACAATATTTGATTGCAATCAAGATATTCCATAATCTTTCTGTTTATTATTGTCTCCATAATTTTGAAGACAATAGAAGTGATTGCTATTTGTCGGTAGTTAGAGGGGTCTCTAGAGTCACATATTTTCGGTACAGGCTGAATCGGGGCTAGTTTCCAGGAGTTAGGGAAAACTCCTGAGAAGTATGAAAGGGCGTACAGTTTGCGCAGAGGTTTATGCCAAAGGTGAAGTACATTTTTTTGAGGACCACAAGGGGAATATTTTCGGGGCCAGTGGATTTTTTGAGGTTAAGCTCTTGGAGGATTTGCTTGGAAAATTACCACTGACCAGGCAGTCTTGATCCTAAGACGCCGAGGGCACTGTGCCTGTTAAGAATGATGCGGTAAAATGTGGGCACAGTGGTGTATAATGACGTGAAAATGATGTCAAATACAGAATTTTTGGTAAAGAACTTCTCTATTACGAGTTAGAGAAACGAGCTACCAATAAGATCTTAATGAACGGACGTTCATTTTCCAGCAACCTAGGGTTATTCGAAATCGAATTGATCCGAGATGAGACTGGTAAAATCGCGATAAAAAAGGAGAGGAAATGTGTGATGGAAACCTTTTCTTCCTTTGGGTCACATTCCAGCCGTGTGGAAAAACCAAGGTAGTATTACTACCCAAACTAAGCTAAACGAAAGACATTTAAACCACCTAGCCTAACATCTTTTATGCTAAAAACAACAGACAAGGTAGTTGCAGACTATCTGAAAAGCACTTCGTCGAAGAGAGTAAGAGAGAGTTTTAAGTAAAAGTCATGGTGATTAATAGGATATCTTCAGAAATGGTACTAATCCCCCTGGTGCGATTAGCCGATAAGCACAATTATGGAAGTTGAATCAGTATGAGAGTGAGTGAAGGTCATACTGGTAAACAGTGAAATAAGACTGTCGCCAAAGAAATGTTCTTTCGCTTCTGATGTCCTTTTATATTTAGGTGGGTAGAAGAAGGGAACATTATTACAGCTATGATGAGGAAGGGCTTTCGGGTGATGGAACACCGGGGCACAAGGCACGGTTTCACTATGAAAGTTAGTAAGACAGACACTAGTTTCTCTGATGCTCACCGAACGATTGGACTTGGACGGTCAAACGTCTGGAGGTAAACCTAGACCCACAGCCGGGGTTGTAGAAATCATCAGGAAATCGAAAATACTCTTCACCAGTATTGGAGAGTGTACAGAATTGATGTATCCCACCATGCCCAATCATAACATATGCCTCGGAGATCTGGTGGACTAAAATTGGATGAACGTGCTCCTGTGTTTTCCGGTATTAAGGCCCAATTACAATGACCGGATTAGAGCGGAACAGAATCGGATTGAACTGTCAAAGTGGTTTTCCAAGCATGCGTTTTCTATTTAACCGATTCCAACGAACGGATTGAAACGCATTTGACCGCATCTGTGCCGGATTCGTTTTAGTTTGTTTAGAAATCGCCGGATTGAGCTGTCAAAATTTTGGTAAACAAAAGCTGTGAATGTTTAAGGTTTTATTTTTTTTTGATTTGTTATGTTTTTAAAAATGTTTTCGGACGAGCAGTCCTACTCCATTATCGATTTTGGAACTTTTCGTAAACCAAAAGACAATTATTTTCGTTAAAAAATGGTTTATATATTATATATTATGAGAAATACAAATAACTTTTCGAGGACGAACTAAAATATTTTTTGTGATATTCTTAAAAATTAATTTCTTATCAACTTCCTTCAGCAACGGTTTTAAATTCCAACATGCAGATCCATCTACAAATCAATAGAGAAATAAAAACCTGCACACCGACTGAAAATGAAACACTTCTCCACGAGAACACAAGAAAACGGACTGATAACAAACGTCAAAATCTGTACACACTCTGCCAAGTATACACACAGCTGTTTTCAGTCAAGGCAATAAATTTTTCGTGGCGGCAGCGGAGAGGTGTGATGGTTTTTAGTTGAAAGTGCTCGGCTTATTTTTTACTACTTTTATTCGTTTTATAGCGTCAATATTTAGTCGCGCGAATTATTTGCCATTAGTTAAGCTCTAGAAATAAGCGCAAAGTCGAAAAACGGGGTTAGCTCAACTTTGTCCTTGCGACACCTCTGCAAGGGTCCAGAGTCCAGTCCAAAGTTGCCTTCTAGTTTTAGCAGGAGTTAATTAAGCCTAAAGTTGCCGGGATTCATTTAGGATTTTAAGATAAAATGTCGAGTTTATTGAAACTTGCCCGAGGTAAGCAAATGGACGGGATTCCAGAATTTTAATTAAGTCAAAAAATCAAAAAAAAGTTTCTTATCTCAATCCAAATTTGGATTATGATTGTGTTTTGATGGATTATGCAACCGCGGTTGATTACATCTTAGACTACTACTGATTTCCTTTATTATTGTATTTCAGTTAGAAAACTGGGGAGCTCCATTGGGGTCCGTCTTTTTTCTAGTTCTGTGCAATATCCGAAAATCACTACTCACTACACTGTTTGCCCTCGGGAAAATGATGAAAGATGGAAAGGTATCCAATCAAAGTGGCTTGAAAATAACAATAACTAAACTAAACTTATTCTAGGTGTTGATATGGAGCGCTTTGTGGATGAGGTTGATATCGTCATTGTCGGAGGCGGCCCAGCCGGAATGTCCGCAGCAATCAGGGCTAAACAGCTTGCAGCAGAACAAGAAAAAGTATCTATTAACGTTCAAAAACCATTAAGCAACAATTAATATTCATTTTTTTAAGGAAATTCGAGTTTGTGTTGTTGAAAAAGCCTCCGAAGTTGGCGGTCACATCCTTTCTGGAGCAGTCATCGATCCAGTATCATTAAACGAACTAATCCCAGAGTGGAAAGATCAAGGCGCCCCTCTCAACACTCCTGTAAAGCATGATAAATTCGCTCTATTAACCCAAACTGGCAAAATCTCCATCCCGATTCTTCCTGGCTGGCCCATGGACAATCGAGGAAACTACGTAGTCCGACTTGGTCATGTTGTAAAGTGGCTGGGAGAACAAGCTGAAGCCCTGGGTGTAGAAATCTATCCTGGCTGTGCTGCATCGGAAATTCTCTTCCACGAGGATGGAAGTGTTAAGGGTGTAGCAACGAATGATGTTGGAATCGCCAAAGATGGATCTCCTAAGGAAACCTTCGCTAGAGGAATGGAACTGCATGCTAAAACTACAATTTTGGCTGAAGGATGTCGAGGTCACTTATCAAAGCAAATAATGGCGAAGTTTGGTCTGAATGCATCCAACGAGCCGCAAAGCTACGGCATCGGACTCAAGGAAATCTGGGAAATTCAGCCAGACAAGCATAGGTAAGACCTTGTCGCCTGGATTTAATCGTCGTTAACTACTTTAATTTAGCCCAGGTTTAGTAGAGCACACTATCGGTTGGCCTTTAGATATAAACACCTACGGAGGCTCCTTCCTCTATCATCTTAATGAATCTTCACCACTCATTGCTGTTGGGTTTGTAATCGGACTGGATTACTCCAATCCTTGGCTAAGTCCTTTCCAGGAGTTCCAGAAATTTAAAACACACCCGAAAGTACGCGAGATATTTGAAGGTGGCACCAGGATTGCTTACGGTGCCAGAGCATTGAACGAAGGTGGCTTCCAGAGTATTCCCAAACTAACGTTTCCTGGGGGTTGCTTGATAGGCTGCAGTGCTGGCTTCCTTAATGTTCCTAAAATTAAGGGAACTCATTACGCAATGAAAAGCGGCATGATTGCTGCTGAAAGTACGTTTGAAAGTTTATTTAGCGGGGAAACTCAAGAAAAGGCCGGAATCGAGCCTAAATCATATCCAGAAAGGTAAATTATAATTCAAAAACATCTAAAAATTATTTCAAAACTCTTTTCAAAAGAATTAAGGAATCATTTATCTGGAAGGATCTTTACAAAGTAAGAAATGTTCGTCCAAGCTTCCACAATCCCTTCGGTCTCTACGGCGGATTGGTGTTCAGCGGATTTTCTATATTCACCGGAGGACGCGAGCCCTGGACCTTGTCACATGGGGGTGCTGACAACACAAAACTGAAACCTGCAAATCAATGCACACCAATTGAATATCCAAAACCTGACGGGAAAATAACCTTCGATTTACTATCTTCCGTCGCTTTGACTGGAACCAATCACGAAGGCGATCAGCCGGCACATTTAACCCTGAAGGACGACACTGTGCCTGTGAAGCATAATTTAGCCCTGTATGAAGGTCCTGAATCGAGATTCTGTCCGGCTGGTGTTTATGAGTTTGTTGCCAACGATGAGGGTGGAAATATGAAGCTGCAGATTAACGCACAGAATTGTATTCACTGTAAGACTTGTGATATTAAAGATCCTACGCAGAACATTAACTGGGTCGTGCCAGAAGGAGGCGGCGGGCCAGCTTATAATGGAATGTAAATAAACGAGATTAAGATTATGAAAAGGCATTTTCGAAATATTGAACAGATTTTATGTAAGTTTAATAAATTCTAATTTTATATAAAAGAAAACTGTGTTTTTAAATAGAATTATGAAGACATGTGGGGATTTGGGATTATAGATTAATATTGGGAATTTAAGTGGTCAGTAATCAGCGGAATGCGGGATAACATGTAGTGTAATGGCACTGGTAATTATTCTATGACAGAGGATAGGCTAATAAGAAGAAGAAAGAAGAAAGAAAGAAAATTTATGGGTGCGACGGCGAGGGAGGCTCAACCTCCACTGGAAGAATGGCGTAGACCAGGACGCAAAGAGCTTAGGGATATCAAACTGTATGCAACCGGCTCAGAATTGGGCCCGGTGGAACTGTTGCGAGAGGCTAGGACTTGATCCCGGTTGTAGAGCCGTTAAACAAATGTGAATTTAGATATTCCCTTCGTACTCATGTATTCTCTCTGGCTTTGTTCTTACCAAAAATAAAGTAAAATAATTATTCGAACTACAACTCCTCGAATTAAATAATTTTTTCGAGACTACACTGCGATTTAACCAAATCTGGGGCCGGTTCGTGTATGTCGAAAACGAAAATTTATTTTCGTCTCGGGTTCGCGTAAGTCGAAAAAATTGAAAATTTTCGTCTGAAGCCGACGAAAGGCACTCGAAAGCTCTTGGGTTATCGAGTTTTTGCATTAGGACACGAACAATTTTCTTTCGACCTATGCGAACGCTAAAATTTTCGTCGACAAAATTTTTCGACTTCAATTTCTTTTCGTTCGATTATCGTCGTTCGCCATACACGAACCGGCCCCTGGTGCTTAATTCTACAAAGCTTTTGCCAAAGTATGGCACCTTGCTCTGTTGACTCCGCTTCAAGCTATTAATATCGGACTCATTGTTAAAGAGCTAGGTTAAGGATTTCCTTTCTGGGCATTCAAACGAGGTTGGATGATGTTGAATCTAAACCACCGTCTCGTCCAATATCTATGGGCCGTACCCCAGTTACGTACCCCATTCCTAGTGGAGGATCAAAGTGATTTTCATCCCGACAATCGGCAAACGAGGGCACAAAGCGGCAGGACATTTCCGGCCAATAATTATAGCTTGTAATTTTTTGGCCTAAAGACCTTAGAACACATGCTAGACATATACCTCCGTAACTCCATAAAAGGGGTTTCTATGTCTACATCTCACCATGCATATTGCAAAGGCAAATCGGTGGATACAGGTCTTCATGAAGGAGCGCACTCCGTCGAATATATTCGCTAGAATACAAACAGTTTACCGTGGCAGATATCCTAGCCATAGAAAGCGCTTTTACCAACATCAGCACCATGGTCATCCGGGAGGCCATGGCAGTACCCGGGATCCACAATTGAATCAGTCAATTGATCCTCCGCATGCTGGAAGGAGAATATAATCATCCACAGCAGCGGGGTAATAGTAAAGTAAGAAAGTCGTCGTGCCGCGGCATACCTCATGGTGGAGTTTTCTCGCATCTGCTATGGCTCATGGTAATAGAAAAGATTCTAGAAAGACACTGGAAAGCTACAGAATAAAAACATTTCTCAACCAGTGGTATTATGAAGATGGCTCTTGGAAAGATTAGCCGCATGTTCTAACCGCTACGGCTACAGAAAAGATAGCTTTGCCGCTTTTCACCAACACGACTAAAATAACAACCTTTAGCCGATCTTCAAGTAACGGTCGAATCTAGAGTTAACCCTTCTAGCACAGAAGGCGCACTTTACAGCTAAGCATGAAAATCTATATATACATACACATACATACATATATGTATATATATATGTATATATATACATATATAGAGTTTCCCTTCTAAGACAGAAGGCACACTTCCCAGCAGGGCTGAGAAATATTTACCACTGCCGTGGCTCAGCTGAGACATGCAAACATAAAATATTAAAAACATAAAAGATCAAAAACATTAAACAGAGGAGCATGCAAAACTAAAAAGGAAGTGGAGCACGTAGAGAGTCACGCCACATTGAGAAGGGTCCTTTTCAGGACAACTTCACTGGTTAGCAAGCTAAACACACTCCTATTGTTGTTAGTATTTATAAGCATGCGATTAACGGGTTCGAACATGCCATAATTGGTGTTAGAGGAATTAATGTGCAAAAGAGGTTCACCTCTCAGGTTGTAGTTATTCACTCTAAATGACGCGCGGTTTCTTAAGAAACCAGAGTCCACCTTGTCATTCATCAGTCGATGAACGAATATAACGTCAGCGACCTCGCGGCGCTTATGAAGGGAGCTTAAGTTGAGCAATTTAAGTCTGTTCTCATAAGGCGGAAGAGCTAGTGGGTCATCCCATGGGAGGTGGCTGAGTGCAAACCGGACGAACTTCCTTTGAACCGATTCGATTCTACTAACATGGGAGGAGTAGTAAGGAGACCATACCTGGGAAGCGTAGTCAAGCAAAGGCCTAACCAAAGATACGTACAGGTGTTTAGTGACGAGGGGGTTGTTGAACTCTTTGGACCATCTTTTTATAAATCCCAGGACTGAATTGCCCTTGGAGGAGATATAATTGATGTGGGTGGAGAAATCCAACTTACTTTCTAACCTAACCCCAAGATCGATTACAGATTCAGTACGGGAGACCTTGTTGTCAAGGAAAGTGTAGTCATAAGTTATAACACCACGTTTCCTACAAAAAGTCATGATCTCGCATTTACTAATATTAAGCACAAGGTTGTTGTTGGAACACCAAGAATAGAAGGTGTTTAGATCTGCTTGCAGAAGTTTGCAATCCTCTATACTCCTTATGTGGCGATACAGTTTGATGTCATCAGCGTAAATAAGGATTTTACAGTGCTTTAGCAGTGTAACAATATCGTCAATTGATAAAATAAAAAGAAGAGGGCCAAGATGGCTGCCTTGCGGGACTCCAGAGGACGCTTCGATATTCTTCGATTTGACTCCGCGGAATAGAACCTGGTAGGTTCTATCGGCTAAGTACGACTGGAACCAATCCACAAGGGCATGCGGAAAGCCTAATTTCTTTAGTTTAAGAACTATAATAGAGTGGGAGAGCTTGTCGAAAGCCTTACTAAAATCTGTATAGACACAGTCAGTTTGGCAGCCAGTGACAAAGCCTCTAATTGTGTGTGAAGAGAACTCCAGTAAATTAGTAGTAGTGGAACGGGCTGCAAGAAAACCATGTTGGTTTGTTGAGATAAGCCTCTTGCAGATAGGGGCGATAGCAGAATAAATAATAGATTCGAAGAGTTTTGGTATAGACGATAACTTCGCAATTGGCCTATAATTAGATATTTCGTTTTTACAGCCTTTCTTATGGACGGGTATTATAAAAGAGTTCTTCCATAAGGTTGGGAAGCGCCCTTTATTTAGGGATTTTTGAAATAAACATAGAAGAGGAGACAGTAGGGCCCGTGCACAGGATTTTAGAACAGCTGGAGGGACTCCATCAGGGCCGGACGAAAAGTCTTGTGGAAGTTCATTTATATGCTTCGAGATATCATCCCTGGTTATAGACAGGGAAAAGTTTTGAGCCGCTTGGATTGCATTGATATGTCGAAAATTGTCTTCATCTGGTTGGAATACAGGGGACGAGAAAGATTTGAGGAAGAACGATGCAAAATTGTCACAAATTTCTGCTGAATTAGAACTAAGGGAGTTCTCGTATTTCATGGTGTAAGGGTAATTATCAACTTTTTTCTTTGTGTTGATAAATTGAAAGAATGCTCTGGAATCACCAAACACTTTACCTTCCATGTTTCTGAGGTACTCTTTATAGAGGGTTTCGGAGAGAGCATGAAGTTGGTCATAGCAATTGAGAAATGCATCGAAACTCGCAGTGTCTTTCTTCTTCAGGTAGTTTTTCCAGAGTTTATTCTTTAGGTTTTTGGTACGTCTCAACTCGTTGTTGTACCACGGTGGGGATGATATGGATGATTTTAACGGCTCGATAGGTACACAGGATGCGAAAGTTTCATACAGGACGGAATAAAATCTGGCTACATCGACATCCAACTCATTAGGTAAGAGCAACCAATTGAAATCGACCGAAGTGAGCTTGGATGACAGTTCCTCAAGGTTGGCTTTTTTAAAGTTAAAGGTAAAAGTTGGCTCCTCTGGGATTGGCTTATTGTTAAAGACAGAACAATAGCTCAGTAGGAGAGGAGGGTGATAATTATCGACAGGTGACAAGACAATTGAGCTAGGCTCAACATTCATGTTGTCTGAGTCGGAAAAGAATACAAGATCTAGCCGCCTTCCTAAAATATTATTCACACCGCTCATTTGGCACAAGCCGCAGGAAAATAAGGAATTCAGAAAGCTGGATTCCTTAGAGTTAAGGTTGTTTCCAGGAAGGTAGTTATCGTCATCATCGCACGATACCCATTTAACATTGGGTAAGTTAAAATCACCTACAAGTAGGAGTTCATCTTTGGAATCCATCATATCTTGGATATGATTTATGCAAGCGATTAGAATATCATAGAGATTTTGACCTCTATCGTCAAGAGTGCTGAACATATCTGGTGGGATGTAACAGCAGATTAAGAATAAGTTGTTATGAACAAGGGAGACTTTGAGAGCGAGGACCTCAATGTCTAAAGTGTTGGAAAAATCAGGAAGCGTTATTAAGCAACAGTTGAGAAGGTTACTACATGCAAGTAGTACACCACCTCCACGAGCCTCCGAGTCAATATATCTATCCCTCCGAAAAACTTGGAAGGAAGAGTCGAAAAGTTCGGCATTAAGAATCCCACTGTATAGCCATGTTTCTGTAAAAGCGATTATATCGAAATCACTGGCCGAAGTCGACAGAAACACATCTTGGGTTTTAGATCTGATTCCCCTCACATTTTGGTAATAGAGGGAAAGCGTCTTAAGTTTTTTGAAACTTGTAGAGTATCAGGAGTGCGCTGCTCGCGCGTGCGGGGGACAAAACATTTTGAAAAGGCACCAGGAGGCCAGAACGTGGGGTCTAAAAGCTTTTCAGCGGTATTGGGCGGTGCAGTCAAGATGAAAGACGCAACCGGTTTGGAGACATTGCTGATCTTCCTGCAGGAGACTGTAGCAGGATTAATAGTTTTCCCCATTAGGTATTCTTTAATTGCCTCGCACGTAGTTTCTGGGGAGAAACGCGAAATGAAAATAGTTCGTGGCCTGGGTACCGTTGTCAGATTAGTGCAGGTTACCGGAGACTCAGCATCTCCAGTGCCCGACGGTCCAATGATACTAATAGAAGAGGTTGATGCCGCAACCGGTTCTGGGATATAGTTTGAGCCCATTGGAAGTGAGGGTGCGCGGATAGACGAGCTTAGATAGGGGTTTGCAGTAACAGCATCCGTAACGTTAACTTTACGACTGCGTTTGCGTTTTCCATTCTTTCTACGGGCTTTCTTGTGGTCATGAGCCAGGCTGGGGGCAGTCTCCACCGAAGTGCCCTTTTCAAGTGTTATGACCGGGTCGTTCAGGGCTGTGGTGTTAAGAGCAGCTGCATCATCCGCCGTTAGAGAAACAGCTGTGGGACAGGGTGTAGAAAGAAGCTGCTCCCCTACCTGCGAGGCGTCATAAGATACTGGCGCCACCGAGGGGGAGTTTATTCTATCACAAACATTTTCAAATTTTAGCGATAGAGAACTCAAAGCTTATCCCAGTTAGCTAAGTATTTGGGCCTTGTTCTGAACCCAAAGTTGAATTGGAGGTTGAATATCGAAGAAGGTGCAAGTGAAGGCTTTCTATACCTAAAAAGCAGACTTTCGGCAAAAGATAGGTTTGCGGCCGCGCATGGTTCTGGACGGCAGTGATTAGACCAGTGTTGACAATAGGCTCCGCAGTATGATGACCCGCTCTTAACAAAGATTGTAACAAATCAAGACTGGATCAATTCCAAGAATAGCCTGCCTCGGAATAACGGGCACCAAGTGTACAACTCCGACAGAAGCACTCAACATAATCCTCGATCTTCTGCCACCTGATTAATACATCAGAAGGGTGGAGAAGACCTACGGGCACAAAAATATACTGCACTCTCTACCTTAGGAAATGGTGGTAGGGGCCACTGACTACATGGTGGCAAAATTAAATTTTGGCAGTGACCTCAATATCCGGATCCCGGAATGAGAAGATTTCCAACCTGACAAGAACCATGATGTTTTTCTGTAATAGACGGATCAATATTATAGTCTGGTGTAGGTGCATCGATTAATTTGCAAAAATGCTACCTCCTGCCTAACTTAGCCAGTGTTTTTAAGGCCTTTAGTTTCCGCCCGAACACCTTATAAGCTGGTCGCTCATTGCCAGAAGGAGCTCTTTTCACTGGCCGGGAGGTACAACAAGAACATCGAGGGCTATGAGAAGACAGATGAATTGGCCAGGCTGGAGAAAACTGTCTCAGGCACACCGGTGGAGACTGTATAGAAGCATCTGTTCCATATAACACCCACTGTCGTAGCTGCTGAGAGGAACATGTCAGTGCATAGTATAAAGGAAAAAAGTATTTTTAATTAGAAAATAAAATTTATGCAGCACGTTACCATGGCATGAGTATATTATAATGTGGTGATTGATTAAACACATAAAAGCTTGCAATGTAGTCGGGGCCTATGTAAGGCTTGGTCTTGTAGACGAATACGCCGTCTTAATCTTGCCCAAGAACCAGACCAAGAATGCAAGAGCAAGACAATTTTTTTATTATCACTTAATAAAATCCTGAATGTGGTTTACTTAAGGTGGTTCCACACATATCCGTGACGTGACGGCGACTTCAGTGTAGCTCCGGGAGCATCAGTGAAAATTAATTATCATTACGTTCTAATGCAATGCAAACAAATTACGAAAGGCGCGACATGTTCCAAGACATCCGATGCAGTGTGGAACCTAAGAATCTGCTCTCCTGGGTCGAACCCTCTCTCTCCACGCTAAATTCCATGATGCACTTGGGATCACACTATTCATATTTCAAAACTAAAATATCGGATGTCATTGAACATTGATCACTGATACGGAAAAATGCGGTGCTGTGTGAATGTCAAAAGTAAAAAATTCATCACGGAAGCCACTGACGCGAAAAGCATTGGCGCCGTGCCGTTACGGATATGTGTGGATCGACCATTATCCGTATTCGATGCACTTTTCTTGGCGATTCAGCTACCTATTATTTTGGTCGTGCGTGCTGCGCAGGCAATTTACGCTGGCCAGGCACGACCCCGTCAGTGAGACAACCGAGCATATTGTTCTGCGGATGCCCGGCTCTGGCCAAAATCACACACCGTGTACCTTTTCTTAAGACCTTTTCTCTCGCTCCTACCTACTCAGGAAAAAACAAAAATTGCATTCACCTTAAAAAAACTCTAATTATTTTTTTTCTAAAAGTTTTATAATATTTATTTTTTTTTATTACATTTACACATTTTTTTTATATAATATTAATTCCTTAATATTTTTTTCTTCATATGTATCATTTTTGTTTTGTTTAAATCTTAATAACTTTTCATATAATCATTGACAAAAAACGTATTTTGTTTTCTTTGTTTTTTTGTTTTTTTTTATAATAAATATCCTTTTTTTTATACAATTTTTACTAGTTTTCATTCAAAATATTTTTTCTCTTTGCAATTTGTTTTTTTGTTAATATAATATAATTAATTTCTTCACCAGGTTTTCCTGCTTCTAATCACTATAATTTTTCTTTTTTATAACAGTTCATTTATAATTTTTTTTTGTCCAGTTCAACTACTGAACTGGATTTTATATCATTTGTGATTTGTAAATAATTTTCTTTATTTTTGTTATCTACATTGTTCTACAATTTCATTCTCAGTTTAACTTGAGGTGCAGCATTTTTCCCAGTTTTAATGCTTTTCTAAAGTATTTTTTGTTTTGTTTTTCTTCGTTTTTTTTTTATCTAAAAACTCTTTTTTTTCACTACCTACTTTCTTTTCGCAAATTGTTGCTTGTATAATAATGTGTATATTATATTGTTTAATAATTTTTTTTTTCATTTTTCAGGCTGTTATTTCATTTCTTTTTTCAAATATGCTTAAAGTAGTTTTTTTTGTGTAATTATCAGGTATTTTTTTTTTCTTGTATAATTTTCTTACATTTAGTGAACAATCGGGGGATTAGGATCTTTCAAGAAAGGAGTATACAATTATTTTTTTTTGTGTCTTTTCAATATTTTTTTTGTTCATAAATAATTTTTTCTGTCCTTGTATTTTTTAAAATTGTTTATAAGCAGTACATCTATGTAATTATATTTTTTTTTCAATCATAGTTTTATTTTCTTTTTAAACAATTATTATTTTATTTATTTATTTATTTTATTTTTTTCACATTTAATCCATCGGCTTAGTTCGACCAAGTAAACACATTGTCTTATTCACATTTATTTATATACTTTTTTTTTTAATAATTGTACATTTAAACATATTATGGTATATAATTTATTAATCCTCTCCTTATTATCTCTCTCTCTCTGTAACATGCTTTATTTTTTTTTTATAACAATTAAGTGTAAAAATTAAGTTTTTTTTATTTTTTGTTTTTTTAATTTTCTCATCAACATTTTGTAAAATATAAATTTTTCTAACGTAACATTTATTTTCTTATCAGAATTTTTGTATCCTTTTTTAAATTTATTTATTTTTTTTTTAACAGGAAGTATTATTCCTTAAATTATATTTATAACATAAATCAACATTTACATACATTTTTTATTTTTTGTTATTGTATTTTCATTTTATTTTAAAGTAAGTGTGTTTGTGTATTTTATGTGCTGCCTTTTGTTTATTTTATATAAACAGTGGAATAAAACAATGAGCTTCGCATGAACATTATTTAGGTATCAATTCATTATTTGTTTTTTAAATTGTTTTACATTATATTTAACATTCGTTATTTTTTCTTTTATTATTTGTTTAAACTGCCATTGATTTTAAGGGAACTTGTTTTATATTTTTTTATATTTACATTGTTTTTTGTTTAATTCTTTTTATTTTAATTGTGCTTTGGTATAATTTAATAATATAAGGCGATCACTGAAAAACATTTTTTAACATAAATTTAAATAAATAATATTTCTAAATAGATGCGCTAAGAATTATATTGTTAAAAGATTTTATCTTGGTCGATCATCAGTCTAATGGGGAAAGTAGCACATTTGTACTATATGAAAACGTTGAACGTGGTAAATATTCCAGGGTGGTGAAAGTATGGTCATAGAATTTCACTTGGTCACTGGTAACCTTCATAAACGAGATCATCAGATTATCATCTTACAAGTAAAGTTGGCGTGGGGCTATGATAAAATAATATATGCCTCATAATTATTCACGCACTTGCAAAAGGGGTCTATGAATAAGAAAAATTCTCTAAAGCAGTTCAACGGAAAGTTAATGCCTGCCTCATGAATGATGTAAAAATCATCCTAGGAGATTAGAAGGCCAAAATAGTCATCACCTATGTAAAAATATTCACAAACCCAACTAAATACCGCTACTGGATCGTAGGCAATACGTGTCTGGATCGTAGGCAATACGGGTCGACACTACCTTGTTGATATTACAGCCCAAAACCGTTTTAAACCCGCAAATCAGGGTTGAGTTAACACATACTCTGTTTATGACTAGGTTCAACCCAAGTTCAAACCAGATTCAACCCAGTTATAAACGGGGGTCGAACGGGGATGAAACTGGGTCCACTTAACTCAACTTAGATCTCCTACTTGGGTCGAGTCGATATTTCGCCTCATATATTCAACTGGACACCATATTCGGTGGTCGAAATTCAAACTCAGCCTCCACTCAACTTTTCAACCTAGTCATATACAAGGTAACACTTGCCTAACACAACAAAACGGCCAAAACATCTACACTCAGCGCGTAGACACTAGGCGGGTGGCAAGAGGCGTCAAAATGAATGTGGAAAATCAATTTCGAGCAAAAAATAACGGCACTAGCGGCAGTTTGTAGCCAGCCAAGTGTAGGTGCTCATCAATATGACTTGAATACGGAACAATCAGGGAGCGCTGACTCCAAGACCGATCGTACATAGCCTTAGGCCATACCCTACCTGGGGTTCTCTTGCCTGTCCATGGGGCACACTGAATTCGACGGAACTCGATAAAACCAGCAATCCCAAGGTGTAAAAAATCGTGCTGACGACTCGGTATCGATACCTTTAAAAACTTTGTGGATGGAACATCTCTCAACGCTCCAAACACTTCAGGGCCTTCTATAGACCCCACATTATCACCCACAAGGTCAGTTGGATATTTTTGAGTCCTTGCGGTAGGGTGTCGAATGTGGGCCCAATGAAGGGACATTTTCAGGATCCCTCGTCAATGACATCAGTCTGAACCCGCAAATCTCCTTCATTAGAAGAAATGAAACTAAAATATAAAGAGGTCAGAATAAAGGAAGAAAGAGCTTGAACAGTATAGAGAACGAAGATCGCACTCAGGGAGACTATACAAGGAGATATAACTCCGTGTTGTCACTTTTCGTTTGATTAATGAGGGCGCCACAGTCACATGTACCCCAAAAAACATGGCGGATTATATTCATCCGGTTCATGGCCAAGTTCGTTAACTATTAAAATATTTTATGTTTACGCCTAACTTGAAAAATCAGCTTCTGATTTTTCGTATTTAACCATTTTATGGATTTTCTAATGAATTTTTATTAATTCCCAATGATTTTTTTTTTGCATTTCGGCTGAAAGTTTTGAAGAAATCGTCGAAATGGGTAAAATTCAGCTAACTTCATGTGGGGCACGTCAGCTTTAGGCGACATCTGTGGCCAAAAATGAACTAGAAGTTTAGTTTCTGCTACGCATCAATTTCCGGTTATTTTCCCCATAAGAGTTATATCTCCTTGTATAGCCTCCATGATCGCACTGCACCGAAACGCTTCCGAAGATTGTGGTATGATGAAATTTACACCACTCTGCCACACACACACAAACTGCAAATGAGGAGGTACGATGAAAGAACATTTTAATGAATCGGTAAATAGCGAACTATCTGAAGAATATCTGACTATGACTGTATCTGCCGCTACCAAGCACGGAAAAGATTATAAAACCAAAAACAAGATCAAAAACAAAAAAGCTTTAGGTACATTCGGGATGCATAGGGAGCTGGTCACAGTATACTTTTTCGCTAAGACGACTTGGCGCGCTTACAAGAAAGGTCTCCAAAATAGACTCCCAAGAGATATTACCAGAACTATGGCCGTCATCACCGGACCGTGGCTGCCAAGTTGGGTATCCCAAACAACGCCTGTTTCGGTAGCTACGGGTATACAAAAGGGAGAGAAACATTTGTTCACAGCAATAATTTCGGAATAATGTTGCACTGTGTACACAAGATTTTCACTTTGAGCCAGGCAGTCGATGGCAAAAGCGTTTCAAAAGTCAATCCAGCAGCTCTTTAAGAAGCTGCATAGGAGGAATAGAACTCTACAAAAACTATGTTAATAAGTAATAGCCCGACACAACTGGTTTGGTTCATCATGCTCAATATAACAAGCCAAGTAAAGATATTCAGAGCAATGTCCGAGCCAATCAAGTTTACCTCCTCTTCAACCTGTTCTTGTTCGATTGCGTCAAGGTAAAGTAGCATTGGATGTGATTAGTACTTAGTTGGGGATCGCATGGTAGAACGACACTCGTGTTTGGAATGGTCTATGTCAAGGGTGGGCAACCTTTTTTATAACATGTGTCAGAATAAATTTTACGTTTTCCGGGGGCCACAGTAATTGACAGCATGGCCGGGATTGTCCACTAAGTTGGTCTAAGTTGAGCTATTTTTACTCGGGTCCTCCAGGCTAAAAAGTCATTTCTTATGTATTTTGATTTTTATGCCAATGCTAACAGAAGCTAAGTTTGCTTCAGTTTACTTCATTCGCTTCTACGTTACTTTTCACTTATTAAAGGCCTTCAAGTTGGGTATCAGTGGCTGTTAGTTAGTTACGGGGGTTAGTTTGACTTTGAGCCAAATCAAACGATTACAAAAAGGATACATGTGATACATGTGGCAAAACACCCGCAATTAATTCAAATTTTTAATGCTAACTTTCCGTTGAATAACAAATTAAAACAGGGTCGTATAATAACTGAGTACGAACATGGTTTTCTGCATAATACAATTACGATTTCGTATTATAAGAAATAATTTTCTGGACAAAAGTTAGAGAGTTTATTACATATAATTTTTAGGAAACCCTCAATATGTAAAAAGAATATACCATTTGCAAGGTCAGGTAGGCTCTTCAACGGCACCTTGCTTTTAGCATACAATTTATGTGCACTTTTAGAAAATTTATGAATGTGCAGCTGCTTTTTTAAACTTACTGTATTTCGATGGAAGAGAAAAATACCATTTTTATTCTTATAACTTTGGTGACCTATCATCGGCATCGAGTTCGTGGGCCCAGAGTCACCTTCCTTAGAAATTCTTTAGGATTGATCATTTTGGCAATAACTATGCGTTGTTACAAGTTTTCTGGAATATCCATTTCTCTCCACTAAATGGCGTTTATATTTAACACTTAAATCTTATCATATGGCAATCAATTTACTTCACTAGCTTCTATACCTTTTCATAAATTTTAAATTACACCATTTTGTATCAAGTCCAAAATTCACAGCTCCTCCAAAATCATACTAAACTAGTCTTCCCCCATATTTAAGCAATCCTAGATTAAAAATACTCGTAAGTATCTATCTAAAAATATTTAAAGCCATGTTTAATAGTATTCCTTCAAATCATAAAAATTCTAACTTGACTAGAATATTATTGTGATCCCAAGACTTGGATTGTAGTTAAATTAATTAAAGCGGTTGAAAAATGAAGCAAACAATAATTCCCAAAGTTGTTTCAATAGAAAGGCACAGTATTTAATAAAAAAACTAAAATAAAATTTAAAAAATTGTTTATAAATTTTCTCATAAATTCTTCACACCGTTTTAGGTGGGTATGAGTGTATAAAAGGTAAAAATCGAATACAGTATAAGAGGCGATCTACCCTGTGTGTGTTTTTTTATAGTGTTCATATATTTTGCCTATAATTAATAAAGTATTTCCCCAAATCTACAATAACAAAATACGTGCGTAGTTGTATATTCAATTTAACTACCAAAGCCAATTAACAAGTTTGTTCTTTTGTTGTTAAATATTTTTGTTTTTAAATTTCTTCATTTCTTGTGTAATTGTTAGTTTTGTTAACATCAGTATTTTTGTTTGTTTCGCTAGTAATTTGGTTAGTAAATGACAGTACACGAGTATTTGTTTATGGCTGTCTTAAATTAATTGTATTTATTTAACCAGCAGTTGTTTATGTTTGTTTATAACTTTTAATTACAATTACATTTTTTATTTTTTGGTTTTTATTGTATATAAATAATTTTTCTTGTTTTGCGATTTTCTTCTTTCTATAATCTCTTTTTTTTCTGTATTAAATATCATTAATTTCATTTAAATATCTTTTTACATAAATAGGCACTGTGTTTAAGGCATCTACATAGTGGAGGTAATTAACATGTATATAATGACACATTTCTCATATATGTATGTATGAATTTATGTATTTTTAGGTGTAATTGTTTTTGTAGAACATTGGGATTTTAGTTTTTTTTATTTCGTTAAATTAAAATGGAAAAATGAAATTATTAATTGAAATATTTTTTTATTTATTTTATTTTTATTTATTTTATTAAAATAAAACATAAATAAAATATTGTTTAATTTTGTAAATATAATAAATAATAATTAATTAATTTGAAGATAAAATAATAATATACATTAATATTAGGGTTACTGTTTTGGTTTCATTTTTTTTATGTAATTTGTTGTGTACATTCAGTTTTTAAAATTTTTTTTTTTTATCTTTTTATCCTATTTGGAAGGACATAGGTGACAAGGGAACAAAAGGCATTTCTTACAATTAGAAATAGTGGAAACCTTTGTGCACAGCTATAATAACTTTTTCTTTGTTATTTTTATTTATCTTTATTTTTTTGTTTCATTTTTATTATATTTTCTCTTATGTACAAATTTACATAATTTACAAATTTGTAAATTTTTTTTTAAATTTTTTCTAAATTAAAAAACATGAATTTTTGTTAAAGTTCTTTTTTAAAAAGAAAATTAATAATGTACAAGTACATTATTTGGAAAAAAAAAACAGTAAAGCACCTTGCTCTGTTTAGAAGGGAGTTGATAAAGTAATGAAATAAATAAATATTGTTAAATAAATTTGCGTGTTTGGAATGCACTATTTTAAGTTGAGTTGAAATAAAGTTAAACTGAGATCAAAACATAACCTCAAATTGGGGATGGGTAAAAATTACGCGCCATGTTTTAGTTTCGTTATAGTTTTGAAACTAAGTACACGTTGCCGTTCTTCTCAGTAGCTGGAGTTCTTGAGGTCCTCTAAACCAGTGCTTTCCAAACCAGGGGGAGCGACCAGCATAAGGGGGCGTTTATAACTCAAAGGAGGGGCACGATTGTTTCGTCTTTTTGACACTTTTTTTAATTTCTATTTAATTTTATTGTATCTGTTGTATTATACATCTCATCACCATCTAGACTTTCGGTATTTCAACATTAAATAACTCTCATATTTTTTAGCCGATAACCGCGATTCAAGTGCACCAAGATGCAATAATAGCGTGCGGCGACGAAGGTTTCTCGAACTTGGAAGAAAAATGGGCCGATGATGGTTTTTGAGCAAACTAATACCTTGGACACACCAGCCTTCTTAATCTTGATCATGTAGTCAGAATGACGTAGACTGCATTTTATTTCCATATCTTTTGTATGGGTCTACGTCATTTTGACGTCATAATCAAAATTAAGAGTGCTGGTGTGTCCTGGGTATTAGGTCCAAACAGTGAACTTCCCTTCGTGCAGTGGTGTTTCGTGAATGACGTATCGGTTCTCTGTTCCCCAAATTTGACAGACTTGTTCAGATGATCGATGCCAAGCTGAAATTTTGATGACGGATGAGGCTCATTTTACACTCTCTGGTCCTAGTAATACAATTCTTCACTTATCTAGGATCAATAATATCAAGCCTCAAAATCTGCTATAGTCTGTCAAGGATCTTCAAGTCAAAGCATCCAGGTAGCCCTAATAAGGCATCCTGCCGGCTGGTTAATGTCAGAATAGAAAATATTTGCTTAGGTCTGGACTTCACCTAGCGGTCGGTGCACCTCCTTGTTCTCCTGGTAGTCTGATACTGTTGACGTTACAGTCTTTGTCGGTTGGTTAGCAGGATTCACTTGTTTCAGGAGGCGTAACACCCCAACAAGACTGTCTCCCGCTAGCCCTGACGGTTGTTATTCACCCGGCTTACTGCATAATCCTCATGCATCCACCAAACTACCCTTAGCCTTTCATATTCTTTGTCTATCTTCAGGTCAAGGTTACTACTAGACACTGCACCATGAGTTGAACGACATGACAGACTAGTGGTACAAAGTCTGATTCCTGAGGTTGACCATGCCCCAGCCCCATAAAAAATCGAATCATGTTATCCAAACTGCTGCAGTACTAGACCATGGTTTTACCAGTGTTGTCATAAGATTTCCAGACTCAGAGAAATAGTACTCCAAACATTTTCCTGCAAGGAAAATTATTGAATTGAGATCCCAAACTGGATGACATCGGCCTCTAATCGAGGCAGGTAGTGAAGGTTAGAGAGAGAAGTTGCGAGAGGTAAAAACTGTATCCCAGTGGTAAATCCGAATAATTACGTAATTAAATAAAATAGGGCGTGACAAAATGACTGGAAGAAAGAGACGTTCTCTTATGTCTGTAATATAGCATTCGAGAACATAATGAACTCCAAAAGTCTATCCAGAACATGCGAATAATGGTACCATTTAAGGAAGGTCCTTATTACAGTTTTTTCACATTAAATTCATCTATTTTCAAATCAAATTAATCCTTTTGCAAATTAAATTCATCCTTTTGCAAATGAAATTCACCCGCTTGAAAATTAAGTACTTCTACTTACTATTACTAGCTTGAACCCGGTGCATCTCGCTGCACCCATAAGCTAATAGTATGGCGTGCGCCAAAACAATTGGGAATCTCAGAATCGCTTTTCCATTGGTAATGAGAGTCTAAATCCTTCAACGAAAGTACATTCGGAAAGAAAAGCGTCACTACGTTCGTTTAAAAACCCAAATCACTCGCTCATTTATATTCCCAATCACAATTCAACGGTGGTCAGATGGAGGGAGTGATGTTGCCGTAAACGAATTTTGAAGGGGAAATTACAATGCACGTGCGCTTGTATTTTATCCATACACGAAATGTTAATGTGTGTAGAATTGTCATTTCCTTGCACTAAACTTGATTTTGAAAAAGACTTCCTCGATGGCCTTCAGCATTGGACAATTTGGTGGTAGAGTGTATCTTTTCTTACCAACAAAATGTATGAATAGTAATAGATTATGGTGTGTCGGGTTTGATTGCACCTGGATTTAATAACATTATTATAGAAGTACTTAATTTTCAAACGGGTGAATTTAATTTGCAAAAGGATTAATGAAAAATCTGTACTAATGAAGGAAGCATTCAGGTACGATGTAGCAAGTGTTCTATTGTAGATGAAGAAAAGCTCAAGTATCTAGAAGCTGATGTATTTGCTGAAGATAATGTCACAACAGAAAAAGTAAAGAGAAGAATTTCCCTAGCGAGGACGACCTACTTCACACTAGAACTCTATCAAGAAAAACTATAGCCCCTTCTCCTCTACTGATAAGATAAGCAATGAAAAAAACTTTGTACAATATTCGAGGTGATTCAACAAAAAGGTTTTTATATAATAAAGTATAAGAGTGGATATAATGATTAATAGAACGTAGAACGTAATGTTACGAACTGCAAAAACCAGTCCAGAGATTGAGAAACAAAATGCATTTTAAAAAATTATCTTTTACTCCTTTTTCCATTCATAAAAAAAAAATTTTAAAAAGGGAATAATAAAAACATTTGGGTAAAAAATAAAAACAAAAAAATTCTTCAAGCGAAACATAATTTTTATTTTTAAAAATAAAAATATATCTTAAAACAAAACGACTATTTTCTTTTTTTTTTATACTTGTATAAGAAATAATAATTTTATAAAATTATTGAGTATCAATTTACTTTTAACGAAATAATAATAATAAAAAACAAAAAAGATTTATTTATCTAAATTAAAAAAATGACTAAATCTAAATATTTATGTAAAAACAAAATAATATTAATAATAATAATAATTATAATAAAATATTTACGACGACCAGAAATACACAAGAAAACACAAAAATTAAAATCTAATAAAAAAAACTTTTTGATTGTTTGTTTTCTACATTTCTATTTTTTGTAATAGGAAATTTAAAATAAAACTTCGTAAAAATATATTAATTTGAAAAATATAATAGAAAATAAGACACACATACTAACATAATTTTTTAAATAATTTTAGTAATTATTTGGTGTTTACTGTTTTTTTAAACTAATTTACTTGCTTTGAAATAAAATCAAAATTATTTAAAAGTTTCTTTTAAATTGACTCGTTTATAAAACGAGTGTTTTTTGTTGTTGTTATTAAAATGTGTGTGTGTGTAGTTTTATTAATTAATTATGGTAAAATATTTATTTTGTTTACTACATATTACTTGTTTTCTTTCCTTTTGTTAGTTTTACTTTAATAATATCACGCAAATTTAGCGGATAAAATAATATTTATGTTTTTGTTTAAAAACTAACTCTTTGATTTGTTTTATTCTATTTCTAATTTATTTATTTATTTTTATGTGTTTTGCTCTTTTACAATAGAAGTACTATTTTTTTTTTATTTTGTTCTAAGGTGGTTGTGAAATGTGGATGATGATATATTATAGAAATTTATGAGACTGTTTCATATTATTTGAACTTTTACAAATTTATTATCAACAACATAACAAAGATCCCATAAGTACGATTGCACATGCGTTTTTTTTACATTTATGTTTTCTTTTTATCTGATTTGTTTATAAAACATTTTTTTTCTTTTATAATAAAACATTCATAAATTTATACACATAATTCCCATTTTTTTTATACAATATTATACACATTTAAAACCATTTGTTTATATCATTTTTGTTTATTTTTTTTTGAACACGAAACTTAAAAACAAAATTTTGTTTTATATTTTTAAACAATTTTATATTTTATAACATTTTCTGTACGGCTCGGAACTTTGAGAGCGTGCTTTATTAGTTTTCTTCTTTCTTTTTTTTTTTGTACAAAAGTAAAGTTACAAAATTGTAATTTTTTTTTATTTAATTTACACAAATTGGTTGTTTTCAGGGGTTTTTGCGATATACATTTAATTTATTCAACATTTTTTTTTTATAAAATGTTACATGTATAAAAAACAAATATTCATACTTCCGTATTACACACCTGGATATTACTGAACTAGTGAAATTTTAACGTTTTAATTAAAATTAATTAACAATTAATGCCTGTTTAAATAAGCATAGATATATCTTTGATTATTTGAGTAGGTTTAGTTTACTAAATATTAAATGTGAAATATAAGTCCTTTATATCAGACCTAATAAAGGTTGTAAAAGGGTTCGATATACTTAGGAAATATCTTTCGGTGGTACCTTTCGACATTTACACTACTAAGTTCACTTATATTCAATGTCAGTGAAAAATTTCCTACCAATGCCATTAATGTAATTGCAAACATTATTCTTATTTGAAATGGTCATCAAAGAATAATTACTAAAGTGGAGTGGAAAAATTGTATTTTTACAACGGCTAGGTCATACCTGCAGAAAGTTTGCATTTTAGCTTACAAACCTTCCAATCTTTAGTTTTGGTCCATTTTAAACACAAACAAAACTTCCACACAAGTTTTAGAACGCAACTTATCATGTAAACTATAAAAAGGACATTTTTAATGTACCAGCTTTCATAGCCCCAAAGCCGACTGTTCTAATTTCTTATGTTGCATAGCTTGCAATACGGTCTTAGGCCTTAGATGGTCCTGTGGATGTTCAGAGCTGTAGTTACCCAATTCTCAAGTAAAGCGAACCAGTATAATGCGATCTATAATGTCATAAAGTTGGGAAGTATAAAGAGGGTGGCAACACCAGGCGAAAAAGGGCCATGAGAACATGCTCCACGAACGCATGATTTTTCCTGCACTTATACCACCCAAACTTCACCTCCAACATCTATCCTTATCTAGTGTCTTCAGACCGAGAGAATGCGGCACGTGTACCTCAAAAGCCTACGGACCAGCTGCCTGAAAGTATGGTCGCCTTAACCACGGACTGACTTTCAGCCAGGACTTCTCTATCGAAATGCCCTTAAGAAAAGAGTGGCGAAACGGAGACGTCCTGAGCAAGATCAATGTTCGAATATTCTCCGGCAGCACCGAGACGTTAGAGGGCATCGGGGCAGGGATTTATCTAGAGACATAAACAGTTCACTGTCCTGGGAACTTTAGATGCACGCTAGGATTCAGATTCTTACTTTTTAATCTATCGTCAAATGATTATTCGGCTTTTTTGATGATGGAATTACAGAAGTTTCTAAACTTACTATCGTGAGACGAAGTGACTCATTTGGGAACTCTGTACGATCTGTGGCCGACGACGTCTTTAGCTTTAAGTGAGTTTATATATTCCCCATTGAACGATATATTCGTCCTGAGCCTTATAGATTTGGTAGAGTAGGGAAATAAACAAACGCACTCCTGCCCATGTGACACAGAGAGCGGTAGAGTTCACATGTAGAAACACAAATCCCAGTCTGTGGCTTGAAAAAAGCGAATAAGTCTAAAGCAGTTGACCGAACAGTTTTTTTTGGAACTATGTTGGTTGGGATGGAAGGTAGATATAGAAAATTAGCGCTGACTTGTGGTGGTGGTTCGAAGCACCTAGGGACAAATCTACTTCAACAGTATACCATGTTGGGTGAGAAGTAAGAAATAGATTAAGACGTCCCTCCCGGAGGATAGTTTACAATTTGATGTTAATTGAAGGGTTGTAAGTCTAAAGGGTCTAAGTGCCAAAAAATCAAGTCAATATTTTTACGAAAATACAATCTACGTGGCAAGCCTAATAATATCCAAATGGGTCAAGGTGCCTGTTTCTTTTAAAATTTTACTTACACGCAAAAAAAATTGTGGCGGGCCGTAAGTGCCAACGTGTTTTTTATTATGTTTTTTGTTATATCTCCAAATAATAAAATTGGCACTTAGACCCTTTAGACTTACAACCCTTCAATTATTGAAGTTTGTTCAGCGTCCTTGACGGAAACACTGATGCACCTTTTGAAAGGACACGTCATTCCTAATAAACATTACCCAAGCCGTAGATCTTACTATTAGGCGTTGCGTTAAGCTTAGACTTCGACATAAAACCAGAAGATATTGAGCAATCCCAAGAAAGTTGGATACATTAATAAAACTTAAATACTTTTCACTCAAAAATTCCGGCAATTAAATTCCAGGCTAAGATCACTCATATCTGTTATTTCTAAACTCGATAGCAACCAGTTCCGTTCCGATAGAAATCTTTAACAAAATATTCAAAGATCACATCAACCTAATTGAATATCACTTTTTTTTAGTAATATGTATACTAATAAATATAATAGGATCATCAACATCTAGTACATTGTTTCCAAAGTTTGGGAGGCGTACCCCCAGGAGTACTTGAAGAGTTTAGATGGGGTACGCGAACCACGATTTCGCTGCAACAAGAAGCCGTTGACTTGCAGTATTAACAAGAAGTAGAAATCAAACTAGCCTAATTAACAACAGAGTAGGAGGGATTAAATATTCATCTCTTAGAAATTAGCAAGATGTGATCTAGGAAGAGTTAAAAAATACCATAGCAATTTTTGCCGTTAACCGAGCTACAATGTTGTAAAGCGCTACGTTACAAATATTTAGCAGTGAATGCTTTACGAGTATGACCAACCAAACAATAATGTTAATAAGGAACTTTTTTATTTTATGTGGCAGTGCTAAGCTCAGGAGTCACCTTTTGTACTACTAGTCCGTCATGTCTAGCAGTAAGCTTAGTACGGGGAGGGGTGGGGGGTATAGGTTAAGGGTTAAAAGGTACGGGGGGGGGGGTATTGAATAAGGTGGTGATGAACCCTGCGTTTGAACTCTTGGATGTTGTAGGAGCTCGGAAATACTGACTGCGAGAGATTATTCCACACTGGAGTTGTTCTATTAACAAACGAATTCATATCTTGTTGAGTGCGTGAAAGGGGTAGTTGCAGATGAAGGGAATGAGACGAGTGGGCTAATCCACAATGGCCACAAAGAATAGGTTGAAGGTTAGGCAAGAACAACAATTGATATAGATCATCTCGCTTTGGACTGGCAGATCAGAGAAAATTGAAAAAATATGTAGAAAGTTAATAATAATTCAAGTTGAAATTGCAATTTTCTTAATTCTATGTAATGCTCTTACTATTCTGATGGATGAGCTTCACTTCGAAAGCAAGCTCTCTGTGATCTGAATAGGCAATATGAATCTTCGACTAACAATATCACACCTTAGTATGAATAAATTAAAAGGCAAGTATTATAACACAATGAAAAAAAAATTTAAATTTACTATAAATTCAATTCTATGCCCCAACAAGTACTCCCATAACCCTGAGAGAAAAAGGCATATCTCTGCCTTAAATTTTAAAACAAACAGCAATACAGATTCATATAAAACAAAAACTTCTTCAACCCCCAAATAAACAAAGAATATATCTATCATCTGAAACAATTACAACTGATTTTTAATAAACAAACATACGCTAAATTTCAGTAAAGTGTTTTTGAAACAAGTGTTTTGGTAAATAGAAAAAAAAAATTATATCAACAGATTTTTTTTTACATATTTTATAAATATTTATAACAAACAGATTTGTTTTTGTTTTTTTTAGTAATTTAAGATGAGGTACAATTTATTTAATATAATTCACTTTATCCAAAAAAATTAAAATAATAATAATTTAAACTGTTCCAATAATCAATATCTAGTTATTTGTTTTATTCACAGCAAATTACTGACAAAATATTTAATTTTTCATATAATATTTATTTTTCCCAATTCTCCATTTATATTTTTAACATAATTTTCATATTTTTTTTAAACTTTATTAAATCTTCATTTTTGTTTTTGTATCATCATCTTAGAAAGCTTTAGCAATGTTTTCGTTTTTTTTATTCATTTTTTTATATGTATATTATATAAATTTCTACTTTTTGTAAATTTCATTTTGTTTTGTTTCATATTTATTCTTGTCCTTCTAATATTTTTCATTAATGGCGCATGCTTTTCTAAAAAGCTAATCTAAATGGCACTTTAGTGGCTTTTTTTAAATAGGTTTCATTTTATTTTTTTTTTTTTTTGTTTTTATATTTTTCTTCACTCCTTTCCTACTTCAACTTATATTTTATGTTCCTTTCCTAAATATTTGTTTTTAAAAATGGGTCGGTTTTTTTTATTTAATTTTTATATTGATCACAAGGAATTTCTTTTTAAACATTTTTATTGCAATCGTGTTAATTAAAGGTTTTAATAATAATTTTGAATGTTTTTAAAATGGCGTGTAACTTTGAAGAAATTAAACATAATTTTTTTTATATTTTAAATTTCAATATTTTAAACTGTATAAGATAAGGTAATAAACAAAATGGGGTGATTCCGCATGAGCGTACACACGACACGACAGAAGTCGGCTGCAAAGGTGGTTTATTGGGAAGAGGATGAGAGAGGGCGATAGAAAGTGTGACCATTCCCTCGTCCTCTCTTATCCCCTTCTCCATAAACCACTTTTGTAGCCGACTTTTGTCGTGTCGTGTATGCACTCGTACACACGACACCATAATCGACTCTTCTCCATAATCCACCTTTGCAGCTGACTCTTGTCATGTCGTATGTGCGCCCATGTGGAATGGGTGTGATAACGTTTTCTGAACAGTGTTTTAGCTCACCAAACAAAAAAATCATATTTCCTAAAATAAATGTCTGGATGGATCTTTAGGAAATGAGCTTTAAATGTGATTTTGTAAAACCATGCTTAAGTTGGATTTTAACACCATTCTATTGCACTTACTTCAAGCTTCAGCAAGATCCTCAATCTATTTTAAAAATTTTAGTAAATAGTATCAAAAATATTTATACGAATTAGGAGTATACAATGGGATTCTTTTACCATGAAATCTTCACGGTGAAGATATTAAATACGCTGCGAATTGCTGGATACGTCAATTAATGTAAGTAGTCCATCGATAGGATACATTATTATTTAAGAATTTGCGAAGATTTTAAGATTTTTATGAATTTATTAAGTGAAATTTATAAAAAGAAAAGACCTGAAACCATAGAAGAGATTGCTAAAGGCACAGAATCACAGAGATTTGTTTAAATACAATCAAAATTTTATGAAATACGCTATATTCGTAATTGGAGAATTATATTTCCATTTTTAGATATTAAACGTTAAAATAGTTCCATCTGATAATTAGTTCCCTCTGATAAACGTTCTTCTACTTAGTCAGATCAGCCCGAGTAAAAATAAAACTCATCCATCTCAACTGCAACTGGCACACACGGACCGCACAAATACACACGCACAAACGGGTGACCAAAAAGGGTACCAATAGGCCGGCTCTGATTCGATTGCGTAAGTCAAGCAGCATTGGACGTGGTTAGTACTAAGTCGGAGGACCGCTTGGTAAAATGACACTGGGATTTGGAATGGTCTATGCGGTCCATTTAAAGATGTTCATATCTGTAGCTGGAGCGTGCATACCTCCAGCGGCGAATTTTTAGATTTTCAAGCTTGGCATAACCCAGGCGCATTTACTCGTTATGCTTGTTGGATACTTATATACTTTTCAGAAAAATAAGCAACTAAATTATTTTTACTCAAGCAATCAAGAAAATGTCCCTGTTGATTGGGTTGGTTATTTGTCTGCGATCGTCGAAACAGAATAATGTGCTTGTCTTGCATAATACTAATCGTATGAGTAACGTAGAGTACCGATATCAGCGAAGCTGTGAAGTGGGTTGAAGTGGATTGCCATTAGGTCATTTATAAAAATAAGAAATAGAGCAGGCGACAGAATTGATCCTTGGATGACACCAGCAGAGATTGTGTGAGGTTTAAATTTGACGCCATTCAGCATTACTTTAATTGAACGAACGGAAAGGAAACTCACGATCCAGCTCTGTAGAAACGAATCAAAACCAATAGCTTTGACATAACCCAGTAGAGATTAGTGTCATACTTTTTCGAAAACCCTGGAGATATTTAGAGCAACTGGACAAGACTTACCAAATCAATGCTTGCTTTGGTAGAGGAATTTTGTAAGGACATTTAAAGATCGCCAGTAGATATTTTTCGTACGAAGAAAACTACCAGAGTTCCAATATCCAAGGTTCATCGCCATCATATTAACACATATTCGAACCGCGTCCGACCCGAATGACGGTCGTGTGTCGGACGACACATGTAGAGAAAATATACAGGTAAAAATTTACCAGTCAGTCCCCAGTTTTCCGTGTCCACACCGTGTCAAACTAATTGAGTTTATTTTTACGCGGACAGGGTGTTGATGCGGTGCGAATATATCTGTCCCGAACTTGTCGTCTTGTTATGCAATAACTGAACTGGTCAGCTGAAGTTGGCTGAATCTACCTACTTCTTAAATGGTTGTGTTGCGGGAATAATTTTATTGTACAATCAGGCAATCTTTTATTTCACCAGAATAGTCGCTATGATAAAAATAATAAAATTTTTCCAGGACAGACCTGAAGCGATTGTGTGTCAGTTTTTCAATGAATCAATGAAACAGCAAATGATGTAATCTCCAATTAGTTTAAGGGCGCAATTTTTTACCATGTCAAGCCATGCTAAGCTGATTTTCGATGATTTCCCCCCAATGCAACGGATTGAAGAGTACGACATCACCTCGTATACAATTCTTTTATTTGGGCCGGGGTATCGAAAACAACATAATCATAGCTCGATAAGGAAAAACATTGTAAATTATTACCACTGGTTTAGAAATCCGAGATTGTCGAATCGATAGTCTAAATATAAGAATAATCTCATGAGACTGAAGTTGGGGCCTTATTCAGTAATGCTTTCAGCTTTCAATAATGCAGTTGCGCGTATTTGTTTTTGAATTAGTATTACTGAAAGCACCGATGATTTGTTCAAAATTTCAACCTGCTTGGGACGTTTGCGCAAATCTTGGAACTTTGTTTGTACTATCTGATTAAAGAAAATGAGAAATTAATGTGTCAAAATTGAAATGCCGTTCGTAGCGTGTTCTCAGTATACTATATACAATAAAAATGAATCCGTTTCCGTTGGTCACGCCATTACTTGTGAATGACTTTAGAAAATGGCGCAGAGAACTGGATAATTTCAGAAAACTTAACGGCTAATGTGTGTATGTCCGTATGTTCGCAATAGGCTTCCACACCGTGCACCCGATCTTGATGAAATTTTAACTTTGTGCTATTTACAGTAACAGAAAAACACATAGGCTATTCTATTGCTTTCTAAAGCCATTCCTAGGAGGCGCTGTCATCGAGAGCTTCGTTGAAAATTATAATTATGACCGAAATTAAAAATGGCCGCGAAAATATCTTTGAATCTGCCAATTTTGTTCCAATTCCAATCAAGGTGGGTATCTAGGGGTTTAAAGGTTGCAAATAACGAATTTATGATCGAAGGTTATAAATTCAAAATTTCTGGGTCAATAGGGCCGACAAACTTTGCCAAATTGGTGTCATTACCCGGTTAGCTGAATGTAGTTTGTTCAATAGAGTTACTCTTCTAACACAGAACGTGCACCTCTCATCTGGCCTGAGAAACATTTACCACTTCTCAGTGGCTCAGCTAAGACATGAAGACATAAAATATTAAGCAACATATAAGAGCAAACACAAAAAGGGAGTGGGGCACGCAAGGAGTCACGGCACATTAAAAAGAGTCCTTTTAAGGACAACTTTACAACTCTTGAAATCCTAGCTACAAATGAAAAAAAAATGAACATATTATATCCTGAAACTCTCCAAGTAATCGGTTAAGAATTGATTAACAAACTTTTTTTGGAAAGATGGTAAAGAAATGTGGGATTTATATACAATAAATGAGAACTAAAGAAACCCTCCACCTCTAAAATTTTAGGTAAAAGAATTCTGCAACACGGGAAGTGACTGGCCTCTGCGTAAACAAATCAAACCTGGGTCAGTCACATTGCAGATAAGAACCCAGGGGCCAAGCAGTGGTTCCTTTATTTTACTCCAATGGGTGTAGCAAGGTACAATGGTTTCCAGCTAGTTAAATATGTTTCTAGCTTGCGCAACTGATTAACCTAATATTTTCTCTTTTGCAAACATGCTTTTAATCAGACAAGCAAACATGCAATTATAAAAAAGCTCTCTATTTTCAAGGCAAAAGAATAGGTGGGGCTCGAATATACATAGTATAGTTGTTTTCAAACGTCGTGACATCCCGCGCATGTTCCCCAGCCAAGCTCTTAAAAATGTGCTTAGACAAAAGTTTCATTTAACTCCTCCTATCAAATCTCTTGCTGCCATGTAATCAGTCGCGACTGCGTATTGCCAAAGGAAGGTGTATCTTTCTGGGACTTCAATGATTATTTAAAAAATTTACAAATTATGACTGAAAAAAACCCGTTTTTATATATATTTTTTATTTTAAGGTTTTTGTATTTTACACATATGCTACAAAAATAAATTGTAGCAATTTCTACTAAAAAATACGAAATTTGTATTTTTATCACTTTGATTACTTGATTGTTGACATTTTCCGCCAGTCGCATACGCGCTTCTGCTTGGTTGGAGGTTGTATTGCTTGCGGCTGCGTAGAACTCTCAATTTATGAATGAAAATGCTCATATCTTTAAAAGAAATTTTTCCAGCAATAGGGAATCTTACGCAAAGGTCAACTCAGATGGCGCCACCGAAGTATAACGTAAACACACAACAACAACATAACAGCAACAAAAATATGATATCCATATACTGATCAGTCCTAAATCCTATTTTAATATGATCTTCAGACCTAAAGTGATCTGGACAAAGTCTTGAGTGCTTTGTGCCCTTAAACTTTTTTCAACGCACAGCTATTTCCCATAGCTCTCGTTTGTTTTTAGGAAATAAATGAACCCGCAATATTAGTCCATCCAAATACACAACACTGATGCATATTTAATAGAATATAAGATTTTATCATTGAATAACCGAAAAATCAGGATAATCAAGAACTGTCTGACAGACGGGAGATAAATGTCACTTAATGTTTACGTTATAATACATTGGCGCCCCTAGCGGGAGTAATTTCCAATAAGGTTCCCTATTCTTTTAATTTATTTTAAATTTAGGGATGAGAAATATTTAGCATAATTATAGTAAAATTATGCTTAGGACGATGGATAAACTGACTTGGTTGAGCAGGAGTTTTACATGTATTTAAAAGCTCTGCTCAACACATATAAAGATTAATTAACTTTACTCATTCGGCATGCGCGCATCCCCTCCCAAATTATTTTGTTGAGTTTTTTCTGCGTTTGTTGCCGTTTTAACTAAAAAGCGGGGAAATGATAGAACAATATTTATAAAATTTGGCAATGAGGTCGCAGAACTGTTCAAATTTTTTGTGTCACGGAGTTTGAAAAAATCTATACTAGTAGATTATAGCCAGTAATGTGGATATGAGGATATTGGACCAATACTGTATCGAGAGTATATCAATAGTTTGAATAATAAGAGATTTTATATTTGTTATTAGCCCAAAACCGTAATATGGTGACAAGATTGTGCTGAGAATGGATTCATCCTAATAGCACAAAATCTGAAGAATTAACAGGAATTACTCTAGTTCTTCTGCATTTAAAAACCTAAGCAATTTAGTTTATCAAACAAATATACGTATACCATTACCTTAAATGGCCATCGAAATATTATTTTTTTGCATTTATAATACTAAAACAAATAAAAAAAATGTTGAAAATGAAAATAAAAAGAAAATATAAAAAATTTTCAGAAACACGCTATATTTTTTTTTACAAAATAATATGGCAACAAATTTTCTCTTTTACAAAAAAAAATGACACAAATGACTACAAAACTTTCTTTTTTTCTCTATTTTATAAAAGCAAATTTTTTTAAAAAATAAGTTTTTTTTTTCAAACAAAAACCAACACGATTGCACTTCAAATGTACATATATATATAAATTTATATATAATTATAATATAAAGGTAGGCAGACAATAATAATAATTAAATTCACCCGTTTTTTTGTTTTTCTAAATAATCGAAACAATTTCTATTTTCTTACATAATTTATGTTTTGCATGAGTTTTTTTTTAATTTTTAATAATTATTGTAATTTTTTTTTGTATTGTTTTGTTTTAACTTTTTTATTTATTTTACTTAAATATAAAAATTTTCATTGTGTATTTTAAAACTAACGTAAAATTATGACTTTCTGCAATTGTATGTAAATTGCACTAAATAATTTCAAATTATTTCACTGTTTTTATTTTTTCTGTTTTTTTTTTCTTTTTTGTTTTTTATTTAATATCTATATTTAAATCGAACTGATCCTAGTTAAAATAAAAAATAAATGATGAAAACAACGAAATTCTAGAACGCAGCAGGTAATAGCTTTTTTATATTTTATATGTACCTATATATTTGTTTTTTACTCAGTTTCTTTTATTTAAATTTTTATTTTTTCTGTTTTAATAAAATAAGTCATATAACCACTACGTCTCTGTCTCTCTTTACTAGTAATTATCATAGAAAACAAACAATTTATTTTTTCTTTTGCTTAGATTCGACAAACATCAGTTATTTTTTGTTTCTGTTGTTACTATTTACAATAATTGTGTTTATTTTTTGTTTTTATATGTAAAATGATTTTTTTGTTTTTAAATTTTTATAATTCTTATATCTTAATTCTCACAAAGATATGACACGATTGTTTCATACAGTTATAAAGTTACTTTCCACCGTCTTCAAAAAAATTGTTTTTATTTTTTATTTAACTTTTACTCTTCTTATAGACTGCAAAAATATATTTTCTGTTTATTTCAGTATTAATATATTTCTTTTTTTGTTTTATATTTATATTTTTGTTTTTTTTTCACTTAAAAAAATTTCTTCCAAGAATTTCTTTTCCAGGTGTAAAAATGTTTCTTATTTTCTCTCATCTCACAAGTTATCCTTTTTTTTATATGAAAATATAAATTTCTGCGTTTTCTTTATTAATTTTTGTTTTTTGTTTTTAAATATTTATTTTTAATTTAATATTTGTTTTTTACTTTAACACAATAACGCTGTTTGATGCGCCATTACCCTGGTTGTTACCGTTATTTTGTATCCTTCGCTGAAGGTGATGATAACTGTTAGAAAAATTTGGATACCTTGATCCTTGCTATGTTGACCATCCTTCCGAAATACGTGGTCGCTTATGTGGCTGATTTGGTGAATCATAGTCAGGCAGTTGCGAGCTAGACGAATGCCTTAGATCGCTTCCTGGCGATGGAACATTTGTTGGTGTTACCGAGCCTGAGGGGGAGAGAAGAAAATCTGTTAACTGTTAGAAGGATTCTAATAAATGAGTGGTTTTTTTTTGGTTTTTGATTTATATGAAATTTTGTATATTTTTTTGATTGAGGATACTTTTATAGCGGTTAAACAGTGTGTATGGGTGAGGGGGGAAAAACTATCATTATTGCAAGGCCAGAATTAGATCTGTGTGTTTTCTATATATATATATTTTTCTTTTGGTTTACACTGCAATCAATCATCATGCTTTCAGGTTATTTCATATTATTGCATTTTTAAGGTTGTGATTTTAAATTGGAAATGGATATATTGAAAATTTATGAAAATAATTATTTTATTATATTGTATATATGATTTGCTAAAGCAGTTCATTAAAAAAATGATTTTATAAATAATATTTTACTTAATAAATTTTGAATCAAACTAATTGTGTGTTTATGAGAATACTTAACTAATATCTAAATTTCCTATCTTAATTTAATTTTATTAAGTTTTAAAACTAACAAATATCAAATAACTAGCTGGAACCCGGTTCGCCTCGCCGCACCCATTAGCCAATAGTATGGCGTGCGCCAAAATAATTTGGAATCTCAAAGTCGCTTTTTCCATGGGCAGTGAGAGCCTAAAATCCCATAACGGAAGCGAGGATAAAAGTGTCATTCCGTTCGTTTAAAATTCCAAATCACCCGATCATTTATATTCCCAATCGCAATTCGGTCTCAGTGCCACTCTTGTGATCAGATGCCAAGGGGAGTGTTGTTACCCTTAAACGAACGATGTGTGCAGAATTGTCATTTCCCCGCCTGTCATTTCCAATTGTTTTGCGCACTATAGCTTCCGTTTATTTTGCAATTGTGGTGAAAAGAACATTTTTTCGTATTTTTGATTCCGAATAATAAAATGTTCTGCTAACAATTGGAATTTCGCCATTTCCAACGTCCAAAATTATGTTGAAAATGTTTGAGCAGAGGCATCTCGTTGAAAATGGACACGCATATTCGTTGGAGCGTGATTTTTTCAAAAATATTCGATAGATATGTAGCTTTCAATCATGTGTTAAGCTCATTTGCAGGCGTTCATCGGGGTAAAACATGCAAAGTAGAGCGAAAATCCCCTGCAAGTAGTGTCAGAGCGCCTCCCATCGGTTAGTTTTTCCATGGAAATCTCGCAATGCCCGGTCAAGCGATTCGAGCGATTTTATATGGGCCATGGAGCATTCGTCCCAAATTATAATTTTGCGGGACGTCCCCTCAACGGATACGCTGCTGTCGGTGCCGCTGGGTCTCGAACTCTATTCACGATTCGTTGCCATTTGGGCCGGTTTTCGGCCTCGGTGACTGGTAATCATTGATTCGCCCTCGATATTCTTTAGCCAGGTTGTCCAAACCATAGTAGTTGAGGTTTTTGTATTTCTTCTTCGGTCAGTGTCTGCTGATAGCATCTTTGCCTAACTGTCTCGTTTCAAAGGCAATCGCGGAGTGAGACACCGAGGATCTGCCTCAAACATCACGAAGACCTCGAGCTTCTTAACGAACGGATTGAGCAGTGACTACGTTTCAGATCCATAAAGAAGAATCAGAAGGATCAACGTACTTTCGTTTTGTTGGCGATATTGGTTCGTTTACATATGAACCGCTTAAGCGAGGAGAATGTTCCTGTTGCCAGGCCGATGCGACTGTAAACATCGGCCGTCGATGCCACTTTTTTTCCTCAATAAATGATCCCAAAAATTTGAATATGGGGACTTGTTTGAGTTGGGTTCCATTGAGGTGATCACTGGACCTCGAACCGTCTGTTGTGAGCAATTTGGTCTATTCCGCATTGATTTTTAGCCCGTGACTTGGCGATGCGGGAAATGTGGTATAAGATGCCCGTTGCTTCGGTATCTGTTGCGGCAAAGGCGGCGCCTGCGAACATTAAGTCGGTTACGAAGTTGTTGTCATCGAATCGAACTTCAATTCGGGTACTTCTCGCGTAATCGCGTCAATCACAACTTTGAAAAGAAGTGGAGCAGCGATGTCTCCCTGTCGGACAACCGTTTGAATTGGGAACTCCTCGGATAAGTCGCTTCGGATGCGAACGCTGCTGGTTGAGTCATCGTTCGACGTTTGCAGAAGTTGGATCATTTTCAATGGCACAATCTCCACAAGCTGTTTCAGTCGATGCAATCGAAAGCGGATTTGAAATCGATGAAAACCACGACAGTTCATTTGCCGCAACGAATTTTTTCTTTCATTAAATGACGGGGAGCGAATATTTGATCAATGCATCCTCGATGTGGTCTAAATCCCGCTTGTTCTTTCCGGCTCGGTTGTCTCGATTTTTCCGTATCCTCGATTGTATGATTTTCGTAAATACTTTGCCGCCGATCGAAAGGAGCTTAATACCGCGATAATTCTTGCATTCCCGACTGGCGCCTTTTTTCAAAATCGGGACAACGACCGCTTTCTTCCACGACTACGGGACACGATCCGAATGTCATAGGTGTGTTATGAGGACATGGAGGCGTTGTGATATGACATCACCTCCGGCTTTGTTGCTGTATGACACATGCGTATAGTGTACAGTTTTTATATCGGTATGCCCGAACTGGTCTGATTCTGCTGCTGTAGATTTTCGGTTGTGTTCTTTTTGTCAGCTCTTTGAAGCTTAGTAGTTTTCTTTGAATACCACCGATCTACTTTTGCCTATCTGCCTGTTAGCCAATCTATCACTTGTAGCTACTGATGTGTTTTTCATGTATGTATGTACTGCACTGTATATAATTCCTAGGTATTTAAATGCTGCTACTAATTCGAAGTGGTATTCACCAATATGTAGATCGTGTCTTCTTGGTCTAATGAGGTCTTTAGTTTTTTTAATTTTCATTTATTTTAAGACTGATTTTTTCCCAGTTCATGCACTTTTTGTTTTTTGATTTTATCAAATGCTTACTTAAAGTAGATAAACACGCAGTGGACATCTTTGTCTTTATTAAATTAAGTTCCTGTTTTTCCTCTACTCTATATATGGATTAAGAATTCCAAAATATTTCGTCCTGTTTTCATTAAAAATAAGTTCAACTTTCGAAGCACCACAAAGTGCTGCGATAATTGTCCTTTTTATGATGATTATGTTATTGGCATATGACATTACAGTTTCAGCAGTCTAAATTATAATAATTGAGCTCATCGTTTCAATAAGTTTTATTATTTATAGCTTCTTTCACATCGCACAGTATATTCAGATTTCATATTTGCATTATTGTCAAATGTGTGCTTATTATGTGTTTTTACATATATATTCCGGTATCTTAGTGGAATATTCCAATAATAGATTTTGAATTTGTCATTTTTTATTTAAGATATTTCAATGAATGTCTCTGAAAGCTGCTGTTTTAATCCTGGTTCACAACAACCCCGATAACGACAACTTCCTCTCAACTGCGGGAGCAAACATTCACAGAGAAAGCGACACCGACAATTATGTACTATTCTCATTACAACCACAACAACAATATAACAATAAACAAAAATACAGAAACGACATATAAATGGTCAAATAAAAATATGCGCGAAAATATGGTCCATGGAGGGGGTTACAATTACAAAATTAAATGAAAATTAAATTTATGGTCAAGGACATAACAATAACAATTTATATGGAAATTGACGTTGCCAGCTTAAATTGTGAACCGGGGATTACGTTGAAACTTTTGAAAAACTGTCGTATTTCTCCCACAATATGAAAGGTTTGTAATTCTTATATCTTCCACTTTTCCTGTGCGTTTTGCTTCCTTTTATGCACTGTTTGTTGTTCTCTGGTTCTAAGAAAGCATTCTTTTTCTGCTACATGCTAGTTGTCATCATGTGAGATTTGTTGTTGAGTAGCCATGGTTTTTTCTTTAGTGCACATTTATCTTTAAACGATTTGTCTACCTGATCGCGGATTAGTTTCGTTCTTTTGACATGTTCTCCCTCTATAATCGATTTTTATATGTATAATATCTTAAACATACTTTATTCTAACTTATACTAACATATAATGCAATATTAACAACAATCCAAAATATACACGTTCTATAGTGTACAAGTCCATGTACAATTGACAAGTAATTTTCAAAATGATTTATGAACAAACTAAATCCTTTTCTTACATCAACTGCGAATCTGCTTAAAAACTACTCTCTAAAGAGCCAAATACACGAGCGCTCCAACCGCTACGCTCGCTACGCCAGTTGTTGTTTTAGTGTAGGTAGCGTGGTCGGATGGATTGCTCGTGAATTTGGCTCTTAATACGTCTGTAGCTAATACCATGCAACTAATTTATTCGTAAACACATTCCCAATGTTTTTAGGCTTACAATATCATCATCAGTGCTAAAAAGAATCCATGAACACAAAAATTTTAAAATAATTAGAACTTGGAACAATGAAATTCTCTGCCTGTCCAACTATGTGGTTCGGAAGAATGGACATTGAAAAACACAGACTGGTAGGAAGATTTGAAAGGAAAATCCTTCGTTCGATCTACAAAGGAATACAGGTTGATGGCGTTTGGAGGGGAAGATACAACAGACTACGATGGACTGGTCATGTCCAACGAGGTGGGGAAAGGAACCCGACAAGCCTGGTGTTGGGAAAAGTACCGCCAGGAAAACGGAGACCAGGTCGTCCTAAGAAAAGATACATAGATGACGTCGAGGATGACTTGATACAGTTGGATATAAGAAACTGGAAAAGTAGGATCGAGAATCATGTAGGCGTATGCTGGAGGAAGCCAAGAAAACGCTGTGGAGCTCCTGATGATGATGAATACTATGTGCTCTATTACTCCATTCACGACGTGAAGTGATGTGAACTTTGTAGTTCTTTATAAAGGTGACCTCGGATATGCGAAAATCGGTTTCTGTGAGAATGTTGACAAAGTCCAGCACCTTAAAGTACCCTCCCCTGATTCTTTTATTCTAAAGACTGCGATAATTGTTTTTTCCCTTGCCACAAGGTTCAAAGGAAAGAGGTATAACACAACGTTTAGGGCATCTGTAGGTGTGGAGTGAAGTGCATATGCATAATGTATATGTATATTTTTGCACTTTCTGTAGTTTGTTTAGCACAGTGGACTTAGTCAAGGTTGGCAACCATACTAAGACCCCGTATAGGAGTATTGGACGGACAATCGCTGTATAGATCCATCGTACTATAATAGGGGAGAAGCCCCATTTCTTCCCTATGAATTTTTTGTAAGCGAAAAGCGCTATGTTTGTTACGATGGATTTGACCAGCTGTGGTGAGGCTGGAGGGTTTATCGCGATGATTGTCTCAGTCGTGGTACTACTCGGAAAGTGGATGTTCATGAGTAGTATAAGAGAATCTTCGCTTGAGTCTGTCCAATCGTCATTTTTTTGCGTAAGTAACTAAGCATTATTGGCGTTGTAGTTAGTATTTAACGTAGCCTTGCGCCTTTCGATGTGAACTCTATATTGCTGCTAAAGGTAGCACAGGCGGTACGTTTGGCCTTCCTTATTGCCATTTTGTATCTATTCAGTTTCGGACTTATGTGAATACATAGATTGTATTATTGTGACAAAACATATACACTACTGTTGGATATTTTAAGCTTTGACACAACTTTCCTAATGCAGAAAGAAAATTAAAGAAGAACTAATAAATTAATTGTCTTTCAAATTTACCTTGATTCGATTAATATCAGCGCAAAGGTAAGAAAGGGAGAAAAGTAGCTTGCCTTGCTCAAATTAAACGGAGATCGAATATATTTTCAGATGGAACTGGTTTAAAAACAAGTAGAAAAATGCAAAATGTTATCCTTAACGAAAAGATGCAGCTAATGCAGAATACATCCTTATTTTTATGCCTACGAGTTTACATATCCTTATTTTTAAAATTCATTTCATTAATATCAATTTAAAAAAAACTTTAACTACATCAAAGGTAGGTTTAAACATTAATATCAGCAAGAAATACATTTCATCGAAGTTCACGATATTCTCTTCTTTCTAAGAATTTTAATTTAAAAAAACGTGTCCCACAAAACAAGTTTTCAACCTACATACAAATTATCGTATCAAATAAAAGTTAAAAATTATAAAAATAAAATAAAGTAATTAAAAATGAAATTTGCTTCACATATTTTTGGTTTCAAAAAAATTAATTCAAAGCTAAAAAAAAAAATACTGAGTATTTGTCCAGTTTAAATTCAACCTGCATTGAAAGTAAATAACAGGAAACGGGGAGTCTGTATTTTTAGACTTTTGAGAATTGTTTGTAGAATTAGCAGTATGGTTTTAACATTGTTTTAGATGGTAAGTTTCTCAGAATAATGGAAGCTAACTCCAATTGTTACATAATGATTCAAATATCTTAAAGAGAATTAGGGTAATAACTTTAATTTTTAGTAAATATGCTAAGTTTTCTGAAGATACTAAAATAAACTTAGAGATAATATTTCTTACTAAATTTAAAGAATACAGAATAATATAAAATGTACATATAACCCTGAATATAGAGCTCTATAAATTACTCTATTTCCGTAAGGCTTAAATTTACATCTACCCTGGTTTTCCGAGCATTAAATTAAAATTGAACGAACTTAAATGTAACTAATATAGTTTGATTCAAAATTGACTTTAATTACAATTCAATTTCACAAATATTCCATTACACTAAATTTAAAATTATTTCTTATTTATTTACAACCTTGCGTAATATACATGCATGCATAGTGATCAAAACGGCGTATTACAACAAAAGGGGAAAAAATAAATGGCAAGCAAAAATATTGACGTGATTTGCACATATTGAAAGCGAGATAGAACAGAAATATATTTATAAATATTTGTTTTTATATGAAATGAAACACCAACTAGTAATATTATTCATAAACATAATCAACAGCCAAATTACCGGCGAAACTCCAAAACTTGGCTGAGCTCAGTTGTGACCGGTAACAGTCTTCGTATTTGTCTAAAACTTAATTAACGTTAATAAATTGCCTTGTTAAACTGAATAAACAAAAAAATAAAATATTAAATAATAGTTAAAAAAAATATTATTTATAATAAAGTTATAAAGAAGCCCGAATAGCTAGAAAAATCACACACAGGATGAGGTACGATTGCTAGCAGCCATCAGAGGATCATACTGTGGGTATATTTTTTGCTTTTAGTAAACTAACCTGGTGTGGGCGTCAGGTGTCCGGTTGATGACGGCCTCGAGCTCATTATAAGATGTTGCGGATGACTTAGAACACTTAAATTTGCTGTACTTGTTGGATTGTTGCCCGCTATCACAGCCGCAGTATTCATTGTTGTAATTGATAAGCCGCCGGATGTTTGTCCTATCAGCGAGCTAGAATGATGATGTGCAGATTGATGATCTCGTGGCGGTGAAACTGGTTCGGATTTTACTTTCACTGATAGCGGTGATGATGCTGGCGGGGGTGTACTATTTGATACGGCTAAATGTGGTAGCCCACTAAAATATAAATGGAGAAATAAATGTGATTAGAAACCAAAATATATTTGAATAGTAAGATAAATGTATTTAGAATATTTATTGATAAGTAAATCTTTTTATCTTAAGAAGGAGCGCCACAAATCTTAAGTAGGAACGACAGTCTTATCTTAAGTAGAAGTGACAACCTTTCCAAATAAGCTATGATTAATTCCTAGGGAAACACTTATTCACAATCTTATAGATCTTAGAACACCTGCAAAATTAGTGAGGCTAATAAAAGTAAGTTGGGAACAAAGCATTATCTGCCCAACACACAAGAAAGGGGACAGGTTCAACTGGTGAAACTATACAGGCTTATCTTTTCTAAGCACAGTATATAAAATAATGACAAACATAATTAAGGCCAGACTGGAACCTTATGCAGAAGCTGCAATAAGTGAATACCAAGCTGGATTCAGAAGGAATAAATCAACCATAAGGCCAAATCCTCCGAAAATGCTGGGAATACAACATCGACGTTTATCAACTTTTGGTCGACTTCAAATAAACATACGACAACATCGACAGAGAAAAATGTATGCGACAATGCTGGACCTTAACATACCCATAAAAAGATAGTGAAATTGACGAAAATGCGAACGCAACTCTGCTTAACAAATCAAAGCAGTTGGCAGGATATGCCGACGATCTTCTTCTTCTTCTTCTTTGATCCGTTAGCTGGCGGTCCGAGCGGGACGTCCCCGCAACGGATACGCTGCTGTCGGTGCCGCTGGGTCCCGAACTCTATTCACGATTCGCTTCCATTCTTCTCGGTTTTTGGCGGTGTCTCGAGCCTCGGTAACTGCCGACGATATAAACTGCCATGCAAGATCACTGTCATACCTTAGAGAAATATTCACGGAATTAGAAGAGGGAGCCAAAGATATAGGGCTGCAAATAAATGCAGAAAAAAGTAAAATTCTAATTCAGTCAAGGGTGGAAAGAAGAAGAAGAAACCATAACACCACCTGGGGGGAACATATATTCGAACGCGTAAACCAATTTGACTACCTGGGGTCCACAGTTAGCGAAAACGTACAACGAAGAATAAACGCCGCAAACAGAACATACTTCTCACTATTGCCAGTAATGAAATCCAGAGCCATCTACAGAAAACCCAAAATAAGAGTCTACAAAACCGTCATACGTACAGTAGCTACATATGGATGTGAAGCATGGAGTATCTCCCAGAAATCCGCCGACAAGATGGATATATTTGAGATGAAGGTTCTCTGAAGGATATACGACGCAATCAATGAAGAAAATGCATGGAGAATACGCTACAATCACGAATTGTATGACTTATACAATGAGTGAAAACTCTCGACACACGCCAAGCTACTGCATTTACGTTGGGCCGGTCATGTCCAAAGAATAGAAGACTCAAGGATACCCAAAAAGCCCTGTACCTACTACCAGATGGCAGAAGACCAGTTGGCAAACCACAGTCAAGGTGGGAGGACAATGTTAAGGCCGATGCAGCAAAATTGCTCAATACAAGAAACTGGAGACAAACTGCGGAGCAGAGAGACGTCTAGAGGAAGAAGCTGATGGATGCCAAGGCTGGAATTGGGCTGTAGAGCCATGTAAGATGTCAGTTTATTCCGTCTACGTTCACAATACAGGGAAGTTGATCGTGTGAACCGAAAGGCTCAAAGCCACATCCCAGCTAGTTTGATATTTTATATTAATTCACAAGCCATTGCTGCTTATACGAGTCTTTGTACCCTAATCAAACGCGATTTTATAATTTCTGTAATTCCAAATTTTTTAAATGTCCAATTAATTTAATACCATGAATTTTTATAGCTGTATACTTCCTAACAACTATGGAAATATTAATAAATGTAATCATGGCTACATAGCACATCGTATGCTTTCGGTGTAAGCATTTCTTTGCAGTATGTCTGCAATTTTATCCTGTAACACTGAAACTTTCATGTATACTTTCTCGAGCATTTCCATTTTTCTGATTTGAATATTATCATTGAATACGCCGGCCATGAATTCCTCGAGTAAAGTCCCTTCAGATTCTAATGTTAACTGGCATCCCTATCCTCATGAACAGAACTTCATATTGGACAAGATGAGATTTGTTACGTCATGAATTACTGTCAGTATACATACAGAATGTCCTTCAGTCCATCTGTTGGATGTAACCCAGAAAAGTTGGAAAATTTCTTGATTGATCTGTGGAGCTTGTGAGTCGTAGGATTAGAATATAGAAGGACAAAAAATGTAAATAGCTTTTCCGTGGATAATTTAGTTTTCGACCAAGCATAAATGTAAAGGACACGTCCTCTATCCTTTTACAAATGTAAAGGGCACGTCCTGTGTCAGTGGTTAGAATAAATAATACCGATGATATGGAAATAATTTGATAATTTTTCAAATAATAATTCGAAAGTTAGATAGCGTATTGCATCGTTATAGTCCACCATTTAATCCTTAATAGAAAATACAATAAGAATAAGACAGTAAAAGTCCAATCTTAATATATTTTATGATTTCATATAACAAAAATCGTTTACCAGTAAGACGAAAGATTGAAATTAGGAAGCGTATAATTTGGTATTTGTGCAAAATAATATTACTACATTTCTTGATTGCTCAAAAGCTTGAAAATCTCAAGAGCTCGAGCGCGTGTATATGGGCAAAAACGCGGAAAAAGGCATATGCGTGTCCGGAGCCGATGACCGTTTTAGAGTCGGAAATGAGTACCCAAAAAAAATGCTTTCGGTGGATATCGAGCTAGACAACATTTTTCCACAAAAAAACGGCCTTCCAGCCAGCCATAAAGCCCGGCAGGCCCCAGAAACTGTGAAAAATGTCCCCTCCGTGGCATGTCCCAACTACAAAAATCCAGATTAATTGCGCATATTAAATGGACCAACTTGTGCGATTCGGGATAGGACGTTCACGAATGGTTTTAGGGGCCTAAAACTTTGATTTTTTCTCTTTTATCGCAAACCGGAACACCAGAATACAGAACTTACACGTATTCGAATTTTGTCCGAAATTTTCCGTTAAAATTGCGAACCGCAGTGCCGCTAGAGCCTGCATGCGTTCGAATGTTCTGTTGGGGCTCCCTCTGCTCGGGGGATGTTTCATGAACCTGCAACAATTCGAAAACCCATTCGGCGCGTTCGATTTGAATCCCTAACTGTCAAATTCGCTTGCTCTAAAATTCAAAGTGCAAACGCATATTCAAACAAGTCCCCACCGTGGCAGTCTCGGTTTCAACTTCAAACCGAAAAAAACGCGTCAGAAGTGGAAAGTTCAAGTTGTTCTAAGAAGCTGTGGTCAAAGGTAAGCGGAAATTCACTCAGGATTCTTCCTGAACTCAGAAAAGCGATTTTAAGTCAAATAGTCCCCTCCGTGGCGGTCCCCTCCGTGGCAGCTTTTTCTTGAAATCTTCAATAAAGATAGAAATTTGAGAAAATTTCCCCAAGAAAGTTCCAAAAAATAAGGATTGTCGCCTTGTAACCCCTGTAGCAGAAACGGGCTAGTTTTGGGGCCATATGGGGGGAAAACCCACAAAAAACTCGGTCGGTAAACTTTTTTTTTGCTGGGTTTTGAATGTGCAAATATGCCTTTTTTCGCGTTTTTGCCCATATATTGTTCGTTTTAACCGACTTCAAAAAAAGAGGAGGTTACTCAATTCGACGTGTAGGTATTTTGTGGTCCTGTTCACGCATAACTTTGTAACCCAATAACTTTTTTGCTTTTTTTTTGGTTCATTTGAAGGGGGAGCTTCCCACGGTGGGTGGTCCCGTTAAATTTTTTTTTGATTCTATCTTGTAATTTGCTTACGTCTCGATTTCTGGCTGACGTTCTTCAGCTTGATATGTGAAGAAGTGTCATCGCATCTGCAACAACCGCATCTGTCCACCTTTTCCCTGAGCTACCTACAGGTCTTTCTTTTTCGACGATGCCAGTGAACACCTTCTTTACCGCTCTTTCTTCTGCCATGTGTTTGACGTGTTCAACCCAGTGAAGTCTATTGAGATTTACGAACGTTGCTAAGTCTATGTCGTTGCTGTTATATCGAATTGTCCATGTCCCGCCCTGACAAGTTGGGCCAATATGCTTCTTAAAATTCAGCAATTTTTACGATGCGCGCAAAAGGTTTTATTTCCGAGAAGAATGCGAACTGGTCAACTACTTCTAACTTTATGTTCATCTATCATTCAAGTTGCTACCTATCTTTTATCTATTTACTCTTATCTGCAGCATTACCTTAATTTTCTCCTCGTTGATTCTCAAGCCTTCTATTTTGCTGCTTCTTTAATTTCTGAGTAGCATTCCTTTACTGCTCTGACTGGCCTTCTGGTCGATGTCATCGGCATACGGGAACATTATGAGCGGATTTGTTAACCAGCGTGTAATTTCATTGAATTGACGTTTTCTCTAATAACTGCTTCCAAGTAGGGATACGGAATGGGTACACGATTCTTTACTCATATGAGTATTTGGCTTTTGATTCTACTCCTATCAATACTCGATACTTTTGAGGGAGTAATTTTACTAATATCATTACTTATAAGGTAGAATCGAGTACCGAGTACAATTTGCATTCAAGACAGAATTCAAACTAACTGTAGTAAACGGGCCTTTTTAGGTTTAAATTTATCTCGCATTCAAGCTAATGTAATCTGTCCCAGCCGGAAATCGAGTAAATCAGTCGGCAGGTACCCGACGACGACCCTTCTGTGAAAGTTATCAGGATGGCAGTGTTGGGCTTTTGACATAACCAATATAATTTCTTTGAAGAAACTCATAACACTAATTAGGATTTAATCAATATGTATTTCATAAAATTTAACCCCGGATTCATGCCTTTTTTGGGATCGTTAATGTAATTTTAAAGCGTTTGATTAAACGCGAACGTTCTAGAGCGTTTGAGTAGACTCAAACTAAGTCTTTGACGCATGCGTATATTTCAAGGAATCGTTGATCTGTTAGTCAGTTAGCAATGCTGAAAAAAGGCTAGATCACTTAATATTGCTGTGAGTTCAGTGATCGATGGAGTGTTCCGATTGATCGTTATTGATCATGTTTATCGTTTAGGAAGTTGTTATGTGACTGTGCGTAAGACTCGGTAATTAAGTTTGTACGAGGTCACCATCGCAAATTCGCCCGGTTTTCTTGAGTGCTCATCAATTCTCAAGGAATCGAGTACTTTTGAACGAGTAAAAAGTATTCATTGAGTAAATTTCTTTCGACTCTACTCATGAGTATTTATTCCAGTTGTTTTCAACGATTCCGTACCCTTACTTCCAAGGCTAGTTTGATTAGCATAGGTGCCAGGCCATTCCCTTGTTTGAGTTTCTTGATTAACATGGAAGGCTTGGAAGTGTACGTGAGATCTCCTTGTTGCAGACCTGATTGTTTTGAGAAGTATATTGAATTGCAGCGTTCTATTCTCCCTTGTCCTATTCTCTTCCATCGTTATTTAACACTTTGTCTCCCATGTTGCTCCACAGCTATCCTTTATAAAGCAGGTCATAAGCGTGGTTCTACAAAGAGGTGTATGTAGGATTCGTCCATAACATTGCACATAAAGCATAATATGTATGAAGCCGATTTGCTAGTTCACGTGTAGCATTCCATGGTTTAGCTATATAAACTATGCTTATAACAGATGCCTTCCTTCAATTTATGACAAAGGAAGGTAGGTATTTTTCAAGTAATTCTCAGTGCTCTAAAGAGTGACCGTTTTATAAAAAATGCAGACTGCTATCTTAATTCATAATCAAATATTATTATCCCTGTGTCGTCATGTGTAGCTACCGAAGTCAGTGGATTCTAATCAAAGAAGTAATCACCTCAAAGCATTTGGAGTTAATGATCACCACTTGAACTTGCATTAATTACCTACATCAATGCGATACATTCATATGTATCTGAAAACTGCATTCATATGTATCTTGAAATAACTCATCTTGCCATTGACTCAATAAACAATCCGACATATACAATGGACTGCAACGATCTAGCTATAAGTATATTGAAGTAGTAGTAGTAGTTGGTAGTCTTCACATTCATTCAACGAGGAAACTAATACGATGATATAGTGTAACAAGCTATATTCAAATTAGATGTAAAGTCAACTGCTGGTTGCAGAAAAAATGTGAAATACTTCAAATCCCAAATTGAACTTTTCCCCAATATTTTATGCACTATAAAGATTTCGTCAATGGATGATATTGTTTAACTTGCACGGTAATACTCGCTCATGATTTCTGTCATCAATTATTAGTAATAACGATGTCGCAGTCCTCTTTAGCTATTATTTTATGTTGCGTGCAAGTAATTGATTTCTTTCAATCAACGGGAATTACTACCTATACGTTCAGGCTAAGGTGATGTACTGTCATATCATGTACTTGTAAAAATGGATAATTCATTTTTAATAATTCACAAGGCCAGGTATGTCTTCATGAAGCCAATATTTTAATTCAATGGCGAATTTTTGCGGTTAGAATAGGTGTTATTGTGGTTTCTGAGTTTTTTTTATTAAGCAGGTTTGTAATGGCGTAAAGAGAGAATTAACCCTTAAACCTATAATAATAATTTCCCATAAAGTAGAGTATGGATTTTTACACATTATAGTATATTACCTGGTGTGTTGTACTGTTGTTAAGCTCTGATGTGTCGTCCATGACGGCAGTCCCATAACATCGGAAGAACTCATTGAAAAATCTTGAGGACCAAATGAACTTAAGGGATAACTAGAGAGTCCTGGTATTGGTGTCTGCAGTGTAACTACAGGCGTATTAAGCGTAGACTGGTTTTGGCGACTCTGCTGCTGCTGTTTATATAAAGAAATAAAAGAATGCCAACCATAAATCGAAATTGAAAAATGAATATTTAATAAAAAAAAGGTACGAAATGAAAAATTTTCCATCATTACATAAAAATTATACATAAATGAACCCCCACAGTAAAGTAGGGTAAAACCTGGAGGCGGTTTCGTGGATGTAAGACCCTTTAACAGAAGGGATTTACATCCACATTTTTGGTCGATGATATTTTTTTTTTTGGGTTTTAAGTTTGAATATCCTTTTAGTGTTCATTTGTGAAACTGACAAACTGTGTTGATGGATAAATTAAATTTTTAATGAAATGATATCATTTTGGAGGAGTATCGTTTTTGTATTAATAATTAAAATGAGACTTACGTCGCCATAAGTGATATCGTCAGGTGCTGACATGTTTGGGGCCATTGGTGTTGGTATCACAACCCGCAGGTTTGAACTTCTCCCGCTTTGCCCACTTACTGGTGAATGTTGCTTGTGTGTTATGTGATGTGAGGCTAAAATTTTTGTTTTTTACTTAATTTTTTAAAAATATACAATATAATAGTAGATATATTAAATTTATTATAAAAATAAAATTCTCTGACATTTTAATATTAGTTATTGGGATTCAAACGCATACCTACATTTTTTAAGTATTTTTAAAAAAGCTACAAACAAATCTGGTAAATAATATAAATTCATTTTAGTAAAAAAAACATTTTAATTAAAACAAAACAATAACGTCAACTATTGGTCGATTAGCAAAAGCAGTCAACTGTATACCTACGTTTTATCCTTAGGTTGAAGGAGAATAACTCAGAGATAGAACCTTTTCGGACTACTAACGATTCTGTTTTAGAGGGTAATGTCTGACAAGAAACTCTGGTCGAATAAAGTAGAAATATACCTAATATAAGAGGGAGAACTCATGCAGTTTAATATGGCACTCTCTATCCAATGTTACTGAAAACAGAATTTCTTTACTTCGATAGACGGGGCAGAAGAAAAGTAGAAGAAATACCTGTAACGAGCAAGAGAGGTATGAAAAGTTGAAAGGCGAAGTAAGATTATTTTAGAGAAATCTGTACTGGAAGAAATGGAAGAACAACCTAAACGTACTAAATACACGGAAATTCTAGTTAATGCTAAAAAAAGGCCGGTTAGGTGTTTGAGTAAGAACAGGACCGATATACAATTAAACTTAAATTTGTTTTAGTGTAACGCTGAAGTTTTAAAAATATGACCTAAGAATGTAATTACAAACTATGTCGCAAATCACATCAAAGAGAAAATCAAGACATGGTCTACAGAGATCAACGGGAACATCATTATATCTCCCAGAGATCAAAAGTACTTGAAATGTATATTACCTAGAAAAATGCAAACAATAAAAAAATAATCTTTCCCCTGACTTTAGCTGAAGGAATATTACTTTACTGCGTTCATGCGACCATACACTATCCCAAGCTTACGATTCAGATTTTAGTATATGCGGGGCCGTGCCGAAATAAAAGACGGCTAATTGCCACGGAAAGTACGTTGAATACGGATAAATGAATAACGTTCAGTACATACGTTACAATACCCACATGTATTGCTAAATGTTTAGAATTGGGGTTTCAGCCCAAAAAAAATTGTTTGAAGGTATTCAGAGTGATTTTTGAGTGCTCCAATAATAATTTCAAGGCGGGGAAAACATATTTTTCTTATCGAAATGATAAATGTTGCGAACTGGGGTTCTAGGCCAAAACCAGAGTGATTTATCAATTTTGGTGTTGCACACAGGTCAGCAGCGGCGGGCAGAGGAGGATAAGCACTCAATTTGTCAGCACCCAAAAATCACTCTGAGTCACTGACATATAGGAATGGGCTGTTGATTGTCAATACTGAATGGCACCATTTTTCTCCAGAAATAGAAAACCTTTTTATGTAAACAACATTTTTTTCGAATTTAGGAGAAAATAAGTAATTAGATGTCTGCTATAATTGATAGAAATAAATTTCCATCACCTATTTTTATTTATTAGCAGTTTCTTCATTAAATAAATGTATTTATTCCAAAACTTATTATTATTTCCGCTTTTTAACTGAAAGTTCGCAAAGAGCTCAAGAGAGAGAAAGAAGAACAAAAACTATACCTGTCTATTTTTTTCTAATGATGTGTATATCTGTACCGCTGACATGCGCTGACTGATTAAGATGATTAAAGTTCTTAGGAATAAAACGTGGGAGCGAGACGGTAATAGTTTTTGGTGCCATTTTTTGTATGCAGCAACGGACAGCAGTGGTGTGCGAGAATATGAAAAGAATTGCAACATTTAAACGCAACCCCTAACACCCCTCGTAGCTATTTTGCTACCCACACCATAGAATTATACGCTGCTGTCCTTGGCTGGAGCTCGACCAAAACTTGCTATGATCCAGCCAGATACATGGATACAAGTGTCCAGAAAACGGCGCGCAACAAAAGTGCGCGTGACACGAATTTCTAATTTTTACCCCAGGCCAAAAACACTTCGTCAAATATCACTTCAAAAAATAAGAATTTTCAGAATGTGGCAAAATTCACGACATTAGAGGAAATAACCAGAAGATTTGCCGACTCTTGAACAATCTACATACAGCTGGCCGGAAATTGACACTTATTTGAAAAAATTTGTCCGCCCTATTGGCTCCGCAATTTTAAATTTAATAGTTTTGATCATAAATTCGTTACTGGCAACCTTAAAAACCCCCAGATACCGATTTTAATGGAAATTGGAACACAATTGGCAAATTCACATAGGGCATTTTCTGAAAATTAATCTGTGTGAAGAGCTGCAAGGCACACAAAAGATGACAGTGATTCACTGTAGAATGAAAGACTCGTTTTTAAATTGAAATAAATAAGAGGATTTTGCAAATCGGGCTTCAAGGTGCATTATGGGAGACCCCACGGTAGCTATTTAAGAACATTGGATAGTTAAACTCGATATTAGATTGCAGACTATATTTTTTTCCGAAATCGCTTCGAATCTTTTATTTTTATTTTTATTCACTCGGGTCCTAAAAAGGGAAATCATTTGATTAGATTGAGACTAACTTTCCTTTATTGCCAAAATTGACTCACTTGTGGATAAAAATAAACACAAAATATATGTTTTTGCCGTTCAGTAAGGATATATTTGCTATAAAATATTCTATCTTGATTCAAATCTTTTATTTAATGTATATAAGAAATTTTTGGCAGGGATAAAACCACTACATATTTAATTATAGCATTAAATATAGGCTAACTAATACCTTCATCGTAACAACTTTATCTCATCTCAATCTGTAAACAACTAATAAAAATTTTATTAGAAAATAAAAAGCTACTGGCTTAAAATTTCAGTCATGTATAAACAATGTTGTCACAATCTTTGCTTTGTTTATGAATTATACTAGTTTAGAACTGGATTTAATATTTCATTTCTCTATTATTAAAACATAATAACAATACAAATATTTAATTTTATTCTAATAAAAAAAATAATTTTTATAATAGCAACAGACAAATTTTTTTATCATTTGTTATATAATTTTTGGGCTAGAATGAAAACGGCCAAGGTTAAGTGCAGAAGTTTAAATACTCATACGACATCTGCAGACAAACACGGTTTTATTTATTCACATGTTTCATTTAATAATTCCCTTAAGCTTCTTTAAACATAATACCACGTCGCTGATGAGTTATACCATGTTTACTTGTTAGAAAGTGCATTGACGTCTACAAAATGCTTAAAGAGCAACAGCTTTTTTCGTGCATTGTTGCGAATTGTTTAACATATTTAGTATAATAATGCTATTCAGATACTATATGGAATTGCTATCTTAGGGGGTATGCGGAAATTATTGTAGAAAGGAGGGGAATTTTAATCACTAAATTTGGGGAAAATATTTACTTCATTAAAAATAAACAAGTAGTTGTGATAAACATTGAAAGTTCTGGTATTAAATAAATATTTTCGTTTATAAACATGCAATTTTATACAAAAGAACTAGTTGGGATGTGGGTTCGACCCTTTCGGTCCACACGATCAACTTCCCAGTATGATGGATGTTGAATATTATGATTGGATATTTTAATAATAAATGAACAATAGGCAATATAGAATATATGCATAATCCCGAGAATTTGTCACAATTGTTTATCAATATTTTCGTTAAAATGTCAAACTAAATTTGCGCACTTACAAGGTTAGGATGACGAAAATGTATATAAAATTGATGTATTAATGTTTTTCGGCACCTCAATGAAGTCGATATAGTTTTTAGTTCGCGCGGGATCGTGCAGGTACGAAAATCACTTAACTCAATTAAACCAAAAACCCGCTGGACCGAATATTATAAAAATATTTTCAGATTATATTGTCGCTAATACGCTTCGAACGGCACCTCAAGTAAGTCAATATCTTTGGTGGTTCGGGCCATATCGTGCAGGTACAAAAATCACTTACGCCGCTTAAACAAATAAACGGCTCGACCGAATTTCATAAAAATCTTTTCAGATCATATTTTGGTTAATACTCTTCGAACGGCACGTCAACTAAGTCGATATCTTTTATAGTTCGCGGGATATCGTGCAGGTACAACAATCACTTAAGTCATTTAAACCAAAAAACCGCTGGGCCGAATATTATAAAAATCTTTTCAGATAATATTGTCGCTAATACGCTTCGAACGGCACCTCAAGTAAGTCAATATCTTTTGTATTTCGGGCGATATCGTGCAGGTACAAAAATCACTTACGTCGCTCAAACAAAAAAACGGCTGGACCGAATTTCATGAAATTCTTTTCAGATCATATTTCGGTTAATACGCTTCGAACAACACCTCAACGAAGTCGATATCAGTTTTGGTTCGCGCGATATCGTGCAGGAAAAAATGACCACATCCGTACGCACATACACACACACACACACACACACACACATACTTCCTCCCAATTTTTTGCTTAAAATGCTCCTGGGGCCTTGAAAGATGAAAATACGTTGAAATTTTCGATTTCGATTTTCGGACCGATTACAATAACTTCCTATACTGGGAAGTTAATAATAGTTAAAGTGAGGGTATCTATGTAAACAAACAAATTTTAATTAGACATTTTTAATCAATTTTTTAGCAATTTATTTCTTTAAGAAAATATTTGGAATTTGTAGTGATTTTCCCAATTAATTTTACTGTATATCATAAATTATGCATTGGAATACTAAAGTTACAAACAATATTCCCTATTGTTGTTCAGATAACTAGCTTGTAATTTTTCCAGAGCGTTTGGCTTAAGGGGTTAGGCCACTGTAGAAAAAAAAAAAGTCGATTTTTTCTTCCAGAACAACCAGAAAGGAAGATGAGGTCCAAAATCATGATGTCGAAGGACAATTATATGGTGCAGGCATCGCAGATTGAAGGTAAATTGGAAAATTCACCTAGTATATATAAAAAAAACTTTAAACGCGTTTTTCTCAAAATGACATTTTTCAAGTTGGCTAGCAGCATAACTTGATCAATTTTTTATCGAATCGTTTGAAATTTTAACTGTATGTTGAAAACAAGATTCTCCATCGAAATACGTAGGGGTTTTGCAATACCTTCAATATTTTTTTTTGTAGAGTCAGTTCTTTGCCCCAATTTTGTGCTCAATTTGGACTTTTTTTTTGATAAGTGTGCCATTTTGTCAAAATTTAATATTTTTCAAAATCGGTACGTATTTCGATGCCAAATCCCTTATAGATAATGAGATTTTTTTTTGGTAGCTCTAGGTAAAAAGCTGTGCCTTTTGTACTGCTAGCCGTAGGGGACCTTTTTTAAGAGGCGTCTACGCGTATAGGCTGTAACTCCACCATTTTGTAACAAAATTGAAGAAAATATTTTTTTTTTATATACTTCGATATATGTTTAATTAAACTATGAAAGCCGTTTTTCCATATATTTAACCGTTTTCCAAAAAAAAATTACAAAACAACCACTTTTTTTTGGTTTCTACAGTGGCCTAACCCCTTAAGCCATAACATAAAAGGTTTAGCGATTAGATTTTATAATAGTAAGTGGTATGGTGTTAATTTGAAATTTTGGTTTTATCCTAAGTAAACATTAACTTGGAAAAGTCAAGGATTACGAACTACTACATGAAAGGATAACTAACTGCTTCATGAAAAAGAAAAAGAAAAAACACTACTCGACTAAATTTTCTTCGTTTATATACATTTAATCACTAAGTTGCTCGATACTGGACTAAAATATTGGCATTGTCAATACTAGACTTCGAAAGGGATTCGGTAGCCAAGGGAGTAAGGCGTCTGCCTACCATCGCAGAGGTCCCGGGGTCGAATCTTGCCCGGCAGCGCTACGGTTCTTAGCTTTTTCCACTTTCCAACCTACATAACTTTCTTTCTTTCTTCTTTCCTCTTTACATTCCTGATTCCTCCTGTCATAGCTTTCCTTAGTCCTTCCCCGTCATATGTTGGTTGATGAGATTCAACTCGTTTCGGGAGTCATGACACTCTAGCGAGATATTTCTCGGTGCCCCGTGGTCAGAGTGGCGATAGTAATGGTTGGGAGTAGGTGGAATAAAATATCGCGTCTAGGTTGTGGAATTTTCTTTCTTCCAGACTAGAGATGCTGTTCCGTTGCACTCTATATGAAAGAAAATAGATTGTCGGGCAGTGCTTTTCCTGAGCCTTTATAACTATTCACTGTGGCATTTTGGATAGACTTTTACAATTGCCGCTTCCAACTGTGAATATTTTTGTTAACTTCCCAGTATAGGAAGTTATTGTAATCGGTCCGAAAATCGAAATCGAAATTTTCGACGTATTTTCATCTTTCAAGGTCCCAGGAGCATTTTAAGCAAAAAATTGGGAGGAAGTATGTGTGTGTGTGTGCGTACGGATGTGGTCATTTTTTCCTGCACGATATCGCGCGAACCAAAAAAGATATCGACTTCGTGAGGTGTCGTTCGAAGCGTATTAACCGAAACATGATTTGAAAAGATTTTCATAAAATTCGGTCGAGCCGTTTTTTTGTTTAAGCGGCGTAAGTGATTTTTGTACCTGCACGATATCGCCCGAACCACGAAAGATATTGACTTACTTGAGATGCCGTTTGAAGCGTATTAGCGACAATATAATCTGAAAAGATTTTTATAATATTGGGTCGAGCGGTTTTTTGGTTTAAGTGACATAAGTGATTTTTGTACCTGCACGATATCGCGCGAACTATAAAAGATATCGATTTAGTTGACGTGCCGTTCGAAGAGTATTAACCAAAATATGATCTGAAAAGATTTTCATAAAATTCGGTCGAACCGTTTTTTGTTTAAACGACGTTTACGATTTTTGTACCTGCACGATACCGCGCGAACTAAAAACTATATCGACTTCATTGAGGTGCCGAAAAAAGAATATTAATGAAGAAATGCTCTGAAAAAAATTTCATAATATTCGGTCGGGCGTTTTTTGTTTAAATAGAAAAACTTCGGCTAATTGTCAGAAAGACCTTAAATTGACAAGTTTTGCTAATATCTAATAAACTCGATGGAATGAGTCCCGTTCTAAACGAAGTGATCTTTTTTGGGTTCTGCACAGCGATAGCCTTCGAACATGACATCACTTGTCAAAATCCAACAACCTTTCAAAATCGTGCAAAAATTTCGTTACCCTTTACAAACAGCGCGAATTTTTCAAACCTTGGATTAGCACTTTTTGACGGGGAATTGTTTTCTACGCGTGATACAGTTTCAGGAAATTGCGGATTTCCAGTAGTTACCGTAAAATTTGTTCTTTTTGGTCAAGTCTAACAAGTACTTAACAGTTATAGTTTTGCTAATATCTCCGGAAAGCTTTGGAATTTTTAAATGAAGTCATTCGCTTCTCAGTTTGTCAATGGCGCTTCAGCCCGCTAAATATGAATTTGAACACTCGCTTTAGTGGAGCGAACGAAATACGGAGGAAATGTTTGTTTGCTAACGTTCAGGAAAAACAAATTCTCTAGAAAAATCTTGTGGATTTACTACTATTATAGTTCTTTGAACTAGCTTCTCTTGGGATTGCTTTGTCATCAGTTCTGATACTAGCCAATTTTCCACCAGTGCTAAACGTATAACTATTTAAGAAGAAGTCAGTTTATTCCATCTTCGTCCATCATACTGGGAAGTTAATCGTGTGGACCGAAGGGGTCAAACCCACATCCCAACTAGTTTCGTTAAGTGACGATATTGGAGAAATTTGTAGACAGGGCGATAAAGAAAACTTATCTTCCGCCGCAACCACTAAGCTCCAAACAGCATGCGTACCAGGCGTAAAAGTCCACAGAGACAATCTGATGCTCAGGCTGGAATGCGCAGAACTTTCTGCACGCGAACACGTAAGGAAAGTGGGGAAATATCCCTTCAATAGCGTGGAAGGTAACAACTTGTAGAGCGTGAAAATCTTCACAAAAAGCTTCTTTACATGTTTTGTCGAATATTGCTTCGTGAGGAGATAATGAGCTATAATTCATATATTCAGTTTTCAGCGAGAATAACTCGAGTTTAGAATTTACATTGACGCTCAACTAAAATCTTTGTAATATTGCCAGTCCTTGCAGAACCTTCAAGGGGTGACGCTGGATGCGAAACTCAATAGGAACCATCACACGGATACTTTGTTTCGTGGTACAAAATGGCACTTAAAAGATTCACAATTAATTTAAGCAAAATTCAAAGAATGGCTTGGCCTGCCCTTCTATCACTGAGCCCATCCGCACTTCCCGACGGCATCACTGTAGACTTTCTTCAATTGGAAGAGCTACGAATGGTTATGTCGACGCTGATCTTGGACGAGGACATTCTCAACATAATCAACATTATTGAAGAGATTCTGGAAGCAAGATCTCGAAATTTGAGCAACCTGCCGTGCACATCCTGGACTTTTCCTAAAGTATTACAGGGCGGACTAGTATCATATTGGTGGTTCTAAAACTGAGAGATGTGTGGGCGTCGGAATCTGGAGTAAAAGCTCGCGATTCAGTAGAGCAATAAGCCACACTAGGAACTGTCTTTCAAGCAGAAGTTTAAGATATATACACATGAAAACTTAAACCGATCTTTATTTTCTCTGATAAGCAAGCGTGCGATAAGGTCCCGTAAGACCAAGTCTAAATTAGTTTGGGACTGCTAACGTGCTTTTGGTGATTTGGACATTTTCAGTTAAGTTACCCTTGTCTGGGTCCCGAGTCATCGGGGCTTTAAATGCAATGAAAAAGGGAACACTCTGGCTAAACAGGGCTCTGATATTGCATTCATCGGTCCAGAGCCGGCGATTGATGAATATATTGAACTCTAGAGGTCCGCGCCTGGACTGGCCAACTCTAAGCGGTTCTTTTCTGTGGCGTCTCCTAACACGTCCAAGGAGGGAGTAGAAATGATATCAGGATACTTGTTGGCTTGATTACCGGACTCTGCGAATTTAGAATTACCACCTATATTAATGACGGAGGAACCCAACTGCAGGCTTTGCCTTGACGAGGATAAGTTTGCCCTCCACGTTTTCCGTGGGTGACCCGCGATAATGAGGAGCAAGGTCTCGTTGCTTGGCGAGTCCCTGCTCGAAATTTGAAGTCTAAGCGACAAGCTACTAGGCAGACTGCTGACCCTTTTCAAGCAGTCAGGCCTGCAAATATCGGTATATGGGTGTAGTACAATAAGCGAAACGAATGGCCACAATACCTTTGGACCCAGTACCTCACACAAAAAAAATCGTGCCTTGATATTTTTAAAGTGTATGGTATTTTTCTAATATAGTCTGGTTGTACATATATTTGTCTCCTAAAACTCAGAAGGCAAGAGTACCCTGGAACGGCAATCCTGCTGGATTTTTTTGATTTATGAGACAAGCTTCACGTGATATTAAGGTATTTCCTCTTTGATAATATAACTTAGGATGTGTAATGGGACCCATTGACTTTGAAAACCAAAGGTATGATTATAAGAGTATGATTTTTGATGGAAATTTCGCTAGAGATTTTAAGTAAAATATAGTAATGCTAAAATCTTATCTTACAATCAACTTCATGGAAGATAAAAGGTTCTGCAGAAATTTTAATCAAGTAATTTTCGAATGTGTAAACGTAAGTAAGAATAATCGATATTTACAGAATCGTAGTTTTTAGTCCATGTCTACTTAACTACATAATATTGATACGATTTTTTTCTACAATCTAAATGAAAGAATAATAAAACGACTACCTTGAATAAAAGAATAAAAACAACAACATTAAAACGTTTAGTAAAGTTAGTACAGCATGCTTACATTTATTATTTTGATGCCCACCTAAACCAGGACTAGGACCAGGACTCGGTGAGCCCCCTAAAGGTGATGCTGAGTGTGGATAACCATTTGACATTTCGAGCATTGATCCAGATGGATATACTAAAATAAATAATAATTATATTAACATTAAGATTATCTAATTAAAAGATAACAATTTACCAGAATCCGTTTCTGAACTAGATGGTCTCGGACTGATATTGGTGTGGGCCATTTGTGGGCTGGCCTGCAGCATAGCGCCATCATAGCTCCCGGCTACTGGCACAGACACCGGAAGGGTATAATTGGTCCCAGTCATACTGACCCGTGACCCGGTCATTTGATTTCTCTGCATCATCATTTGGAAGTCTTCATCGATTTTATTATATTTGGCTTCAGTTCTTGGCGTCAGGGTGTAGTCAGCCTCCTGCTCCGGCGATTCGGGAGACATAACTCCGTTCTTATTCTCCTTCTTTGTAAGTGCCTGCAAGTGTCAGTGGACAGAGCTCACAACGTAATGGAAAAGTTCTATATAAGGATGCCAGGGGATTGGAGCAAATTGTTTTCCTTTTTTTTTGTTTTATATTTTTCACAAGCACTTAAAATCTAAAGGACATTTTTGGCGGGAGGATATAGTTTCATTTCAATTCTTAAAAAAAAAGTTTAAATTTTCAAAATGTTAAAATTGCATTATTAAACAATAATTATTATAAAGCGTTACTTTATTAACAATTTAAATTGAAAGAAACTTTGATAGGTTTTGTTTGTTTTTGTTCATTTTTGTGGGAAGGTTTCAGTTTTAAGTAAGGGGCATAAAAAACTTAGAAGCAACAATGTGAGGTTTTCGGCATTTTGTAAATAGGTATCAAAAAATTTTCTTTTCTTGGTTTTAGGCAATTTTTATAAAAAAAAATTAAGTAAAATTGTATTAAGTAAAAAATTAAACGAAATTAAATATATATTTAAATTATAAAAACAAAATTTTTAAGCAGCTTTAAAGTTAATTGTAAAATGAAATCACACAAAAAAACGTGCAGATTTGAATACGTATGGTTTTTTTGTTCAAATCAAGTTAACATAAAATCTTAAAGAAATATAATAAAAATTTAATTAATAAAATTTGTAAAAACAATATTTTTAATATTATTATATATTTTAGTGATGAATATATTTAAAATTGAAGACTTTAAGAGACTTTCTAAGAGATATGTACTTTAAAATTCTTAATTTCCTAGAATCTTGTATTATAATTCAGGAATTTTATGTTTTTTTAAACCGAAATTGGCTTAAGTCCTCCAGATAATTAAAATTATAAAATAGCCTGTAATTATTTGACAAAAGAACATCTTAAGGTGAAGTTGTGGTTTTATGACATTTACATATATAAAGGTATGTATCTTTAGACATATATTGAAGTGCTATTAAAATTACTTTTTAATGAAACCCATTGCTAAGCGATGATCCTACATACATCATCTAGGCATGTATTAAATTAATTCCATCACAAGGTGAAAGTACCATTTTATCTATCTCAATTAACACATTAACACAACCAAGACACACCTTGATTAGCAGTTAAATTCGCTTCACTAAATATAGGCGACAATCTATTTATTAGGAATCCAAAAATAGCGAATCAAAATTCTTCAAATGAAGCTAGAGTTGGTTGGTATTTGATATATATTGCATAGAATTCTTGATATATTCTTTCTTAATAACCAACCTAATTAGATGAGGAGCTTCTTGATAATAAGGGATGTTTGATATTAAAAGAATACAATCGTGGAGGCGTTCAATAACGATATTTCCAGGAAAAGGAGATGTAATTCTACTTGGAATATAATAAAGAGATTTGATTTGAGCGTTTGCTTGAACTGGAGAGGATAATAATGAGAATGTTTATATACTACATGAGTTATATTTTAGAGAATAGATAGATATTGTTATGGATTGTTTTTGTTTATAACTTATAGATATTTATTTTTGATTTTTAAATCTATCTTCTATCTATTACGTGTCACGATATTCGTACACGCTAATCTCCGAAACCGCTCAACTGATTTAAATGAAAATTTGGGAAAGGGTATGGTTGGTTCCAGATTGAAAGACAGGATAACTTTGGTCCAGATAAGTGGAGCTGTGGTCCAGAAATGAAAATGAAGTTTTAGTAACAACAAAATATATTCAATGTCTATTTTCAGTTGAATTGTGATTCTTCGCCTCGTACATTGTGTCTTTGCAGGCATTAGACCAAATGATGCCAGGTCTACGAGGCAATCAAATATATAATATACCAACGAACAGGATCGCTTTTGTCACCGCCGAATGGGGTCTGCAATTTCTGCATATTTATTTCATGGGCTATTCAACACCAGAAGTAGATCAGCGTTATGCACACCACAGTTCGGTGAAGAATTGTGGTATAATTGCAAATATTTGGTAACCATAAAATTGACCCCTTCAGGGGCAAATGCTGACGCTTCAATGCACCAACAGTTGATGATGCCGTCATTGGTGAAAATTTGGAATTATGTGATATCGTTCTAAATCAACGGAACGATCATTTGCAGAATATGTAAGAAAAGTACTGATCATGATGATGATGCGTTGCTATATCCCATCATATTTTCACAAAATGAAGACAGTTATAATTTCTCGATCAAGAAAATAAATGAAGCAGACAAAACTTCGTTCCGAAGAATATATTTCCCTTCAAGATCTATAAAATTGGCCACGCTGATGACTTCGCCCGAACGTTACTATACCTATTCCGAAATGCTAAGATGTTATAGTTGGAATCATTCGTCAAAGAAATCTCATCGACGGAGATTAAAACCGTCTATTCATGCAAAGGCGAGTCGTTTATGCGGTTTGCTATTAGCCAACATCATTCCAACATATATTAACTATTAATGGTGAATTATGTGGCACAGATAGAAAAGCCTGCCAACTTTTGCAACTGCTAGAATATGACACTCATTGGGATTGCATCCGAGATGCTGTGATTTCGTCAAATGCTTTGTTTTCACATTTCTAATAGCTTTTCACAAATTCACAAAACGATAACAACCAAATTTGTTGAGATTTGGACAGGACTAGGTCTGTCGGGTCAGCTAGTATAATGTAAATATTGGTATCGCACTAGATTTTCAATAATTGAAAGATTGTCCCGTTTTTAATCCCCTTCGTCTACGTCTACGTAAAATATTGTATTGTAGATGCTAGAAATTCTTCATAAGACGAAATTTTCCTTAAGATTTCCAGTTATGCGGAAAAAGTGTATAACTTCACTTTACACTTTCCATTAAATGTATAAAGCCGAGTTTACTACATTTCGTGCAACAGAGAAAAAGCATTTCTGTGCGAAAAAAGAGCTTCGCGTTGACTTTGGGATATTAACGCGGCTTAAATGTAAACACAATTTTCACTTGAAAGTATACATCTCAAAAAGTGTAAATTTCCGCTGAGTGTGATCACTGAATAAGTTTATAAGTGTAATATAGTTTTACACTTCCATTCGGTTCCATTCGTAAATGTATACACTTAAGTGTATCAGTGAAAACCTTAAGTCGGATCTCGCTAATAAATTTACATTTCTATGGCGGCTAGATATAGTGGTTCAGCATGGTTTAAATTTGGGCTTCCAAAAATTAATGTTTAATGATGTACTTAGATATGTGTCTGTACCAAATATGCGAATAAATCTGAGGAGCTCAGAAGTTGAGGTTGAAGAGTTTACGTGATGAGATCCATTACGGATACGCGGAACGAAGCGCTTGGTATGGGCCCCAGCAAGCCAGAAACCAGGATCTAAAAGAATCTTGGCAGTAAAAAGCGGTGCAGACAAAATAAAAGATACCAGAAAGAAGCCAGTTGGAACCCTCTTTTGCAATGAACTGTTCCTGGGTTCATAGATTTATTCCTCAAATATTCACAGATAGACCCCGTCTTAGTTTCCGGAGAGAGTCTCGAGATGAAGATATTTAAAGGCCTAGGTACCGTAACCAGAGGGATGAAAAGCTCAAGAGGAACTATAACTTCGGCAACCGGTGGACCATCCACTATTTGAGGCGAAGGGGTTGCTACCCAGACCGGTATAGAGGTCGACTAATGCTGTAAACATACTAAGGGCGAAAATAGTTTCCACAGCGACTGGCAAAAACGAATAGAACACACAGCTTTTCTATGAGTATGAAAGGTGCAGCACAATATGCAGACCACTCGACGACGAGGTCGCCGAGCGTGGCGACTCAATCAATCCAAGTTCTATTTCGTAGCCGTCGCCCCTCAAAGTTGCCTGGGCGGTGTGACATGGGATTGTGTTGCTATTCTCGTATGTTCCTGTGCGCGTGTGTAGCATTCGGATGTCGAAGATGATTATTCTTGTGTGTGCTTTTTAATTTGTGTGCACCGTCGCCGTCGCCCTTAGTATGTTTACAGCATTAACCCCTGGAACTTCCGCGACTGAGGGACCGTCCACTAATAGTGGCGAGGAGGATGATACTGAGACCGGCTTTGAACTCAAGCTGATACCAGCCAATGGTGGCTTAGCGATTGTGGCTATTTTAATTTGTGATTTTTCGACTTTTGCAACGCGTCTTACTACCTGGCGTGCTTGGGTTAATGGCGTCCTGATTGAAGATGACATTAAACAAAGAAGAAAGAGGCTGCTCCCCTACCTGCAGGACGCCAACAGGGGGGATATCTTTCTATTGAAAACACCTTCGAATTTTGAAGCCAGAGAGCTCAGGGCGTCATGATCTTGAACAAAGGCTGAAGACAGCAATTCAATATCAGCTCGAACACGCTTCGTACTCCTTTTAATGTCATCCAATACAGGATGAAGAGAACTTACAAGTTCAGGAAGAAGTGGCGACAGGATTTTGTCTTTCACTAGTCTGCGGACATGGCAGAGCTTGATGTCCGAACACTCCCCACAAGTTAACCCTCAAGAAGCCGAAGAGTTGGAACTTACTCCTGCGTTAAGGCAAGTGATGCATCTCTTGGATTGTGATATATTGCGATTCAGAAGGTGACATGACATCTAGGTTAGTGGTGAAGGCTTTCATAAATTCCTATAGTTTTTTATATATTTCGTGTTCATATATGCTTGTCCTGGATAGAATTCCCTCAAAGGGCACTTTCGAGAATTCACTATGGTAGCTACCGGTCGAACCAGAAGTTAATCTACCATATTCGAAAATTCATTACTTGCCATAAGTCACGGCTCACCATGTTCTAATATTCACTGGTAAGGTAACCAAAGTTTCACCACAGGATAAGGGGGTAAGTAATCAATTGTAGATTGACTTCTGGTTCGACTGGTAGCTACCATGGTGAATAGGACAGAAAGTTTTAAATATTTATATAAGTGTTTATAAGTCCTTAATTACAATTGTGGAATAATAAATCGTTGCTCGTAATTGTTTTATGAAGCTGAATTTGTAGAAAATAAAATTAATTGGAAAATGACTCCAAAGACCAAGGTTAATACTAATTATAAGTAATTTAAATGGTTTCTACTTATCTTACACTAATTGAAGTTCTGAAATCTTGTAAATTCATCACTAATATTAATCAAAATTACAATACTAGGATTAAAAATTAAAAAAAAAATTTGCTACAATTGCAAAAAAAAGTTAAAAACAAAATGTAAATAAAAATGTAAAAAAATTTGTACAAGAAAATTGCCTTCTTCCTTTATGCATATTTAAAACGCATATTCAAAAAATTAATTGTTGGATAGGGATTGATCGTATAAACCAGCACATTGCCGCTCAACATAATGTACCTCTATAATGTTCTTGTTGGTAAGCGATTCATGTGGCTCATTGTATTCGGTGTACTTGAGGAGCACCTTGTCCATATCAGTGCTAGCATATTGATACAATTTGTTGCTCGATGAGAAGATAATTAGAGCAATTTCACAGTCACATAAAACGGACAGCTCGTAGGCCTTCTTCATTACACCAAATTTACGTTTATTAAAGGTCACCTGAAAAGAGATTTGGAAAAAGAAAATTATTGAGATTATAACAACACACATACAGGTAAGTAATAAACAAAAAAGCAAAAAAAAAAATAAAAAAAAAAATAAGACAAGAAGAAAAATACTTCATAAAAAGTAATAAATTTCTGTAGACGTTATCACGGTATCATTATATCAGATGGGGGTGGAGGGTTGTTTGACGGAAGGTGGATGTTATTAAACCCAACAATTCTGACGTTGAAATCGATCCACAAATGGATAAACAAAAAAGTAAATGAATCAAATAAAAAATTGAAGTTGCCAGAGCTTTATGGTGGATGGTAGACCAGGTAGACCAATTGAAAGTCAATAACGAAAACGTCAAGCTCTTTATTAATTACAGATTTGAAAGCTGGTCCCTGTATAAGCGCATGGTAGTTAACGATTGTCAGTGTGTATGAACGTCATTGTCGGCGTTCTTATGTTGAAGACGTCAAATCCTGTTTAATTAATGAAATTTAATAACTGTTTCCGTTAAGTTATTGACAAATGGCATTACAGGTTTCAGGGTTCTTAATTATGGAATGCTCGGGCAAGGGAATGAATTCCAAGGAATTAATCACCTTTAAGGAATACTTTTTTTGTAGTAGACAATTGAAGAGCGATATTCCAAAACGTGCTAAGTTCTTATGATGTAATTAGTGGGAAATAAAAAAAAACTGAATATCACTTTCACTCTCGCCTAAAGGGCTGTAATATTATTTCCTTTCTCAAAAAACCGATAAAAGAAACTATTATTTATAAAAATATAAATAAATTTGCTACATTTTATATGAAAAAAATGGTTTTATTTATGGTGGTACATTTTCATAATGTACTAAGTCAATTACTTAGTACATTTTGAAATAAAATTTCATAGTAAAATTATGATACTATGGTAAATGTTTTCAGTCCTCAGAAAGTTCAGCCCAGCAAAAGAAAGAATAGTATTTTTCAAATCTTTATTTTTAATATAAAAAAAACATTAAAAAATTCAATATGAATACTAGCTATTGAAATTGATGGAAAATTCATTTGTATGACCCATTATACATCGGAATGAGTATGATTTGTGATAAATGTTTATGTGAATGCATAACTACTACGTCATAGATTGGAAAGCAATACAATATTAAAATTAAACAAAAATTGACTTAGTACGTTTTGGAATATCGCTCTTCAATTCAATCAGGATTAAAGAAAGCATGGGGTCTCCTTGCGGTGGGTAATCGAAATAATAGTGAGAATGTCAATATTTGAAGAAAGCAAACATTTCAAAAGGTTGGTTTTCTTTTTTTTTCTTGTTATGAAAGTGGTTGTTGGTTTAGCATTACATAAATGGAAGGAGAAATGGTCCCGGTTTTTGTTCGTTCAAAACTGAAATGTGATGAAGATCGATGCAATTTGTCGATTGGGGTTGGTACTAATGTTACACATGGTTTTCAATAAGTAGTTTTAAGTGATTTTATTTTTCTCGATTTGTGTCGATCACTAACATGTGATCTTGTGGCAAGGGAAAGCGCAACCTTCGCAGCCCTTAGGCTGGTCGTCCACTGGAAGCGTATTCGAGCGGATTCGCGCTTCGGCTACATGAGCGGCTGCAAGCGGCTCTGAGATACAGGGCTACACGCTACAGGGGTCGTCCACTGCAAGCTTTTCATGCTGCTCAGTTTCAAGTGAATTTGACATTCAAATTTTGTGATTTGTAAATAGTAGGCTTTGGAGAAAATTATTTCCTGGTTCGAGCGGCTACGCGCGACCGATCCAAAATAATTTGGATTTGCGCGGCACGCTCGAATACGCCTATAGCCGCCCGCTCAAAGTCGCTTGCAGTGGACGATGTTTGTATGAAATTCTTTATGTTGGATCTGTCGCGAATAGCCGCGTGTAGCCGCTCATGTAGCCGAAGCGCGTAGTCAGGAGACTTGTGGAGGACTGCACTAGGAGAAATATTCAGTTAGTGATTGGTTGCGACGTCAACGTGCACTACCCTGTGTTGGGAAGCACCAATACTAATTCTAGGGGCGAATACCTCCTTGATTTCATTACTACCTACAATTTACAGGTTATGAACAAGGGGCCCGAATCTACCATTTCTAACGTGACTAGGCAAGAGGTAATTAACTTGACTCTTGCTAGCACATTCCTTAGTTCCAGATTGCTGAACTGGCAGCCTCAAGTGAGCCATCAATGTCTGATCATAGACATATAAGGTTTAACTTGAGAGCTTCTGCAGTAGACTCGGAAGCATTTAGGATGACAGAATGGCTGGGAGGCTTATCGTACAGCCCTCAGGTTAGGAGTCAGCCATATTGATAATAATCCCATTACTGAGGCGGAAGGAGATAAGTCAGAAAACTATTTAATAGGGCTAGGTCTCGGGCAACTGGGACTTCTACAAGAAAGCCCTCACCAATTATATTAAAGATTTGAGAAGATCCAAACGAAGGTTATGGAAAGCCTTCTGCGAAGAAATAGACAAGCTTCCAGTTTCCACGAGGTTACACAAAGTTCTGTCTAAGGATCACTCTAATGGCACTGTCTCTCTCAAGAGTCCTGAAGGGATACCATGGAGCTACGTACTCAATTCCTCAAGGTAACTAACCCTGGATTGGCCTTGGAGCCTAACATTGAATCGGAGGTAGTACTTGCCCACCGGTCCTACAATAGGAACAAAGGCCTGGCAAACAGGATTTTCACTGCGGGTAAGACGGAGTGGGCCATTGGCACCTTCAATCGCTTCAAGGCTGCTGGAAAGAAAAAAATTTCTTCCCAGCTCTCCTTCAGAGAGGCTTGGAAGAGATCTTACCAATCCTGCTACCACTATTTTGGGGTAGCTTTGCGCTGGCCCGTAGTGTTTATCCCTAAATCGGGGAGTAGATCATATAGGAAAATCCTATCGACCCATCCCATGAACGATGGATAAAGTTCTCCCGAAACGTTGGATAAAGTTCTAGATAGGCATATTATTGAGGATATTACAGCAAACCCACTTCACTGCCTGCGATTTGCATACTGGCTGGGCAGATCTACAGAGACTGCCATTCATGTGCTAGTGAGAGATATTGAGAAATCCCTCAGGGCCAAGGAAATCTTTCTCTGCGCTTTTGCAGAGGTTGCGTTTGGCAACGTTACCTTCGACGCGATCAATGAAGTAGCAGTTAAAAAAGCATTCAACTCTCCACTGTGAGATGGATCACATCGCTTCTCAGCAGCAGATTGATAACTGGTGAGATGAATGGTGAATTGATTACGGTAATGGCTGCTAAAGGCTGTCCTATCACCCCTTTTATGGTCAATCCTGATCGACAAACTTCTTGCCAACCTGAATAGCCGGGGATTTAAAGCACAGGCCTATGCAGACGATATCGTCATAATGATTAGCGGCCAGCCGGTGACGCCACTTATATGGATTGAACTGAGCTTTATTGAACTGAGGTCGGTGAAGCCGGGACATAAAATATTTTCCTCTTCGCCAAAAGTAACTAGATATTCCACTAAATCTAAAGTTCTTCAAAATTATTGTTTGAAAGGTGCTATGTAAGCGAAAATAATCAAACTAATTAAAAAATGACTCCACTAATTGCTATGAAATTTCAATATTTTAATAATAAAATCAGCATTATTGCTTTAATCAGTTGTCATTTTACCCTGGCTTCAACTTCCGAACTGGCGCAAGTTTGACCAAATTGGTGAACTGAAATAACCTCAATTCGCATACGATTTCTACGTATTCAACTGAGAATAAAACAAACCTTAGTTTGCTGAACTGGACTTATACTGAAGTTAAATGTTAATGCTCGCTGAAAAGAGAGTAGTAATCTGGAATAATGGAATGCCATTCCAGTGAACTTTTGCATTTGTAACTTCTGGCGAAAAAACAACAACCATTTCAAGCACGAACTGAACATGAACTGGACTTTAGCCGGTGAAGTTACTTATGTGAATTGAACTGAACATTGTTGAACTGAGGTAGGTGAAGCCGAGGCATTAGTCGGCACTCTAAGGGTATACCGCATCTTGACGACTAGTCAATCTGGGTCCAAAGTTTCACTGAGGTTGGGTCTTTACCTAGCGGGCGACACATCTCCTTGTTTCGCCTGGTAGTCTGGAACTGCCGGCGTCATAGCCCTTGTCAGCTGGTTAGCCGGATCCACCCACCATTTTCAGGACGCGTAAGTCTTCAACGAGTATATCTTCCGCTATCCCCGACGGTTGCCTTTGATTTCATATAACATCAAGAGTTCAAACTAGAGGTTCACTGCCACTGCCATAGGTAATACACCTAGGCTCGATAATAATGTTAAGATGTCAAATAAATAAGGTGTTTTCGAGTTCTTTAAGTAGCTCAGTGATGAAAACTTCATTCGAAGACTTCGATGATTAATCCCATTCGATAAATTCAGTCTTAGTGGGTTTATTTAAATTTATTTAAAATGACGTGAAGGCAATTTTACTGCGTACATTTATCGTGTCTATGAACAGCAAAAAGCCCATAAATATCGTTGAGTGTTGCTACAAAACGATGTGCTCGAAAGCGTTCTTCCACTGTGTACATTTTATGTTCTATTTACAAAAATTTGTACTTTTTATAGTCTGTAAAGTCTGCTCCTTTCACGCACAATTTCCCCCAAAGGGAAAAATCTCATCTGACTGTGTTTAAACAAGCAAGTGAAAGTCCAGTCTTTCATATCCAAAAAGACTTACTTCAAGTAAACATAAAAAAACACTTAAAACACCTGAAAAATAAAAAAAATTGAATAAAATGAATAAAACTCACCTGTCTATTCCGTTCGTCCGTAATCCGGGAAATTTGAATTTTCTTTCTACCCATGGCCGCAATCTTGGCTACTTTTAAATTCTAACACGTCGGGAATAGAATAATTTTTGTAAATGTGTTACTTATCCTTAAGGATAAAGCTTTGACCACGGCACCACGTCGCCGCCGTTTTACGTCCTTTTTTTTAGCTTTACTCAAATCAAAAAAATTAAATTAATAATCAAAGCTTTAATCAAGCCGTTGCGGGCTGTCAACAGCAACCACCATGAAGGAACAAAAAAGGACTCCTCCAGTTGAGAGTGGATACTTTTGTGTCTACTCTTCTATTGTGTGAATCTGCCACGTGGAATCCAGTTTATCTCCGTTTATCCTTCCTCGTGATGAAACTTTGCGATTAAGGTTGTTCGATAGAAGGAATTATCCTTTTTTTTTTGTGGACGGCTGAAAATCAACTTCCAAGTTGATGATTTTAACGTTTCAGAGGCTTGAAGTCCGGCTTCGCTCCTAAAAATAGAAAAAAAAGGATATAACATTATTTTTCTGTGCTAATTTGTGAATTGGAGGGCGGATATCTTTGTGAACTTTTTAAATATTAATTCGACAGCGCCATGACTTGGGTCGAGGTTTCTACTACATAGTGTTCGGTATTCATTTGTACAAATTTTATGGGCTTTACAAAGGTCTGACTGTTTCCAGAGGACGAAGGTCCCTTTTTTAAGCGGTTTCCAATGTTCTTTGCCTAGGTAATCGGATGGCAGTAATATAATCAAGTACAGGGATGTGACAGTGATGATAATAGTCATGACGGGTATTCCCCCCCCCTGTTAGTGTGGGAATAGGGACGATTTTCGGGGCCTAATAGCCATATGTGAAATTTTGGGTTAAGGTCGATAGCAGTAATTTGGAGTGACTGAAACGACTAAATTGACTGACATGCAGGGTAAGTAGTATCGACGTTGTAGAATAGATATGTATTTTACTCCCAAGTCAATTGGATACTCATGAATATTTTATATGCACACAAGTGGGAAATTTCTTATACCGTAATACATAAATGGTTTATTTTCTTTTTTTTTCTTTTTTCGGGGAGGATGCTCCTAGTGATACCTTTAAAAGTGGGTGTTTATTATGTTATAAATATGGGCAATCCTTGTGAATATGTTTATTAATATTTGATATATTCTCTCCGGTTTTGATATCAATAATGATTATTGGCGATTTTCTATCTCACATTACATTTCTTTTCTGTTTTATATCAATTTTATTAATGCTTAATCGGTTGTTTTCTTTTTTTGACAGGTATTAGATATCATAGGCTAAAGATGGAATTAGTTTAATTATATGAAAATATTTTTAGCTGAAAGCTGAATATTGTTTATTTATTGTTTGGTTATTAATATAATTAATTCTTCTGGGAATAAATAAGTTTTGTTCATTTATTAATTAATTCATATTGGTAAGTTTAATACCAATTCTGAAAAACTTATTTGACTCATACCCATTTTCTAAAAGCAGTCACAAGTCACAACCACATCACAAGCATGTGGTTAGTCTCAAACTTGAGGAAATTAAGAATTATAATTTTGCTGTCACACTTAGGGTGCCTAGAGTCCCAAAACAGCTGCCAGTCACAAGAATTCAACTCTCAATGACAAGCACGAGTCTCATAAGCTTGTGACTTACGACTGGTCACAATTTATAATAGAGGGGTAGGCATTGATTTAGATGGAAGATGCAAAAAAAGTTGTATGATCACATTTTTTATTCACTCTCAGATCAAGGCTTCTTTACATTACATCTTTATCAACCTGACAAACTTTGCCGGTCTTGTTATAACAGGTTACTGTAAGGGCCTGTTATAACTTAGGGGTATGCAACATCCACATTTATTCCACTAGGGCCATTTATATATTTCGATTAGGGGCGTTTTGGCGGGCACTGCGACCTATTTGGGTTAAAAAAATGTATCCAAGACAGATAGAATGTGACTCATTTCAACTATCTCGGTTGAGGCGACTAGCGTTCAATATTTTATGTTGAAGACTATAGATCAGAGCTAAATTTCTTTTATAGATTGTTATGGAGTGCAATGTTTGACAGCCAGATTTTATCTAAAAAAAATTAGGGAGATCCAAAATCTTAGGGAGATCGAAAAAAATCGGAGATCGAATAGGAGTCGCCTTCGGTACCTTCGATATGATATAGACAATGATAAAAGAAAAATGCACGAAAGACCGAAGATAACAGGACGAAAGGCGCATCGCCATGTGTCTTAATCGGGCTCGAAACTACGATCGCTAATATGACAGCCCCATGTTTTACCAATAGGTTACCGAGACCGGGTTTTGGACCATTGCCCCCATATCGAAGCATATCCAATCAGGGACACCTCAGCTTCTACGGTGGCCAAACATTTTGTCAGAGAATATGTCCCAAGATTTTGCGCATCACTTGAACTTACAACAGATCATGGGTCGCAATTTAAATCGAAATTATTCAATGAAGTCACAAGAACACCTACCATCCGCCAGCAAATGGGATGGTGGAGCGATTCCATAGACAATTGAAAAAGGCCTTAATGGCAAGGGACAACACTCTTCATTGGAGTGAAAATTTTCCCTTTGTCTTATTAAGTATTCGCTCGGCAATTAAAACCGATTTACAATGCTCACCAGCTGAGCTTGTCTATGGACAGAATCTGAGGCTCCCTAATTCAATTTCCATCCCAACGTATGAGAACCCGATAGAGCACTCAGAATTTCTAATTCGACTTTGTACTCATATGAAAGGCCTGTCGACAGCTCTGCCCCGACAGTTCGCACAGAAGGATGTGTACGTGCCGAACGCCTTAGAGAACGCAGACTACGTTTTCATACATATTGATCCCATTCAAGGTAATCAAAAGATTACGTAACAATTTTATCGTCAAGCTAACCGGCACAAGTAAGGAGAGGAGGAGAGAGGGGAAAAAGGTAGGCCGAAAAAAACAAGTTTATAGAAAATGGGATATAACAAAAGGAGTTGGTTTTGAAAATTTGGAGAAAAAACATTGAAAAAGTATCCCGTTTGTAGTCAGTTTTTTTTAAAATCGGGGGATTTAAAAATAATCGTTTACTAAGCTTGGGGACTGTACGAACTCATCCCTTCAACTGTATGAACAGGTTATCTCCCTGCAACGGTCATCCTTCATCCTTCAGGCCTTCAACAGTATGAATAGGAACTGATTCCGTCAACTATAGGAACAGTTTACAGTTGCATGAACCTTACATCGCTATAAGGACCATGGAACCCCGGATCGCGGTATTTAGTAGTTATTGTTATTAGTGCGCGCTGGAAGTCCACAGCCAACAAAACATTTGGAAGCAACTTCCTGTAGCCCAGCTCAGGTTTGAAAAGTGACCTCAGTAGGAAGAGGAGGCAGCACGTTAGCCCAGTAAAGCGTGCAAGCGGGCGAAGCCAAACTTAGAATAATTTATTGATAAACTGTCAGGAAACCTCTTAGTTTATTTGTTATTAACTGTTATATTTCGTAATAGACATAAGGTAATATTTGAAAAATTGTTTTGAAATTTCGTTCATTTTTTCCCTTAAATTCTCAGGTGTGCTGGTTAATATTGAGTGTATTGATTTTTTTTGTGGCGCTATATTCGGTGTTGTTTTCTACAGCCCACGTTCATATTGGTAACGTGGTGTGAAAATAGTGGGTCAACGTGTAAGTATTAAAACGTCATGGTACCAGGGTGGTTTTTTTCCAGATCTACCTTTATTTGATATTACAAATTTAGGTTTTCAAAGTTTAGGGAATATAATTTATATAGGAGTTTTGTTTTTGTTGATCACAGCATTTTATTGGATTACATTTATTTCAATTACAATTATATGGATTATCTAAACTTGACTATATTTAATTGAAGTTTGTGAATGTTAAAAAATCTATGATTAGTTGGTGTAAAGAATTAAAGTACGTGTTGTAATAGAATCTGTAAGTTTTTGTTAGAAACCGGGGGGTATGTGTGAGTTGTTTTGCGAGTTTTATATTTTTAGGATGATGTGCTGCTTGCCAAATTAAAAGACAGGATGGCATAGCGGCTGACTACTTTCCCCATCGAGCTGAACTTCCGTTTACAGATACCCTCAACGTTTTCCTGAGTATGCCCCGTCGGCTCATGAAGGAAGCGCGCACGTTCAAGTAAGTGGTGATACATGAGTTTAAGGTGGTACCCCCGGAGTCTAAGTCCTCCACGACTCCTTCACGGAGCCAGCTCCGCCTCGAGGCCCGGGATGCCGCCTTGGGGATGATGAAACGTTTTCGACGTAATTTTAGTATTCAGATCAAATTTTGTTTTTGCGGTGGACATCCGAGGTTGGCCTCTTCGAGCAACCAGCGGAAATACTCGCAACAGGTCGTTGGTAGAATAAATGGCTACTACGTCATTTACAATCTCAACTCGCTTTATTTATCTCGATACACGCTAATATACCAGTAGGACATTATTTTTGAACCACGACATTTAAAAAAAATTGAGGCCTCAGTACAATTTACCATGGTGTAAGGGACAAATGTACTGCCTCGTGTAAGTCCGGCTCAACTCTAATTAAAATGGTCACACCCTCAAAAAATTTTTGTGTCTTAAAGCACCAGGAATAACACTTTTAATTAAACACGTTTATATATAAAAAAAACTTTCTACAAAAGTGTTACTATTTTGCAAAAAAAACAAATGTTTTTTTTAATAAAAAAAAAGTTCTTCAAAATATCTCACATTAATAAAATCGATTTAATAAAAACTTGTTATCAATTCCGAAAATCACCACTCAAGTAATCATTGAATATACAAATATGTGCATATTTACAACACCAATACTCCATTTATTCATTTTTTTTTATTTTGATAACACAAGTCAAATGCTAATTTTTATTTCAAATTCCCCAATTATTATCCAGATATTTAGTTAGCCCGAGAGATAAGATTAAAAATTTTCGCCATATTACCACATAATCTTAACAGCGCGACGAAAAAGAAAAGGAAACCGGCTTTTATGACCGATTAACTTTGCTGATAACCGATTATGTACACAGTTGTATGCACTTAGATATTATTAAAAAAAAAAAAATTATACGTTTCTCTTTTTATTTTTTTATTTATTTTTATTTTTCCGTGAAGACCGGTTATTATTGAGTTAATTACTTGCTAAACTTGCGCCGTCTACAAGGAATGTCTAATTTTAGCGGTGGTATTACTAAAATAGAATCTTTAGATATAAATAAATAAATAAATGTAAGGGAAAAAAAACGTTTAATATTAGCAATTATCTTATTAATAGTCATGTGGCTGCGAGTTAGATGAGGTGTGCTAATTCTTAATGGAATATTTTGTTATATTGTTAACGAGTGTGTGATAAGACGAACATTGGCGATGATGTTTTGTAGTAAATTAATATGTTCGAGACCTTAAGATGCTAGGTTTGAATTTGTACAATAATAATGTGACAAAAGGCATTAAAATTTTATTTCATATCTTAAAATACCGAAGATTAGAAAATATTTTAAAATTCCTTAAGACTGCAATTTTTTGGTGATTAAGAGAAGTTTGGTTAAATACAATTAATCAAGTCAGCTATTGTCCACTCTCGTTGATAAAAATCTGAAACAACAAACCACTTCATTGATATAAATGAGAAGTTCATAATAGCGTTCAGATGAGAAGCAATTCGAAAATTGAAGCATATAAAAAAACAGCAAGTATATAATGCACTATTTTTAGTTAGTTCAGCACCTATGGTATTAGGGAAAAGAGGTTCTTCGTTAAAATTTCCACAGAAACAGCCTTTAGCCTATATAGCGAAGTGTTGTTGAAAAATCCGCACTTTAAACCTCCTGAGAAACATTTATTTTTCCATATTACAGGTATGATTTCGCACACGCATACGATTTAGAAGTTCTGTCTTGCTCAGACGGTGTTTCCAAACTCTCAGACTTCAAACGGTTCATCGGCATATATTCACACAACTGTCCAAACCCCTAACCAATGCCTTCTCTTCTATCCTTCAAATTAAACTTACTACTCGACCTTACACCATGACTTGAATGACATGACGGACTAATGGTACAAAGAGTGACTACTTAGCTTGACCGTATCACATAAAAAAAGCTAAGCCAAGACCTTACTAATCTCGAAATTCCGAGTCTTAGTAGTTCTTCTTCAATACACGACAATGGATGGATGAATCCAAATGACACTGAACCGCGACAAACCCTAACCGGGATTTATAACGCCACAGAGCCGATGCTTTCCGCGTCAGTGGCTTTCGTGATGAATTTTTCACTGACATACATAAAGCTTCTCCATTTCCGTATCAGTGGTCAATGTTTAATTGCATCAAACATTATAGTTTTGAAAAATGGACAGTGATCTCACGTGCATCAAGGAATTTAGCGTGGACAGAGTGGGTTCGTCCCAGGTGTACTCTTCGTGAAGTAGACGCACAGAAACAAGTTTGAATATATTTTAAATAAACTTTACCTAAATTTTTGTTGAATTTTTAGAAATTTTTCCGTTGGATTTAAAAAATATTTGTTTAAAGTCGGGGATAAATTAAAAATATCGGTAGTAACGTATTTTTGTTTGAGAGATGCCTGAAGGGTACTGAGAACGTCGGTGCTCCACTGCTTTCTCAATTTGTTTGCATGAAATTATATCGGACCGATAATTTTTTTCACTGATGCTCCCGGTACTGCACTGAAGTCGCCGTCGCGTCACGGAAATGTGTGGATCGACTTTAAGTGAACAACATTCAGGTTTTTTTTAATGATGATCAAAAACGGTCTTGCTCTTGCATACTTGGTCTTGTTCTTGCGCAAGACCTCCACTCCTTCCTTGATTCAAATGGGACTGGAACTTGAACAGAATTGCAGAAAAAGTCCCCAAAGCTACTAAGAAACACACACTTCTGAGATGCAAGAACGAGAAGGAAGACGTAACTCTAGGGAATGGACAGAGACACTCCTTGAAGGAGATTTCTGATATTATAATAAATAAAAAGTTCTCTGAGCGATTAATATCTTCTCCTCCTTTAAACCACGCGACCCGGGCCCATAATATCAGTCATGCTGCAAGAAATACTTGATTTAGTAAGATCATAATAGGTGGTCACGTTCAATAGTTGCGTGTGGCACAATTCCATCCTCGTGAGTTAGAGGGGGACGTCGGTCATTTTGATGCCAAAAGTGTAAAGAAGGAGCCACAAATCCACGAAGGATTATAGGCGGATTAGGCCAACATGCTTGGTACTTAAGACACTGGAAATGGTTTTCGACTCTCATGTCAAACGATCGGTAGATGTGATGTTACTGCTCCAGCACAACTTGGCTATCTTAGAGTTGATCCATTAAGAAAGTTGTGCGATAGGTTCCTACATAACAAATAGGCACCCAAGCACCCTTCCTAGATAAAGAAGGCGCCTTGAACAACGTACGTACAGAATCGTTTTGTAACGTCCAATCTTCACATAAGATTCGCTGGTATCTTGAATAGTGCTGAACAGGGCCTATAATATCAAAAAGTTTCTAAGGGTTTAGAAATCCGGAACAATAGGGGCAACAGGGTCCCTTAGAACCTGGTCCGCCATAGTAAGATCTTGCACTTGCCACTTGAGAGCATGTTTGCCATAACCACAGACTACTTTCTCCCTCAAGGTCAATCTTCAGGAAAAACTTCGCTGACGTAATACTCTCAAGAAGAAAATGCAGAAATAGACACGAAGAGTTAAATCTACGGATATTCACCGACGACTCTAAAACTGCAGAGAGCATCGGGGCAGAGGCCCATCTAAAGACCACCACTAGTTCACTGTTTTTGCACCTTCCGGAGGATGCTAGAATTTTTCAAGCGAAGGTATTGGAGATTCTGGAGGCCTGTCAGATAATGAATGAAGGATGTAGCATTGGCCTTATTATAAATCAAATGGTTGATAGTGGAGCAAATAGCGTTTAGTTAATGGCATTCTAACCACATTAATGTTGCTTTTGAGCCCCGTCCGTTGGGTGCGAGTAAAGACTGATTGCAGGATTTGTATATCACAAGCTGTTGGCTGTAAGAGGAGTTTACATTTTTCTGTTGGTATTGGCTTCTCTTTCACTCCCCTCTGAACTACCTTTTTGACTAGATCTTGCCGTTCGACATTGGACTCTAGATAAAATAGTCGATAGTAGGTACAAAAGAATTTTTTCTGAGAGTCTTTCATATGCTCGTGCCCTTGAAAAAATACATAAAAATCGCGGGAACTCGTTTTGTGAAATTTGGAGTTCGTCGTGTGGACAGACCATAAAGGGAGCAAAATTGGAGCTTTAAAAAACTGTATCGAACGGGCAATTAACTTGGTTTCCATTAAGGGTGCTATTGGCATGCTCAATTCTCGGTTCTCATTCGATTGCTTAGGACAAGCAGCATTGGACGTGGTTAGTACTTAGTTAGGAGACCCCTTAGAATTCGTTTTTCACAGGGATAGGTCAATTATTGCGTTGAATTCATAAGGTTGTTGTTGTTGAAACCACTAGAACACTTCTTTCTTATGCAATTTAAACTGACTTGCCTCTGCATCTGTTTTGTTAAGAATCAATATTTGTTATGTTTCTGTAAAGTATGTTTCCCAGACTCAATGGATACAAAATTGAAATTGCATCAAATGAAACTGAAATTCAAAAAATATAATCGCATTTTATTGTGCACTAAAGTTAATATAATATTTTTTTTATTCAAAGAATGTATTGGTGACAATTTTCCGAAAAAAATGGAAGGAACAACATTATAACAAAATCTTATTTTTGCGAGTGTTATCGCCATCAGTAAAAACGTCGTACGACATTGTCCCCGCCATGTTAAATATTCAAAAGCATATTGTCCTCTTGAAAATATCACATTTCATCATTGTAAAGGAGAATTTATGACGACAATGGAAGAGTTCCTTTTGTGGAAATATTGTTTTAATGGTTCCTTTTCCTTCTCTTTATTGTTGATAAAAATGTTGTTTCTCGGATGGACGACGCCACCTTGGAATGTTTATTGTTTATCAAATTTTATGGATGACACGCATTCTAAGTAGTTGTGGTGATAAATTAATCCCTTAAGGAAAACCAAAAATTTTAACTTTATGTTTAGAATATTGTTAAAAGAGATTAAGTATTAAATCTTTGTAATAAAACCAACAAAAGGATAACCAAAGGACACCAACGTAAGCAAATATTTGCGTATAATTCGTTTTTATCCATGAATTGTATAATCATAATATTCAAGGGATGATGATGTGTGGGGGCTAAGTATCAAAAATTTTCAAATTTCTGTTTACAAACAGTCCCTGAATTTCGTACAATTTACCCTCTTAAGGGTCCTGAATTAATTTCTCATACACATACAATACAAATACCAAAGTAAAAGTAAATTAAAAGCAAAGGAAATTGTTTGTGTATATTTATAATAACAACAACAAATTTTCGCATTAAATGCAGATTACATCCCCCGCCACTATGAAGCAGGATTTTCGTCAAACAAGCCCTCAAACCTACGCAGGATTCACGAATATAATAAAGTATCCTTGTGTCGTGTACCGTAGAATAGATTTTTTTTTTCATTCTTATACATGGCGGGTCCTTTTTTGTCATCATGCAATTACGAGGATATTCTTGACGAAATAATTGTTTTGTACCAAGAAACTAAATCCGCAGCTTTCGAATGACAATATGGAATAAAAAGGACGAACTGTGAAGAAGTGTGAGTTGGTGCTGTCGTTATTTTTTTAAGTATGTTTTTTTTTTTGTTGAAGCTTATTGATAGAAGATTCCTTTTCAGGTAGGTTTGCAGGTTTTAACTTTTATATACATACGTGATAGAGAAGCATGATAAGAAAAAAAAAGAGTGATGATAAATACGGGTAAAAGTTCATTGATCTAAAGTCATGACAACGTGTCTACGATGGTAGAATTGTTATCGGGATTATCGATTTTGACAACGAAAATTTTTTGTGTTTTTTTTTTTTAATTTTATTTTTCGTGAAAATAAGTATACTTATCACTAAGACGAAATTTTGTAGAAAGATTATGAAAATTTTTATCTATGATTTAAGTGGAATTGTTTTTGTATAAATATATGGCATTCAGAAAAAGAAGCAAAATAACAAAAGTGGGTCATATATTTTCGGAATTTTAATACTAAGGTATTACTTTCAAGAGTTTGGTTTATATGTTAGACCGGTTCTACACGTTCAATTTGTCGTTCAACTTAAACACGTTTTTCTCTTACCTTCATATGGAATTGTTAAAGGAGTAAGATTATCCCTTTTGCATGATGCATGCGAACAAAAGAGAAAAAAGTTTAGAAGTTTAACGAAAAGTTGAACGTTTAGAACGGGTGTTATTACATAAAAATATGAATGGCAGGCAAACCTTCGTAATGAATGAATTACCAAAATACATATATACACAAATCAGCAGGTTTTGATTACAATCAGGGTATTTGATAAATTTTTAATCTGATTATAGATCCATTAACAACAAATAATTTTTTTTAAATGATTAACCAATCAAAAATGTCAAAATTTTACAATGAACTGCCGAGAAAAATTAGAGAGTTGTGGTTAAAACTCGACAAGTAAATGGTTTGAGTGTTAGCAAAGGGGTCGTCCATAAATTCGTAAGGCCGAATCTCACCCATCATATATCAATATCTAGATTGATCTTATATTGATATATGATACTCCTTATATATCAATATTTAGGTTGATGTTACGTGGCCCTCTCCCCACGGTCTCGGCGAATATCACGTAATTTTTTTCCCTCAAGAAACAGTGTAAAATTGCTAGCAAAAAATTGGGTTAAAATAAGTAAAATATTTACGTACAGGCCGTGACCTTTGGGGCCAGGTCGGCAGGCACGGCCCGATGAAGGTCACACATTACTCTGAGGGATGAGGATTTCAGGTTGTTAATTCAAATGCAGTTTGCTGACTCGATTTACTCAATCTCTCTTTGATCAATGTGTGCCGCTGGTCACAAGAAACCGCAGGCCATCTTTGCTTTGTACTTGGTTTTCTTGCGAAATCCGTGACCAGATAAGTCAGCGAGAGTGCATGTACAGATGTTATTGCAAGACTAGGATGATTTCTTAATGCCTAGAAACTGCTTCGCAACTTCGTCACTAGCAAGGTCAAATCATGAAAACGTAATTTTTATGCACGTAAGCTTGACCCCTCTTTAAACTCCAAGCAACTCTGGTCCAATAATCTTCGTTCGCTGGGCATACATGCTACTGCACCTTCCCCTGTTGATATTAATGTAGACCTTCTTCTTTTGCTTCCTCTATCTCCCGATCTTTCTCAGTTCTTCCGCATAGTACTGATGACTTTTACTTCCGCTGTGGAGACTCCTCGGAAGTTATTGAAATACTGCTCTCTATGTCCTCCAACTGCATCGGTTTAAATAAAATCTCTCCACGCTTTTTTAAGCTCCTCGCCCCCGTAATTTTGGATGTCATCACGCATGTTTTTGACTACTGCCTGACTACTTCCCAAGTCCCCTTGTTGTGGAAAAAAGCCATAGTGATCCCTTTACCGAAAAAATCTTCTCCTGCAGATATCTCAGATTTCCGTCCGATTAGCATTCTTCCTTTCCTTGCTAAGGCCCTTGAGAAAACTCTTTACATCCAAGTCCTGCGCTACCTTGAATCTAATAAATTTATTTCTAAATATCAATCTGGTTTCCGTAAAAATCAAAGTTGTGAAATCGCTATACTAAAGGTAACAACTGACATTCGTTCTGCGCTTGATAAAGGCGACGTTGCAATATTAGTGCTTCTTGATTTCTCGATAGCCTTCGACTCGGTGGTACACACGATCCTACTTTCCAAACTAATTCAGCACTATTATTTCTCTTTTTCTGCTACATCCTCTATTCTTCAAAACAAGCTTACTACTAGACATTGCACCATGAACTGAAGGGCATGACGGACTGGAAGTATAAAGGGTTAATCCTAAGCTTGGTTTTTTCATATAAAAAAAAAACACGGCTTTCTCCTCTTTGCTATCTAACTGTCTTCAAAGTGTTCGTCTTAGCAATATGTTATCTTCTCTCTTCTACAGGTGCCTTCTGGTGTTCCACAAGGCTCAATTCTTGGTCCCCTACTATTTTCATTATATATCAATGATCTACCCTTTACTATCGGCCACTGTTCCTTTCATCTGTATGCTGATGCTGTCCAACTGTATACCTCTTGCCCTCCTTGCCAGATTGATTCTTGTATTTCTGACCGGAATAGCACTCTCTCGAATAAATGAGTGGAGTGCTCTCAACTACCTTAAATTAAATCCTAAAAAATCACACGTACTTGTGCTTAGACGTCGTTCTACGCTCCGTGATAGATAACATAATGGGCAGGTGAGGGGAAGAAATTAAATGTATGGGAAATTCTCTTGCAGGCGGCCGCCGTCACAAACTCCACGCCAATCTATTTGTGCCTTAAAGCGGCTCCAGACTCACGCCGTGAACACCCGAGAACAAGCGCGAGCGCGAGTGTGGATGGTTTTCCTAGTGCCTTGCTTTCATTTCCGAGTGGATACGGCGTGAGTTCGTGACGTAAGCTCACAGCTTGAGACTGAATAGAAGTTCAGATCTTCAGGCACAAAAAGACTATAAATTCCCCACACACATAACGATTTTTGTCAGTTTTCTTGAACTGCAGGTTCCATTCAGTTGGCGGGCGGCGAGTGTATGGTGATACGTAGCTTTAAAGCGAAAACCTGCAGGCCACGACCTGCCGTCCACCTGCGTGTGAAAGATGGCCTTAAGATATGACTAAATGCACCGGCCAGCAAAACACGTGACAAGACGATTGTTGCGGCGTACGTGCCAAATAACACTGACACGGAATGCACAAAGGCCCTTATAATAAGAACTATAAGAAGGGCCTCGCCGAATTTTAGCGCAAGTAAATTCTTGTTGAATATGAGTGCTAACATTTTGGTTTTTTTGTGTTCACTACAAGCGGAAAAAGCGAGTAGAATAGAATAGGAGCAAGTAGGAGTTCGAATTATCAGTTATTTGGTGGTTACGCCCGTAAATACGTAGTTTTAATGTAAATACTATATTTGTTTAAATTTGAAAAATCTCACCTGAGATTAGTGCGGAGGGGGGCCAAATCTCACGGCATCTTACCCAGGGTGAAGGGGGGTCGAAAAATTGCAAAAATCGCCTCACGTAATTTATGGACGACCCACAAAATACACTTATTGCAATTAAAAAAATAAACCAAACTCCAAAACTCAGCTTAACGATTTCCTCACGTGCAAAGAAATTGCGAAGGTGTTGATGTAGACAAACAGGTTATAAAGTTAGCATGAGACTGAAATTGAGATCATTATCTGAAATATTATATGTGATAAGAAAATCCTTATCAGAACAAAAGGTAAATTTTATAAGGCAGCCATTAATGCCTGATATGCTGTGCGGTTCAGAGTGCTAGACAACAATAAACAGAAATAACAACTGGAAAAGACTAGAGAGCAAAAAAGAACTAGAGACAAGCTGAAGAGACCAAGAAGGCTGTCAGACAACGTAGAGGACGAAGATTTTCAGGGATATGATAATTTCAGGATTAAATGTAGAGACAATACAGGATCGAATTTCATGGCATTGGGAACTACGATAGCTGATCCTAAGTAGCTAGGAACAAGGTTAGGAAGAAGAAAGGTTAAAACATACAGATATGTATGTACGTAATATCAAAGGTGGGCGATAAAATATATTTCAACCACTATAATTATTATGTGAATATCGGATATCAATGACTGTAATTTACTACGTACTACGAATCGAAAAAGTATTTTTAGTTGCTTTCATAAATGCATGGTTATATTTATCCCTAGTGTGTAAATAGTGCTTATTATTTTAAAAATAAAGTTATCGAATTGTGAGTGGGAATACCACAATGATATTATTAGATCTATTCCCTCTTATCGCATTTATTAGGTGGGATTAATATTTGATTACTACAGTATTACTATAATGTGGTTGCAATCATGAAATTAGTTTAGTATAAATTTAGTTCAAATAATCTGAATAATTGGCACACAGTAAGCTATATTTGGTCCTAACAATATCCGGCCATGATTAGTTGAAATAACAAAATACCTACTAGGAATACCATGATACATGTAGTAACGTTATTTTCTTTTCTATGTTATCTAATTAAATTTTTAAGGACTTTTGATGAATTATTTGTGTGTCAATTGCCTAATTAATATTCTTTCACAATTCACGCTTTCTTATATAGTAATTCTATTAAATCTCTCTTTAGAAACAGGCTAGTTCTTTTGAGGTGAAAAATTAGACCTCAGAGGTAAAATCTCTTCGTACTGCCAACAACTGTATCATGAACGCTGACTTCGGTGATCGAACAGGAGATCGCTTTTTCGCTTATTTATTTTTGTTTGGAGGCTATGATGGAGCAGAAAGGACAGGGACTGCTGTTTAGATGGGACAAGTGGAAAGACGAAGGACCATACTGCAGCGAAGAATCGAACCAGGGACCTCTGGTTTGGCAGTTAAGCACCTTATTCTTTAGGCTACCGAAGCCGACCTTTACCATAGAGAAGGAATTGGTGCACAATTTCAACATGCTCGCACGATAATCTCCAATCTTTACTCGCTTATAATGCAAGTGGTCATTTAAGAGTAATTCCGAGTTCTATAAGCGAGTAGGTGAGCTTATGCTTTACTCTATCATCTGCACTGCGTACTGGACGTGCCCTAAGAGTATACATTCGGATTTATTCGTAAAGATGCCTATTATTATTTACAAGGTGAAAAGGTTCAACAAATTTGAGTTTGGAAATAGCCAGTGGAAAGGATTCGAAGCGCTGCTAATATGCTCCGAAAGGAGCAATTTTGAACCTTTAAGAAATTGAACAGTCCGAAGAAAATGGGCAATTAACTAGGTGACCGTAACGTTTCGTCAGCCTGTTCACCTTTGCAGCGGACGTATGTTCTACCGCCATTTCAGCAGCTGACTACATTTTTATACCATGTATTAATATAATTAGATATTGTAAACAAATTCAACTTTGCAGGTATGATTTTATATTCATACATTTTTGATGCGCCGAAGGAGCCAGCTGACCACCGTTCCGTGTATGTACCCGTAATAAACCGTCATTTCAGAGAAAATCAGCCTTGCTGAAATGAGTGACTAAAATATGTCCCTGTTTCTCGGAGTGAAAATGTGAATCGAGTGAAAATTTAAGTTCAGATAACTGCGTTTGTATTAATTACTATGTAGTATGCCAAGGTCAGGCCGTGGTGGAACGAATAATATAGTAAGTAACTTTCTTTCTTTTCTCTCGTTTATTGGGATATCGGACCCAAGAAGAAACGCAGCTGCAATTTGGATCTATTATTTTCTTAGCAGTCCCTATCCCTCAGGTTTAGGCTATCCTTCTCCAGGCATAGTTTGCAAGTGGTCTGCTTCTCTGGCTAACCAGGTGTGGATCTCAGTTACAGAATTTGATCAGACAGCAATTGTCTATGCTACTTTTTACCAACTTAGTTGGTGCCCCCCCAATAGCCGGTTGCGGACCGATGAAAAAAAAGGTATAGGCCTGTCTAACCAAAGCGTCCGTTTCGTCGCTCGGGAAACTTAAGGACACTTTGACTTTCCCAAATTAATTGCCTCCGAGATGGAGATACAGACTACACCGGCCGAACTGGGCAAGCTCGAGAAAATTGGTGAACTGGACTTTACAATAAGCTCAGTTCGCATACAATCTCCACATATTCAACTGAGGATAAAAGAGAACTCGGTTCGCCCAACTGAACTTGAACTGAAGTTAAACGTAAAAGCTTGCTCAAAAGAGAGTAATCAACTGGAATAGTGAAATGCCATTCCACTTATGTGGATTGAACTGAATATTATTGAATTGAGGCCGTTAAAGCTGGGGAATTAACATAGCTACTTTTCAAGTTTTCATAAATGCATGACAATATAGCATAGATCTTTGCTTGAAAAACAGTAGATAGATTACTTAAGTTGATTCTCTCTATGTTGTATGTTCTTGAAAGGTAGTTTAAACTTTGGGAATTGGCCAGTTGACAGTCTGATAACATAGCCCCTTCTGGAATCTTCCACCTGAGTTTGGTCGAAAAATACCAAATAAGCACCAATAAGGCCAATTTTAACATTAAAATTGCTTATAACTTCAAAAGTAAAGGCCGTAGCATAGTTGTTGAAAATTATTTATAAGAAATTGTCCAAGCTTTCCAATTTTGCAAAAAAAAATATTGGTTAATTACGTGTTTTTTTGGAGAAAAGAGGTGGTTGAAGTTGAAATTTTAGTAAAAAAAAAAAAAAACAAAATGGTAACTTTGACGAGTCATAACTCTGGACGTTGGTGGGTTGAAACCTTGACTATTACAGTTTGAGATAGGTGGGACTATTCTACAATTGGTTAGTCATGAAAATATCTAATAGGATTACAAACGATTTTTTGTTCGTCTATCCTAGACCTATCCACAACCAGGCGTTTCGACATTTTAACACATACATCCTGTATAGTTAGCTTAGAAGCTTACAACTTTGCCAGCAAGGACCACATCAATCAATCATTTAGTAGCCTTAGTTCGAAAAAATTGTATCTTGTTTATCAATGTTACTAAGATGATAAGGTAAGAGAAACGGTTATTAAAAAATACACAATGATGACAATATTTATGGGTATGGTATGGGTCAATGTGACATTCCTTCTAAATCAATGGTTTGATAGTCTAAGATAACCCTACAAATATGTATGTTAATACCTGTCAAGGTAAAAAGTATCCAGATACGTATATATTTTCGTACATGTGTATATACGATCAAGTCTTCTTCTTCTTCTTTAACGGCTCTACAACCGGGATCCGGTCCTGGCCTCGCGCAACTGTTCTCTCCACCGGTCCCGATTCTGAGCCGATGTCATCCAGTTTGGCATCCCTAAACTCTGAGCGTCCTGGTCCACGCCATCCTTCCAGCGAAGGTTGGACCTCCCTCGCTGTCGCACCCCATAGGTCTTACCGCAGAGAACTTTCCGAGCAGGCTCATCTTCACTCATACGAGCTAGATGCCCTGCCCACCGGAGCCTACCGAGCTTTATTTTCTTCACAACATCTATGTCGCGATAGCGCTCGTAGTTCTCGTCATTGTAGAGTCTCCGGAATCGTCCTTCCTCACATACGGGGCCAACAATCCTCCGAAGTATTTTCCTCTCAAACACGCCCAAGAGGTTTGAGTGCTTTTTGCCCACATTTCGGATGCATATGTGAGAACGGGTAAGACCATCGTCTTATATAGTAAAAGTTTAGACGTTATGGTTAGATATTTGGATTTGAAGAGCCTTGAAAGACTATAGTAGGCTTTGTTGGCTTTTAGCAGTCGTGCGCGTATTTCTGGTTCCAAGCTATTGTCGGCTGCTACTATTGACCCAAGGTAGGTAAATGATTTTACCACGTCAAACTCGTGTTCCGCTACCTTGATTGTGGGACCAATGTTGTGTTCTTCCAGACGAGGCCACCATGTACTTTGTTTTGCTTTCGTTAATGTGCAGTCCCAGATTTCCTGCCGCTTGCTCAATCTGAGTGAAAGCTTCTTGTAAGCTGTTGTTGTTCTTCCAATGATGTCAATGTCGTCTGCGTAAGCCAGTAATTGGGTGGACTTGTGGAGGATTGTACCCCTTGATGTCACGCCCGAATCTCGGATCACTTTCTCCAACGCCAGGTTGAAAAGGAGGAGGCCAGACCGTCCCCTTGTCGGAGTCCATTATAGATGTTGATTGGTCTGGACAGTGTTCCGGATACCTTTACTTGGCTTGACACATTGATAATGGTCAGCCTACGTAGTCTTGTCAGTTTGTTGGGGATGCCGAATTCTCTCATGGCTTTGTAGAGTTCTACCCTGGCTATGCTATCATAGGCGGCTTTAAAGTCTATGAAGAGGTGTTGCATTGAGTTTTGAAACTCTAGACATTTATCCATAGCCTGCCTCAAGGTGAAAATCTGATCAGTCGTTGATTTGCTTGGGCTGAAGCCACACTGGTAATGGCCTATGATGTTTCTGGCGTATGGGGCCATCCTGTTTTGTAGGATAGCGGAGAATATCTTATACACGGTACTCAACAACGTTATACCGCGATAATTAGTGCACGCTGTGATATCTCCTTTTTTGTGTACCGGACAGAGGATGCCTTTTCTCCAGTCTTCTGGCATCACTTCCTGCTCCCATACTTGCACAATTAATTCATGAATCGCTTGGTGTAATGTAGGCCCTCCATATTTAACCAGCTCCGCTGCGATGCCGTCTGCACCCGAGGCCTTGTTGTTTTTGAGCCGGCAGATGGCTCTGCTAACTTCTTCTATGCTTGGTGGCGGCAGCATAGCATTGTCATCAGATATTGGTGGAGCCTCCGAATCCTCAGTTAGCTCGGCATTTAGCAATTCATGAAAGTGCTCTTCGCATCGCTCCAAGATGCCTTTAGGATCGGTGATCAGATTCCCTTCTTTGTCCTTGCAGTATGTGCAACGTGGTGTGAATTGCGTCATACTGCGGACTCTTTGGTAGAACTCCCGCGCCTGGTGCGGCCGTCGTTCTCTGTACTGCTCTAGCTCACAGACGAGATTTTTTGCCCAGGCTTCCTTTTTTCGTCTGTGAATTCTCTTTTCTTCTTTTCTGAGCACTTTATAGTTCTCTTCGCGTGCCCGTGTTCTCTGAGACTGCTGCATGGCTCGGTACGCAGCATTCTTACGTTCAGTTGCCAGCTTGCATTCATTATCGAACCAGTCGTTCCGATCTTTACGACTTCTGCCTAAGATGGAATCAGCAGTACTAATGACAGTATTTTTAAGGCGGGTCCAGTTCTCGTCGACGCCCGGCATCTCAGGGCTTAGGGCGAGTTCTAATGCATGACCGTAGCTGTTTCTGGCCATTTCATTGCGTAGTGCAGCTGTATTGATTCGAGCCTGATCAGCGGATACAAAGCTTTTCAGCGTTGTAATGCGCTCTAGGAGCACCATACCAACAAGATAGTGATCCGAGTCGAAGTTGGCACCTCGGTACGTTCGTACCGTCATCAGACCCGAAAGGTGGCGGCGGTCTATCAACACATGATCTATTTGGTTGCTAGTGGCTCCATCAGGAGATACCCAGGTGGCTTTATGGATATCTTTACGCGCAAATCTAGTACTTGCAACGACCAAGTTCTTACTTGCTGCCATCTCTACAACTCGCTGTCCATTGTCATTAGTGTTTTCATGCAAGCTGTGGTTGCTGACATATTGCCTGTATATGGGCTCCCGGCCTACTTTGGCGTTCAGATCTCCCAGTATGATTTTTACATCATACCTGGGGCAGGCAATAAATTCCCGTTCAACTAATTCGAAGAATTCTTCTTTATCATCATCCGGGGACTCTTCTGTAGGTGCGTGAACGTTTATGAGGCTGATGTTCTTAAATTCACCTCGCACACGAAGGGAGCATAGCCTTTCGTTTATTGCTTTAAAGCCGATAATGGTAGGCTTCATTCTTTTGCTAACCATAAAACCTACTCCTAGAACATGGTGTTTTGTATGACAGCTGTAATATACGTCATACTCAGGTTTTTGCAAAACACCATTCCCTGTCCACCTCATCTCCTGAATGGCGGTAATGTCAGCTTTATACTTTGACAGGGTATCGGCCAGATGTTTTGAAGCTCGAGTTCTGAACAGAGTTCGAACATTCCATGAAAAAATTCGTAAATCGTTTTGCCTTTTTCGTTGCCGTGGTCGTCGTCGTTTATTCCAGTATCCGAGGCATGTTGCTCGTTCCGTAATAATTGTTTTTTACGGGTGAGGTTATTAGCCTCACGCCAACCTTACTTGGAAGGGACTAGCCCGATCATATTAGCCTATCCTCTCTCATAGAATAGTTACCAGTAGCCACCGCTAGGAGGTTATGATCGCACTTCCATCAGCCCGAAATAGTTACGGCACGTGCATGTTATGCTACATGTTATTCCCCCTATTCCGCTGATGACTGACCACCACGATCAAGTCTGCTTTATTTATATATCTACTCTAAGTAGTGTCAAAATTTGAACTCAAGCAACCATTTTTAGAAGCAATGATGTAATCGTGTACTGTATAATAATGGCCAAGCTATAAACGGAACTAATCATCGCTAAAATTAATGCATTAAAAATACTCTTGTATTTGCAGTTAATTTAAAAAAAAAATCCTGTGTCCTTCTCTTTGTTATGCTCACAATTTTTTTTGATAGAAAACACACAATAAAAAGGACTTTCCTTGATTTTATTTATATTTCTCCAACCAAATATTTTTATAGATACAAAATACAAGGAAATTTTTCTCAATTTCCTTCCGCATATCCTTAACAGAGAAAAAAAACAGGAAAATAACACTGAAATAGAACACAAAACCCAAAACAAACAAAAAAAATAAACAGGAGAGAAGGAAGTAAAAGAAAAAAAAATTATATCCGCAAATTGTTTTGCTCGAGTCCTTTGCGTATTATCGGGCTCGCTCCAACATTATTGCGCGTTTTATCTTCATTTGTTGCTATCATGAGATACTTTCTGACGTCATTCAATATAAATTGAACGAGGCAAAAGGCAAGGATGTAAGGACCAAAGCAAAAAAAAAATGATAGAGAGAGGGAGGTGGAGGGATATCGTCCTGTGCATGGATACACAGCCAAAAGTAGCACTACGGATTTTTGAGGTGTTTCGATAAAATGCTCGAATGAAGGCTGATATTTAGAGGATCCTGGAAGGATGCGTCGTTGTGGGAGGGCATAACTGATTGGCATAGCACGGTTTTGTTTTTATTGTATTTTTTGGGGGTGTAGAATGGGGAGCCTCCATCTGCGGGGGCAGAAGGAATTCACCGTCTAGCAGGAGCGCACAACGTCTACGTTTTGATGAATGTCTAAAGTTTGCACAAATAATTTGCGGTCATGACTGATGAACAGGCAACCGAGGTTACGGAGTGGATAGGCACTACATAGCCGAATTGTTTTATAATTTGGCTAATGCCGGTTCGGTGGAAGCGGGAATGTAATTAGGATAACATTTTCCATCAATTATTGCTTTTGAATTTTTCATGAGAATATGGAAGAGAAATTTTCCTGGCATAGCCGCAATTTCTTTGTTTCTCTGTAAAGTAAATAATTAATTTTCGTTTTTCCCGCAATTGGCAGATATAATATTGAAAATGACTTGAGAGAGCTGATGTGGACGGTGATATTAATCAATGAAAGATTAAAGATTTGTTTGCATTCATATTTCTTACGAAATCTACTATGACCTGACCATTTTTAATATTTCTTATATTTTAGTGGGAGAAATATAAAGACGTAAGATGATGTCGAACCCCAACCTTTGGGATGATAGTGGCACGTCTCAACTACAGGTTGTGTTTTATGCTTCAGGCCCATTCTGTTTGGTCGCCATCTTAATTTAGCTGTCATTTGTAATTCATATTTGACAGTTGTAGATAGTTGATAACAATTGATTACTTAGAATCTAACGTCGCAACAACGGCCTTTATAGCTCGATATAGGCGATCTTTATATTTGGCAAAAAATCATAGAGGTGACAAGAAACATTTCGACTTGGCTGGTTTTGTTAATAAACAGAATATTCCCTAGTGAAGCATTGAAAATCCTCAATTGATATACACCAACGTCCATTGCACCATCTAATAATGAGTGCATGGACGTTATCTGCGTCGGCGACATGATAGCACCGTTTCTCGGTGATAGAGACAATGCTGAATTAGTTACTGGTGATTGCTACCGCGGAATGTTGAAACAATGTCTGAAATTGGTCGGATTGAAAATTTGGGCATATAGAAAAGTGGTTTTACCACCACTCGTGCGTGCTACGATGCAAATTGGAACATAAATATGGCATGGTTTTAGTCTTTAGTGAAGAAGCTGGCTCTGCAGCACACGCTGGATTCTCTAAATGAGGATAAGATACAGAAAAAGAATCTTCTCATTGGACTTGACAATGATTATGCGTATGAATCAAACAAATATTAATGTTTCACTGACTTTGATGGGTGTCCCAAGCGTAATCATGGCTGTAAAGTAAAATAAAGTAACGCTAGTATGTGGGCTAGGTATTACTTCTCAACCTTTATAGTGTCGCGACCCTTTAAGAAGCCAAAAAAGGAAGTAACAAATCAAGCAACCCCTTCACTATTGGTTGAAAGATAGAAATTCAAGCATTTGGATCGATTTATTCGGCCAGAAATCAAGTCTAATGGAGGTCATAGGAAAAACAAACATGCTTGATCGGGTTGCCTCTTCGTCCGTCAAATCGGTGGTACAATTTTGTTATTTAGGTCGATCCACACATATCCGTGACGGCAAGGCAGTGGCTTCCGTGAAAAATTTTTCGCTGATACTCGCACAGCACCACCTTTTCCGTATCAGTGCTCAATGTTCACTCTGCAATTAATTTTTAGTTTTGAAATTTGTACAGAGATCTCAAGAGGAATGAAAAAAGACTCGAAAAAGTGGTCAGATTCGACATCTCTCGATCGATCGTAATCTATATATGTATATTGCCCACATCGATATCTATCACTAGTTTAAGCACGACTACAGCAGTCACTAGGGTATAATTTCGAAGATTATTAAATCAAGGTTCTTGGTTATACAGAAAATTACTGATCTACTTCCAAAACACTAAATCCAAAAGAGACCTTAGGCACATGACAGTGGCACTGTCATTAACCAATTCAACATTTTGTAAGCCCAGACTAATCGATGCTTTGTTAGGAGCGAACGCATAATCAAAGCAAAGTAAAGGCAACAAAAATATATTAAAATATTTTATTGGATCTTGTTAAGACCAACAACCAGTCCACCATAAGTCAATTCAAATGCATTGACAGTAACAACCGAAAGTCGAACCTGATGCATGAGGAAGTGGCGGTGAGCCTCGAGTTTAAACCAGGGTAACCCTGTAAATTTTGGGTGCGGGTACGGGTTCAATACCCTGAAATTTAGTGGGTTCAGGTTCGGGTTCGGGCTCGGGTTCAAGCTTTTTCCCAGCAAAAACAAAACAAAGAATAGAGGTGAAACCAAAAAAGATGACGCCGGAGCGCGCATCTGGGGAAATGAAAACTGCACACAAAAAGAAATTGCCCACATATGGATAAGAAACGTGCTTATGTATTTTCAAATTTCCCCTTCAAAATTTGTTGCGACTAGGCTAAGGGACGGGAATGGCTTGCGGGGATTCTACTGCGCATGGATATCGAGTCTTTTCTCGGCGTCATCTTTTTTGGTTTCACCTCTAATAATCTTGTTTGAAAGAAAAAGAAAACTCTGCGAAATCTGAAATTTAAATTTTTAAGCGCCGCACACTTAGATAATAATTGCCGTTAAAAATTGAACCTGAACCGAATTTTTGATTGGGTTCGGGTTCAAAAAATTTAAAAAAAATCTTGAACCGGAGCGGGTTCAGGGTTCGGGTTCGGTTCGGGTTCGAAACCCTGGTTTAAACTCTTGATGTTGTATGAGTTCAGAGGCAACCGTCGGGGTTAGCGGAAGATTTGGAGTTGGAGTTCTACACCTCTTGAAAATAGTGGATTCCTCTAACCAGCTGACAAGGGCTGTGACGTCAGCAGAGCTAGACTACCAGACGGACCAAGGAAGTGTGCCTCCGCTATGTAAAGACCCAACCTTAGACGAATTCTGGTAACCGATTAACCAGTTCAGCTGACATGATGCGTTATTAGAGCCGTGCATATCATTAAGTGGCCCTTATACTATATTGTATAATAATATTGAGCAAAATATTGACGGCTTCCTTCTATGCATCAGATATTCTGTCAATATCACCCACAGACCGCGTAAAGCGTAAGTCAAAATATTGCGCAATATTATTGACAGAGGTCCCGCCAAAGAGTTGATGCCGAGAAAGTCGCGTTTTCCATTCGCAGTAGAATCCCCGCATGCCGTTCCCGTCCCTTAGCCTAGTCGCAACAAATTTCGAAGGGGAAATTTGAAAATACATAAGCGCATTTCTTATCAATATGTGCGCAATTCTTATTTGTGTGCAGCTTTAATTTCCCCAGCTGCGCGCTCCGGCATCAACTCTTTTGGTGGGACCTCTAGTCTATGGGCCCTATTAGAGTGCCGGCTAATGTCCCTGGCTTTACCTATCTCAGCTCAATAATGTTCAGTTCAATCCACATAAGCGACTTCACCGGCTAAAGTCCAGTTCATGTTCAGTTCGTGCTGGATGTTGCTTTTTCGCCAAAAGTTAGAAATACAAAAGCTATTCCATTTCATTAGTCTTTTTTGAGCGAGCTTTTACTTTTAACTTCAGTTCTAGTCCAGTTGGGTGAACTGAGGCCTTTTTTATTCTCAGTTGAATATGTGGAAATTGTATCTGACCTCAGGTTATTTTAAAGTTCAGTTTACCAATTTGCTCGAACTTGTGCAGTTCCGGCCGGTGAAGCCATTGTATAATGATAATTGGTTAAAACAATAATTATTAAAATATTGATATTTTATAGCATTTAATGGAATCGCCTTTCAAACATTAGGTTTGAGGAATTTTAAATTTAGTAGAATATCTAGTGAATTTTGGCGAAGTGGAAAATATTTTAGTGGTTTTCTGGTGGTTTTAAAAACCGAATCTAGTGGTTTGTCGAAGAAAGAGTTGGTAACGCTGATGCGTAAGATGTTGTCAATCGCCAATATTAGGAGAAATAACAACCGTATAAAATCCAATAATTTGGCCACGATTTTCCCGGTAATAACTCAATTTTATGACCGATGTTGACGGAAGAAGATGGAGTCCGGTCAAACATGCTTGGGTTTCCTGCTTTCCATGAGACACAATATTTGATTTCTTACTGAGAAAATCGTTCCAAATGTTTGGATTTTTGTCGAAAGTTTTTTTTGTCTTTTCGTCGAGGGGTCGTGACACTAAAAAGGTTGAGAAACGATGTATGTATTTAATTAATAGAAGAGAAATAAGAATAACTTATTCATGGGAAACGTCTTCAGGATGCAACGATGAAACGCTTACTTCAGAGATCGAAAAGAAGATGCCTTCTAAGATGTTTACAGATGAAGGCAGGAGAGAGGATAAGAATTTCTGTGCAGAAGCAAGACAAGACAAAAAGAATGATATGTAAGTGAAAGAGGTGAAAAGCCGAAGGACCATGTCGGTGGATAGAAACGAACCTCGGACCGCTGAAATGGCAGTCGCCCACATGGACTCCTGAATACCGAGGCCGACAGAACCAAATCAGTTAGGCAGGAACAAATAAATGGTATTTGAAGGTAACAGTAACTAATTATTAACAAATAAACATAAACACAATTAAAAACTAAACTCATTTATGAATAAAATATCAATTGATCACAGAAACCACCATAATTAATTAGAGAGGCAAAAAAATCCATTTTTATTTTGCTCAAGGCAAAGGAATTCATTATTATTTTGTATAAAATGTTAGAAGTGAGTAAGTCAACAGCTTCCCCACCTCGCACACTAGCAGCTATACATATTTAACATTTATATTGTTGCCAACAATAATATTTTTTTTTGTTTGAATTTGTTTTCTCAAGTAAACCAAGTTTTGTTAAGTCAATGTTCAACAATATTTCGTTATTTTTTTTTTTGCAGCAAGCATCGCATCTAATTAATATCAACGACGTTTTTTTTTCGTCCTGGAAGCTGCAGACCATACACTTACGAAAAAGAATACAAGAAGGAAATTCAATAATAACACAAAAAAAAATTCACAGTGGAGAATTGGTCGTCCTTAAAAATTATGTAACTCAATCTTGATTCGAGTAAATCTCTCCGAATCCCCACTCAACATCTCCGAAACTTATTCAATTACCTACGCAAGTATTTACCTAAGCCCCGAAAACAAAAAGGAAACAAGGAAAAGGGAAAGATGAAAAAAGGACCTTTCGCTTGCCACCTTGTGTTTTATTTATTTCTTGGGGCCAATCCATATCAATTTCGTAGGGCTCCAGCGTAATTACAATAAAATGTCCCGGTTTTCAAGGTCAAGACCAGAATTTCTGTTCGGGGAGGCGGCGGTATGGGGGTGGGGTGGCGCAGGTAGAGGGGGTGGTGGCCAAAGGACTCGGCAGGTGAAGGTTAATTGCTTACTGATGGCCATCATGATGGGCAGCAAAATGTATGTACATATATATGCATGGCGAAGGGAGAACGATTTTCTTTTTGGTTGTTATCATTTCACTTTCTTCCTGTTTTTGGGTCCTTTTTCTCGTATTTTAAAAATTGAAGGTAAAATTTGAACGAATGCGAGCAGAAGAAAGAGAAGAAATAATAATAAGGGAAAAGTACCTTCCAAATATTGCTGGTGGCTCTTGATGGTATTGGGCGGTATTACCTGTCGGAAACGCGGTTTAATTTTCATGATGTCAAAACAGAGACTAGGACAGAGACAGTACTGGTGGAGGGTGAGCACCACTCAAGAAATGTTTGACCTTTGTTTGTGGGTTTAGGTTCAAGTTGAGGATTTTTTAAATTCTTTGAACCTTACCCAAAAACGAACGTTTGATAGTTTGTGCCATTAAAGGATTTGATAATCCTTTTTGTACTTCTAAGAATCTCTAAAATTACATTATAGCAGTACATTCGTATAATTGTCAATAAATGATGATGATCAACTTGACTCTTCGTGAGTGTATAAGAACTCAAGATAAGCACGCCATCTGACTCTGTTTTGGACTATCGCCCTCATTTCGTTTTATATAGATTTTTTTGGCCCATTATTGCCTTAATACACGAAGATGAATAATTGCTAAGCAAAACATTTTTTTTCCCTGGCGAGGCTTATTTTGATTGAGAAATTGAAGAGCTTGATGATTCAGGGGAGCACCCTTGCACAAAAAAAAACTTTTGCTTCAGAAGCATGCATACTCGTGAATTTAAGTCCTTAGAACTATTATAGGAGAACGCATGGCTGTGCCTGAGTATATGGCCACCACCAATGTAACAGCATAAAAACAAAAAGTAAATTTTTAGAATTGGGGCTGCAGACCAAAATGGTTCCAAAAATGTTTTCAGGTATTCAGAGTGATTTTTGAGTGCTGACAAATTGAATGCTTATTTATTTCGGTGTTGCGCCCAAGCCGGGCGGGTTGCGGAGGATAAATCACTTTGAATGCCTAAAAATTGTGTGAAGCAGGCGTGGATTCTCAATCCGCAACTTTCCATCACGCCTGCGCTCGTTGTAATAGCAAATAGAAATTAGAAAAAGCTATTACTATTGAAGCATTCAAAAATCACTCTGAAAATTTGAAAATTTAAATTTGACGATTTTGGTCTGCAGCCCCAATTATACACATTTGCCAAAGCAATTTTCACATGTTTTTGTTTATTTATCTGAGAATAAGGTTCCAATCGAATTGTGATGGTTAACAGCCCAATAGGTGAGGTCAAATAAGCTGTTCAAGATATTCTATTGTTTCGATGGGTTTTGAGAGCATGGAAGTAATTGCTATTGGTGGATAGTAAGACGTGTTGTTGCAGTCATTCTTTTCGGTAGAGCCCGCGCCATAAAACAAGGGAATTTCAAAATGGCTGTATCGATGGCAGCAAAAAGAGCAACTTCATCCTGTTTGTTTAAAATATATTTCTCAATCACAATTCCACATGCGGAATTATTTCCTTCTTTTATGGTGAGGGCTCTATGAGTTGAACAAGTGATACTTTCATAGAGCGTGGACAAAAAAAAACTTTTGTAAAGAGGTCTTGCCTAAGGCGAGGCACATTTTTCAAGGACTATTGGCATAAACCCCCTTGAGAAACACCTACATGTTTAATGACTCATGAGTACTGAAGAAAACTCGACCCCCGGGTCATACCGGCATAGGTTAAGGACGAACAGAGATGTAAGTAGGCTGATTTTGAATTAGCTCGAACGCATTCGTTTAGGCTCGTTTTCTTTGTCGGCCTTGTAAAGATTAGAAGGTGTTGTGGATGAAGTGAATTTTCCCTGATGGGGATTAGCAAGGAGTAGAAATACTGCCAGCTCTTCATGACAGCCTCTGCTTGAGCTAAGGTTTTAAGTTCAACGATTTACTAAATATGAAGCAGCTGACTTGTGGTATCTTAAGGAAATCTTAGCTTATCTTGTATATTGGTGGTTTTTGATTGTAAATTGTTTGTATATTCACAGGCTTTGGGGCAGGAAATTGAATTTTGACACCTAGTGTTCCCCTAGATATTTATCGTGTGAGGACCAGTTCGTTTCCTTGTAAATGGTACCAGGAAAAATCTAAGAGTTCAGAGGAAAAGTACACACAACCAAGTTTAGGTAGGCAGGCGAAGGGCTCCCCCAGTGCGACCGTAGATCCGATTAGCGCTTGGTGTGCCGTTTTGTTGCCGCAAGTCGTTTACCTTTATTGTGAAGTGGTTGTTTGGTCCGGTGTGACGGATGCTTAGAGCTATCCTGTGGAATTTAGCAAGCTTAACACTGATCTGATCTGTAGTATGGAGACAGTATTCAAAAACGTAACAGCCTAACATGTGCGGCCTGGCTTTAGCCGGGCACTTGCGCAGGAAATGAACAAGTGCTTCTCTCTCTCTTTCGTCTCCCCGTGGCTATTACAACAGACGTTGAACGGAATGTCTAACTTGGCAGCGTGAACTGGGTCAATATCCCGTGACGATTGCCGTGATTCTGGCAATATCTCGTCGGGGTCTGTTTACGAGGTCCATTGTTTTTTTCTTTGTTATAAGTCGGCCAAGTCGCCCTAAAGTTAGTGCAGGTCTCCAATGCTCTCCACTTTTGGTTGGCTAGCAGCAGGTGGTAGTCAAAAATTGCATTTTTGATTCCACCAAATGGGCTGCTATTCATCTCGATATCCGAGCTCCGGAGAGAGACTCCCTGCTTGGCTAGGTAGTCGGCTTTCTCGTTCCTCTCTATGTTCTTATGACCGGGAGCTCAGAGGAGAGTCACGTTGTGCTTTCTACTAAGCCTATCTAGCTCAGCTCTACATCGGTCCACTAACTTCGAGCACATCATTACCGAATAAAGAGCCTTTATAGAGGCTTGCTTGTCGATGAAAATTTCAACACTATGTACATTCTTGTGTAGGTTTTAAGTTCATTGTCTGGCAGGCCTTCAGGATCGCCAGCACTTCAGCTTCAAAGACATTAGCGTACAGCGGGAGGTGCCACAACGGTGAACTATTAGTGGTCTCTAGATAAACCCCTGCTTCAACTTCCTATGACGTTTTGGAGCCGTCGGTAAATATTCGTACATCGAATTTTCGCACGACATCTCCGTTTCTCCATTCTCTTTTTCAGGGGAGTCCTTCCTTAAGGTCAATCTAGGAGGAAGGCAGTCTGTGGTTGTAGCGATCATACCTTTAGGTAAAAAATTCAAAATATTGTTATGTCCATAGAGATTCAGGTCCGGATTCCCGCAGTCTGAGGGCACTACACTAGGCTAGATGTTTGATGTGAAGGTCGGAGGGAGTAGGTGCAAGAGAACGTCGGGAGTTTTCGTGAGGCATGTCTTCATGGCCCCTACTGTTGTCGTTCTCCTCTGGACCCTTCCAAACTTTATGATATTATAGGCCCTGCTCAGCGCTGGCTACCATACTACCATAAGTGAGAATTGGACGTACCACAACTGTGTACCTCCGCAGGATCATCTTTGGCTTGAAACCCCATCTTTTGCCGAAAGTGCAGGCGTAGAAGGCTGTACAGGTTTTTTTATCCTTTCGTCGATGTTCGTCTTCCAGTTGAGTTTAGGATCCAGTATTAGACCCAGAAATTTCATTTTGAAGGATAAGGTGCGAGTATGGCCCTCCGGGGAGATTGAAGGTGGGAATTTTCGTTTTCCCTGTAAAAAGCATCACCTCAGATTTTCCCGGATTGACTGCCAGACCGCAGCCCCTTCTGCCTAGGTGCCAACTTTATTTAGGCATCCTTGCATGATTTCACTAATCACTGTTGGAAACATTCCGGACTCCACAATCACTAGGTCATCTGCGAATGCTACTACCTTAGCTCCGCTTTTGTCTAGCTTAGTAGTATACTACACAACCAGTTTTAAAATTTCAAATACTGTGAATTTAAAATCTCAAATACTGGGAATTTTTCAAGGTAGATCGGATTCCATGCTGATAAATCAAATCTCCTCTTGCAGCTTCCGATTCATCGATTGAATTTCAAAAGCCAAACTACAGATTACCGTAAAAGCCCCCGATCCAGTATCGAACGCTGGCGCTGGACATCTCCATTATTGGGGCTTATTTACATGTGTGTATGTGGCAGCCCTTAATTCCATCAAAAGGAAAAAGGCGACCATGTGCACACGAATCTGTGTGTGTGGAAATATGTGTGCGCCTAGTGACCCGTTTTTCCTTGCATCGATCGCACTTTCATGTAGTGGTTGGTACTTATTTATCAAGGCCAATGAAGCAACAACAAAATTGCAGAAGAGAGATACGTCAAAAGGGTCGGCTTCCCCCATTGTGGGGTATAGGGGTGGCTCCTCCACTACATAGGAATGAGAATGGAACGGAAGGGGTGGATTATTGTGGCGACCCATCGGCAATCCCCTGCTGGGTGTCGGTTGACGCATTTTTTCTTCCCTTTTTCTTTAGCTTAACAATGAAATACGAACACCACACCACCCCCACCACCACCACCTTACGTGTTTACCAGTCGGGTTGGATCCAGACATACGGAAAAAGCTTAGCCACAAAAGCTGGTAAGTTTTTGCTTTTTGTAATTTATTTTCTCAAACTTCCTGTACCCTTAGGGGCAAGCAGCTGGCAGAAGGAGGGCTTCCATCAATCCGGGGTAGTTTTGCTCCGGTAACACTATTAATTTTGTAGTGGTGTAGGCCAATACGATATTTTGATTTTTTGATTCTTGTTTTTGTTGTTGCGGCTTGTTGTAATTTCTTCCACTTTTTCTTTTCTTTCTTATTTTTTTTGTGTATTAATTCATTCTGCTCGTGCTTAAGGGTAGTTTGCAAAAGGGTTGACAAGTTTTTGTCTATTGGAATATTGAAATTAAATAAATGTAAAATATAAGTTTTGTTGTACGGGCCGGAAAAATCAAGCAGAAACAAAAAGGGGGTAACTGGGGTTTTGTAACAATTAGAAATGTCCTTGATCGATATATATTTTTTTTTTGATTGAGCAGGCAATTTTAATTATTATTGATTTAATTCGAATCGAGATTCTAGGACGATGTAAGGATTAAGATTCAGTTGTGTTTTTTTAAATTGAGTTCTTTTTGTTTAGGGGGGTTTGTACATGGGTTTTGTTCGTATTCTTTTATTACAGATTTTACTTGTTACGATATTCATCATAGAAGGAAGGACTATAAAACTTTTATTTGTGCATTATTATGAATTTGTTAATTAAAGTAATTTATGCATTACGTCCACGTTGATGGTATCTTTGATAATGAAGTTAGAAAATTAAAGTTTAGCTCTTTTTCGTGTGTTTAACATGGTAAACCTATAATCGTTATTTTTAGTTTGTTTATGGAGTCTTTCCTTGAAGAATACTTTTAATTCTTATTTGCAAAATAAAAAAATAGGACAAGAACAGAAAAAAAAAATATTGACGAAAATTGGAATATGGGTCGTAGTCTACAAATAACGAAAATGATCAAGTTCCTCCCATTAAAAATAGTTAAAAAGCCAAGCGGCCGATGTTCGCCCGTTGTAAGGCAATTTTTTTTAATTTTTACTTTTTCTAATTTTTATAATTGGTGTCAGTCAATCCACACCAGCTTTACAGCTTTGCTAATAGTTGTGCACTACGCTACCTACTTTTACGAATTCGACAACATAAGAAAAGCATGAGCCAGACCTTATCTTTTTGACCCTAGGATCAAGTCTAAATGTATCAATGCGTAGACATTGCACTTATTATAAACTGGGACCCCAAGAATCTTTTCGAATGCAATACCTCCAAAGCGATATCACTTCGTATAAAGTAGAAGCAATCCTCCTTTTATCTCAGTGTACTATCTGAATCTTGTTCCAAATCGCTAAATAAGCATAATAAGGCCTAAAATTTCTTAAGACATGCTAGTTTAAGATTCCGGCAGTAGCATTGGTTACAGCCCGAATAGAATATAGAGAGGTAGGTATGCCTCATGCAGCATATGGGACCCATATGGCAAATGAGGGTTTCGCCTTAAGTGGCCTGGACCTTAGCAAAATATTGACGGTTTCCTTCTTTGCACTAAACAATTTTTCAATATCACCCATAAACCGTCAATAATATTGAGCAAATCAAAATATTAAACAATATTATTAATAGTCTAGGGGCCCCTTTACATTGCTCATGAGAAGTACTACATAAATATAATCAGCGATATTAAGGTATGACTTATCAGTTTCCCACAAGCGCCTTATGAGGCAAACTTAATTACAAATGAAATGGGGCAATTCCACCATCTGCCTTACATATTTAGAAAGCTTTATTTTACCATTACACTTAGCTTTAGTTGTTGTTGCCTTGCTTCATATTTTAGGCAATTATGTTAGTAACGACTGGTTCTCGTCCGATTACTGAGGTCAAGCAGCAATTGTCGTGATTAGTACTCAGTTAGGGGCCCGCTTGGTAAAACGACATTTGCCGCAGGTATTACTCACATATACACGCCGAAATTCTGACATTTTTCAGAGTCGGGGGTCAGACCACATATTCCTCTATTGAGCAAGACGTTAAATACCTAGGGCAATCCCCATGAGGCAGTGAAGCTAGTGTATTACGCTACTAGATAAAATATGTATATGATTCAGGAAAGATAAAAGTTCCTCAGTAAAACCGATTTTGAAATTCCCAATAGTTTTGGCGCACGCCATACTTATGGGTGTAGGGGCGCACTGGATTCCAGGTAGTTAAAAATAAAAAGATAAAACACAAATAAATGAATTTTACGATACACCTAGGGAATAAAATAATAAGAAAGAATTCAACTATCTACGAAACTACAAGAGCTTAAAGACCTTGAATTTTTAGATTAAAAGATCTTCCCTCTTCTCACAGTTCAACTCCTAATCAATAAAATTAACTCCAAGAAAATCATTCAGAATGATTAATTCCTTCAATTATTAGAAAAAAGTTAGTAGCACAAATCGAAGCGCCAAGATTAAGTCAAGTTTAAGTAAAAACAAATTCTTTTTTGGCTTCTTTTCATTGACAATTCTCGTCACGTGTTTGCTGCATTTATGCGGAATTGGTTAAAAGGAAAACTATGAAGAAAATTTCAATTCTTTACGCAATCGAAACAATTGTGTGCGTTTTTGTCGGTATAGAAGTCTATGTGCAAAATTTCTAGCCAATATGTTAAGAACGAATACAAAAACCAAACAGAAAGAAAAAAACGAAAAAACACTTACAATAATTCCTTAAGTGTTAAAATATGAAAAGCAAAGAACAATATTTCAAATTTTTTAGGTGTTTTATGTTTGCTTTCTCAATTACGCGCAAATTTTCTGTTTTTTAAATTATTTTTTTTTAAATTTTTAGTGTTGTTAATGAGAGTAGCTATACCATATTTGTTGAGATAGCAACGATACCATGTGGATGGATGCTTCAAGTTTTAACGTGCATTGTTTTAATTGAAATGAATTATACTAAACTTTTATTACTAAAAGATCACAATGAAAAATTAAATATTTAAGACGATAAGTAAATATTTTTTACAATACAATTGTAGTGCATTTGACATACATATTTGTTATAGTCCTCTTTGTATAGAATTGAGGAATTATTTAGGGGATCTTTTGTTTAATCAGATAAATTTTAATTTAATTCTTTCAACGTTTTCTACAATTAATTTTCTGCTGTTACTGTTAAAAAAAACTTTGGTAAATCTGGCCTGTAGTTCATTACAGGTAGTTGTTCAATGAATAATGATGTGGGAAAATGTGGACACAATGGTGGAGAATGACGTCGAAATGAGGTGTAGAATTTCGGTAGAGAACATCTCTATTTGCGAGTTATAGAAACGAGATATTGGTTGGTGTAGAGATCTCCAAGCCTTTCGACAGAGTGCACCAAGCCCTGTTGACCAAACTCTAAGCTATTGGGGTCGTATCAACTCTAAAGAACTAGATTTAGAATTTTATTTCTAGTAGTTTTGGATGACGTCGTTGATTCCAAACTCGGTGTTGCTACCAGAGGTTGTGGTTGCCAGCACCTTCCACTAGAATGATCTTTAGGCAGAGCTTCGTCGTCGATATTTCTTCAAAGATAGTGGGAAAACTTTGGCTTTATCTTGAGACCACAAGTATCCTGACGCCTTGCAGCGCAGATTTGTATCTTTCATACTTCCAATCATAAAGACCTAGCTAACAGTGAACCTCATACCTTGGAATTTTTACAATTTAGCAGGACCAGGACTTTTTGCAATACTTACCTTACTATATCTTTTGCAGGACTTTTTGCAAGACTTTTGCAAGAATTTTAGCAAAACTTTTTGCAAAACTTTTAGCAAGTATTTTTGCAAGAATTTTTGCAAGGCTTTTATGCAAGAGTTTTTGCAAAGCTTTTTGCAAGAATTTCTGCTCATCACTGCACGACTTTTTCCATTTAGTGATGAGCAAAAGCCTTACAAAAATTATCTTACAGTCTTGTTTCGTTCAGTCTTGCCTTGGTCTTGCCTTGACTTTGCTAAATGTGCAAGAAAAACAAGACTGCAAGACCAGTCTTGCTTATCACTACCGAATTCATTAAGGCAATCATCACCGGACTTTGGCTCTTTTGGACCACGCTCCTAAGCTTGTAATCCTACATGGCGTTTTTTAAAAACTGCGATAAGACGATCGAGAGTGAAACAATTGTTTCTCTTTCTGTGTAAATGCTCGGATGTACCCAAAGCCAAGGAGCGAAGTGTCTAGCACCTATGTTCCAGAAGGATAAAAAAATATATCATCATACCTTTAGATCTTCAGGATCGGGCTTCCTTAATTCCGTAGCACCACCCACCACCAAAGTTGGACAATGCATCACAAAAACTGGACAAAACGGCATGACAAAGCGCTAATTGGGTGTCCGGTTAGCCTTGGAACCAAGTGAATGTTAATTTTTGTCTTGTGGGATATCTTTTCGGTTTAGTAAAAACTTAATGAACCAGTCATATTAAAATCAAAATGAATCAAAAGAATGGATTTTTATTAGAACATGAATCCTACTGAATAAATAAACATCCAACACCAAGAAAGGACACCTTGATGGCTGCTACTCTAACAAAACCTTAATCGAATATATTTTACACATACAGAAACTTAACCGCAAGCAATTTCGATTAGGCCTAGCATGACAGGAAACACTTTACCTTAAAAAGCTAATCAAACTACCATGAATAGATTCGGGGCTTTATCGCACTAACTCCAAAACAGATAAGGACTCTATTTAGAAATATAATTACATCCTTCAATCTTCAGTATGTTCTCCACCTTATTAATTCCACTGTTAATATCCTGAACCAATTGGCTATTAAAATGCCAACAATATTGGGACCATAGTTAAATTAACATGACCTCACTTAATGACATCTCATCAAATCCAATAATTAGATTTGTGTATGGGACATCGCAGAACCAGTGGGTCACTCATGTCATGTCATTTTCTCGGAACGGATTTGACCCACTTCTACTGGGTATGGTTCCGAGGGAAGAATCTTTCATGCGACCTAATATTGTTAAATTGAAGCAACACATCTGTATATGTATATGATCCCCTCAATATATGTGTATTATGCCCTTGTACTTCTCGCAAAAGGACATGTACTCGGACGTATATTATCCTTAAGCTGGTGACATATCCAAGCCGTACATGCATTGCATTCAGAGGCTCAATGAAATCCGGCGAATTTCCTCTGACACAATATTACATGGTTGCGTTCCGTGCCGGCTTTCACACATAGCCCGAAAATCTAAGTAACGTGTTCATGTGTTTGTGTGCTTATGCTTGTGTGTGCTATCTCGAATGCGGCAATGCAGAAAAAGTTGAAAGTAGCCCGACCTTTGCGTGGCATGCCTTCCATTCACGGGATATTCCGTCAGCTCGCATATGAATACACACACTTCTATATTATCTGTCAACGAATGCAATGCATGTACGGCTTGGATATGTCACCAGCTTTAACCCCTTTACAGTGCGGTTCGGTACGTGGATAAGTTTCAAAACAGTCTCAAATTGGGTGTGACATGTATATCACCTTCACATTTTGGTGCTTGTCTGAGAGTCTCATTAGAGACGTATACTATATATACTAGCTTTTTTATATTTCTATAAAAATATTATATATGTATGTATATATACAAAAAATCCGTAGAAAAATTACTCCACAACTCTCAGAATGTCCTGTTGGGTTTGCGGCTAAAGTATAAAGCGGAAATGAGGTAAAACGGATGCCTTCTACGCCTCAGCGGAAGAATGAGGCTTGCGGTTTTGGTTTGATGCAATACTTCAGGTCTCCAGTTTTTTTTGTTGTTGCTGCTGGTGCTGCTGCCATCTATAGAAGCATAAGGATATGACGATGATAGCGACATACTCATATAGCATCAGAATTCCTTTTATATTATGAAGAATAAGACTTGAAAGCTTTTATGGTAGCGGTTAATTGGACCTTATCCTATTTGAGAAACTTATTCACGAAATTTCATCGGGAAGTTGTTTGTGTGGGAGTTTATTACTTATTACCCAAAGTTTATTTAATGAATTTTTAAACTTTTTTAATGTACAATTTGTTTTTTCTTTTCTTCCTCTCTAATTATAAAATTTTTTAGTTGGCAGCATTTAGATATTTAGGAATCGATCTAAAGTGAAAAGTATTTTGTGCAATTATATTGTGAACTAATTAACTTTGATGTAACTTTTTCAATTTCAAGAACAAGAAAGCGAATACGAGTCCCTTTTCAAGATCAATTCTCAGCACAATTCTATCAATCAGCTTTACAAAAATTCTGTTTACAGGAATTTCTATTTGTAATTTATAATTTTTTAGCATGAAATATACTACAAAGAATATGTCTTAAGAGTTATATTGACAAAAGCTACTATCCTTAGTCTGCATATTCTATAAAAATGGATTACACTACCAAAAAATTTTAAGCTGTGGATAATCAAATTTTCACTTAAATTGCCATCATTTACAAAACTTGAATTTTTAAACAGATTTTTTTGCAAATTTTCAGCGTTGACCATTCATGGACAATCAGAAAAGTAGTGGACCAAGGCTGGACCCTTGTGGTACTCCGTTAAAAGTATTTCTTAGATCCCACTATTGTCGCAATTTACGAGCTGAATGCAGTACAGGCTGGGGAAGGGGTGGTTGGGGTAGGGTCCAACACGGGCGACCATACGAGGGCGTCAGATCCAAAAGGGCACCATCACTACCAGTAATATGTTCATTTATTTTGTCATTAAATGATAATGCCTCCACAATAAAGACACAATGCGAGATGTGCACAGGAGATAGCCTAAATTGATATTGAAATAACGTAAAAGACAGCCGCAAGGGCGCTTTATTATACTTTTGCATCTATTGGCGCTCGATCTACACTAGTATTCCTCTAGCTGCAGCAGCAGAACTGGTTTTCTAGAAAAAACGTATAGAAAGGAAAAGAAGGAAGTGCTGCAAAATATTCACCATTTTAGCGTGAAAGCTTAACACACATTGTGCTTCTGATTATTACTATTGTTCACTACCCTGCGAGAAACCTTGCGAGCACCAACCACAGTACCACAACCTTGCCAGAAGTCACCAGCCACAGTGACAATGGCACATCTGAGAAACAGAGATCACAAGCGTCCAAGCAAGAAAAGGTACAATCCGTCTTCATTCTCGGCAGAATTGCAGAGAATGAGGCCGCCGGTACCATCTCGAAGAAAAACAAAACCAACAAATCAAAATTTTAAGCAGTCGTTGAGGAGTGGAAAACATTCCAGAAGAAGACCAACCAGAGTCGGGAAGTTTCTGCCTCAGGAGTCCAACAATCAAGCTCAATGAGTAACAGTCCAATGATCGATGTAGTGAAGGACCGCCTTCTAGTGGTACTAACCGACTAAGACCATTTTGGACTAAGCCACGCATGGATAAAGGTTTTCAAAACGGCTTCATCTAACGAAAAGGCTGACTCCGACGAAAAGCTCAGCGCTTGGATGAACTAACAGTCATTTAGGTTGAGTGGGAGTTAGAATCTACAAGCTCAGATGTAGTGGTTGACAATGTAGTTTATACAATAGCTGGCTGCAGGCAGCCTGTACCACCCTTCGGCTGTGTGAAGCGGGCTGCTCGGTCGAGAAGAGGATTGGCACAGTAATATACTGCGATCTCTACTACAGGAAATGGTATCAGGACCTACCTAGTAGATGGTCGCAAAATTCGGCAGTAGCCTTAACATCCGGATCCCAACCAGAAAGAAGATGTCAAACCCGACAAGGACCACGACGCTGTCTAAATCAGACGAATCTAAATCAGAGCCGCGTGTAGACGCTGGTATTTATGGAAGAGCCACGCTTAGCGGGCCAAAGAGCCACATGAGGCTCGCGAGCCGCAGTTTGCAAACCACTGCCCTAGGCTACTGAGGCCTTACGAAATTCCTAAAATTCGCTTGGTTAGAAAGAATAAGAAACAAAAAAAATAATTCGCTGTTTTTGTAAACTACAATTGAAAATTTTATAGGTCGAAGAAAACGGGAAAATATCAAGGGTGCTATTAGAAATATTCAATAGACCAGCTCTCGTTTGATTGCTTCAACAGCTTCGGATGTGGTTAGTACTTAGTTGGGGGTTGCTAAAACGACATTTGCTGCATTCCTAGGGGGGCTTAATGAGTCAATTGAAGAGCAAATGGTACTATCACCAATAAGTTTTTGACTGCGGCTTTGCACCTAGTCCAGCCAAGCCAAGATGGATTCTCGGAGCCCCGGCCTAGATATTCGAGTTGTATTCTAGCTGGGGAAGAATGTACGACCTGTAGATTGTATCCCTGTATCCCTGATGCCATACCGGGCCAAAATTCTTGGGAAAGGTTTTCACATCAATTTAAATCGAAAAATAATCATCAGCTCTATGAATATCGGGGGTAAGACCCTCAATCAGCGTCATAAAAATTCTGTGCGCTCAGTATATCTGAACGTTTCATGAATTAACTGCCTTTTTTTTTCACTTATACCCTGGCTTCACCGGCCGAACTGCGCAAGTTCGAGCAAATTGGTGTACTTCAAATTTAACCTCAAGTACCATACAATTTCATATATTGAACTCAGGAAAAATCAAGCCTGAGTTCGCCTAACAAAACATGAATTACTGGTGGAAAGTAAAAGCTCGCTTAAAAGACAGTATTCAAGTGGAATAATGGAATGTCATTCCAGTGAGCTTTTGCCTTTCTAACATCTGACGACAAAGCAACAACAATTTCAAGAACGAACTGAACATGCCAGATTGTGAAGCTACTTATGCGGATTCAAATGAACTTTATTGGCCAGTAAATAAAGCTGACGATTGAAATTAATCTCAAAAACCATCCCAAAAATTTTAGCATGGTATGAAATTACTTGAAGCATTACTTGGTTTAAAAACTTTCACCTCCTGTAATCTTTACCTCCACCGTTACTGGAGTAGCTGCCGGTCATATTACTAATGAATTAGGGGTAAACTGTAATTGGTTATAGCGCTGTCTCTCGTACTACAAAGCTGTGGAGTGAATTAGATGGGATTGAGAGCAGGTCATTTGTAAAAACTATGAAGAAAGTGGGTGATAGTTTTGAACCCTGCGGAACACCTGATGTGGGGGTTAGATTAGACTTGTATGATTATATGGTAGGATTAAAATGTAACTAATGTATTTTCGTTAATTGGAACCAACTTAACAGTGGTTGAAATTATGTTTGACATATGATTCTTAGCCTAAGGTTAAATGTGACGAAGTGCCTTTTATTAGAAAAAAATACTATTATTGTTGCTTCAACTAATTCGACACAGCCTTACAAATGAATATCAACCATTCAATCTAGTCCTAATGAATCTTAAGGTAAATTTATTTTCAGGCAGGCTAGTTTATTGTTGTTCAACATTATGATAACAGTTTCATTCCTTTAAGTACTCCGTAGGAGTTGGATATTTCAATCAATATTCAGTTGACAATTCAATCGTGCATTAATCAATTCGCTTTTCAGTAATTAACTTTTCATATATAACAAAGTTTTCAATTTAGTCCCACATATCTCTGACATCTATCTATCAGTTTGGCAGAAAGAAGTGCACATAATCTATGATGAATTTTTTCGTTCTGTATTTTTTTTTTCTTTTTTTTAATCAAATACCTGAAACTCTGACGTAATAGTTAAAGGGACAACCCAGTCATTCCGATAAACAAACGTCTATCCCATAAGCATATTTAGTCTGTCTCTAATTGGATGCTATGGATGCTTGCGTAACATTATGGATGGACAGAATTATAACAGCAGTTAAAGCCGAATCTAATCTCGTTTTGTGATTATTAATGAAATTCCATATATCAGCCAAACAGTGCGAAACGCGCCGTGTCAACACTTGTAGTACAAAAGTATTTTATGTATGTTTCAAATTGAACACCACACAACAAAACAGACGGGGTTATTTTCCGTATCGTCTACTCCCGTAAAAGTGATATCGTAAATATTTACTTTTGATATTATACATAGAGCTTCGCCCGGTCGAGCTATACGTATTTCCCTATTAACACCTGCAATTACCTTACTGAATACCTGAAATGGATTCGTGTGAACTACAAAAAAAAATATATGTTTAGTTTATTTAAGTCTGCGGGTTTTTTTTTTGTTTTCTGCTCTTCTCAATTGTCTTTTAAGTATTTAATTCAGAAAAAGAAGAAAACTTGATAACAGAATTTATTGTCATTGAATTTTTGTGTTTTTCGCGTGTGTGAGTGTGTGATTAAAAACGAAAAGCACTTAGCGCTCGAGAAACACAGAAAGAGCGCTTCTGACTAAAGATTAGTATCGGCTCCTATCACCGGCTTAGTGTATACCCAGTAATCAGCTGTGATAAGCTGTTGTCAACACACAAAAAAATGGTAATCAGGTCCTGTCCACATATACATATATACTAATATATAGGTGAACCACTTACGAATCGGTTTTTTTGTCAGTTATCACAATTTCATATCAATATGATAAAAACTTGATGAAATTGCTTGAAAAAAAAATTGAAGAAATTTTTTTCTCTCTTTTTCTCTAGTCTTTTTATTATTTTTTTTCATTTTTTCCTCTTTTTTTCTCATTCGATTAGTGTCCTCTTACCACGTCACTGTCATAGTTTGATACTTTGTTAGTCCTTAGAAAATATTGATCAAGCGGATATGTGGGACAATGGAAGAAAGTTAAAAGGACTTGAAAAGTTTTGATAGTTTAGATATGTTCACTCTCGGTATTGTATCCCCCCAACCCTCGTGCATGTGTGTGGGATGAATCTGTCTGATTTTGTTCCATAAATCAAGGGATATTTCTATATATCACATAAATAATATTGGAAGGATCTAAAACGGATATACTTGTGGGTAGAGAGTTTTAGAAATCTCAATTCTATCATTTCAACTCCTTTAACTAACTAAGAGGAAAAGATTTAAGTGATTTTGTTGTCCCCGGATCATTTCCACACCATCAGTGGCGTAGCAAGAAATATTTGCAGGGGGGTTTAATAGTTATAAGTCGAGTCCTGAACTTTAAACGTTATCTTTCAAAATTGACATAACTATTAATTATGTTTTAATAGGAAGAAATGTTCTAGAGGAATTCAGTTTATTAGCTGTTGACATACATGATCAATGGTTCCAGAGCAATGCTTGTGGGCAGGGCCGGCTTTAGGTATTTTGGCGCCCCGTGCGAGATAATTTTATGCACCATTAACTTTTTCGATATTTCTTTTAGGTAGACTAGCTACATATATTATAATGTACATTTTAAACAATAAGCCCAGTGAAAATAAAAGATGGCCTTACAGGGGGCGAACGCTGGCCGCTTCGGAGCACATACGGGCTCACGATGGCCAAACTTGACCGAAAGATTTAAATGGGCGAGAACCGAGCTGTTCACACGGGCATACGATGGCAAATTTGAACACAAAAAAATTATCAGCACTATGTCCTTTATATGAACTATGCAATATGCATATACATTTGTTGACGGGGGTTTGCTTAAGCATTTCTGTGTGCCTGTTGTGTGGATCTTGATTCTATACATGAACTGTACCTTAACGGCATCGTTTAGAACGGCCAAAGTGAAGCAGAAGATAAGCACTTGCCTCTTATGTGACAGCGGCATGAGTTCCAACTTCTCAAGTCTGCCCATGGAGGGCGGTAAGCTCGCGCGGGTCCTGCAGGTTTCTCAGAGCGAAGAGAAGAAATTTCTTCGATACTGACTCCAACCTACCGCTAGTTACCTGAAATATAGGGTCGCAGATTGGGCACGCATATTGAAGGATTAGGCAGACGAGCGAAAAGAAAAGAGTTTTTGGGGCCCGAACGTTATGTAATTCTTGAGCTCTCCTCTCTATTAAGCCAAGAAGCTTTTGACTCTGGCAGCAATATTGTCGATTATAGGAGCAATCTTATGGTAAACAAATTTTTCGAGAAGTTTAGTAATTGTAGATAAGATGGCAATATCCGTTTAATAACTAAATGAATGATCTGGGTCGCGACGGCGCCCTCTGGGACAAGGCAACCTCGGGCGGTCGCCCGGATTCGCCCACCCCAAAAGCCGGTACTGCTTGTGGGAAAGTCACAGTTCTATGTTTCTGCGCTTTTCAGCAAATTTGTTGATTACTTCCTTAGCCGTTACGTCGATTTTCCTGTGAATACTCCAAAGAGAAAGACCGTTCAGCTGCTGTTCTCCAATGGCACTACTTGGCCAATCCTTTAAACGCCTTAAAGTTGAAAAACTTCTTTCGTTGCTAGCAATAATGGTCATAGCTAAGTTAGCTCCAATATTCAGATAGTTAACGACTTTCGGAAAAGGTGGGATTAAAGATTAAAGCATCGATGAATATATGGGTGCGTTGGACGATTGACGAAAAGACTGATTTGCACCAGGCCGCTCTAAGATATTCGGCGCCCGTGGGCTATTAAAAAAACTGCGCCCCACTTCATAAGAAAATACACGCGATGCCTAGCGGGAGGAAAGACCATCATAGAATGCATAATGGCAAAAAGCAAGCCTAAGAAACAGGAAGGTCTAATAACAGCCATTGATAAAAAGGATCGTTCTCTTCAGACACCGTACTTACCAGACTTTCAAGCATTTATAAGTGACGATACCGCGACGACAGGACATGTAGGAAGTGGTACGTCGAGAAGCCAAATAAAATATTACTAATCTTCAGGAGAATAGGAAATAAAGCAATAAGAAGCGTAATGCTGCAAGTGTCTATAAGGAGAGCGCTTTGGTGGCAGTCAAGGGAAAACAAGTTAGCCCACGGTCGAAATTAAAACCTAAGTTTTTGAAACCTTACCGTGTAGTGAAACGACAGAATCACGACCGTTATGAATTGGAAAAGACAGGTGCCCACAAGGGACTCAGAATAACTCCAGCCGCAACTGATGGCCTTAAAGTATGGGGCTAATCATTCTGGGTATGATACGTCAGAATGACCAAATTTGAGACCTGAACTCGATTTTCATTCAAGCAGCGAGCTTTCCAATACTCGCCGTTCTATTGAAGTAAACTAAAATATGAGTCCTTAAAAGAAACCCAGTGATTAGACGCATTTGGTCGAGAATATTTTTGGAGTAAAATAAAATTTTATATAAAGTGCACCCTGTGGTCAGGGGCGGCGCTTCCATAGGTGCAGATGGTGCTCTTGCACCGGGCGCAATTGCACCGGGCGTAATTAGACTTTTCATATATTAAAGCAACTGCCCAGAGTGACTTCTGTCTTTCCATTTCTTTCACCTGTTTTCGTCGCCTATCCTTTCTTGGCCGGCACGGTGCCATAGTTTTTGTTTTGCAGTTCGTACCAGTCGTACTATTATAGATCAATAATTTGGCGAGAGAAACCTGGATCGCTTCTATTCTGAAATTGTTGAACGCACTAGATTATACAGTGAAAAGTAATACATGCAGTTCAGTGACCACCGAGTATATCTTGAAATATGAAGGCTGGGAGAATGACATAGGAACCTTTATTATGGTCTATGGATTTGCGTAGCCCAGAATTCCGCTTAAAACAGCAAGTAACAGAGAAGTACACCGAATACCATACTGGAGCAGACAATGAGGTTGGTCGATATGCGAATAATGGAATAATGGTGGCAGTGACGCCCAAGGCCATCTACCAGAAGCTTAAGCAGTACGAAAATTAAAGAAGCAGCATTAGCGGACGAGTTTTGTAAAGTTAAAGCGCCAGCAAACCTAGCATAAAAGCGAGATCGCGAAGGAATTTCTGATTGGTCATAGGCTTTCATAGGTGCAAATGGTGCACTTGCACCGGGGGCAATTTCAGAAATCAAAATTTTAAGAAAAAAATGTTGTGAGTGTTCCCGTCCCCTTCATTTTCATATATTAAAATAACTTCACAGAGTTTTTGTGTATTTTTACATTGCCCTTCACTGCTATAAAAAAATGAATAGCTGATGGGGGCGCAATATGGTATACTGCACCGGGCGCAAAAAAATCAAGCGCCGGCCCTGATTGTGGTTAGGGTGGCCCTGATTTGCACTACTTGCTCGATGATAGACTGATTGTGGCTTAATTATTCGATATGCACAGTCGAATCAATTGTACGAATAGATTTATGAAGCTGCAGTTTTTTTACTATTGTAAGGAATATCAGGAGTAGGCGTTTCTTGTTGAAACGCGTCTACGTGAAAATTTCGCTTACGTTTGTAAGCGTCTGTCTACGTGTCTACGTGAAAATTTCGCTTACGTTTGTATGGGGACGAACTTTAGGATTATCCGTGGAATACTTGAAAAAGCGCTCAATAATGACCCTTCATTAGTCACAAGGGCTCCAGGAAACATTGGAAAGATTTCTGAGTATTTTCTTTGCGCTGCATGTACCACCAAAATTTAAAAAATGATATTATAAATGTTCAAGTTGAATTTACTTCATACAAAAGGCGTTTCGGGGGGTTAGGTCCCCAAAACTCCCTCCTTCCTACGCCACTGTACACCACTATTCAGAAAAATTCCTTTCGGTTTCTTGTTGTCAACACATTAATTGATAAAAAAAGGACCATACTATTCTCTCCCCCATACCATTCTTGTTAAACAATCATCATTTACACATAGAGGCATCATACCCCCCACTAGTATTTGTAGAAAAAAAGAAAAAGAAAAACGATGGGGGTGCCAGAAAATAAAAGCCCCCGGAATCCCAACCCCCCTGCTAGGCGCGCTACAACATTATATGGTATCAATACAAGAATTACTGAGTTTGAGACAAGATTAGTGTGTAGACGGCCTACAGAGTAAACATCCAAACAGGCCATGGCGAAATGATAGCCAAGTCAAAGTTAAGAAAGTTGTTATCATTATAATATTTTTTTTTTGTATACATCCCAAACGAATGGTTGTTGGTTTTTCTAAGCCACTATACTCTATAGATACAACAAAAAAATTCCAAATAATTTTGCATTTTAAAAGAGACTATCTGAAGTGAAACTATATCGCATCAAAAGAAGGTTGTTGCTACAATCTATACGTCAAGATCTACGTCGTTTCGAATTATCTACGGTATCATTATTAATCGATAGGTGCCTTTGTACGTACTTAAAACAAGGTACACAACCAGCCTCATCATCATACTTAAAGTCTGCTATAGAATCATGAAAGGTATCAACCAGATTAAGGGTGTTGTGTCACCGCTCTTGGATTTTAGAGATGCAAAATTCTCTTTGTATACATTAAGTATATAAGAAAGTTCTAATTGATGTGTAAGAATATTTTGGATGGCTTTACTAATTTACACTCATTATTTCGCTGCTTAGCAATTTCAGGGTTGAAGAGCGATTTTAAAACGATCCCCATGCATGTGTATTAAATGTGGGCTTTTAATCGGATTCAAGTATGTATATAATACATACGAAATAATGTTGTGAAATTTATAACTAAATAATATATTTTGGATCGTTTTAAATTAATTCCACTTCAATACTTAATTACAAATTAAGTGAGAGAAAATAATTATTGAGAATGTGTTTTCAGTATGTGAGGAGGACGGAAATAAAATATAACTTCGTTACTCGAAATATCACCAATTTTGGACTGCCGCTACTAAACTGATGATTCGAGTAAAAAAATTAGTCTACAACGGGCGAACACCGGCCGCTTGGCTTTTTAGGAGGCCTATGCTGGCCCTTAGGGTGTTTAACCATTTTTAGTACGGGCTCACAAATCTCGAAACTTGACCAAAGGAGTTAAATGGCCAAGAACTGAACTGTGCACACGGGCGTACGACGGCAAATTTGAGCCAAAAACGAATTTGCACCAAATGCATGGTTGAATGTGGTTTTTTATGGGAACTTGATCATTTTCGTTATGCACAATGGTCCTTTCGATTTATCCCGCTGAAAGATTATTGAATTGGATTTTTTTCCAACATTTTCTATCTTTTTCTAATTTTTATAGCTTTTTTTTTATATGTGAAAAATTAGAGAAAAATGGAAAGCCCCTTTGTACTGTCGATAATCTATTTTTTTGCTCTAATAATATTTCTTTTATTTACTCTTTATATACACACACAACTTCAGTTCAACCGACTCGTTCCTTTTGCTACCAACCTATTGCGAAAAAAATAGTTACGTGAAATTTGCAGAGAAACCCTCGAAAGAGAAATTTTTGAAACGTGGCCTCGCTTTCGAAAAAGTCGATATCCTCAATAGCAGCCGAGGAGATAATGTGAGACAGCCTCTTCGGAGTGTATACCTCCTGAAAAGAGACAAAGGCTGTGACGCCGACAGTACCAGACTACCAGATGAACAAGGAGGGACCGTCCGATAGATGAAGATCCGACCATTCTTCTTCTTCTTTGAAGGCTCTACAACCGGGATCCGATCCTGCCCTTTCGCAACAAATGTGTCGCTCACTGCAAAAGCGGTGCAATTCCCACACTTCAAGAACAATAGAGGTTGGCCCGCTCTGGAGTCACATTCCGTGGAAGCGGAACTTTGTTACTCTATTATTTGCCGGCTAAAGGCCGAGACACACATATCCGCACCGTACTTGAGTTTAGTTTTTACGCGGGCACGGTGCGGAAGCGGTGCAGATAAGTGCGTCCCGGCCTTAAGCCGGCAAGATGTCTTGGAGTCATCTATAAACTATACGAGTCCCCCTGGGGTATCATAGCGAAAGCTCCAGAGAAAACCTTAGCCCAAGCAATTCGATATCAACTTCAGTACAACAACGGATACTCTCTTCTTTTAAAATGTAGCGGTGGTTAAATTCCCAGTGGGAAAAAATTGAAGCTCTTCTTAATAAGCAGTAAAGAAGTGCTTCCACATCGTATCTAATGGAAGCTGTTAGGAAGATTTTAATTTCTTCTTCGACGTTGTTAGAAAAATGTTTCAACCATGCCCATAAAATGAAGGTTTTAGTCTTCTCACTGCTTCCTCCCAATGACATACAATGTTAAAAAAGATATGACGTGGGATACGGACAGGAAGGGCTCCTATGCTTCTATAGAAGGCTTCGTCATGTCTTAAAGTAGGCTTCCGTGCCCCAGTGGGTTGTGTGAAATCCCCAGCGCTGCCGTTGGCGATTTTCGAATAGCTTGTGTGATACGAAACAAGATCACTCTTTGAGCATTGCTTAGTTTTGTAATAAAGCTATTAAGACACTAAGTAAATAAATTTACGATAACTCAACGCTCGAAAGCATGCACGAATAAAAAAAAAAAAAACATAAATCTGATTTGAAGGTATCTGTTGAGATCAGAGAAGTGTGATTTACTATAAATTGGCATACTATTGCCAGTGATCGTTATTGAACCCAATTAATTTGTTTAAAAATACTACTAACACCTACCAATAACAAAAAGGCAAACATGCACGCATAAAAGCAATAAAGCAAGTTTTCTACGTGATAACACAACACTATCAGGCCTATTCTGAGCTCTGCTAGAATTTGCTTACATTGGTAGCATAGGATTGAAAGAAAATTTTAACGGAATCGATTCCAGCGGAGTTCAGAATAGGCCTGTATACGTCGGTTGATTTGATTGTGTTAGCTAAAACATTCGTTAAAGTATAAGAAAGGCAACTAGATTGGTTCTAAGCCGTCTCCTATGGATCATTATGATATTCTGACGTTACCCCTTGCACAAAGAAGCGGTTATCAAATTTTCGAAAGACATAGGGCTTGTGATCGTAACTTGATGAAATCGCGAATAAAGTGATCTGGGAGATAAAGCAATGAAGATTTCGCCATTAGCCAGGCAAAAGCCTGGATGCTGCCTAATGTAGCAGGAAATAGTACAAATCGTACCAAAGGAATCATCTTGTGATGTGATACCAGTGAGGACTACAATACTAGACAGGACTGTAGCATGAGGAAAATGAGGATCGCATATTGATGAGAGTATTTTCTGCGCATATCGAACCGTCTGATCAACCACCATGCGCCAGGGGAAATAATCAGAATTGAATGAAGGCACGCGTCTTCATGACAGGGAGTATGCGAGCGAGAGTCGAAAGCCGGCCGGCGATAATTGGAAGTACTGAATAGAAAAGGAGATATGATGTTTTACTAAATGTGGATGGACCTACAAGTGTATCAAAAGAAAGCAAGGGCAAGCAAGCTACTTCCTCACAGAGTTGCTGAGTGGGCATGGAAGACATAATGTAAATCTCCATTCGGACCAGCCGAAGTGCCGTTAGCACCGGAGAATATTCTAAACCACATGATGAGCTCAAAGGACGTATAAAAAAGTAGAAATGACACTTGTACAGGACAATACGATCAGAAGAGTTCTAAAGTACGACCAAACTAGTGAGCGAGAGAGAGAGGGTTGAAGATCAGAAGATGCTTTTAGGGCATTGGTTTATACAATAGCTTGGTGGTAGACAAGACGTTTTTCATCTCTCAATGCTAATAGAAATAAGAGTATGCCAGATATAAGAAAAGGCAAAATAAAGACCACGTACACTTTGTTATAAACTTTCATCTGTGCAAAGAGCTTGCTTCCAGTCCTACCGAGTCCAATTCCTGTGTGCTCGCAACAACAAAACTTTTGTTCGAGGATGTCTGGATGTTAGAAATTTTTTTTTACCCCTGCTTCGATCAAACAATAAAATTTCAATTCTAAGAGCAGATGATGTCGATGGGAAAATACTAAGCTTGCTTAATTATCCTAAATATATAATTAGCAAGTAAATACTGCTAGTTATACAGATTCGATTAATTCAGTAAATATATTTTTTGGATTTTTTATCTTCTTTCTTTCAGCTACTTATCAACTGTTTGATAAAACATTATTTAGCTACTAAAGGCGGTTTATTTCTTTTATTCTACAATCCCGCTGATATCGTTTATCATCTTAGTTCGTGCTACAGAATTGAATGTTCTATTTGCCAAAAATACACAAATATCAGCACCACTCCACTATATCCACTATATCCCATAAAAAAATCGCTCGAATCGGTTTGCGAGATTTCCGAGGAAAAACCAACCGATCGGAGGCGCTTTGACACTATTTACAAGGGATTTCCTTTCAACTTCACCTCGATCAACGCCTGCAAACAGAGTGACACTTTTATTATCCAATGTACTCATGGATGCTTATGGAAAAAGCTATTTGAGATTCCCAATTGTTTTGGTGCACGCCATACTATTGGCTTATGACTGCAGCAAGGCGAGTTTTAGCTAGTCATTAAATATAGTGCACACTAATATTGTGACTTAATTGAACAACAAAAAAAAAACTGGTCTATCCTAGTACTTTATAAACTTTTAAAGTAAGTAAATTAAGTCAAAAACATATAACTAATTAGTACAAAACATAAGCTATGGAATTGTCAAAATAAAAAGCACCAGTAGATGTTTTTCTAATAAAAAATTAGATATTGATGAATACAAACAATATCCATTCACAAAAAATAAATTTTCATCATTTTTATTCCTCTCAATAGAACTCCTATGAATCAAAAAATCATAAAAATACATCGAAAGTTACAATTTAAATATGAAGTGAATATATTTTAACAACAATAAAAAAAAGTTCATCTTTTTATATAAAACATGAACAGAAAAATCGAAAGAAACTCTTCAAATATATCCCAAAATAAAAATTCATAACAAAACCTTCAAAGGGAATATGTACTCTAATAAATATTTCATGTGCTTTTTGGAAAAAAAAAATAAATAAATAAATAAATAAATAAAATTTAGTTTCACAAACATACGCAAAAATAATTCCGGTGTATACTATACAATCAGACTTTTTTAGTACAATTATTTGTTTTATAAAAAACACACAAACATTCATCGAGAAATATAAAATAAATTAAAATAAATAAAAATAATATTCTAACCTTTTTCTTTCCTGTTTCCATAAAAATTCCTTTTAATGTTAATATTAATAATTATCAACCCCGGTTATAATCTTAGTTTACAATCAAGTTCAAAGATGATAAGAATTTTGTTTGTTTTTTAGAAAAAAAAAACCAACAAAAAAAAATATTCTTCTTGAATAAAACTGTCACTTAACTTTTTTTCCCTTATATTTTTTTTTACTTAATGATAAATTTTTTTTATAACACACCACTTTATGCTTATAATACAAAAATTATCAATAAAAGTGCACATTTTTATATATGTATATGTAATATATATAAAAAATCTTCCTTTTTTTATTTTTTTTTTTTAAATTTATACTTTTATTTATTTTTTAATTTTTACTTTTATTTTTTTTTCTTCCACAATAAACTCACTTCATATATGTATAAACAACCCCCGGCTACCGGCTTTTAGTGATTATATAAAAATAAAAATCACATTATTTTTTTTTATTAATCCTTTCTTTCTTTCACTTATGTTTTTTATTTATTTATTTATTTATTTTTACTACTAAAAATTTATTTTTTATTTAATTTTTTTATTATTTAGTTTTGTAAATTTTATCAATAAAAAAATATTTTTCTTAAATTTTTCATTTGGTCGCAAAAAATATTTTTGTAATAAGAAAAAGTTTTTAATTTTTGTTTTTTTTTTGTTTTTGTTTTTAAATTTAATTTTTATTTATCACTTTCCCATTTTTTTAAATATCATATATGTATATGTATAACTTCACTTTTCCTTTCCTTTCGATTTTCTTGTTTGATAATTGATAAAAATAAAATTAATATTCTTTTTTTATTTTTATTTATATTTTTGTTTATATTTATCGTTTATGAATTCTTATTTTTTTTTTGTAACTCACGTACGCAGCACACAAAATCACTGATATGCGTTAAGCTCTGAAAATTGACATTGTCCCCCCTTGGATGGTTCACATAAAGTATTTAGTAGATAAAAAAAAAGAAGTGTAAATATATTATAGATAAAAAAATCCATTCCTAGTCTCGTAGGCAACAAAACAACAAGTTTTAAATATACACTAAATAGTAGAAATTGTTGTTTCTTAAAAACTTTTTTTTTATCGCAGAAAAATACGTCATAGGTTAAATAAAAAAAAATTCAACTTTGATTACTTTTTCACTGATAGTGTAAATTATATGAAAAAAAAAAATTAAGAAATATCGCGCGCGATTCACTCTTTAATATATATAAATAATTTTTTTTTGTTTTTTTTTTTTTATATTATATATTTATAAATATATAATAGAATATTTTTATAATTTAAAGAAAAATAAAAACACCGATATACTAAGTTTTGAACTGAACCGTTTTTTGAGGATATTTTTTTTTATTATTATTATTCTATATGTTGCGATCCTAACGCCTTTTATTCAACGAAAGAAACCTTGGTCTCAAAGTATATCTGTGACTGGTCCTATCGCGAGTCGGGAAAAACCTATCCTCGACTACCGAAGACACAACACTCATAAGATTCGAAAGGAAAAGTACGAATACAGATTTCCCCGACCGAGCACCATTCGTTCGCTCGCTGGCTAAACAGAAGCACAGAACATCGAGAATATAGAGAATACACCACCATCAACAACAACAACAGCAACAACAACAACAACAACAAAAAAAGCACCAAATATAACAAAAACAACAACTAAGAATTATATCGAAACGGTCCGAGAGTTATACCACCACTGTAGAACAGTATTTTTACCCCTCTCTCTCTAGATAGTATGAGGGAAATCTTTTTAGTACCTTGAAAATAGTATACTATCACTCCTCTTATTCCTTTCGGTATATATGTATGTATATATAGAGAAGAAGAGTATATCGGGGGCGCTTTTGTTGATGTGTTGTATAGAGAAGCGCGCCTACGACTAACTAAAGCTCCAATCTACTCTTTCCGTAGAGAAAACTTTCTTCGGACAGAAACAGTAGCTTCAAGCTTTATACTGTCGGCGAGTATAGCTTATATTTTGTTGCTGCTGGCTGACACACTCTCTCTCTCACTATACGAACTGAAATTTGAAAATATCGGGAACATGCGTACTTGAGACTTCTACATTTTATTTTTTTTCTCTATAGATTATACATATTACCAAAAGCCATACCTTCCACACTTCGATATTATATACTACAAAATCCACACTTACTAACACCTTCGTATCGGCTATAATATATATGTAGTATATACGTGCATATATGTATATGTATATAAAAGACATATTCCACAAAAATCGGTGGAACGATTTTAAAGAAGCTAAAACTCCACTAAAAGTTCACATCTTCTTCGTCGTTTTGCTCGACTTTTTTTTAATACTATAGTTATAATATAAGAACAAATGAGACAGACTGAGTGTACCATGTTCATTTTCTTAAGTGTCTAAATTATTTGAGACGTCAACACATGGTTGGCATGCCCACAAGAAGAAGGAATACTAAGAAGTCGAGCACATATGGCTCCTCTCGTAACAACAACGTCTTGATACTGTTGCTACTAGCAGCACCAGAACCAGGGGCTACAGAGGTATATTTTACACAGTACATACAGCAGCATCCCCGTGGATCTGGGTCTTCTCCTCTCTCTTGGTGAAAACTGATGGAAGCCACATGGGCGCTAAAAACACACATTTTTTTACATTTTTTAAACTTCTACCTCTTATCTTTTGTTCTAGTTTAAAAAAAAGTAAATAAAAAAAAAATTAAACACACATGAGACGATCGTCAAAAAAAAAAAAAAAATTACCGCACGTTTCAACCGAATAATACAAAAACAAAAAAAATCCCACAGGTATAAGCTGCATTACTAATAATTTCCCAACCAAATTTGGCCTTCAGGACATAAAATTTCCTTTCCGTGAAAAAAGCTTTATTTTTTTTGTAACAAAATAAAAGAACAAAAAAAAACATGAAAAATTCACCTGAAGCACAAAATTCTCTCTCCAAAAAAAAAATTCCTATACAGCAAACAAAAACATGGGAAAAACCGACACACACACACACAAGCGCGCATATCCTTCCGAAGGATATTACTTTACGAGATCCTTATATACTTTTACTTATGAATGAGACAGCTGACTGCCTGCCACTTCTCTTGTATATTGCCGCTATATTTAGGGAAATTGAGTTTCGGTATTTTAAGTTTTTCCTTCCCCCTTAAAATTCACATTTATTTTTTGTTATCCTTTTCGTCCTTTTTCGACTTTTATTTTTTTTTTTAAATTTAATTTTGGAATTCTTTTGTATATTTTTAAACAATTTCCAAAAGTGAAATTTCCCAAGAATAATACAAAAATCGAATATTTTTGTATCGAAATATTTTTTTTAAGAATTGTTTTAAAAATTAAAAAAGTTAAAAATTATAAATTTTATTACAAATTCTCCATCATTTGTGTCCGCGCCCAGGTGGTTTTCATATTTTTTATATATATTTTTATACATCCAGGTGAAATATTTAATGATAAGAATTTTTGAATTAATGATGGATGCAGAGTACAGCAACAAGGGAGTTACCAGTGACAGAATGACTGAATTTTTATCATTCATACATATTTGTGATAAATTGTTGTAATGTCAGGAGCAAAAAAAAAACCCACACACACACACACAAAAAATATGTTTATGAAAATTTATGAGTTCTTTTGTTACCTGTAATTTTTATTGTTTATGAGAAACAAATGAGATCTTCTCAGAATCCTTAAGGATACGCATAGAAAATAATCTGTTTTTTACTTCTTATTTATGTTGTCGTATTTTTTTTGGAGTTATTGATATAATTTTTCAAGGCATTAAATAATATATTTTTGTGATTAACATCAATCCTTCGGTGTATACGGTATTTTATTTACACGGTTTTCAAAAGCATAAGTACATCTTTTTACAAACGTTTTTTAATTCCATTTACATTTAGTAATACTAGGACACATGTTTCTCCCCGTATTCTAAGAGTTAGTCATAAGTCACAACGCAATCAAGTGTGTGGTGATACTCAACTTGAAGGGCTTTACTAGATAAAAAGTAAAGTAGAAGCGAAGTAGAATTGAAGTAGACGTAGCTTCTGTTAACATTGACATAGAAACCAAATTAAGAATTTTATAATAAGTAAGCGCGCGAGTCCCCAAACCTTGTGACTTATGACTTAGTCACAATTTTAGAATAGGTGGTCTATGTAATTTTTAATTTCATATTTTTGTAGCATTGGTATCAAATCTAAAAATGCCATGAACTTCCAATTTCTGAATAGTCTCATACATGCTAGATCTCTAGAAATGAAATTAGCGATGGATAGATGAGTGACACGAATGTTAGTCAATATGGTATCGCACGGTCTCCCGTATCTCCGATACTAGTTTACTTTAAACGGCAGTAAGGCCTCTGATTTTGCCATCAGTTATCCAAGGAGCCTTAAAGTATGCACGGCTAAGATGCCTCTACACGAAAGTCTTGCACAGGGAGAAGAATGGCTCTTTCGGAATGTTCCACAAGCCCAGTGATCTTAGCTTGTCTAGTATCCTAGTATCTAGGACATTGAGGTCCTCGCTCTCAAAGTCTCCCTTGTTCATAACAACTTATTTTTAATTTGCTGTTACATCCCACCAGATATGTTCAGCACTCTTGACGATAGAGGTCAAAACCTCTATGATATTCTAATCTCTTGCATAAATCATATCCAAGATATGATGGATTCCAAAGATGAACTCCTACTTGTAGGCGATTTTAACTTACCCAATGTTAAATGGGTATCTTGCGATGATGACGATAACTACCTTCCTGGAAACAACCTTAACTCTAGGGAAGCCAGCTTTCTGAATTCCTTATTTTCCTGCGGTTTGTGCCAAATGAGCGGTGTGAATAATATTTTAGGAAGGCGGTTAGATCTTGTATTCTTTTCCGAGTCAGACAACATTAATGTTGAGCCTAGCTCAATTGTCTTGTCACCTGTCGATAATTATCACCCTCCTCTCCTACTGAGCTATTGTTCTGTCTTTAACAATAAGCCAATCCCAGAGGAGTCAACCTTTACCTTTAACTTTAAAAAAGCCAACGTTGAGGAACTGTCATCCAAGCTCACTTCGGTCGATTTCAATTGGTTGCTCTCACCTAATGAGTTGGATGTCGATGTAGCAAGATTTTACTCCGTCCTGTATGAAACTTTCGCATCCTGTGTACCTATCGAGCCGTTAAAGTCGTCCAGATCATCCCCACCGTGGTACAACAACGAGTTGAGACGTACCAAAAACCTGAAGAATAAACTCTGGAAAACCTATCTGAAGAAGAAAGACACTGCGAGTTTCGATGCATTTCTCAATTGCTATGACCAATTTCATGCCCTCTCCGAAGCCCTCTATAAAGAGTACCTCAGGAACATGGAAGGTAAAGTGTATGATGATCCTAGGGCATTCTTTCAATTTATCAACACAAAGAAAAAAGTTGATAATTCCCCTTACACCATGCAATACGAGAACTCCCTTAGTTCTAATTCAGCCGAAATTGGTGACAATTTTGCATCGTTCTTCCTCAAATCTTTCTCGTCCCCTGTATTCCAACCTGATGAAGACAATTTTCGACATATCAATGCAATCCAAACGGCTCAAAACTTTTCCCTGTCTATAACCGCATAAATGAAATAAATGAACTTCCACAAGGTTTTTCGTCCGGCCCTGATGGAGTCCCTCCAGCTGTTCTAAAATCCTGTGCAGAGGCCCTACTGTCTCCTCTACTATGTTTATTTCAAAAATCCCTAAATAAAGGGCGCTTCCCAACCTTATGGAAGAACTCTTTTATAATACCCGTCCATAAAAAAGGCTGTAAGAACGAAATCTCTAATTATAGGCCAATTGCGAAGTTATCGTCTATACCAAAACTCTTCGAATCTATTATTTATTCTGCTATTGCCTCTATCTGCAAGAGGCTTATCTCAACAAACCAACATGGTTTTCTTGCAGCCCGTTCCACTACTACTAATTTACTGGAGTTCTCTTCACACACAGTTAGAGGCTTTGTTACTGGCTGCCAAACTGACTGTGTCTACACAGACTTTAGTAAGGCCTTCGGCAAGCTCTCCCACTCTATTATAGTTCTTAAACTAAAGAAATTAGGCTTTCCGCATGCCCTTGTGGTATGGTTCCAGTCGTACTTAGCCGATAGAACCTACCAGGTTCTATTCCGCGGAGTCAAATATAAGAACATCGAAACGTCCTCTGGAGTCCCGCAAGGTAGTCATCTTGGCCCTCTCCTTTTTATCCTAATCCTTATTTACGCTGATGACATCAAACTGTATCGCCACATAAGGAGTATAGAGGTTTCTCAACAAGGTCTCCCGTACTGAATCTGTAATCGATCTTTGGGTTAGGTTAGAAAGTAAGTTGGATTTCTCCACCCACATCAATTATATCTCCTCCAAGGGCAATTCAGTCCTGGGATTTATAAAAAGATGGTCCAAAGAGTTCAACAACCCCCTCATCACTAAACACCTGTACGTATCTTTGGTTAGGCCTTTGCTTGACTACGCTTCCCAGGTATGGTCTCCTTACTACTCCTCGAATCGGTTCAAAGGAAGTTCGTCCGGTTTGCACTCAGCCACCTCCCGTGGGATGACCCACTTGCTCTTCCGCCTTATGAGAACAGACTTAAATTGCTCAACTTAAGCTCTCTCCATAAGCGCCGTGAGGTCGCTGACGTTATATTCGTTCATCGACTGATGAATGACAAGGTGGACTCTGGTTTCTTAAGAAGCCGCGCGTCATTTAGAGTGAATAACTACAACCTGAGAGGTGAACCTCTCTTGCACATTAATTCCTCTAACACCAATTATGGCATGTTTGAACCCGTTAATCGCATGCTTATAAATACTAACAACAATAGGAGTGTGTTTAGCTTGCTAACTAGCAAAGTTGTCCTTAAAAGGACCCTTCTCAATGTGGCGTGACTCTGCGTGCCCCACTCCCTTTTTAGTTTTGCACGCTTCTCTGTTCGATGTTTTTGATCTTTTATGTTTTTTAATATTTTATGTTTGCATGTCTCAGCTGAGCCACGACGGCAGTGGTAAATGTTTCTCAGCCCTGCTGAGAAGTGCACCTTCTGAGTTAGAAGGTTAACTCGTATATCCTTTCCGGGTTTTGGCTTAGGGAACACTAATTTGCCTCCCGAGCTTCCAAGAGTGTTCTTCCTCCGCAGCGCTGCTCACTCCGCAATCGGTCGATTGACCCTTGTTCTAGTGATGAGCAAATGCAAGAACAAGACTAGTCTTTGTTTTGGCCTTGGCGTTGCAGAGTTAGTGTTGGTCTTGGTCTTGCGAGCATAGATAAATTTGGTCTCGGTCTTGTTCTTGCTAAATGTGCAAGACCAACCAAGCACCCACTGTCCAACTCAGCTAGTTAAGGGAGTTGGATTCTCCCACTGGTTACCTGAGATGAAGAATTCGCGGTTGACGCTATCGGAGCTGTATCAAACTCATTACCTTTTAGAAGGGAAGTAGATGGTAAAATAGATCGCCCATAGCGTGACCGTAGGCAGTAGGAAGAGTAAGTGGAACTCGAGTGCGTTGGGTATCCAGAGTTCGGATATTAATGACCTTTGCCATGCATATCTTTTTCTGAAGAGGGCCACGGTAAGGAGAACCAAAATGGAATTGGGGAGCCCCATGGAGTACACCCGAGCCTCGCTTTCGTCAACCCGCCAGAAAATTTGCAGCACCAGGTGGTGGTGTTGCTGTGTGTGTGGTGAGACTGGAAATAGTCCACCATGAGGAACTTCCTGTAGGCCACACGATCTGAGTGATTTATCCTTTTCCCCCAGGTCGCAACTCCAAACTTTCTACTTGTTAGCGCTCACAAATCACTGTGAACACCTAAAAAAAAAAAATTTGGAGCGTGTTTCCTCTGGAGCCCTAATTCTTAACATTTACTTTCTGTTTGTATGATGTTACCTTAGAGGCGACCATATACCGTGGCACCCAAGTGGTCATATACTCAGGCACGGCCATGAGAAGGACCTCTACTAATTTTTTGGGACCGTTCGCTCATTATCCATAAGCCAAACTTCTTCAGGATGTTTCCTCTTCTGCTTTTCTACCCAGACTAGATGTCATAGGCCCCTGTGCTGAATGTCGAGTCGTGATTTGTGACAATTTTTTTGAGTTGAAGAAAGTGACGTTTTAATCGAATTACGATTTTCAGCATACAATAGTTGCCTAGAGTGCAAGTGCTAAGTGGGAGTATAGCCCCTTATGCTGAAAGTCGCAATTCGTCTGAAACGCCACTTTCTTCAACTCAAAAAAATTGTCAAAATCACGACTCGACATTCAGCACAGGGGCCATAGTGGGGCATACCTAAAACAAAGTGTGGCCTGAAGGGTTTTTTTTTCTGGGACTGCCTAAATTAGACCATCCTAATATTTACCGCATGAGGCCGTAATATCTAAAAAAAAAGACGAAAATATGTTCAAATCTCAACTATGCTATTTTTGTTGTTCATGTTTCAAGAAACTTTAACAAATTTTAGATTTTCACAAATAACATGGTTACTCACTGAAAATCAAGACAAATGTTATTTATTAACAAAAGTTAGAAAAAATACATGTATGAGACTCATTTTCTAGGCAATTACCTTGGTGACCGTAAAGGTTTCGAGTTAAAATTCTCAATAAACCGGCTCTCATTTGATCACGAAGGTCAAGCAGCATTGGACATGGTTAGTACTTAGTTGGGGGACCGCTCGGGAAAATATCACTCTCGCTCCACTTTCTTGCTTCAACCAGCAACATTTTACTGTTTTCTATTGGTTTACTAGTAAACTGGAAAATAGTGGATAGTTACTCATTCGTTTTTAGAGAACACTTAGATTTTCCGACAGTGGGCCAGATTTGGTAATTCTAATTAGGTATAAATAAACCAATACGTTACATTTTATATTTGTTTCGCAGGTTCCACATGTGGTTGTAGTATTTCGACGGGTAGTCGTTCAATAAGGTAATCAGTTATACCCTGGCCCGGTTTGTCTGCATTGCTAGGCATGCTTTGATGATTGCCAGCAATTCTGCCCTGGAAGACACTGGTAGAATAAGGCAGGTAGAAGTACTTTTGATAATTCTGATCTTGATAGAAGTTGTCCTATTCTTGGCGAAGATCTGGGAATCGAAACCCAGCAACTCACAGCCTTAAGCATGTGCAGAATACCTTCAAACCAGGTGGAAATAGAGAGCGCCATTCAAGTGACTCACTAGTGGCTTGTATTATGGAAAAACATTGGACGTTCGCTAAATACATTGAATTATCTGAACTGTCAGTACCAGTACAAATATTTAACCTTAATGTAATTTGACAAACGATCTGATGGTCAATCGAGTGCCATTTATCTCCAATCGAGAAGGAAGAGTAGATGATAAAAAAATATTTTGTTACAAAAATTTTGGGAAGAATTTTATGGAATCATATGTTCTGAAAACCTGCAAGTAACTGATGAAAAAAGTCGAAATCATTCTTTCTGTAAATACAGCTGGTGGACGAATGTACATTCCTTGAAGTGTTGTAATCAATAACAAAATATTTTATTCAGTACAATAAAAAAAGGAACCAACCGTTTCGGAATGAGCGTAATGCCTAGAAGCAGGCAATCATTTGTCTTACATTTACTTTAAAATTTCAATCAATGGTTTTTCGACAGAAAAGAGAGCCCTTGAGTCGGCCCACCTCTACATCTAGCTTTATCAATTTCCCGTAGTCCGTCGTCGGGCCAGCTACTTACGACCCTTTCTACATTCGAAGCCCATACGAGAAATCGCCTCCACATATAGGGGCGGGCGGAGAGCACAACGATGCCCTCTACTTCCCGTCGATATTATTAGGTAATTTCTTAGATAACTCTATTAGCGGCGAGGGCGAGCTCTTTTCAGTTTCATGTGGAGAAGTGATTTGTTCGAATCGCCTTCATTATAGACTTATGGCTCCTTCGACTTTTGTTCTTATTCTTTATATTTCTTTTTTTGTTGTTCTGTTCTGTTCTGTTTTTTTTTCTTTGCTTTTTGGGGCCAAGAGAATGAATGACGAGAAGGAACAAATCGAGTGGGTGTATCCTTTCAAGGCTAAGAAGCACGTACAAGGAACGGCAGCAACGGAGCAGCAGCAACGAAAATGGGCAGAAAAACTTTGACAGGATTAGTTACAATTGGAAGTCAATTATAATCGACCGATTCCCTCAAAATAATCGAATTGGGCACGAGGGCTTCTTTTTGTGATAAGATTCACGAATTTTGGTATCGATGATAGTGGGACAGAAATATATAAGTCCCTCCTCAAAAACTTCCTACTATACTTCTCTCTCACAGGCCTTAATGTCCATGCTTTGGCGAAATAATTGAATAATGCGATTTTCAAATAAAAGGAAGCCCAAGATCAAGATGTTTCGGGGAAAATATAGAGAAAGTTATTTTGATAAAAGTACAGAGAATTGTCGATGGCAGCCTTTCTTAGAAATTAATAACTTAAGAAGTTTACGTTTAATTAAAAGAACAATAGAATTTATTTAATCGGTAATGCTACTTAGTAATGTTATTTTTATAGTATTTTAATATTGTTTAGGTATTAAATGTATAATTTTTTTTTTATGTTATGCACATACCTTTGGTCGACAGGTTCTTCTTCTTAATTTTTTTTTATCTGAAAAAGAAATTAGAATTACATTAATTTTATAAAGTTGCACGAATTAAACTGATGATTTACTCTTTTAACTAAATATTCGATATGCAAAATATCTCTAGTTAAAATTAAGTCGAAACTTAGTACTAAAATGGACATATAGTCCAGTAAATAGGTCGAAAAAAAGGCCTTCGTAATGCGAAAAATACCGCACGCGATTTTTTTTACCAAATGATTTTATATATTTTTATGAGCTTAAATTCAAAATGGCGTCATTCCCACCCTTATGCTTAACTTACAGTGAAGGGAAACGCGTTTAATTCTATATCTCAGAAACTATGCATTTTAGGACAAAAATGTATATAATCTTTTTTGTAGATAAATAAGTGATTTAACTTTTCTGTTTAGAATTTTTTTTTTGTAAAGTCAATATGTTCGGAGTTATAGGGCTTCAAACTTTATATATGGGTCTTTCTCTACTAAATGGAAAATCGCTGTCCTCAGTATTTTTAATGCCTTACATATTTTATTTTTAAATAAAATTTGTTCCAAATAATATAATTTTGTCTGTTCTTAATGAATATCATATCATATTAATTGTATTATTTCATAATTGTATTACTTTTGCCCTCCAACTCCTCGAAAAATCATTACCCTGGCGTGTCCCAAACCCAATATTGCAGGTTAAAATAATTTTTTAAATATAATTATTAGAGTGAGGATATTAACATAGGCATGATAAAAACTAGAAAAGCTTATTTATACTAATAGTGCTTAAATTGCAGTCAGGTTGTATTTTAGTTAGGAAAAAATGGCACCTAAATGTTGTCTCTAAGTTTTGAAATCATTCCCCTGTCGTAAATAAAAATTGGAGCTAAATCTATTCAAAGTGAAGTGGCAACTCTTTTTTACGTTAAACGGGACTTCCCCGACATGAAAATTGTGTATATGCTAAAAAAAGCCGGCCACTGTTATTTTTGTCAGTGGCAGAAGCGGTGTTACTGTAGCTGTACGTGACAAGGGTACTTGGAATATCATTCCCCTGGTAAGTGGTCAATTCGTTATTCTTTGAAATAAGTAAATAACTTTTATATATCTTTTGTAAGCATTATGTATTGTTACAACTACAAAAAAAGATTGAAAACATATTTGGTAGTTTTAGAAATATGATCATATTTGAACAAGAAAATCATTCCCCTGTCGTCATTCCCCTGTCAAAAAATTACACAGGTAGTCCAATCAATCTAAAATAGCCCCATGTAGGTTTTGCGTTAATTGCCAACAGGAAACAAAAAATATGGTCATATAGGAAAAAAAATTCTAAAAAAGATAGCGTTTTCTTTTTTTGAATTTGGAATGGCGAACCTAACCTAAAAATCCCGGAAAGTATACAAAAACGCTTTTTAGCGAATAAAAGAAAAACGTGACCTCGGATCAAAAAAAATCAAATTATAAAGTTGTAGCTATTCAAATTATCTTTCGATTGATGTATATTGAGTTATAGGTTAGGGCACAAAACATACAGAAAAATTGGAAAAACTGTCGAAAATCACGTTTTTTTAATTTGTTAATAACTTTTGTTTAACGCCACTCACATATTTGTTATTTGGTACAATATTGCTTTATGCTAGCTGAAAAACTCGTGTTATTTTTGTTGCGAAATATTGACCAGTTTCCTTGAAATTTCACTTTTTGTAAAAAAATGCGTTTTTGTAAAAATGTTCCTCTTGGTCCATGGATTGTATTAGAGCAACGTTCAAGGGCGCAAAATTTTCTTCAAATGTTGTACTATCACGTACAAATAATAAAAAGTGGATTTAATATGTTTTCAATTCTCATAATGGCGCTCAAAAATGCACTAATAATGAAAAAACATAGGTTTTGTTGAAAAAACTGACTTTCTGAGTCTGTTTTTCATTATTAATATGTTTTTGAGGGCCATTTTGAGCATTGTAGGCATTTTAAATAACTTTTGTTTTGTTCTTCACAAAAAAAGTTTGAGGACTGATTCGTTTGGACCATTTTCCATTTAGTAGAGAAAGACCCATATCACTTTCTTTGCACTATATTTCGTTAACGGTTAACCCGCCATTAAAAATCCTTCCTAAGACTTATAGAACACACAATTATCTATAATTTTTGTTATAATTATTTTTTACGTAAGGCTAATATTGCACGAGTTATAGTGATTTAAGTGTCGAAAAACGTGAATTCAAAAGTAGTTTTTTGCCAATATCTTTTTAATTGCACGTCACTTTCGACACTTAAAGCACTATAACTCGTGTAATATTAGCCGTACGTAAAAGATAGGTAACAAAAATTATAGATAATTGTGTGTTCTATAAGTCTTAAGAAGGATTTTTTTATGGCGGGTTAACCGTTAACGAAATATAGTGCAAAGAAAGTGATATATAAAGTTTGAAGCCCTATAACTCCGAACATATTGACTTTACAAAAAAAAAATTCTAAACAGAAAAGTTAAATCACTTATTTATCTACAAAAAAGATTATATACATTTTTGTCGTAAAATGCATAGTTTCTGAGATATAGAATTAAACGCGTTTCCCTTCACTGTAAGTTAAGCATAAGGGTGGGGATGACGCCATTTTTAATTTATGCTCATAAAAATATAGGTATAAAATCATTTGGTAAAAAAAAAATCGCGCGCGGTTTTTTTCGCAAAGAAAAAGTACCTATTTACTGGACTAATAAGGATTTACCGAGGAGCAAATGTAGCACCGATCATCATCTAGTTCCTGGAAAATTTAAGGCTTAAAATAAAAGACAACAGCAATCAAAGTGAAAAAAAAAGAGATGATGATATAACACGAAATACCAAGGTTTCTGGGAATGGAACCAGATTTGAATCCGATATGAAACTCGATATAAGAAAAAAAATTAGGGCTGTGCGAATAATTCGAAATGTCGAATAATTCGGACCGAACCGAATATTACTATTCGATTCGAAAATCGAATCGAGTATTCGTTATTTCGAATTATTCGAAACAAATCGAATAACTCGAAATATTTTCGAATTATTCGAAACAAATCGAATAACTCGAAATATTTTTGAATTATTCGATAAAATTAACATAAAATTAATTTTTTTAATGTTATCATAAAAGTATTGTAAGTGAATTTGATCGCTTGTTAATAAGTAATATGTAATCTTACTAATATTATAAACGTGAATGTTTGTATGTATGTTTGTTACTCTTTCACGCAAAAACTACTGAATGGATTTTAATGAAACTTTACAATAATATAGCTCATATATCAGAATAACATATAGGCTATAATTTATAAAAAAATTCAAAATGGCCGTGCCAATATGGCCGACGAATTTGCCAATTGTGTTCCGATTCCAATGAAAATCGAAATCTGGGGGATTTTAAGGTTGCAAATAACGAATTTATGATCAAAACTTATAAATTCAAAATGGCCGTGCCAATATGGCCGACGAATTTGCCAATTGTGTTCCGATTCCAATGAAAATCGAAATCTGGGGGATTTTAAGGTTGCAAATAACGAATTTATGATCAAAACTTATAAACTCAAAATGGCCGTGCCAATATGGCCGACGAATTTGCCAATTGTGTTCCGATTCCAATGAAAATCGAAATCTGGGGGATTTTAAGGTTGCAAATGACGAATTTATGATCAAAACTTATAAATTCAAAATGGCGGACGAATTTTTCCAATTGTATTCCGATTCCAATGAAAGTGAATATCTAGGGGTTTTTAAGGTTGCAAATAACGAATTTATGATCAAAACTTATAAATTCAAAATGGCCGCGCCAATATGGCCGACGAATTTTTCCAATTGTATTCCGATTGCAATGAAAATCGGTATCTGGGGGCTTTTAGGGCAAACAACGAATTTATGATCAAAGCTTATAAATTCAAAATTGCGGGTCCAATATGACGCACGAATTTTCCCAAGCCACATTCTGAAATGTAGTAAATTTCTAAAATTCCCTCTAACCAGTATAGAAACAGTAAAAACGGTAGAAAGAGTCGAAGTTTGCAAATTTGTGCGCCCCTACATTGTCATCACGAGGTTAAACGATGTCATCTATCGCTTCCAAAAAGTTCGAACGGAAAAAACGGGACCTGGAGGAAGCTGTGTTCGGGACGAATACTGAGTAAGAAGGGAGCAGTGTAACGGCTAACCGAAAAGAGAAAGTTAAAATTCCAATTCACCGAGAAGTTATATGTTTAGATGCATCTACTTGAATACATAAAGCTGTTCTAATTGAATCACCGATAAGATTGGGAAGAGGCAATTTTTTCCAGATTTATTGTTTTTTCATTATACTTTTTTTCCTACCGCGTACAACGCACACATAATTTTTTTTCCGATAGGTGGTGCTCAACCTCGAATTTTAATAAATTTGAAGCATATTTTTTATAGGTAACTCTAAATTCTTTTATGTACCCATAACCATGCTTCATTATAACCATTTCCTATCCCGGAGTATGCCCACATAATTTTTTTTTATTAAAAGGCGTTGCAACGCACGCGGGTTTTTGCTAGTTGATAATAATAATATGTAAATTTACATATCAGGAAGCTAATTATATATTGATAATATAACTTTTTGACTACATCACACACACTTCTGTCAAAAATGGTAATATTAAAAAAAACAATATGATTAATAGTTAAAATTCACAAATTAATAATTCATTCTGACATTTTTTATTATGACAATCATCTACATATATAATTTAAACCACTATAGACAACTGGTATTAAATAAAAACGATTGTTTCATTATTTATTATTTATTGTTTTGAATAATTCAAATATTCGATTTTTCGAATAATTCGATTAAATCGAATATTCGATTTTTCGAATTATTCGATTCGAAAATCGAATCGAATAGCACTATTCGATTCGAACAGTATTCGCACACCCCTAAAAAAAATACAGAAACTAAGTGAAATTTTTTGATGTCCTTTGAAATTCCAGGTATCCCAATGAAGGCGGCCTCGGTCTTTTTGCATTACTTTCCCTATGGAGACCTCAACATTTTTTCCCTTTTGTTAATTGTGTTCGATATATATCTGTTTAAAATATAATCAGATCCGATTAGTTGCGGAGATGACAAACCATAATGATCAACAGTATTTCGGCCAGCTGGAAAAAAAATATCTCACAGCGACATCATTTCATTCGCGTTTCTTCGATTATCGAGTCTTGTTTTCGGTCTGATCCGATAGTCGGATGCGAGTGAAAAAGTAGCCTACACACGCCTAAGAAAATACCGTGGAAAGGCACAAAATTTTCAGTCCCTTTACTCCGACTATCGGATCAAATTAGTTATCGGATCAACATTACCATCTGATCCGATAGTCGGATGCGAGTACAAAAGTAGTCTAAAAAACATGCCTAAGAAAATATTGAATCATGCCAAGCTATGATCATTACAATTGGAATGATAAAAAAATTTGCCTCTCCCTTTCTTCTGACTATCGGATCGAGTTTTCGGCCTAAACCGATAGTCGTATCTGAGTGAAAAAGTAGCCTAAGACATGCCCAAGAAAATATTGCATCTTCACGTGAAAGTCCTATTACAATCCGATTAGCCGTTTCTGACATAAGCCCAGACAAACAGGCAGACAGTCACAAACATATCGACAAAATTTTTAAAAAGAACTTGAATTTGTTTTAATATCTAATTTGTCCATGAGGTATTTTGTCCTGGTTATCATATTTTTGATATATCAATAGCATAGAGACTTCATTTGTATTCGATTCATTATGTGTGGTAAGTCGCCCGTCTGCAATATCCATTGTTGCCTAAGTAAATATTGATCGGAGTAAAGGCAACCCTAATCACGAAAATCGGCGCAAAAAGAAAAAGGCTTCATATTGTACGATCAAGATTATTTACTTAGGCGAACCTAAGTATTTAGATAGAGCGCTTTGAGTTCTACAATTAGAATGATAACAAAAAGTGTTCACTCGCTTTCCTTCTACTATCGGTTGAAGTTTTCTGTCTAAAGGGGTATTCGGACACGATAGTCGGAACCGATAATCGGAAGCGATAATCGGACACGATAGTCGGGTCCAAGACAACAGTGAATTTTCCTGTGAAAGTCCCATCGCAATCGGATTAGCTTTCAAACTATAAGCCGTAAACACTGGCCTATGAAGAAGAGATAACTAGATGAGAGAAGTTGGAAGGCGAATGTCCGTGGCCGTCGTTAAGTAGGAACAGGAGGCAAACGGTTTTGTAATCGCACTCGTAAAAAACATATTTACAAATTCTAGCATATGCTTATAGTAACTTTAGAACGCTATGGGATGGCCAGTGCTCTATTATGATTGATACCATTCTGGCGATGCATTTCGCGGCATCACCTCCAGTTTGCAAAATCTCTGGTTGCTGGATTCAGGCCAAGTCCTTTAGTCTGGAATTGATAAAACTAAATACGCCAAAGGTCCTAGTGCCAGGAATAATCAAATACTTACGGGGTACGTCGCTTACTTGTAACCCGGACGATGCGCCGAAGGAGTACAGGGCGACATTTGACATTCCGCCTCTGCCCTCTGCTGTGGGTTACAATGTATAAGGATGTGTTAAGACTACGCATCCCAAAAGGAGTAATTACGATCGGGTTCGCAGACGATATAAGGGTTACGGTCGTAGCGAGCCGTAGCACACTTGGACATTTCGGCACGACGATTCACCACATTTTCAGATGATCAAGAGGACGCAGAGCACGCCTTCTTTCGCTGTGAGAAATTCGTCGAACATAGGACGAAGCTGGAAGGCGCTACTGACACCATAGAACATCCTAGGATACATGATGAGGTCTAAGGATGGTCATACGGAATAGCTTAGGTTAGGTTGAAATGGCTGCTCCGACACTAAGGAGCGCACTTAGGCACACCATTTTGCCCATTGTGGCGTCATGCCAGTGCTGGGACAAAATTCAGGCCATTTCAATCCATTTGGAGCCCTTAATAAAGCGACAGAGATCAGGAACACCAGTGTTTTACAGCTCACTCAATTCACCTTTTCCTCGGGGGGACCGGACATGTACAGAGAAGATGGGAGACAGTTTCTCTTCATCGTCATAACCACAACTTCTCGATAAGTCGTTGTGGGGAAGTCCCAATCTTTTGGCGTGTATGTCAAAGGGTTAAAAGACCACTTTCACTACATAGCTTATTTTTTTTTGTTCAATTAAACAAGGGATTTTGAACGCTTTGCATTAAAAGTCGGCCCTATTGGGTGAAGAATGCGGCACACTGTTACTGTTGTCCATCTTAGCCCGGCTCGAGCAACGCTGATTTTTTTCACAGCTAGTTTATAGGTGGCTAAGGGCATTCCCATCTGGATTAAGTGGGGTGTCCTTTCCACTTCGGTATAGGTCTGATGACGGCCGTAGTGTACGATGTGGGTTTTAAGGCCCAAATTGACTTCGGTCGTACTTTGGCATAAGAAGAGAGCTGTTTTGGCCGTATTCAAATATTCGCCCTCCACGTTAGTTTCCTATGCAGCATGAGAACCAGAAATTTCGCATCCTCCTTAAGTTGCAGGCTTCCTTGTAAAGAGCACTATTTCAGTCTTAGCTGGGTTAATGTCTAAACCCTTTGTAGTAGCCTAATGAATGAGAGCTTTCAATGCTCTAAAACGCAGTAAGATGAGGCTAAAACAAGCCGACAGTGGGACAGAAAGGCAAAAACACTCCAGAAGCATTAGCAGCTGGATAAAAGGTGATCCATACCTAGAAGGGCAAGACGTGTTTTTGTGGGTTCAAGTCCCACATAACTGGCATACAGAAACCTATCGATAGTCATGAGTAGCTTTTCACCTTCCAACGAACGATTATAAGATAATCCCTGATAATCTTCTGGGACGGTAGTCGAATGTCTTGCGAGGACCGCTGTCTTGATTTGAACCGGTGTCTTTCAACAAGAGGTGTTAAATTATACGCCATTTTTGAACTCTTAATATACCAATGTCATTACGAAATAAGACTCGATTATTCTTAGCCCGAAACAGGCACGCACAGCATCAAAATGCCTGACGGACAATTATCTCGGTGACCATAAAGAGTAACATTGACATTCTCTGTAGACCGGTTCCCGTGCAATTGCTTAGATCAAGCAGCAGTGGACGTGGTTAGTACTTAGTTGGGGGACCGCTTGGTAAAACGACACTTGAAAAGATTAACCAACTAAATTATTTTTGCTTTAAAAAAAATGGTAAAACATAAGATTGAAATAAAAATATCAACAGTTTTTACGATAATATTGTGCTTTTCTTTTCATTTAAAACAACACATCTTGCAGGAAGATATAATTTTATATTCAGAATAAGTGTTTTTATTTTTACCTCATAATATTCAAGATCGATCCACTTGAGGGGTTCGTAAATCCCACAAAAACTCGATTCTTTCAGATAATGCATCAGCCATGATAAACCCCCAGTACAACGTTCATGCATCCACCTACACAATAGGAAAGTTTCAGGTAGAAATTAACATTTAAAAAATTCACTTTACTGTTAATTAAAAAATGAACACAGGTAATCTGAAAATCACCTTTCTCTCACTGTAAAGCCCCTGCAAAGCCCTCGAAAAGTATCGACGATGATACTCCCCCCCCCCCCCCCCACCGGAATATCACTGTTTGCTTCCTCATAATCCATCGTCACTCGGCTGTGCTCACCCCCAGAAAGCGCACACCCCCGCAAAGTGCCGGCAGAGAGCTTTCGGGGAACGTGATTCGAGTTCGGTTTTCTCGCGGCGATAAAATTTTGCTGAGAGAGAAAGTTTGGCTGTGTGCGTGGGTGTTTCTCATCGGTTGGGTGGGAGAGCTTTGGGAGGCCTCCCATGCCTACCTTAAGAAACAACCTGAGAAAAGAAAATCCGAATTATTCATCGGTAAAAACGGATGCACGTGGTTGTCTGTTGACAACATGCGCTTTTTTTTTTTTTTTTTTTTGAGAAAATAAACGAGACAAACCTTACGTAGGAGATCGACAGAAAGGGATGAAAGCTGATTTCCTTGGGAGGTATTGCTTTGTGTAGCGCGGTCGTTTCTAAGAGGTTTTGTTGGTTTTGCTTTTTGCGAAGGCTGTCTTACATTTGGCCCTGTGTGTGCGTGGCGTGGATGGCGCTATACGAGTTCCGAGAGCTATATATACGTGCGTTACAGCCGAGTGCTTTTTTACGACAGGGCTGCACAATATTTTATTCATATGGGGTAGTTTTTTTTTCTGTTTTTTGATATAATTCAATGGTGTTGGTAGTAGAGTCGTAATGCCGGGCTATGCCGGCGGATTGTCATATTGGAAATTTTTCTCCGCCTGGCTTATGGTAAAAAAGACATACTTTATGTTGCCCCGGAGCTTTTGTTTAGATCCGAACACATGGCAGAAACAACTTAAATAAATATTAACTTTTTCTCATTGATTTCAACAATACGTGGTAGAATGGTAGATGCGGCCCACTGGGCTTGGAAAAGCTTCTTGATGTTCTTCTAATAAATTTTTTTCTCTTATCTTTAGATATAACAAAAAAAAAAAAACTTGATCCGAAATAAACGAGGAATTTTCATGGAGAAACTTAAGAAAAGGAATGCCTTACAAAAAAGTAAATATACATATATAAAAATAATTAGAATTGTTTCACAAAAGAATTTCCTACACAAAATTTTGAATATTTTATAACGTATTGAAAACATGTTTTTTATTGGCATAGGTAGTAGAGATTAAATAATAGATTCATAGGTTTCCATAGGCTCCCACAGAAATCATGTCGTTAGTCCTGGAATTACCACGCTCAAATCCTTGTTATTAGAATTTTCTGAGGAAACTCTTTCACTAATAATCGATTTACAGGTAAGTTACCCCCACCCAAAATTTGATGTGATCACTTAATTGGGTCTTTTTCTAAGAAATGAGGTTTTGTTTCGTTGTTTATACATTTATTGATATATTCACCAGTTCTGTAGCCATACAAATAGAAATGGAAAATTCAATAATAGTGGAGCTCAGCCATCAGTGGAAAAGCCACACGAAACTAGGCATATGAAAATTGTCCTACCTTCTCTAATTATAAATGTATCTACCCGAGTAAAATAAAAAAACGGCCTTACAGCGGGCGAATACAGGCCGCTTGCCTTTTTAATGGGCATATGATGGCCGTAAAATTTTTAAGCATTTTAAATTGAAGCACAAACGGCATCACGGCAGTCAAACTTGACCAAAAGATTTAAGTGGCCAAGTTACTGAGCTATGCAAATGGGTAATCGACAGCACATTTAAGCAAAAAAAAAAATAATAATCTGCACCATAGGTATTGCTGAATATATTATGGGAATTGATCATTTTCGTTATGTGCAATGATCCTTTCGCTTTATCTTACTTGAAGATAATCGATGTACAAGAGAAACGAGATGGCCAGTCGTCGGTTGATTCGTTCGTAAATTGCGACTTCTATTTAGGGGGAAATTTTGTTGTTGAACCGCTTGAATAAAAAAAAATAATCGAGAAAAAGTAAACCATTTAACTGCAGTGTGTTGACAAAAAATTTTGAAATGTTCGAATTCGAAAATGTGATCACCGGATTTCATGATATTTTTCTCAATAAATAGAGTTTTGATTGTCCCTTTTGTGTCTGATTTATTATAGGGGAGCCCCCCCCCCCCTTTTTTTATATGAAAAAATCAAGCTTAGGTGTAACCCTTTATACTACCAGTCCGTCATGTCGTGCAGTTCATGGTGCAATGTCTAGTAGTAAGCTTGGTTTGAAGAATAGAGGAGAATAGGAAATAACCTTCTAATGCCGTCACATGGCCGAGGACTATGTTTCAATCGCGGTCAATGTTCGCCCGTTCTAAACCCATCTTTTATTTTTACTTGGGTATAAACCATTCGTATCAATAATTTTCAATATTATGTTTCCCGCCTCAGCCAAGGTCTAGGGTTTAATCTGCCTGACAACTCGCCCAGAGGTCCGAGGTTTGATTCCACTTCGTGGGCTTACTTAGTTTTTCCACTTATCCCACCCAGATAACATTATTTCTTTCTTGGATTCACTTTTATAGCTATTCCTTGTCCTTTCTGCTGCTATCGTCTACCACGGCGTTTTGGCGTTGAGAATTTATTTCACTCTTCTCTCTATTATATTGGTATCTGGCATTGCAGACCATCACAGAAATGTCGACAGTAAAGGCCCCCATACACGGTCAAATTGGATGTACATCGAAGGGCGGATGTACAACCAAAACTATCGATTGTGGGCCGGTAGGCCGATCAAAATACGTTGGGCTTATGGGTTTGATGAAAATCTAGTTGTGCATCCAATTTGACCGTGTATGGGGGCCTTAAGAGAGGGCTGCCGACATATTGCTTCCGGGCGTTCAGATCTCACAAAATGATTTTTAAATCATAAATGGGGTAGACATTAAGTTCCTGTTCAACTACTATCATTTTGATTTTTTCGGTGATGGTGTCGACGACGTTTTTTCCAGTATTTGAGGCATGTTGCTTGTTCTTTCCGAGTGAGATTATTAGCTTCACGCCAGCCTTACTGAGAACCAGCCCGATCGTGTAGTCTATCCTCTTTCATAGGATAGCCACCAGTGGCCTACGCTAGGGTGTTATGATCGTACTTCTATCAGTTCGGAATTGTTGCGATATATGCATGTTTAATATACTACATGTTATTCTACCTATCCTAATGCCTTGCAAGATAATGAACATTGAGCTTAAACAAGGATGTACATTGCAATTTTTATAGATAACCAAAATTCTACAGAAGCTCTAGGTTCGATGATAAGCTAGGAGAGACATTGCATAGCTGACCTGGATAGGAACTGTAGAAAGCATACGTGACCTTGGTCTGGATTCCCGGGCATAAGAACGCAAATGGGAACGGGAAATCCGGTTACCTTGCCAAGTAAGAAGCCTCCGAGAGCTGAAGATTAAGATGTTTAGTAACGTAATAGACGCTATTTCTGACTATCAATTGCTGCTAACCAGCCAACCAGTTGAAGCGCACTAGAAAGGACAACTTCGTCTACTTACAGCGAAAGAAGATCAATAGACGTCCTAAGCAGATCCAGAAGAGATATTGCCGGAATTATGGTCAATCATCACGGAACCGCGCTGTTAAGCTGGGTATCCCGCACAACGTCTGTTGTCGTAGCTGCCGGAAAGTCCGGATCAAGCCAAAGCCAGACAGCCCACACTGTACAGTTACGATCTAGAAGACTTATAAATGATATCTTCACTAAAGGTCGGGTTACTGATAAGCTTCCTAAACTCTACAGGATGGCTTAAAACATCGATCACAGTTGGCATAAACAACTTGAGGTACACTAATTTTTGACATCAAAAGGAAGTGCTATTTGGGTCTCCAGTAATACTGGAAGCAGCCCTACAGCTAACCTAATCTACTCGTAAAAACATGTTAGAACTGCCGCACCATGAGGTGATGATAATTAAAAGACACTTGTTCTTATTATTACTGTTATATATTATATGTAAATACACTGTTTTAAATTGTTGTCACTTAGGTGCTATACGGTTTTACGTTATTCGCTATTAATTGATACTATATATATATACCGATTTATTAATTTCTTTTGGGTCGAACCGACTGTGTCATGACACGAGAACGAAAGTAGAGAGAGATGCCGGAAATTTGGTTCGATCACTAGGCGTGATCGGAACGGAACGAAAAACGGCAAGATCACTGAACTTTGCGTTCGGTGATCAATTGAGTGTTCCGACTGATCGTTTTGATCGTGTCGGAAGTTGTTGTGTGACATTGCGTAAAGTTTGGTAATTAAACTTTACGCGGTCACTACATACTCCCCCCCAGCGTAGCGTTAACGGAATGTTACCGCTTTAGACGGCTTAGCTTCGTTGTCGCGGTCACAACCGAAGGCTGGCTTTAGCCTGTCAATGGATATTGACTTGGTTATGCCGTTCAATTTGACGACGAAGTGTTTTCGTAATCGTTTGATTACTTCATATGGGCCCTCGTATGGAGGTTCGAAAGGTTTTCGAACTCTGTCGACACGTATGCAAAAGTAGTCGGCGTTCTCCAGGGCTTCTGGTACATAGACATCCTTTTGGACGGGTTGCCGAGGATGTATTGCCTTAATGTTCTGCATATGAGAACGAAGGCGAGAGAGGAATTCTGATTCTTTAAATGGATTTTCATCGGTTGTGATAGAAATCGAATTGGGAAGTCTCAGATTCTGACCATATACGAGCTCGGCTGGTGAGCATTGTAAGTCGGTCTTAATTGCCGTGCGTATGCCTAACATGACAAAGGGCAAGTCTTCACTCCAATGAGTAGTGTTGTCCCTTGCCATTAAGGCTGCTTTTAGTTGCCTGTGGAACCGTTCAACCATCCCGTTTGCTTGCGGGTGGTAGGCGGTAGTCCGAATTCGATGAGTGCCGAGTAATTTGGCAACTTCATTGAACAGTTTCGATTCGAACTGCGTACCTTGATCGGTTGTGATCTCAAGTGGTACGCCGAATCGTGGGACAAATTCAGTGACGAATTTCTTTGCCACTGCTGAAGCTGAGATATCCCGAATTGGGTATGCTTCAGGCCATCGCGTGAATCTATCGACTATCGTTAAGATATAAGAGTATCCACGAGATGGGGGTAGGGGTCCCACTATATCCATATGGATATGGTCAAATCTATTATTTGGGAGTTTGAAAGCTTCCAATGGAGATTTGGTATGCCTTGAAACTTTGGACTTTTGGCAACCTAGGCACGATCGAGACCACTCGTTGCAGTCTTTATTGATCGATGTCCAGAAGTATTTCTTGGTAACGGCTCGTCTTGTAGCACGAATACCAGGATGAGAGATCCTGGAGACGATTGCATAATCAGAGGCGTCAGTCGTAAGACTGTATTTTGCATCCTCGATTGGATGGTTCAGCAGAGTTGCTTCAGCCATCGAGGTTTTCACCTTGAGGAATGCCGCCTGACATTCTGCTGGCCAGTCAAAAACTTTATTGGGACGTGAGCGGTTGAGAAGGTCTCTCAAATGCTCGTTTATCGGCACCAACTGGTCAGCCAATTTTGGGATAAATCGGTGATAGAAATTCACCATTCCCAAAAACTTCTGGATCGATTTGACAGAAGTTGGAGGTGCGAGATCAACGATAGCCTGAACCCGATCGGAGGATGGAAGTATTCCATCCTTTGTGATGCGGTGGCTTAGAAACTTAATCTCTGTTGCACCAAAAACGCATTTCTCTAGCTTAATGGTTAAACCGAAGCTATCGAGGCGTTTAAAGAGCTCTTCGAGGTGAACGATATGCTCATCCTCGGTTTTACTGGCGATAAGTATATCGTCCAAGTATACATAAACGAAGTCGAGATCTCTCGTAACTTCATTTATGAGAACCTTTGAAAGGTTTGGGCAGCATTTCGTAAGCCGAATGGCATACGTGTAAACTCATATAGGCCGAATGGCGTAATGAGTGCAGTCTTATGCACGTCTTCTGGGGCGATTGGTATGTGATGGTATGCACGTACTAAATCAACCTTTGAAAATATTGTGGAACCGTGAAGATTCACGGAGAAGGGATTCTGTATGTGCGGGATTGGATATCTATCCGGCACAGTGACAGCGTTTAGGCGACGGTAGTCGCCGCATGGCCTCCAATCATGTGAGTCCCGTTTAGGAACCAGATGAAGCGGAGATGCTGCGAGGGACGACGAAGGTCGACAAATCCCCAATTGGACCATATGGTCAAATTCTAACTTTGCCACCTTCAGTTTGTCCGGATGGAGTCGCCGAGCGGTGACAAAAGGTAATTGCCCTTTAGTTACAATGTGGTGTTGCACATTGTGTTTAACTGGAAGGTTAAAATTGGGCGGGGTCACCATTGTCGGGGTCACTACAAACATAAACCGAAAGAAGTTTGGAAAAGGCAGTCGAAGAGTCAAAAGGACTAATTCAGGAAGTCCATAATGACTCTACACACGCTATTGTGACATGCATACATAGAGGTAACATCTTACAATAGCACGACCAAAATTTGGGAATGGTAAATTGTATGACATCGACGCCAGTTCCGCTGGTGCAGGAAGAATTCACAAGGATCCAATGTAGTAGGAAAGGAATGGACGACGGAGATGGCAATGAACCTTACTCTTTAATGTTGTACAAGTTCGGAAAAACTGATTGTGGGGGATTGTTCCACAGACGAACTCCTAAACGCATGTTTGCGCAAAAAAGGGGAGTCTAGGGTGTGAGTATGAGCCGAGCGGGCTAGTATTGTGTTGCCAGAAAAATATTGCAAGAGAGCGATAGTTACAGTGGAACACAGGCTATGGTACTGGTAACTTTTACAATACTGCTATATTCCTATAAATGGAAAAAGAATGAATTTTATTTACGTAGAAGGAGTGAAGAAACGATATAGCATGTTGTTGCGAGTAATCTATTTTCCGAACCTACACTCCGCGACAAAAGTTTGACCTCAGGTAGAAAAATAGGAAGCAGGTAAGGTGGGGTGTACTGACCGCAATGTAATTATTTTTATAGAATTCCGGGTTGATTTTATGAGATACTCATGATTTGGTGACCTACTTTTATTAATATTGTTCTAAGAAATAATGAAAATTTTGTAAGAAATGGGATAAAAACGCGGCGACAAAAGTTTGACCTCACCAGTTTTAAAACACCTGTTAAGACTAAGAGCGAGTGGTTGTTAGTGAAGTTGTAAATTAAACTTTTTTAGTAATTTTTTTAAATAAATCGGTACAAATATGGGCAGTGGAAAGCGCTTATCACGTGAAAAAGTCGAGCGAATCAAAACGTTGAAAGAAGAAGGGTACTCTAACAGGCAAATCGCCCTTAGATTGGGTAGAAGCCCACGAGTCATCAATAACTTGCTTAAGGACATCGAAAATTACGGTAGGAAGCCGATACCAGGGAGACCAAGGGCCACAACAGAGAGAGAAAGGAGTAGGATCCTGCGAACAGCGTCAAATTCATCCATGACTGCCAGGGAAATTGGAGCTGAAGTCGGAGTAAATGCAAGTTTACGCACTGTGCAGAGGATTTTGAAGCGCTCACCAGTTCTACAACGTCGCCGACTCAAGAAAAAGCCGCTATTATTACCTAGACACAAGGAACAACCCTTGGAATTCGCTCGCGCTCACATGGCCTGGAAAGACGAGTGGAACCAAGTTATCTTTTCAGACGAAAAACGGTTCTGTCTTGATGGACCGGACGGATACGCATATTATTTCCATGATTTACGGAAGGAAGAGAGGTTTTTGACTCGAGATCACCGCCGGGAAGGAGGAATAATGATATGGGGAGCCATTTCAGTTAGAGGACCAGTGGAGCTCAAATTCATCGAGGGAACTCAGACAGGAGTACGTTACCGGGACATGTTAGAAGAGGTTAAGCCGTTGGTGGAAGAAATAATGGAAGGTCAACCATGGATTTTCCAACAAGACCATGCAGCAGTTCACACCGCTAGGGTGGTTCGGGAGTGGTTTAGGGCCAATAACGTGGTGGAACTGGAGTGGCCATCGGTGTCTCCAGACCTAAACATTATAGAGAACCTATGGGGCTGGCTCACGAGGAGAGTCCACCGCTCTGGAAAACAATATGGGACTATCACAGAACTGAAGACTGCAATAAGGACAGCGTGGGATGAAATTCCACTAGATTTATTACAAAACCGGGGAGGCCATACCAAATATTAATAAATGGAATTTAAAGTTAAAATTATTCTTTCTTTTATTTTTCTTATCTTCCCTTGCTTAATTTTCAAAATAGTTCCCAAAATTGAAGGTGAGGTCAAACTTTTGTGGCGGCGTTTTTATCCCATTTTTTTACAAAATTTTCATTATTTCTTAGAACAATTAATAAAAGTAGGTCACCAAATCATGAATATCTCATAAAATCAAACCGGAATTCTATAAAAATAATTACATTGCGGTCAGTACACCCCATTGTTAAAACATAAATAATGTCTTAGCTAACAAGCAGATATTAAAAAAAAATTCTAGCTGAAGTCAGTTTTCAATTTTACACCCATATACATAAGGGAATCTATGGAAATAATAACTAAGCTAACAAGAAGTACCAATCATGCAAACATCGCTTTTACGGATCTTTTTCCACTCCTGATTTAAAAAGAAATATGTGATATTTTATATAAATACAAAAAAACGTAAAAACATCTTAAAATATGTTCTTTGAAATGTAGTGGAAAAAAGTTTAAGTATTTCATAAGTGGTTCTTGTGTGACTGTTGGTAGCAAAGAAATCAACCTCGAGATATATTGAAATTTACATTCACAAACATTCAATAGACAGTTGATTGTTATAAGCATTATTATTTTCAAAGGCAAATAAATCCCAATTAAAGAAATTGCCAATTTATTCGTGTTCGAACGCAAGCAGCCTTAAAATCATTAGTAGCTGGAAAGAAAGAGGAAAAAAAACGTAAACTTGAACAAAGGTAAATGCGTAAAAAAATTACACAAAAAAACCCGCCTTTGAACTCCTACTTGTAATAGAATGTTTCCGAAAATATTAGGCAGGCAGCAGAATTTTTCGGTATCAGTCATTACGGAAAAAGGAAACAAAACCGCGACACAAGGTTCAGTTTAGCGCAGGAGGTAAAAACCTTAAAACCTTCACTTTACAAAAGCACCGAGAAGTTAAGCTACACACGAAACATTTTCAAAGGAGATGTAAATTGCCAGTTAAGCTCGCAGAAAAATCACCCCCTGAATCCCGCCGCAGCATACAGGTCGACCTCACACATCCCACTTTTCGCTGTATAGCAACCGACAAAAAAGGCGAAGCGTTTGACACTCACGCAAAAACAAACGGACGAAATCAATCGGATGGGGGCGATGTCGTGTATAAACACTAATGCAAAGGGTGTTCTCCTCGGTGCGGGTGGACCCACTCAGGCTTTTTGTTGGACCTACCAGTGGGATGAACTACTCATGCATATGATTCAGTTCAATGGCGAATAGGATGTCTACCCAATGTTCTCATATAAAAAAACATATGGTCGGTTCGGACCTTAAGAGGGCCGGATCAGACAATCGCATCTTACAGTAGGGTGTGTGCGGAAAGTATCCTGGCGGGAGTGATGGGTCCAGAGGCAGAGACTGATCCTGGAAAATAAAAACGAAACAAGGAGCAGCAATGGAGTGGTATCGAATGACATTCAGCGTGAATACATAATTTCTGACCAATCATCCCCCGCGGCTGGGTTGTCTTCAAGGAGGAGGGGAGGCTAGTGTGTGATGTTTTCAATAAGGGGAAGTTGTCCAGTAGAATGGTGCAAAAAAGGGTCCTCTGTGCATTTTATGAAAACAGCAAATTAGTTTGTTTTATTATGTAGGGGGTTGGTTGGCAACCGAGTTTTCGGGATCCGGAGGGGTGTCTTTCGGCCGCCATCTTGTTTTGAGTATGAAAAATGGTTTGTCTTATATCTCGGAAACCGTGAGACCTACAGAATTTTTGTTAAAACATTTTTTTTAGATAATCAAATTATCTACAACTTTCGTAAATAATGTTCTGCCGTAATATTAATGATAAAAAACATATGGGCTAAAAATGACAAAATTTGTGGGGGTGATAAGCTTTGAAGCTTTAATTATTGATTTTATAGCCATTCAGCCGCCCTTGGGCATCATCTTCATAAGTGTATGCTTAATGGTTTGATCAGACATCCAAAATTTATAACTTCGCTTAATAGTAAAGTGACTACCATTTGCAAAATCCTCAAGTTCTTATGGCGACATTTTTTGATGCAATTCCCACATACCTTGAAGATAAAGGTGAGCAGACTTTTTCTTTAAGCAGAGAATGTAGCAGCGCTCAACAAGTTTTACCGCTATTACCATAGCGACTGCTCCACTGAAATCAAAAACCTCCTGCCTACACGGCAATTTTTTTCCCGCAACACAAGACTAGCCAACTCGGCTCACCCCTTCACCCTGCAGCCCTCCCCTTCGCGCACATTACGGTTTAGCAGTTCGTTTATAAATAGAACAACTCGATTGTGGAACTGTGGAGCAATCGGTGTTTCCGAGCTCATATAACATCTCAGAGTTCAAGCACAAGGTTCATCGACATCTACTCATGCACCCTCCAGACTGCTAACCTATCCTATCCCATCTATCCTTCAGATCAAGCTTACTACTACTCATTGCACCATGACTTGTACGACATGAGGACTAGTAGTACAAAGGGTGACTTCTAAGCTTAATCTTACCACAAAAAAAATGTCATCACCCCAAAATGACGGTATTCCTACCGCTGTGCTAAAATCCTGTGCAGGGGCCCTGTTGTGCCCCTGATGTACTTATTCCAAATATCCATTAATACAGGGTGCTTCCCAGCTTTATGGGAACTCACACTGTTCGGGGCAATCACTGGTTGCCAAACCGATTGCGTTTTTACTGACTTCAGTAAGACCTTTGACAAGCTCTCTCACTGAATTATATCTCTCAAGCTAAAAAAATTAGGCCTTACGCATGCCCTTGTGGTATGGTTCCAATCGTACTTATCCGACAGAACCTATCAAGTTCTATTTCATGGAGTCAAATCCAGAAACATTGAGGCGTCCCGCAAGGCAGTCATCTAGGTCCTCTGTTTTTTATCTTATCAATCGATGGCATTGCCACCTTACTAAAGCACTGTAATATCCTTATTTACGCCGATGACATCAAACTGTACATGCTCATTAAGAGTATCGAGGATTGCAAACTTTTGCCAACAACCTGGTTCTTAATATTAGCAAGTGCGAGTTCATGACGTTTTGTAGAAAACGTGGTCCTATAATTTTCTTCACAACATAATCTCTCGCGTAAACTCTGTAACTTATCTTGGAGTTAGGTTTGATTGTAAGCTGGATTTTTCCGCTCACATCAATTATATATCTTCCAAGGGCAGTTTACTCCTGGGATTTATAAAAAGATGGTCTAAGGAATTCAACAATCACCTCATCACTAAGCACTTGTACATATCTTTAGTGAGGCCTTTACTCGAGTACGCCTGCCAGGTGTGATCTCCTCACTACTCCTTCCAAATTTGAAGAGCCGAATCGGTTCAAAGGAAGTTTGTCCGATTTGCACTCAACCGCCTCCCTAACCGTCTTATCCTTCCGTCTTACGAAAACAGTCTTAAATTAATTAACTTAAGCTCTCTCCATACGCATCGCGAGTCGCTGACGTTATTTTCGTTTATCGGCTACTAAATGGTAAGGTCGACTCAGCCCAGGTGAGAAGTGCGCCTTCTGTGTTAGAAGGGAAACTCTATTAAATTTTTTATCATTTTTAGCCCATATCTTTTTTATCATTAGTATTACGGCAAAACATTATTTACGAAAGTTTTAGATAATTTGATTATCTAAAAAAAATGTTATAACAAAAATTCTGTAGGTCGCACGGTTTCCGAGATATAAGACAAACCATTTTTCACACTCAAAACAAGATGGCGGCCGAAGGACACCCTCCGGATCCCGAAAACTCGGTTTTATACTCCCAACCAACCCCCTACACAATGAAAAATCAAAATCGCTGATTTCATAAAATGCACAGCGAAAGTACCATTTGACTGGACTAAATCGGATCCAAAAGTAGGGTGTGCGGCCGGTTTGAAAGTATCCTGGTGGGAGTGATGGGTACAGGGGCAGAGACCGATCCTGGAAAATAAACGAAACAAGCGAGCAGTAGTGGAATTGTATCAAAGGACATTCATTCATACATGATTTCTGGGCAATCATCCCCCGCAGCAGCTGGGTTGTCTTCAAGGAGGTCGAGGAGAGGCCAGTGGGTGATGTCTTCAATGAGGGGAAGGCACTGTGTGACCGTTCATCTCACACTGTCAATTTACCTGCAACACAAGACCCTGGATCAAAATACGATCTGCGCTGTTCATCTATCTCAGCCCAACAATGTACACACATCCGCGTGCCTCCATCCCCCAAACCTTCTTCCGCTATTTTTGGTAGTGTCAAGCAAAGCTCTCAGGAATGAATGACGGGAAAGCTCTAAGCGGTCGTAGGCGTGCGGTAGCATAAGAACTTTTCGCGTGTACAAGGGTGGCACGATGGTGGCATTTGATCAATATTTATAGATTTGGGCTCCGGTTATTGTGACTACTTTGGGGCCTTCCTACTCGAACCGTTTTCCCGTTTTTTTTTTATCATCATCCCTCTGTTGACAGACAGAAACATTTCCATGAGAATGGCTCTGTCCCTGTGTCAGCTCCGTGGCCCCTAGGTTAACGTTATCTAATCGAAATGCAAAACACTTTTACACGCAAGTGACATATCCCGTGCCGACTTACGCCTGGTGTCAATTTTTCTCATCGTTATACTACAGGAGCCCCATTGGGGCAAATCACCCATAACTTTCCTACTCCAATTGAATATTGAATGAGTGTTAAATGATTGCCGGAGTGATGGAATGCTTATGCGGAATAGTGAAAAAGCGGAAGGAATTTTGCAGCCCGAATCCAGTGCTAAACAGGCCCAGTTCTACCTGTCCTCACACCCCCAATCTACCTGAATAATAGGGTTTTTGGGTTTATGATAATACCGAGAGTGGCGCATGCAAAAATCGATAGGTCGATAGGTAGATTAAGGACTCGTATGCCAGGTGTCAGATTTAGAGGCCATTAAGCGGGGCACAAGTGTTAATTTCGAGATTAACTTATGGATCAGCGCCACCTGGTACAAAGGGTTTCATTTTATTCCTTTTGCGATTCGTTTTTTTTGCCCTTTCATATTGATGAAAGACAAAATGAATGTTTTCATGTCCTTTGCAAGGTGCATGAGAGTGAATATTGTATAAGAATTGGGTTACTTAAATGGAATTGGGGTGTTTTTAGAATGTTTGATTTGTGCTTGCTTTTTGGGTTGATGGATAGTGGAATGGATGGTAACAGTTTATTGCTGCTTAAATTTTATGTATATTTTTTTTTTATTCTTTCGTAAAACGTTTTAGTAAGACGATAATTGAAAAACTTAATCATGATCCTTACGGAGTGAATGCATCGGAGATTTTAAATTTAAGTTAACTTTTATTATTCATTAACCTCTTCATCCGAAGCGTCTTAAAATAATCAGATAATGGGTTTTAAGATAGCTTGAAATATGACACATAGACAGATATTTCGATCATCAAGTTTAATTTCAATTTTTCGTTTTAGAAGCTAATCATCATTGGTTGTGCCTCTGCCTTGGTGACATTTATCTTCAATTAGTGGAAATAAGTTTACACGAGGATCTGCGCAGCAGTAATCACATATTTCAAACCGCCATTTCAATGACTGGGATTTCTTAAGAAACACATCTTCTGGCTGCTTCCAAGTAAAAATAAAAAATGGCCTTACAACGGGCGAATAGCGGCCGCTTGACTTTTTAAGTGGCATATGATGGCCGTAGATTTTTTAACCATTTTTAATTGGAGCACATACGGGCTCACGACGGCCGAACTAGATCAAAAAATTTAAATGGCCAAGTATTGAGCTGTAGAAACGGGCAAACGACGTCAAATTTGAGCCAAAAAAGAATATGCACCAAATGTATTGTTACATATCTCTATATCGTATCGTATTATAAGCAAATATTTACTCGTCGGTGTGTGTGGTGTACGGCCTTGCAGCTGCAAACAACCCGTCCTGATAGCCGCCACATAACTGAGGACTATGTTTCGATCACGGTCGTTGTTTGCCCGTTGTAAGGTCATCTTTTATTTTTATTCGAGCTACCAGGAGCCAGGGCTACCTAAAAATTCTACATTCAACCTCGCCTCGAATACAACTCATTTATCTAGAATGGCGCCTTGAACACCGCGCTAGGCTTAATCGGCAATGTTTAATATTGTGCTACCGAGCTCATCGATGACGGCATCTTTTGGGTTGCCATATACTCATTACTGACAAGCGCGTCAAGAACATTTGTTCACACTTTTTCGCGCACACTACGGTTTAGAATTTCGTATAGAAATAAAACAATTTAATTGTGGAACAAGCGTCCACAGTCAGTATTCCCGAAGTCATGCGCAAACTTCGAATTCACAGTTTTTTTTAGCTTAGTAGTACAGGTAAATTAAACCGAAAAAAGCAAAATAGCGGAAATGATTGAGTACAGGCTGAAAACAGGCAAGGAGCTTCTTTTTAGGGTTGTAAAGTCTACCGTAAAGTCGTTGTGATAAAATCGGTAAAATTTTGCAAGGGCTGCTACATTCCTACGGTGGCTTAGTGAGTCAATTGAAGAGCAAATGGCGCTATCACCAATAAGTTTAAGAGCGCGACTTCGCACCTTGTCCAGCCAGGCTAAGGTGGTTCTCGGGGCCCCAGCCCAAATATACGAGTTGTATCCAGGCGGGGATGAATATAGGACTTGTAGATTGTAGCCCTGGCCGACGGCTGAAGGAGGAATTTGCATTTTCTGAGGAATCCCAGGCCCTGTGATGCCGGTTTAACGATTTGGAATATGTGGTTATTCTAGCGCAGATCTTCGGCTAGTGTTATGCCTAGGATGTTTAACGGTTCTGTCGTTAAGTTTTTATTGTCCACTGAAATAGAAGGAGGGTCGGTGCAGGTTTTATTGAAGATGAGACAGTATTTCGTTTTTAATGCTTTAATATTCCCCATGAGTTTGCGATAATGCAGACAAGGTCTGGCGAGTGCTTGTCCTACAGTATCGAAGCCATAGATGTAACGTATTGTACTGTCGTCGGCAAAGCTGTGGAATGGGTTGGAGGTGATTGAGAGCAGGTCATTTATAAAAATTAGGAAGAGAGCTGGTGATAGAATTGTGCCCTGGGGAACACCTGCGGAGATGTTGTGGGGGTCGGATTCGACGCCATCCACTACCACCTTGATTGAACGGTCAGAAAGGAAGCTGGTGGTCTTAACATGATCGCATAGAACTGATGCAGGACTTTCGGTTAGATTCTTCGGGTTTTTCCAGAATGTTAAAATGAGAGTTCCTAGTGAGCTTGCTATCTAGGAATACACCCAAGTATTTTGCTCAACTTAAGAACTATAAAGTCATACCACTTAAGGTTGAAGCTGCTAGATTCAGCTGCAGGGGTTCTCATAAATGGTACAAGTATTGTTTATTCGGGTTAATACTCAGTTTCTATGCCTGAATTGTGGACTCAGATCGAAGAAAGTTTGCATGAAGTTACAGTGTATAGAGGTGCTATAGAAGGTTACCTTTATGTCAGTAAATGCACAAAGTTTTCACTGAAACAGGAGGAAGGGTAGTCAAAGTTTTATTAGAAATGAAGCAGTTCTTTGTTTTTGATGCGCTGAACTCGACACAATTATTTCGCCTCCAATCAAGAATGAATGTTGTTGATGTGTTGACGATCATGAAGACACGTGCTTAAGATTATTGAGACCGTAGGAGTGATGAAGATTATTGAGGCCGTAGGAGTGATGAAAAGTACTGTCAATTAGCAAAGTTTTATAGTAGGTTTGATGGAATCAAGCGAAGTGGAATTTGGATTATTGGCGATATAGTTGGTTTCTGCGGAACACCACCCGAGTTATAGTGCTAGATCTAAATTCGACGTTATCTAATAGTATGTTGATTAACAGCCAAAAAGCAGACTCTCAACATAGGCGACAACAATAGCTTGGAGTTCAGTCAGTCATCCAGTGCCAGTGCTCTGTCAGCCTTGGAAATATATAGAGCAAGCAAGCGACACTAACCAATGAGATGTATGTATGTTTTTAATTGAGGTTCTCTGTTGTCATAGTCAACGGTAAACAGGTAAAGAATGCCTGTTAAGAAGGGCGACTAGAAAGAGGGAATTTTATCTAACTGAGAAAAGTTGAGAGACAAAGAACGATGGCACTGCAAGAAGTTGAAGCACAACCACCACTTTGAAAGTAATAGGAAAGTATAATTTTTGGTCATTTAATCTAAATTTAAATCTAGAAAAGAAATCGAGAAAAGTGGATTAGAATACTGCAGTTTATTTTTAGGACTTAACATTGTATTCTTTAATAAAAATCGAATTTCGAATTACAGATTTACAACCCACATTGTTCAGCTAATAGAAGACCAATGATGCCGTTTCAGTTTCCGTTGCGATTTCACAAATTAAAACCCTAATGATGAGAAATACAACCACCGAGATTCATTTGTCCGCCAGCAACTAATGCACAGGGCTTTAAATTAACGAATCCAAATTGGCCAGGTCACGTTTCAACAATAAATAATGCAGTGATGCCTAGAAGGACCAAGGAAAAAATCCAGAAAATGTCCATCGTTGATGAAATCTTCGCACGCGCTAGAATTGTGACATTGAGAGCGTCAGGACCTTCTACCATTTGCCCTTCATAATTGGCAGACTTTGGCACGAGATTAGAATCGATGAAGAGGTCATAGGTTCACTTGGCCTAAGTGAATGAATGTAAGCAGATTCATTGCGGGCATGGAAGAGGTGGAAGCGGAGGCGGCCGGATCCCAGTCAATTTGTTTAATATCACAGTTTTCACTCTTGTCGGAAATTTTCTACTTTTCATAAAATTCCAAACAGAACTCGCCTCGAGCCCTGCCAGACCCAAAATTGTTATCCACTTAATGTCGTAGCACAAATCTCCTCTTGCCCGCAGCGGTACTACATTACATGTCCATTTTCATCTCCGCCGGAAAATCCATTGAGTCCATAAAGCCCCGGCGCTAGGGAGAGAGCATGTTTGCCGCTCAAAGAAAGTTAATCAAAAGTCCTCTGCAAATGTCAAGAACCTTTCGGATACTTTCGACAAAGGCAATCTTTTGATTTCGAACCCTTTGCCTACAGGAGTTATTGTTTTTCTCCTCTCATACAGGATATAGGGCCGGAATTCTCCCTTTGGACAGCGTAGGCGGTAAGACACGACGATACGAAACCGGGGCTTCAGGGTCTAGACGATCCACAAGTCTTTATTAATTTGCCATCAAGATAAATTTACCTCACGGAAATGTGTCCCACGTGTAATCTGTACGGAAAATAATTTCCGGTTTCGTGAAAAAAAAATGGCTGCCTTCAAAAATTCCGTTCACTTCCGTTAAACTTGAATGAAATTGAGGAAACCTGATCCCGGGGAGGCGAGGCAAAAAAAATGTGAAAAATACTTGAAAAGTTATTCACAAACGTTGGGAAGTCTTTGATGTCGGATCCTGGTTCACAAGGAGGAGACGAACTGATACGGATACCGCACGTGCCATGCATTTCCGAATTTCATGGAGAGTGACGTTAATCTCTAGAATCTATCAATCGTGGCTAGATATGTACGTACACGAGCTTGTGTAGTCGAGGGCGAAATATTAGGATTATGGGGATTTTAATTTTCGGGCTACGAGAGCTTTATATAAGGTTAATGCTTTTTGACAGACATTTTCTAAAGCAGAATATGGGAATATTTGACATTTTTTAGTACTGACGGGAAGGGTTTGGTGGAAAATTCTGGAACGAACAAAAATAATATTTTATGGAAAAGTTTAATTTGTATTTTGTTTTAAGGATTTTATTTTATGTAATGGTGGATCAACACAATTTAGACTTTTGGTGGCAGAGACATTGACAGAGACATTGACAGAGAAATAAAGCAAAATCCTTGGAAAGATCTCTAGAGAGTTACCGGAGATATTCCGTCGACGTGCGGACAGACATTCTGTCGGCCGTTGCGTTTAAACTTCACAGTTTGTTCAGAAGTCGAACGGACAAAAATCTACCATAAAACAATTACCAAAAGCACCTTCATAATACATTCACCAACCGAACCAACTTTCTTTTCAAGTAATGGGGCTTACTCAACTCTAGACCTAGTACTAAGTAACGGCATACTTCCCATCACACAACCAAAGACACTCCATGAACTCTCATCAACACACAGTCCAGTTGATTTTTCAATTCTTCTACACTATCCAGTTGATAAATTGCCCAAGAAAGTCTTGAATTATAAAAGAACTAACTGGAAAAAATTCCAAAATATTATTAGTGAAGAAATCCAATCAAGCAATTTTAACCTATCTCAAACAAAAAGACCTAAAAATATAGACAAAATGATAGATGATTTTACTGCACTAATACACTGCACAATTAGCAGGTGTACACCGACAGCAATTGTACACGGTGACACACTTAAACTCGACCAGAATACAAGAGAATTAATTACATTTAGAAACACAGTAAGGCGATACTGGCAACGAACAAGAGCTGATCACATCAAAACAGTACTTAATAATCTGAATAAGAAAATTCGACTACAAACTCGGGACATTAAAAATGCGAAATGGAACAAAATGTTAGCGGAACTGACTAAAGGAGACAAAAAGCTTTGGAAGCTAAATAAAATTTTTAAAAAACGGAACGAACAAATACCACCACTTCAAAAAAACCATAAAAACATATTTGACGATAAGGAGAAAGCAGAACTCCTAGCTGAAAATTTCCTGCAGGCGCATCAACTAACTACAAACTATGGTGATCCAGATACTCTTCGTGAAGTTACCACTGTAACGCAAAGAATGAACGTAAGACCATCCGAATTTACATCCAGGGACTTATGCAAACCTAAGGACATCAAAGCAATATTACGACAGCAAAAATCAAATAAAGCAGCAGGACACGACAATATAAAAAATGTAGTACTCAAAAAACTACCCAGGAAAGCTATAATTTTTCTAAATTTTATATTCAATTCTTGTCTAAAAATAGGTTACTTCCCGCAAAAATGGAAAGAAGCACTAGTAATACCCTTACGTAAACCAGGTAAGGATCCAGCAATTGCTAGCAACTATAGGCCCATAAGCCTGCTACCATCTATGGGAAAAATTTTTGAAAAAATAATACTGAAAAGAATTCAAGCAAAACTTGAGGAGACTAATATCATACCAAACTTCCAACATGGATTTAAACCAGGCTGTTCCACTATTCATCAACTTTTCAGAGTAACAAATCATATAAAAACAGCAATCGCGAACCAGCAGTCGGTAGGAATGATAGCAATTGATGTCGAAAAAGCTTTCGACTCTGTATGGCATGCAGGGTTAATCTATAAATTAACTAAATTCAATTTCCCACAATATGTAATAAAAATTTTGGACTCGTTCTTGAATCAAAGAAAATTCAGTGTAAAGGTAAAAAGCTCACACTCTCAACGCAGACTTATAACCGCCGGAGTTCCACAAGGCTCATGCTTAAGTCCCATATTATACAATATTTACACAGCAGATATACCAAAAACAACAACCTGCGATTTGGCAATGTTTGCGGATGACACTGCCATCTACACGTGCTCGAACGACCCGCAGATCATCATCAATAACCTACAAACGCAAATAGAAGCTCTCAAAAACTATTACGAAAAATGGAAGATTAAGATTAACGCATCAAAAACTCAAGCCATATTCTTTACCAGAAGACGTGCAACTAGATTTTTGCCTCCAAATCAAATAAATATTTTTGGTGAACCAATCAACTGGTCCAAAACTATCAAATATCTAGGATTACACCTAGATAATAAACTAACATATCATGAAAACGCAAAACAGGCAACCTCAAAGCTTCTAAAACTCCTAGTTTGCCTATACCCATTAATAAACAGGAAATCGCAACTCAATAACAAAAACAAACTACTACTATACAAAACAGTTATGCAACCTACCTTAATGTATGGAGCTCCTATCTGGAGCAAAAGCGCAGCCATTCATATCAAAAAGTTACAAACGGTCCAAAATAAATGTCTTAAATTAATACTCAAAAAACCATGGTATTTTTCTACCCGCGAACTTCACCAATTAGCTGGTATCAAGCTTGTCCGGTCTGCGATGGAAAACTCTGCATCCAACTTTAAACTAAGATGCGAAGAATCAACTACTTCGTTTGTTAGGAACTTAGTTTCTACAAACAACTAAAATATTAGGTTAAGTATTTAAGGTAGCATAGATAGTTAAGTAAATCATAAAAGGCTTTTACTTGTACATTTTTCCTTAAAAATTCAAAATCAGTTATAAGAAAATTTAACTAAACAGACTCAAGTCTAAAACAAATACCAGCAGCTGAAAAGACGAATAGTCTGAACACTCAAAAACGGAACTAAACATAGCCAAACACACAAACTGTAAAACATGTACTAATAAATAAATAAATAAATAAATAAATAAAACAAAATCCCTACTAATATTATAAATGCGAAAGTAACTATATTCGCTTTCACGGCTTAACCGCTGAACCGATTTTGATGAAATTTGGTACAGAAATAGATTAGACCTTGAAGCAGAACATGGGCGAAAAAGGCTTGAATATTTTCAAATAGGGGATGAAAATACAAATAAGTCCGTCATTATTGAAGATAAAACCATGAAACTTTGTATTTAGGCACATGATAAGAAATAAATAAACATTTGTTCAAGGCAGACAGGTAGAATACAATTACCGGTCATTCCAAATTCAAAATAGCGGCCAACACAAAATGGTGGAACACATATAATAGACTAAAAAGTAGAAAATATAAACCATCAACTTCAAATTTTCCACATACGCATAATTCGCCTGACAATGCAATCCGACAATTTTGAAAAAAAAAATGAAGATGGCGGTTTTTTTTATGTGGCAGTGCTAAGCTCAGGAGTCACCCTTTGTACTACTAGTCCGTCATGTCATTTGTCACGTCATGGTGCAATGTCTAGCAGTAAGCTCAGTACGGTGGAGGGATGAGGGGGGGGGGGGTATAGGTTAAGGGTTAAAAGGTACGGGGGGGTATTGAAGAAGGTGGTGATGAACCCTGCGTTTGAACTCTTGGATGTTGTAGGAGCTCGGAAATACTGACTGCGAGAGATTATTCCACAGTCGAGTTGTTCTATTAACAAACGAATTCTCATATCTTGTTGAGTGAGTGAAAGGGGTAGTTGCAGGTGAAGGGAATGAGACGAGTGGGCTAATCTGGTGTTGCGGGTATAAGATTGCCGTGGAGGCAGGAAAGCTTTTAACTCGGAGGAACAGTCACTATGATAGTAGCGATAAAATTTTGTCAGTGCTGCTACATTCCTACGGTGGCTCAAGGGGTCGATGGTGGAGCAGGCGGTGTCGTCATCAATTAACTTGGGTGCCCTTTTTTGCATCTTATCTAACCATGCCAAGGTGGTTATTGGGGCGCCGCCCCAAACGAGGGAGTTATATTCGAGAAGAGGCCGAATGTAGGATTTATAAATAACAGCACGGGCCGATGGCTGGAGGAGGAACTTGCACCTCTTAAGAAATCCCAAGCACTGGGATGCTTGTTTGGCGATTTGGAATATGTGGTCATTCCATCGCAAGTCTTTGGCTAATGTCACGCCTAAGATGTGTAAGGATGGGTCGGCCATTAGTTGAACTTCATCCACTCTCAAGGGAGGAGAAGTGTTGAGCTTCTTTTTGGAGATAAGACAGTACTTGGTTTTGTCGGAGTTGAATTCAACACCATTCTTCTTTCCCCACTCTAGAATGAGTTCAATGTCGTTATTAATAGAGTTGGACATTAGTTCGCGATCATCAAAACAGGATCTGGCATGAGTCTGTCTTGTATCGAAGCTGTACGAGTAACGTAGAGTACCGTCGTCAGCGAAGCTGAGAAGTGGGTAGGAGGGAATTGAAAGAAGGTCATTTATAAAAATGAGAAATAGGGCCGGTGATAAAATTGACCCCTGGGGGACCCCCGCAGAGATCGGGTGGGATGCGGATTTGACGCCATCCAATACCACTTTGATTGAACGGCCAGAAAGGAAACTCTCAATCCACTTCTGTAGAAGTGAGTCAACTCCAATAGCTTTGAGTTTAGCTAACAGGGCTGAGTGCCAAACTCTATCGAAAGCCTTGGAGATATCTAGAGCAACCAGACTAGACTCACCGGATCCATGCAGACTACGGCTGAGGTGTTCTGTAAGACAGACTAAAAGATCGCCAGTGGATCTTTTTTGTCGGAAGCCATACTGTCTGTCGTTTATGAGTAGATTGGATTCTAGATATCCCATAAGCTTTTTGTTGATTATCGTCTCCATGGTTTTGGAGAGAATAGAAGTAATTGCTATTGGGCGGTAATTGGAGGGAAGGCTGGAATCACCTTTTTTCGGTATGGGCTGAACATGGGCAGGTTTCCAAGAGTCGGGATAAACTCCGGAGAAATATGACAGGGAAAATAATTTGCGCAGAGGTTTAGCCAAAGGTGAGGCACATTGTTTTAAGACGTTAGGGGGTATATTATCGGGTCCAGTGGATTTGTTGGCATCGAGATCTTTGAGGCACCTGTACACCTCGCGAGTCCTGAAAAAAACCCTGTCCATTGAATGGCCGTTACGCTCGGATACAGGGGGTAACACATCAGTTTCGGGTAAAGAAGAATTCGAAGCGAACATAGATGCTAATAAATTGGCCTTGGATTTGCTGTCTGTTATTACCTTCTCATTGTGAATAAAGGATTGGAAAAAGGAGGGGTTGAAGTTGTAGTGAAATTCTTCTTGATAGAACTTACCAAGGACCAGAAGTTTTTGCTACCGGAGGTTGCATTTAGGAGTTTACTTCTCAATTTGTTGTCAAATAAGGTTTTGACATTCTTGATGGCGGTTTTACAAGAATTTCTTTGTTGTATGTACTCTAAACGGAGCGATTCACTCGGGAAGCTCTTGCACGCTCAGAAGGCGGCTTCTTTAGTTTTGATTGTATTCATACACTCCCGATTAAACCATCTGTTGGGCCTAGGCTTCACAGATTTGGTAGAATGGGGAATGAACAAATGCATTCCTGCCTGTATGATCCTGGTGATACGGATGGTGATACGTTTCTATTCCGGAAACACAGATTCCAGTCTGTAGACTGGCCGGTTTCAAAATAACGGCCGATTTTTGCAATTGTGTCCAACCGAACTCACCACATGGGCATCAAATGAAAGAGTACCACAGATAGAGTACAATAAGCTATGTGACGTAATTTCAAATCTAATATTGCTGGCACCACAAAATGGCAAAAGACACATAATAGACTTACATGTAGAAAATAAAAATAAATATTTAAAAAAAAACTAGAAAGTACGCTTTTATTTTAAAATGAACCAAAAAGTAAAAAATAATTTTGAATGTAAAGTTTTTATCGTTGCATCCACGCTTTTTTAACATTTAAGTAAGTGAAATGTAAAAACGCGTGGGGCGCTAACGATAAGTTCCAGTATAAGAACAAACTTCACATTCAAAATAATTTTTATTTTTTGGTTCATCTTATATCTTATCTTATAAATATAATTGTAGTGTCTGTCTGTGATTTCAAAATAATTGTGTTTTTTTAATTTTATATGGTTATTTACATGATTTTAAAACGAAATCACGCATTTTTAAAATTTTTGTCTGTCTGTATGTCTGGCTGTCTGTTTGTTCGGGCTAATCTCGGAAACGGCTAGTCCGATTGGGATGGGATTTTCACTGGAAGATTCAGTATTTTGGCGATCATGTTTTAGGCTATTTATATGCACTATATATTAGCTGTACCTGTATGTATGTATGGATGTATGTATATAGACAAATCTTGAAAACTGATTTTGACGCACTTTTATATAACCGATCAACTTGAAATTTTACCCATATGTATAGTTCGCGTGACAATGCAATCCGACCACTTTGTAAATAAATCAAGATGGCGGTTCCAAGATGGCGGCCGAATTTCGCAATTGCGCCCCCCGACCCCCGGCATTGGTATCAAATGAAAGGGGTGATAAGTACAGTAGAATTACCTATTTGGTGTCATTCCAAATTCAAAATGGCGGCCGGAACAAAATGGCGGCCAAAACAGATGGCGGATTACTTTTTATTTACATCACGATCGGTATGGGTATCAAATGAAAGGATATGACAAGTAGAATACCATTAGCTGGGTGGCGTAATTCCAAATTCAAAATGGCAGCCAACACAAAATGGCGGACTACATTTTTTTTACAACGCTTTCGGTATGGATACCAAATAAAAGTGTATAATGAGTAGAGTACAGTAAGCTGGGTGACCTCATTTTAAATATCGGTCACCACAAAATAAGCGAAGACATATAATCAATTAAAAGGTAGAAAACTAAAAATATACTTTAAAAAACTTAAAAATATGCTTTTGTTTAAAAATGCACTAAAAAGTAAAAACTTATGTTGAATGAAACCTTTTTTTTTGCTAAAGCCAGTATATATAATATATGGGGCAGTATAATAAAATAAGAATATAAGTAAAGTCCCACGCTTTTTATCATTTCGAAAGGTAGGTTATTTGGCCAGATCAGGACAGTAGCACAGATTTCGGAAACTTTATTCACATCAGGAAGAACAGCTCATTCTATGCTTAAGATACCGATCGAAGAAGATGATATGGAAAATCCGGTGTGGAACAAATCTAAAAACCTGTGTGGAAAAAATCTAAAGTTTTACAAGACTGCATGATGGCTGTCTGAGAATGGCAAATAAAGTATCTATTAACAGAACACCGTGAGATTTAAGATTAAAAAACCAATTATTTTGGGGAGTAACTGTTTTATTGGCATAGATTCCGGGCAAATGTTGCCGGCTGTCCGGACAAATATGTGGGCCGATGATATTGATGCATGTCTGAAATGATCACTCATTTAGGGACATTATTGGAAAACGTCATTTAAAGCAAAAGAAGAGAGCGCAGTCGGAAAACTCAGAATTCAGTACTATTCTCCTCAACATAGGATATACAATAGAAAATGTTCTGAGATTAATGAGAATGATGACAGTGAGCTGCTGGCTGTTGTTTGAAAGTTCGTAATAGACGAGGAAATTTTGATGAGCGACATTTATGACGAGTTCGAAAATATCAACTCAACTAAATCGACTCAACTCAGCAATGCCACAAACATTGTAGTACTTACAAGTGAAACATCTAACATCGTTTATAAACAAGCGTTACAGTGGATTGTTAACCAGTGCTGTGCGGGCGGTATGACCGGAAACGACAAAACACGAAAACGGGAAGCAGCGACTGTCCTTTTTAGGATAAAATCAGTAGTATCGTCTTAAAATGTTGGCAATCTTCGTCTCCAGCCATGTTCGCCATGCGGCAAGTTCAGGGTGCCAATTATCTGAGAACGTCAAAATCTACGCGCACAAGACATACTGAATAAAATTGGCTAGGAATCTGTTGTGCACGTAGTAAAGTTGTCCGATGACTAACCTCGAATTTTAAAGAAAATTTGTAGGAAACATATTTTTATAGTCAACTCTAAAGTTTTTTATATATCCATAATCATGTCTTGCAGATTTGTTCTTTGTTTCATTATACCCTTTTCTTATTCCGGACTATGCACACATAATTTTGTTTTATTAAAAGGCGTTGCGAAGCACGCGGGTTTTTGCTAGTTTTAAAATAAAAGCGTACTTTTTGTTTTTTAAACTATTTATTTTTTTATAGGCAACTCTAAATTTTTATATACATACATATATCCAAAATCAGTTTCGGCAGATTTGTTCTTTTTTCCATGACACCTTCTTTATTTAAGGGCTTTGCAACACACGCGAGATTCAGCTGGTATTGTATAAAAGAAAATAATGGAGAATCTTGCAAACAAAGTAATGAAGCTGACGAGTTATATGGTGTTGATCCATACGATACAGTTTTTTGTTTGTACAGTGAAGTTTGAGTAGAAAGGTTCGGGTAAACATTCCGACTGCAAGTCTCTGCGGATTTGCAGTACTACAGATACACCGGCACCTAGCGACATTTGTCGGTGCTACATTTTGTTGTACAGAGAAAATTCTTTCGAGTCTATAAGAAAAAAGCCCGTACGAACCAAAGCCTGTGCCGTATGCACCCACCTGTAGCTAGCTAGATAGGTGAGGACGCAGCCCCGGCCAAAGAAATCTGCCTTTTCATCTATGTTCCTGTGACTCGCTACCTACTGAAGAGTGATCTTGTACATGACAGCTACAGGTGATTTCTTTCCGTTTTGTTTTGTTATTTCACAATGTATATACTCTAAAGCCAGGACAAATATATTTTAAAAATTGTGGTTCAATTTGCGAAACTTACGGTCTGCTACGGTCAACATATCCCTTTACCCAAGCGTTATTGGAATAACCATGAAACGTTTTTAAATCATGCATATCTAATCGATAACGCGGATCCGCAGAGACGTCCTTGTTACAAAGCGGAAGTTTTAAAAATAAATTAAAAAATTAAGAAATAATAAAAAGTGCTTACCATTCAAAAATACAACATTGAAATGATTCTGAAATAGAGAGAAAGAAATATTTGAGTATAAGTTTTTGAATTTATTGTAACTTTAAAACAAAAAGTAAAGACATAGTAAGGTTTTAAATATGGGCTCAGCATTTGAATTGAATTGCTTCTTTTACCTTCTCAGGGGCTAATCAATGAAATACAGAAATAACTAGCATTTTTCCTTATAAAAGGGCACCTCCTAACAAAACAGAAAGTGTCAGAGGTAGCCGTAATAAGGTATCCCGCCGGCTGAACGGAAGTAACGCAGCTTAGATCGGGTCTGCTTCGGCTGATTAGCGGGAATCACTTGTTTCAGGAGGCATAAGGCTGTTTCCGGCCAACCCCTCCAGTTGTGGCTCAGCCATCTGCTTACTGCCTCCTCCGCATGTATTAGCCTACTACATCTTTTTTCTATCTTCAAGCTTAGCTTACGACTTAGTTCTTGATACTTGTTGAATTTAAGACAATTCTTCTGGCCCCAATTTAGATCGAGTACATTTATGTTGATTGAATTGGACATGATTTGCTGATCATAAAGGCAAGATCTGTCCCGAGCTAGTCTTATGTTATCGAAGCTACGAGAGGAGCGACCTTGCGACGCGAAAACGAAAATCTAGCCAAATAGGCCCTTGACTGGAATCCGCAAGGAACCGTTTGAATTGGAAGACCCAGAACAAAGTGGAGGAGAACCCTATTAGCAGAGGCTGTAACAACTGGGAGATCCCGGTGAAAGCTCAGAGCTGAGGGTCAACTCCGTCCGATACCATACTCCGTAAAAATGCTTAGAGATGTGTGGAGCAACTACTCAAGATTCACCAAAGCGATGGGTGTTTTGATTAAGATTAGATACAAAAGAAGGTTACCAGTAGATCTTTTTGGTCTAAAGGCGTACTCCCTTTCGTGTAGAGTTTGATTGAAGTCCCTTTTTTCAGTATGGACTGAACATGGTGCTCATAAACTCCCAATTAAAACAACCATGCAGCTAACACTATTCAGATTTAGAACAATTGGGAACAGTTTAACGCATTCCGACCAGTATAACTTTAGTGGTGCAAAGATCAGGAACTTTAACAAGTTACTACTTCGAAAACACAAATCCCAGTCACCAGCTTGAAAAGAAAGAATCAATTTTAGCTGATGACAGGCATACATTTCTTCCTGGATATGAGATGGTTGGGAAAGAAGATTGGAATAGAAGCTTATCAATTTCAAGAGAGTACTATGTATGTTGGGTAAGAGGTATATAAGAGATCTAGGTAATGAGCACCTTAGGTGGCAATATCATGGTTTGGTACAGATTAGGCTTCCTTGCCACAAACCCACACAGGGAAACGGTTAGTCCGATTTTGATAGGACTTTCACGGAAGATTCAGTATTTTTGTGGGCATGTTTTAGGCTGTTTTTTCACTCTGATCTGACTATTGGTTCAGATGGCAAATTCAATCCGATAGTCGGGAGGAAAGGGAGTGGCAACTTTTTTATCAGTACAATTGTAATGATCAAAGCTTGCAAACGGCTAATCCGATTTTAGGACTTTCACGGCATGATTCAGTATTTTCCTAGGCGTGTTTAGGCTGCTTTTTCACTCGCATCCGACTATCGAAAATGAGTTCAATATATCTGTTGATTGTATTGGACAATACACCACGATCATAAAGGCAAGGTCTGGCACCCTTGTCTTACATTATCGAAGGTGTAAGAGTAATGTATAGTACTGCAAAGCTCTGACTATTGCCTACCTTAATTGAAAGGCCAGATCCCGTTCTTTAAAGCTGCGTCAATACCAAAGGCTTGGAGTTGGGAAAACAGAGCACGTTGCTATGCTATAACAAAAGGCTTGGAAATATCTAGAGCGACCAAATGAATGAATTCTCTGGCTGAGATATTCTATTAGACACACTAAAAGGTATCTAAGCATTGTATTGAATAACAATTCAGGATTTGTTTGGACTTTAGACACCGCATTAACTTTTTGTTGATTTCCATGATTTTGAGGAGAATAGCAGCAAATGCTATTGCCGGTAGTTGTATGATAGCGCAAGGAGTTTGCGCAGAGGTTTAGCTAAAGGTGAAGCGCATTTTTTTAAGATTATAGAGGGTACATTGTCGGATCCGGTTTTTTTTTTTTTTTTTTTTATATATGAAAAAACCAAGCTTAGGTGGAACCCTTTATACTACCAGTCCGTCATGTCGTTCAGTTCATGGCGCAATGTCTAGTAGTAAGCTTGGTTTGAAGAATAGAGGAGAATAGGAAAGGTTAAAGGGGGTCTGGAGGGTGTAGAAGAAAATGACGATGAACCTCACATTTGAACTCTAAGGTGTTGTACGAGTTCGGAAATACTGACTGCGGGAGATTATTCCACAGTCGAGTTGTTCTATTCATAAACGAACTTCTAAACCGTATTGTGCGTGAACGGGGGGGCTGTAGGGTATGAGGGTGAGCCGAGCGGGCTAGTCTTGTGTTGCGGGAAAAGTATTGCCGTGCAGGCAGGAGGTCCTGAATTTCAGTGGAACAGTCGCCATGGTAATAGCGATAAAGTATGGAGAGGGCTGCTACATTCCTACTGTGGCTTAAGGTGTCTAAGGAGGGGCGAAAGGGGCCATCACCAATGAGTTTGAGGGCACGATTTTGCACCTTGTCGAGACAAGCCAAGGTGGTTTTTGGGGCGCCTGCCCAGATATACGAGTTGTATTCGAGGCGCGGCCGAATGTAGGATTTGTATATTGTAGCCAATGCGGCTGGCTGGAGGAGGAACTTGCATCTCTTGAGAAATCCAAGGCATTGGGAGGCTTGTTTTGCGATGTGAAATATGTGATTATTCCATCGCAGATGCTCCGTTAAAGTTACCCCTAGGATGTTAAGAGTTGAGTCAGCCGTTAGATTCTCTTTATCCACTGAGATAGGAGGAAGGTCGGTACAATTTTTATTGGAGATCAGACAATACTTCGTTTTTGTGGCATTGAATTCGACGCGGTTCATTTCGCCCCAATGAAGAATCGATTCGATATCCCGGTCGATCGAAGTCGACATCAGTTGACGGTGGTAAAGACAAGGTCTGGCACGTGCTTGTCTTATATTGTCGAAGGAGTAAGAGAAATTCAAAGTACCGTCATCAGCGAAGCAGTGAAGTGGGTTGGAGGGGATTGAGAGCAGATTATTAATGAAGATTAGAAAAAGTGCGGGTGAGAGAATTGACCCCTGGGGAACTCCGGCCGAAATGGCATGTGGGTTGGATTCGACGCCGTCCAATACTACCTTAATTGAACGGCCTGAAAGAAAGCTCTTAATCCAGTTCCTTAGAACTAAGTGTATACTAATAGCTTGGAGTTTATTCAACAGAGCTGGGTGCCATACTCTGTCAAAAGCCTTTGGTATATCTAGAGCAACCAGGCTAGACTAACCAAAGCTGTGAATGCTTTGGTTGATACGCTCGGTTAAACGCACAAGCAGATCGCCAGTAGACCGTTTAGATCTGCAGCCGTATTGCCTGTCGTGTATAATTTGGTTGGATTCTAGATATTTCATCAGCTTTTTATTGATTATTGTCTCCATGATTTTGGAGAGAACAGAAGTAATTGCTATTGGGCGGTAGTTTAAGGGGTCGCTGGCTTCACCTTTTTTTGGGATTGGCTGAACATGAGCTAGTTTCCAAGAGTCGGGATACACTCCGGAGAAGTAAGACAGGGCAAAAAGTTTCCGCAGGGGTTTAGCCAAAGGTGAGGCACATTTTTTAAGTCCCATAGGGGGGATTTTTTCGGGGCCAGTGGATTTATTGACGTCGAGTTCTTTGAGACACCTAAACACCTCGCGAGTCCTGAAGTGAACTCCGTCCATTGAGTGGGTGGTATTCTCGAGAGTGGGGGGTGACATAGCAGCATCGGGTAAAGAAGAATTTGCGGCGAACAGAGCAGCTAATAGTTCGGCCTTGAGTTTGCTCTCTGTTATCACTTCCTTGTTGTGAATAAAAGGAGGTGTTGAGGAGGAAGTAAACTTCTTCTTGATGGCAGTTACCAAGGACCAGAAGTTTTTGCTGCCTGTAGTGGAGTTAAGAATCTTACTTCTCATTCTATCATCAAATGATGATTTGACTTTCCTGATGATGGAGTTACGACGAAGTAGCTCATTAGGCGAACGTCTGTATGCTTTATATGCGGCTTCTTTAGCTTTGATTGCGTTCATACATTCCCCATTGAACCATTTGTTCGGCCTAGGCTTCACAGATTTGGTAGAGTGAGGGATGAACAAGCGCATACCCGCTCGAATAATTTTGGTGACACAGAGGGCCGCATAGTTCGCATTGGCATTACGGAAACACAAATCCCAGTCAGTGGCCTGGAAGAAGCGAATAAGACCCAACCAGTTGGCTTTCCCATAGTGCCACACAGTTCTTTTAGGAGCTGTGGTGGTTGTGGTCGAGGATGGATATGGGAAATAAGCGCTAATTAGTTTATGGTCCGAGTTGCCAAGGGGTGAGCTAACCTTGATGGAGTACCGCGTCGGATGAGAGGTAAGAAACAGGTCGAGGAGATGGGCTCCTTGACCTGGAATATCAGGGACTCTCGTGGGACATTTGACAATTTGGTGCAAGTTGTTGAGGCTCGCAAAGAGCTCGGCGTCTTTGCCAGGAACACTGGTGCCATTTGAGTAATTTAGCCAATGTACATTGTGAACGTTGAAATCACCCGCAACAATGATTTCGCTTTCCGGGTGGGAAAATAAAAATCCGGAAATCTGTTCGGAAATAGCATCGAAGGTTGAGATGGTGGCCTCATTACTAATATTAGGACTCCTACCTATATAAAAAACAGAAAAATATGACGTGGTTATGGATAATTATTTTAATCCAAAGATAGTTAAAATCAGAGGACGTACTACTGTACACCCTCTGAAACGCCACGTCATTCCTAATATATATGGCTAATCCTCTATGGGCGGAAAAGTTGTGCACTAAGTTATACCCTGTCACCTGAAATCGATCTAAATCAAGATCTGGTAACACTTGGGTTTCACTCAGTGCGAAAATAGCAGGGGTATGGAGCAGTAATTCGCACGTAACGGCCAGGAAGTTCGAATTCAGTCCCCGAATGTTACAAAAATTGATTATAAAATTATTGTCACATTGGGGACTGTTTTGCGAGAGGTCCATGACCTCATTTGTAGCCGGTTGCACCGGCGATGCATCCATCGGAGCTAACGGGAATAGTCTTGTTGCAGTGTTATGCCAGCTAAAACAAGACGACTCCGATCAGCTGACCGATTTAGGCTGCAGCGCCGGAGCGGCCGGCGGTAGATTTGTTTTGAGCTCTTTGAAGGACCTATACAATAGTCGTGAAGAATACCTTGCCTATTGAATTTGTGGAGCACTTGGGAGCAGTTGATGGCATAGTAATGTCGGGCCAACAATAATTCGAGGCGAACAGAGATGCTAAGAAGTCGGCCTTGGATTTGCGATGTCTGTTAACACCTCCCTCTTGTAGATAAAGGAAAGGGTAGTGGATGCAGTAAAAATCTTTTTGATGGACTTTACCAACGACTAGAAAATTTTGCAGCCAACGACTCTCTTCTCTTCTCCAGCGACCGTTGCAAAATGGGTACCAGTAAAAATCTTGAAGAAACATAAATCCCCAACTGAAATTCAATTTAATTAAATAATCCTAAAATATTCTTTTATGTGCATACATATATATGTATCGTGGCTCCACTTCCCCTTTACCTAAACCTAGTCTAAAATCAAAGTCGAAATGGGATTTCATGCATCAAAATAAGTATTATTAAATTCCATATAAGTAATCCAAAAAGGCATTTAATTTCATTACGGATCTTAGAAGATACACTCTCTCCCTAAGATATAATTTATAACGTATACTCTCCTTCGAAAGGCACTTCGGATATTAGCAGAGATGATCCCCGTTATATATCCCTTTGTATTCCACTCAAATCAATCATTTAATTTACAACTCAAAATGGCATGGAAAATATCATCCTACGCACAGATTGCTCTTTGGGGACACCTGGCTCAAATGAAAGGCCACAAGGGCATACACTTGTGAGTCCTGGCAACATCTATATGCCAAGGTAGTAAGAGTGGCTCTGCCAGGATATTTAGATAAATGAAAATTTATCCTGATATTTCTCCCCTCACCACCCCAGTTGACTCTTCTGCCTCTCCTCACCCCTTGATATAGACTCAAGAATGTTCTGCTGTCATGTGAGTAGCAAAAGTAGAAATCTTTTATAAGACAATTTTCCGCCTCGTCCTATTCATATTTGCAAAATAATGAAACTTCACAATGATTCCTAGGAAAGGATCCCGTATCCTTGTCAACGTATATGCTGCTCTCGTGTGGGTGAATATGGCTGTAATGTTACCGATGCGATCTCGACTCATGATTTTTGATACGGGGCGCGACCGTTCAAGGATAAAGAAACCGTTCCGAGTGTAATTGGCATTTCATGTTCACTGATTTCCGTCGAGGAGTTGCTTTTCTATACATATTTCCTTTTTCCTTTTTTTTTTTTTTGCTTGACTAAAAAAGGAAGAAGTGGAAATTTTTTTCATGAGGGAAAATTAGCCAGAAAATTTGTCAGTGAATGCTCGAAGATTGATGGGAAGTCATTCTAGTAGAGTGGCGGCCTCTCCTCATGGATTCGCATGGATGTAGAGACGTTTGCTCCTAAGTGGCAAGATGGGTCGCAGCTACTAGATACCTATGTATCCCCCACCCCAGGTGGACATAATATTCTTGACGTCAAATATATATATTTTTCTATGGGACTCCTTTAAAGGCCAAATATTGAGGAGCAGGGAGTTTTTATTTGTATTGTTGTGATACACTTATGGTGTCTAATATCTCATTGACCTCGTTGTCCTTTTTTTTGATATTTCAGTTGTCATGGATTCTGGCTGAAATGGTTTTCACTGTCAAAAAAGTAACACACAAAAAAAAATACCATATAGCAGACACACAAGCACTTATACAGTCACATAATTGTCATCCCCTGGCGAGTTTATGAGAATTTTCTGGTGAGATAAAAAAATCTCCCACATTGCACTTTACGTTTTTTTTTTTTTTTTTGGAGAAAAATTTTCAAATTTTATTTTTCATATTCCCCGCAAAGTCAGTCACAAGTGGTATCCATGTTACCCATGTTACTTATACGTTACCCATGTTCCATAGTGTGGTGGTGTTTTCGTTTAATATGGTTTAATGACGGAGCGATATCACCGTTGGTGGTGCTCTCTACACTTTTACCACAGATGATAAATGGTTGGACGTTGGCTCTTTGTTGAGAGCAGTGTGGCATTACCATGACCCCTGGGGGTTAGTATTTTGCACATGTGCAGAAGTTTTTTCTTCGCTTGGATTCTTTATGATTGTATTTTGTGTTATTCAAAATTTATGCCATTAGGGTTGATAGTTGAATTCGAATTTGTCGCTAGTGGCTTTAAAGAGTTTAATGTAGGCCTTTACAGCGTTTGGATCTTGTTAAGTTAGTTCAATGTTTTTACTTCACTGCTTGACTTAGGGATTCTCAGCTGAAACAATTGTGTTGCATTCACTGAAAACTTAGTGAAGGTGTCATAAATACTCATAGCTGACGTACAATTATCTAACAGACAAAAAATTTTAGTTTTTAAATTTGTAATATTCGTGAGCTTCACGCGGATTTCGTTTTCGTCATATACCATCTGTTTAAATGTTATATAAATATTTTCTTCCAATTTTCGCACTAAGTTAAACTCAAATAAAACTTAGGTCGCACTTCAAAATTTCGTTCATAATAGAATTGCCATGTACATTAGGTAACACGTAGCCTTCCAGAAGATACAGTGTATTCATGACTAAGTTACTCTTTCTGGAAATTACTGTATGCTCCGCAGTCGGCTTCGGTATCTTTAGTTGCATTCATACATTTACCCATCTATTTGAATTTAGCCTTATACAATTGGTTACAATGATCAAATGCGTTCTCGACTGTATAATTCTGGTGATGCGGAAAACGGCTGAATTGATGTTCGTGCTGCAAAAACATAAATCCCAGGCAATAGCGTAAAGGAAACACATATAAGTCCCAGTCAGTTTGCTCTCCAATAATGCAAGACAGTTCTCTTAGGAGTTGTCTTGGTTGGAGATATGAGAAATTAGGGTTGATAAGGATCATACGTCAACCCGAGGATGAGGGTGAGTGGTCCGAGTGCGAGATGAGTCTACCCCGAAAGTTTACTATTTTGAATGGAAGTAAGAAACAAATCAGAGAGCTTTGGTCGCAATATGAGAGACACTGGTTGAAATAATAACCGGTCAATATGCCCTAATTTACCACCCATGGAGTATCGGAAGGTCACCTGTCGATCTTGATTCTGTCCTCCAAGTTTTGAAAAGACCGCCATTCAGTCATTCACATAGAGGCCGCGGCAGGCCGTAGCCCGAAGGTGTTCAGTCTGAAGTTTTTGTTGAGGCAATGAAGATTTTTTAATTTAATTAACAGGGAAACATAAGGGCTTCTGCAGTCCATGGCCTATCCGGCGGATGCCTCAAGTCCTCATCCCTTAGTCAGACTGAGCGGCCTCAATCGGGTCATGGCCTGCCGGCGGCCTGTATATGAATGGGAGTCTTTAAAGTTGCCTTTTGCAATAGTTAATAGCATTTGGGTCACCGACCGCTGCCCTAAGGGTTCTACTGAGGTTGCCTGTAACCATAATAAGCAACGAAGAAGTCTCCTATTTAACCACCGTAGTCTGGGTTCTGTCGCTCTAGTATTGGTTGGAAGCTGGTGTAATAAAACCACATGTTGGCTTTGATAGATTTTTCACTCTTTTTTTCTCTGCTTTCTTTCCGACTGGAGCTTTCTGTTCGTCATTGTACTCAACGATAGAACCGTGGACAGTACAAACGGACTTTACTCTGAGGTCTAGCCTGTAGTTGAAAAACTGATAATAAAGTGTAATGGTGATACACCGACTATCTTGATTTGTGTCTACTGAATCAGTTCTTGAATCATCTTGCCCTACCATACTTTTAATCGCCAATAATAAACTTCTCTTCTTGTGCTTGTTAGTACAATCTCATTTGCGTCTTCGTCGAATTACAGGGATTCATTGGGGCAAGACTGCATCCTGTTATTGGGTGTTAATTCATAAATAAAAAGTTCTTAATTTGAAATATTCTAGGAATTCCCTTTCCTCTTCAAAATTTATTGCTACACTCAAGCATTCGACAAACAAAAAGAGTTACAAATCTGCAATTGTTTGCGCTAATCCCGGATCGGTATCATAAAGCTGGGAGCCATTTTATGAAAACAAAACTCTTTCAGTTAGCCCCAATTAAAATTTTTAATAAGCTGCACCAAGAAACAACAGATGAATTAAACGAAATGCAAATTAGTTGCTCATAAATGCAAATTAATTCTCCGCGCCATACGCGAGTGGAATGGCGCCGATGGCTCGTCCTTAACCTTTGAAATTCTCCAATGCCGCGCCACGAATCCTTTAAATACGCTGGAAGCTAAGCTAAAGTCAAAAGTCATAAAGGGAATCGCTACCACCGCTGCGAAGTACAAGGACGAACCTTTTGATGGCAGCGTGAATATGGCATGATCCAAAAAGGAAGCACACCGTCGTCACCAGCGGATTTCCGTTGAATGCCGCCGCTATTGGAGAAGGTAACAAGCTCCTTCGACTATTCAATAGCCGATTTCCATCCTTGGTGGCTTCCGTAGGAGATTCCGACAGAGAGGTGTGAGTGCTTAGCTGCTGGCTGTGTTGAAAGGCACATAAACTCCTGTGAGATTTTGTAAACACGCAGCAAGAGGGGTGGTGGCGCATTAGTCGCTGTCGATGGGGTCGAGGGGTACGCAAAAATCATGTGTTATTGGGCCGCTTTGCCACATGTTTACTAAATCCATCTGGATGGATGGTGGTTGCCTTTCATCCGTAATCCTTCACATCTTGGCGTTTGTCATGATCCTAATTGCTTCCGTTTACTTTGCTTGAATTCAATTACAGGAAATTCTTCTTATGTAGTCGTACCTTGTAGGGGGATGTCAGCACCCTCGCGGCGACGTATGTGCTAGGAAGGTTACTAAGACTTTGCTTTTATACAATCCATTGAAGCGTATTGAAACGACCGTTCCAGATAGAGAGTGTAGAAGCACCTCGCTATATAGTGTGATTTCCAGGAACCCTGCAAACCGCATTAGGAGACGCGGATGCACTTCAGCCAGCCCAAAACAGCTGGTTCCAACTGCATCCCGCAGGAGGGAGTTTGTGCTATACCATATGTTTTTTTTACATCTTCCTGTTTGTTAGATACACTCATCGACCTCACAGTTCGTTATCTGTGTAAGTGCGTGTCTTGTATTTACTTAAAGTCATCTAAACACATGTCGAATAGGTGCCTTGGGAGACAGGCTCATACCGACTTTCCTGCTGGAGAGACCCACTGCAGTCCCTCGTCCACGGATGCACCAAGGAAGCCCTCTGCAAGGGGTTTCATCGGCTGAAAAACATTTTCCACGTGCTCTGGGGACTGGCACTGCCGATGACGCACCTAAGGTGATGATCGGCTCTGGTGAGTCAAGAAATCTCATCATGCGAAAGAATTAAATCTTCGTAGACATAAGCAGTCGCCGGCAATATAATTCTTCACCACTACATCCACCGCCTGTGTGAAATGTCCTCTCGTAATTTATATCCAACCAATATTTTCTCTCCCATTCCTGGCAGCGCAAAGTTTTAATTTGTTATAAAATTATTTATCCCCCGAAAAGAAAAATCGCCATTATCTTATCTCATGTTCAGGCATTTTAAACAACCCCCGGCGCACCCCGCGCCGACTTGATCCGGAGCCAAATATTTCCTGGTTGATTCGCTTATGAATTCGTCGGCTGAAATGTTTATTGGGGATGGATATTAATCCGAAAATTTCAAACTCATAAATTGTCGAAAAAAAATCCCCCGAAGAAAAAACGTAAGAAAATTGCTGGGAAACTTAGAAAATGCGTGACACGAGGTTTTTCTTTATTGAAAACGGAGACGACACGTAACCTGGACGGCGCGGCGTGGGGCTACTATAGCGTTTTATGGGGAAATAAATGTGTGACAGTTTCATGGATTCGGACAGAAAATTCATGGCTTTTTTTAAGACAGTTTTGATAACGATTTTGTCCTTCAAAAAGTTTAAAGAAGAAAAAAAAACGATTTTTGGGTTGATTTTTATTAAAGTTTTGAGTGAGATTTATATATGATAACAATTTTCTTTAATTTATAAAAAATATTAAGGTGAAAAATTGGGATTTTTCTTCTTGAAAATTGTGCTTAATTGAGGTTACTTTAGGAGAGTCGAAAAAGTATCGTCCAAGTAGGTCGCAATTATGTTGTGGGTTTTGATGGATTTCGTTATTTGCATTAACGTATATTCTAAAAAAAATTAATTCATTTTCTTATTAAAAAGGAATGTTTTAACATTCCAGAAGTTATGAAGATTTTTTCATTTAACTCCGAAAGTTTTTCAATTAAATTATAATTTTCTGACAATTTTTTAATGTGACAGAATTAAGCTCCAGTGCAACAGAGAGGAAAACATAAAAACTTCTATGCGATAAAAAAGCTTCAGAGCTGCACTTCCACTTTGACATTGGGATGTCTTAAGCCTGAACCAAATATGACGTGCCGTATCGTAACCATACGTACCGCTTTAAGAGTTAGCCTTTGTACTGCTAGATTCGTTACCTACACGGGCTATGCTGAAAGTCGTATTTTTTGTCATGTGAAGTGAAGCTCATAAAGATTTTACATGACAGAAAATACCACTTTCAGACAGGAGCCTTCTGTTCTCTTCTATTTTTCACATCAAGCGAACGAATTCACATAACAGATTGCTTACTACGAAGAGTGATTCCCAAACTTGGCCTTTTCACATAAAAAAAGAGACTTACTCTCGTATAGCCCGCACCATAAAAGAAGGAAATCTCAAAATAGCAGTTTTCATTAGCAATTGGAGTCCCCGCACTCGAGCAACATCACTCTCACCCACAACCCACTTAAAAAGATCTTTTTTATCACTCTGTTTGTTCAAAAACGCAAATAACTGGCACGCTCATAAGCTGTAGAATGGTAAGAATAAATAGAGGATACAGCAGGTTAGTTAAGAAGAGTGCAAAGTTGGGAAAAAAGTTAGAGTTTGAGCTCATGGATGTTTTACGAGATCGGAAATACTGACCGCGGAAGGTTGTCCCATAATGGAGTCGTTCTATTCATAAACGAATCTCTTGACAGGCGTGTGCTCTAAAAAGGAGAGCAGTGAGCCGTCTGAACTAGTCGATTGAGCTAGTCTTGTGTTGCTATGGAGGCAAAACATTTTTAAATTTTGTTAGACTCGTTACGAAGTGTTGGTTGGTTTCAGAGCTGCTACGTTTTTATGATGGAACAATGTTTTTGTAGATTTACGGTCACGTCGTACCGGGCAAGAAGACAAATTGCCTACCCTTAAGAATATGTATTGGGTGTCCCATTTAGAGGTACTGTTTTCAAAAATAAAAGATTGAAAAAAATTCAATTTCATCGGGTATTCTTTATCGTTATACAAAAGAACCATCCCTTACATTTGTTTATTATTTCTTTCAAATGTTGACCAGAACTGCAGTTACATGGTCCATTATAGAGCTCAAATTTTCAATGACGCGTTTGAACATTTCAAGTGGTATTAGGCCAATGACTACACTATCGACTCTACCCTAAAAGAGACACATGGTCTAAGGGGGACAATGAACCTGTTGGAAGCGAGAAATTAAACTGGATTAATGGCTACGTCAACAAGCAAAATTGCCGTTTTTGGACAGAACAACAACCTGAAAAGGATCAATTGGGGTCTACATCAAGACGTGCTGTGGTTTATGCGTTAGTGGAATTATCAATTAAAATTTTTTGAAAAATAAAGCCGTCGCGAAAGTACCTGTGAATGGTGACCAATATCGCGGCAGCAGCCCATGATCTTGACTACATTAGGTTCCAGCAAAACTACTTACCACAAAGCGTGAGAACTATTCGGTGAGCAGTTAATTTCTCCCTTCGGACCAATGAATTGGCAGCTAATATCGGGTGAATTCAAGTCTGTAGCTAAATTTTGCAGTATTGCGGCAGTGTTGATTTATTGGAATTAACGCTACCTTTGGACTACAGTCAAAATTTTAGTCATTGGCCAAATACCATTCGAAATACTCGAACGCGTCATTGAAAATTGGAACTTCAGAATGGACCATGTTAGCCGCAGTAAACATTTGAAAGAAGTAATCTTAAAAGAGTAAATGTAAAGACTGATTCTTTTGTATGATAGTAAAAATTACCCGATAAAATTGATTTTTTTTAACTTCCCCCAGTATAGGAAGTTATTGTAATCGGTCCGAAAATCGAAATCGAAAATTTCAACGTATTTTCATCTTTCAAGGTCCCAGGAGCATTTTAAGCAAAAAATTGGGAGGAAGTATGTGTGTGTGTGTGTGTGTGTGTGCGTACGGATGTGGTCATTTTTTCCTGCACGATATCGCGCGAACCAAAACTGATATCGACTTCGTTGAGGTGTCGTTCGAAGCGTATTAACCGAAATATGATCTGAAAAGATTTTTATGAAATTCGGTCCAGCCGTATTTTTGTTTAAGCGACGACGTAAGTGATTTTTGTACCTGCACGATATCGCCCGAACCACGAAAGATATTGACTTACTTGAGGTGCCGTTCGAAGCGTATTAGCGACAATATAATCTGAAAAGATTTTTATAATATTCGGTCCAGCGGTTTTTTGGTTAAGTGATTTTTGTACCTGCACGATACCGCGCGAACTAAAAACTATATCGACTTCATTGAGGTGTCGAAAAACATTAATACATCAAATTTATATACATTTTCGCACATTTAGTTTGACATTTTAGCGAAAATATTGATAAACAATTGTGACAAATTCTCGGTATTATACATATATTCTATATTGCCTATTGTTCATTTATTATTAAAATATCCAATCATAATATTTTACATCCATCATACTGGGAAGTTGATCGTGTGGACCGAAAGGGTCGAACCCACATCCGAACTAGTTATATTTGTTTTTAAAGAAAGAACCTCTAAATGAATCATTTCATGGCAATTTGTCTTTTGGTCCGGAGCGACGTAACCACTAGAGAGGGCGCTGTTACCGGACACTACGAAAAGAGAACCTCGCCTGCAGGCTTAGCCTTGAGGAGCATGAAGTTACGCTTCATGTTCTCTGTGAGTTCATGTCTCTAACAGCTGGATCAGTCGTTAGATTCTCATCCCACTGAGATAGAAGGAAGGAAGATTTTGTTAGATATGAGACAGTACTTGATGGCGTTAAATTCATGCAGCTCCAATCAAGAATTGATTTGATATCTTCGTTCATTGAATTGGACATTAATTCGTGGTAATGAAGATAAACTTTGGCCCCTGTTCGGCTTATACAGCCAATAGCGTAAGAGTAACGCAGTGTACCGTCATCATCGCAGCTGTGAAGATTATTAAAAAAGATTAGGAAAAGTGCGGCTGGTAAAAACGACTTCTGGGGCACACCGGCCAATCCAATACTATCTTGAGTGAACTGCCAACAAGGACGTGCCTAATCCTACAGTCTATTCCAATGGCTTGGAATTGCCATTCTCTGTAAAAGGCTTGGAAATATCTAGAGCACCGAGCCAGACTGGCCGAAGCGATGGATACTTTGGTTTAGATGCTCGATGAAACATGCAGGAAGGTCGCCAATAGACGAGTACCGAGCGCTGTACCAGACAATCCGGTGGTAAAGCGGCAAAGCAGCATCAACAAACGCCAAAATAAAAAAAATCGGGTGGGACTTGCGTGGCCTCTCCCCGCCTGCAGTGGTGGAGAAAATTCTTCCGCCAGCTGTACAATCACGTTCTGCCACAAGGTCCAGCACCCGAACCGCCAATTATCGAGCAGCCGTCGAATCAGTTTCTCGATACCGAACCGACAATTATCTTCACCTCGATAAAATCGGCAATTATATTGCTGAACATGGAAAAGCGCCGGGAATAGATCAACAAACCCTGAAATGATCAAGCCGAAGGTGACAGTTCCACGTCCTCATAACCCACATATGGTACTAGGATTGTCCCGTTGTGCCAATTTTGAAGAAAGGCGACAGCCAGAAATGTAAGAATTATCGCAGTATTAGCTTCCTTTCGATCGAAGGCAAAGTATCTACGAAAATCATACAATCAAGGCTCGTATTTGAAGCGACTTATCCGATGAATTCCCGATTCAAACGGGTGTCCAATAAGGATACGTCGCTTCGCCACTTCTCTTCACCGTAGTGATCGACGCGATTATGCGTGAAGCATTCGATGGAAGACGATAAGTTCGATACGACGACAACAACTTCGTAGCCGACTTGATGTTCGGCACGGATGCCGAAGCGGGTTCAAAATCAATGCGGAAAAGACAATCAATACTCACAACGGACGGTTCGAGAGCCAAAGTACACTTCGATGGAACCCACCCAAATCGAACAGATTCCGATGCTCAAATATTTCGGATCATTGGTAGAGGCATAGAAAGTAGCATTGACGACTGACGTTCACAAACGCATTGACGGATCAAAGAACAATATACGATTTATAGACGAAATAAGGATGAAGAAATTAAGAGACATAGGGTAGACCCAATGCAGTTAAGAGAACGAAACGTAGTAGGAAACTATATATGGAAACTAAAGAAGTGGATCTAAGAACGCTAAATTTGACGAATTGGAAATCCCGGGTTCGCGACAGAGAATGCTGAAAACAACTGCTTCAAGAAGCTAAAGTTATAAACAGACTACAATAAGTGATCCATACACAAATGATTTTTTATTGCTGACCAGAAATTTAAGTTTAATTTTCCGACGGTAAATGCAAAATTATAATATACATGTTAGAAGCAAAGGTTTTTGTTTATTAAGTTTCTAAATTTATAAGGTTTCTAAAGGAGGTGGGTCACAGCCCATACAAAATTACCCCAGGCCCGGCGCAAAAGAAAAGTATCCTGGATTATCGGCTATAATAAGTATTGAATTTCTGTATAGTTGTTATATCCCGTAACTGTGGCTAAGGTGTTAATAATGCTATTTCTTTTTATTCGGGCAAAATGACTAACTAACCCTGTATTTTTGTAACGCCATCACATATCTTCATGAATAAGGTATCAGTGTACGCAGAATACTCCCACCTATCTAAAATTGTAAAAACGACGGTACCACAGTACCAACTTCCAGAGTTATGAGTCGTCAAAGTAAAAAAAATTTTTTTTAACAAAAATGTCACCTTCAACCACCTTTTTCTCCAAAATATTCATAGTCAACTAATGTTTTTTTCCCAGAATCAGAAAGCTTGGAGTGTTTCCTATGAATAATGTCCGACAATTTTTATGCTACGGCCTTTACTTTCGAAGATATAAGCAATTTTAATACTAAAATTGGCGCTATTTCGTACTTTTTTAGCACTCTTCTCCTAAGCTTATGTCGAAAAAAACCAAATGACAATTTTCAGGTCAAAGTTGCCTGCAATTTCCCCAAATAAGGCCAGTTTTAGCATTTAAATTGCTTATAACTTCGAAAGTAAAGGCCGTAGCATACAAATTATTCATAGGAAACACTCCAAGCATTCTGATTCTGGGAAAAAAAAACATTAGTTGACTATGAATATTTTGGAGAAAAAGGTGGTTGAAAGTGAAATTTTTGTTTAAAAAATCAATATTTTGACTTTGACGACTCACTGACTGTGGTACCGTCGTTTTTACAATTTTAGATAGGTGGGAGTATTCTGCGTACACTGATACCTTATTCCTGAAGATATGTGATGGCGTTACAAAAATACAGGGTTAATTTGTCATTTCGCCCGAATAAAAAGAAATAGCATTATTAACACCTTAGCCACAGTTACGGGATATAACAACTATACAGAAATTCAATACTTATTATAGCCGATAATCTGAGATACTTTTCTCTTGCGCCGGGCCTGGGGCAATTTTGACCCACCTCCTTTCTAGATTTATTATCCTTTCAAAATATCTTCATATCTTCTCAATAATTCAAATTATCTATAAATGAAACCCACCGGGGTCTAAGTACTCCCTAATAATCCTGCTAACCTAATTCTGTCGCTAAATTTTTCCACCAAAAATAAAAACACCTAAATTTCTAATGTAAACATAGTATTTCAAGATCATTCATCATAATTCAGGATAATTTTATGCAAAAAAAAAATACAAAATATCTAAAAATGAACACAAAATGTACTAACAAAAATGACTAAAAAAAAACAAATATTATTATTTTTTTTCTTCATCTTGTGTTTACAATTCATTCATCAGTTCGACAACCTAGAAAATTTTTACCCGAAATGAACCCAAATAAAATGTTGAACAACAAAAATATGTTTTAAAAACACACACTATAAATACACGTTTTACGAATTGATATTTTTGATGCCATAAAAATAAAATTTCTAATTTAAAATCAAAATAATTCTAAGTTTAGAGGATACGAAAAGGAAAACGTTCAATTCTATTTATTCCTGCGTGTTTCTCGAGTACAACTTGGTGTATAAGATGAGAAAATGCCGCCGCCTGATGTGATGAAAAAGTTTTGGTGAAACAGTGATGAAACAAACCACACAGTGTGCGAAGAAGTTGGTGTGTTTTTGTGATCAGTTGTGATTATTTCATTCGGTTGTTCGGGAGGCTTATAAGTTTAAATAATATTAAATATGATTAAATATAAATATAATATTAAAAATATATTTTTAATTTTATTTTTTTTTAGTTTTTTTAAAAAGAAATTTTGAATAAAAGATTTTATTTTAATTTTTTTTTTTTTTAAACATAATATTAGTGCTTTTTTACCTGTGTTTTTTGTTTTATTTTCCTAATTAAAAAACTACGAAAATTCCGTCGGCAAATTCACTTTAGAGTTTTCCGATTTTTAAAATTGTCCATTTTACCAATCATTTTACAAAGCGGGGAAACATATCACTTTTTTTGGGTTAAAATAAATTGTTCAATAAAAATTTTTAAACCCCGAAAAAAACCAAAAATCGCGTAAATAAATTTCAAAAATCCAAAAAAACCAAACAATAATTAAAATTTCATCACTTTACACCTGACGGGAAAACAAAAACGAAAAATAAAAATAAAACTAAAATATATTTTTTTTTTAATATAAAAAAGTCAATGAATTTCTGTTATTTTTGGATTTATTTCGGATCCTCTTTTAGATCTTTAGTCCAAAATTATCCTTTTATTTATGTTTATAAGTAATAACGTTAGGTTTAGTGTTATATTTTTGAATTTTCTAAAAAAAACCTCCCAACTAAAGCCTTTCACAGATATAAGAGGGGTACACTCCGACTGATTTGAAGTTTTTCTCGCCGCGATTTTGTGCTAAATTAAGAACACACAATCGTGAAAAACCGTCGTCCAGATCGATGTGGTAGTGGTAATCATGATCAATTTTCAAATGTAGTTGTATGCTGGGATCTTATTGGATATCTCAAAACGAGGAGCTTTAATATATACTTATGTGAATTTTCTTATGTAAAAAATTTTTCATTTACATAATGTAAAACGAAAAACTGGTTTTTGGGGGGTCGGTGCTACTGCTGGCTGTGGGGATGCTGAGGATCCTGATCGATGCTTTCAATATATACAGACATTCACTAGATGGTGCTTGTGTGTTTGAAAATGAAAAAGTATAATACAAAACAAAAATCATTGTATACTTGGTCTACACCTTATACTACACTGTGTTTTTCCTTTTATTGTTTCATCACGTTGTTGTTCAGTTTTCTACTGAAAATTTCCGGCTGCAATTTGAGACATGACTATTATGGAAAATTTGCTACATAATTCCACTAAATACAAAAACTACAAAAAATCCTAACAAATATTTTAATAAAAATTATTTATCAATACAAGATCGCGCAATTTTTTGAATATATCACAATATTACAAACTTCCGATCGACCCCAACCGATCGAATACAACTCCGCGAACTTTTCAACTCAGCCCATTGCCAGTCATTGCGGAATTGTGTTGATGTTGAACAAATAAATATTTTTATGTTTATCGTTGAGGCACACAAAAATAAATAAACAAAAGCAGCTTTTACGTCTTATCTTTAATATCCAAAAAAAATACTTTCATATATGAATCCTACGCGATTGTGAATGAGGAATATGCAGTTTTTCACCATTGGCGGTTTTGTAACCACCCAAAATGTAGTAAATATTTAATGGTATATTTTATGGTCGATAGTCGATTGTATGAAATCATAAAATTAGGATTATTTTTAAATTTGCAGTGTGATACGATCATCCTTCTATGGGAGATCTCCGAACATGATCGGATCTTAGGTTCGCCCCAAGATTTCCAATTTCTTTTTAGGTTTTTTTCCCCCGTGTGAGGTATTAGGTCCAAAGGTACTGCGGCTATTAAGTTGGCCTATTGTACTACAACCCCTACACCTCATATTTGTAGGCCAGACCGACTGAACAAGTTCAGCAGTCTGCCTAGTGGTTTGTCGCTTAGACTTGAGTGTTCGAGCAGGGACTTCTCGAACAAAGAGACCCTGCTCCTCGCTATTGCAGGGCACTCACAGAGAACACTCAGGCACTCTAGGCAAAGCCTACATGTAGGGTCCTCCGCCCTTCCTATCTTCCATAAGTGGTAATTTAGGGCACAGTGTCCGGTAATTAAGCCAACAAGTGTCCTAACATCACTTCTACTGCGCCGTAATAATTCCTTGGCCGTCTTAGGGGGCGGCACTGGAAGGAACCGCTTGGAGTTGGCCAGTCCAGGCGCGGACCTCCAGCATTCAATATGTTTCATCAAAGTCCGATCGGCCAGGGCCCTTTGCAGCAAGCTGGACGGTGCCCCAATAGCCGGCTCTGGACCAATGAATTCTAAATCAGAGCCCTGTTTAGCTAGGGCATCCACACTTTCATTGCCTTCGAAGCCCCGGTGACCCGGGACCCAGACAAGTGTAATTTGATTGAGAACGCCCAACTCATGAAGAGCACGTTGGCAGTCCCAAACTAATTTCGACTTGGTCCTACGGGACCTTATCGCTCTAATTGCCGCTTGGCTATCAGAGAAGAGAAAAATCCGTTTATTTTGGTAGGCCCTTCTTAAGTTCTCATGAGTGCATGCCAGAATAGCGTACACCTCTGCTTGAAAGACCTATAGTCTTGCTGAATCTGGGACTTTCCAGAGTGCCTAGACCTATAGCCTTGCTGAATCTGGGACTTTCACTCCAGATTCCGGCGCCTACACCTGTCTCCGTTTTAGAGCCATCCGTGTACCATACTAGCCCGCCCGGCAAAACTTACGGAAAAGTCCAGGTAAGCCTTTCCTGTATATGTACAGAAGGTTGCTTAAATTTTGAGATTTTATAGGGCATGCCGTCCGATAGCATCTCCGCTTCCGGAATCTCTTCTATGATGTTGATTATTATAGAATGTCCTCGCTCAAGACCAGCGCCCAAGTGACCATTCGCTTTCAGCCGCAGCGCCGCGTTTATGGCGGACTTCTCTACCTCAAGGTGGAGGGGTACCAAATTGAGGAGAGTCTCCAGCGCTGCCGTTGGGGAAGTGCGGATGGCCCCAGTGATGGAGAGGCAAGCCATTCTTTGGAATTTTGCTTAAAATGGTTATGGAGCCCTTAAGCTTCGTTCTGTGCCACCAAACTAAAGCTCCATAAGTTACCATGGGTCTTATGATGATGGTGTATATCCAATACATGGTTTTCGGTTGCAAACCCCAGGTGGAACCACAAGCTCTGCGGCAAGCCCACAGGGATCTGCGCGTTCTACACATCAGAGTGTCCAAATGCTGTTTCCAGTTGAGCTTGGCATCTAGCGTCACTCCTAAATATTTGGCTTGTTGTGAAAAGCCTATAGTTCTGCCCGCGAATGTAGGTTCCCCAATTCCCGGTAGTGATCGTTTCCTGGTGAAAGAAACTAGAATCGTTTTGTCGGGATTGACTTTTAGACCTACGCTCTCGCACCAGCTAGAGACCAGATCAAGTGCCTGCTGCAGGCGCCTTGACATGGCGCCTTCAGATTCACCTGTAATTACTATGACGACATCGTCAGCGTAACCTTGGGCGAAAATGTTTCGACCGTTGAGCAGCTCGAGGAGTTCATCTAAAACAAAGCACCAGAGAAGTGGAGATAAAATTCCTCCCTGCGGACAGCCTCTTGATGACAGCGGACAGCCTCAACATGAGAAACAATTAGTTTGCGAGTTCTCAGCATAGAGTCAATCCAGTTGCACAAAGTGCTACTTAGACTGTGTCTACTTAGAGCCCTAGCTATAGTATCAAAGGATGTGTTGTCAAAGGCTCCCTCGATATCGAGGAAGGTCGTCAGCCCAACTCCTTTGTTTAGAGCTGCATGTTCAAGCCTGAGCACCAGATTGTGCAGTGCTGTCTCAGTAGACTTGCCCGCCTGGTACGCATGCTGATAGGAGCTTAGTGGTTGGCTTTGAAGATAAGTTTCCCTTATCGCCCGGTCGGCAATTTTCTAAATTGTCTTCAAGGCAAAAGACGAGAGACTTATCGGCCTGAAAGATTTAGTCCAGGTGTAATCCGAACGCCCTGGCTTAGGTATAAATGTTATGTTGACGTTCCTCCAGACGGATGGGATGTAGCCATGTGCGAAGGAAGCCCTAAATAATTTGCATAATAAGGGAGTGACTAGGTCGCAGCCCTCCTGTAGCAGAATGGGATAGATTCCGTCTGCTCCAGGGGACTTGTATGGTTTGAACGATCTAATCGCCTCCCTAATAGCTTCATGGTTGAACAAGGTATTTGCTTCTGTCCATGCGGCTTTGGACACTTTAGAAAGTTGGCCTGTTCGCTGCCCAGCAGAAGTTGTGTTCTCTTTTGAGTAAATGGTTGTGCCTGGGAAATGTGCCTGGAGCAATATTATCAAGGTTTCTTCCCTAGACTGTGTGAAAGAGCCATCGGTTCTCCTGATGGATCCAAGAACTACCGACAAGCCCTTTGATAAAGCTTTATAGATTTTTGCTGAGTCTCGAATGTCTTCGACACTCTTGCAGAAATTCCTCCAGCTATTTCTTTTTGCTCGTCTGATCGCCCTGTTATAGCTGGTTAGCGAGCTTTTATAACTCTCCCAGTTGCCGCTCTTCTTAGCTGCGTTGAACAGTTTCCTCGTAGCGGATCTTAACTTGGAGAGCTCGTTATTCCACCATGAAGTTTTCCTATTACGCGTCCTCATCAGAACAGGGCAGTTATTGTTGTAAGCAGCAGTAACCGCCTCCGTAAAGAAGTCCGCGGATAGTTCTACATCCATCGTAGATTTGATTGAGTGCATGGAACCCTTCAATATGCTACTGAGTTCGGCCCGAAAGTCTGTCCAGTTCGTATATCTAGGATTCTTGTATGTACTCACATTTTCCAAAGACTCACTCACCGAGTATTACACGCGACCTGCATTATTTTCGGCGATATCGTTTGTTCCAAAATAAGCTTCATTATATTTTCTTAAAGCATGCTCCAACGTGGTCAGCTATCACTGGTAATATTCCCGGACTGATGGAAGTTCAATCATAATCTTCAATACGTGGCCATTTGTTAACAGCTTTGAATTTTGGGAAAGGCTAACATGATCGGCCTAAGTCCCTTCCAAGGCTATTAAGATCACCCGAAAACCGCAGCTGTAACGTTAACAAGGAGTCCTCGGTGGCCTAGGGGTAAGGCGCCTGACTACTATCCCAGAGGTCCCGGGTTCGAATCCCGGCCAGCCCCACGGTCCTTCGCCTTTTCCACTTTTCCACCCACATAACTTTCCTTCTTTCTTCTCCCCTCTTTACATTCCTGATTCCTCCTGTCATAGCCTTCGCTAGTCCTTCCCCGCTCCACCAAGCGCATGACATCGGTTGGCCGATGAGATTCAACTCGCTTCAGGAGGCATAACACTCCAGCGAGTTGTTTCTCAAATGCCCCGATGCCAGAGTCGCGAAATGGTTGGAAGTAGGTGGAATAAAAATACATATATCCGCGGCTAGGTTGTGGCAGCTCCTTCCTACTTCTCTCTCTCTACTTCTCATCTTCCGGCTAGAGCTGCTGTTCGACATTCTATAGGAAAAAATAGATTGTCGAACAGTAAAAAGGGGGCTTTCCCTAAGTCTCTAGTCTATCACAAAAAAACGAAAACGGATAAACTTCAGAAAAATCTTTTTCATTAAATGTTCATAATCGGTACAGAACTCGAGCTGCACGGAAAATAGCCGATACCATGGTTCCAAGTTTCGCTTAGGCGGGCACTTCGGCAGATTGGCGGAATGTACTTGTTTCAGAACACATAACACTAAAACGAGGCTATCTCCTGCACCGAGGGACGCCCTTCATTTAGAAAGGAGTAGTTATAAATTATAGGACCACGTCTCCTACAAAAGTCTTGACTTCGTATTTACTAAAGAACCAGGTTGTTGTTAGCACACAGGTACAGTTGATCTCATCAGCATAAATCAAGATTGTACAGTGTCTTAGCAAAGGATAATAATGAAGACGATATGGCCAAGATGACTACCTTGAGGGACACCAGATGACGCTTCTATGGTCGCAGATTTGGATCCGCACAAGATATGAGTTTTTACCTTCATCGTCAAGAGGGCTTATCATTTGAGAGCGACAATCTCAATGTCAAGGTAGTTAGATAAACTAGAAAGCGGAATTGGGTTACAATTTAGATAGCTACTGCAAGCAAGAATTACGCTATCCCCACTAGCTCTCGAGTCAATGTGACGGTTCCTTCAAAAGACTTGGTAGGGGGAATCAAAAAGTTCAAATCAAATGTTAGAACACACTGCTCGTGCCACCAAGAAACATACAGTTCCCATACATGACTTTTCACTGTCGGTTGATGATACTGACCGGTTTAAATACTCTTGCCATTAATAAAGGTCACTGTTCTGACAATCTGCCACCCAGTTTCTTGCAGTCCTGCTGCTCACTAGCCCTGCCAACTCTGGAATATCTATACCCTATCTGGGATCCCATATTTCAGGTAAACAGCAACAGGATTGTATCTGCACCCTACATGCAGAAAATTACTTATACTCTACCCTAGACGTTCTAAACGGAATCCCTATTGTACACAGTTTCTGTCGGATAAGATAAAATTTAATGGCAAGACTCAACATGTAAGATATGCGAAACCGTTTAGGGAATACGCTCATCGCAGAGAGTATGCAAAGAACGAGCCCGTTAGTAGATACTGTACGATCTTCAACAGTCATGAATCATAGTCCCCATCGTGCCTTGTCAAATAAGGTACTATGTTTTAAGGGTAAGTTTTATGGTCGGTTTCCATTATTACATTTAAAGCGACATACAAAAGGCTTCGCACAGCTAGCACAACAACACGAATGGCAATGAAGAGTGAGTTAAAGAGAAGGCAGCAAGAAACGGTATCCACTGATGTTGTCACTCACAACCAAGTGGAACACATCTTGATAGGTAGTACGAACTGAGATCGAAAGAGCCTTAAAAATAATACTGTCGACTTTATAAAACGATTCCCCAACTAAGCACTAACTAGGTTCAATGCTGCTTGACCTCCGTAATTAACGCAAAAATTACATGGGGCTAGTTTAGATTGGTGGGACTATATCTTTGATATCTAAATACTCGTTCAAATCACCTTAAATGTTGCTTAGTGCATGAATAGTTGAGTTGGGAAAGAAAACATACAATAAACGCTATATCCAGTTGGGTTGCACCAAGTAGATATTATTAAAATACCAACTGATTCCCGAGAGAATAAATCTAATGATGCGTTTGACTCCAACTGGATATGGATAGATTTCGTATTTTCTACGATGACCCTCTTATTGAAATCTCTTGCATAGTCGAAATAATTGAAATCAACATCATTTTTCTCTTACTTTGGTTAATTTCGCGGTCAGGAGGGCACTCCAGCGTCTATGAGTTGACGGAGTCAACTTTATTGATCAGCTGCCGCAGGGGGAGTCTGGGTGCAACACGGTGGCCTATGTTGGTGATATTGTTCTGGTGCTGACCGACATCTTAACAATAAGAGATATAATGCAAGGAGCATTGGATACTCTAGTTCATTGGGCTACTACAACGGGGCTAGCTCTAGGCGTTTACCCAGCTAAGACTGAAGTAGTGCTTTTTACAAGAAAGCATAGACTTCGGCCTTTCATCGAATATAACTCCTTTATTCCGAATGGGACTGGAAAACTCTCCCTAGCGTGAGTAGACAGTGTTGAAAGAAAGGTCATCGGTGTCGACACGATCCATCCTTCCACAATCGATCGTTTGAGTCCCTGATATGGTGATGGTGAAGAATATATTCATCGGTTCGTTCTATATCCCCCCCAATTCCGACGAATCCAACTATGACGATCTATTGCAGATAGTGGAGGAAGTTAACGATACACTCTGCGGTAATGATGTCATATTTATCCTCGGTGATTTCAATCGACCAAATATTTCTTTTATCCCCGACGAGGAAGATAATAAATTACTTCCTATTAATGCAACTAATGCCGTCGATATAAAATTTATCGACACTCTTTACGGCAATGATCTTCACCAAATTATCGGGCAACCAAATTCTTGTGGTAAATGGCTAGACCTGATCTTCACCAATTCGCACGAGGAAGTGAATACTCTACTCGTTTCCGATGAGGAAAACCTATTTTCGAACTCCATCCACCACTCCGCGTGGATCCTCGAATTTAATTCATCAATCCCCAAGCATCGTACATCACATAACAATGCACTTGTTTACGATTTTAAGAACGCGGACCTGGACAGTATTGGTTTCGAATTATCCCTAGTCGACTGGGAGCATAGGCTAACTAGCAATGATCTTGACGTGATAGTTTCATGCTTCTATTCTATCATTTTCAACATCATCGACAAATATGTACCCAAAATTAAAAAACGGGATAGAGTGTCGGAGCCATGGCTGGATAGAGATACTAGATTCCTACGTAATCAAAGAAATAAATTATACAACATGATCAAAAATAACACATATGTAAACGAGAGATTGAATTCCGAGTACATTAGACTAGCCTCAGAATTTGCTGTTAGGTCTCGCGAGGCCTACTCTGCATATATTAATTCTGTTGGTGATAGTATCATAAGTGATCCTAAAAAATTCTTTGATTACGTTAACATTAAACGGAAGACTTCAGGCTACCCAACAACAATGACGGATGGTAAAGCCCACACCTCGTGCCCCCAAGTAATTTGTAGCATGTTTGCTGATAGGTTTGCTGAAATTTATAGCCCCTTGTCCAGCGCAGCACACGATGTAACTGACTCGCACACTCACACTTCCCTTTTAAATGGTATATCCCTTTCTGTTGATGAGATCATGGCGGGTCTGAACAATCTTGATATCAAAAAAGGTAATGGTCCCGACAATCTCCCTCCTATTTTCCTGCAGCGCTGCTCGCAACATATCGCGTTTCCTCTTTATCTCATCTTTAACAAATCTTTATCGTTAGGAAAGTTTCCCAAGCTGTGGAAGAAATCCTACCTAACGCCAATCTATAAATCCGGTGACAAGCACTCGGCAGACAACTATAGGGGCATTGCCATTTTATCATCAATTCCTAAGCTTTTTGAAAAACTTGTTCATGACAGGATTGTGCCTCTCATCGATCCATACCTAAACGAACAACAACATGGGTTTCGGAAAGGACGTTCAACAACTTCTAACCTTATGGTCCTTATTTCCGAATTGCTATGCGGTATGGAGAGCGGCCATCAATTGGATGCTGTGTACACTGATTTCAGCAAGGCCTTCGATCGAGTGGACCACGCCATCCTAATCGCAAAACTATTAAAGTTTGGTATATCAGGTTCTGCCATGGATTGGTTAAAATCATATCTGAATGGAAGAACACAAGTTATCAGATTCCAAGGACTTCTATCTAATGAAATCGAAGTAACCTCTGGCGTTCCTCAGGGCAGTCATCTCGGTCCCCTTCTCTTCAATATTTTCATCTCCGATCTTTCCGATAAATTAGCAAATATTCCACATCTCTTTTACGCGGATGATCTCAAAATTTATAGTGTCATTAAGACCCAAACTGATGCTGCCTTCTTGCAGACAAAGCTCAATGCCCTACACGACTGGTGCACCATGAACAAACTGCAACTTAACACCAGCAAATGTCATGCAATTACCTTCTCCCGCATAAAAAACACACAGACCCATAACTATTATCTCAATGGCATAATGCTGAATCAGGTTGATCATATCGTAGATCTAGGCGTCGTCCTAGACAAAAAACTCAATTTCAACCTGCACTACGATAATATAACTGCCAGAGCCAACAAACTTCTTGGTTTCATTAAGAGGAGAGCCAAAGAATTTGGTAATGTATGGGTCACAAAAACACTCTTCTGTTCTTTAGTCCGCCCTATCCTGGAATATGCGTGTCCTATCTGGGATCCTATATTCCAAGTGAGCAGTAGGAGGATCGAATCCATTCAAAAGAGATTTCTTCTTTTTGCCCTGAGACATCTACACAACCCCCATGACTACCAAACCCTGTCGCACTACTTGGACAGGCTCAAAGTGCTTGATCTCATGCCGTTGTCTAGCAGGAGGAAACTGCTCATATCTTGCGTTGCCTTTGACGTCCTAAGTGGAAAGCTTAAAGTGCAGTTTCTGTCGGACAGAATCAAATTCAATGATGTAGTTCGACACACACGACACACTAAACTACTTAGGGAATATCCACACCGCACCGATTACGCAAGGAACGAGCCCGTCAACAGATGCTGTATGGTTTTTAATAGCCATAACTCCTCTTTCTCCCCTTCCCTAAACAAGGCATCCTATAAAAAAAATACTCAAATCCCTACTAACATAACCCCTTGACAATAGTAGGTTTTTAGTAGCTATCAGTAGTTATAGTAATATTATATTATATTATAAAAGATACATATGTTTAATCTAAGTACATATATGTATACCTAGTTTAAGTGTGCCTTGTTTGGCGAATAAATAAATAAATATGGCCTGCGCCAAAACTGTTGGGAATTTTACGCGCAGACGGGGAAATGACAATTCCACACAGATTAACATTTCATGTATGGATCAAGTACAAGCGCATATGCATTGTAATTTCCTCTTCGAAATTCGTTTACGGGCAACGACATTCTCCCACGGCATCTTACGACGAAAAGATTCGAAATGAGACTGATATAGTCCTGGTAGCCCTGCATCCATCTTTTTTTTTTTTATGTGATAGACTAGAGACTTAGGGAAAGCCCCCTTTGTACTGTTCGACAATCTATTTTTTCCTATAGAATGTCGAACAGCAGCTCTAGCCGGAAGATAGAAAGTAGAAAGGCAGGGGTTGATACCTTAACCGTAACCATAACCGTAACCCTTTCAAAACCCTTTAAAATTAGTAACCCTAATCGTAACCCTAACCGAAACATTCAATTTTCTGTAACCCATAAGCCTAATCGTAACCCGAATATTTGTAAGTCTTTCTAACCGGTTACTAATGGGTTACTGATTAAATTTCTAGGAAAATAAAACAAAGTAGACACATATAATAAACGAAACAAATTGAAAGAATTTTGACTCTTAATCCTTTATGACGATGGGAAAATTTTTCTTCCGAAATCATTGTTACAAATTTTTAGAGCTAAATTTAGAACAAAACAATTTTGAACAATAACGGATTAACTGATGTTCGAAAATTGGCCCCGACCAACAATGAGTCATAGCCTGCACACTTTTCCCGCCCCTCTCTTTTAATAGACTTTTCAACTATTTATAGTTGTTTTCAAACGTCGTGACATCCCGCGTGGTAGTAGCAACAAAAAAGTTACAATCTGAACAACTGACTTTGGGAGACTTGTACGGCACTTGGATGAAGTGCAAGTTGGAACTCAAAGCTTTGAATACAATTTTGGCCAAAAAGAGAAGGAAAAATTTTAGGAAACGATGCTCTCAAATGTGCCATCTACTTAGATCCCAGATATCACGTGACTTTGTCAGCCACTGAGAAATCTGAAGCTGTGGACATGTTAACTAATTTATATTACAGGATGCAAAATTTGCAAAAAGTGACGGATCGGATGTCTTTGGGAGAGGTTGAGGAGGTAGAAGAGGCTGCAAGTACAGAGACAGACGATGAGTTCGAGCGTATGTTACGTGACCTCGAACAAAACTGGGCCCAAGAACCGTCACTGATTCGAGCAAACGGCGGTGTTGACATCAAACCGCTGCGGCAAGCTTTTTTCAACACCAAACGACTGCCATCCACTGTAAATGTTTTTCAGTATTGGCATGGGGAACAATATAGTCAACCTCACTTGTACCAACTTGCACAAGTTGTATTGGGTGTTCCTGCAACTCAAGTGAGCGTTGAACGTTTGTTTTCGGGTCTAAAATTTACAGTGGGTAATCAACGAGCAAAATTAGGTGGACCTTTAGTTGATTAAATCAACTTGATTCGAGCGAATCATCTTTTTGGATTAAACGTTTTAACTTAAAAGAGTTGGTCGATTTAGTTAAAATTGTAAAATTGTAAAAATGTTGTAAAAACTATTGTAAAAATCATTATTTAGTTTTTTAAATAAAATTAATGGTATTATTGCGAACAATTTTATAGACTGTTAATATTTTTCATGATAACCCTTTCGTAACCGGTTACATAACCGATTTGAAATGATTAACCCTAACCATTTTTATTAGGTAACCGTAACCCTAATCATAACCCTAACGATGAAAAAAATTGTAACTATAACCGTAATCGTAATCCTTATACGTTACGGTAATCAACCCCTGAGAAAGAGAGAGAGACAGAGAAGTAGGAAGGAGCTGCCACAACCTAGCCGCAATATTTTTATTCCACCTACTTCCAACCATTTCGCGACTCTGGCATCGGGGCATTTGAGAAACAACTCGCTGGAGTGTTATATGCCTCCTGAAACGAGTTGAATCTCATTAGCCAACCGATGACATGCGCTTGGTGGAGTGGGGAAGGACTAGCGAAGACTATGACAGGAGGAATCAGGAATGTAAAGAGGGGAGAAGAAAGAAGGGAAGTTATGTGGGTGGGAAAGTGGAAAAGGCGAAGGACCGTGGGGCTGGCCGGGATTCGAACCCGGGACCTCTGGGATAGTAGTCAGGCGCCTTACCTCTAGACCACCGAGGCCCCGAGGATGCAGACGGAAGCGAAGCTGGTTAAATATGGAGGGTCTTCATTACACCAAGCGATTCATGAATGAATTGTGCAAGAATGGGAGCAGGAAGCAATGTCAGAAGACTGGAGAAAAGGCAACCTCTGCCCGGTACACAAAAAAGGAGATATCACAGCGTGCACTAATTATCGCGGTATAACTTTGTTGAGTACCGTGTATAAGATATTCTCCGCTATCTTACAAAACAGGATGGCCACATACGCCAAAAACATCATAAGCCATTACCAGTGTGGCTTCAGCCCAGGCAAATCAGCAACTGATCAAATTTTCACCTTGAGGCAAGCTATGGAAAAATGTCAAACTCCATTCAACACCTCCTCATAGACTTTAAAGCCGCCTATGATAGCATAGCCAGAGAAGAACTCTACAAAGCTATGAGAGAATTCGGCATCTGCAACAAACTGACAAGACTATATACGTTGACCATGACCAATGTGACAAGCCAAGTAAAGGTATCCGGAACACTGTCCAGATCAATCAATTTCCTTCTCAACCTGGCGTGGGAGAAAGTGATCCGAGATTCGGAGGTGACATTAAGAGGCACAATCCTCCACAAATCCACCCAATTACTGGCTTATGCAGACGGCATTGACATCATTGGAAAAACAACAACAGCTGTACAAGAAGCTTTCACTCAAATCCAAGATGAGCCTTCTCGGAAAGTTCTCTGCGATAAGACCTATGGGATGGGACGGCGAGCAGACCCAGTCTCCACTGGAAGGATGGCGTAGACCACGACGTTCAGAGTCGGGACCGGTGGAGAGAGCAGGGGTGGTAGCATGTAAGTTGTTTCAGATATAGTCCTGGTAGCCCTGCATCCTGCATCCTGCATCTGCCCAGAATGCTGCAGTTCTACACTTGGTAAGGTTGACCTAAAGCATTTTCTTCCGTATGTTGCTAGGAAATCGTTGGGGCGCAGCAGTAATGATTCAAAACACTGGTTGTCTTGATTATCGGACATGGCGGCCATCTATAGAAGGTGACGTATCCCACCTGTAGGCTACGAACGAAGAATTTGCCTTTAACGTTCTCTGTCACTGTCCAAGATTAGCAACGACCAGGATCTCGTTAGATAAGCTACAAAGAACGGCCCCAAAACCCATCGGTGATGATCCCATCGTGCACGCTGCAGAATAGGAATTCGATCCTAAACAAAATAATTTCACCGTGAAACAATTTTCAGGATCTTAGTATGTCCAAAGATGCGAAATTTCAAAAGCGGGAGTTCATTGTTATTCCTTCAATACCCTCCTGTCTCCACATAACGTCAAACTTGTTCTATCACTCGAACTAAGCTTACTACTATACATGGCACGAAAGGATAAAGGGCCGATAGTACAAAGGACGATTTCTGAGCCTAGAGCCGACACATAAGGCGAAAGTTATTTTTTCCACTCAATGATAAAAATGCGGATCTTAAGTTGGAAACTGCAACAAAATTTACAAAAATCATTTCGAAAGCATCTCATTTGCTTAATAGAGCCATGCACCTGCTTTCGGTCAAAACATTTGGGGCAATCAATTTGAAAAGGACCAGACATCAGAACTTAATTGACCTAAGAAACACTCTCTCTCTCTCTGGCGTAAAGCCCCATACCATAGCTGCCCCGTCTGTACGTCTAATCTCGACGAATACATAACCCTACGTGCTATAATAAGACCACCTATACCTTCTCCGCCATTAACAAAAAAAAGGCCATACAGCAAGGGATTCACACATGAGCCCCACGGAACATGCAATTTATGTGGAAGTCAATTCTACTAAGCAAGACTCTGTGTGGATCTGTGGATTCCGCCTCGTGCTTCATTGCATGATTTTCTAATAATAGACCAGGACACATGCTATGCTCACATACGTCGACGCTTGTCCAGACCACATACCGTACGTACAAAACATGAACAATCCGAAAGAACGGGTATCTGATCCGGGAGCCGTGCACCAAAAGCGTGGTGTACATGCCTCCGCATCCCGGAATCTGTTTGCCGTAGACTTGTGTTCTCAAAAATTTAATGGCGGGCATTATACACGGATTCGTTAAATTTACAAAAGCCAAGTATAATTCCCCAGAAGAGTCTTAAGGTATTTCGGCTCCGTAACTGGTTAAATGTCTCCCGGGCTTAAAGCGCCGGTCCATTACCGTAGCAATAACGTCGTCCCAGCCAGGCAGAAGCGTATCCTGATGATTTATTGGGAGTGCGGCTTTAAGAAGGACGACGATAGGTGGCAGTCACAACCAAGACCCTGATTATTGTTTTCTGACAGTTATTGCTTATGGATATGTCTTCCTTCAGCGGCAGAGGAAAGTGCATGCACCTTCTACGATCCGGTAGGACGCCCGTTCTTTTTTATATTTAGAAAATTCTCCTGAAATAAATTTTTATATTTATAAGATTTTCTTCTAATCTTGTAAAGCGTAAAGTATATTTTTGGGACCATTGTGGACAGAAATATTCTGCGGAACTGCATGTGATACGGATTTAATCGCTTTGTGGATAAAATTAAAACCAAAGCATTTCGAACAGTGGAGGGGAAGTTGCGATTTTAGTGGCTATGAAACAAAGTTTTTGAGTTTATTTATATTGAGGCGACGGCGTTGTAACTAAAATTGTATAAATTGTTGCATGCTAACTATTTTCAAGTTTTCAACAGTCTGACAAAACTAGCTGTTGGGGAATTTTTATGTTGAACTCCGCCAGGATAACCTAGGGCCTAAGCCCGGAAAAGACACAAGGGTTGGCATTAAGTTCTTGCTATGAAACCTACGACACAACCTCGTACAGGACAGAAACTTCGGAAACTTAGGGCAAAGATATCTACAATTACCCCGTGAAAAGTTGAGTCGAGGTTGAGTTGAAATTTCGACCACCGTATAAATAATCGAGTTAAGTTCTCTTTGGGTTGAAATGAAGTCAGTTGAACTGAAATCAAAACATAACCTCAAATTTTTGTGTTAAATTCTCATTTATAGATTATGTAAAAACTCAGAACGAAATAAGTTTTTATTCCTGTGGAAGCAAAAACACTGAAGATAAAACTAACGCCCAAAGGCGAACTTCACGAATGATAAACAAACCAAACAAATGTCACTTTAACCCAATTACAACTCAACCAGTGTATATGAGGTGAAAAATCAACTCGATCCAGGTAGGAGAGATGAGCTGGGTTGTGTGGACTCAATTTCAACTCGACTCCCATTTAAGACTGAGTTGAACCTAGTCATAAACGGGGTAGAGGTTCCGCCAAAAGAGTTGATGCCGAGAAAGTCGCGTTTTCCATGCGCAGTAGAATCCCCGCATGCCGTTCCCGTCCCTTAGCCTAGTCGCAACAAATTTCGAAGGGGAAATTTGAAAATACATAAGCGCATTTCTTATCAATATGTGCGCAATTTTTATTTGTGTGCAGCTTTAATTTCCCCAGCTGCGCGCTCCGGCATCAACTCTTTTGGCGGAACCTCTAAATAAAATCGAGAAGAGGAAATGGAGATGGAAAATAAATGTACCAGAATTAAAAGAAGAGAAAATTAGGAGTGAATATGAGAATCTACTAGACGTAAAGCCTGCACTCCATTACTCGCCAAATTGCTTCGGCGCAGTTTTTCTCGAAGTTGATCTAAGTCCGAAGCACGGTATACAGAAACAAGGCAATGTAAAAGAGAAATGTCATTTTAGTGCTGAAGTCACATGGTGACCCCTTTCTTTATAAAATCGAAGCTGTTGTTGTTTCTGCATTAGTGCTAACGTCACTAGAGGACGCTTTTTCCCGTGGTCCGAAGTGCGTGACTACACCTAGCAAGGTGCTCAGTCGCCCGGCACACCACACATCGCGAAACCTTTGACTCGGGCGCAAAAACTTCCAAAGACGCAAGGAGTGCACCGTCTGCTGGGTGAAGACCCAACCTAAGCTGAACTTTGGTACATTAATATTAAGTAGTCAAGCCGGCGGGATGGCTTATTAGGGCACGCTACCGCCACAGCCATGCACTTTTTCTAGGCTAAAGGGTGTAAAATTAGGGCTCTAAAAAATTTGCTGCTGTCATTAGCATATTCAGTACAGCGGTTCTCGATTGCGTAGGTCAAGCAGCATTGTACGTGGTTACTGCTTAGCGGGGGGACCGCCTGGTAAAACAACACTCGCGTTTGGAATGGTTTATGCCGATGCAGATGCATTTATAAATGTTCATGCCTGGTAGCGGGAGTTTTAAGATTTTTGTGCCTGAGTCGGGAGCGTGCAGGCAAGGCCAGGGTAATGGCGTCCGGGAGCACTTTGTTAAGCGCTCCCTCTATGTCAAGGAAAGCTACTAATGTATATTCCTTCATTTCGAGTGACTTTTCTATGGTTGAAACCAATGAGTGAAGGGTAATATCCGTAGATCTGCCGTTTGTATAGGCGTGCTGCGTGCCAGAGAGTTCCGAGGCTGGTATGGTCTGCCCCAGATATATTTTAATTAGCCTTTGGGGTCGTCCATAAATTACGTGAGGTGATTTTTGCCCCCCTTGGTGAGATATCGTGAGATTTGTCCCGGCCCCCTCCCCTCCCTAATCTCACGTGAGATTTTTCAAATTTTATAAAATCCATAGTATTTACATTAAAAATACGAAATTACGGTCGTAACCACAGAGTTTGAATGTAGAACTGCAGGAAAGGCCCTCGCGTATAAAATCCGTGTACGTAACCGTAGTGAAATCTAGTGAAAGGTGTGTAAAAAGTTCATCTGTGTGAATGGGGGGGGATTTGGGTACAAGATTTTATTTGAGATAATTGATAATGCGAACTGCTTGCCCTCCTCGCTTTTCTGCTTGTGCTGGACACACAACTACAAAAACGTGAGCACTCACCCAACATTTCATTACGCTAAAATTCGGCATGTGCTTTCTTGTAGCACTAAATTTTAATGGCCTTTTCGCGGTTCAGTATTACTTGGCTCGTACTCTGCAGCATTCGACGAGTCCCGCGTTTGACTAGCCTTTAGAGCAGTGATTCTCAACCTTTTTTTTGTTGCGGCACACTTTTAACAATTTCAAAATTTTGGCGGCACACTAACAATACAATAAATTTAAAAGAATTTTACTTACAGACCGTCAGCTAGTGAAAGATTTAGGTGCCCCTTTTTCTCATGCTAGCCTCGAAGAGGGTTGAAAGGTAGATCGATGTTGAGTTGGAAAAAGTCAAATTAAGGTACTGCTCCTGGGTTTAACGTAACGTAAGGTATTTTTCGTAACAGAAATAAGAGGCGTATCTCTCCCATCCATATTTTCACGCCAATATGTTCATAGCCTTCACTTTTCGGGAGACAGTTTCCATTCAAAAATCATGTGTAAACTTTGCTAGCGTGAAAATGTGCGCAGAATACGCCTCTTATTTCTGTTACGAAAAATACGTTACGTTACGTTAAACCCAGGAGCGGTACCTTAATGAGAAAACTCCATGTAGCGCAAATGAGGGGCATTCCGAAATAGTTTCCTCAAAAATACTACTCAAAAAAAAAAAACAACGATACTGAAGTGAGGTAAGCATTATCAATTTTTTTTTAATAATGGCCCTAGTAGGCAAACCTTATTGGGGCGAAATCTGCGTTACATATTCAGAAAACGTTTCGAAAACCTTCAAAAAAATACCCCGGCTTCACCGACTGAGCAAGCAAATTGGCGAACTGAACTTCTAACCTCAGTTCAGTTCCCATATAGTTTAAACATATTCAACTGAGGAAAAACAAACCTCAGTTCGCATAATGGGTCCCGAACTGAAGTTGAATGTAAAAGCTCTCTCAAAAGATGGTAATTAACTAGAATAGTGGAATGCCATTCCAGTGGGCTCTCGCATTTCTGATTTCTGGCGGAAAAGCAACAATTTGCACGAACTGAACATAAACTGGACTTTAGTCGGTGAAGCCATTTACGTGGATTGATCTGAACATTATTGAGCTGAGGTCGGTGAAGCTTTAGTTTAACTCATACAAAGCTTTAGTTTTTATTGATGTATTGCTTCATGTTTCAGGCAATTATGTTGATGGTGACCGGGTAGGGTATCATTTAACATACTCAATAGACCGGTTCTTGTTCGATTACAAAGGCTAAGCAGCATTGGACGTAATTAGTACTCAGTTGGGACAAAGACACAGTTATTATTCACATATGCACGCCGAACTTCTCAAACTTTACGGAATCCCTTTTCCACTCGGAATCGAGGAGCAATGATTTTTTTCCGGGGGCCAAATGAGGCATTTCCGTAGGACGAGGCGCGAATGAGGCAAGGGATAAGATACTCGGTGTGGGCCTTATAGGGCAATCTAATCAGGGTCCATATGGGGAGGTCGGGCTAGGCTCATAAGGGCCCCTCCCAAAATGCTAGTCGGACATAACCCCATAACCAAAGAATTTAAAGCCAGCTCGTAATTCAATTGACCGAATAATATTTTAACGGTTACCTATTCGCGTGCTCCCCACCTACAATGATTATGCTCCACCGCCCCTGTTCGCTAGCAGTATTCTTCTTTTAATTTTCGCCGTAATGTTGTGGTCTTTGCTGCTCTTTGATGCTGCTTTGCCTAACGCTACATCTGCTTCCTTCGCTGCAGTCATTGATCTGCCTATGACGTCTATATCATCTGCATATGCCATTATCTGAATACACTTGTTTAGAATTGTCCCTCTAGTTTCAATACGTTCCTACCGGACCGTTTTTGCTAATAATATGTTAAGTAGTAAGCAGGATAGAGAGTCTCCTTACCTGAGGCCTCTGTTCGCACCGAAAAATTGCTCCGTATTCTCACTCCGTTTATCATTCGATGAAGTTTTAGTGATTTGAATTAATTGGTCTGGAAAGTTCAGTTCCACCATTGCTTCGTAGATTTTTGAACGTAGCGCAAGATCATATTCTGTCTTACAACTCAATGAAAAAGTGTTAAACTCTTAATATTAAACTCTTTCGTCTTTTCAATTAGGTACCTGTCTTAACGCGAATATGTGATCGGTTGTGGACTTTTGTTTCCTGAATTTGGAGGCACACTTCAGGAATTTGGCGGCACACAAAAGTGCCGCGGCACATAGGTTGAGAATCACTGCTTTAGAGGCTAAACAATTGAGTAATTTTTTTGTGTGTCCTACCTTACCCACATCTTAAGGGCCCAATTTACACACAGTTCGTCGGCAGGCCGTCGCCTGAAAGTTTTAGCCTTGAGGCCAAGTATTACCATTCAATCACCGGCCGCCAACTGTATGGCCTTAAGTTCAAGAATGCCTACAGCTCAAGAAAGCTGACAAAAATCGGATTTATCGTCAGTTCTGGCCTGAAGATCTGAGCTTCTATTCACTCTCGAGCCGTGAATTGAGGGGAAGAATTCACGCTGTATCCACTCGTAACAGAAAAGAAGGCGCGAGCTAAGCGTGAAAACCATCCACACTCGCGTTTGCGCTTGTTTGCGGGTGTTCACGACGCGACGTGAGGCTGGAGCCGCGTTGATGCTTTCGTTGAGACCATGAACATTTTTGCGCTTGAATTAATAACCTGCTATGTTAAGCAGTCGTTTTCACCTGTGTGTCTGTAGAGAATCATGATTTCATCTGCATGCCACGGCCTGTCTGGCGGGTACCTGAAGTATCATCCCTCAGTTAGACTGAGTCAAGCTTAGTCGTGCTGGTCGACCTGGTCTGACAGGCCACTGCCTACCGGCGGCCTGTAAGTGAATGGAGGTCTTTAATGGAGAAACATGTTTGACTTAATTTAACCCAGTTTTCTCGGCATTTTACACTGTTTCTTTAAAACAAAAAAAATTACGTGATATTTGCCGAGACCCCCCTCTCCCCCACGTGAGATTTGGTGAGATTCGGCTCGACCCCCTCCCTCCCCTAAACGCCTCACGTGATTTATGGACGACCCCTTTCTGGAGTCTTCAATAGAAAGGAAGATAGGCTGATTGGCCTGAAGTCTTTGAATATCTCCTGGAAGGTGTTTACAGCCTATTCAATTCTCGCTCTGTATACGATGGATTTGACCAGCTGTGGTGAGGCTGGAAGGTTTATCGCGATGGTTGTCTCAGTCGTGGTACTACTCGGGAGGTGGGTGTCCATCAGTAGTGTCAGCGATTCTCCGATCGAGTCTGTCAAATTGCGTGAGAAAACTACCAATGTTAAGATGGAAAACAGGAAAAAATCAATGTTGCCAAGTTAAACCCAGTGGTGAAATCCATTCGTTTTATACATCATTAACCAACACCAACAGATTATGAAAAACCTTGTACCTAATTATATGTAGAAAAAGGATCAATGTCAGTGAGTTAATAAAAAAAAAGAATGTAATTTGTTTTTAAGGTTTTTTGATGTGTAATCTTCCGTACACAATTTTATTAGCCCATCCACAGTAATTTATGTAAATTCTTTTGAATTATTTGCAGAAGGATTAAATAAAATCACATTTCGTCCAAAACATAATGTTCCAAAACGTTCTTAAATCATGATTGCTTAAAAATTCACAATTCTGTGAATTAGATCTTCACAAGGGCAGAGAGGGTGGTATTTGCTCCCTTGAAAATTTTTCGAGGAAAATAAAGTAATTTTCCTAAAATTTGTGTGGGTGTTGTCCCAAAAGGACTTGTTGTTGTCTGAAGGCCGCTATGGAAAACGTGAATTTCATACTAATATAATAGTCGGAAATCTGTGCTTCACAATTAAACTTTTCACCTTTTTTCCGGGTATTTTTGGTGCTTGTGCTGAATTTTATATTTTTATAAAGTTTTTCGTATCTGAAAAGTAAATTTAACAATACAGTTTAAATTTGTTTTATTGTTACCAATTATAAGGTCTTTTTATCGGTGGTGTTGTTATATAGCAGACTATTTGCCTTAAGCAACTATAAATTGCCATTGCGTTGCCTTTGGTCCTACTATGCCAGTAATTTAGTCAGGCTGAGATATCGAATAACACATTATGTCTAAAAGATGAGTTAACCCACATACTATTATGATCCTGGCTTTAACCTAACAAAGTCGAACGCAATAAATATGGAACCGAGTCCATAGGTTTCATATTCCTTAACGCATATTCTTCCGGTGTCTTTATGCCTCTCCATAGTTTGCAAACGAGAGTATGGAAAGAATAGTATAGTTTGTGTGGATATACCATTGAATACTATTGCGTTTACTTTTCCTATTGTAGGTTTGGCGCATCGTTTTCCCGTTCCTCTGTACTTCGATTGTCTGCTTCTTTCTGTGCTACGATTACGTCTCCCTTGAAATGAACCCATGACGCAAGTATATTATCGATACTACCAGCTAGATACTATCATCCACCCTTCTTGCCATCGTGTAGGGGGGTTTTTCCGCAATTTCTTTATCGATTGTATTTCTTTGTAGAAGGATTTCTGGATCAGTCTGCTTTGTTCTTTCTCAACATTCTTTCGTGTTGATATGTATGTACGTACTTTTCAAGTGATCCTCTTGTTTCTCCTGTTACATTACCTTGTCTTGCTTGAATTTTATTTCAATGCCTCTCTTCTTCTTCTTCTTCTTTTGTTGAGAAACCGCGGCCACTAGCTTGGCGTATTCTACAACATCCCTATGTTTCAACAGATTCAGCAGTCTTTTTTTATGAGGAAGTGGCAGCATGAAATTCAGTCACCAGAGCAGTAGGGCTTACGGATGAGTGACCTACCGTCTATGGTTTATTTGTGGAAAATATGACTTCGACGAAGCTCGCTACCCAATACACTAGCTGCGTAAGTGCCTGTTGATGCAGGACACTCTACTGGTAAACTGCCGCCTCGCAGCTCTTGAGTCCCTACTCCAGCATACGAAAAGAACCATCTCCTTCTTAACTCTTATTTTCCACTCTTGACCGGGTTACGCCATTGCATCACGGAGCTGGATCAGCTATATCTTTTAGCATCTGTTTGCCTTTCCCAGCTTCTTTGCGCTTCGTGTTGCTATGGTGCATGGTCTTCAAACCCACTTCCTCTATTCCCCACACATCCAACCGACCTCATCATCAGGTTCAGAATATTCTCCGGTGTTACATGCACCTTGTGTAGCTATTTCCAGCACAGTTCGATGATCCGCAAACCTCAGACATTTAAAGATGACATGCACCGAGTCTTCGTTATCGTCCAGGCATTCTGGGCATAACAGTGAATAGTCGAAAAATAGCGTATTTTTCGCTGCGACGCAAGGAGGCAGAGAGACATCACGTCCTGGCATAAGCGGATGACGTTGCTATCATCATAACATGCAAATACCCTCAAGTCCTCTGTGATCTCATGGCGGCAGCGTTACAAACCCTTTCAAGCTAGACGGAATTCTGCATACCCGAGATTAACTTCAGGAGGAGCTACGCAGTACACATCCCTTCACGTTGTAATTGGAGAAACATACCACACAGTTTTCAGGGTGCCAGGGTGCTTCTTTACTGATGGTTCTAAACTCGAAAGTCGAGCAGAAGGAGGAGTCTTTTCCTCTGAACTTGGGATTGAAGTCTCCTTCCGACTACCCGATCACTGTAGTGCATACCAAACGGAGGTTCTAGCTACACATAAAGCTGCTCTACTAATCAACCGGCAAGACGACAGGAATCAGGCTGTCTACATCTTGTCAGAAAGTCAAGCAGCTCTGAAAGCTCTGCGCTCTTGCACAAAGAGCTCTAAAATCATCTCTGAATGTCGCAAAAAGTTGGGTCACCAAAATTGTATAGCTGACGAACTTGCTAGGAGAGGTACGACTCGCGCTCTGCTTTCAGGAAAGGAAAGGATTGGTTTCCTTGGGCCACTTGCAAACTCAGATGCAACCAGCGTACAATGCAACAAGCGAAGAAGCATTGGAGGAATCTTAATAAATGCACCGCCGCCAAATTAACATGACCCTCTTATGATCTCAGGCGAACTACCTCATTACGGAGCCTCGAGAGACTAGACCTCACTGGGTTTGCTGATCTAACACTGTCTGATAGGGACGCATGCTTGAGACCTACGATTTCTGCAGAAGCTGTAAGAATCCGGACGAGGAGGAAAGTGTACTACATCTCCTCCTTCACTACCCAGCCCTAAGCAGAAGGCGACTAACCACATTTGGTGAGCCCTTTCTAAGCACAGATTCATTACTTCCTCGAGATGGTTTAGCGTAGAAACGACACTTGAACATCAGGTTTAAAGTGGGTTCGCAATGGACCCATCTCTTCGGCCTGAGTGTATGAGCTCAACCCCACTGCTCAGGCATTCCTAACCTAACCTATAGGCATCTGTTGATGAAAACTTGAAGGCGCCTTGTTATGAATTGGGAGTCGAACTTTTTTCTGTATTGACTGAAGTGCAAGTTTCCAAGAGTCTGGATAAACTCCGGAGATGTACATATGATACAGCAAAGGTGAGGTGAATTTCTTTTTTTTAGTGGTAGTGTTAAGCTCAGGAATCACTCTTTGTACTACTAGTCCGTTATGTCGTTTGTCACGTCATGGTGCAATGTCTAGCAGAAAGTTTAGTACGGGGGAGGGGGATAGGTTACGGGTTATGAAGGTACGGGGGAGTATTGAAGAAGGTGGTGTTGAACCCTGCGTTTTAACTCTTTCAGACGATAGGGGGTATATTATTAGATCAAGTGGAATTGTTGGCATCGAGCTCTCTGTATAACTTATTCTATCGCTTTAGTGTGTAGAACAATTGGATAGATGGTGCCATACAAGTGATGGGTAAAGAAGAATTTGGGGCGAATAGAAATACTAGTAAATCTGTCTTAGATTTACTGTCTGTTAGGGAGTTAGTTAAGGAGTTTACTTAACTTGTTGTCAAATGATGATTTGACTTTCCACAAGAATTTCTTAATTTTATATCGACGCGGACTCACTTGGAGAATTCTTGTAGACTCGGAAGACGGCTTCTTTAGTTTTGATTACATGTATCCACTCCTGTTCTGCTTATGCTTCACAAATGTAGAATGGGGAATGAAGAAATAAATTTCCGCCTGTATTAACTTGATAATACGGATGGCGGCGGAATTGTCGTTACAGTTTCGAAAACACAAGTCCCAGTCAGCGGATTATAAAAAATGAGTGCTCTTACTAATTTTCTCCAATCCGCTAACTGGGACTTGTGTTTCCGAAGCTGAAACCTCAACTGTCCACCGAAGTCAATGTTCTGTCGCGGTAGCATTAAATGGGAGTGGTTAATTTATAACACCTGTTGGCGTTTTTTTTTTTCACTTTTCTTTCTACTATCTTCCCAATTAGAGCGTGCTTTTCGACAGTTTACTTAAGGATAGAACTGCAGTTGGAAAAAAGGGGCCCATTTCTGAGCTCTCAGTCTTCCACATAGAAAATCCCTTGTAAAAATCTTTAACTCAACTTCTAACTAATATACGATAGTTATAGTGTGAATAGTGTTAAAGTAGCATTTGTGGGCATGTACGATTCTATCATCCTCTGTATGCGACAATTTTACACCGAAGTACGGAAAGGCGATCAAAGCTGTCATTCGCTCCACAGTTAGAGCATTCATACTGTGGATTCTAATTTTAAAAATAACTTGTTTGTTAAACAATCGATCGGAAAAAATCCTTTCTATGCAGCAACGTACTAATTAATCACAGTCCATGAAGCTTGTTGCTACAATCGTTCTTAAGTCCAAGCCGAAAGGCGCTACAATAATAAAATCTAGAATGTTATTTACTGTATTTTTTATATATACTTTCATTTCAAATAAATCTTTTACTTTTTAGTATGTCTAATATGAAAAGTCATTTTTATGTATATTTTATTATTTTTGTCTTAAATTCTTTAAACCAAAAAAACACATTAATTTTTTTTCCTTTCAAATCCACGACGTTATACATATATCGACCTTGATCCACCATATTATCAACGACGTTACGGTGGCACCAAAATCATCAACAATTTCGTTGAGTCGTTTTGTCAAGAATCAAGAAAGACGTCGAGAAAATGATCACGATCAGAAATTTGAACACACAGATCTTCCTATATATATTGTGTTGTTGTTTTCCTTTTGTTGTTGCGGCCGGCCATTTTGAAAAGGCATATCCACACAGAAATGGGATTCAATTTACACGATCATCATGCTTGCCTCCTCACCACTCTCCTCTTTTGCACACTTCAAAATTTTTGTACGACATTGGCGACGAGACCGAACGTCGTTACACAAACATTCGTAATATTTCGAGACGTCGCTTGTCTTACACTTATACCACTGCAGTGCTGATCGTGTAAGGAAAATAAAAAAAAAGAGAAATAAATAAATAAAAATACCAAAAAAAAAATTGATGCTATGAAAATTTCTTGGTGAATTGCCAATGAAAATTCTACGCAAGTTACTTAAGACGACGGCTGAAAACGTGAAAATCTTCGAAAGAGAGACAGCAGAGGGACTGCAGCGACTTGAAAGAAACGCACGAGAAAACTAATGGCTTGTAATTTTTTACGCAAATTGAAAAAGGGTACCGTGTCCAAAATTCAACTTAAGATCATTTCGTATGGCATTTCGCTGGCTTTTAAGCTAAAAATAAAAAAAAATTTTTGAAAAAAAAACCAAAGAAAAGCGAACTTTTTGAATTTACTTTTTGTTTTACCAAAAATGTTCTTAATTTTTCAACGAAACTTGAAAGTGTCTCAGAGTTTCCAGAAGAAATATATTTAATTTGTTTTAATTTAGTTATACCCAAAAAAAATATTAATAAAATTTTTGGCTTCTCGGAATCTCCTTTTGATTTTCTTTTAATATGAAAAAATATTGTTGAAATATCCACTTTAAAAATGATGAATGGCACGAGATGATTATGTTTACACAGCTTACAACATTCTTCCACCCCCTCTTAATAATTTTTTTTCGTTTATATCATAATCGTAAAAAGTCTTTGTTGACTTTTGTTTTTTCGGGTTTTTTTTTTTTTTCAAATTTCACGCCAAATGAATAAACTCAAAATTGTTATGAAATCCACCTGACCCAAATTAATCATTTTTCAATCTTTTAGCACCTAGAAAAAAATCGCAAAAAAGCTAAACCAAAATCGTTTCTTTTTATATTTTTCATTATTTCAGTTTTGGTTATTAATTTTATTTGTTTAAGTTAAAATATTGCTTTTTTTCTACAGGAACTGTGAAATTCATTATAAAAGTTTTTCCGAAGAACGTTTTACGAGATTTTCATTTTCTTTGAATTTTTTGAGATAAGAGTGACAAATGAAGAAGGGTGAATGGCAAGTATTTGGCGCTTTAAAACTAATCAAACAGCGGAATGGTCTGCCAGGTTGGGAGTTGGGCTGGGGACTGACAGCCTACCACCGTAAAACCCACCTGCCTCGAATACTCAAGGCATGCCTTGGACAAGACAAATTAGACGGCAACGATGCAGTCAACAGAATAAGGAATTTGAATTAGGAACTTGGAACTTCAGAACGCTTAATACTTTAAAAATACAACAAAGCGGTAAAAAATATAGAGAGGAAACCAAATTGGCTCACTGTGGCATAATGGATCTCATACCCCACACGGTACTCTCAAGTTCATCATCGAAGGGAACAAGAGAACTTCACTGATTCTGGACTTCAAACCAGTAAGTAATGAAATATGAACTCTCGTAATAAGAGTGCACAACATTAGCCTCATAAACATCCACTCTCCCACAGAAGATAAGACGGATGAAGAATAAGAGCAGTTCTACCAAGAGTTAACAAACGCCATTAAGTTAATCCCGTTAAACGATATTGCAGGTATGAATGCCAGAATAGGAATTAGTACATTGGTAGCAGATTGGTCGATCTCGCTAGCTCGAACTCAATGGTATGGCCTGCGCCAAAACTCCTGGGAATCTCAAAATGGCTTTTTCCAAGCGCAGTCAAAGTCTCTCGTAAAATTCCCAATAGTTTTGGCGCAGGCCATACTAAGTTAAAGAATGTTCCTACACAATCTGCATTTAAAGAAATAACCCAGTGCCACTAGTAGTACAGGACCACGCAAGGATGGAAATGTTCAAGCTAAAAAGAAAAACTGCAGACACAAGAAGTGCAGAAAAAAGAGTAAAGGCTATGTTGTAGGAGGCTACAGAGGAGATACAGGAAGACTTCAATGAAGGGAGAATAGATATTTGTAAAGGCATATATATGGTAACTTATTGACAGATCATCACAGAATAAAAGAAAGGGGGGCAATTATGAAAACCACACGGAGGGAGACGTTTTTAATGCCTCAAAATAATATTGCAATGCAACCACCCGACATTGGAAGAGGTGCGTGAAACTGCCAAAAACCAAAAAAGCAACAAATGACCAGGCGTCAATGGAATCACAGCTGAGTTGCTGAATCAAAGAAAGCAGCAACTCCTAAGCACCATAGCTCATTGGCGAAAGTAAGGATCTACTGGTAAAATGCAGTAATAGAAGAGCCCTAGACAAGGTCCTAGACAAGCGGATTGACTGGCCCCAACGCGTTTAAACTTCGCCCTAGGATAAAAGTGATAAGGAAAACGTTTTTCTAGTGAAATGCTTCCAATAGCAACACACTCTGTACAATTAGGTGAAGGTGCAGAAGACGTGTGAAGTTTCTTATTGGCAGTAAAGGAAGCTTATGCCAAACTAAAAGAGGCGGCTTAGAAGGCATAGGCCTGAACAGAAATTAAAAATAACAGAGTTGATGCAAAGAAGAAATATAACAGTCTATCTTTGATCTACAAAAAGAAACGAAGAAAAGGAAAAGATAACTAGATGAACACCACTGGATAATTGAGCATTTTATGCCCAAAAAACAAATACTACACACAAGCTTTGACATAGAAAAGGGAAACTCCGTCTTTACAAAACAGTAGTTCGACCAGTACTGTGCTATATGGAAGCGAGACTTGAACTTGGTGAAGAAGATATAACAGCGAGTTTACTAAAAATTTTGACGATGGGAACAGACTTAGAGTAGCGGGCCACGTAATCAAGATAGTTGGTCACCGTAGTCCCAAACGGCTCATGGTAGCAGAAAATTCCGGAAAAATGCCAATAGGCAGACTTTGGAAGAGATGGATCGACTATTTGACCGGCAGCGTCAACGGAAGAGGTGCTGCAGCAGCAGAACTGAAGAGGTGCTGCAACAGCAGAACTGAAGAGGTGCTGCAAGCGACCGTCAAACTTACACAAAAGAGCCAAGGCTTGATTTGGGGATATAGCCTGGTTTTCCCCAACGATTGAAACCGCAGAAACTCGTGATTTTGTTATCAAGGTTAGGTTAGGTTAGCCGTTAGTGCTGCTCATTGATAACCCTCTACGTCAAAATGTCTTTTAACTCGTCGAAATGGAGCAAAATAGCCCAAGGTGTACAAGACACCTACGATGTTCCGCAGGGATCCGTCTTGGAACCTGTCCTGTAGATCATAATATACTATGATTTATTAAGGCTAACAACAGGAATAGTTACTTAGGTATTTGCGGATGATATCGTGGTAGTGATCGTAGGACGACGACGCGTAGACGAGATCGGATTGTACGCGAACGAAGTGATCTGGGAGATAAAAGCGTTGCCAGAAAGGCTGGATGGTAAGGAGCAAGGTAGGGAAGAAATCATTCACTCACAGCCCGCCAAAAGGTACATGGAAGGGGTGATCGACCGAAGGCTAAATACTAAAGCACATTTGTAGCGCATGGTGGATAAAGCGTCCGCTATTTGTGCAGCAGTTCCAAAAATGCTAACCAATCTTAGAGGCCCCAAGTCGAGTCGTCGTCTGCTGATATACATACAAATTAGCGAGACTGGCTGTTGCAGCTTACTTAAAGCTGATCCATCCCCATGACGCAATGCTAAAAAGCCAGTCCCGCTAGAGAATGGAAGATCAGGAGCTGAAATGGAAAATTAGGAGCTGAATGGAAGATCAGGAGCTAGTTAGAGTTTGAATCCCACATAACTAGCATGCAGGAGCCTGCACTTTCCAACACACGGAGATAAACAAAAGCTCAGGAGTCATCGGTTGTCTAGTACTTAGGCAAGACTATCTATCTGTTACTCAAATATTGAATCGAGATTTGGATGATCAACAAAAGTACTCAAATATTAGATGATATCTTGTTGTAGACAAAAGTCTTTCGGAGAATTATGAATTTATGTGATGGGACCACGTGGTAGACTGAGCGGCAAAGACCAAAACAGTCGTTGAGGATACAAAAAAAGATGACATCGGTTAGAAAGTGGAGCTAACGAAGGGTAAGAGTGTGGTCGCGAAGGGTCGCAACCGGATCCCGATTGTAGAGCTGAAGTTGCACAATATTTTATCATTATTCGAGTAGATCTGAATAATAAAAATTAAAATTAAACCATTAATCCAGCACATTTCACAAATTTCCAATTTCAAAATTTGTTTTGAGAATGAAATATTTTGATTTATGTTTAAGCTCAAATCCGCTTATAGTTGTGATTTCCGTTCTATTTATATTAATTAGACGCCTTTGTAAAAATTGTTAAATCAACACCCTTTTTGTTTATGAAATCCTTCTTCTAGGAATTTGATTTTTTTTTAATTATCCTTCATTAGCATTCTAGGAATTATTTATAATTCCAATCGGGATAGACAACCATCCAACATCACAGAACATCAGCTCGTGCCCACACCAAAATCCAGGAGGATGAGCGATTGAAGCTATCGACGTCAGCAGTGCGGCGGGGATTAACTAAAGCTAAATGGTATCGTAGGCGTCCAGCTAAAAAGCCCAGGATACATCAACACTTTACAATTGAGGATTACAAACAGGCACAATACATTTATCCTTCTAGCATAAGTCTTTAGAACAATATTTGTAAAATCACAACAAAGCTGTTTTGTTTCTATAGGTCATTATTAGGAGCAAGGGCCGCTGGGATAGGGTCAGGAAGATGACCTAGCTTGATAGGAGGAGATCAGAGGAGCGTCATCATAGGGATTGTCTATTCAATGGCTTCTTCGTCACAATTTGGAGCTGCATTCGATCAAGGCCTATTTATTTTGTTAATGGGACAATACCGCAGCAGCAATAGAAGTAGGTGCTATCCGAGTTTCTGCTGTCGTATATTAACTCCATATAACTCATACCTTTATGCAGGATGAAGCCCCTTGCCATACGACAAAACTGCGATTGCAAATTTCGTGTAGGAAGAAAATTGAAACATGTTTTCTTGACCTCGTAATCCTCCAGACAAAAGCACGATTGAGAATTGCTGGGCTTACTAAAGGTCTACAATAGAGCTAACCCAAACGTCAATGTCCTTAAAAAAATATTGTGGGTATTTGAAGCAACGATGATGAATTAATGGTTGATGTAACTTTATGTATGTATTTGTAGAATGGCGAGGAGAATTATTAAATATAAACGAAATCGTGTAAACTATTAAGAAAATGATTTACAAAATGTCAACGGCAATGTGTGTTGGGCATGTTTTAGGCCAGTCAGCGGTCGGGAATTTATGAGAAGATCTCTGGTGGCACGAAGACAATTGGAAATCGTGCATTAAATTAAAATTATCAATAGGTAAAGGCCCCTATTCACATACAGGCCGCCGGCAGGCCTTGGCCTGAAGGTTACTCGCCTTAAAGGCAAGTGTTATCATACGCTCACCGGCCACCAAATGAATGGGGCTTGTTGTCCAGGAAAATTGACAAAAAATCTTTATATCAGGGAGTATTTATCGTCAGTCCGGGCCTGAAGATCTGAGCTTCTATTCAGTCTGAAAATTCCATGAGGCTATGAACATTTTTGCACTTGAACTAACAACCTGCGACGCTCAACTACAGTCTTCGCCTGAGTGTATGTAGGGAATCATGGGTTCACCTGCAATCCACGGCCTGTGAGGAGGATGTCTCAAATCCTCATCACTCAGTCAGACTGAATAATGTGTGGCCTGCCGCGCCTGCCGTGTGGCTTTCACCTTGTCCTACCTGCCAGACAGCCCTGAAAGGCCACGGCCTGCCAGCGACCTGTATTTGAATGAAGGCCTTTACCTTCTAAGGTTGATCCCCAATTTAGTCATTAACGTTTAATTAATTTTTGGTGGCACGCCTAATGTACAGTAATTTCATTTATCTGTTTTGTGGCACGCCAATAAATTTGGTTTGCCGACCGCTGTTTTAGGCTATTTTTATACGCTTTATATTAGCTTACCTGTATGTATACTTATGTGTATGTATGCATGTAGATAAATCTTGCAACTTGATCAACCGATCAACTTAAAATTATACATATAATGTATAGTTCATGTGACAATGCAATCTGACCATTTTGTAAATAAATCAAGATGGCGGTTCCAAGATGGCAGTCGAATTTCGCAATTGTGCTCGGCGACTCCCGATATGGGTATCTAATGAAAGAATACAATTAGATATTTGGTGTGATTCCAAATTTAAAATGGCGGCCGACACAAAATGGCGGACTACTTTTCCCTTACAACCCACTCGATATGGGTATCAAACAAAAGGATATGACAACTAGAATACTATTAGCTGAGTGACATCATTCCAAATTCAAAATAAAAACGTATTTTTTTAGTTTTTTTTTTTTTTAATTATTTTTACTCGAATCCGAGTATCAGAACCGATTCCAATTCTGGACCAATATTGACTTACTGTGTGAAGCCTTTTTATTTTTGGTCCTATTTTCGTGGTTAGGCCCAATGTATATTCATATATAGCTGTTTGAGGTCTACTATTGGAATGACATTAGAAGATGCAGACCGACGACCTGCGACAGAGCACAGAGGTCGTCGTAATGAACCGACTACGAACTGACCGACCGACTGTGTTACATAATCGAGACATAATCTATATATGAAATGTTTTATAGACTCCGAAAAAACTCATTCGATTGCCAAGAAATTTAGTATATAGCGGTTTTCGCGTTCGGCGAGTATTCCTACGCAGTCTATTTTGCTCTATCTATACATAGCCATACATGTAACATCAGCAAAAACTCCCGTATTTACAAAGTCCTTAAAAAGAGCAAAACTAAAATTTGGAACGAATAGATCTAGGTCCATAAAAAATCGTTCGAAGCACTTCACAGGGCTTTGCGAGATTTCTGAGGAAAGCCAACCGATGGGAAGCCCTCTGACACTACTTTCAGGGGTTTATCCCTCAACTTTACCCGTTATATCTCGATCAACGGCTGCAAGTAAGTTTAACGCATGCAAGCATCATATTGTGATGGTTTATGCGCCATCTGTTAGAAGTTGAATCAACGGTTATTGATAGCGACTTTTTTGGGTTTTGCATTTATAAGTTTTGTGTGAATAATCAAAAAGTGTATTCCTTAAGTAATCCTACGAATCCGTTAAGCCGTAAAAACTTGAAAATTAGGGTCAGAAATGGGAAAATCAGGGACACCGACACGCTCAACGCGATGACCCAGAAATTTCTCCGATTTTAACATGGAAGGAATATGAGGAGAAGCCTGAATGGAAGAGCATCGTAGAGAGAGGAGCGAAATTTGGAAGGAGGAATTTTAATGTGCAAATGGGAAACCGCTGACGGTACCTCTCATCGAATGTAGGTACTAGTCTCTCGCGCTAGAATAGGAGATATTCTAGAGCAGTGTCATAATGGCGGATCAGGAGGACATCTGGGATTAAACAAAACTCTGGCAAAAATAAGAGATAGATTCTATTGGCTTCACATGGGGGACGATGTTGTAGCCTGGTGTCGTAAATGAACAGTTTGTACTAGCAGCAAGGAGCTCTGCCGTCGTCTGGTCCGAAGTCCAGAGTGTGAAAGGAGGAGTGTGGTTGACCTACCGAATTGAGCAGAATCGGGAAACCGAAGAAACTAGGCAAGAAACCGCGTTTTTTTAAAGTGGCACCGACAGCAGCGTATCCTTTTTGTCCCGCTCGGACCGCCAGCTAACGGATAAAAAAAAAGAAGAAAGAAAGAAGCCAGCAGCAAGGGCCCTCGAGTAAGAACAAAAAAAGAAATGCAGCAATACAGCGTAGGAGCCCCATTTGAAAGAATCGCAATCGATGTGGGGGGACCTTTTCCAGCCTCAGACCGAGGATCGTTACATTTTGGTGGTCATGGACTTCTTCAGTAAGTGGCCCGAAGCATATAACATTCCAAATCAGGAAGCAATCACGGTTACAGATGAATTAGTGAATAATTGGATCTGCAGATTTCGTGTTCCTTTTTTCTTTTCGAATGTACTTGTTGAGATTCCCAATTGTTTTGGCGCACGCCAAATGGGTGATGACTTATGGGTGCAGCGAAAGGCGAGTTTTTAATAAAAAAGCAAACTTAAAAAATATTCCATTTTTTACTAACAATTTCGAGTTATGGTAGCTTTTCTAAAAAAATCAGGGTATTCACCTGCATAATCCTTTACTGTTTATACAAAAATACAAAATAATCCTAAAAGTTAATTGCCATCAAAATTTATAAAAGAAAAAAACATCGATTAACCTTGTTACCTGTTTGAAGTTTCACCACATCTCTCACTCTTAAAGCGAATAAGAAATTATACGAAATTCACTTGGAAACGAACCACAACAAAAGATCCCGACATTTAATTTGTCAAGCGTTTTCTTCTTTCTCTAAATTTCTCTTCTTTTTTTTGCTTAAAATTAATTTTCTTGAAAAATTACGTCGATATTCACCATGATTAGCATTCAATCCCATTAATACTCGCGCTGAATAGCATACACTTGAAATGATTATTCAAATGCCGCGAAGCTTATCCGCCATCCAACTCCCAGACGTGCAGACTTCAAAGGAATCCTGAGCACATTTTTCAGCCCCAATAGGATATTAATTCAAATTAGAGGTGCGTCTGTAGTCGGTGTAGGATCCACGAGTCTTCTTCAAATTATTTTGACAAAAATTAAGAAAATTTTTTGGAACCAGAAAACTTCTTAGGTTTTACGCGGGGAAAAGTGAGACAAAACAACGAGACGGCATTTTTCATTTTATCTTGAAATTTTTGAAAAGAGGACATCTTTTCCCCTGGTGCTTCGCCCTATTCTCGCCCACGCACCAAGAGCATCCATCCATCATCGAATTGTAGGCGAGGCATCACGTCACGGCGCACTCGCTCGGCTTACAGCATCTCGCACTTAATTAGTAGCTCGCGCGGCCATAGAGGACTCTGGGTGCGATGATGATGAAGACAGAAGTCACCGTAGTCATGGCGCACACTTCGCCGTACAGGGGGAGGACCTGGTGGCTGGTTACCAAAGGGACAAATTAATGAGAGACGTCACAAGCGATGCAACTTTATATCTCTACGCGAGGGGGACTCTGCTCCTTGTCTTGACGGACAAGGAAGCACCCGGACCGGCTGCCATGAGGCAGATGCAAAAATCTTGTAATCTGAGGATCGGCTCCTTTATAGCCAGCGCAAGTAATGCACTCAGTAGAGGTCATTAAGGGCATACGATTGAAAGCTGGGATGGGGTTATAGCCAGAACTTCCAGTGCACCGCCAACTGCAGGCGGCGAGACGTAAAAATCGAATCTGCACCTGCCAAAAGGCATAAAGGCAGCACGTGTGATATGGCGAGTGCACAAAGTGCAGAATAATTCCATTTCGAATGCGGTTTTGCGCATTAGCGAAACGAACGGATTTAATTAGCGTAAAGACATATGCCCCAGTTGAACATTGGCCAGAGAAGCTGCACTCATATTCGCTCGCATATTGATGGAGTCCTGTCTGTGAGGATGCACGCTATGTGTTTACAATTTAAAGTGAAAAAAAAAACTGGGTGAGTGCACATCTTGAAAAGTGCTGCCGTGTCAGGAATTGAATTGTATTGACGACGGCATTGCATCTGCCGTACTGAATGGGTGGGCGATGGTGTCTTTGGTTGGACTCTTTTGCATCTATTCAGAGATTCGACCCGACCACGTTCTCTGAAGCTTTTACAATTTCTACTAAGAATTCGGAATTCTGTGGTTCGATTCATATGCGCCCCACTATTTCGTTCGTCCTATAGAATTACTGATTTATGTTGTCTGACAGCTGCAAAATCGAATTTAATTAAGTGAATAGGTGAATCAGTTTGATATTTTGTATTGCACGACGAGGATGGGCTGAGAAGTTTACAGACTCTCATAGAAACGAGTATTTTTGGGTTTAATGTAGTATTTTTTTAATCTAGTTTCTTTTTGAATTAAAACATTTTTACCAACGTAGTTAAAGTCCTGCTATGTCAATAATAGAAAAAAGACCCGTGAACGACAGACTAACGTCATAATATAAACGCTGAAGACACTCTGCATAGTGGGAACCCCTGTGTATTGTCATCGGAGAAAAAATAAAAGATGGTCTTACAACGGGCGAACACCGGCCATGATTAAAACATAGTCCTTGGCTATGTGACAGGCGTCAGAAGGTTGTTTACATTAACCTTTGAATAGGATAAATCGAAAGGACCGCAACATAACGAAAATCTATCAAATTCCCATTAACCACTTTCAACAATACATTTGGTACAGATTCTTTTTTTGACACAAATTTGCCGTCGTTCGCCCATTTGTACAGCTCAGTACTTCGTCATTTAAATCGATTGGTGAAGTTTGGCAATGGTTGAAAATTCTACGGCCATCATATGCCCCTTAAAAAGCCATGCGGCCAGTTTTCGCCCGTTGTGAGGCAGGCAAAAATAAATTATTTTCAACCGTTTAGGGGTTAACAGGTTAAAACTGCTCCTACGATTTTAAAAATCAACTTTGTTTGAAATTTGGTTTTTGCAGAGTTTTTTATATTTAAAGTTGTTTTTTAAAATCATAGGGGGACGTTCCTCTTGTTCTTCAAGCCAAATTCTACTCTGATGATTACGGTAATCAAGAGGTCTGATGGGTCAACAAAAGTCCTAATTGTAACAAGGATACCTCTTGATGGCAAGAGGCAGAGAATTGTTCTAAAGAAGTAAGACAAGAAAGAAGCAATGTTATTTAAGTGAAGCGACTGGAAAGACTTTAGCGGTTAGCCGGATAAAAGTCGCGACTTATGCATTTATGTCCTTTTGAATTGTAGCTAATAACAGCGGACGATTGGCGAGATTTCATACATATCGATCGAAAGGGTTAGTGATAGTTGGCGATGGAGGAAGCTTAAATTACCGATCGATGATCAACGCCTTCTTTGATCGTTTTGATTGGTAGAGGTTTAATTGCAGTAACTTGCGTATAATTATCAATTAAGTCAATAAAGTTGCGACAAGACAAAGAACCATGTGGAATGCTTAACTGCTAGACTTCCGAGGCTGCCTCTTGTTTGAGAACCAGATTATCAGGGTTTCAATGGCATTGGAAAGGCGGGTGAGAAGCATACAAGGACTCTGGCACTGTATTCATCGGTCCAGAACTGGCTTCCGATACAACCACCAGTTTTGTGATCTAGAGGACTCTAGACAAATCGGTTCAAATCGGATCAAATCGGTTCAAATCTTTCCAAATCAGTTCACATCGGTTTAGTTCGGTTCAAATCAGATCAAATCGGTTCAAATTGGAATAAATCGGAACAAATCGGATCAATCGGAGATCAAATCGGTTCAAATCGGTTAAAACCGGAGATAAAATCGGTTCAAATAATTTCAAATCGATTCAAATTGATTCAAATCACTTCAAAGCAGATGAGATCGGTTCAAATCGCATCAAATCGGTTCAAATCGAGGATAAATTCGGTTCAAATATTTTCAAATCAGATAACGGGGATCAAATCGCTTGGAATCGGTTCAAATCGGAGCACATTTCTCGGCCACGAAAGCAAAGCCTACAGATTGAGTCCCGCTTGCTGGCGTAGATTATAATGTTCGTTACAGTATACGTTAATCGGTGTACTGCATCCGAGGTCGTCACTTCACACTTGTGCAACTGCCAAACATCTGATGACAGCGTAAGGCTATAAAGTTGTTCGCAGACGTACGAGGACATATCGTTCGATCGTAATTGCAAAAAATATGTAGTTGCATTATTTCCGAGGACCCTGCCGCATAATTTGCAGCCGTGAAACTATAAGCAGCTGAATTTAAACGTACCAGTTTGGATGAATATGTATGCTCGGGAGGGCCAAAATATATAGCATCGAAACATCGATATAACATCGAAAATTTTCACTAAATGGTACTGGACGACCGTCGAAGCTATGGGTATGAAAGAATGCATTTGTCACATACTGAAAGAAAGAATTGGATATGTTTACACCGCACATTGGGTTTGATCAAGACAACGAATCTGAACCACGTCGCTTGTAGCCGCAGTCAAAATTTACGAATTTCATAACGAATTGATAGACCACAGTCACCGTTTTCATCATATCTGGACATTGGGTTTGGACAGCAAAGTGTGCGGACGTGTGCTGTTCCGGTCCCTGAAAAACGCGCCGAAGAAAAAAAATAATAAAACAAATTGTGAACTGAAAAAAAAATTGTGGAAAAACTAAAAACGTGCACAAAAAAACACAATAAAAAAAACAGTGACATAAAAACCAGTGTCATAAAAAACCAGCGCAGTCTAACGCGAAGGCCCATCACCCTTCACTAGACACGACCGGACCGACGAACGGCGCAAGTAAGTACCCTTGCTCCCTACCCTCTCTCGCATCTCGGTCCTGCAGGTGCCGCGGCTAAAATCTGTCGGTCGATAAAATTTGCCCCGTCTCAAAAGGCATAACACTTTGACGCGGACAAATTTTATTGACTCTGATGGTTGCGGCAAATGTAATGCCGGGAAATATCCCCGAAAACGTGGCGACTGAGCCCGCGCAACCGAAGTCCCGTTACAAGTCAAATTTTTGTATTGACTTTTGTAACATTCGTGGACTTCAAGCGAATTTCTCTTTTGTTGAGTGCCACTTATCTAATTACAAACCCCCAATCTTCGCACTTAGTGAAACCCAAATATCACCCGATAATGATTTAGGTTATTACCAGGTGTCGGGGTACACTTTAGTGCACAATCTCTCCCCCCATAGGGGTATTGCCATTTATGTTAGGGACGACGTGGCTTATTGTAAAATACATTCAAGCACAACTTCAGATTTTAATTATCTTTGGATTAAAATCATTTTCCAAAGCCACGTCATATTCTTCTGCTTCCTATACAGAAGCCCTAACATAAGTAACGAAGCCTCCACTTTATCTTTTGATATTATTTCCGAACAAATCTCGGGATTTTTGTCGTCCAATCCTGAGTGTGAAATCATCGTTGCGGGTGATTTCAATGTTCACAACGTTAAATGGCTGACTTACTCAAATGGCACCAGTATTTCTGGCAAGGACGTCGAGCTCTTTGCAGACATCAATAACTTGCATCAAATTGTGGATCATCCCACAAGAGTCCCTGATGTTGCTGATCAAGGAAGATATCTCCTTGATCTTTTTCTAACTTCTCATCCAGCGCGTTACTCCGTCGAAGTTGATTCACCTCTCGGCAATTCAGACCACTGCCTAATCAGTGCTAACTTCCCATTCGAATTTCCCACCCCTCCCAAACCAGTTCGAAGAACTGTATGGCATTATGGGAAGGCCAATTGGCTGGGGCTTATTAATTTCTTCCAGTCTACAGACTGGAACCTGTGTTTCCGGAATAGAAACGCCAACTCTGCCGCTATCCGTATCACCCGGATCATACAGGCAGGAATGCATTTGTTCATTCCCCATTCTACCAAATCTGTGAAGCCTAGGCCCAACAGATGGTTTAATCGGGAGTGTATGAATGCAATCAAAACTAAAGAAGCCGCCTTCCGAGCGTACAAGAGCTTTCCGAGTGAATCGCTCCGTTTAGAATACATACAACAAAGAAATTCTTGTAAAACCGCCATCAAAAAAGTCAAAACCTTATTTGACAACAAATTGAGAAGTAAACTCCTAAATGCAACCTCCGGTAGCAAAAACTTCTGGTCCTTGGTAAGTTCCATCAAGAAGAATTTCACTGCAACTTCAACCCCTTCCTTTATTCACAATGAGAAGGTAATAGCAGACAGCAAATCCAAGGCCAATTTATTAGCATCTATGTTCGCTTCGAATTCTTCTTTACCCGAAACTGATGTGCTACCCCCTGTTTCCGAGCGTAACGCCCATTCAATGGACAGGGTTTTTTTCAGGACTCGCGAGGTGTACAGGTGCCTCAAAGAGCTCGATACCAACAAATCCACTGGACCCGATAATATACCCCCTATCGTCTTAAAACAATGCGCTTCACCTTTGGCTAAACCTCTGCGCAAATTATTTTCCCTGTCATATTTCTCCGGAGTTTATCCCGACTCTTGGAAACTTGCCCATGTTCAGCCCATACCGAAAAAAGGTGATTCCAGCGATCCCTCCAATTACCGCCCAATAGCAATTACTTCTATTCTCTCCAAAACCATGGAGACGATAATCAACAAAAAGCTTATGGGATATCTAGAATCCAACCTACTCATAAACGACAGACAGTATGGCTTCCGACAAAAAAGATCCACTGGCGATCTTTTAGTCTGTCTTACAGAACACCTCAGCCGTAGTCTGCATGAATCCGGTGAGTCTAGTCTGGTTGCTCTGGATATCTCCAAGGCTTTCGATAGAGTTTGGCACACAGCCTTGTTAGCTAAACTCAAAGCTATTGGAGTTGACTCACTTCTACAGAAGTGGATTGAGAGTTTCCTTTTTGGCCGTTCAATCAAAGTAGTATTGGATGGCGTCAAATCCGCATCCCACCCGATCTCTGCGGGGGTCCCCCAGGGGTCAATTTTATCACCGGCCCTATTTCTCATATTTATAAATGACCTTCTTTCAATCCCCTCCAACCCACTCCTCAGCTTCGCTGACGACGGTACTCTACGTTACTCGTACAGCTTCGATACAAGACAGACTCATGCCAGATCCTGTCTTGATGATCGCGAACTAATGTTCAACTCTATTAAAAAAGACATCAAACTAATTCTAGATTGGGGAGAGAAGAATCGTGTCAAATTCAACCCCTCTAAAACCAAGTACTGTCTTATCTCCAAAAAGAAGTTCAACACCTCACCATCCTTGAAAGTGGATGACGTGGTACTAAAGGCCGACCCATCCCTACACATCTTAGGCGTGACTTTAGCCAAAGACTTGCGATGGAATGACCACATATTCCAAATCGCCAAACAAGGATCTCAGTGCTTGGGATTTCTTAAGAGGTGCAAGTTCCTCCTCCAGCCATCGGCCCGTGCTGTTATTTATAAATCCTACATTCGGCCTCTTCTCGAATACAACTCCCTCGTTTGGGGCGGCGCTCCAATAACCACCTTGGCATGGTTAGATAAGGTGCAAAAAAGGGCGCTCAAGTTAATTGATGACGACACCGCCTGCTCCACCATCGACCCCCTGAGCCACCGTAGGAATGTAGCAGCACTGACAAAATTTTATCGCTACTACCACAGTGACTGTTCCTCCGAGTTAAACGCTCTCCTGCCTCCACGGCAATCTTATACCCGCAACACCAGATTAGCCCACTCGTCTCATTCCCTTCACCTGCAACTACCCTTTTCACGCACTCAACAGGATATGAATTCGTTTGTTAATAGAACAACTCGGCTGTGGAATAACCTCTCGCAGTCAGTATTTCCGAACTCCTACAACATCCAAGAGTTCAAACGCAGGGTTCATCACCACCTTCTTCAATACCCCCCTGTTCCTTTTAATCCTTAACCTATGCCCCCCCCCTCATCCCTCCCCCGTACTAAGCTTACTGCTAGACATTGCACCATGACGTGACAAATGACATGACGGACTAGTAGTACAAAGGGTGACTCCTGAGCTTAGCACTGCCACATAAAAAAAAAAAAAAAAAAAAAAGCGACCTTTTCACGTTTCCCAAGCCTTAGGTTTAGTTTCAAGAATATTATTGACAAAAGGCTTATTATTGGCAACATCGTTCTTCACTTTATATTCCGTTTTATTGAACTATTTTGAAACAAATTCACCATCAATATAGTCAACTGTCAAAAAATTTAGTATCCTCGCCAAAAAAGACTAAATACTGTATTATGACACTAAATTTTAGTCATAAAATTCACACATGCCTTCAGTCTGAAGTTTTCTTTAAGGCCATAATGATTTTGTTTTCATTTGAATTAACAACCTGCCACCCTAAACTTTTGTCTTCAACGGTGTGTATGTAGAGAATCAAATTAGGTCACCTGCAGTCCACGGCCTGTCAGGGGAATGCCTCAAAGCTGCGTCCTTCAGTCAGAATTGGTAATATGTGGCCTTAATAGGTCTATTCTTCGCATGTTGGAAAAATTGAGTCGGTTCAACGTAGGTTCATTCGATTCGCATTGAATCACCTTCCTTGGGAAGACCCTTTAGTTCTTCCACCATACGAATACCGACTTAAGTTACTCAACTTAAACACTCTCCACAAGCGTCGTGAGGTGGCCGATGTTGTTTTCGTCCACCAGCTTCTTAATGGACGTGTCGACTCAGGTTTTCTAAGGCGCCGTGCGTCGTTTAGAGAGAGCCGATACAATCTGAGAGGACCACCGCTCTTACACATCAACTCCTCTAACACCAATTATGGCCGATTTGAGCCTGTTAATCGCATGTTGATTAATGTAAATAAAAATATTAATGTTTTTAGCGTGAGCACTAACAAAGACCTGCTTAAAAGGAGTCTATTTGTTGTCTCATGACTGTTTATGTGTTTCGCATGCAATTTTTATTGGTACTTAATCTTTTATGTTTGCATGTCTCAGCTGAGCCACGGCAGTGGTAAATATTTCTCAGCCCTGCTGGGAAGTGCGCCTTCTGCGTTAGAAGGGAAACTCTATATATGTATATATATACATATATATATTTATATATGTATGTATGTATGTGTATGTATATATAGATTTTCATGCTTAGCTGAAAAGTGCTCCTTCTGTGCTAGAAGGGTTAATTCTTGAAATAAAAGTACCTGGTCTGAAAGGCCACGGCCTGCCGGCGGCCTGTATGTGAATTCTGGCCTTAAAGTTCCTTTCTGAAAAGTTTTTACTAGAGAAATCAAATTATCTCCATATACAATGTTTTTTTGTGGTACGCTCAATGTTTCAATTACCTGTTTTGTGGAATACCAATGCATTTGGATTGCCGACCGCTGAGAAAAGTTCCTAGAAAACTATGTTTGAAAACTAAATTTGATCGTGTAAATACATACAATTTTCTATGCGAGTCACAAAGCTCTGCAGCGTACCCTAGTCATTGTAAAGAATGACGCATTCAAATATGCAGTTTTCACAATGTACACGTGCTGAGTAATTTTAATTAAATTTTCATTAAACCGAAATCCACATGTTTAAATCCACCAATTGTTCCAAAACGATCTGCTACTGATCGTGAATTAAAACAAACAAAAACTAGTTTTGATAAAAGACACATTTCTCGCTCGGTGCAGTCCCAATAAAGAATTCTGCAAAGCAATAAAGAACATAAGTCATATTTGTCTACTAATTGCCCACCACCCACAAGGAACAATGCGCGACAAATTTTTTGGCACAAGTAAAACATACTTTGCAAACAATAACTCAAAACAGCCCCCAAAGTAGCGAAGTTACACATGAAGACGAATTTTTTTTTTTGTTCATCGCTAATATTTGGTCTGTCTTGAAGATTCGAAAGAGTTAAGTAGACGAGAAAAAAAAGTAATAATAATAATATGAGAAGCTGAAAAAAATATTCAAGTGTGTTTCAAGCTAAGAAGAAGAACTTACCACACCAACGTCTCAGCTGCTTCCGCACCGCCCCACGTCCTCACCTGTCCACTTGATTTTCCACTGACGGCGGCGACTACAGTTGGTTTGGACACGTGCCAAAAACCTGAAAAACGAAAACAGGAAAAACAAATAAAATTCAATCTTCAACGAGCGAACGAAGAAAAAGTCATCGGGGAAAAACAAGAAAATGAAACGAAATTCTTCTACAAAAACCAACAACAACAAAAAATATAGAGCCCGAAGGAGCCGAGATCAGTCACTTTGGGGAGCTGCTAGCTGCTTCTATCTATCTAGCCTTTGGGGACGGATGGATGAAGCTTGGAGACGAGTTTTCACTTTTTGAATTTGGCCACAAAATTTATGGGTGACAACTGGTGAAATGGATTTCCATACGCCCCCGTGAAAAATGGACGACGACGACGATCCTCCCAAAATGCCGAAAAACAATATCTCGAAACGGATAATTAGCAATCTAGAAATTCTAGCATTCTAACAAAAAAAAATAGAAAACTTCCCTATTCTAGACCAAGTCTCGCGGCGATAATTTATCAATTTTTAATTAGACGTGACTTAGCCCTGGAAAATGTTATGAATGTCAGGAAAAGCCATCTTTTCTATGTATATGTGTATTTGTGTGTGCGTGCGTGTATTTTTTAATGGCATTAAAATTTAATTTCAGTGAGAAATATTTACTGGAAATTTTCTGACAGGCAAAAATTGATCGGCTGTCAAGTTGGGAAACTTTTAAGGGGCCACGAAAACTATTAGATAACCTGTCCGCGCAGCTCGGACGGTCTGAGTCAGCGCAGCGCAGCCATTGATTTGTAGGAGGAAATTGGATTAGACATGATTTGTGAGATTTGAAATTCTTTTCACTATGGTGGTAGTAAAATAACAAATTTTTTTCGGGGAAAACTTAAATTTAAAAAATAAATAAAATACAAAAAAACGAGGTCGTGGACTTTACTTGGAGGACAGAACTCTTGCCAAGAAGTGGCTTCAGTTCAGTGTTTAGTCTGGACGTCACGGTTTGATGATAGAAATTAGAGGAACATTCAACCTATGTTACATAATTATCGTGAACTAGACAAGAAATATACATCATTTTTGAATTTGGTTCTCTAGTGATTTCGATTGATAGTAACCAGATTCCTTCCAACATTATATCATACTTATCAGATTGTATCAATAAGTGTACACATGAACATAACAACTGAGTCAACTAATAACTGACTCATCATTGAAATCTAGTTGCAGAATTTGTGATGGAAGCGTAGGAGTTTCATTTTCATTTTTAACCGACTTCAAAAAAAGAGGAGGTTACTCAATTCCACGTGTAGGTATTTTGTGGTCCTGTTCACGCATAACTTTGTAACCCAATAACTTTTTTGCTTTTTTTTGGTTCATTTGAAAGGGGGGCTTCCCACGGTGGTCCCGTTAAATTTTTGCTAAATTCTGATAACGGAGTTCGAAGTTAGGCATAAAAAACTGGTAAAATTGGTTCAACCTAAACATTTCATAGGCACCGAACAAATTACTTTATTGTTGTAAATCTGGTAGCAGGCCGATGGGGGGTGGGTAGAGCGTCGGATCCTCGATTCAGCGTAGTGTGGCGTTTGCAGGTTCGATCCCTGGTCGGGCAGGCAGGGTGTTTTCTTTTTCTCTTTTTCTTTTTTCTGAAATGATTTATTAACATATTGGTCAGCGACCGATAGTACTTGACATAGCGTAAAGGGCTAGAGATGTCTGTGGGATCTGTGGGGTGCGAGTTCGATCCTTGGGCTCGCGGTGCTTTTTTTTCTATATATCGACAAAATAATTATTTTTTAATTTCCTTCGGGGAATTTTGTTCCATATTAAACAAGTTTTCGACGTGAATACGTCTGTAAATTTGCTTCCAGAACAAAAGCCGATGAAAACGAAATTATGGCATATAGTATTGATTTGCAGCTCAAAAACTATTGTTTATATTGAATAAAGAAATATACCATGACGTGGGTGAAGAATCAAAGAATTTTATTGTTTACATTTGATTTCCCCGCTATCAATGGCAATTAAGCTTATATTTCCTTGAGTTGTATGTGTGTGTACTGTAAACAAATGTTGAACTTGATTTTGACCCATTTCCATATAACCGATCAACTGCAAGTTTTACACATACGTATAGTTTGCATGACAATACAATCTGATCATTTTGTAAAAAAATCAAGATGGCGGTTCCAAGATGGCAGTCGAATCTTGCAATTGGGTTCCCCGACCTCCGAAATGGGTATCAAATGGAAGGGTGTGACAAGTAGAACACATTTCGCTATGTGGCGTCATTCAAAACCCAAAATGGCGGCCAACACAAAATGGCGGCTTACTTTTTCTTTACAACGTCCTTGTTATGGGTATCAAATGAAAGTGTATGACGAGTATAGTACAGTAAGCTATCGACTTCACAATAAATATTTCTTTTAATTTCCCCCGGAGAATTTTGTTTCATATTAAATAAGTTTTTTTTTAAATTCGAACTATTTAGCAAAAAGTATTTAGCTACTGCTTAGATTTTTTCGATGGCGCGGCGGCGTGCTATACATCTCAAAATGGATTTTAAAAGAAGAATTAGGCTTGCAATACGTACGCTGCATCGTCGGTTAAACGATACTACGGCAGCGTGTCATACTTATCGTAAAGGTAGGTTCATACGCATCGATTTAGTTTTTTAAATTGTCTGGCGGAAGTCGAATTGTGTAAATAAACTGAGTGCAAATGACGAGTGAAAATCACCTCCATTAGTTATTGCGCATTATATTTATACTTATCTACGCGTTATATTATGTTACATTGATTGTGATAAGGTCGGAGGAGCAAGTGGTCTAGCATCACCGAGACATATTTGGTACAATCCAAACCTTTTAGATTGTGCAAGCCGAACAGTTGAGTTCACACGCAACGATTTATTTGTGCCGTCTAGGCCTACCTTAATAATTTTTTTTATATTGCCCCCGAAAAAAATGAAAGGACTAAAAAGTACGAAATAAAAAAAAAATTAAAAACCGACTTCAGAAAAAAGCCGCACAAAATGCACAAAAAAGGATGAAATAATTGTTTGTAATTCTTAACAACATTAATCCAATCAGAATGGATCTAGAAAGAAGAATCACTTTTGAAGACGGTGCCAGGTAGTAGTTGACTTTGATTGCACTAACTCTTGCTTCGGGAATTGTTTTCATTTCCTTGTTAGGCTTATGCGCTTAATACATCACCCACAGGTGTTAGCACCGTCTTCAAAAGTGATTCTTCTTTCTAGATCCATTCTGATTGGATTAATGTTGTTAAAAATTACAAACAATTATTTCATCCTTTTTTGTGCATTTTGTGCGGCTTTTTTCTGAAGTCGGTTTTTAAAATTTTTTTTTTCTATAAAAATAATATTTGTTTATGTTTCATAAATATTTTCTTGGCATCAATGTTTTGGTTATATCAAGGAACATCCTTTCATTTATCCACAGAGATTTGAAGAGGTTCAATATTTCATCAACGAGCCCATTCTTATATCCACAACACCAGATTATACCGCTCGCCTCAATCCCTCTGTATACAAAATCCCTTTTCGCGTACTATACAATTCGATCCTACAATACAACAACTTTGTAAAAATTCGCAAGGGGTTAGGACTGGTAAAAGTAGGTATTGCGGCATTTGTGCGTAAGAAAACAAACCGATTTGACCGATTTGCGACCAAAATCAGGACTTAGGCCTAGTTTATGGATCTGCAGTCATGAGACAAATAACTGTCGACGCAGCAGCACCATTCAATTACGCCAAATCGAAAAAACCGAAGATGGTGGCGATTATACCAGACGTGGACTTCTAAACGTTCACCAAAATGAGATGAGTGACCCAAATTCGACAACGCGTGAAACTGTCGTCTGAAATGGCCCTTCTCCAAGGCACAGTTTCGCACCGCACTGCCCTTAGTAAGGAGAAGATTCAAAATTGTTGTTAGGAACTATTTAATCAACCACCCTCCTCGAAACAGTGGCTTGATGGACAATAGTTTGGAGGTCCGATGGTTCAATTCCCAGATGTCGAAGTTCTAGAAAGAGAGATTAAAGGAACTCCTACAGGAAAATTGGGCACCATTTTTAATAGGATGCGGCTTGTAAGACCAGCACTTCGAGATCGAGTAGCGTAATTGTAAATAATAGCCCGATCTGCTTGGCTCAAGAATCAATTTGAGACAAATTCCAGTTGTTGCAATGCTTTTTTTAGCAATTTGAAATTCTTCTTTATTACTTCGTCAGTCCTCGCTCAACGTCTGGGACATTAAGAGATAGGTCGAATATTACTTCTAAAACAATTCGATGAAACGGATGAAAGATTGGTACAAGTTTGGAATTGAGCACAATCAAGAATGAGTTCGACGTCCCTGATGATGCAGTTATACATAAGTTCACGATTATTTAGACAAGATCTACCAAATAAATTCATGATTATCAAACAAGCTATGGAATTGGTTAGAGTTATTCAAAATAGAAACGAGGCAGGTGATAGAATTGACCACTGCGGTACACGAAAAGTTGGGATTCGATGTCATCTAGCTCTACTTCAATTGAAGGACAGAATTGAAACACCCAATTCAGTTATTTATGACTAAGTCGATAACAATGACTTGGAGTTTAGACAACCGAAGACGCATAGTACCATGTCAAAAGTCTTGGAAGTATCTATACCAGCCAGACCATGCTCATCAAGAAGATTAATACTTAAAGGTATTCTGTATGGCACAACCTATTTGAGGCGTTCGTGTCTTGTTTAGGGATTGATGATAAGATGACAATGCCTCTATAGTTGTTCACCGATTGCTAATCATAGGCATTATAAAATGGTGTGAGGTGAGACTTCTTACATATTTGAGGAAACGTTCCTAGCGTTGAAAATAAGATAAGGGGAAACAAGGCCTCTTTTGATCAGCGCTGCACGAAAATTGCAGGTAGATTATCTGCACCGAGACCTTTATTAATGTCGAGATTATTTAAACCGGACATTATAGCGTCAACAGACAGGGAAAGATTATCTATAAGGATAGAAGTGTCAGCGTGCATATTAGTTTGAACATTGTGCAATGAACTGGATTTGGGCAAAAAAAAAAACTTTGCTGATCTTTCAGCAAACCTGCTACATATCTTTTCGGGGCACGAAGAGTGATTTCTATCGTTTGTCATTGTTGTCGGATAGCCTAATGTATTTCGTTTTGTATTACAGAAATTGAAAAACTTTTTAGGGATGCTATTTCCGAAAGAGTTAAGGTATGTTGTATAGGCCTTATGATTTCGAAGCGAACGAATATTTTTATCCAGCTAAGGTTCCTTTTTGGGAAGGGAAGGTCCTCATATACTTGGTGGAATGTTATTTGGAACTGCTTATAAAACTTAGTGTACAGTTCGAGCAGAGTATTGCGATCAGTAGGAAGACCTTCGTGCTGTACCGAGTTGATGAGGCTGATCTTTGTTTTACCATTTATGCAAGTAGAGTCGAGTTTGTCATGCATGAAAGCGACGAAAAGCCCTACATCCGCCTTACAGGCTTGCAGCCGTAAATTGTTCTTGTGTTGAAGAAGAGAGAAGCAGGTTGTTCGTGGGGATCTCGCTGATACATATATGCATAGGAACGGCCGCTTACTGGTGAGTTTTTCTTACCAGTGTCTAGCCTGCCACGATACATCGAATTGGGACAAAACTGCCAAGTATCTACGAGTTTCCTCGTCAGAAACTTCCAGGTAGAAGAGAAAAACTTGTCGGGTACCAACGAGTTTCGAGTCAAAATTTCTACTTGGGTAGGGGTCATATACAATTTTTTGTTTGTCTGGTCAAAACGCATCAACAGCCGGCCGCTTTGTAAACTTAGTGTATACACCCTGTTGAAGGGATTCCTCTAGCTTAAACCAAAGTCGACAGCAAATCAAAGTCAATATTGCCAGTGAGACAGTGAAAGACAGTTCCGGCTGAAACCAAGAACGACCTTTCAAAATTTCTACATTTCACTAATAATTGATCACCAACAAGTTTGGGACAGCGGTCGACAACCCAAATACATTGGCGAGCCGCAAAACAGATAATTAAAACTACAGCACATTCAGAGTGACACCAAAAATTAATTAAACATTAATGACTACCTTGGGGATCAACTTTGGAAGCGAAAGGCCCCCATTCACACACAGGTCGCCGACAGGCCTTGGCCTTTTAGAGCAGGTCGGCAGGTAGCCTCTGATGAAGACCACACTTTAAGGTCCCCCCATTCACTTACAGACTGCCGGAAGGCCGTGGGCTTTAGGCCAGATTGGCAAGAACGATGAAGACCATACATTTTTCACTCTAACTGAATGATAAGGATTTGAGGCATTCGTCTGACAGACCGTGGATTGCAGGTGACCTCATGATTCCCTGTACACACCGGCGAAGACGACAATTTAGCGTGTCAGGTTGTTAATTCAAGGACTAAAATTATCATAATCTCAATGAGATTTTTTTGACTGACTAGAAGTTGCCGTAAGGTGCCATAGGTTGCCAACCGCTATTGTAAGAAGAAGAAGAAGAGAAATTGAGATAAATTTGGATTATAAAACTTATGTTTTATCTTTGTGACACAAATACTGGAGCGACATGTTTTTGAACAGAATGTACACCTTCCTCATAGTATCAAGAGACTCCTATAATATCCCGAGTTTATGTCTTATATAATTTAACGTTTCGTACCACTGCAAATCTTAGATTTTTGGAAGTGTGGTATTTTAACACGCTTTAAGTGTGTTATTGTGACGTCACCCATTTAATTTACACTGTAGTCACTTCTTTACACGCAGTTAAAAATGATCTACTAAATGTCATGTCACATTTAACCATAAAACCTCTTAATTCTGCCATCATGCAAATTTACCATTAAAATTGACAAATACCTGCCCCTTTTTCAGAAATAAATTAGCCATGAACTAAGTGCAATAATTTTCATTGGGTATTAAGCGAGAAGACAGCCACAGCCACACTTTGATACCAAAGCCAAAAGTGCTTAATTAACACACGGCAATTACAAAAACGCATTCGCTTGACGAGCCCCGGGCTAGCCACAGAAGGAGCTCCACCACTCTGCTTGCGGCCATATTTTCTGATGGATGATTCAGAGATGCCTTCAAGATGTCCATCGGTTGCCCATCTTCTGGTGAGATATTAAGGCTATTGCGGTCACAGAGCATCTATGAATATATGAATATGCATGCAAGTGTAGTCCCAACGGGGCCCGAAACTTCAAACGAAACATTCTTCCTGCTAACGTAAATAAACCCGGTGTGTCCCGGATTACGGAGCCGGACTACTGCCCAGCAAATTGCCGCCAAGGGTAGAAGAAACAATGAAGCGATAATTCCCGGGGATTTGGAGTTTCGTTTCTGGGGTTTTATTATTTTCTTGTTGTTATTTACAGTGCTGGGATTTTAAGATGCATTTTAATAGTAGTCTAGAGATACTAACTAGATAGATTAACCTTATAACAGATTCGATGGTGCTTCACCAAAATTTATTTGAAGTCAATTTTTCGGACATTAACAACTTCCCCAAACTGACGGCCCCGATGGATGTTTATAAATCAATCTCGAAAGCGTCTAGTAAATACACGCCTTTTTTAAAGCTATGTTGAAAACACTTAATTGAAGCAATAAATACAAGTGTAAAAGTTTCGCTGCTGCTGTTTCCACGTCCATAAAATAAACTTAAGTCGCCATCAACCTTTCATCGCATCTGTGGCGTGTTTTAACCGCTTCTTAAAATCGCCCTAATAAACGTCGAGGAACGCATTAAGAACTCCTTTTCCGCGAGTTATGGATGCATCCTTGCCCCATTTCGTGAAATACTGCCGCAGTCGCATGCGAAAATTTTCCAGATCGAATTTCCAAAAAAGCACGTTTAATCAACCTAAATATGTACATGGCGGAAAAGCCTCTGATACACTTACCTATATACATGCAGAATCATCTCTATGTAAACGGTATATACAAATTTAGGTACATACTCCTATATACAAAGATACGAGTATATATATCTATGCCGAAGTAAATAGCTTAGACGCCATAAGCTTAATCGAAAAGATGCTGCGCAACATTCAACAAAACGCCAAAGTCGATGAACGTATTTTTGGACACGTTCCAATTTTCACGCATGCTTCGTGTTTTTCCAATTTTCCTCCTGACGTTCGTTTTTACTTTTTTTTATTTTTCTTCCATTTTTTATTTTATCTTTTTTTTTTTTTGAAAGAGAAGAATCCTAAGCGTGTGTTCGCTTAAATATAAAGGCTGTATATGTAAAATGTAAGGCTGTATAAGTTGGAAAATTCTGTATTTCGTTAGTATGCGTTTGCTGTAGAGACTCGGGAAAATTTACCTGTTTGTGTCTGGGCAAAGAAAATGATTACGAAACAACTCCGTCGGTGCCTTCTGCTTCATTTTTTTTTCTTTTTTCAGCGGATTTTCTCATTTCTTTTTATTTTTTTGAGATATTTTCTTGCTACGTTGCCAGATTTAACGTTAAAACGTGTACAACAAGTTTTTGATGACGTCAATTTGATTAGAGACTTTACTTTTATACTCCAAAGTCAAATTTTCGTGATAAATCAAAATAAAATTATGTGAAGCTCCTTCCGTCATGTTCGTTGGTTATGCCATGGTACTACAATAGCTAGTCGTAAGCTTAGTACGAGGAAAAGGATGTGTTTGGGGCTGTGAGGAGTGACATTGTTGAAGGAGTTGGCGATGGGCCTTGCGTTTGAACTTTTGAATGTTATAAGAGTTCGGAAATACAGTCTGTGTAAGATTGTTCCACAGGCGAACTGATTTGTTTATGAACGAATTTTTTTTTTGTAACGTGCACAAAAAGATGCCGTTTCGATTAAGGGGGTAGACTACAGTAAAATTTTCAAAAAATTCATTTCTTTTTTTTTTGCTTTAAATTTGAAATCAGCCACCTCGAAAACCACCGAGTGAGAAATTTCATCACAAAATAATCAAGATTTCACGTTTTGGCCAGAAATTTGGGACTCTGTCCCACAGTGCAATGTTCAAACGCGTTTTTCTCGAAACGATGTTTTTCAAAACGGTGTACATGATATCTCAAGATCTAATCAACGAATTGACTTGAAATTTGACACACTTCTTTTATGGATGAGTGCCTCTGGCGTCACGTAGGATTTTGTCAATATCTTGCTTTGTTCAATAATTATTAACAATCATAACATGAAATTTGTGCCGAAAAAACGTATTTGCACAAATTTCATGTTATGATTGTTAATAATTGAAGTTGAAGGAGTTGGCGATGGGCCTTGCGTTTGAACTTTTGAATGTTATAAGAGTTCGGAAATACAGTCTGTGTAAGATTGTTCCACAGGCGAACTGATTTGTTTATGAACGAATTTTTTTTTTGTAACGTGCACAAAAAGATGCCGTTTCGATTAAGGGGGTAGACTACAGTAAAATTTTCAAAAAATTCATTTCTTTTTTTTTGCTTTAAATTTGAAATCAGCCACCTCGAAAACCACCGAGTGAGAAATTTCATCACAAAATAATCAAGATTTCACGTTTTGGCCAGAAATTTGGGACTCTGTCCCACAGTGCAATGTTCAAACGCGTTTTTCTCGAAACGATGTTTTTCAAAACGGTGTACATGATATCTCAAGATCTAATCAACGAATTGACTTGAAATTTGACACACTTCTTTTATGGATGAGTGCCTCTGGCGTCACGTAGGATTTTGTCAATATCTTGCTTTGTTCAATAATTATTAACAATCATAACATGAAATTTGTGCAAATACGTTTTTTCGGCACAAATTTCATGTTATGATTGTTAATAATTATTGAACAAAGCAAGATATTGACAAAATCCTACGTGACGCCAGAGGCACTCATCCATAAAAGAAGTGTGTCAAATTTCAAGTCAATTCGTTGATTAGATCTTGAGATATCATGTACACCGTTTTGAAAAACATCGTTTCGAGAAAAGCGCGTTTGAACATTGCACTGTGGGACAGAGTCCCAAATTTCTGGCCAAAACGTGAAATCTTGATTATTTTGTGATGAAATTTCTCCCTCGGTGGTTTTCGAGGTGGCTGATTTCAAATTTAAAGCAAAAAAAAAGAAATGAATTTTTTGAAAATTTTACTGAGTCTACCCCCTTAAGTAAGACGTAACTCTGTAATTATAGAAATAAAGACTCGCACGCTTTTGTCTTGCAATATCAAAAGCATACCGTCATCAGCTAAACTATAAGGTGGGTCGAACAAGATTGACAGCAGTTCATTAAGATTAAAGGAAAGCGGGTGCCCCTGAGAGACGTCAACACAGATGGTGTAGATTCGATGCCATTTATTACTGGCTTGGTTCAATGGCCAGAAATAAAACTCTCTAATCAATTTTTAGAGCAAAGTTGTTACAGCTTGCAGGGTAGTCACCCGAGCGAGATGTCATACTCTGTCAATAGCCTTGGGGATATCTAGAGCAACAAGACCAGATTCACCAAAACGCCATCGTTCTATCGTCGTTGGAATACTTTCATTCTTCTCTATACTATTTTTTCGAATTAAGCTTTATGTTCGACGCTTTAGAAAGAACCATTTGTTCTACCTATGCTCTTTAGTCTTTATAGCTTTCTGCGTCCGTGAAAAAAAACATCGATAAGGGACGGAGTCTCAAGCCAAAAAGTCTTGTAAATGTGCACAGGCCCACTCTACTACTCACCCATGTATTGGCCCACTCTGAACAGGACCCATAATATCATTAAGTAACGAAAAGTCTCCCGAGTAGAAATGAAACTCGCTCATCTAGCATGCAACAGGCACGTACTAGCCTGCACGGGGCACGCAACTAGCACGCTAGAGACTAGCAGCAGTCCTGTCCTGATACCTCCCGGTTAGTGATGAGCAAAAATGGTCTTGTCTTGTTCTTGCACATTTAGCAGGACCAAGAACAAGACTTAGTTATGCTTGCAAGAACAAGAGCAAGATAGAATGAACAAGAACAAGGCAAGACGAAGACGAAGACTAGATAAATCTTGTCTTGTTCTTGCGTGTGCTCATCACTAGATTGAAATGTCAAAATGTGTTTCAGTACAGAGAAGTTATATTGAAGCGGTTATACTGGACGCAACGGAACGAACCGGATCAAAATCAGTATCAAAAATTTGGAACTAAAAATTCTCTAAAGTAAACATTCTAGGAAGTACAAATGACATTAGCACGCGTTAGAATCCGTTAGTACAACCAGTAAAAATTCATACCGTTGACTATCCGTTTCATTGCGTTCGTTTCGTCCAGTATAAGAACCCAGTTACATAGCAGCTTTGCGTTGCGTAGCTTAGCTGAGCATGACTTTTCACAACCTAGTCACATAACAGCTTAGCTTTGCGTTAATTGACAGATAAAGCTCCGTCAAGTGCTGTAAAATGTCAACAAAATTGGCAGAGTTTGATTTATAAAAAAAGGTGGAACTTTTTTAAATTGCCAACTGAGGTTATGTCTCGCGTAAAAGTTGAACTTTGTTCAACTCATGCGTTGCGTTGCACGCAAAGTAGCAAGCCCCATATAATTATAGTTTTAATTTTGACAGCAGCTACGCAACTCTGCTATGTATCTGGGCCTTGTTTGTATTTGTCTAAGTGTATTTATGTGCGTGTGATCAATCTATTGATCAATTACCGTGTTTCCATACAGAGTTTATCCTAGGTTAACTCAGAGTAAGCGTCCATGGAAACGCGGGTTGTGTAAAGTTTCGTTAAATTTAAGCAAACTTTAGAAAAGATGTGGATAAGGCTGAATTTTGCATATGGGTTTGTTTAAGTGCGTTTATTGCACATATACCAAGAGAGACACGAAGTAAAATTATTTATCTGCTACTTCAACCCAGAATCGTCATCGAGGGAACAAAATTTCTGGAAACTCAACGAATACTTTACCCCGGTTCATTGAAACACAGCAAATGTCAAGTTTTTTTTATGTAAAGACTAGAGTCTCAGGAAAGGCCCTTTATACTGTTGTCAATCTATTTTCTTCGAATATTTCTAGTCCACCTACTCCCAACCATTACTATCGCGACTTTGAAACGAGTTGAATCTCATCAACCAACCGATGACATGCGCTTTGGTGGAGCGGGGAAGGGATAAGAAAGGCTATGACAAAAGGAATCAGGAATGTAAAAAAGTGGAAAAGGCGAAGGACCGTGTGGCTGGCCGTAATTCGAACCCGGGAACTCTGGGATGGTAGCCAGACGCCTTACTCCCTAAGCTACCGAGGCCACCAAATTGAAACGCGCGCTCTTATGAAAATCTCGAAGCGCGCGCTTAATGGGCACTTGGTAAAAAGCGGACGTTTGCATATGTTACCTAATAGGAGCTCTTTGGTTCTTAAAACGCTCATTTCAAAAGCGCGCGCTTCAAAACGCCCAATGTGTACTAGGCCTTAAACATATTTAAGAACTTTGTACCCCAGCCTGCGCCAAATGTTTCGGGGTTTGCAAACATCTATACTGGCCTTATACTACCTGCTGGACATACTATACTCCTGCTGGTCATTTGGCCTTAACCATTGTTAATCTTCATTAAAAATACACCCATTTTCTCTCATACTCCTCTATATAACTTTTTATGTTATACTCTAGTCCAAAATGAGGCATTCCGGTAAGTTTTCAGCTCAAATTGAAGTCAGTAAAGAAAGTTTTTATTGTTGATACAGTTGTTGAAATGGAGTTATTGTACTTTAAATGATTCTCAGTAGTTGTCTAGGCTATTCAACTTGTATAGGTTTGCACCCGGCCCTACATAAGAATGTGCACACGATCCATGAAAGAAACTGAAATGTATGAAAGAATTTCAAAGGAAAAAAGGTTGCACAACAACTTTTTTTAAATTGGACAATAAATTACGAGTACTATACATAAAAACATATTTCTGAGGAATCTGAAAATACTTTCTGTATAGGACTATTATATCAGGTCTTTTGGATTTCGGTAGATTTAAAGGTGGTGTTGTATGGTTGCATAAAGGTAAGATAGGATCATAAGTGGACATTAGTGTATAGCTTACAAAATCAATTGATAGTTTGGTCCACAAATAATGGTCTTTAAAGCAATTTGCGACTTTAGAGTGGTTCAATTATCCACTTTTATTTTGTTTTGCAGTAATAACATAATTTCTCACCAAAAACCAAGATTTAAGTATGTCAAATCGCAATATTTCAAAATATCCAAAATTATTCAAAAGCACGTGTACATATGCTAATAAATCCAATTACAGGCTCTAGATCGCATCTTACCTTGTAATCCTATCAATTCACTTCGGTCTTCCCTGTGAGATTTACAAGAAAATTTCCCTAAAGAGAAGGGGATTAATTCCATATGAGTTGAAGGACAGCAAAAAGGGTTAATTGGTGGATTTTAAGGGGCAAAACCCAGCCAGCTCCAGTAGGTCCTACAAAGCCCTATAAACATGCCTAAGAAAACATATTTCCCAACCCCCCCTACCACCCCGGTACACTCTCCCAAATCCCGATGGTAGGGCGCCCAGCCTACTCGTTTGCATTCACCTGGATTAATGGCATTATTTAATTTTGGGCCCCATCATTGCTGAGGAAATCCTTTTTGGTTGAGAGATAAAAGGGACGTTATTTTTTTTTCTTCTCTTTTTTTTTGTATGTTGTTGAAAATATTGAAAGGATACTAGAGATACACTTTTCACAGCTTTTCATGCACTCGAGTGCGTATTATTGCGGAGGTGGACCCTTGTGCTTCTTTCCTTTCTAGTTCTTAGAATTATTGATTTGTGGGAGGATATGAAAGTGCCGTGACGGGATTGTAAGGTAGTATATAGAGCATAAGTATGCCCTTATCTGAAGGGAGGTGATTAAATTATTGGAATTTCCGCCAGCAGCCGTCTGATCTTCAATGTTGGATTGTGCTTTTGAGTGGAAAAGACGATGGGATAGAAATCGTCCTCGTGAAAATCTTGTTTTTTTTCTTCCTCTACTTCCTTTGAAATTGGAGCTTAATTTATTGTCTTTTACTTTGATTAAGTTGGAATTAAGTAGAATTCATTAATTAATGGATATTAAGAGGGGGAGGGGGAGATAACAGCTACCAAATTGGGTTAATTTAATTAATAATACTAAAATGACTTTATTTTGGAAATTGTTGATGATTTCATGTTCACAAAACCGAAAAGTAATTTAATTCATCTTCATTTAATCATAATTGTACAAAACTATTCAACGTAACAAAAATCCCTTTCCCTTCATTAATTTATAAAGGTGCATGGACTTCCAGTTTCCGTTTCAATTAAAAGAAAAACGACCGGGAAAAAACCAACAACAACAACGATATGGTTTCCTCCCTAAATGGGTTTTAATTATTTCCTCTGATCGTGGCATAGCCCTTGAGATATGACGGGATGCTCAAGTCGTTTTCGGTCGTTTTCCTTCTTCTTATAAAGTTTTTGTCAAACCTCTTCTCCACGGATCATATGCACGTAGTACGGCACGGAAGAAAAAGCAGATGCGCATAAGGATAATGACCTCCGGTATAGAATATAAGGTCTTTGCCTTCCTGCCTGTCATACTAAATTTTCGCAACAGATCCGAAGTCTAGTCATGGTCAAAATCCCAAGGATTTTCTAAATGGCATCCCAGCTATCAGCTACCAGCTGGAAGTCTTGAAAACGCCGAATAAAGGAAAATAATGGCTGAAGATCTCTCTCAGATGGTGAATGAAAAACGACTAAATCAACACCAGCAAAAAAAAATGGAAAAAAAAATCTTGTATCTGGATTTTCTGACTAAGAAATTTGTTTTTCTTCAAGTAGTGCACCTCTTAGCCAGCCCAGAAACCCCCGACGGTAGATGTTTATGTTGAAGGATGGAGATAAAGACGCACATGTGGTCCATAAGAGCACACCGATGCGATGCTGTAAAATTAATGCGTTTCGGGGGTCGTCTTCATACTTTTTGCTTCTTTATAGCCACAATCATAGGAGAGACTCCGGTGCCATACGTTTCCCGAATCTGATTTCATTAACAGCCTGGAAATTCGACCCCGATGTTTCTGTGCGCATGTGTATTAGAGAGACAAACCGCGTGCGCAATGCACTTAAAATCTCATCTGTGTCAGTCGTGTGTGAAACGATGCATATAACGACGATGTGATCTTACTTAAATCTCAGCTGGCAATGCATCTCAAAATGTGATCTTCAAGCATCTCAGTAATCTTGAAAGCGATCGAAAAGAAATCGGTGACATGCTTGAATCGAAAAAAAAAACGTTCATTCGATTTTTGTGCCAAAAACTATATTTTTCTTTTTTTTGTTTGTCAATTCTGCTAAGCAACAACACACGATCAAAAATCACAAGGCTACACACACTTTACCAACTAGAACATTTTAGTCACATGCGAATCGTACAGCTTCTGCTCGTATGATTCAGTCGACGACGATATATCATTCCACCCTTGGAAGGCAGCCAGGGAGACATTAACAAGAAGAAAAAAGGAAAAATTGTTGCGTGGTCTCGAAAGGGAGCTCGGGGGAGGGGGTTGGAGAAAGAAAGCAAAAATCAAGAAAACGAAGAATATCACCTCGCCGCGTGTGACACAAACATCATTCGCTTCCGAAGGCTGAGGCTCCTACGGCGTTGTCTCTTCGATGCCATCAGGGTGCTCCTCTGAAAAGGCGAAGATTACTGGCCCCGGGAGTGATGATGTACAGCAGTGTCGCCCAGGGAGGAGGAAATATGTAATGGCCCCACAAGAACAAAAAAACCCAGAAAAAATTCTCAGTAGAGGCCTTCGAAAGAAAACAACAAAAAGAAAATGTTCTTTTTATTTTACGGAAAATTTCGAAAAAAGTGTTTTTTATATTTTCCTTCATTTTTTCGATTTCTTTGTTGAAAATTTCAAAATTTCCTGAAATGTGATCTTCCATTTATTTTTTGTCATTCCAAGTGGAATTCTAGTCATTTCCTCAAATGAATGTGAAAATAGAAAAGGTGCGAAGTCATAAATTATTTTTCTACTCCCACATTTTATCTTTTGCAGAAAAATTTCAAATCCAATCATAGGCGGTAGAAGAAGATCAGCGACTGATCGAGAAATGATCAATACACACGAATTTGGCGGTGCGTGAATAATTTCAAGTTAAATCCAATGACGACTAGAAATCATTATCAGAAATCAGTCCTGATTGAATCGACGACCTATATTTATTGGACGCTTTGGATCTAAATTTCATGGGGAGATCTAGCTTCCTTGCTTCGGCCATAATTGAAGGTACTGGGCAATAGCTTCCAAATCGGTTGAAGTTTTGAGGTTGTCCCTTTGGTTTAGGGAGTTTGTAGGCATGGTACTCTCTTTTCATCCTCAGTCCCGGTGCCACGAGTAATGTTGAATGTTAAGGTCGCCTGCAGCAGGGCTCTTAATAAAATACGGCTAAGTGATGTCCTATGTTCGTATAATATCCAGAATCGATCGTTGTCAAAAAACTAAGCAATATGATTTATCCCCTTTGGAACAAATGTTTACATCTTTGGATTTTTTTATGTGGCAGTTCTAAGCTCAGAAGTCACCATTTGTACTACTAGTCCATTATGGCGTTTGTAACGTCATGGTGCGACGTCTAGCAGTGAGCTAAGTACGGAAGAGAAATAGCTTAAAAGTTATGAGGGATGTAAAAGAAGGAGACGATGAATCCTGCATTTGAACTCTAGGATGTTGTAAAAGTTCGGAAATACTGACTGCGAAAGATTGTTCCACAGTCGGGTTGTTCTATTTATAAAACGAACTACTAGTTTGTAGAGTGCATTAAAGGTGGAAGAGACGAGTGGGCTAATCTGGTACTGCATGCACAAGATTGCCGTGAAGGCAGGAGAGTCTTTATTTCGGAGCAGCAGTCGCTATGATAGGAGCGATATAATTTTGTCAGTGCTGCTACATTTCTAGATGGCTCAGATGGGTTAGTTTGAGGGCTCTTTTTGTACTTCATCTAACCCCAAAGTGGTTTTCGGAGCCCCGCCCCGAAGCCCCGAGGGTTCATAAAGATAAAGATAAGAAATAGAGTGGGCGATTAAATTGACCCCTGGGGGACCCCCGCAGAGATCGGATGGGATTCGGATTTAGCGCCATCCAAAAGTACTTTTAATTGAACGGCCAGAAATCAAAAATTTCAATGCAATTCTGAGGAAGTAGCTTTGAGTTTAGCTGGCAGAGCTCAGTGCCATACGCTATCAAAAGCCTTCGAGACATTGACACGTTATAAAAATCAACACAATACCGAGACTTGTAACGGGACCTCAGTTGCGCGAGCTCAATCGCCACATTCTTCAAGGGGATTTCACTTAGGTAGCAGTCACAGCAGCCATCGGAGTGAATAAAACTTGTCCGCGTCAGAGTGTTGTGCCTTTTGAGACGGGTGAGTTTCATCGACCGACAGATATTGGCCGCGAAACTCGCGGGTCCGAGCTTCGAGGTTGAAATAGGGGCAGAGGAAACTTACGTGAGCGTTCGTCAGTCCAATGTGCGTCCGCTACGTTCTGCCAGCGGCTTTCGCCTAAAATACGCACGTGTAGCAGTTGGATTTTTTTCTTTTATGTTTTTTTGCGAATTTTATCCTCTGAATCTGTAGTATTCAGTCAAATGACTCTCATGCTGTAAACATGCTAAGGGCGACGGCGACGGTGCACACAAATTAAAAAGCACACACAAGAATAATCATCTTCGACATCCGAATGCTACACACGCGCACAGGAACATACGAGAATAGCAACACAATCCCATGTCACACCGCCCAGGCAACTTTGAGGGGCGACGGCTACGAAATAGAACTTGGATTGATTGAGTCGCCAATCTCGGCGACCTCGTCGTCGAGTGGTCTGCATGTTGTGCTGCACCCTTCATACTCATAGAAAAGCTGTGTGTTCTATTCGTTTTTGCCAGTCGCTGTGGAAACTATTTTCGCCCTTAGCATGTTTACAGCATCACGAGCTACTTACTTATATAATTCACACAGGGATAGCTTAAATGTGGTATGATACAAAGCCATGTACAATGAGTTTTGGAAGGAGCTTACATTGTGTGTGAGCTTACAGGTAAGCGAGAACATTATGAACATTATGTTACAAGTCTGTTAGATATTACCGAGACCACCTTCGTTTTATAGAAGATCAATGACTAAATGCATAATAACCGCCCTTGAAACATCCGATATTCACCACAACCTCGAATCAAAACCGCTGTTAAATCAATCTACAAAGCCACAAATCTACCCTACCCCACCCCAAAAGCAAAGAACTGTTGAGGATGTTCATGAAGCTAAGCTAACCGAATAGTTGTATATTCATTATGGCTGGAGAAACCCACTTCAATATTATTTTTGGTGGACCCATGGTACCATTGGCATTGAGTGAGTCTGGTGTTATCTTAACTTCAACCAACCTATGATCTATCGTCGACGGTGTCTGCACCATCCGTTAAAGGCTTGAAATCTCATTCATTATTGAAACACAAGCTATCTCTGGTCAGTTTAATAAAATGTTCAAAATAATCCCAAAAATGGTCATCAAAATGGGACCTACAAGATTTACACTGCCTAGCCAGCAAGACATGTCTCTTGCGAAATACCGCTACTTAGTTTCGATGACATATGTAAATAAGTCTAATATATAAAACGCTGAATCATAAGGCCATTGACCTCCATGGATAGGTCATACCTCTCCATACCTCATTTTGCGAGTGTGCTAATCCGAATAAAATTTGAAATTGGATCCACTCCCAGTGAACTTGTAATTCATACACGTACCTGCAGTAGCAAGTCAACTTTATTATCGCTTTTTGTGTAAATGTGTGACAAGGAAAATTCGTCGAAAAGGACAGTTGGTAAATCGAACTCAAACCTAGCAAAAAGTCTTTTATTCAACCTTGTCAAAGAATACAACAAAAATGTACACTTCTTGGAATTCCTACTTCGAATGCTACATCTGAAAAGGTGATCGGTTTCTATGGTGCAGGTTATTTATCCTTGGATAACAAACTAGCATAATATTTTTAAAGGACTTTCTTAAGTAATGCTTTATATATGGGTGTTCTCGAATCGATTTTTCACCTCAATGCATTTGATTCAATGAATTTATTGAAAATCGTTATATTTGATCCGGATGTTTGAAGTACAATGAAGGAAATAACAAATTAGCATTGTCCTTTATAAGATATGTATATCCTCGATTTTTTAAGAAAACTTCTTTCTTTTGCTAATGCATACATCAACATACCTTATACGCCAGTCATCTTAACTCGAAAGGATATGCAACAGGTGGAGCAGCCGACTTTAAAAATATAGACTAGGATAATTTTAGTAGATCAGCAAGATCCTTTATAGTCCATTCAAAACGCGGGGGGGGGGGGTGTTCCAAAATAACACCGTTAAGAAAATCGAACCCTAAAGGTTTTTGGGGTCGCTGAGCACGAAAATCGAGGTCCCGCGGTCATAAAATTAGGGCGTCACCCCTAAAAATGCAAAAAAAAACCCTTTTAGGGGGTTTTCGCGATTATTTCAGTAATAATAAAAACTAATGCGATGAAATGCACTTTTTTTAATATTTATTTGCGAAGGTGGTTGATTTATACAAAATTAAGGCGAACTTAATGGTAAGGGGTACTCCTAAAGGGTTGAAACTACCCCTAAGTTGGTGAAAAATGGCAAAAATTGTAAAAAAAAAATTTTTTGAGTTTAAGCTTCAAATTCGATTGTGGGCGTACTGTCAGGCAAAAATAAATTATTTTCAACCCTTAAGGGGTTAAAACTACCCCTACAACCAAAGCCTTCTATATTTACAAGCCATGCTGTAGGTGTTAGTAGTATGTCGTTGTATGAAGTCCCAACTTCAATTCGTGAAATGTCAAAATCCCATTAAAAACAAGGGAAAAAAGTTTTCGTGCCGCGGAAAGTGATGTTACGAGAGAGGTTTTATTAAAAATAATAGTTTTTTAGTGCATGGCTTGTAAATGTAGAAGGCTTTGCCTACAACCCTTTAGGACTACCCCTTATCATAAAGTTCGCCTTAATTTAATACAAATCAACCACCATCGCAAATAAATATTAAAAAAGTGCATTTCAACGCATTAGTTTTCATTATTATTGAAATAATCGCGAAAACCCCCTAAAAAGGGGTGTTTTTTGCATTTAGGGTTTTTTGCCCATGTTTTAGGACCGCGGGACCTCGATTTTCGTGATCAGCGACCCCAAAAACGTTTAGGGTTCGATTTTCTTAACGGTGTTATTTTGGAACACCATAACGCGCGTTTTGAATGGACTATTATCCCTGATAAATTGTAGGGCTGTCTCCAGCGAGACCAGAGACCTAATTATTGCTTGGCGCCCCATTTTGATGGTGGTTTGCCATTTTGATCCAAAACCAATTGCGTTCGTGTATGGACAAAAATTTCATTTTGATTGCAAACTGGATCTGTGCGTGATTATTGTGAAACCATTCTGCAATTGGAATTGCAAATCAGTCGAATCGTATGCGGAGGGTCTTACGGCAGCAAATGTAACCCAGCGACAAGTTTCTTGAACGATGAATTTGGGGTGAATCTGCACAATTCATCCGAGTAATGACGATTGATTTTACTTGTGTTTGCTATTGGTTAATGTGCGTAGACCGACTTCATTTGAATTTTTACGAACTATTAACTGCGAGTTGTGCTTAACATATCGTGAACCGAGCCAAAGCTATATTTGATCCAGGGCTTATATTTGATCCAGGATGACATTTATTGGGATCATACACTTACGGAAGTTGTTATTTCGTCTACTGCGCATCAAATAAGATCACTTTTCGCCATCATCATTTCAACGTGAAACGTGATCCATCCACATCTAGCTCACTTCATTTATGGAACAAATACAAAGACAATATGGCTGGAAGATATTTGGCGTGCAACAGCGAATCCTGAACTGAAATTTAACGCAAAGATCAAAAACAAGGCGTTGATTTCTATAAGGGAATTGTGCCCGATAATGTCCGGCAACATATTGCAGGAATTAGGAATGGCAGCGCCGAATTGCCTAGAGCACGATGCATTGAATCGAAAATTTCAACGATCGGCAACATGATCGAGATGCTTTGAGTCAATCAACACAACCAAAGATCCAACTTTTAAACCAGCTGCAGAAAACCTTGTATGATACATTGATGATAACAGTCAACGACGGATATGGAAGAATACCTTGCGAAACTGGCAAAACATAATCATTTGGGATCAGTATGCGATGGCTCACAAATGGGCATGCAGAGACACTCGATCAAACGTTGAACGATTTGCGCAATAGTCAGGACCTCTTTGGAGGTAAGATTATTCTGCTGACGGGCGGTTTTCGGCAAAGTCATTACAAGATCAACAGCCGCTGATTAAATAAACTCTTGCTCGCTTAAAGTCATTATATTTGTGGAGATACGTGAAAACTCTAAAGCTAACAACGAATGTGAGAGTCGCGCTACAAAATGACGAATTGGCGAAAGTGTTTTCCACAAGGTTATCACATTGGCAATTGAAACAAGTTAAGCAAAAATATATTTCATTATTAAGGGAAGGTAAGAACTAATCGTGAGCCCAATTGAAAATCAGACTGAACTTTTTAGGCTCTTTTGTAAAATCATCAAGTACAATACAAGATCTATTTTTTCTACTGCTAACTCAAACTCTGAATTTTGGTCCAAATCTTTCCTGCCGAATGTTAATATCACATAATTCCACAATTTTCCTGAAAATATATCTGGTACAAAGAAAATGTTATTCAAAAACATATTTGAACTGGTACGTGGTTCCCATCAGACATTCTAAAACATCACTCATATACCCTTCAGGCATCAGCACTAATTACGAGTTAGCTAAAATCCGTTCGATAGTTGCCAAAATCCAGCCATATTGCTTGGCTCATTTAACCTGATCTGAATTTGCGATATTTTGTTTGTGCTGTATTTTTTTTTTTTTTGGTGTAAGTACTTCTGCTGATCTCTTTCATAGTGAATAATCGCACAAGTACAGAACGGGTTTGGCCGATGGCCAGCTGCCAAAAAATCTCAACTATTAAGAACATGACTCAACAACAGCGCTCATCGTCAACCGAGTGCAACTAGACGACAGATTGCGCCTTCAATTACGAAAATTTTCGAATTTCGCCTTTGTAGAAAAACAATCTAAAAAGAGTCTGGCTGCAGCCTTAATTACCGCCAGAAACAGCGACCATAATGACGAAATTTTCTAAATTTATTCACAAAATCCACCACAAAACAACAGCAGCGAAAAAAAAACGATATTATAAAATCACAAATGCCATTCAGAAAATATAAACTAAAATATTTTCGTTGCACAATGGGATTGCTGTGCGGCCAGTTGTTTCTGTTCGGTATTGAGTGGCTGGTCGTTATCTGATATCAGTTCGGCGGAAAAAGGTAAAAATTTGAATTGATTTGAAAGGTTAAATCTGGTCGAACTGATCTTAGCTAAAAGGAAACTGATATCATCAAGAAAAAAGAGACCGTGTGTCAAAGTCAAGGCAACTATGTGATTGGAATTTGAATCTCAAAGCGCTGTGATAGTGTTAATATCTCGAATTTTCAATGGACTGTAAGTCTCGTGACAACAAGTAGTTGTTAGCATCTTTAGGATTCTTTTGTCGAATCCCCATTGCCATGTCAGTAACATTTGGTATTGTTGTGAAGTTGATGCAGGAATATTTAGTCTGAGCATTGCGACGACTGTTAAACACAAACCTTGGTGGAAGGGATGAACATAAAGATCATGTAAGATAGATAGTGGAAAAGTCATTGGAGATAGAGGGAAATGAGAACTAGTTAGCAAATGAATGGTATTGTATCACTGATAAAAACGATACATACATTGGCCTTCATTTCAAAATCATGGGTAATATTATTGCGTGTTTCAGTCAAAATTACAGCATAGGTGTAGATGCGAGTTATCTTTCGATGAACAATGGACAAATTGGTACCTATCGCCAATAGAAATAATTTTTATCAACAGTAGTGTAGCCTTACATAAAAAATGAACATCGCTGACTGATCATGTATGTGCGATCACGTTCATAGTGTATCTCTATATTTTTTTCCTGATTTTGAAGCGCCCACATAGAATCCATAAACGCTTTTCGTAATTTGTCAAAAACTATATATTCTTCCTGCTATCAGTGAAACGATGGGGCAACCTAAGGTTTAGAGACTAAATGTTTGTCACTTACACTTATCTGGTGTAGTAGGATCGCGCCAAAAAATGAGACCACGGGCCTCACCAGGAAACGGTCATTGTCGAGATTGACGAAAGCGGTCGTTTGAGATAAAACTTGAGACTTTTCGCAACAAGCCATTTACTTACAGGTGACGCTAGATGTCAAACCTCTTTGGAACCATTATTTAGATAATCTGAAGAGCAGAACTTGATTTCTGTGGGCATGCCGAAGAGCATTTGGATCCACATAGAATATACAATTAAAGCCAACTGTATTAGATATACACCACCATAAAAGCAATGAGATTCAGATGAGGCAATCCCCGAGAAATTCCCAAACTCCCGTGATCATACTAGATAGGCTGTTCTATATTCTCACCAAGGCACTGCATTGTGGACTTGAAAGTATTCAGAAGCTTCAAAACAAAGATCGGTGTGGATGCCGCAGTCTAGGACAAAAGCTTTAGGTTTAGTAGACCCACAAGTTGGGCACCATAGCTGCTGTAGTTAAAGGTGCACCTATGAAAATTTAAGAAGTTGGGTTACCCTTGTGTGGATCGAGGCTATCAGATCTTTGAAAAAGCGGACAGCGTGCACGGACGGGGCTCTGACACTATTTTTATAAGTCCTAAACCCTCCTTTGCGGCGGTTGTTTATAAACATAAGTGGTAAATTAAGGTAAGATTAAGCAATAAATTGTATTATAGTAAACACTTCGTTATGAAAAAGACTTATAGGGAAATGAGCCCCATAGCCGAATACGGAGGTAAAGCAGCATTGTACGTGGTTAGTACTTAGTGGGGGACCGATTGGAAAAACGACACTCCCTCTTAAAGTGACGAAAAGGCAATTGTAAAACATGAAAAAAAAAAGCTTTTCGACACCACAACTTTTCAAATCTCCGCGCTATACATTGGAGGGTTTAGAATCAAGGATCAAGGGCGGTGACACCTATCGCTGATACAAGGAAATATGCCCAATCATAAAAGAAAAAGCTAAACTGGACCGCCCGGGAAGAGTAAGGTAGATGCGGATTTTTCTATTATAGCTACCCTCCGCGTCCCCTGATAGGAACTCTCATATGCAAGCAAGTGCACGAGTTTCAGATAGTGCCTCCGGAGTTTTAGTCATCCACGACCTCTGCAGTGAGCCAGGCGAGAAATATAGGGCTGCAGAATTACATAGACAAGTGGCAGAAGGTTATTTGTTTCAATGGATTAGTCGCTGTTATAAAAGTAATAAAATTTTGTTAAAGCTGCTGTATTTCTTCGGTGGCTCAATGATCACCAATAAGTGTGAGAGGTGAAAGTACGTACGTTCAGAGGCCGTTCACTGAACCGGAAGATAGGATGATTCAGGTGTTATTAGAATTGAAATGGATCTTCGTATTTGATACGTTGAATTGTGTTTCTTGCGCTTCCTATCCTTTAAGTCCCTGTTGATTGAATTGATCATGATTTCACGATCAGGCGCTTGTCCGTCATTATCAAAGCCAAAAATCAAAGGATTTGGAGAGGATAGACAGCAGGTCGTTAAAAAACTAAACGCGTGCTGGAATTGAACTCTTAGAAACAGTGACAGAGATGGTGTTGGATTTAAGTTCAACGCCATCCAATGCAACCCTCAATGAACGGTCAAAAGAACTCATAATCCAGTTCCTTGGAGGAAGTTCCATAATAATAGCTTGGAGTTTAGGCAAAAGACTGCTGAGCCATCATATATCAAAAGCCTTTTACTCGTAGATATCCAGGGTAAACAGACAAATTGGTTAAAATTGACAAACACACAAGAAGTTCGTCATTGGCTCTCTAAAGCCGTACTGGTCTGATATTTGGTTAAATTCAAGATTTCTATAAGCGTTCTCTTGATTATTTTCTCCATAATTTTGGATGGAATAGAAATGATTGCTATTGGGCGGTAGTTTTGTTGGAATCGCCCTTAATCACTGCCTCCCTAAGTTACCACCTGTGGATGATCGGGAAGACAGAAGATCCACTCTGTAGGCTGTTAGACTCTAAGAAAATAAGCTCAATGTTAATTGAATATGTTTAGGACATTATGCGGTCTCCACTAATCTTTTCCGTGATTGTCACCAACTAACTTCTACTTTTTGCTGTAGTATTAAATTTATGTTAATTCAAATTCAACTTCACGTTCATTTTTTTTTTATATGAAAAAACCAAGCTTAGGTGTAACCCTTTATACTACCAGTCCGTCATGTCGTTCAGTTCATGGTGCAATGTCTAGTAGTAAGCTTGGTTTGAAGAATAGAGGAGAATAGGAAAGGTTAGAGGGGGTCTGGAGGGTGTAGAAGAAAATGACGATGAACCTCACGTTTAAACTCTAAGGTGTTGTACGAGTTCGGAACTACTGACTGCGGGAGATTATTCCACAGTCGAGTTGTTCTATTCATAAACGAACTTCTAAACCGTATTGTGCGTGAACGAGGGGGCTCTAGGGTATGGGGGTGAGCCGAGCGGGCTAGTCTTGTGTTGCGGGAAAAGTATTGCCGTGCAGGCAGGAGGTCCTGAATTTCAGTGGAACAGTCGCCATGGTAATAGCGATAAAGTATGGAGAGGGCTGCTACATTTCTGCGGTGGCTTAAGGTGTCTATGGAGGTGCGAAAGGGGCCATCACCAATGAGTTTGAGGGCACGATTTTGCACCTTGTCGAGACAAGCCAAGGTGGTTTTTGGGGCGCCTGCCCAAATATGCGAGTTGTATTCGAGGCGCGGCCGAATGTAGGATTTGTATATTGTAACCAATGCGGCTGGCTGGAGGAGGAACTTGTATCTCTTGAGAAACCAAGGCATTGGGAGGCTTGTTTGGCGATTTGAAATATATGATCATTCCATCGCAGATGCTCCGTTAAAGTTACCCCTAGGATGTTGAGAGTTGAGTCAGCCGTTAGATTCTCTTTATCCACTGAGATAGGAGGAAGGTCGGTACAATTTTTGTTGGAGATCAGACAGTACTTCGTTTTTCGATTCGATATCCCGGTTGATCGAAGCCGACATCAGTTGACGGTGGTAAAGACAAGGTCTGGCACGTGCTTGTCTTATATTGTCGAAGGAGTAAGAGAAATTCAGAGTACCGTCATCGGCGAAGCAGTGAAGTGGGTTGGAGGGGATTGAGAGCAGATCATTAATGAAGATTAGAAAAAGTGCGGGTGAGAGAATTGACCCCTGGGGAACTCCGGCCGAAATGGCGTGGGGGTTGGATTCGACGCCATCCAATACTACCTTGATTGAACGGCCTGAAAGAAAGCTCTTAATCCAGTTCCTTAGAACTAAGTGTATACCAATAGCTTGGAGTTAATTCAACAGAGCTGGGTGCCATACTCTGTCAAAAGCCTTTGATATATCTAGAGCAACCAGACTAGACTCGCCAAAGCTGTGAATGCTTTGGTTGATACGCTCGGTTAAACACATATTATGACTTCGATATTTCTTCATATCGATTAACTGGCACCACTGTCTTAACACCATTAACGACCGTCAATGGTTAAATATTAGTAAAAATCTGACAAAAGTAATATTGCTTATCCTCCTTAGCAAAAAATTGTTAAATTTAAAATAAACACGTAATTTTATTTCACAACTTCAATCCAAATTCCAGAATAAACTTCTGCCATATAAACCGGAAATGTGCCCGAAAAAGCAGCCAAGAAGAAAAGCACGGACGAATACTAAACTAAAAACTACTCCGAAGTTTGTTTTTAAATTTTTAGGGTAACCATTTTTTTTACTTTTTAATAGAATTCGTAAAAGTTATTAACTTCAGGAATTTCCGAGAAATGTTTGATTAAAAAAGTGGCATGTGCCACTCGGCTCCCCAGTATTGAACTGTAATCGATCTGCACCATAAAAGTGATTCATCTAGTATGTATATTATTTTAAGCACATCAATCAGCAGCCCTTACGTCGGCGTCGTTAAAGTTCATTTTTTAGAACCCTACCAAAGCATAGATTTACACAGCAGAATTCCTGAAACATAAGCGCCAGAAATAGCACTTTCGCCCCAATAAAGTGTGACAAGCGAATCCCTGACTCACGGGCATTGGATGCCTCAAGAGGCTTCCAAATTTCATATTTGACACGAAATCCGAGATCGCTCCAAAAGCGAACACCTTTTCGCACTAATTCGAAAAAATCCATCAATTTTCGCGGCTTTGATCTTCCACATGGACCAGATCCGACCATCTCCCAGCTGGCGTTGACGGCCCCCTGACTCATCTCTCTAGCGCAGCTCTAGCTCGTGGGTGAACAGCCTATAAGCATCGCAGACAATTCGCCATGTCATCCCCAAAATCGGAGATAGTGAAGCCCTGCCAGCCAAAAGCCATGTGGTCATCACATTGGTGGTGGCTTACTGGTGTCTATCCATCCGCATTTGGCCAGTTTTTTCTGCGCGATCGGAGGAATCCGAGGAATCCTTCCGGCGGCCCTACTTTCTCCCGCGTCTGTCCGCTCGTAATTTATGAGCCGTTCATTCTGGACTATTAAGCCGGCAATTTATCAACAGCGGCGGGGCAGCGGCTCGACTGGGATTCAATGATTTATAAGCACAAAAAAATCACGTGACGGTATTTAGCCGGATTTAATTCCCCCCTTTTTGGGGTAAATTAGTCCATTTCGGGGGTCCTTATCGCAAGAGAATTAAGCATTATAGTCTCCATAAGGGGCTTTATTAATGAATAAACCAAAGGTAGTAAAGGTAAACGTTAGTACAAGGAGTTTTCGGGTTGAACTTGTAAGAAAATGAATTATTTATTGCGCTTTTGTGGGAAATATTTTTATGGGAAATTAAAACGAAAAAAATAAACAAAAATGCGGCACCTTTCCACACCTTTTTACACAGTGTCGTAACGGAAGAAAGGGTTGAAATTAATAAAAACTAAGGTAATGGTAATGGCTTTCAAAGAATGTAAGGCAACGAGCTACTGAAGGATAGGAAACGACTTATTTTATGTGCTTACAAGGATATTTTTTGAATATATCCGTTCGCCCAAAAACACGTTTTTGTGTGCCCGATACCTGACAAAGTTTTGGCTTAATTATCATTAATTTTGCATTGAAGGAGTTCTGCTGGAATTGGAACAAGTGATAGTCTGACAATGCTTTATCTGGACTACAAACTGAAACGTTCCAACCAAAAATTCGCAATTTTGAATGGATTATCGTGACAGTCCGGATGGAGCACAAAACCTTATCTTTCATTCAATTCAGGCCGTTTTTGTTCAACTGCCTGGCGTAATCTCTCTCTAGTTGCGCACAACAATCCTGACATCGCAAGCGGCTGTAACGGCTCATCAAACTTGGTCCACAGTTTGTCGTACGTGAACCAATTTTCATCAGCGGTTATGAGACACTTCAGATTTTTTTATGTGGCAGATTTAAGCTCAGAAATCTTTGTACTATCAGTCTGTCATGGCGTTGGTTACTTAATGGCGATACGCATAGTAGTAAGCTTGGTACGGGCATAGAATAGATTAGGTTAGGTTATGAGCAACAGGGAGTATGTTGATGATTTGGATGGTGTAGAAGATCAACATACTGACTGAAATTCCTACGGTCGCTGAGAAATGGGTCGATTTCATTGCGTTTTAGCAGCGCATTTCAAATGTTAATTGGATAGTTAAATGCTATAAGTTTGATGAGTGTCACTGACTATAGCAGAACGAAACTTTTAGAAAATGCCAGATCTTTTATGATATGATATCAGACGTACTTGGTTGGTTTGTCGCTGAAAGTGAAACAATTTAACGAAATTTTCAGCAACCTGTCAATCTGTCATTTTCAGAAAATTGAACTAAAAAATACAATATATTAATCTTAGCACTTGATTATCTTTACAGATTTACAAAAATCGACGAGAGTGAAGTGCACTTCAGCTTCAGCTTATTATCAACTAATGTTTAACGGAAAAGGGAGAACGTTATCGAAAATATCACGAGGCGAGAAGCAACTCACTCAATCCTAGGCAGAAGTCGCAATGATCAGTATGGACTAGATAGGCTGTGTAACGATATGATAAGCAGAAGTTATTGTTTCACAGACATTAAACACAACGATGAAAAAAATTAGGTTTTTGGAACCAAACTACACTCCGCGACATAATGATAGACGCACATGCTATTTTTGAAGTAAAACTTCTTTAGGGACGTTTGCTTAAAAAAATTTACATGAGAGTGAATCAATTTCATTCATGTAACGCTCTCACACATGAAAAATCGTCAGAACTTTCGTATAACGATGGGAAAGGGTACAAGAGACGAAGAAACTCGGGGCTGTGTATGCAACAGCTAAAATACACTCTGCCTTACTGCATAGATTTTCTGGCATGTTAGCTACGTTGTCGCCCGGACTTTGCTTTATCTCATTATAGGAATACAAATTCACCATTCTGTAGAGGTGAATTATTTCAGATTTTTCTTGTGGTTTGGTCACTCACTGGCCGGGCTGACATGTTGGAAGCGGCATATACGAGAAGAATTTTCGGCGGTGGTTTGGGTGCTTAGAATACCAAAAGGGAGTGGTGAATTAAATGTGTGAGGTGCTGTTGTTTAAAATTGGCACCCACTTCCCCTTTGGTGAGAAGTGCTGGACCTTTCCCCTTTTAAATTACAATTTTTTAAACTTGCACAAATCGACGAATCGTTTATGTCAAAACATTACAATGTTGTGAAAACCGTTCCTGATAATGTTTTTTGAGTCGCTGATTACGAAAATCGGGGTCCCACAGTCTTAAAATATGGATGTCACCTTTAAATATGCTTAAAAATTCCCCTTTCTAAGTGTTTTCGCGATAATTTTAATTATAATCAAAAACAATCTAATAAAATACATTTTTTGCAACATTTATATTCAAAAGTGGTTGATTTATAACAAAGAAAATTTTATGATAAGGGATAATAGTAAAGGGCTGAAACTATCCCTACATCGACTAAAAATGCAAAGGTTTGTAAAAAATGTTTTTTCAACTTTATGCTTCGAATTCGGTTTAGTCAGCCAAAATAAATTATGTTCAACTACGCATAGAAAGAAGAATTTGAAAAAAGGTTGATTGCATATCTTTTTGCTCCCTTTAAAATTAATTGGCTCCCTAAAAGATTGTATGGGACGAAGTAATCAGGTAATTGGCTAGGTGGCCATAAAGGGTGCCAATACCATACTCAAGTAGACTGGCTCCCGTTCGTGAAAGTAAAGCGGCTCGCGTAGGTAAAGCTTCATTGTATGTGGTTGGCGGACTGCTTGGTAAAACAATACTTGGGTTTGGAATAGTTTATGCCGATGCGGATGCAATTATAAATGATCATGAATGTAGCGGGAGCGGAGCATGCATACAGCTGGTGACATATCCAAGCGTGCATGCGTTCAATTCGTTGATAAATAATATAGAAGTTTGTGTATTCAAATGCGGCCTGACGGAATGTTCCATGAATGGAATGCATGCCACGCAAAGGTCGCACTACTTTTAACTTTTTCTGTAATGCCGCATTCGAAATAGCACACACAAGTATGCATAACAAACACATGCACCTTGCATGCACTCGTTACTTAGATTTTCGGGCTATGTGTGAAAGCCGGGACGGAAAAAAACCATGCAATTTTATGAACCTCTGAATGTAATGCATGTACGCTTGCATATGTCAGCAGCTTACTTCCATGAGGCGAATGTTTAGATTTTCGTGCCTGTGGCGGAGTATCCATGCCTGTGGCGGAAGCGTGCATACCCGTGTGGGATGCGCACTTATATGCTATACGTACTAGGTGCACCGCGTGTATGCTTTTAAGAAAATTAGCCAATAAAAATTATTTTTACGCGGTTACTTTTATGTTTTAATGTAAATAGGAATTCATAAATATTGATATTTTCAAATAGAATTTGTATCAAGTCCGTCAGTAGATTCGTCACTATTCTTCCTGCATCTGTCGTTGGCCTGAATTTTCTCAAGCGTACTATAGATCCCACAGACTTTCCACTATATCTATTGCATATTACTAGCCGTTGGGCACAAAAGTTTTACTTCTAAAGTGTGGTCCTAAGCACACTCATATATTTTTTTTTTTCTTTTTTTTTTTTTTCAAATCGGTCCATCGGGTTTAATATTATAAAATAACTTCGACTGAGGATCTGGTAACGCATATGCAAGGTTATTAAAAGAATTTTGCTGACGTCGTAGTATTTTCCAGGATTTTTTTAAAAAAAACAACACTTTGCTGCGACACTGTGATAGGCGCAGTTGAATTGAAGCATTGTTGAATTACGCATTAATTAATTTTTCCTTCTGGTTAATAGTGAGAACACCGAGCTTAACTGTTTTTTGTTAGTTTTTGGTAATTCTGCATAAATTTAAAGGAAGTGTATAAAGATGGGTAGAAAAAAATGGCTCAGTGATGAGGAAAAGGGAAAGATTAGTGCGTGGCATGAAGAAGGTCGCAGCAATAGAGAAATTGGAAGGAAAATTGGTCGCAGTGAACACGTCATAAGAAATTTCCTACGGAATCCTAAAAGCTATGGCACCAAAAGGTCAAAAGGCCGTCCAAGGGTCATCTCTGAGAGGGGCCGAAGGGCTATTTTGCGAATTGCGTCTAATTCTACAGCTACTGCTAGAGAAATCGCAGCAAAGGCAGGTGTAAAAGCCCATGTGCGAACTGTACAAAGAGTTTTGAAAGGTTGCAAGACTCTGCAACGCAAGAAGATGCAAAGAAAGCCTGTACTTACACCCAAGCATGTAACGGCCAGATTAGATTTTGCAAGAACACACATATCGTGGACCAATGAATGGAAAAACGTTGTGTTTTCCGACGAAAAAAAATTTAATTTGGATGCCCCCGACGGGTTTCGGTACTACTACCATGATCTTCGAAAGGAGGAGAAAATACTATCCAGGCGACAAATGGGCGGTGGATCCGTAATGATCTGGGCAGCAATATCATTCAATGGAAGAAGTCATATGTGTTTCATGCCTTCCAGAATGAATGCAAATGTGTATGTCGATTTGTTGGAAGAAGAAATTTCATGCTTTGACGACATCAATGAAAGCCAGTTGATTTTTCAACAAGACAACTCTCCAGTCCATACGGCTAAATTAATACAACAATGGTTTTCTTCAAAGAAAATAGCTTTGCTCAAATGGCCTTCACGTTCTCCGGACCTCAATATTATTGAGAATGTATGGGGCGTGTTATCCAGGAACGTTTACAAAGATGGCAGAACATTCCAATCAACAGATGACCTTAAACGAGCAATATCAGCTGAGTGGGAAAGACTTCCCCAGAATTATATCCAAAATTTGTACAATATGTTGCCAAATAGAATTTTTGAATTAGTAAGAGTTAATGGAAAATATACTCATTATTAATAAAGTTTTATAATTACAATTAAATCTCGTTTTTTTCCTTTGCGTCTATCATAATGTCGCACTAAAATTCTAATTTTCACATTTGTTTTAAATTAACCTATAGTGTTGTATCTTTTAAGCAATTTTTTTTGTAAAATTTTAGCGGGCAGTTGTTAAAGATTCCTCTATAATTATTAAACTAAAACTCTAAAAAAACTATACCGAAAAACTATAAAAGTTTAAGTGCGCCTATCATTATGTCGCGGAGTGTATATGCGATGCGTCTGAGGCATTGTCTTCCAAAATCGATTGTATCGACCCAGACGATTTTTGCATTTTTTGCAACCTTATTGGCATGGAACAGTACAGAGAGCGATGGCCGCACCAGGCGTGGGAGTTCTACCAAAGAGTCCGCAATATGACGCAATTCACACCACGTTTCACATACTGCAAGGACAAAGAAGGGAATCTGATCACTGATCCTAAAGGCATCTTGGAGCGATGGGAAGAGCACTTTCATGAATTGCTAAATGGCGAGCTAACTAAGGATTCGGAGGCTCCACCAATATCTGATTATAATGGTATGCTGCCGCCACCACATAGAAGAAGTTAGCAGAGCCGTCAGCCGGATCAAAAACAACAAGGCCTCGGGTGCAGACAGCATCGCAGCGGAGCTTGTTAAATATGGAAGGCCTACATTGCACCAAGCGATCCATGAATTAATTGTGCAAGTATGGGAGCACGTAGTGATGCCAGAAGACTGGAGAAAAGGCATCCTCTGCCCGGTACATAAAAAAGGAGATATCACAGGGTGCACTAATTATCGCGGTATAACGTTGTTGACTACCGTGCATAAAATACTCTCCGCTATCCTACAAAACAGGATGGCCCCATACGCCAACCTAGTGAACAGTATGAACAACCCCACGAAATAGCTTCAAATCATCCGCTTACAGTAAGCATTATGAAAAAGAGATACTGTTAACAATGTCATTGATAAAGAGAATAAACAACAATGGCCCAAGATGACTGCCGTGAGGCACCCCGAATCTTGCTATGATTGTACGTGAGATTGATCCATTTACTTTTACGCTGATTTTTCTGTCTTTTTTTTCAGCCGATTATCATGAAATTTGAAAATACAATTAGATTTGATAATGCCTCGATAATTGGAAATCGACGATTTAATGCCCGATTTAAATATTGGGCAAAGAAATGCCTCTTTCCAAAGCCAAACCAAAGAGGTTTAGCGAGGCTATTGGAAAAATTTCTGAGGACCAGTGGAGGGATCTAATTAGGACCTGCACTTTTATTCACGTCCAGGGTATTTAAAGCTGTCAAACCTCAACATTATCGAACGACAGTTGCCCTATATTTACAAAAGATTAAAAATCCAAGTTACAAGTAGATTCCCTATCAGTAGAGCGTTTATTTTCCAGGCACATTATATTAGGATGATATGAGCAGGACTTTTTCTTATGGATGAAACTCCAGAAGCTACGAAAATCGTTTTTAAGATATGTTTCAATTAACCATAAATATTGTCGGTAAAAGAGCCTTGGAAGAAACTCATATTGAGATCTAAGTAGTTTAAATCTTTGCAAGTTTAAACCAGAGTTTAGACATCGATATTTCTTATGGGCGTCATTTCTTGCATTTCTGAGGCTTATATGGTTGCAATTATTCTCATATTTTACTTTTTATAATTATTAATATTTTAAAAACAATATAAAAAGCGAGATTTTTATTAATTTAATAAACTAAAAATGTTTTAAAATCATTCGAAATTCATTTATTCTAAAAAACGATCTTGCAGCACCATCTGACAGCACTAAATTCACACTGCTTCTAATGCCATCTCTTAGAAATTTAATAAAAAAAACGATCCGAAAATCTAAGATAAAACTTTCAGATCCTTTTCATCAAACAACAACAACAAAAAACTTACACGACAGCATCCTTCGCCATCTGTATGCATCTAGCGGAACCCATCAAAGCTTTAATCCTCACAAACTGTGATCACTTATTGAAAGAAGCTTTCTTCTCTCTATTCACGCACAAAGCTGCCGCCAGGTATCAGCACACCTCGCAATATTTTCAAAACAAAACCAATTTATTTTGAGTTTTCGGAACGCCGAGCACAGCACCATCACCACACGCAGAAAAACGCGGTTGCAACCGTTTTAAAAAATTTAATTCTATTTAAAAATTGATGCAAAAATAACCACTCGAAGGAGAAAAACTATTTAGAAACTTTTCCTTTTGATTTTCAGCATTTTTTTTTTCTTTCTACAGCAAACAAATTCACGCCACAGCAGACAAAGCCGCAGAAACAATTAAAAACTATTTTTGAATTTCTCTTATTGTTGTTGCAAATTTTGGCACTATTTTGAGCACTAAATTTTTATATGGTATTAAACAACGTTGGAATATCAGGATTCAACAACGCCCTTTTGGAGGAGAATTAATTATAAACAAACAAAAATAATAATAAGAATCTAATTGAACAAGACTTGTGTGTGTATGTGTGTACTAGAATTGATGATTAAATTAAAATAATTTTTTTTCGCGTTAATATAAATAAACGAGTATAAATAAAATTTCTGGTAAATACGGCACTCTGCACCTCTTTGGTCGATTTGGTGTACATCACTGAGAAACAGCATACAAAAAGCGATTTTATTCGATTTTTGGTATTTTTAGGCGATTTTCAAGATTTTCATAAATAGATGGCGGATGCCGCCCCGTGTGAGCGGCCCAACCCAGAGGACGAGAAAGATAACCGCCGCCCGTTCTGCAGGAGGACACCACAATAATATCCGTATACGCTTCGAATGTTTCCCGTTTAGCTTTCTCTTTTAAATAAACCAATTGTATTCATAGCAATTGTGACTATTGGATTATTTTTGTAAATGTTTATTAATAAATAATTGAGATTTTTTTCTCAGAATTTTTTAGTGTAATGGGAAGCCACAGCACAACATCTGTGCAGGTGGTTGACGGGAGGGGGATCCATTTTTAAACAAGAAAAAAAAACGAAAACACAAATTATCTTAAAGAAAAATTCCTTCGGGCTTTTTTTAAAATATAAAGTTAAAGCTAATTTAATTTCATTCATTTTTATATAACACGGCAAAAAAAGTAAACAACTAATACGTAAGTCGACGACGAGACAAGAAGCGATGGACCATAGAATATACCAAAAGTAAGAACCCGAAAATTCACTCTTAATAATCATCCGCAAACCTAATCAATATTAGTAAAAGACGATAATCACCATGTTTCTCTTTAATACAAAATAACCTAATCCGACTCTTAATATCGAGTTATTAACTAAACCCCACTAAGGCCTACTTCCAAAGTTTTATAGTGAAAAATCATTTCAACCTGATAATTTGGTTTACGAAGGTTTGTGTCTTTGGGTAAACGAAGAATCACTTGACATTTGTGTTCATTTCAGTTCTTCTCGATCAGCAGCCAATTGATCAATCAGGCAGCGTGGCTCGCTGGATGGAGAAGACATTGGGGCATAGAAGCTCCATCTGACCACATTACATTGATCACCGCGACTATCCAGGTGACCCTAGTGGAATTCGACATCCACAATGGTTTTAGTTAGTGGAGACTGCATATGCTACAAACTAGAATCATGAACTGCAGCTTAGGCAACAAGAGAGTTGTAAAGACGAAGTGAGGTGAAATTATGGAGGTGTTAGCGAGTGGCCCAAGATTTGGGGGCTATCAGTGAAAATGGAAAAGTAGAACTGATAGTTTTCATCGTAAAAAAAACGTGATTTCAGTCTATTTGCAATAATTGGTGGTTGTGTGCTGAGCCTATCCCGATCAGCTATGTATTTACATCTTATTCTGGACCCACCAAAGGTGGCTCAGATGCGATCGAATTCACGTATGGTCCTACCCCTACTCCGAGATTAAAGCTTGGCCTTGAAGCGCTGGTCTGACGCTTACTGAATACAGAACTGAAGCTGTGGTGATCAGCAAACAGAGAAAGCCAATGTTCATATGGATCACACTATGTGAACAGATCAATCAGTAGCAGCCCGACCTAAGGTATTTGGTACTGATAATCTACCGAAGGATAAAGTTGAAAGCACGCTTGGAGGGCATACCAGAAACATTTCTAACGATGCGACTTGCGTGGTAACGTGGATGAATGCCATACAGATACTGGCGAGAAAAGGCATGCGTTTTTATTATCAGAAGACGTACTACGCCAATTAAGGGTCTGCAGACCCACAGACATATCCCAAACGGGGCGAGATGGGTTATGAAGAAGCTTAGCGAAGTGGGTTATCACTTTACGCAGTTCTTGATTGAACATGGAAGGAACTAGGAATAAGTTATGGTTGAGAATGTGTCAGATTCGGTTAATATAGGGCGGGACTACGGACAATGGTCGAGACGCTACTTACATCGAAAAAAAAAGCATATGATGAGGAATAAGTATGGCTGGAGGAATGAAGAAGAGATGCAGAAAGCCGCCATACAAGTAGTTGAGGCTGCAGCCGAAGGAGAAAAAGCAAAGAAACGCCAGGAGTATTAGCCGCTAGATCCATCGCTTCCGCCACAGCCATGAAAATCTAAAAATATACCAGGCAGAGGTATGCACGCCTCTGTTCCTGATATGATGGTATATTCGTAGTCGACTATTCCAAACGCGAATATCGTTTTCCCAAGTGGTCCCCCAGCTAAGTATTAGTCGCGTGCAATGCCGCTTGACTTACGCAATCGAACGACTTATGGTCACCAAGATAATTGTCCGTTTTCTTCGTACTATACAATTTTTGTTACCCTTAGTACATCTATCCCAAGAGCATGATTATTTTATGCTCAGCAGCATACCTCCCCTATGACTCCAGGGACCCATCACCATCCCAAGAACTCAAGGATATCGTGGGTCACTCGAAGAGAAGCGGTGAGGTGAACGCCCATCATGATGCCTGGGCAATAGAGGAGTGAAAAGGAGGGGTGAATACCTTTTCGATTACCTCCTCGATAACCTGTACATATTAAATCGTGACACGGACCCTACCTTCGACAATGGTAGGAGAGTGAGATTATAGAAATCACGCTGCCCATTTACGTAAAAGACTAGGTGGTCTCAGATGAGCCATCGTGCTGAGACCATAGACACATTCACTTTATGGTTGGTGAGTCTTTGGAAAGAGTGAGGGCATATAGGAATCCTAGATATACGAACTGGACAGACTATCGGTGCGAGCTCAGTAGCGTATTGAAGGGTTCCATGCATTCAATCAAATCTACAATGGATGTAGAACTATCCGCGGACTTCCTTACGGAGGCCGTTACTGCTGCTTACAACAATAACTGCCCCGTTCTGATAAGATAAGAAAACTTCATGGTCGAACAACGAGCTCTCCAGAGGCAGAGTTGAGATCCGCTACGAGGAAGCTATTTAACACAGCTAAGAGGAGCGGCAACTGGGAGAGTTATAAAAGCTCGCTGATAGCTGGAGGAATTTCTGCAAAATCCACAAAGCTTTAATAAAGGCTTATCTCTCGGATCTATTAGGAGAACCGATGGCTCTTTCTCACAGCCTAGGGAAGAACCCGTATATTGCTCCAGGCACACTTAGCAGGCGCAATCATTTATTCGAACTATGACTGCTCTATGCTGGGGCACTCGCAAATGGTCTCTCATGTTAAAGGCTCTGGAGAGTACTATAGTGAAAGGTTGTCTACAGGGAGGAGTTTTATCTTCACTTCTGCGGTGCCTTGTTGTAGAAATAATGTCCTCATGAGGCCAGGTGTAATTGTCAATTACGCAGTGTAGGAACATTTATTATTTCTTTTGCGACAGTAAAAAATCCAACTTAAACAGAGCCGTGGTGAGATTGATTACGCGAATTGGAGAGACATTTCTTACATTTTTTGAGAGAGGGATGTTTTGTACTGGAGAGACATTTCTTACATTTCTTGAAGGAGTGAAGTTTTGTACTGGATAAACGTTTCTTACATTTTCTTAGGGAATGAAGTTTTGTACTAGGGCAACATTTCGTACTTCTTTTGCGGCAGTAAAATTTCAAACTAGAAATTAGGGGAGGTGGGATTGCAAAATATAAATATATGTACATTGTGGAGGCATAGATTTCTTACTTACTCTATAGCAGTTTAATGCATATTAGAATCTACCTCGTGAAAAAAGGTCTTAATTGGAATTTATGTTTTCTTTTTTTTTTTAATTTTCTTGTTTTTGGCATTTTGGCATTACAATAGCACCTCGCCTCATTTGAAGTGTGATATTGTACTGGCTCAGAATAGAAAAGAGGCACCACTTACAAACTCCTTTTTTAATCGTGTTCTACGCAACAACACCCTCCATACTCTTATCAATCTCATATGCTCTATTCCTTCCTTTGATCCAAGCTTCCTCCGCTTACCAGGCATTGCACAATGGCGTGGCGGACTGGTAGAAGAAAAGATGGACTTTCACATAAAAAAGGGTAATTGAAGAAAGCAAACTACCACAAGGAGAGACAGATATTATTGTCCAGCATGACAAGATCAGACGACTAATCTAGTTACCACAAACTTAGACCACTTGGCTAATGGATGTTTTCATCCATACAAACAGAATATGTGAGGCACTATTTGATCCAAGACTTTATAATGTAATCGCTGATCTGGTTCTTAAATTAAACATAGCCCAGAGAAAACAATCTTTAATTTCCAAACTAAATAAGCTACAATTCCAAATGTATTAAACCAAAATCCGATATTCTGCTTTAAAAAAATCACCAATATCGTAAGTTACTACATACTAGTATATTATATGATAAGGTAATACTATAACAGATCAAACCCTCCAATAATAGCAGCAACTCGATCACATTTAAGAATAATTATGATATTATTTCAGTGTATTTTTAGTGTATGACTTTGAATATAAAGAAAAGAAATTGTTAAACGAAATCTGTGCGCCGGTCTGTGCTATTTCCGTAAAATAAACATTTCCAAATAATAATAATAATAGCACAAAAAAAACAATAATAAAAAATTATTAATTCCTTAATTAATTGATCATGATCATTAAACATCTCAAAATTAATAGAGCCTATTTCCATTTTTGCAACAACAAATAAAAAAAAACGAAAAATCATAAATAAAATCAAAAATAAATTCCACTGTGCAAATTCACAAATTAATCATATCCACATAAACATTTTAATTAACCATAAAATTTAACATCACTTAGATCTCATCATGTTTTTATCTTGTGTCATCTCTTGTTTACATGATCACGGCGCGTTCGCGATACGCTCCAGGACGGTCAACTCGGACGGGCGGTAAATATTCAAAACGATCTCATCAATAGCCCGACTTAGATCGAAGCGACCGATCGCGTAAAGATTGACAAACAACAATGTCCGAGACCGATCGTGTATCGTCATATCTATATGATACAGGCATTGTTTAAAAATCAGATGTTTTCGTTTTTGTTTTGATCGTTATTTAAAAAAAAAAACAAAAAAGGTTTCCGACCGATAATAGCACGATCCAAAAAATCTCTTTAGATATACCTTAAAAAATTTCAGTGAGATCGGCTAGAGCGTCCGATCTATAGCTCAAACTCTACGGATTGCTGTCCAATAGCGGTGGCGGCATCGGTGGCAGGCAGCATTTACCACGAGCCCAAAAATAAAAAAGAGTTTTATTTTTGAGTATCGCCTCTAAACATAATGAAAATATTCAAACGGTTCTCAGCAACTACTCCACTACACACCTTTCGAGACTCGGTCGTATCGGGAAACTATGTAGCCGAATCGGGTGGATGATCGTGTCAAGGAGTCCTCTATACACACAGTCGCTTTCCATCGTCTCTGATTCGTCTGTCGGTTGGGTTTTTGTTTAAATTTAAAATACACAAAAATACAAAATTTCTATAAACGTATCATTGGACTCAATAATTCGTCGACTATAAATAAAAAGAGTTTTCCCCCTTTAACATCCCGAAATAGCGAATTGTGTATATGGCAAAATAAAGCACCACCACCACACAAGCCATTTTCCCCGAGGATCATTATGCATCTTATAGGATCCATTGCGATTTGTATGCATATCCGTGCATCCCATCCCATATGCATATCATCGGATATTAGCACTTATGATCCCCGTTTACAGACAGGAGACAGGACATTGGTGAATATCATCACAGTTGAGCCTAATTTTGGTATCATCATTACAGGAATGAGAATGATATTTTAGTTCTTTACCAGCTGGTTTTGAAATGCTTTCTTCTGGCGGTATTGAGAGATTGGGATTGGGTTTTTCATTAATCACTAAATATAGATTTCCTATAAATAAAATTTTTCGCAGTTGAAGACAACCGTGAGCAAAGAGAAATTCACTTACGTTCAACTGAAAATAATTCTATTCTTCAGCAGACTCTGATTGATATATTTTCTTCTTTTTATTTTACACAATTTTCATATGCAGCTCTTTTTTGATATCATCACAAAAATTTACCACCAAAAATTGTTGCAGATTCTGTTTAAAATAGCGCCAGTTTTGAGGCTGCAAAAAAACATTTTCACAATTATTTACAATTGCGAGATAGTCGTCGTGCGAATTGCTAAAACTCGGAGTTTTTGGGTAATGATTGAGAGATTTGCAACACCATCCTGTGTGCATGAACGTCTACACAACTCTCAACCATTCAGTAACTTCCAAACTATTTTCTGAAAGACTTCTTTTTTCTGCTAAATGTTATAAAACAAAATTTTCCATTGTGGCAAGTACACATGAAAGCCGGGGTCTGTAGCATACGAAATAATGCATCCAACTACCAGCATTCGGGTTCGATTCGCCTCAGCGACATGGTCCTTCGTCTTATCACTGCTACCACTTAGTTAACATACGTTCTAATTTGTCTTCCGTTCTTACAGACATTACTAATCCATTCTTTTATCTTGGTTCAGTCCTCCACGAGAAACACCACAACGAAATCTGAATTTTACAATAAACTTTTTCCAATAAACTTGGATTAAAGATTCATTATGACGAAGACTACAAAATGAAACATACAGCATGGGGTTTAAGACTAATTTCACCCGAAAAAGGGAATGAACTGCTAGCCAGCTACTCAAGCAGGTTCAACATCTGATCAAAACTTGTCAATAAGCGCAACAGTCGTCAGGAAAAGTAAGCAGAATAAGATCTTTTCAGAGAAAATGGAGATCAATTGTGAAATCAAATATTCGGCTGAAATCACAAAACTATTGAAGAAAAAGATACAAATTAAAAGTCACAAACAGAAATGCTTTGGCAACTATTTGAACAGAATGGGTCCAGAAACGGATTAAGATCACTAATTGTGGAAAGAAACAAGAAAATTTAAATGACCGTTAGCTAGAGTAAGTAAGATGGTTTTCGAAAAAAGGAATGAGAAAACTGAATTCTTTGCCCAACATTTTACAACAGTCTTCCTTCTTCATGCCATACAACTCAATATTGACATAGATACTTATCAACCAAATCGTGTCCTTAAAAAGAACACACCAATGAAGATCACCGAAGTGATCGACAGAAATTTTAACCCAAAAAAAGCAGCAGGAATCGATGGAATATCACCTGATCTATTCAATCATTATGACATACGTAATGCCAGCCAAAATCTTTTATAACGGCCAAAATAACTATACTGAAGAAACCAGACAAATCTGATAAAAGCGTATAACAACATATACGAGTAGATCAATCTCATTACGCATGCGCATTTCTAAACTGTTTGAGAAATTGCTACTAAAACGTTTAAAGCCGTTAGTTCCTGAGGCTCAATTTGGATCCGTGAATAACCACTCCACAATAGATCAAATGCATCGAATGACTATTGTTGTAAAGCAATCTTTAGAAGAAAATACTAAAGTCATTTATCTCTGATCGCAACTTCAGGGTTATCCATGTAGAAGCGGGTTGGGAAATGTGTTGGGATCCTTTTTTTTCTGTGTGAGGTATTGGGTCCAAAGGTACTGCGGCCATTAATTTGGCCTATTGTATTACAACACATATACCAGGCCAAACCGCTTGAACAAGTTCAGCAGTCTACCTAATGGCATATCGCTTAGACTTGAGTGGGGACTCCTCAAACAAAGAAACCCTGCTCCTCGATATTGTGGGGCACTCACAGAGAACGTAAAGGGGAGATTCATCCTCTTCCAGGTAAGACTATATGTGGGGTCCTCCGTCGTTCTTATCCTCCATAAGTGGTAATTTAGAGCACAGTGTCCTGACCGGTAATCAAGCCAACAAGTGTCCTGACATCATTCCTACTGTGCCCTAACAAAGGAAGGAACCACTTAGAGTTGGCCAGTCCAGGCGCGGTGACCCGGGACCCAGACAAGGGTAACTTGATTGAGAACGCCCAACTCATCGTGAGTACGTTGGCAGTCCCAAACTAATTTCGACTTGGTCCTAACCCCACGTCTACACGAGCGTTTTTTAATCGCTTAAGATATTTCATATGCATGCGTTTTTTTCTGGTTGCTGGGAAAAATAAACGCATAAGTTTTCATTTGTAAAATGGCTTTGAGCAGAAAACAATATGTGGCGATTCTGGCTATCAATGCCATACCCATACGTGAAATCGAAAAAAAGGAAATGCTTTACTCAATCAATGCACTTGCAAATCTAAAAACTTCAATTCAAAATAAAACAAGTTGGAATGTTAAGTTTCATCACTCCCAACTCCAGATTTCTTGCTTCCATCAATTTTTCTTTTTTCCTCCACATACGAATTCCGTAAATTTCTAATTTTTTTTTAATGACATCTATGTTTGCATTAAATTCTTTAGAAATATTTATCCAAGCATTATTTTTTATATGCGTGTGTTTAAATATTTTATTTCCAGCATTCCAGAGGCATTCGTTTTGCTTATATAAATTAATTAGTTTTATTACACTTTTTTGGTTCCATTTTAAATCAGCCATTTCTAAGAGCAAATGTCAAAATTATCGCATACGTTTTATCTTATGAGTTCTCGTATGAGTTTGCTCTCATGCGTTTTTTAATCGCAGCAATCGGATGTTTTGATTGGCTACATTCAAAACTTATGCAATAAAAAACGCAGGTGTAGACCCCGGGTAAGGGACATTATCGCTCTAATTTCCGCCCTTCTTAAGTTCCCATGAGTGCATGACAGAAAAGCGTACACCTGTGCTTGAAAGATAGTTGCTGGGGTGCCTAGGCTGATCGCCCTGCTGAATCTGGGGCTTTCACTCCAGATTCTGGTGCCCAAACCTGTATCTTTTATGGAGCCAGCCGTGTACCATACTAGTCCAGCACAGAAGGCTGTTCAAATTTTTAGATTCTAAAGGGCAGGCAGTCCGATAGCACCCCCGCTTCCGGAATCTCTTCTATGGTGTTGATTATAATAGAATGTCCTCGCCCAAGACCAGCGGTGAACACTCGCTTTCATCCGCAGCGCCGCGTTTACGGTGGACTTCTTTACCTCAAGGTGGAGGAGTACCAGATTGAGGACAGTCTCCAGCGCTGCCGTAGGGGAGTGCGGATGGCCTCAGTGATGGAGAGGCAGGCCATTCTTTGAATAATGCTTAAATTGGCTATGAAACCCTTAAGCGTTGTTCTGCGCCACCAAACTAAAGCTCCATAAGTTACCATGGGCCTAAAGATGGTGGTGTATATCCAATACATGGTTTTCGGTGGCAAGCCCCATGTGGACACAAGCTCTCCGCAAGCCCACAGGAATCTGCGTGTTCTGCCCATCAGAGTGTCCATGTGCTGGTTCCAGTTGAGCTTGGCATCTAGTGTCACTCTTAAATATTTGGCTTGTTGTGAAAAGCCTATAGTTCTGCCTGCGAGTGTAGGTTCCAAAAGTCCTGGTAGTGATCGTTTCCGGGTGAAAGGAACCAGAATCGTTTTGTCGGGATTTACTTTTAGTCGTACGCTCTCGCACCAGCTAGATACCAGATCTAGTGCCTGCTGCAGGGCCTTGACATGGCTCCTTCAGGTTCTCCTGTAACTACTATGACGACATCACCAGCGTAACCTTGGGCGAAAAAGTTTCGGGCGTTGAAAAAGGCCGCAGCACTAGCAGTTCATCTACAACAAGGCATCAGAGAAGTGGAGATAAAACTCCTCCCTGTGGACAACCTTTTGTTATAGTGCCCGCCAGAGACCTCTCAACATGAGAGACCATTTCTAGGCGAGTTCTCAGCATAGAGTCAATCCAGTTGCAGAAAATGCTACTGAGACTACGTCTACTTAGAGCCCCAGCTATAGTATCAAAGGATGTATTGTCGAACGCTCCCTCGATATCGAGGAAGGCCGTCAGGGCCTACTTTGGTTAGAGCTGCGCATTCCAGTCTGAGCCCCCGATTGTACAGTACTCTCTCAGTAGACTTGCCGCCTGGTACGCATGCCGATAGGAGCTTAGTGGTTGGCGTTGAAGATAAGAAAGATAAGATAAGATAAGTTAAGGTCGACAATTTTCTCCATTGTCTTCAAGGCAAAAGACGAGAGACTTATCGGCCTGAAAGATTTAGCCAAGGTGTAATCCGAACTCCCTGGCTTAGGTATAAGGTATAACTTCATCGCCATTACCATTTCACTTTCGCCAGTAATACCATTTCTCAACTACCATCACTTTAAACTTGAACCAAATCTGACATGCCGTACCGTAAGCGTAACCATACGAACCCTAACGATCAAATTTATGCAAGTTCAATAAGTCAATTTAGGTCGGTGGCATTATGAACACTCATGTTTGGACGTTAGGGTACGTACCGTTACGGTACGATACGTACCGATCGTCTGCAATACTCAGCCGAGACCCATACTTTATTTATTTATAGTTGAAGTTAAAAAAAAAAAAAAGTAATATAAAAAATGACAATTTTCAAATAATTACGTGAGTTAAAACTTACCAATTTATTACTATCTAAATAAATAACTGAAGATAAAATCCTGCAAGAAAAATAGAAAAAAAATTATTTATTACCAAAATTTGTATAAAATTTAAATAAAATTTTCTTTAATAAAACTTCCTTGTACAAAACATATTCCGCCATCACGAATATAGCTTACAATGCGCATAAAAAAAATATCACTTTTAAAGTTGCCACTTGCCATCAGGACATTTTATATTAAGCTAATTACCATCATGACCTCGAAAAAATTGTAAAACAATTCGAAAACATTAGTGGCAGCAGCAGAAGCTACAAAAAAAGCGAAGAAGGATTCAACCTGAATCCAGGTCCTGCACGGAGAGTGGGTCGGCACCAGAAAACAACACAAAAGGACGAAGGAACGAACAAAATAAACAAAAGGAAAAAAGGTAAAGAGGAGCTCGTAAGGAAAGCCACAAGCAATCGACCTGATTCTTTGATGGTTCCATATCCTTAGGAATAATTGGCTCGGCCGAAACCCCGTGAAACAGAACGCAATATTTTTCCTTCCGGGCGAGACTTGAAGCCGCTCCTTAGAAGACAGGAGCAGGCATTTTTTCGCTTCACACAAAAAAAGGATCTTCTCATGTTGAACATCGCGCGGCAGTGTCTTTAGCGAATTTCACCACAAACAAACAGAATAACGGACGTACAATGAGTGTACATTATTTTTTTTTTTCAAGTATTTTTCCCTTGTTTGGTTGTTTCTTTTAAGGTGAAGGATAACAAACAGTGAAAGGAAAGTGTGACAGGACAATTTCAGTGCTTTTGAGAATTGATAAGAATTGTGGGTGAGAAGTTTGAATTTAAGGTGCTTTACTGGTGGAGTCTGTTTATAGGGATACTTTTCATATCCCCATGATATGTGGTACAACCTTCAGAGCCAATCATCCGATTTTAAATAAAGTTCAAAATATTCTATAACAAAATATAGGTTATTTTTCATGTAGAAGAGTAGAAAGCTCAGAGGTAAATGTCAATACATAGTAGCAGAACGGATAAGGAGGTACCAAGAAGCGAATATGGACCCCCAAGTAAAAATAAAAAATGGCCTTACAACGGGCGAACACCGGCCACTTGGCTTTTTAAGGGGCATATGATGGTCCTTTCGATTTATCCTACTTAAAGATAATAATCGATGCACTAAAACGATCTCGCCAGTCGTCGGTTTTTTTGTACGTGAAGTATGTGGTGTGTGATTCCCATTTTCCGTTTGTCCATGCGTTTGATTTATTATAGGGGAACCCAATTGCATAGGGTGTGTGAAAATGTCTCTATATAAATGTATATATATTTAAAAGATGTATTTCTAAACCCATTATATATAAACGTATACCCGACTGTGTGTCCAGTCCTGCAACAGCCTTCTGATGTCCGTCACATGGCCGAGGACTATGTTGCAAGCACGGTCAGTGTTCGCCCGGTGTAAGGCCATATTTTATTTTCACTCGGGATGAGTCGTTTCTTAATTACGTACATGACACTAACCGATAAAGGGAACAGAATATCCAAATTCCTAATCCCAAGAGGGTTAACAATAGGTAACACCTGATTTAGACACAAGAATATACACAAGGTGACAAGAGCACCATCAGATAATCCATTAATCCGCCTATATCTAAATAAAATCTCCGAACTACTTTATGGTATGGAGAGCTGCCATCAAATTGATGATGTTTTTGCTGACTTAGGTAAGGCCTTTGATATAGTTTATCTTCATATTTTAATTGTTCAACTATTAAAATTTGGAATATCACATTCTTCAGAATAACACAGTTTATCAAATTCCAAGGATTACAACAGTTACCTCTGGTGTTCGTCAGGGCAGTCATTACGGCCCTCTTCTTTTCAATCTTTCCATATCCGACCTAACCGAGAAATTATTGAATATCTCTTTTAAGCAAACGACCTGAAAATAAATCTAGTGTCATTAAGTCCCAAACAGACTTACCCATTCATTTCAAACTCAATACATTACAAAACAGCCAAGGGCTATATAAAGAGAAGAGCGATAGAATTCGCCGATGTATAGGTTACAAAAACTGTTCTCCTTAGTTCTCCAGTCCTCCCTATCGTGGAATATGCGTGTTCTATCTGGGATCCTATATTTCTCGTAGGTAGGTAGATGAACGGCTGCCTCCAGTATGTTCGGAGGCCCAATGCGCTGCCTGGCTTTAGCTAACATCTTCACAGGAAATGAACAAGTGTTTCTCTCTCATTCGTCTCCTCGCTTTGCAGCGTGATCTCCTATGAGCCAATGTCTCATGATGATTGCCGTGATTCTGACAATATCTCGTTTCCCCCTGACTATGACCGGGAACCAAGACGAGAGTCACGTTGTGTTTTCTGCTTTCTACCTAGACTATCTAGCTTAGCTCTACAGCGCTCCACTAACTTCGCATTATTACTGAATCCAGAGCTTTTAATAATAATAATATAATAGAGTTTCCCTTCTTATGAAGAAGGCGCACTTCTCAGCTGCGCTGAGAAACATTTACCACGACCACGTGGGCTCGGCTGAGACATGCAAACATAAAAAATTAAGTACCAATAAAAAATTGCATGCGAAACACATAAACAGTCATGAGAGAACAAAGAGACTCCTTTTAAGTAGATCTTTGATCGTGCTCACGCTAAAAACATTAATATTTTTATTTACATTAATGAACATGCGATTAACAGTATCAAATCGGCCATAATTGGTGTTAGAGGAGTTGATGTGTAAGAGCGGTGGTCCTCTCAGATTGTATCGGCTCTCTCTAAACGACGCACGACGACTTAGAAAACCTGAGTCGGCACATCCATTAAGAAGCTGGTGGACGAAAACAACATCGGCTACCTCACGACGCTTGTGGAGAGTGTTTAAGTTGAGTAACTTAAGTCGGTATTCATATGGTGGAAAAAGAGGCTTGGCTCTCCACTACCACTACTACTAGTACATCGAACTTTAGGAGGACATTTCGGTTTCTCCCCTCTTTTCCTGAGGGTAGTTCAACGAGGAAGTCCTTCCTAAAGGTCAATCTAGGGTGAAGGCAGTCTGCGGTTGTAGTGACCATACCTTCAGGTAGCAGATTCAAAATACTGCTATGTCCGTAGGGTTTTGAGGTCCAGCCCGCGGATTCCCTCTGTTTGAGAGCACTACAAGCGGCTAGATGTTTGATCTGAAGGTCAGGGGGAGTAGGTACTAGAGAACGGCGAGCGCTTTCGTGGGGCATATCCCCATGGCTCCTGTTGTCCCTACTGTTGCCGGTCTCTAAACTGTTCCCAACTTTATGACGCTACAGCGCTGGCTACCATACTAGCGACCCATACGTGAGAATTTGGGGTACCACAGCTGCGTACATCCACAGGACCATCTTTGACTTAAGACCCCATCTTTTGCCAAAAGACTTTTTACAGACGTAGACGGCTAAATAGGAATTCTTAACACTTTTCGTCGATGTTCGACTTCTAGTTGAGTTTAGTATCCAGTATTAGACCCAGAAATTTCCCTCTGGGGGATAAGGTAAGAGTATGCCCCTCCAACCTGAGCAGATTGAAGGTGGGAATTTTCCGTTTATCTGTTCAGTTTTTCAGGATTGACCACCAGACCGCAGCCTGCTATCCAGCTGCCAACTTTATTTAGGCATCCTTGCATGATTTCACTAATCACTGTTGGAAACATTCCGGACACCATAATCATTAGATCATCTGCGCATGCTACTCCTTTAGGTCCGCTTTTGTCTAGTTTTTGTAGTATACTATTCATAGTTACTAGCAACAGTAAAGGGGAGATAGTCCCCAAATGCGTTTGGATTGTTCTCGAGCTCAGCATAGATACAAGCCATTGCCTGGGGCTTACTTCTACGTTTAGGGCTATGAGAGCTTCTCGATTCAGAATGTACGTTGTTAAAGGCGCATATCTAAAAAGACTGCCAAAGTATATTGTTTGTAATACAGGGTCTTTTCTATGGTTCTCACCACCTCGTTCAGAGCTGTCTCGGTGGATCTACCACTGAGATAGGCATGTTCAGCTGATTCCAATAAAGCCACATCTACCAATTGGCGGATGTGGGAGTAGATCATCCTTTCTAGTGTCTTAAGCACGAAGGATGCCAGGCTAATCAGCCTGCGGTCCTTCGCGGATTTGTGACCTCTTCTCCCTACCTTTGGGATGAAGACGATCCTCGTCCGCTTCAACTCATGGGGACATGACCCAGCACCGCTCTTGAACGCCGTTGCTTATGCCGTTTTGACAACAATTTTCTCTACTCAAACTCCGTATTGAGCTCCTCTCTAAAGGCTCGATAACATTGAGCGAGTTTACAACTATAGTGGCTATCGTGAGTATAGCCTTCTGCAACTGTTTCGTGAGGGCAAAATAGTTTGTGCAGCGTTCGCAATCCCTCAGCAATAATAATTTAATAATTCCCCGTTTCCGCAAGTTATTCGGTCATAGTTCTTTCTTTGTCTTCGCAGCACTACTTTAAATTTGTATCATCCCGGCCCGCGGAGGTTGGCCACCCCTGGTCTAAAAGTTCGTTTGTAAATTGCACAATTCGACTGTGGAGCAATCTTCCTCTAACAACATACTAGACAGCGTTTACATTCATTGCCATCTGCTTTAGCAATCTGGAGATCCCTAGGCTTTCTTATCCTCTTCTATCCTGCAAACTAAGTTTACTGCAATATATTGAACCATGACCGGAACAACATGAAGAATTAATAGTGCAAAAGCAAGAATCACACGCTTAGTTTATAACATAAAAACAGCGCCTATACGGCAAGTTTAAGTACTAAATACTCCAAAAATCTCTTCAAGATATTAAATGCAAAACATTTAACGAGCCTCAGTCTAATAGTTCTATTTAGTTTATATTTAGCTCCTTAGCATCCTTAATGAAATGTACTTTACGAAACTCAACCAGCTTCAGCAAACTGGACAAGGCATAAAAAATGATAATAAACGAAAATCTTGGTATATTTTAGCCCCATAAAAAACGAATCACAGCATAAATTTAATTTTGAGATGATTCTTGTTGAACAACATGTGCATGTACTGTACGCGTTGTGAATCGTTCTTACAAATTTAGAAATTTTAAAAATAATTATCATCTGCTTCTAGTGAGATACTCCAGGCCACCGTGACGGAGGAGTCTATCCCGAACAAAAATCCCAAATTATTTATATTTTCGAGTATCTTTGATTTCTGGGGCTAATTTAATGAAGAGCGAGCATTTTCCTGTGCGCTTCCTTTTCTCCAGGAAATTTCATTTAATTTCCAGAACAAATAATATCCTTGCAGAGTGGATTCATAAATTGAAGGTGTTCGCCTCTATTTTTTTTTTCGGTTGGCCATGAATGATGAATTTCTGTGAAATCGATTTTCCCTCCCTCCGCCAATGTAGCTTTTCACAACCCACTGTTGAGTACATCTAGCTAGCAATTCCCAATCCTCGGTCTCTATCTATCAGCCGAGGAAGGTTTCTTATCCAGCATCAATGTGTTGTCGGGTTTTTTCTGTGAGGACTTGTGTCGTACGTGAAAAAAAAACGGATCGTCCCGACACGCAATTTGCATATTTCTCGTATTTGAACTTCAGTGAACTCTTCTTCTATTGCCACATGCTTGGTGGTGTCCGTCGCTGTTCCTGGGCCGCGGTGGTGTTTGCCAGGCCCCATTAAAAAATATATTCGCTCAAATTCTAGCGCTACTGTCACTTCAGGTGTCCGCCTACGCTCGTATCGGCAATGGGGCACATGCAACTGCAGGCCGACTACACGTGAAAGGTAACGTGAAGGTCCCATCCTGGATTACCTTCAAGCACCTCAAGACTTCGGATATTGCTGGAAATAAATCCTTATTTGTACAGACAGCTAACGTTGCCCGTGGGTGTATCGCAGAGCTTTTATGGCTCGGAGTTTTCCAGTTTTTCCCAGAAAACCTAAAATTTCCTGGATGTAATTCCGTAGCGGCATAAAGGAAAATGCCAGGAGTTGCTGCAGGGAAAAACACAATCTGCGAGTTATAAAGTGAGTGATTCGAGAAATCCTGAGAGATAGTTTGATGCACGAACTTTCAATATCCATAATGGGCTTTGCGCTTTAAGTTGATGGATGGGGGAAATGTTTTTGTTTAGTACGTCGCAGTGTGGTTTGTAAAAACACGTTTCGAATTGACAGCTTCACTTCGGTATGTTTTGATAAAGGAGCGATTATGCGTGGTAAACGTCAGCAACAAAGTTTTTCGGGGTAAGGAATACCACAGTTTAATGCATGTGATCAAGTAGTGACTAGCTGTTGAACAACCATATGGAACCAGCTTTTTTTGTATGAAAACATAAGATAAGGTCTCCCTTTAAGGACGGGACACACATATCCGTAACGCGTCAGTACCGCATCCGTACCGTGTCCGCGCAACAACTAAACTCAACTAATTTGAAGCGGTGCGGACACGGAAAGGCGAGGACTGGACTGGTAAAATTGCACTTGTCACACACGGTCATCATGCCGTGCGGACGCGGTGCGGATATGTGTGTCCCAGCCTTCATACTACCAGGCCATCAAGTCTTGTACTTCATCTAACAGCAAGCTCAAAGAATTCATCGAGGATAGCTTAAGGGGAGTCTGGGAGGTATATAAGCAGGGGACGATGAACTCAGCGTTTGATTCCTCAGATACTAAAAGTGGAAGTTTGTTCCACATTCAAGTTGTTCTGGTTCGTACAGTAACCTAATGAGCCAATTGAAGAACATATATATGGCTCCACTACCTATAAGTTTGAAACTGCGGTTTTACACCTTGACCAGCAACGATAAGATACTGACAAAGCAAGGTCCTGGCCCGCATAAATTACTTGTATTTTATGCAAAAGTAGGATTTAAAGATTATAGCCGAAGCAGAGGCTGAAGGAGCATATTCTAAGAAAGTGGGAATAAGTGATCATTCCAACTCAGATATTGTCTAGAGTAGGGTCAGCCAGAGAAGGGAAGGAGAGCCAGACAGCCGCCACTTTGTGCGAAGTGGCAGCATCAGCTTCCATATCTCCTATGTTCCAAACCGGGCCCATCTGGTGTGCGGTCATGGGAGCAGGGATCCCAGAAGAAAAGGGGGAAGCCCAATCGGTATAGCCGGACATCGGCCACTCTACCTCATGGAGCACACTCTCTCGCACAGGCCCTCTTTCGTTGACTCCTTCTCAACATACCTAAGACAGGACTGTGGGCAGGAACCCGGAAAGCCTCAGTTGGCCGAGATCACTACGGCGGCAATGGCACGTTGGTCAACAAAACTCTGCTCGAACAGTCAGGTCTAAGCGACAAACCACTAGGCAGATTGCTGAACTAGTTCAAGCCTTCTGGCATACAAATATGAGGTATAGGGGTGTAGTACAATAGGCCAAGCAAAGGGCCCGGTACTTTTGGCCTCAATTCCTCACCAAAAGAAGAAAAAGGGTTTTTTTTAAATACAATTTAAAAAAACTAAAAAAATACGCTTTTACTTTAAAATGAACTAAAAAGTAAAAAATAATTTTGAATGTAAAGTTGTTTCCATATATGTACAGTCTGGAGAAATAAAAACTTTACATTCAAAATTATTTTTTACTTTTTAGTTCTTTAAAGTAAAAGCGTATTTTTTTGTTTTTTTTTTAAACTAAATTTTTTGTTTTCTACTTTTTAGTCTATTATAAGTCTTTCACAATTCTGTGGTGACCGTCAATTTAGATTTAAAATGACGTCACACGGCTTACTGTACTATTCCCGCCATGCACTTTCATTTAATACAAAGCAAGTTGTAAAGAAAAAGGTAATCCACCATTTTGTGTTGGCGCCACATAGCTAACAGCATTCTATTTGTCATATCCTTTTGTTTGATACCCATACCGAGTGTATTGTAAAGAAAAAGGTAGCCGCCATTCTGTATTGGCCACCATTTTGTAACAGCCACCATTTTGAATTTTGAATGTCGCCGCATAGCTAATTGTATTCTACTTGTCAACGGTCTCATTTAATACCCATGTCAGGGGTTGGGGGCAAAATTGCAAAATTCGGCCGGCATCTTGGAACCGCCATATTGATTTTTTTGCAAAATGGTCAGACTGCATTGTCACGCGAACTATACATATGTGCAAAATTTGAAGTTGATCGGTTATATGGAAGTGGGTCAAACTCAAGTAGCAAGATTTATTTACACGCTGCATACAACATAAAACATACAACATACCACATACAACATTCAACATACAACATACAGGTGAAGCTAATTAAAATCGTAAAAAAAACAAGAAATATAAAGTGTCTATATGTATGTATGTATGTATGGGTGCACTATATGCGCGCCAAACACCTAGAGCTTAGAAACGATGCATAAAAGTACGTAGGGTCTTTTCAAGATTCAAAATGACCGTTGAAATGACTGAAATTCAAAATGACCGTCGAAATATGACCGAAAGTGAAAATGGCCTCCCAAATATGGTTGAATTTGCAATATGGCAATATGGCGAACCGTTTTTGTAAATTGTGTTCCGTGTTTGTGTTCAAATTTACAAATTTCCGAATTGCCCAAGATTGGAAATTTTGCATGAAGATCAGTGGAGGTCTTCCATGGTACACCTCGAAACCCGATTTTCGAAATTGAAAATAGCCGCGTAATTATAGCTGAAATTCAAAATGGCCGCGCTAGAAAGGTTCAATTTATCAATTGTGTTCCGATCCCAATGAAAGTGGGTATCTAAAAGTTTTAAAGGTCGCAAATAACAAATTCAAAATGGTCGCACCAATATGGCCGACGAATTTGCGAATTGAATTCCGATTCCAAAGAAAATCGGTTTCTGGGGGTTTTTGAAGTAGCAAATAAAGAAATTATAATCAAAACTTATAAATTCAAAATTATAGGGCTAAATAATAATAATAATAATAATATATATTTATTGGTTTAGCACAAAGATTAAACATCTTAACTGTACATAAAAGCAAAGGAAATAACAAATATTTGATTAATTGATAAAAGAGAAAGAGAAAAAAAAAAGAAAAAATGAGAGGAGAAGACAAGAAAGAAAGAAGAAGAAAGAGAAAGAGTGACAGGAAAGAAAGAAAGAATTAACTATAGTGGTCTTTTAAAAGCTTGCTGAAAGTTCGGCTAGATGTCGCACTCCGAATACCACAGGGCAAAGCATTCCATTTACGCGCGACTTGGACAAAGTAAGAACGATCACCACATGACGAGTTACACCTAGGGATCAATAATTGTACCTGCCTATTGGATTGTAAGAAGCGTAGTTTCTCAAACAAATAACGTGGACACATTTTATTCATAAGCTTAAAGATAAATTTTAATTCGTGGTACGAGCGATAGTTTACAAAAGTAAGACCCAATAAGCTGGAGGCGTATGGTGTAATATGATCATGCCGTCTTAGCCTGTAGACAAAACGAAGGCAATCGTTAAATGCAACTTCCATTTTTCTCATACATACCGAATCAAGTTTGGGGAAAATTAGACTACCATACCTCAAGTGGGGCATAATTAGAGCAATCACAAGCATTTTACGCAAACCAGGTGTGAGAAGGCTAGCACTTACCCATAGTTGACGTAAGCATCCAAAGACTTTTTGAAGAACTCTGCTCGTGTGACTACAACAACTAAATTTAGAGTTAAACACAACACCTAGGTTTCTGACTGATTCGACATAAGGCAACATGACATCATTTATTATAATTGGTGCGAGTGTGCTTAATACAATGGGAGTCTTACTAACCACCAGACATGAAGACTTCCTAGGATTTAGGGGCAATTTATTGGTAACAGTCCAATCAGAAATACTCCTCAAATCATCGTTAAGTTTACGAATACACTCAGCGGTTGAATCGATGGGCATACTTATGTAGATTTGCACATCATCAGCATATAAGTGTATAGATGTGTTTTTAATTACAAGAGGAAGGTCATTAATATAAATGCTAAACAGCAAGGGACCTAGAATAGAGCCTTGTGGCACTCCGCAGCGTAGAAGTATGGGTTCAGAAAATTTATTCTGGATTTTAACTATTTGAGAACGACCAGACAAGTAGCTTAGAATCAGTTTCATAGCAGTAGAACCAAGACCGAAATTACTACCTAATTTTTGTAAGAGCTTTGCATGATCAACCGAATCAAATGCCTTCGAGAAGTCGAGTAAAGTCAAGAAAGTTACTTTACGGTTATCCAAGGCATCATAGATATCAGAAGAGACTTTTAGTAGTGCAGTTTCACAGCTATGTCCAGATCTAAAGCCAGATTGCCACTCGGAAAGAAAACAGTTTTCTTCAATATGCGAAATAAGTTGCTTAAAAATTACTTTTTCAAATACTTTCGACAAAAAACATAGAAGACTAATTGGACGGAAATCAGAGGGTTGCAAAGGGGAAATTGTTTTTGGAATAGGTACCACCAACGCTAGCTTCCATTGTGTTGGAAATTGGGAACACGTAAGAGAGTAGTTGAATATATGCGTGAGCACATTTGATACAAACGGTGCGATGATTTTTAAAAATTTAGGTGGAAAATCATCAGAGCCAACCGCCTCCGATTTTATTGAGTATAGTGTAGAAAGAAGTTCATCCTCGCCAATGCAGCGAAATACAAAACCATCAGAAGAAAAATTTAAGTCGAAAGAAGGTAAATTACAGACTGCATCGGAGGTGGAAGAAAAGAATGTATTCAGGACATCAGGATCTAACTCTGCTTTTAGGTAATCTTGACCAAATGCTCCAAGATTACGGAGATTACTCCATAGCTTCTTCGGGGGTAAACTTGTATCGAGCAGGTTACTAAAATAGGAGCGTTTAGCTGAACGAATTAACGATACTGTCCTATTGCGTGCTCGTTTGTACAACTTTCGCACTTCCTCATTACGCGTCTTTTTATACCGATGATACAGGAAGTCTCTTTCAGCTATTGAGATATGCACTTCACGAGTAAGCCAAGGACATCGTCGTGGATAAACCCTGATTAACCTAAGAGGAACAAACATTTCATATAAGGGTCTAATAGAGTCATAAAACGCTTGAAGTTTTTCATTTATATTATCACTTGAGTAGACAGGATCCCAAGATAACTCGCGACACGCATTCTCAAGTTGCTGGAGATTGATTCGTTTGAAGTCACGGAATGATATCGTCTGGAACTGAGAAACAGGCCGAAGGTGTATTTTGTAGGACAAAAAAAGAAAATCATGATCAAAATTACTGGGTGGACTAATTTGGTTATGAAACAAGATTTTCTGAATGTCATCAACCAGAAAATAATCCAATTGTGATGGAACCATTGCATTAAAGTACGTAGGTAAGCTATTGACGATTCCCAAATTAAGCAGTTGGCAAAGATAATTAAAATTGCTTAGAGATGTACTTGATTTTAAAGCATCAATATTAAAATCACCACAGGCAATGACATGGCGGTACTTTCTGGTGAGCGTTGAAAGGGCGGTATTGAGCTCATTAACATTATCAAGACTAAAAATACTAGGTGGACGATAAATACCAATTACAACTGCCTTTTCTACACCAGTATTTAATTCGACAGCCAAGTATTGGGCATTTTGACAGCACGTGGCAGAGATTATAGCTGAAGATCTTATGCTATGATGAACGTAAATTGCAACGCCACCGCCTGTACGCCCTACACGATCATTCCTAAAGATGTTATAGCCAGGAATAGCTACAAGCTTCGAGTTGATACTGTCATTAAGCCAGGTTTCACAGATAACAATAATATGGACACAAGAATTGCAAAATAAGTCATGCAACATATCACACTTGCTTCTAAGGCTTCTTGCATTTATACAGACGACATTGAGACCATGTGCACGGGATGTAAATATCTTAAAGATCGTTCTTATCTTGTCTAGTGGGGAGACACTAACCACCATCATAGACGAAGAGCAAGCATCCACACCGAACAACCAGCAAGATCAACGAGAGAAAAGAAGTGAAAAGAAGAAAAAGAGCGAAAAAAGAAGTAATGATAAAATTAATAAAAAAAGCTAACATTATACTAAAAATTAAATAATAATAAAAACAATATAAAATAAGATAAATTAAGGGATAAACAAAAATATTTAAAAATAAGAATAATGAATAAAAAACAAAGATAATGAATGTGAAAAGAAGAAAAAGAGCGAGACAAGAAGTAATGACAAAATTAATAAAAAAAGCTAACATTATACTAAAAATTAAATAATAATAAAAACAATATAAAATAAAATAAATTAAGGGATAAACAAAAATATTTAAAAATAAGAATAATGAATAAAAAACAAAGATAAGATTATGAAATAAACAAAACTAATTAAAAGTATTCAAAACATGCGTTGATGTGAGGCTCCAACAAATTAAGCGGCAGATCCAGGTTCCACGAAAAAGGCTAGGGCGTTGTGGAAGACCCAACAGCTTCATTTAGGTCCAGGGCAGAGATGAACATCCGCGGCTGCTGATTTCTCTGGAGTTGGACATACACAAGTCCCCGTCTAGTGAACACCGATGTCACGAGATTCCTTTTTAAAAGTCTACGCGCTGTCTGGAAGATGTCCCTATTCTTCGACGTCAGGCTCTCATTAATCATGACGACGCCATCAGACGCGAAACCTAAGTTCAACTTAGACAAAGTAAGCTTACCATGTTGGCGGTTTTTTTTGAGGAACTCTTGCTGCTCATTAGCGGATGGGAATTTAGCTATTAACAACGAGCTCGTGTTTGTGGCACTTGATGAATCAGGGCCGCGTCGCTGACGGGGCCTAAAAACATAGACATAACGAGACAGTTCATGCCCAATAGTAGAGGCAATAGCATTTAAAACTTCACTCGGGTTTTCATCATTTGTGGAAGGAATGCCTCGAATTACTATGTCTTTGAGCCTAGACTGGCGCCGCAGGTCCTCGAATTCGTTGGACACTGTAGCAAGGTCGTGCTGTACAGCTTCGACCTCTTCCCTTAGTTTGACAATTTGGCAGTTAAAGGTGCTGCAGACCTCCTCAGTTTGCATTTTCAGACGGGCCTCAAGCTGCTTAAATCTGTCTTCAAACGCAGCAAATTTACTATCCAGCAGGCGATCGACGCCAGCGAGGATTTTTTTCTCCAGCTGCTCATAGCTGTAATCGGAGACTGCAAGTGAAGTGGACTTCGGAGTTCTAGCTTCGGGGGCATTGCTCCTAGCGGAATTACACTCAGTAAGTCCCTTTGCGGCAGATCGAAGCTTCGACATTTTGAAGGTTTTAACAGCAAGTTCTAATATCACAGTAAAAGCGCCACGTAAAGAGAAAAAAAAAACTCAAATTAAGTCAAGCGCAGCTTTGTCACTGGAATAAACAGCACGCGCGGAGGCCAGTAGAAATATCGAGATGTCGAAGAACACTCAGGATTAGCGGAAAAAATCAAAACATAAATGACTCGGAGCCTCAAAAAAGTCACATCTACACTGTGATCATGTCACTCACTTAAGATATTTAATTTTTGCTATAAATTGTTGCAATATTTAATTAAATTTATAAAAATTCAGGCACCGAGCGAAAGACACGTCTTACTTCGACAGCGATCTATCTAAATGGCGGAGAAATTTTGCCATGTGGTCCAGAACAGCCTTATTTACCCAATTTGGTTAACGTATGGCTGAAGCTCTCTGAGCAATCGGTTCAGAATTGATCAAGAAGGTTTTTTGAAAAGATCCATCCATCCAATGGCGCTACAGCCCAAATCGAGCCTTGGCCTCCTCTAGGGCATTTCTCCAAATTTGACGGTCCCTTGCAGCATGTCTCCAGTTCCGGATGTTGAGCATTGACTCTGCGTCAGCCGTCACAGAGTCGATCCATCTCCTCCTGGGTCTACCTACTGGCCTACTTCCCGAAATTTCTGATGCCATAAGCCGTTTTGGGATACGATTGTCCTCCATTCTGATTACGTGGCCGGCTAGTCTCAGTCTGTTGATTTTTATGAAAGTTGAGAGTTGTGGGTCGTCAAAAATTTCATACAACTCGTTGTTGTATCTTCTTCGCCATATTCCATCCTCTCTGGTTGGGCCTATTATGCATCGGAGAATTTTCCTCTCACACCTGTTGACTCGTTCTTCTATGTCCTGGGTCATAGTCCAAGTCTCGCTACCATAACACAGTTACTGGTCGTATTACTGTTTTGTAGAGTGAGAGTTTCGTTTTCCTGGGTACAAATCTTGAGTGCAGGATTTGTTTTTGGGCATAAAAGACTCTATTAGCCAGTAGTATTCGTCTGGTTATTTCTTCTTTTTGTGATAGTAGACCCAAGGTAGACTATTTTATCGACTACTTCTAGGTTATGTTCGTCGATGGTTATATTTCTTCCCATTCTAAATCTTCCTGCTCTGGATTGTTGCATCACCTTCGTTTTTTCTTCGTTTATCTTCAGGCCTATGTCCTTTGCCGCGTCTTTTAATTCGACATAGACTTCTTTTGCTGCCAAAAAGGACCTTCCCACGATGTTTACGTCATCCGCCATCCATAATTGTACCGACTGGGTAGCTATTGATGCACTTCTCTGGACTGACGTTTTCCTTATCACCCATTCTAGGCCCAGGTTGAAAAGCATGGGGGCCAGCCCATCTCCTTGTCTGTCCTTGACGTACTTCGAACTCCTCTGTTATAACATTCTGGATCCTCACTTTCGCCAGTGAGCTATTTGTGGCGCATTTGATCAGTTGTACCAACTTTGAGGGGACTCCTATTTCCGATAGGATCTCGTATAGCCTCTCTCTGTTTATTGAGTCATATGCCTGTTGAAAGTCGACAAATATCTGGTATACATCTACATTCCTTTCCCAGGTTTTCTCCAGAATTTGCCTTAAGGTCAGCAGTTGGTCCGATGTTGACCTGTTTGTCCTAAAACCAGCTTGATATTCTCCTATAAGGCCTTCCGCTATAGGTTCCAGTTTTTGTTTCACAAGGATTGTGAAGATTTTGTAGCTGGTGCTGAGGAGTGAGATGCCTCTGTAGTTTTTGCAGTTTAATTTATCTCCTTTCTTGTATATTGGACATATAATCGCTTTCTTCCAGTCCTCTGGTATGACTTCTTCCTCCCAGATGGTGCATATGAGTTCGTGTAAGGTTTGTAATAGTTGGGGGGTCCTCCTTCCTTTAGCACCTCAGCTGCTATTCCATCGGCGCCAGGCGATTTGTTGCTGCTCTGCCTTTTTACAGCTTCCCGCACCTCATCCAGTGTTGGTGGCTCTATTGAGATGTTATCTTGGGGAATTACAAATGCCTCTGTCTCTGCATTTTCGTTTAATATGGAGATAGGGTTCAATAGGTTCTGAAAATACTCTTTCCACCTTTCCTTTATCCTATCAGGATCTGTCAACAAGTTTCCATCTATGTCCTTGCAGATGTCCGTTCTTGGCTGAAACTTATTGGTGATCTGGCGAGTTCCTTTGTACGCTTGTCTAATTCTCCCTTCATTGAAGTCTTCCTGTATCTGTAAGATTTTTCTATTTAGATATTCCCTCTTCTTCTTTCTGCACAGCTTGTCTGCGATTTTTCTTTTTTCCTTGAAGACTTCCATCCTTGCTCTTGTTGGCCTTGCGATGTACTCTCGGTGGCTCTGGTTTCTTTCTACAATTGCGGTTCTACAGTCTTGGTCAAACCAATCAATTCTAGTCTGTCTGGGGGCCCAGCCTAGTGTCTCTTCTGCTGCCCCCTTTATGCTGCTTTTGACCTGTTCCCATTTGTCGTTGATGTTGGGCTGCTCATCTACCTCTCTCAAGTTTTGTACGACAGCATGTTGGTAGGCATCTCTTATTTCTTCCCGTTTTAGCTTATCTATATCGTATTTTGGTTGAGTTTGCCCTCTATGCGTTTTAGTTGCTATCCGGGTTCTCAATTTCACTTTGACTAGATAGTGGTCCGAGCCACAGCACGCTCCTCTCATTGTTCTTACGTCCAGTATACTGGTGGCCCCTCTTCTTTCAGTTAGGACGTGGTCAATTTGATTATTAGTTCCTCCGTCTGGTGACTGCCACGTCATCTTATGTATATCTTTGTGCGGGAACATTGTTGAGCTTACTACCATTGCGTTTGAGCTTGCGAAATCGATCAATCGACTACCATTGTCATTGGTAGCGTTATGTAGGCTATGCTTTCCTATGACTCCTAGGAACTCCTCTTCTTTTCCTACTTTGGCATTCATATCTCCAAGCACCATTTTAATATCGTTTGACGGTATTAACCTGATGGTGTTTGTTAGCTCTTGGTAGAATTCCTCTTTCTCCTCATCCGTTTTCTCTTCTGTAGGCGCGTGGACGTTTATAAGACTAATGTTATGTAGCCTTGTTTTAATGCGAAGTGTGCATATTTTATTGCTGACTGGTTTGAAGTCCAGAATCAGAGACTTCATTTCCTTCTCTATGATGAATTCTACTCCGAACTCTCTTCTTCCATTTGATGATCCGCTGGAGAGTACCGTGTGGGTTTTTAGATCCATTATACCACTGTGGGTCCATTTTGTTTCCTGAAGGGCTGTGATCCTTATGCTATATTTTTTAGTACTAATAAAAGCGAACGCAGAGCGCCCGTTCTGTTGAGCGTCCTGACGTTCCATGTTCCAAGATCGTATTCCATATTCCGTTGCCTGAGTCGTTGCCGTTGAGTCCGTCCTGTCCGAGGCCTGCCTTGAGGATTCGTGACGGGTAGGTTTTTACGGTGGAAGGTTGTCAGCCTGCCGCCCAACCCCCAACCTGGAGGACCAGTCCGGTATTTGCTTCGTTTTGAGGCGCGAAACACTCGCCTTTCACCCTCCTCAGTCTGTTACTCTTGTGTAGACAAGAGCATCCAGGGGACACCCGATGTAAAATCTACATCTTCGTGGAGGTTGAGGTAGGATTCGGTAGCATATCGGAAAATCTTAGATCGTAAAGATCTTAGATCGCAGGTGGCGTTACCCAGGATTTATCTCTTTGACGTACCGGCACCATCAAAGGTCCCTGAGGCCGTTGCTACCATTTTTAAAAAGATGGTAAAGGAAATTTGGGATTTATATAAAATGGGTAAGAAAGAAAGAAACCATTCAGCCCTGAAATTTTAAGAATAAATCCAATATTAAAAAAACACTGTCAGATAAATTGACTACTGAAATAATATACGATCCACTTTCCGTTGATTACATGAGAACTTAAGGATCATTACTTATAGGCAAATAAATTTACAAAACCTTCGACTTACATTTTAATTAAATATCCGCCCAACCCCGGGACTAAATCTGTAGGACACACTTAAAGTACCTTTAACAAAGCCGGACAATAAGCCCCCTTCTCGATTCTTGAGCAAGACTTAAGCAAAACGTGTCATCTCCAACCACCGACAAGGCTCTGCCTCCTGTAATAAACTCGCAACTTTAGTGATTAAAATTTTATTAATATCTGATAATGAAATCCTTCAAAGTCCTTTGTAACATTACTACAGTCCTGCAGACTGCTTATGCCAGCGGTAATTTAATATTCAAATTACAAATCACTTCAGAAGCTTCAGTGTATTCAGGGTCTTAAGAACAAAGGATCGATAGCTTTGTGTTAAACTTTGTTGCAGGTCAAATATTATCTGCATGCCCCATAGCCCCGAACATGGCCCCAACCCCCCCGGCCGTATCCACTAGAGGAGAGGAAATCAACCCGTCCATTCCTTCATACTCGGGTAAATCTTCGTTCTTGTATGTGCACAGGTTTTCACCTCATTAAGCCGCCCATTATAATTTTAATCAGTCAGAAGATCACAGGAACGCACCGGTGCCAGTTCATTGAAGGAGTCTTCGGAGTTCTCAATTATTAGGCCTTCCCCACACGTACACTGAGCACATTACTGTAAGCATCTAGGCAGCACGGCAAGGATATCCGAGGCATCCGATTATGATGTTATGTCAAACAAACTGGTGGCGGGGACCGAAGAAATCCTTAGCCCCACAGCGGTTGGGGTAATGAACGTAACTGGATTGTGAACTAATCAATAATTTCGTGCTCGGGATAACTCTGCTGCTGGCAGTGTGCACATATTGTTGTGCTTGTGTACTGTCATCAATGGAGCACCTCCTCGTCCTTCGGTTGCCATGTGCCTCGATGCCGCCAAATAATATAGTAGACTTTTGCCCGCAATTTGAAACGTCCTCGATGATAACACAACGGAAATCGATTACACCTCGGATGTTACTTCGAATTGACCTCTATTCAGCTGAGTACGTGGATGGACTGATTTTTTAGAAGTGGTTATTGATTTGCGGTAAAGTGAATGCGAGCAAGAAAATAATACAGGACAGCATTTCTATTCAGCGTGGATCAAGGGGGTCGTTACTTTTGTTAGCAGGGGACTCACAGATAAACATATGATGTATTGTTCGTTGGAAGCAAACATTCTTTGCCACAATTTTCATTCGTGTTTGTTGACCGTATTCAAGGATAATATTTTGTGTTCGGAACAGTTAAGTAAATGTTTCCACTTTAGTAGAAATTAACGAAATTAACGAAATATTTGAAGGGTTTTATTTCAAACAAATGTACGATATTATCACGATAACGTCCAGTATCAGTCAAGAGTAACCGACGTTACAAAACCAATTTGAATGCAGTTGTAGAAGATGTTGGTTGTGATGCAGTTTTAATGCAGTTGGAAGATGTCCTTAACAACCTAGAAAATGGTAAATTTTCAACAAAATTATTTTTATTAAAATCAAATTGCCTGACGATAGATGGTGGGTTCAGCTATAAATAAGGTATCCTTTGGCGCAAACTCCTTAAGTTTATGATTCGTGCGTACTCAGGCAAAATGAATATCACCGCCATCTGCACATCATTGGAGAGGAGTTCGCTGAAGTGGTTTTTGCAAGTGGAGAGCAGCACGTTGAATTTTAGGCATCACGGCAAAAGAGAGATTCACGAAATCGAGCTAAGATTCACGAATGGTTCAATGCCCATCTCGCTTTTCCAAAGTTGAATTTACTCATGTCGCTATCAAGGGACATCTTGGCAAACAACAAACCAGCATCAAACCCTGGATATTGGAGCAATGCAAAGTTTCATTGGCAGCAAATTTAGTTCCATGATGATGATGATGAGCAATACCATTAAAATCAATGGTGTTGCATTTACTGTCAACTAATTTTCCAAAGAACTGTAAAAGCAAAAAAGAAGAACGAAGATGGTAAAACTTTTGACATATGAATTAATTCCATATCCCTTGGCTCTGTTCAGCAAGGCCGGAATGCGAAAAGGAAAGAAGTCATCGATGCTTTGTCAGTAGAGGACAAAACTCTCGAACTAACCCAAGGCACCAATGTGACAGACGATGGTTTCCTTCTCCTTTGCGTGAAGTGGAAAGTGTCCTTCTATACATTTCTTCAATTTGCCATCAGTACATTGCCTATGTACAGAAATATTACGGTGAAAAGTGTTGGGTGGTTTTTGATGGTTACAGTGATGTGAACAGCACAAAGCGAGTATATCAGAAGCGAAGAGAGCTAACAAAAAATTCCCAGATGATGATCACAGTTCAACAGGAACATTTTCTTGCTAATGAAACGACGGAAACAAAACAAGACTGATCCACCACCGAGCAAATGACAGAAGTAGAGATTGAAACAGCTGTTTCTACAAGAGATGCTGATGGAACTATTGTGAGATGCGGTTTGGATAAAGCTGCTGAACATCTAATAGTTGAGGAGGATGTGGACCTGATAGTTGTTCTCATAGGATTGGCACCATCATCTATCAACAAATATACTTTTTGAAGCCCAGTCGTGGGAAGGTGGAGACCAAACTGTTTTCGGTGCAACAACTTCAACACCATCCGTTTGGTAAGACTATCCTCCATCTACAAATATAGCTTCTCCTGATGCGACACCTCCTCATAGATACCGAGGCGGCAGAGGGAAGGGCGTCGACGGTCTTTTCATTAAATACATTATCATAGAGTAAAGTCTGGCCGAAAAGATAGTAGAAAGAAGGGTGAGAGATCTGACAAAGCATGAAATAGTGCGTATCGTAGAATAGACCACAGAATACAAAAGGCGTACATTGGCAGTTTTCATGATCATACAAGGAGGTGAGATGGTGAATTCGAGATCCGCAATTCCTTTAGTTATAGGATCATCCTTATTCTCAAAACGAGAATCTTCCACAACAGGAAAAGCAACATTGGTATGATAGGAATTAAGGCGCCCGACTACCGTCCTTGAGGTGGAGTAACCCAGTGGGAAAATTGGGAGCGCCGATCAGGGAGCTTATTTTGAGCGCTCTTAATGCAGAACATTACTGGAGTTTTCATAAATTTTATAGTACGAAGAAAGCGGGGATTATCTTGATGGCCGTAAAAGGTGACATTAGCTTACTACTTGATACGGAAGACAAGCAGCTTTGGACGTGGTTAGAATTTAGTTGGGGGACTGCTTTGATAAAACCACGCACGCGCTTGGAAAACTTCTTTTTTAAATGACATGCAATGGTAAAAGATATATGGAACTGGTATGGGAACGGGAGCACTGCAAGCTTTTTAAGGAGTGCTCAAACATGGCTATTGGAGCACTCCATTTCCCGCTAAGAAGCTATGATAATGTCAAAGTATGCGTGACCAGCTCATCATGCAGGTACACTCTGGGCAATGTGTTCTAAAACATAGCAGACAGTCGTCCTCCCAACCTTGTCCTCTCCATTTTAATAAAGTCACTGCTGCCTATTCCTATTCCTACTCCCTAGTCTTCTTTTGAGTGAGTGGACGATAAAGAGCACGCTAAAAACGATTAAGATGAACACCAAAAGAAAATGGGCTCGGAGTAAGGATATTATATCCCAATGTCGGAGAAGGCTCCAGATTTCGGCATACAGCTGGAAACTGACATAGAAGCTCTCAAATAAAAGAGGTTTTGGACGACTTGAATGGAGGGTATAGCATCGCCGACAAAATCTTGGTGTTGGTGAGAGGTATAAGACCGCCGTAATCCAGGTGCAGGAGAAAAGGCAAGCGGAAAAAGGGCGCAGAATGTGTCGTAAGCAGCTACACAAACTGCGCTCACTGAACCCTCCGATAAGAAAATCCCTAGAAAGGAGGTTACGGCGGCTGCAAAGCAATTGAGGGAGATCACAAGCACTTCCGACAACGGCCCCCAAAGAAGAGGAAGGAAAATCCGCCTTAAAGAAGAGACGAAAAACTGTAGTATGCATATAAACGAAGTTAAAGGTTGTGCAAAAGTACCCATCGGCCTAGTTTTGTGTTGCAGAAGGCAGGAGACCTTGAATGAATTTCTGTGGAATAGTCGCAAAAAATAATAGCGATAAAACTTCTCCAAAGCGAAAGCATTCCTACGGTAGCTTAAGGAAGGAAGCATCCCTGTTAAATTTGAGAGTAAGTTTTTTCATCTTATCCAGCTATGCCAAGGCAGTTGGGCTAAGTAGAATAAATAATATTCTTCTGGTTGTACGACCGAATCGAAGTTACTCATGGAGGTATGCTGGACGGTCAGAGTAAAGGAGTTTGTAAATAAATGAAGACCCTCGGGGAAAAACCAACTTAGTCCAAAAAATAAAATTCCAAAAAATAAAAGTTTTTTTCCTCATTCCCATGGACTCAGTTGGTTCTTCCCCGAACCTTTTATTATTGCCCGTTCATTTTGTCAGTACTACGTTGGTTTTTCCCCATAGTTGAATGAATTTGAATTTTAGTACACCTTAGCAGCTAATAGAAGGAGCTGAATTCTCTGATTTTTGAAAATGGACTAAGTTGGTTTTTCCCCGAGGGTCTTCAAATGTCATTGAGATAAGGGAAGAATGAAATCGACTTACATGGTCAGATCGGCCAAGATTATACACGAACCTTGCGCAATCATTGAAGGAGTTTATCGCGATATAAACTATCAAAGGACGGAAAGACCAAGCTAGTATAAGTGAAGTGTTGTAAAATTAGAACTTTGATTACCTTTGAACGAGTACCTAAAGGCAGAATGGAAACGTACATTCATAGGCGACACAAATTATCATGTACTCGAACTTTAGATAGAGTATGGGAGATGTCGCCACTGCAAGTTGAATCAGAGTTCAGATAGATGCTTAGATTTTTCACTCGCAATTGATAAAGTAAGCACGTGTTCATGAGAATGATAGGGGGGGGGGGGGAGAAAAGAAGTGCCTAATTGATTCCTACACATTGGAATGCAGCAGGATTTAGATGCATTTAACAATAAGTGGTTGAGAAGAGACATTCAAGATCGGTCAAGTTCGTCATTGATTTTTTAAACACAGATCTCAACCAAACCAATTGGACTGTTTAAGTGTTTAAGTAAATTTGGGCATAGAAGTGAAGCGCGCTTACAGTTTGTCACACTGCTAAGATCATTTATGTACATACTGAACAGCAACGGTGCTAGTATGGAACCTTGCGGAACACCTCGCGTGATTTGCAAAGAATCTGAAATTGCCATACTTTTTGCGATCGATTATTCAAGTAATTCCGTATTAAGGAGGTAGCAGAGAATTAAAATCTCATGTGGCTTATTAGGTTAGTTTCTAGAAACGTATAGCTAATACTGTCGAATACCTTACTAAAGCCGGGAAGCAAAAGGAAAAGCAATGCCATCGGAATCAAGTGTCATTCGTAAATCGGTGGCCACTTACAGCATTAAGTCCATCAGCTTGGAGTAAAAAGCCTTGCTGCCAAAAGCCTTGAAGATATCTAAATCAAATAGCCGGACTCGTCAAAACGATTAAAGGTTGACAGTAGATGTTTCCGGTCTAAAGCGATACTGCTTGTTGTCCAATATATGGTTGGATTGTAAAAGTTCTAAAAGCCCTCTATTAATTTTGGATAGAACAGAAGTGAACGCAAGTACACACATACTTGTTGAATTATTTTCTTTCAAAAATCAATATTATTTAAATCCTATCAGAGATATAAGTTCATTGTCCTTTGATCTTTTACCTTTGGAATATCAACTGTCGATACGTTTCATATGTCACCAAATAAAAAATTATTTGTGAATTTCAAGGTGCCACAAAATTATTAACACTCAAGAGCCTGATATCAACTCCCACACTTCGTATCTAGCAAAACTTATTGTATACTTAATATAAAAAACACACGCCCACACACGGAATGCACAAGTCAAATCGCTACCCTCCTCAACACTGCGAAGCCCCACATCCTTATAGGAAGCGGTGGCACAGGTATCATTGCAAAAAAGAAGCCTTAACATAATGTTAATATTTCCAAGTTGCTTTTTACAATTTTACAAATATACATGCTCGACGCTATGTGACAATGCCTCCTGGAAAAAAGGACGATAAACATTCCTACGGCCATATTCTCAGGTACACACGGACACGTAAGATCTTCTATTTTGTTTTCTTGTTTTTTTTTTTTTTTTGTTATATATATTCAAACTTCTTGAGCAGTGAGAAGACTTCGGTTGTCTTTTATTATGATGGGGAAAAAAGTTTTCGCCAGAGCAGCAAAGACGTTCACATGCCAACCAAGAAATCAAGTCGAAATGAGGAAAATTGTGAGCACAAGCGAAAATATTTCCAGCATTGAAGTTTTCCTGCAAGGATTTTGTTTGGTTTTCTTAAGGTGCCGCCCGTACGCCTGCGTGCGTATGTATTTCCCAGGAGATGAGATAATGAGTTCTTCTTGTTATTCGCTACATTTGGCAGTGTTAAATCCTTTTTTTTTTGTTGTGCTCTGACGTTGGCGGAAATTTGTTTATTGCCGTGTAATACCTATGTAAAGAGCAGGTAAAATATTGTCACTTACAATTTTGTAGTAGAGAAAGGCTCGTCATCATATCTTCCTTTATGCTAATTAAATAATATCCGTCGGTAGCATGGAGCAGTAGGTTCCTGAAAATGAAATATGACAATGTTAGTTTCTTTTTGTTGGAGAATGTTAAGATTATGAGAAGTGTGTAGGTAAGTTCATATGTAGAAGCTTCTATGCTATGTTTAGACATTAAAACTATTGCCAGTTTTTAAGAAAATAGCACATAAACAACGATTTTATACAATGAGCTGGGACCCGGTACGCCTCGCTGCACCCATAATCCAATAGCATTTAAGAGATGCAAGTTCCTACTCCAGCCAGCCGCATTGGCTACAATATACAAATCCTACATTCGGCCGCGCCTCGAATACAACTCGCATATCTGCGCAGGCGCCCCAAAAACCACCTTGGCTTGTCTCGACAAGGTGCAAAATCGTGCCCTCAAACTCATTGGTGATGGCCCCTTTCGCGCCTCCATAGACACCTTGAGCCACAGTAGGAATGTAGCAGCCCTCTCCATACTTTATCGCTATTACCATGGCGACTGTTCCACCGAAATTCAGGACCTCCTGCCTGCACGGCAATACTTTTCCCGCAACACAAGACTAGCCCGCTCGGCTCACCCCCATACCCTACAGCCCCCTCGTTCACGCACAATACGGTTTAGAAGTTCGTTTATGAATAGAACAACTCGACTGTGGAATAATCTCCCGCAGTCAGTATTTCCGAACTCGTACAATATCTTAGAGTTCAAACGTGAGGTTCATCGTCATTTTCTTCTACACCCTCCAGACCCCCTCTAACCTTTCCTATTCTCCTCTATTCTTCAAACCAAGCTTACTACTAGACATTGCACCATGAACTGAACGACATGACGGACTGGTAGTACAAAGGGTTACACCTAAGCTTGGTTTTTTCATAAAAAAAAAAAAGCAGCCAATAAAAACCATACATTGACTTGGTATTTTTCAAGATATACAGATGAAGTACCTCAAAAAACGGGTACATGGGCCTTGAGTCGGCCGACATAGATCTAATCTCCAAGTTGAGATAAGCCTCGCAGAAGCTAGTCAATACAACCAAGTAGAAGGGCGACTGGGGGAGTTATAAAAGCTTGTTAGCCAGCTATAATAAGGTGATTAGAATGGAATCAAAAATACCAAAAAAATGTCCTTAATGTCTCTCCTACTGTGTATTAAAATTCTTATCGCCTCAACTGCAAAATAAACGTAAGCTATAGTGCGCACCAAAATAATTGGAAATATAAACACAGGCGGGGTAATGACAATTTCACACACATTAAAATTTCGTGTATGGATAAAATTCAAGCGGACGTGCATTGTAATTTCCTCTTCGAAATTCGTTTACGGGGAAAAACTCTCCTCCATAGCATTTGACCACCACCATCTCGATTTTGAGATTCCCAATTGTTTTGGCGCACGCCATACTATTGGCTTATGGGTACAGCGAGGCGCAGCGGGTTCCAGCTAGTATGTCATAAAGAGAAAATCATGATCAAAGTTGCTTGGAGACGAGCTCTGGTTATGAAATAGTACCTTAAGTTTGTTTGTAGTCAACGTGTAATCTGACTGGGCCCTCTCCCGACGTATTATAATAGGTTGGTTGACTATTGCGAGCCTTCAGATCTAGAGTCAACAGGAGATCGAGTAATTCATCCGCTGCTGAACCTGCTTTCAGAGCGTTTATATTAAAATCACCACAAACAATAACGTTTTACACACATATTATGTATATGTATATTCGTCCCAGAGCACAATTGATCGATCTTATTTCTCACACTTCTCGCATTAAAATATATTACATTTAGTCCCGACCTATATGATGTAAAAAGATGGATGATGGACTTCTCGATACTCGTATGACAACGATTCCTGCCATATGACTAGTAGGATTTCTACACATATTTCTTTAGAACAGAATCGATACCAATAGCTTAGATTTTATTGAGCATAGCAAGTTATACTCTGTCAAAAACCCTACAGATATCTAAATCGACCAGATCAGAGTTCGCAAAACAATGAGTAGTTTGGTTACATTGATCTGTTAAACATACAAGAAGGTCACCAGAAGACCTTTTTAGTCTACAGATTCAAGATATTTAATAAGCTGCCTATTGATTAATGCCTCCATGATTTTGGAACAAATAGAAATAATTGATACTAAGTGATAGGTTGAGGGCTCGATGGACAAGAGCTAGTTTCGAATAAACTCTGGAGAAATATGAAAGGGCAAACGCATTTTTAAATGACCGTAGGAGGTATACTGTCAGAACCAGTGAATTTACTGATGTATAACCTATACACTTCACGGGGCTGAAAAGTCCCCAGTCCAGTGAGTGGTCGCGTTCGCGTGACCGGAGAAGGTAAAAAGCAGCTTCAGATAAAGAGGCCTTGAATTTGCTCTTTCATACAACCTCCCTTTTGAAAGAAATAAAATTCTGGGTGATGAAAGTTACAAAGAAACGCGAGATGAACAAATTCCTTACTTTGTCAATGAATTCGAACTTATTCTTCTATAAATTAGTTTATCTTTTCGTAGCTATGACTGACATCGCACAGACATTGTCGAAATCATCAAAGACCCTAGCCTGAAAGTTACATTGCGTGCAGACGACATCGCCAAGAAAGTAAGCGCAGCACAAAAGTCACCAAGCATAAGATTGCAGATATATTTTTATTCATGTCGCATCTGCAAGGATATAAAAAAACAGCCACCAGAGCACTATTGAAACTACACTGGGCACAAAAATTAGCGGGCCCCCTAAATTTTTTCCGAAATTAACGATTTGTCAAAGTGCCATAACTTCGTCAATTTTCAACCAAAAATGCTGAATTTTTTTTTCAAATTGAAGCTTGAAGACTCAGCTTTCAGAATCTTGAGTCGAATTTTTTTTTTGACACAACACAGATGGCGCTGTGATCAAATGTTGCGAATGAACAAATTTGGGCAAAATTTTTTTTGGATTCAAACCGCAATAAAAATGTTGCATGCCTACAATCTCCCAGTTTTTTTTTCAAGATTCACAAAATTCAACTTTTTCTGAACAATTTGAAAAAAAAACGTTGAAAAGCATTGGAAATTGACAAAGTTATGGCCGTTTGAAAAAAAAAGAATTTTTTTTGGTTTTTTGACAATAACTTCGGCTACGTCCATTGAAAAAGGCCAAATTTTTTTTTCAAATTAAAGCTGAAAACTTCAGCTTTCCAAATCTTCCATTGGATATTTTTTTCCATGTCACACATCAAAACTGTATCACGAGTGAACACATTGTTCCTTGTGTTCGCGCGTATTCACGCGTGTTCACGCAACGTTCACGAAAGTTCACGTGTGTTCACGCAAATTCACGCGTATTCGCGCACGTTCAAGCGTGTTCACGCGTCTTCAAGCGTGTTTACATGGGCTCACGTATGTTCACGCATTTTCATGCAAATTCACGCGTGTTCATGCGTAGTCACGCGTTCATCATGAGTTTACACATTGTCACCGGTATTCACGCGTGTTCACGCATTTTCACGAAAGTTCAGGTGTGTTTACCCATATTCACGCGTGTTCACGCACGTTCAAGCGTGTTAACGCGTGTTCACGCATATTAAAGCGTGTTTACGCGTGCTCACGCATGTTCACGCATTTTCATGCAAATTCACGCGTGTTCATGCTTATTCACTCGTTTATCATGGGTTTACACATTGTCACGCGTGTTCACGCGTGTTTACGCATGTTCGCGAAAGTTCATGTGTGTTCACGCATAGTCACGCGTGTTCACGCATAGTCACGCGTGTTCACGCATATTCAAGCTTGTTTACGCTTATTCGCGCGTTTTCTCGCATATTCACGCGTGTTTACGCATGTTCAGTTATTGTCAAAAAACCAAAAAAATCTTTTTTTTTTTCAAACGGCCATAACTTTGTCAATTTCCAATGCTTTTCAACGTTTTTTTTTTTTTTCAAATTGTTCAGAAAAAGTTGAATTTTGTGAATCTTGAAAAAAAACTGGGAGATTGTAGGCATGCAAAATTTTTATTGCGGTTTGAATCCAAAAAAATTTTTGCCCAAATTTATTCATTCGCAACATTTGAACACAGCGCCATCTGTGTTGTGTCAAAAAAAAATTCGACTCAAGATTCTGAAAACTGGGGCCGGTTCACGTAATTCGAAAACGAAAATTTTTTTTCGTTTCCAGTTCACACAGTTCGAAAAATCGTAAAATTTTCGTTTGAAGGCACCAATATGTGCTCGAAAGGTCTTTAGTTATCGAGTGCTTGAATTATAAAAAGTAATTTTTAAATTTTAAAGACTTTTACAAGTTATGTATGGAAATAATTTTTAAATTTTTGTTTATTTTAAAATTTAATTAACTTGGTACTATTGGCAACACTAATTTGCTGATTAGTGTTTGTTATTTGTCGGAAAATGTCAAAAACTGCGTACGCTTTTGATTTGATAACAAATTTTAATTTTCTACAAAATGTAAGTAAAATTGTTATAAAATTTAAATTAATAGCAATAATTTCAAGCATTTATTCCCTAGGTCTCAAAATCAAAGTTCAAATTCTTCTCAAATAAGAATATTAGTAAATTTTATGGAGAAACACCCAACAATCGCCAGAAATTCGTTAATCACAGACTTTAATGGCAAAATAAAAAAAAAAGAATTGTGGGACAAACTTATAGCTGAATTAAATAGTAACGGTCCTCCTACAAAGACCGCAAAATCATGGAAGAAAGTAAGTCAATATTTAAATGATCTGTCAATATTTTTATACATCTAAAATTATAATTGCAATAGGTTTGGGCAGACTATAAATATAATGCCAAAAGGAAGCTGGCTTATAATAAGAAGTCTATAAACAAAACTGGTGGTGGGCCCCCAGAAAGAGCTTTTATAACTTCTTTAGAAGAAACGGCTATTGCAGCAGCTGGTATAGAGGCCGCTGTGGAAGGTGTACCCAATGCTAAAAATTTTGGCATTAGCAGCACGCCACATGACGAAGATGAAGTGGAACTTATGCTGGGAGAAATATTAAGAAGCCCTTCCGCAAGTAGAAGTGTTTCTCCCACTATTAATGAGAATGCACCTTTAGAAGGCGCTTCTAAGACACGAGTTAATAAAAAAGAACAAAATATAGAATTGATAAAAGAAGATATAAGTGAGCGGAAAGAATTTCACAAGAAGCTGTTAAATATTTTAACGGAACGAAATGAAATTGAAAAAAAGAAGGTTGCAATATTTGCAGAGCAAACAAAAGATAATTTACAATATAGAAAAAGAAAACTGGAATTAAGGTTAATAGAAATCGAACTATTAAAAACTAAAAACTGTGGCTGTGCCAATTAAAATAACATAATAAGTAAAAAAGTGAATTTTTTTAAGTTATTTATTTTGTCGTATCTTATTTTTTATTTTTATCTTCTTTATTTATATGAAATAAATATTACTAAAGTGAATTTTTAATACTATTCCTAATTATTTGTGCTCTTTGTTTAAGTGAGCAAAAAAAAAGATAATTTACAATGTAGAAAAAGAAAACTGGAATTAAGGTTAATTGAAATCGAACTATAAAAAACTAAAAACTGTGGCTGTGCCAATTAAAATAATATAATAAGTAAAAAAGTGAATTTTTTTAAGTTATTTATTTTGTCAGATCTTATTTTTTATTTTTATATTCTTCATTTATATGAAATAAATATTACTACAGTGAATTTTTAATTCTATTTCTGATTATTTGTGCCCTTTGTTTAATAGAGCTTGTAGCAGGTAATGTCCCGACAATATCTTCATTGGAGTCATCTTCATCATTAATTGTCAAATTTAATGGATACCTCACATTGAATCGTATAGCTATATTGTGCAGTGCCGCGCAGGCATTAGCCATACGAATAACCTTTTCCGGTGAGTATCGGGCCTTACGCTCTTCCAAAAGGACACGCCACACACCTGGAAATGTAATCTAATTAACAAATTTTCATATTAATTATCTCCCTAATTAATTATAGGAGACCATTCAGTAAACCTTTTAATCGGCCAAAACATCTTTCCACTATGCTTCGTGCTTTCGAATGGACTTCATTGAAGCGTTTTTCAGCTGGATCAGTTGCAGATCTATAAGGTGTGATCAGCCATGGTTCCAATGGGTAACCACTATCACCTGTGTATGGGACATTAATAAATATTTTTTAATAAATTTCTCAAACTTGTTAATGAACCTAAAAGCCACATATTTCCGTTATCCTGCTGATTTTCAAAATATAATTTTAGGTCGGATTGCCCCCAAACAAAAGAATCGTGAGCCGCACCACCATAACTCGCGTCAATCGCACGTATTCTCATTTTATGATCACAAACCTGAAATAGCAAAGTTTATGTTAATTCTAAATGCAACCAAACCTTGATTATACTTACAATCATTGCATTCAGGCTGTGCTTTTGTTTCCTGTTAAAATACATGTGCTCGTTCTGAGCTGGTTGTAATAAGTAAATATGGGTTCCGTCTATGCAACCTACAACTAGATTATTTGTTTAATATAATATAAAATAACATTTATAACAATATATACCTCCGGGGATTCGATATTTTTCGAAGAACCATTGCTTAATTTCTTGTGTTTCATTATCTTGTGGAAATCTAATCCATAAAGGGCATAATTTCAATTCTATGGAATGAATCACTTCATTCACACATTTTGAAATTGCACCTTTTGCCATTGGACATAAGAAATTGCTGCCTATTGTATTTTGGTACCCTCCGGTACCCAAAACTAATAAAGTGGCAGCAAGCCTTTGAATCGGAGGAATGTAAGTGCTTCGCTGTCCGCTTGTCAAGTTAATGGCTCGCAGAACATATTCGAAAGCCGGTTTAGACAACCGAAATTGGGATAAAAAACTAAAATTACAATATTTTAAAATCACTTTAGCTTTGGGGAAAATATACGTACATGTTATTTGGTAAGGTTAACGGATTTGAAGCATCCCGTAAAGAGCGCCGCATTATCCTCACGCAGACGTCTTCATCCTCGTTCTCCTCCAAAAGATAAATTGTTCTCCACATTTTCGGAGAAATTAATTGAAATAGTTAAACTCAATTCAAAAAGGTTCATTCACCGTCACTTATTGTCACTTATTGTTATCGTATAAAATCTAATAAACACTAAAGCTCGAAACTTGAATTTTTCGACATAAATTAATTATTTAAAACCACGTGAATTTCTATAAAAATAATTTTTTAACACCATAAACAACATCAAGTACAAAACTTTAACCATTGACAGTTCTATCAATTTGTATATTTTTACAGCGGTTTTCATAATATTTACGTATTTCAGTATTGCGGTTCTTCGAAAAATTTTCTTTCGAGTTACGTGAACGCTCAATTTTTCTTTACGTAATTTTTTCGTTTTCAAATTCGTTTCAAACGATTGTCGTCGTTCGAGTTACGTGAACCGGCCCCTGAGTCTTCAAGCTTCAATTTGAAAAAAAAAAATTCAGCATTTTTGGTTGAAAATTGACGAAGTTGTGGCACTTTGAAAAATCGTTAATTTCGGAAAAAATTTAGGGGGCCCGATAATTTTTATGCCCAGTGTAAATCTTGATGCCATCAAAAATCATGTTTCATTGTTGAACTTCAAATAAAAAAATTTTCGGAAAATTTTGTGTACATTAATTGCCCGATTTGAAACGACACAGAAATTCAATTGAAACACGCACAATATTTATTGATAACGCAAACATAGCATGAAACCGACAACATACACGGCCGCCGAGATTTGATCGACGACACAAAGGTCAACATATCGGAACGACAATAGGAAAACATCGCACAATCAATAAGCAGAGTTATTACGCCGCTTACATAATAAACAACCTTAAGTCAGTTTAGCCATTAAATCGCTACATGAATAGCCATAAATCCTATTTTTACAAAACCAAAATAAAAAACCCCGTTCCATGTCCTGCGGCCGTAACAACCCGTTTCCATCCCCAAGCGGGAGAAATCGTCCAATTAATGACGTCATAAATCAAAATATTCATTAAAAATGCACGCAATTAAAACCCATTTAACAATTTTTCCCCCTCTGACTAGCGGGGGGGGGCAGCGCAGGCATGCAAGGATCCAGGACTCGTTGGCATATGGGCGGCCGGGCTATAATGCAATTCCGGGGCGACTAATGCCGTGAAAATTTATCCTTGTCACGGCACAAGGACTTGCGGCAAGTAACAACAAAACTTGCTGCAATTTTTACAATTTGCTCTCTGGTACGCAAACGGGGTTTTAAAAATTATAAAGAAGTGGGGATGATGGAGCAAAAGTGTTTTTTACGATGCTATTATTAATCCCCGGATTAGGGGTGCGTGTGTGATACGATGGTATCGATGGAAAGCAGGTGGTGCTGGTGGTGGAATTGTGTTTAGCTACTTTTGGCATGTACGCGAAGGTGTGAAGGTGGTCTCCAAGTCGGGTAAAAGCGGGCGGGCTCCTCTGGGACATGTCTGGAAAAGGACTAAGCGAAAAAAATCACGCAAACCTTTTGATGGTTATGAGAAGTGCTTAAAGTTTATTGGTTCGACATTATGCAATTCTTGGCACCGTTTGGAGCCTCATGTGGAGGCCTTTTCCCGCCTCGGGTAACCCGCGGATGGCGGTTTTAGATACTATTTCCTTACATGTGCGGATGATTTAAGGATATTTTGTTGTAGATTTATGTTAATTACATTTCCTGTATATAGTTCTGAGCGGAAAGGTTTGAATATGTTAATTCTGTTTAGTTTATAGGTGGTTGGTAATAGAAATTTGTGATACTTTGTGTAGAGTTTATTTGCTACCGTCATAACAACATAACCTCTACAGTGGCAAGTGTCCTAATTTAAAATACCCCAAATTAAAGTTGAATGGAATTCGTCATGTTAAAAGGAACAACCGGTCCGTTTTACGAACTGTTATCATTAAACAATGCAATAGTTTTGTTCATAATAAATCCTATTACTTAATATTTTAAGACTAAGTAGAAAATATATTAGATTTCATGAAAAACATTGCCAGTGTTGTCCAATTTGATTACCTATGGCAAGGATGTGAGCCTGTGGAAGTCATTGTCATTCTCGACGAAGTTTTTTCTTCAATTTTTTCAGATTTCACTATTTTTTTGCTGACACTTGTCTCCAAAAATGACCGTTCTTTTTCATAACACGCATAGCGAACAAATGCGCATGACATACGGGTATGCAGGCTCCCGCTGGAGGCATGAACCCGCATCGAATACATCATAAATCCACCCGCATCGACATACATCATTCCAAAAACGGTCCCCCAACTAAGAACAAACCACGTCCTATGCTGCTTGACCTACGCAATTGAACGAGAACCGGTCTACTGAGTATACTAATGGCACCCTTTACGGTCACCAAATTGCCCGATCTCCTACAGGCGTTTTGACCCAATGGGTGCTAGGAGCGGGCGAGTTTTTGCTTTACTTGGGCAGTCGATAGCAGGAAAAAGGGTAGGGAATTGCTTTGAAAATTAAAAGACAGGAATATTATGTACATGAGGCAAGTGGAAAGGCCGATGTCCGAATTGGAGTTAGTGGCGCTTGAATAAACTGTATCCTGAAGACATTGCTTATTAATCGCGAACACAAAGCAACATTTTTTCTGTAGATAGACACGATTGGGTGCAACAATTATAACCCCAGTTTAGTTTTTTATATTATAGAATTTATTTCAAAACCATGAAAAATTCCATTGGACTCTGGATATGAATAACACTGTTGCACAGTGGCGGATTTTCCCTAAGGCCCAGTAGGTCCGGGCCTAGAGCGGCCAGATATTAGGGGCGATTAATCGTGGTTAAAAATGCGATGATTATAACAAGATATGACTTAAAGTAAATATTATATTCTGTGCTTAAAACGTTCGCTCGCTTGCTGGCTACATAGGCATAGGCACGAAGACGTAGTTGCTCGTCGCACCGGTCTCGCTCGAATCTTTCCTTGAATGTAATCACGCCACAAGCGCCGCACCGCTCTCCGTCGATATTAATTGCAATTGGGGAATTATTTAAACAAATACGTCTTTCTTCTTCGTCTTAAATCCGTTAGCTGGCTGTCCGAGCGGGAAATCCCCGCAACGGATACGCTGCTGTCGGTGTCGCTAGGTCTCGAACTCTACTCACGATTCGTTTCCATTCTTGCCGGTTTTTGGCGACGTCTCGAGCCTCGGTAACTGATAATCGGTGATACTTTAGGTCACCCTTGATATTCTTTAGCCAAGTTTTCTGCGGTGCTAATCGCTCATGAGTTTGCGGGACGGTCACGCCAGAGAAGTTTACGTGGCAAGCGGTCATCATCCATTCGGCAAACATGTCCAAACCACCATAGCCGACTTTTTTGCATTTCTTCTTCGATCAGTGTCTGCTGATCGCATCTTTGTCTGACTGTCTGGTTTCGAAGGCGATCGCGTAATGAGACACCGAGGATCTGCCTCAAGCATCGCATTTAGAAGACCTCGAGCTTCTTAACGTCCAGTTTGAGCAGTGTCCACGTTTCAGATCAATAAAGAAGCACCGGAAGGATCAACGTTTGGTAAAGGCGTACTTTTATTTTGATGAAAATATTTGTTCCATTCCATACACACCACTTGAGCGAGACGAACAAACAGGTAATGTTTTTTAATTCGCTTGATAAAGAGAACGGGCTTTGACCCAACTAACAACGAACATTAGCTCACGAGATATTAATTTTATAAGTTAAGCGCTGGTTTTTTGTGGGCCTTGTCTTCTTTTTAGTGGCGGGAAGAATCAGTTCGACAAAAAGGAAGGTTTCATTCAATGACTGCAACAATTCCTATCATCGAGTATCAACTCATGAGAATTCGCCTACTCGCAAATTATTATCTGACCTGCAATTGAACGATAGGATCAACGCCTTTTGGCCTTTCCGTGGTTTGCCTTTCCGAAAAAATAGGTTCACATCGCACAATGGAAATTTTTTGATGTCCTTAGAGTTTATCGCTGAGTTCGATCCATTCTTACCCAAACACATAACACGTTATGAGATTCCAGGCTCAGGGCATACGAGTTATCTCTCTTCAACAACATGTGAAGGATTCATTCTGCTTATGGGAGGGATATATGTATCTCAAAGTGGATCAACTCACTTGCATATGTAGGATTCCTCAAGTATATTCCAAACACAGGCCATAAATCACAACAAATGACAAATGGTGTTACTTCAACTTTAACTTTAACTGAATTTGGAATTGACATTTCAAACTGCCGAGGGCAATCTTATGTCAACGCAGCTAACATGTTAGGTATATATAACGGTCTACAACCTAAAAGTGAGGAAATTTCTCTCTTTGCCGAGTATGTTCCCAGCTCAGGCCACTATTCGCTCAATTTAGTAGGCGAATGTGCAGCTGAAATCAGCCACGAGGTTTGTTCGTTTATTTCTCTACTGCAAGAGTTGTACAATTTCTTTGCAGCGTCAACTCTTTTTTGGCAAGTCCTCCAAGCCCATTTCGCCGTCAACGACTCGTTGGTCAGCTCGTGCAAACGCATGCCAAATTTTACGCGAATCGTGGAATGAAATTCATAGAATGTTAGTTTCCATTGAAAATGGCACATAACAAATGAGAACCGTTGTGTGCTAAGGGGTCGTCCATAAATTACGTGAGGCGTTTAGGGGAGGGAGGGGGTCGAGTCGAATCTCACCAAATCTCACGTGGGGGAGAGGGGGGTCTCGGCAAATATCACGTAATTTTTTTTTTAAAGAAACAGTGTAAAATACCGAGAAAACTGGGTTAAATTAAGCAAAACATGTTTCTCCACTAAAGACATCCATTCACTTACAGGCCGCCGGTAGGCAGTGGCCTGTCAGACCAGGGGCCGGTTCGTGTATGTCGAAAACGAAAATTCTTTTTCGTCTCGGGTTCGCGTAAGTCGAAAAAATTGAAAATTTTCGTCTCAAGCCGACGAAAGGTCTTGGGTTATGGAGTTTTTGTATTAGGACACGAGCAATTTTCTTTCGACCTATGCGAATGCTAAAATTTTGATCGACAAAATTTTTCGACTTCAAGCCCGACTAAGCTTGACTCATACTATGATTACATGCATACTTGAAGTCGGCTTCAAGTAGACTTGAAAGTCATGTAACCTCAGATCGACTTCAAGTAAGCTTGACTCAAGTAGATCCGAAAAATTTGTCGGATCGACTTGAAATTGGCCATGTAACCCCTGCTTCAGCGCTTGCGTTTTGAAATTAGTTCTCCGTTGGTTGTACATTTCACTTCTGATGCAATTCACTTAATAAATTTATTTTATTTATTTAAGCTGCACATAAATGAGAAAAAATCGTTTGTTCCATCACGCATTTCGAAGCAAACTTATGCGAAGTGTCAAATATATTTCAAGCCGGCTTGAAGTCAAGCTCTCAAGCTGGTGAACTTTCGCCGCGGATTAAACTGTCAGTTGGATCTCAAGTCAAGTCCTCGATCCGGCATGTAATCATAGTATCAGTCTAACTGAGGGATGATACTTCAGGTACCCGCCAGACAGGCCGTGGCATGCAGATGAAATCATGATTCTCTACAGACACACAGGTGAAAACGACTGCTTAGCATAGCAGGTTATTAATTAATTCAAGCGCAAAAATGTTCATGGCCTCAACGAAAGCTTCAAGGCGGCTCCAGCCTCACGCCGCGCCGTGAACACCCGCAAACAAGCGCGAACGCAAGTGTGGATGATTTTCACGCTTAGCTCGCGCCTTGCTTTCTGTTACTAGTGGATACAGCGTGAATTCTTCCCGTCAATTCACGGCTCGAGAGTGAATAGAAGCTCAGATCTTCAGGCCAGAACTGACGATAAATCCGATTTTTGTCAGCTTTCTTGAGCTGTAGGCATTCTTGAATTTTCAGGCCATACAGTTGGCGGCCGGTGAGTGTATGGTAATACTTGGCCTCAAGGCTAAAACTTTCAGGCCACGGCCTGCCGGCGAACTGCGTGTAAATTGGGCCCTTAAGATGTGGGTAAGTCCTACACAAAAAAATTACTCGATTGTTTAGTCTCTATAGGCTAGTCAAACTGCAGAGTACGAGCCAAGTAACACTGAACCGCGAAAAGGCCATTAGAATTTAGTGCTACAAGAAAGCACATGGCGAATTTTAGCGTAATGAAATGTTGGGTGAGTGTTCACGTTTTGGTAGTTGTGTGTCCACCACAAGCGGAAAGCGAGGAGGGCAAGCAGTCCGAATTATCACTTATCTCAAATAAAATCTTGCACCCAAACCCCCCACATTCATACAGATGAACTTTTTACACACCTTTCACTAGATTTCACAGGGGCGCGAGGGCCTTTCCTGCAGTTCTATATTCACTCTGTGGTTACGACCGTAATTTCGTATTTTCAATGTAAATACTATGGATTTTATAAAATTTGAAAAACTCACGTGAGATTAGGGGGAGGGAGGGGGTCGGGACAAATCTCACGATATCTCACCAAGGGGGGAGGGGGGGTCGAAAAATCGCAAAAATCACCTCACGTAATTTATGGACGACCCCTAAGCAAGAGGTGTTCGTTTGAAACTAGAATGTCTTGAATCGGCCTTCAAGACTGTTTTTGGGGGATTTGCATTGGCTCGCATGAACTGACTTGAAAATTGACTTTAACCATTTGTCAAAAGTAGAGTTATTCAATGTTGAAATACCGAAGGTCTAGATGGCGCACCTATAGGGCTGCAAATAAATGCAGACAAGAGCAAGATTCTAATTCAGTCAAGGGTGGAAAGAAGAAGAAGAAACCACAACACCACCTGGGGGGAATATAACTTCGAACGGGTAAGCCAATTTAACTACCTGGGGTCCACAGTCAGTGAAGACAACGATGAAACGATAGACGTACAAAGAAGAATAAACGCCGCAAACAGAACATACTTCTCACTACTGCCAGTAATGAAATCCAGAGACATCCACAGAAAAACAAAAATAAGAGTCTACAAAACCATCATACGTACAGTAGCTACGTATGGTTGTGAAGCATGGAGTATCTCCCAAAAATCCGCCGACAAGTTGAGAGGAAGGTTCTCCGAAGGATATACGGCCCAATTAATGAAGACAATGCATGGAGAATACGCTACAATCACGAATTGTACGACTTATACAAAGAATGTAAACTTTTGACCCATGCCAAGCTACTGCGTTTACGTTGGGCCGGTCATGTCCAAAGAATGGATGACTCAAGGATACCAAAAAAATCCCTGTATCTACTACCAGATGGCAAAAGACCAGTTGGCAAACCACGGTCAAGATGGGAAGATAATGTTAAGACCGATGCAGCGAAACTGCTCAACACGAGAAACTGGAGACAAGCTGCGGAGCAGAGAGACGTCTGGAGGAAGAAGCTGAAGGAGGCCAAGGCTCGAATTGGGCCGTAGAGCCATCGAAGAAGAAGAAGATGGCGCACCTTACTAGATGGGTAAATTTACATATTTTATGGGTGGCCCAAGGGTTTGTTTTTGTAACAGGGGGCCGCAGTATCATAAAGTTTGGAAACCCCTGGGTTAAGATGATCGAATTAATTTTTTTTATTTTCTGCATCGGCTGCTATAATTAGTCATAAAGCATTTCTTGGGTACTAGTGAAGACAACTCAGACTGATTTTAGAAATTTCTTTAATCATTAATATGACTTGTGTAAGTTTCTGAGTGTATGATTCCACGGAATATGCCTTGGGCATAAATGATTCATTTTCATTTATCAAACACTTATCGAATGATTTTTGTATTTGTTAGTACTATTTAAGTTAGTTATTACAACTTTGTTTTATTTTCCGCAGTTCTTAATTGTAAAAAAAATAATTTATTACTACAAAAAGAAAGTCCCAAGAAATATGATTCCCCTGAGAAAGAGGCATTAATCCGCCATTAAAAAGTAACATTTATTTTTTTATTTATGTTTATTTCCCTAACGTCTGCATTCGGACGATTAATTAGAACGAAACAATAAAACCGCCATAAAGTGACACCATTAAGCAGAGCCTAAAGAGTGCAATAACATACAACATATAAGCTGCAGCACATTTTCGAGTAAGCCCCACTACTACCTGGGGCACAGCACCTGCATACGGTCGAATCTAAGCAATTTTACGGCCTAGCGATTACTGCAACTAAATGTAGGGCGCGAGCCTGTTAACAGGACTAAGGTATAAAATTATTTAAATGCCTCAAGATAACGGTTCCTTCATAGTTTATTATAAAATTGCGTGTCGGCCACGTAGTCCTATCGAAGGTGTACACTGGCTCCGCCATCTACCAGAGCGTAATTGTGCAGGTATCCAACAATATAGGGACTACACACACAAAAAGAATGAAAAAGGGTTGTGGATACGTCCCACCTGGGGGCACCACACATAAGACCAGCTCAGTAATTGGAACCTTACTGTATTATAAGTCAGGTGCGAAGATTACGGGATTGTGAAATTATTCTCTTTATGCTTAATTTATTACTGTCGAGCAGAAAAGGATAAGGCTGTGTTGTGTGACGTTGGGGGCGTGTACTGGGTGTTAGTGTAGCCGGGTGGCAAAAAGGGCTAAGGGCTTACTTCCGTTATTCGTTAGTCTTCTTACATTATCTTACAATATGCATTCGGTCTTATCTTAATATTTATTGTTCTTGTGATATATTATCTAGGTGAACATAACTTCACTACAATGCCTATATAGTATGGGCATCATAAATGGTGGTAAGTTCTATTGATGAAAAAGCTTTTACCCAGGTGTGGTCTTACTATTTGTAAAGAAGTTTTCCTCTTTTGTAAAATTCCCCGTAAATGCGTAGCCACTTTAAGATCGCTTCACAGGATGAAATTCAATTCGAGTTCTTGTATTTTCTATGTAACTCTTTTGCACGTGCCTATTTTAAGGATGCAAGACAAAACAAAATAAAACCAAAAAAATAAAATCGACCACAGGTTGTTTCCTAGCAAACTGTAAGATATAAGGAATGTCCTTGTTTTTTTTTTCTTAAAGCATAACGAAATCTTGTTATTAGGTTAAACTATAAACTTGCTAGTGTAGGAGTTGATGTCAATTCTGACAAAGAGAGTCTGATACCATTAACCTAGGAAAGAAACACTGTCAAATGTTACAGAATTGGTTCTTAGCTAGATAATTATGGATGATACAAGATGCCAAAATCCATTAAGCCATTTCATAGGTAGTCTTATGAGATTTGAGGACACCTTTCTTGATCTACATGTGGTCTACAACCAAATACTATGCAGTTGTTACACCACGCCATTATACACACCTAATGGTAATATGAGAGGTTCATGGTGAAAGGCAAGGCTCAGTGGTCCCCCAACTAAGTACTAATAGTGCCCAATGCTGCTTGACTTCTATGAAGGATAGAAAATAGATATTTTCACTAAGCTATTTAGCACCAAATGTGCATTACACTGGCATTACACTTAGATGCAAATATAAATGAATTGAGACTCTGAAAGTGCCTTTGATGAGCCTCACATGTTTGGGTTCCAAATCAACTAGATCGGCTAGACGAAGCTCTGGCATAGTTTGAATGGGAGCAGAATCATCTATTTGGACACCCACGAACTTATCTTGGCGAAGAAATGCCTTAACTATCGAACTTGGTTAAAACGAACCAAACACAGAATGTTTACGCCTGGTTTGATCAGCTCCATGCAGATTCTTTCTATGCAGTCTGACAATACACTCATATAATTGTTGAAGAGCACCAGAAAGGATGTCAAGACACTTTCCAAGCCAAGTGCCAAGGCGGAAACCCCATCTTCAGGTTTTGTTTCGAGGTTGGTGATCCGCTATTCATGATTTTTGCCATTTTCGCGCCACCTTCTTCTACTCTACTACTCTACTCTTTGAACCGTTAGTTGACGGTCCGAGCGGGACGTCCCCGCAACGGATACGCTGCTGTCAGTGACGCTAAATGCGGTTTCTTGCCTAGTTTCGACCAGGTCGTCCACCCTCTTCCTTTCTCACCCTGGACTTAGGACCAGACGACGGCGGAGTTTTTTTCGCGCCATAGCGAGAAGCAGAGTCTCTTTGTTTAACTGGACTTGACTTGAATAGACAGGCTTGCGACAAATCACTAATCGAAATGCTGAGCTCATTCAACCAGTGTGGTCTACAAATCTGAGGCATAGGGGTTATTTAAGATGACAATAAGGTCAAGCAGGGACCATAGTACTTTTGAAACGGATACCTTATTTAAGAAGAAGAAAATCTGGTCAAAAGGTCTGATCTAAAAAGGCGGGTCAGATTTCGAACAAGTTATTGTTTTCAAAATCTTTCTTATAGCGAAAGTTAATGCCAACCAGCGTTGTTTTACCACTAGAACTGATGGTTTAGGCTTGTCTTTAGTGGGAACAAATCGTACCTAGAGGCTAGTGGGTTTTTTGGGTGGTCAGAGGAAAGCATACAAATATACGAAATTAGTGTGGGCCATACACTAACCCATAATTAGTTCTACAGTTTAAAGACGCATCAGGAGTAACATGATCGGCCACTTTTGATATTTCAAGCTTACCAGCATGAACATTGAAAAGCTTACCAGCACCAAGAATAAGTGAAGACGTTAATGTCATGATGCTATGCAAAGTAGAAAACAGCGTCGTTGATAGGTACTCTGGCATTCACATACACTCGGCCTCACTGCATCGATACTTTCTGGCGCACGTTGGCTACGTTGTTGCTACAACTTTGCTTTATCTAATTGCACGAACAAACATACACTATTCCATGAAATATTTTTGCGATTTTCCTTGTGAATAGGTGCTTAGAAACCAAAACAGCTGATAGACCATCTATGACAAGCACGAGTCGCAAAAGCTTGTGATTTATGACTAGTCATAATTTAGAATTTGGAGGTAAGTACTCGAGTCGATGGATAGGAAGAAATTGACCAACTCACTGGCCTGTGAGATCACTCTAGCATCTTAATGTTTTGAATTTTTGGATTGATAAGAATGCAGGAACTTGTCTGCTAAACAGAATTAACCAGTCTGTAGGATCTCAATGATCGCAGAGATAAATGTTGAATGACAAATCTAATGATGGGTCACATTTTGAACATTTTTGTCAAATTTAAATTGAATAAAATAGTTTTTATTGAGTTTATAAGTGTAAACTGTTAACTGCAAGAAGACCTAACATTGGCCCCACAATCAAGGTAAAGGAACACGAGCTAGAAGTAGTGAAATCATTTACCTACCTTGGGGTCAATAGTAGCAGCCGACAATAGTATGAAACCAGACTATAGTCTGACAAGGATCTTCAATCCAAGCATCTGACCACAACGTCTAAACTTATATTATATTAGACGATGGTCTTACCAGTACTCACATATGCATCCGAGACATGGGTGCAGAAAGCACCGTAACCTCTTTCTTGGCCGTGTTCCAGAGAAAAATCGGTCGGAGACTAGTTTTGTTTACCTATTTTTTCTTTCTTTATATATGCAATCTCCTCATCCTTTCCAACTCTTTCATTGCATCTTTATTGCACGGTTTCTTACCTGTTAATTTCTGACAATCACCTCAATACATAGCCCTTCCAAAGCCCTTACCCACCTCAATGCTACATACGCTTGACCTCCTTCCAACAGTTTGTAGCCCCAATACACTACAGCATTGTCAAAAGTACTGCCCTGCATTTTATAGATAGTGAAGGCCCACGACAAAATTATTGTAAACATCCTCTTGCGGCCGTTCCATAATTAAACTTTGCAAGAGATTGTATGGCTTTAGGATGGATAAGATGTAGTTTTGGCTTTGGTTTGGGTTTTTAATTTGACATTTTTGGGTTTTAATTCTTACAGATGATTAGTTATGAATATAATATTTAATTTTGACAACAGGCTCATTAATTCCCGTTTAGGTTTTTTTTCTAATTTTTACCACAGATTCGGCATTTGTGACCTTAAGAACTCCCCGATACCGATTTTCAATGGATTTTCTAAATTCATCCGCCATATTGGCGCCGCCATTTTGACTTTTCAAATTTTCACCGATTTTCAATGGAATCGGAACCCAATTGCAATGCGTCCGCCATTTTGGAAGCGCCATCTTGATTTTTTTAATATAATTGTCACAGTGCATTGTCACGGGAACTCAATAGGTGTACAAAGTTTCTGTTAATCGGTTAAGTAGAAGTAATTGAAAGAGATTTCTGTCGCAAGATTTGAACCAAAGAAACAAATATACGAGGTCAAGCTAAATAAAACCATTAAAAAACAAAAACGCTATCGTCTTTAGTATATTTTTTTCCTATATAACCATATTTTTTTATTTTCTGTTGCCAATTAACGCTAAAATTACATGGGGCTAGTGTACTAAATATGTTTAATAACTTCCTGAAACAGAACTTATTGTAGAGGAACACACATTTATATTTATTGATTTTATATTTTAAATTTAATTCCCATCAACAATTAAATCTGTCAACGAAACCCATTTTCCCGCATGACTTGTTATAAAATCAAAACCGAAATTTTCGGCAGAATTAATAAAATTAAAAATCGCTAATTAACAACCAAAACTGCTAAAATTATTTTCTCTTGAAATTTTCCTGAAATTCTCCCAAATTGCACAAAAATTCGAGTCTGTCAAAAGTTTTGCCTTCAAATTGGCAGGAATTCGTCCCAGGTTCCATTAGTGCCACTTAGAACCTGGCGGTACTGCAAACAGAACGCGATCCACCTTGACCCTGGCATTTGCTAAAATTGCAAAATTATTTGTTTATCAACGACTCCGCCGACTATGCAAATTAATTGTTACAAAATGGTCGAAAACTTTTGTCTTATCACTAATTAGGTGCGGCGAGAGTTTTTTTTAATTATTCTCAGCGCGTTCTAATCGCCGGGCGGACACAGGTAGATTTAATTGCGGCATTTCCAAGGTAGCAAAAGGTGAGTGCAGAGCACAGTAGGTATAGTATAATATTGCATTCCCGCCCAGCTATTGAGGCGCTAGTCGGTTCTTAATATGGGCAATATAGTGGGCGAGTTCGTGCCAGCATTTGTTAACCAGATTGTCCGGGCCTGGGGTCTCCACTACAATTATGGTGACATTGAACGAATCTCTGTCTTCCGTCATCATCGGTTCCAACTCACAGAGCATAATGGCTTCATGCTCTTGGGGCTCCGCTCAACTCGCATTTCTGTGTGATCTACCGTCGTTAGCGGAGCTCCCCAGTCCCCAGGCATGCCCCGAACGGCCCCAAGCCAGCACCGACAATAGACTAGTAGCCAGCAACTGGTCTATGCAGCCCCAATGCTAACAACTTTTTATGCTCTTGAATTGTTTTCGCGTCGGCAGCTCGGGGCTCCGCGGGCACATGAACTTAGTCCGGAGTTCGTGATCTTGGCCAGCGACGACGCGATTGTCTCGCTCGGTAGTGATGGGCTCGCCCGGCTGGTTTTCGTTCAGGTACAAGTTACTAATTCTGCCGTTATAGCCTCCTTCAAGGTAGCTCCGATATTTATTGATAGTTTTCAGTCGCTGTGGAATGAGTTCGATTTTTAGGTAAGACTAAAGATTTGTTATGAAAATTAATTGGCTGTTTTCGTTTTATTTTTAGCTGCGATTGGAAAATTGCGTTTGATTTTGATTTTAGTAAACTAATTAGAAAATTTTTAATAAGGATATTTTCTGTAAAGTGCAAGAATTCTAAGTAATAAACATGTATGATGATTGGTTTTTCCCCAATTAGCAGCTGGTACAAATTCAAGGAAAGCCTTTTAATGGTGCAGTTCGGTTAGGGCAGACAGGCTATAATAAACCATGTACCAAGTTACACTTCAAACTTCAATTTACATGGAAAACTATATTCAAGAAAACTACATTCGAATCGCTAATTGTAGGTTGATGGGCCAAAGAAGGTATCAAGGTAGATTTACATATCTGACTTTTTCCCGTAGCACGTACATATAACAGCTGATCATTTCTGTCGCAGATTTTTAATACGCGTTTTACATTTGTGACGAATTCTGTCGCAGCCAAAAACAATCGTGACTTGACAACTGACGTGAAGAGATTAAAAATGAAAGTAACTAAACAATATCCATTAACAAACAAACAATTTTTAATAAAACTTCTCTTTATGTCCACAAAAAATCAAACAAATCCAAATAAACGAACATTTCAGTTACACATAACCTCAAATTTTACTTACAATCAGCTGTTTCCATCACTCTGTCACAGAAAAAGTTGAAGTTCGTTCAGCTCTCCGCCGTGACGGTAAGATGCCACAGAGATTGTTTCCTATTGGTCGAAATTGTAAAAAAAAGCAACGCGACAGAAAAGCGTCGATAAATCCATCTTCAGAGTCAGTTTGTGAAAAAAGAGCCCCTCGCTTGGCTCATGAACTGACTATTGATCCTCATCTTAATACATTTCATTTTCGAAGGTTCTCAAATCAATTAAGATTAGTAATGCCAATTTATAGTAATTTCAGAAGTAGCCACAACTAAAAACCATTTTGCGCCAGTCGCGATTTTAAAGAACCAAGGCAAGTGGGAATATTGGGTCATTCAACAAATAATATGGTATTTTATGAGGTGAAAGTCCCGGGGGGGGGGGGTATATATGGAGAGAAAAACATAAGCATACGCTAGTGCCGACGGTGAATCAAGAAATTCCAAGGCGTTTACAAGATGAGCCTCGTCCTGGAAGAAATGTCGAGCTTGACAAAGAGGGCCTGAGAATACTGGCCGGACAAAACTCCATCGTAACCATTGATGAACTAGTGGAAAAGCTTGAATTTGGTTATTCAGCCATTCATCGACACCATGCCATCGAGAAAGTCAGCAACATGGGTCAACGAGGTCCTTTCCAACTTTCGGAGTCTAATCGCGCGCAAAAAATGACTGTGAGCTCTTTCTTGCTGCCACGACTTAGGAATAAATCTTTCTTGGACCGAATTATGCCTAGCGATGAAAAGTAGATATTGTATCAAGTGCACGAGGTAGTCGAAAGAAACTGCCCTGTACTCGAGACTTAAACACCTGACTAGAATTATAGCGATCAACGGAGATCTCAGCTAACACCAAATTGCGGCTGCTCAACTCCAACGTTAAGGCAGTTCTTTTGTTCGGATGCGAAACATGGAGAGTCAACCAATTCATCACAGGACGCCTATAAGTCTTCATCAACAGATGCCTGCGTCGTAACCTAAAAATCCGCTGGCAAGATAGAATTTCAAACGAAGAACTATGGCGCTGTGACGTAAATGAAAACGTAAATCTAGCCAAACAGGCCCTTGACTGAAATCCGCAAGGATCCCGTCGAGTCGGAAGGCCTAGAACAACGTGGAAGAGAGCCCTACTAGCATAAGCCGCAACAACTGGGGGATTCTGGTCGGAGCTGAGATCTGTCGCGCAAAACAGAGTCCGCTGGAGGGCAACCTCCGCCCTATGTCCCATGAGGGATTAAAGGAGCGTAAAGAAGAAAAGAAGATGGCGATTGGCAGTGTTGCAAAATATGTGATTTCCGCTCAAAATTTGATTCCGATCAGAAGTTGATTCCGATCTTAATATGATAGGAATCAATTTATGAGCGGAATCAAATTGAAGACATGCTGATTCCGTTAACATTGCCGATTCCTATCGGAATTGTTTCCCCTCAATTTTTTATGTGAGCGGACGTTAATTTCTTCGCTCGATGTCGTTCTTGTACAACCATGGAATTTATAGATTTCTTTTGCAGTGTAACAAGTTAACTCGGTTTCGACAAAGCCGTCAAAGAATTGAATTTGGCTTGGTTTGCTCAGTTGGTAATAAGATAGTTATACGCTAAAAATAACTAATTAATAATAATGTTTATACGATTTGTATCATATTCCTGTACATACTTTAGTTACGCTACTGGTTCATATTATATTTGACTAAACAATCAACCATTTGAAACCCTTGATTTCGAGTATACTAAATTATTGAGTACAATTTTAATTCGGGTCCATTTTTTCTAAAACCAATTCAAAATTTTCACACGTTCAGTTACCAACACACTTTCTCTCTTGAACAACTATTGAATATTTAAATATCTAACATTAAACTACATAATTACATGGCTAGGCACAATATTATAGGACAAGCCAAAGAGTGTACTATACAATAACTAATAGAAACGCGCCTGGTGTATTATAATAAATATAATATCCTTCACCGTGAGCTCTCTATTTTCTCCTGGCAAGGTTAATTGAGGATTAAGGTTTCACAGGAATATTCATGATTGATGTTCCCTTACCCATCAATTAGGGCCCCAGCCAACGCACTGTCGAGTTCTCAAACCTACCGCAGGAATTCCACTCGCTCTGTCAGCTATGTCCTCAGCCCATCAATACCTCTAATCCGGTGCACGTGGCGAGTTGATTGGTATTTAATTGACGTGTATACAATTCCCGTATCGGTCTACCTGGGAACATATTTTTCCCGAGCATTTATCGAGTTTTCACTATGCAAATTGTACCTACTCATTAATTTTTTTTTATTTCAAATTAAATATATCACATCTGTAAAACCAATTTGGGAATTCTAAAACTTTTTGAAAATGTAAACTGGATGAAAAATGTGTGTCACAGAGGAGATTTGTTTAGAGAAAAATCTAATTTATAATTGATATTGCATTCGGGTGACAGCGACAAACGTGTTGAAATAAAAATTTCCTATTTGGCATTGCAACAAGCGACTGTTTTGAATTGATTTAGGGCGTGGTCGTAGAGCTACGAAATGTTTTTAAATTTTGCTTTTCAGGGTCAAAAGATTATGAATATGAGCAATTCATGAAATAAACGAAATCAAATAAAAATAAAAAAATAATTTATGTTGGCCGCCATTTTGAATTTTGAATGATGCCACATAGCTATACGGTATTCTCCTTGTCATACCCTCTCATTTGACATCCATGTCGGGGGTCGGGCAGCACAATTGCAAAATTCGGCCGCCATCTTGGAACCGCCATCTTGATTTTTTTTTACAAAATGGTCAGATTGCATTGTCACACCAACTATACATGTGTGCAAAACACACAAAGTTGATTGGTTATATGGAAGTGGGTCGAAATTAAGTTGCAAGATTTGTTTACATACATACTAACATACAACATACCACATACCACATACAGGTGAAGCTAGCATAAAGCGTATAAAAAAGGGATGAGTTTGTCCTTACTCTTTCCAAGCCATCGGGGGTTTGGCCTTCGTGGCTTGGGATTCACATCAGCGTAACATTTCTGTTCTTTCTGAAGGATTTCAGAGATAGAAGACAATCCGGCACAGTCTTTGATGACATCCTGTGGGATGTAATAGAAAACAGGACAGCTTGACTGACTGGGATAATAACGATGTCTGAGCCTCTATTAGTACAAGTCTGGGAACATTCCTGAATAGCGAGTATCTCAGCTTTAGCAAACAGGTACTACGTTTATAAGCGGAGTTTCACTCCTGGATCTTCAACCCAAAGTAAAACTCCCGATGCGTTTATAAGCAATGGGAGTGTAAATCCAAAATACTTTCTGGTTTGAGATGACAGCTCCAAGCTCAAATTCAAAATCATAGCAAAGACAAATATAAACCCAATGTTTAATTTAATGTATTTAAAAATATCAATAAACAAAGAAAAAAATCTATTGTTGCAAAATAAAACACCCAGCTTCTTGTTTACAAAGTTTTCCCCCTTTGGAAAAAATTCTCACTCCCAGTCAGCGTTTATAAGCACAACATAAACCGGGATCGAAGTTTCACTCCAGCTTTTTCTTCGGGAGCGAAAATCCAAGTTCTGGATTTTCACTCCTGGTTTATAAGCGGTGTTTCACTCCGGATCGAAACTTCCATCCGGAGGGAAACTCCGCTTGTAAACGTAGTAAGGGTGAGGGGAGCATTGCCAAGATCCATGACTCTTTTGTACCTTGCACCACATACGCCCAGTCCTAGTTCATTATACAATCGTCATAACTGATTATATGCCACATCTTCTTCTTCTTTAACGGCTCTACAACCGGGATCCGGTCCTGGCCTCGCGCAACTGTTCTCTCCACCGGTCCCGATTCTGAGCCGATGTCATCCAGTTTGGCATCCCTAAACTCTGAGCGTCCTGGTCCACGCCATCCTTGGCCTCCCTCGCTGTCGCACCCCATAGGTCTTACCGCAGAGATATGCCACATCATCCTTCTCTTATTTTGGTTTTTCTTCTATCTGCGCATGATCAGCATTCGGGGTCAGGGCGACAATGCTTATTAGAAGCTTGAGCATTCAGAAACCTACCTTAAAGTTCCTTCTACTGTGTTTATTGCCGTTGTAGCGCCTCTTCCTTCTAGGATTCCTTTCCCAATTCATTATAGTTCTTGTAGTCCAGTCAGATGAGTATTCTATATCGTCTATATAATATCCTGATATACCATGTTACGTAGTTTATATCGTAGTTGATAAAATTATTTTTAGAAAATATAGTTTTGTTTGTGTAATCTAACTCAACACTTGGAACATGTGCTCGCGGTAATAACTACGTGGTAATTATATACTGACCCTGGGTTAGGTTAGGTTGAAATGGCTGCCCCCACTAGGGAGGCCACTTAAGCACGCCATTGGGCACATTGTGATGCCATTCTAGTGTTGGGACAAAGTTCAGGCCGTTTCAAGCCATTTTGAGCTTTTGATAAAGCGACAGAGGTTAGGAACACCAATATTTTGCAGCTCGCTCAATCCATTAAAGAAGGGTGAGAAAGGGAAGGTCCCTCTTGTCCTTGCGAGGGCGGGACATGTACAGAGAAGAAGGGAGACAGTTTCTTCCTCTTCTTCATTCCCACAACTTCTGCATAAGTCATTGTGGGGAAGTCCAAATCTTTCGGCGTGCGGGCCAAAGGGACGGTGACCGGACAGCACCTTTACTACATGGCTTATCTCCTTTTTGTTCAACTGAACAAGCGATTTTGAGCGCTTTGCGTGCAAAGTTTGCCACATTGCATGAAGAATGCGGCACACCGTTGCTGGGGCCAACTCAGCCCAGCTCGAGCTAAGCTGATTTTTCTCACAGCTAGTTTGTAGGTGGCTAAGGGCATTCCCAATCGGGTTAAGTGGGGTGTCCTTTCCACTTCGGTTCCCTGTCTAGCAAGTTCATCTGCCCTACAGTTTCCCCTAATCCCACTGTGTCCAGGAACCCAACACAGTGTTATATCAAACGGAGTGGTAGGCTTGAGCCTTGAGGTCCGCTTGGCTATCCGATAGAATACATATGTATATTCATATGAGATATATTATTTATCTTCAGCCATTCGAGAGCCTCCCAGATCGCAGTGACTTCCGCTTGGAAGACGCTGCAGTGGTCGGGTAGACGAAGAGAGGTATTTATATTTAATTCCTCGGAGAAAATACCAGAGCCTACGCTGTTCCCAATTTTTGAGCCATCTATGTAGAAATAGAAGTATAGGTCTGATTACGGCTGTATAGAGCCAGTAGACGATGAGGGGTTTAAGGCCCCAATTGATTCCGATCGTTCTCTCGCATAAGAAGAGAGCTGTTTTGGCCTTATTGTCTCTTTCTAAAAGATTCGGCCTCCACATTAGTTTCCTATCGAGTACGAGACCTAGAAATTTCGCATCTTCCTTTAGATGCAGTGTTTCATTGCAGAGTCTTAAAGAAGGAATATTAGGAAGTCTATGCTTCTTTGTAAGAGCTCTACTTCAGTCTTGGCTGGGTTAACGCCTAGACCCTTTGTAGCAGCCCATTGAGCAAGAGTATCCAATGCTTGTTGCATTATATCACTTATTGTGGAGATGTACTAGCCGGTTCTCACCAGCACAATATCATCAGCATAGGCGACCGTGGTGCAGCCAGACTCCCTTAGAGTTATCACCACTTTGTTGACTGTTATATTCCAAAGGAGAGGCGATAAGACCCCACCTTGTGGTGTGCCTCTTCTAACCCGTCTGACTTTTTCCGAAAGCCTAAGTCCCAAGCCGTATCTTATTTTGGTAATGTTGGGTTATAAAAGAACTGCATTACTATATTAGAATAAAACCGTGCTGTAGATTACCCCCGCTATGCAAGGGTTGTAAGAGGTGTAAGAGCAAAATCGTTTTTTACCTAGTCTGTGTCACTGTGTGAATCATAAAAACCCAAGCCAATACATTGCTGTTCGTACACTCTAAACTACAATCGAGACTACTTAAAAGAGTGATGGCTTCTCCCCCAAAGCCTTATTTACTTCTCATTTATCTAAACTCACAACAAGCGATTTATTCCCCAATACCCCCATATTAAAATTAATAACGAAAAAAAAAAACACGGAAAATTCCCCAAAAGCGTGTGCCCTTTTGCGATAGTTTACAAACACCAAAAGCTGATAAAATCAAAATTCCATGACTTTGACATTGCCCTGACTCACCTTTGTATACCTTGCGGCAAAAAGTCGACGAACAAAAAAATAACAACGAAAGAAAGACATTTTGTGTATTTAAATTTTATCATCCATAACCTCACCAGGTTTGCGGCTTGTACTAAGCGGTGACCCGCCACCATGACTGCTGCTGTGTTTTATCTGGGTGGCTTTACTTTGAAGGCGATTTAAATGAAGAAGTTATCGTCAGCACATTCCCATCCTGTAACCTTGACCTTTGCAGGGTCTGCGGCGCCGGGAGCGAGGGCCAGCCCTTTCGCTGATAGCCCCAAAAATACGGTTTCAATTCTATTTCGGTTGGGTAACAAATAAATTCGTTCGTCCACAGTGCTACGTCAGTCCAGGAGTCGGGCGTTTACAGAGTGGCAGAGTGGCGGCGCTGATGGTGTTTTTTCCGCGTGTGACTAAAAATACCGCCTTGATTGACCCCTGATATAAAATCGATATGGGGACTGAGGAGCAACCCTTGTTTATGGTGTCACTGGTGAATATTTTATGGCTCATTTTACTTAAGAGTTAGATGGATAAGATACTAGTGAAAGGTGAACTGTTGGGGTTGTCTACTAGCTCGACTTGTTCCATTGTAGTACGACAGTTTTACGTTTTACGTTGACATGACGGCAAATGTTAAATCTTTCACCGGCGTCACCCTTCAATATTTGAAGATTGATGGGATTTTGGTGTATGTTTTGAAAATTATATAAATATGTTATGCTGTACGCACCGGAGTGTAATGTATGGTGTAGGTCTGTTCCTGGAGATGATATCGTGTAGATTCTAATGTATTAGAAGTTCAATTATCCAGTTTGATTCCTCGACATGATAGTACAAATGTCAGAGTAATATTGATTCCGAAGAATTTTATTTGGGTTCCATTGTTGGCACACCTACCCTGTGAGCGTAAATTTGGTCATTGGATCAACATTTTAAAGAGTCCTTGTACTACAGAAGGTTTTAAAAAACTTAATATTATATGCGAGATATTTTGAACTTCTTCCGATGACACTACACACTACAGCCTAACTGGAGCCTTGGCCTCCTCTATTCTTCTCGTCCAGTCGTCCCAATCTGTGCCTGACGTTCTTTAGTTCGTTGTTTTGAGAAATGATTCCGTGTCCACTGGAACCACCTTTTTACCAGCCGGCCTATGTGTCTTCCTTCATGTATACCATGCCAGTATGCCAGTGGTCTCCAGTGCTCCCCAATTTTGGCTGGCTAGCAACAGGTGGTACTCGAAAAAGGCCGAGACTTCATGCTTGGCTAGGTAGTCAGCTTTCTCGCTTCATCGATGTTCCTCCTATGCCTTGGAACAAGGAAGAGAATCAAGCTGTGATTTTTATTGAAACATCCACCCGTGTAAAAGCAAAATATGGCCTTACAACGGGCGTACACCGACCGTGATTGTAACATAGTCCTCGCCATATGACGGGCATCAAAAGGCTGTTTACGGTCGTACACCACACACACACACACCGAGGGGTATATGTTATGTATAATCAAGACCCTCTGAACTACAGGCCTTGTAGATGTATTTTTCGTGGTGGTGGTAATAGTCCCAAAAGTCACCGCACACCGGAGTAACATGGCGCGGAAGCCGTACGCGCAGAATTTTTGTGTTTATTTTTGCAGTAAAAAGTGATAAAATATTGTATTTTAACACTTTTAGCTGCACTTGGATTTATCAGTGAATAGTTTTTTAGTGATTTCATTAAAAAAAAATAAAACAAATTTGGTGATTAAGTGTGTTTAAGTGTTCAAATTGTTAAGGCGATCAACTTTTTTTTCACATTCACGGTGTTTTTTCATGTTTATTTACGAAAAAAATGTTGAATATTTAATGTTTTGTGTAGTTATGGAATTAAAAGTGATTTTAAAGTGATTAATACATATATTATGATATTATTATTAAAAATATAGGTGCCGAAAAACACTTCTCTTATTCACTTTTCCATTCGCACTTTTCTGTAATTATATGTTTAGTAATAATTGCAAAATAAATTAATTAATGACTTTAAAATCACTTTTAATTAAATATTCAGCATATTTTCCCTTAATATACACGAAAAAAACACCGCGAATGTAAAATAAATTGATCACCTTAACAATTAAGACACCAAAAATACACTAAATCACTATTTTTTTTATATATTTTTTTATTAAATCACTAAAGAAATAATCACTGATAATCCTTGTATGGTTTAAAGCGATAAATTTCAATAATTTACCACTTTTTACCACAAAACTATAACGAAAACACTCGCGAACGTACTCTGCGCCATTAAATTCTCAGCAACACTGTCAAATTTTGGGACCATTCTCAGCAATTGTTGTATTAGTGCCCGATACAACTGCATGGCCTGTAGTTGAGAGGGTCTTGGTATAATGCGATTAATAAAAATTCCCGCCCTATGTCCCATGAGGGATTAAAGGAGTATAAAGAAAATAACGAAGAAGATCGATAGATTTTAAGTAGTATGATAGTCCCAAGGATGATTTTACATAACGAAATGATCAAGTTCACATAAACCACATTCAACACTACATTTGGTTTAAATTCCTTTTTTCTCTCAAATTTCCCGTCGTATGCCCGTTTGAACAGTTCAGTACTTGGCCATTTAAATCTTTTGGTCAAGTTTTGCCGTCTAACTACAATGCCCCTTAAAAAGATAAGCCGGTGTTTGCCTGTTGTAAGGGCATTTTTTATTTTTGCTCAGCCAGGTCAGCTCTGCATTGCTCCACTAGCTTGAAGCGCATCATTACTGAATCTGGTAGTCCAAAGGGAGACTCTCAGTTTAGCTTTAGCGCATAAAAACGTCTGATTTGACATTTTGTCAACGGAAACATATGTCCGAGGTAACCGGTTGGAAAAGCGAGTAATATTGATTTCCCACATGACAAGGCCTTTGTTCACAGACACTTTTTTCCTGTACACTTTTATAGAATTTTGCAAGAAACAATCACAGACAAATGTCGCTGCGTAATGGTAGGTCCATACGGTAAAGACTTTTTGTCGAAAAGACTTCTATAGAGTTCTATAGAATTTCATTGTGAAATAAAGAAAAGTCGTTGGAAAAAGTCCGTAGAGACATTTACGCGCAAACATTGCGTCACCCGTTTCATTCTGTACAGTCTTTACAAAAGCAGCATGGAAAGTGGAAGGGACAAAAGATCTTGTCACGTGAACCCATCATTAGAAAAGTCGGATTTGTGCATGAAATGGAAAGAACGATAAGGACTTTTCAAAAATCTCTACGGACTTTTAAATGTAATTTGATGTCTGTAGTAATGAAAAGTCAGCAGAGACATTCGGTCGACATGTGCCTACAAAAGTCTTTATGAACAAAAGTCCTCGTCGGGTGGGTTCCCACCATAAGTCCCAGCTATTCTTCTTCTTTAACGGCTCTACAACCGGGATCCGGTCCTGGCCTCGCGCAACTGTTCTCTCCACCGGTCCCGATTCTGAGCCGATGACATCCAGTTTGGCATCCCTAAACTCTGAGCGTCCTGGTCCACGCCATCCTTCCAGCGAAGGTTAAGCCTCCCTCGCTGTCGCACCCCATAGGTCTTACCGCAGAGAACTTTCCGAGCAGGCTCATCTTCACTCATACGAGCTAGATGCCCTGCCCACCGGAGCCTACCGAGCTTTATTTTCTTCACAACATCTATGTCGCGATAGCGCTCGTAGACCTCGTCATTGTAGAGTCTCCGGAATCGTCCTTCCTCACATACGGGGCCAACAATCCTCCGAAGTATTTTCCTCTCAAACACGCCCATGAGGTTTGAGTGCTTTTTGCCCACGTTTCGGATGCATATGTGAGAACGGGTAAGACCATCGTCTTATATAGTAAAAGTTTAAACGTTATGGTTAGATATTTGGATTTGAAGAGCCTTGACAGACTATAGTAGGCTTTGTTGGCTTTTAGCAGTCGTGCGCGTATTTCTGGTTCCATGCTATTGTCGGCTGCTACTATTGACCCAAGGTAGGTAAATGATTTTACCACGTCAAACTCGTGTTCCGCTACCTTGATTGTGGGACCAATGTTAGGTGTTCTTCCAGACGAGGCCACCATGTACTTTTTTTGCTTTCGTTAATGTTCAGTCCCAGATTTCCTGCCGCTTGCTCAATCTGAGTGAAAGCTTCTTGTACAGCTGTTGTTGTTCTTCCAATGATGTCAATGTCGTCTGCGTAAGCCAGTAATTGGGTGGACTTGTGGAGGATTGTACCCCTTGATGTCAAGCCCGAATCTCGGATCACTTTCTCCAACGCCAGGTTGAAAAGGAGGCAGGCCAGACCGTCCCCTTGTCGGAGTCCATTATAGATGTTGATTGGTCTGGACAGTGTTCCGGATACCTTTACTTGGCTTGACACATTGATCATGGTCAACCTACATAGTCTTGTCAGTTTGTTGGGGATGCCGAATTCTCTCATGGCTTTGTAGAGTTCTACCCTGGCTATGCTATCATAGGCGGCTTTAAAGTCTATGAAGAGGTGTTGAATTGAGTTTTGAAACTCTAGACATTTTTCCATAGCCTGCCTCAAGGTGAAAATCTGATCAGTCGTTGATTTGCCTGGGCTGAAGCCACACTGGTAATGGCCTATGATGTTTCTGGCGTATGGGGCCATCCTGTTTTGTAGGATAGCGGAGAATATCTTATACACGGTACTCAACAACGTTATACCGCGATAATTAGTGCACGCTGTGATATCTCCTTTTTTGTGTACCGGACAGAGGATGCCTTTTCTCCAGTCTTCTGGCATCACTTCCTGCTCCCATACTTGCACAATTAATTCATGAATCGCTTGGTGTAATGTAGGCCCTCCATATTTAACCAGCTCCGCTGCGATGCCATCTGCACCCGAGGCCTTGTTGTTTTTGAGCCGGCTGATGGCTCTGCTAACTTCTTCTATGCTTGGTGGCGGCAGCATAGCATTGTCATCAGATATTGGTGGAGCCTCCGAATCCTCAGTTAGCTCGCCATTTAGCAATTCATGAAAGTGCTCTTCCCATCGCTCCAAGATGCCTTTAGGATCGGTGATCAGATTCCCTTCTTTGTCCTTGCAGTATGTGCAACGTGGTGTGAATTGCGTCATACTGCGGACTCTTTGGTAGAACTCCCGCGCCTGGTGCGGCCGTCGTTCTCTGTACTGTTCTAGCTCACAGACGAGATTTTTTTCCCAGGCTTCCTTTTTTCGTCTGTGAATTCTCTTTTCTTCTTTTCTGAGCTCTTTATAGTTCTCTTCGCGTGCCCGTGTTCTGTGAGACTGCTGCATGGCTCGGTACGCAGCATTCTTACGTTCAGTTGCCAGCTTGCATTCATTATCGAACCAGTCGTTCCGATCTTTACGACTTCTGCCTAAGATGGAATCAGCAGTACTAATGACAGTATTTTTAAGGCGGGTCCAGTTCTCGTCGACGCCCGGCATCTCATCCCCAGGACTAAGGGCGAGTTCTAATGCATGACCGTAGCTGTTTCTGGCCATTTCATTGCGTAGTGCAGCTGTGTTGATTCGAGCCTGATCAGCGGATACAAAGCTTTTCAGCGTTGTAATGCGCTCTCGGAGCACCATACCAACAAGATAGTGATCCGAGTCGAAGTTGGCACCTCGGTACGTTCGTACCGTCATCAGACCCGAGAGGTGGCGGCGGTCTATCAACATATGATCTATTTGGTTGCGAGTGGCTCCATCAGGAGATACCCAGGTGGCTTTATGGATATCTTTACGCGCAAATTTAGTACTTGCAACGACCAAGTTCTTACTTGCTGCCATCTCTACAACTCGCGAAGAAGGCGAAGTTTTAAATTTACAAACATTAAATTTAGTTCAATCTCTCAAAATAACCAGATTCATGCTGTAAATATACTAAGGGCGACGGCGACGGTGCACACAAATTAAAAAGCACACACAAGAATAATCATCTTCGACATCCGAATGCTACACACGCGCACAGGAACATACATGAATTGCAACACAATCCCATGTCACACCGCCCAGGCAACTTTGAGGGGCGACGGCTACGAAATAGAACTTGGATTGATTGAGTCGCCACGCTCGGCGACCTCGTCGTCGAGTGGTCTGCATATTGTGCTGCACCCTTCATACTCATAGAAAAACTGTGTGTTCTATTCGTTTTTGCCAGTCGCTGTGGGAACTATTTTCGCCCTTAGTATGTTTACAGCATCAAGTGAACTCTTTTCATCTCTAAATATAACCCTTGTTCGCGGCTATATATCCTTCGCTTAATCTAATCTGTTTAGAACAAAAACTCCTCCGCATTCTGCTGGTTAAACTCACCTCAGTAGTATCGATAACTCTCGAATCAATACTGCTATAAGAGCTAGAAAACAAAATTGAAAACAGGTGAAAAAAAATCGATCAATCTTCCTCACCAGCTAGCCCGGCTGTGTTGTCATACAAAACACCATTAGAAAGCCCGATGAACAACTTGACTACATTAACATTGAACATCCAGATCGTACACTGTGACATTTTCACCTAACAGAGTCCTCGGCACAAGTTAAATACCCGAAATGCACGCGATATGGAATATTCAACATTCCTCAACTCGACATTTACATTTTTCATCCTGCATATAACAGTTAGAACATGGCGGCTCGGCTGGAGGAGGACTGGGGCGGACGCGGATTGAGGTTGGGGATACTATGCTACACTGGAATTAATTCCACGTGGAATTTCCCATATTTCATCGGGGCTTTTATGGAAGGTGAGACACCTTTGCGCCTATTTGGGATGGTTTTATAGACGTATGTGATTTAATGAATTTTATGAGGATACACGTCGCCCCCTTGGAGGCAGTAGCGGAATTTCGGTTGTGTTTAAACAGAGGATTTTTTTTTTTTTTGTTATTTTTTAAATACGTACTAGTACAAAATATTGTGTGTTGTGAGGAGATTTTATTATCGCTGGGTTTAATGCCAGAGTCGACAATGTGCAGCAAATGCGGGTATTTTTAGTTTATTGTATTTGCGGGTCCGCCTACATAGTCTTGAAATAACGCAGCACTATTCACAATATTAGTCTTGTTTCACTTATGAATTTTTAATAGTACTGCCATAATAAAACAACTCTAGGGACTCCAGTTGCAGGATATGCATGGCGATGGCGGCGGTGGTGGTGGTGGTGGGGGCTAAATTGAGAAGCTAACCACTGCAATTCCATTTGCAACAACTTCCGGTGAATGCTAATTCAATTCATATGTCCTTGAAGCAGAGCGGCAGTTTCCATTATATGGACTTCATTAGGCATGGGCATGCTAACCCCGCGCAGCACAGAAGAAGTGCATTCAAGAGGATTGTCCTCGTGAGCTCTACCTACAACTGGCTTAAAAAGTCCTTGCTATATTCCCCCCGCCGGCTGTAGCTAGTGTAATTGCGCATGAAATAATAAAATTTGCGTAAGGATTTCGTATGTTTTATAAAATTTGCATTGTTATCGCGAAATACACTTTTCTCCTCTCACTTCGAAATAAAGCAATAAAAAACTGAAGATTTATTAAATTTTCTTCCAGCAATATTTTTCTATGCAATTTTGATAACAAACAACTGATAAAAAGAAGTCATACAAAATTTTTTTTTTCTTGGCTACAAGAAAGGTCATTCAGGTGTAGGTACTTTGCGTGACAAAATCAGACAATATGCCGCGCGCTTTATGAGGGAAGCATTATCATTTATGGCATACAACAGCTCGTCGCATAAATCATAAAGGCATTTACTTGACTGCGTTACATGTGTGTGCCAGTCATGTATCGGTGAAGGATCCTTGGAAGTAAAGAAGTTTGGTGAAATTGGTGAAATTTTTCTTCAAGTGTGCCCAATTTGAATAAAGCAATTTTCGTGTATTCTTCTTCGCTTCAGATCTTGTGTTGCGAAGTGGAAACGTATAAACGTCGATGGACATTAATTTTTTATATTATGGGTATGCTTGTTGTCCCGTCTTATCTCGTAACTTATCTCATTAAACTTAAACGTGATACATATCGAGTTTTTGTTGTCCTGTTTATGACCAAGGGGATGTTTGATTGGCAATGTGCCAGATGACCGTAAATAATCCAAAATATAAAAAAAATCAGCCATAGGCGACGTGTTTCTAATTGAAAGTCCAAATTGTGGAAGGAACAAAAACATTGGGAAATTATTTTTGATTCATTTTTAACATTGACAGAGGATAAAAGATGAAAGAGTATTGAAATGAGTAAATGTCTGTATGTTTGCTTAGAGTGATTCCTGATTGAAGATGTTATATTCAGGTATCGCATCATATCTGATAAGTTAAGGTTTCACATCTCTTCGCGATGGAATGAACACACTCAAAGGGTGGGACACTCATATCCGCACAGTGTCCACAAGTTCTCCACCTTCAACTTTTCGCAAGTTGCCTGCGAAAGAGATAATTTTATCCCTTTCACAATTCTGTACCTCAGAACCAGACGAACGTAAGTCCAAATATTACCATTTTCGGGTTATTACATCATTGTATGTAGAATTTGATTCTACTTTAAGCCATAACAACTAAAGTCCGTTGAATAATCGCCTTTTGCATTTTCTAAGGGTTGTAAGAACGTAAGTCCTAACCTATGATTGAGCCAGACAAACACAGTTTTTGTGCTCTCCTGAAAAGTTGGCCTAGTGTGACTTACGTTAGTCTGGTTCCGAGGTACCGAATTGTTGAACGTGTAGAATCGGTTTAACACCCCAGTGGGAAAAATTGGGAGCAATGCACAGGGGAGTGTACTTGGAGCACTCTCAAGGGAGCTTTCTTGGAGTTTTTATAAATTTTATATAAAAAAAAGAAAACGGGCAATTATCTTCATGCCCATAAAATGTGACATTAGCAAACTCAATAGCCCGGCTCTCGTTCGATACGGAGGACAAGCAGCTTTGGAAGTTGATAGAGTTTAGTTGGGGGACTGCTTTGGTAAACCCACTCTCGGGCTTGGAAAGAAAAAGGCAATTGCAAAAGATAAACAAAATAAAAGCTTTTCGATACCGGATCACATACCCACAGGCGCCCATGAATATTTCTTTTTTAAAAAGCTTTTTTATAATGCTCCAACAACGCCTTTTTGGGAGCGTAAAAACGTATGCTCCTTCGCAATGACATGCAATGTTAAAAAGAATATGGAACGGGTATGGCAACGGGAGCACTCTATGCTCCTTTTGGAGCGCTCCAAGATGGCTCTTGGAGCACTCCTTTTTCCCACTGGGACACTCTTCCCGAGCCGTCTTCGCAACACGGCCGAGTGTTGGTGATGGAGATGGGAGGCCACACTTTCCCGCGTGTTGGCAGCTCTCTCATTTGGGTCGGCACGCGCTTCGAAAACCACCCTGACGTGGTTCGATAAAGAATAAAAGAGCCCCTAAACTAACGCCGTTTAAACCACCATCGTCCCTTTGAGCAACCGTAGGAATGTAATAGCACTGACCAAATTTTATCGAGCTATTATCATAGTGACTGTTGCATCGAAATAAACGCACTTCTGCCTCCACGGCAATCTTATAGCTGCATCTCAAAGAGGCAGAGAAAGGCATAGAAATTTCAGGAGAAATAGGAACTATAGGTAGCTGATCTAGGATCATGACGCAATGCCGTGAGCCGGTTACTTGGCGAGAAGGGGAAGTAAGAATGAGATGGTATTTTAGTCTAGGTTAGACGCCCATAGGCGACAAGCAGGACCTTCTTGGTAAAAATGCTGTCCACCTTCGGACGCATCCATTGGCACTTATGTAGCCAGTGAATTAAAGTCGCATTTCGTATAAAAAAAAGCAGACTCAAATTTCATTGAAAAGGGTTAGCGAGTTTAGCCAGTAGGAATTTGACACTACCGTCTGAGTGCCGATCTCCGGAGATGCCTTTTTTGGTGTTGGCCAAAATCCAGTTGGGAATTGATTCCGCTCAATTTCAGCGGGCATTGATTTCTTCGCTCGATGTCGCTCTTGCACAACAATGGTGATAGGCTTTGCCCCGATTAGTAACTGGCACCAATTCAAGGATAGCCTTTTGTTCATTTCAGTTAGGGCAGACAGGCAATAATAAACGGTTTGCGAAAGTTACAATTCAAACGTAAATTTTTCTGTAAAATTATATTCAAGTGCCCCTCGCTTGACTCATGAATTGACAAATGGTCTTGGCTGACGTTTCTATATCTGGACCATATGGTGGAGGAAACAAAACTTTTCAACCAAGCTCTCCTTTTTGTCGAATCATCAAAGAAGTACGGTCGGGCTTTGTGTTGATGGCAGACAACAACTTTTCTATTATTTAATTCCTACCGTTTTCGTTCAATTGCCTGGCATAATCTCTCTAGTACTCTACAGTAGTGTTGAGACACTGGTCTGCACTTTTTTTTCCTTTTCAATTTAATAGTCGTATCCTAAGTATTTTTTCGCGCTGAATCCGAATCCGTTGGCCAAATTGCCCTATCACTTCAGGATTTTGAGCAATCCTAACCTAAAAGTGCCAAAAAGCGTGTTTTTTGCACTTTTGCGCGTTAAATATCTCAAAACTATGGAATGATAGGGCAAATCGGACAACGGGATCGTTTTCAGCATGCCAAAATCTACAGAAAACCATGTCGAAAGCGTGAAATTTGAAAAAACTTTTTTTGTAATACTGAAAAGAAAAACTTCGGTGCATCGGCCAGGCAACAGCAGCATTCGCCTCGCTCAAGTGTAGCATATGGAATCGAACAAATATTTCCATCAAAACAAAAGTACGCCTTTACCGAACGTTGATCCTTCCTATTCTTCTTTATGGATCTGAAACGAGGATACTGCTGAAACCTGAAGTCAAGAAGCTCGAGGTCTTCCAAATGCGATGCTTGAGGCAGAACGTTCGAAACGAGACAGTTAGACAAAGATGCGATCAGCAGACACTGATCGAAGAAGAAATGCAAAAACGTCGACTACGGTGGTTTGGACATATATGTCGAATGGATGATAACCGCTTGCCAGTAAACTTCTCTGGCAAGACCCACCCGCAGACTGAAAAATCCAGCGATCAGCACTGAAGATAACCTGGCTAAAGAATATCGAAGATGACGGAGACGTCGATAAAAACCGGCAAGATTGGAAACGAATCGTGAATAGTGTTTGTGACTTAGCGTCCCAGTGGGTGACGTCCCGCTCGGACCGCCAGCTAACGGATCAAAGAAGAAGAAGAACGTGGTAATCGTGATAAAAGTAGTTTAACCCTTCACTCGCCGACCATCAGTATTAATATATGTCAAGCAAGGTGTCCAATCGTACAAAATTTACTCCAATACCCTACCTTAGCTTATAAGCACGGTCGTATAGACAGGTCTGCGAACTCGTTGCTCAAACCTGTGACTGATACGCGTATCGCTACTGGAGCTTCTTGATTTAAACTGCAGATGGCGTATTTGTCGAAGTTCACGAAGAGCACCCGGTCGAAATTTGGTACTTCGACTACTGCGCCGCCAGTGATCCATTCAACAACTACTTCAAAGTCGACCGATATCAATCACACTTCACTCTATGGGATGGTATATGAAGTTCGCAGACCTGTCTATACGACCGTGCTTATAAGCTGACAATTGACAGTTCGAATTAACAATGCATTGAGTCGTGTATCATCGTCCCTTCGTTAGCATGCGTGAGTGTCCAAAGTTGTAAGGTGTAGACACCAGTTTTCTTTCAACTCAACAAATCTGACATCTAAAACGTCAAAGTGATGAATGAAAAGCTGAACGTGTAAAAATCTAAAGTCTCTTCTGAGCACAAGCGAGGCACAACGTTTTACTTTTTGTACGTATCCCAGAGGGCCTTTTTTAGTTGTGTGCGTGAACTCAGTTCAACCTACGTATTTTCGTTGAGTTGAGCAGAGTTGAAAATCTTTAACGAAAACTCTTAACTGGGGCTGTTTCCATGACGTATAACACGGCTTCAACTCCGATGAATGAAAAGCTGAACGTGTAAAAATCTAAAGTCTCTTCTGAGCACAAGCGAGGCACAACGTTTTACTTTTTGTACGTATCCCAGAGGGCCTTTTTTAGTTGTGTGCGTGAACTCAGTTCAACCTACGTATTTTCGTTGAGTTGAGCAGAGTTGAAAATCTTTAACGAAAACTCTTAACTGGGGCTATTTCCATGACGTATAACACGGCTTCAACTCTGGTTGAACTCTCATGGAAACTTAGTAATAGTTTTAACTCAATCCTGGTAGCAGATCTGAGTCGAGTTCAATTGACCCTAACCGTAGTTGGACTCGGATTTAACTTGAGTTCAACTCAAGATGTATACGTACTATGTATATCCTTTTAAAATTTTTTTGCACGCATTTTTCAATCCAATCCTGAGCTATAAAAACTACACATTTCATTCTATTTAATCGAAATGCATTCCGTCGTTGATATTGGCAACCATTTCATTTCTATAACAGAAAACAAAAACTCAAAACAAACACGTCTCTCGTCTCTTCAACCTTGGTATTAAAAGGCTAATTGATATATGAAAGTTTTAATAAAAAAAGAAAAAAGTCGATATCGATTAAAGAAGCAAAAGAGAATTTTACTTGAATGTGATAATGAGACTGCAAACAAACAAGAGCACGTAAAACTGCTCTCGATAACAAGTTTCAACTATAAAAATTGAGACTGCATGTAAATTTATTTATTAAGTGATTAATTTTATTCGATAAAATAAATATTGCAATACGATATTTTATATTATGAATGTGAACGAGAAAGATAAAAAAAAATTTGGTTTCCTTAGAATTCGTTATCAGTTTTTTTTTCGTGTCGATAATATAATTTAGTAATTTTTTTTTTTTTGTTATTTTATTGAATTAAAAATGCAAAACTCCATTGATGACTTTAGTTGGTGAGAGGTGGGACACTCTTTTTTCCCTGAACCGGTACAGCCGTACCACACCAACTCGACCTGCATTTCCAGTTCAAATAATCATTCGAACCACCATTCGAACAAACCAGCAAACAATTTCAAGTTTGGGGCTAGGCCCCCCTCTTGCGGCGGTGTGGCATAATAATCATGACTTCAGTTCAACTGCGAAATAATGTAGAAGTGTCCAAAGAATTATATTTAAGCGCCAAATCGATGTCACCTTTAATGTTGTTTTTTTTCGTTTTTTTTTCTTGAAATTTTATTAAAAAATTCAATCGACAGGTGAAATTTCGTTCACCTTCCAATTTCCAGATTTTCAGGTGACACGTGTTTTTCTTGGCCATGCACCAGATGCTGATTAACTAATATAAGAGGAAAGATGTAAAGAAATACAACACAAAAAAAAAAACAGAAGGCAATAAAATCTCAAATTCAAATGAATATTTTCTCCGTCAGCTTTTGATGATGTCATGTTATCAGTGTGTAATGACATCACGGAATCACCAATACTTTGATATGGAATTTTTATGAGCTGCGCGCGCAACTTTAAAAGTTTTGTGATAAAAAAAAATATTTCTTTTTGATTGTTGTTGTATTATATATGATATACAAATGCGATTTCTTTTATCACAATCATATACAACTACACTGATTTCAATAAATAAATAAAAATTCGGACTTACTTTTACTTACACAAACAAAAAATGCGTGTTTTTCATTTTCTTATATCGTTGTCGCGTCTTTTATAAACCAAAAAAGTCAAGTCAAAGTACGCGCGATCACAAATGGCGCTTCGAAGCTTATCTGTCAAAAAGAACATTCACATATGGAAACAGCCTTATGAATGTGCAGCCATTCCCGCCCGCAATAACAACAACAAAATCTACATTAAAAGTAAACAATTTTTTAACGCATTTAATTTCCCCCGAGTCAAACTGCACCCTTCCAAACAAACAAAATATATGTAAGTAGTTGATCTATGGTCTGGTAATTTAATCAATTCTAGTGAATTGTTGCTAATTTATTCGAAGCAAAAAAAAACAATTTTATATTATTCATTCGAGTTCATTCTAGTTTCTAACAAAAAGTTCTTGACCGGCCGTCACATTTTCAGATTTCGATAATGGACGGGCGTCAATAATAATAATAATTCCGGGGACATGTCAAGCCTATACTAGTTTCTCTCGATTTAGTGTGTTATCCTGGTTAGATTTAATTGATATAACGACAAAATAAAAAACGTTTTCTATGTCAATTTTGAATTTTTATTTTTATTTATTTCATGTGTTTCATATACGATTTCTTCAATGGAGAAAATGTAATTGTAATTGTTGACATCAAGTTCAATTTTATTTGCATTTTAATTGTATCAAATTGGCGCTAAATATTTTTTATATATGTACTAAAGTCACGTTTTAACTTTAGGTGAGTTAGAAATTTTGGTGAGTTGATTTAATAGAGCAATGTTGAAAGCGGCCCATAAACATAAAAACCCGAATTTTAAGTATCTCGAATTAATTATTACCTTTATCCGCAATCTGAGTTACTTAAACATCAACTAGTGTAAAATGTAAGCAGTATTAGATTAGCCATAGCGCGGCTTTGGGTCCAGCGGTACTTGAACCCATCTTGTCACCATTAAAACTGCGCCTGCGAGAGACGCCGTATCGGACTACTGGAGGAATGGTACAAGATTATTCTATCTTAAGATTTTATGAATTACTTATTTTTCTCATAGTTTTTGTTACAAATACAGGTGCACGTAAAAAATAGTATTTATTAACTTGAAGTTGACTTGTGTATAGTATCCTTCCTATTTTTATTCAGATGTTCTGGTTCACTTAGATTTTATTAAGTAGCTTTTGAGTGTGGCCTAAAATGATTGTTGTTCCGCACCTCACCTAACTTTTGTAAGAAAGAAAACGTCGTGGTACCAGGGTGGGTTTTTTTCAGACCGATTTTTAATTAAAGTATTTTTCAATTGTTATGCCACTCTCTCTTAGCACACTTTAACTATTCGTTTAGTTGATATACTTTACATAAAAATTCTATTTGGTTTGAGTACATTACATATGTGTACCGTTGGTTGAAGTACATTTAATCTATTTACCATCAGCTTTATTACGTGTAATTGGAGTTTAACAGTGTTCTGTTGTTAAAGGTGTAATGAATTAAAATACCTGTTGGTTAGAATCTCGCGTTTTTGTGGGAAACAGATGTACCTATCTGAGGTGTTCTGGTTGTTCGATATTGGTAATACGATGTGTGGATAAAGGAACGGCAGGATGCTATAGCGGCTGAAGAAGGTCCCCGGTCAGCTGAACTTTCGTTTCTAGTTAACCTCTTCTTTCTCTCCAAGGCAGAAGCCTGTAGAGGGACTCACCCGTTCAGGTAAGTAGTGATGCCGCAAGTTAAGGTAGGACCTCCAGGGTCTCACCCCCTGCTCATGCAAGAAAATGCTTAGGAAGAAATGGTAAATCCGCATTGAATAGTGCTATGGATGTAAACAGCCATTGTGCGCGCCATCCCTGCATATGAATCAATAGTAAAGTATAGTCCCAGCCACCACCAACAACATTAAGTTGGAGTTGTCCAAAAAGTTCAAAGTCGAAATTCCAAAAAGACGGGAGAGGATAAGCGGACCAGAATTAACAGATATGGACACGGTAATCTATGCAGACGGTCCAAAAATCCCATCGCACCCGAACGGACCCAAAGTCCTCCAAGCAGAAATGCTTCCATTTTATAAGGCGTGTCAACTACCGAGAGAAGACAGCTCTAACGGAGACAATATGGCGGTGGTAACTCTCAACTCCACCTGATCTCATCAAAACTAGTCAAGAACTACTCAGATAAGCTACGAATAAGCAAAAATGTAAACATCACCTTCTCTACTGTGGGTTCCAAGCAATTAGCAAGGGAAACTTCGAACTTGGATGCCTATTCAGCGGAGGAGGTAGACCTCCTTATCACGGTTAAAAGACATAGCTATAGCTGTGTATACGAAACATTTACTGAGTTATTTCCATGCAGAGTTTACCTTGGATATACTCAAAGTAAGCACCCGTGGAAACGGGGATTGAGTAATTTTTCGTTAAATCCAAGTAAACTCGACGAAACTAGGCCGGTTAAGCTGGGCTTTCCACATGTGTGTGTGTTTAAGTACATCCTTTACTGCCTAGAAAGCCGATAGTCTACAGATAGATGCACCGAAAACTTTGTCGAAAGCTGGCTTAGACCATAGCTTAGAGATAATCCTTTGTACTAGTACTATCAGTTCGACGAATGTTTCTGATAATGGTGCAGTCTAGTAGTGAACTAAATTAGAAGGATACAAGGGGATAGGAGAGGTCAGGAAAGAGCTGAGAGTGCTGGAGCAGATATTGATGAAGCTTTCGTTTGAATTCCTGGATGTTGTACGAGTTTCGAAATACTGACACAAGAATGCCTCTAGTACCAGTGCATTATCTTGGATACCTAGTCTCGAATCAATGAAGGTATTTTCTATATCCTGCATTTCCACTCAAGACTTGCGTGAGGTCGTAACTTACTTCCCAGGTTGCTGATCAGTGCAGTTACAACTTTGTGTTCAGAACACGGCAGACCAGCGCTTTCAGGTTGCGCTTTAATATCTCAGATAGTGATCCACCGGAGAGCTCCTAGGACACCACAGGTTGTTCTGTACTCCGCCGGCCCATCTCCCAATTTTTTTTTTTTTATGTGGCAGTGCTAAGCTTAGGAGTCACCCTTTGTACTACTAGTCCGTCATGTCATTTGTCACGTCATGGTGCAATGTCTAGCAGTAAGCTTAGTACGGGGGAGGGATGAGGGGGGGTGGGTATAGGTTAAGGATTAAAAGGTACGGGGGGGTATTGAAGAAGGTGGTGATGAACCCTGCATTTGAACTCTTGGATGTTGTAGGAGTTCGGAAATACTGACTGCGAGAGGTTATTCCACAGTCGAGTTGTTCTATTAACAAACGAATTCATATCTTGTTGAGTGCGAGAAAGGGGTAATTCACAATGAAGTGAACTACCTTGTTTCCTTTTTAGGAAAGGTTGTTACTAAATAACAGTTTCGGAGGAGGATGTGTTTTTGTCTGACCACCCATCTGGACCCAACACGATCCGCTGGCACTGGTACCAGCAGTCTGTCATGTCATTCCGTTCGAGTCATGGTGCAATTTCTAGTAGTAAAGTTTATTAGGGTGTTTCTCACCAAAGTGGTAAAATCGCTGTCCTTGGCAAATATTACGTAAACTATGGCGAGAAATATTCATATTTCTGCAAATTTCAATTTATAACTATCTGAACTATAGTATACAATATAAAAAATATCTCACTTAAAAACCTATATGGTTTCAATAACGTATTTTTTAGGTCTAAAAACAGTCCCCTAGCCGGTCCCCAAACCAAAATATTTTCTATTGAGTTCATTAATTGAACTAATATTTTAAAAACAATTAACTTATATAACACAATTTAATCAATATGAAATGATATGCTATTAGACTCTAATATCAATTTATTTAAACTATTTTTTGATTAGTTTAATTTAACCTAAAGTTGGTCCCCGAATTTCATGAACAGTCCCCTGCCAAAGTTTCGAGTTACGCATCAGGCCATCTACAGTAAAGCCAGACTTGTTAATGGGCGTAACGAAACGTGAACGACATGAAATTAGCTTTTTTACCCCCAAAAGTAGCTATACCTCATTTTGTTTAGTGTTACAAGAGTTAGAGGGGCACATGCGCGTATCGGTACGCAACATTCGACAGTCCCCTGCTAAGTGTTATTTTTCTTTTTTTTAAATGTTCCAGTTTTCTCTATTGTGCATAGTTTTAAATAAGATGGCTTATATTGTTTCTATATAACAAAATAAAGTCATAATGAAGGAATTTTATGGTACCGTACCAATTACACAAATTAAACAGTCCCCTGCCAACAGTCCCTGTCAACAGTCCCCCGCTACATACAGAAACAGGAGACTGTTTCATTTATTAGGGGACTGTTATTGTACTTTTGCCTTTGTTTTAGGTCTATAACCATCTTTTAATCATGGCGCGAGAAAGAAGAAAGTGTCTAAGGAAGAAATAAAAGTTAACAAGTTTACTTGGAACTACACAGAGAACTTGGAACTACCAAAGAAGACTGTTTTATTTTTATATATATGCGTCATGAGGAATGTTTTTAAAGTATATATACTACTAATAAATGCTCATTTCACTTATATATATACAGTCCTCTGACATATGCAACAGTCCTCTGACATATGAATTTTTTAAATTTACTCAATAAGTCCTAAAATAAAACAAATATATTTGGGTTCCTTACTGTTTATTATCCACCAGATAGATATCTATTTAATTGTATATTTTTTTTTCATATTCACGTAAAAAAGTTACTGGGACAGATTTCTTGCAAAAATTTACCAGTTTACAGAGAAACACCCATTACTGTTTTTAGTTCTTCTTACTATACACACAGCTGCTTTTTGTGTTTTCTTTTTAAGATTGAATTTTCCAAGAATTGTTATGCCTAATAATAAAACTAAGGCAGTGTTGTCAATACCAATACCTTTATTATAAAAACTCCCTGGGCATCTCTTCTTATAAACAAAAAAAGATTTAATTTGGTAATCAATTAAATAAATCGGGAATTCCTACACATTCCAAAATTTGATCATCAACCGGAAATTTCTAAGATTACTCTTTCGCTACCATAACCTACCCTAACATGGTTAGCTAAACCCAAAAGCCTACCTGTAGCAAATCTTAAGATACATAGTTTTAAGAAAGGAAAAAATTAATTTTGCTTCCCCGATAAGTAAATAAATCATACATGTACATATGTATGTATATGTACATAATGTTCATTGTATATTGCATAAATACAAAATAAAATACCTTTAAAGTCTCATCACCAATTTATCCTGCTTATTTTCAATTCGTTTTTTTTTGTTTTGTGTTTAAAAACAATCAAGATTTTCCAAGAAAAGCACACTTTATATGATAAACCCAAAAAAACATAGGTACACATATAATATTAACAAACAAAAAAAGGTTCCAGCATTTCTTCATCTGATTCTTAACAACTCAATTATTGTGTAAATATGGCAGCACTCTCACTCCAGGTCCTCAGCTTGGTGTTGTTGTTGTTGTTGCTGGTAATCATGAGCTAACTTCGCAGCGACCTTGATAAACATAAGCAATGCACGATACATAATAAAGCTCTCAACCACAAATGCAGGAGCTTTTAAGTCTTCTCCTTATATACATGGAATTGCTGGTGGATTGGTGAATGTGTTGATGGCGGAAAGCAACAAGTATGCAAATAAAACAAAAACAACAACAATACCCAAGATACCGCACAGGGCAGCACCTAGCAACCATAATACTAATGAAATTTCATTCTATTCTGCCTGGTTCTGTAGCGAAATTCCGCCCAAGAGAGAAGAGGAGAGAAGATTATCGAGAATCCCAGCTTGAAAGCTTACACACACAGTAGCAATGGAAACCGGACAACTGGCAGGAGAAGCAGCATGAAGTCGCACCTCATGCCGAAGACCGTTAGTAGATTGGACGTTTAAGACTACTCGGGTTAACGTGATATGGCTACTTTTAAAGATCCGAATTTCGACCTACCCCTTCACTCGCGTTCGTGCCCATTCGACAATGTAAAGAAATAAAAGCCGTTAAAAACGCGCCTTTGAACTTGAATCAAAATATCGACCCATTTACGAATGTTTACGTAAGTATTTTCAGGTCATAATTACACCATGTTCAATCAATAAGAACGATTTGTTAATTTACGTGGGTTTATTTCCTTTTTTCGTTTTTAGGAATTCATCGAATTTAAGATACCGAAATACTTATCCTTCGAGCCTTTTCGATATAAGTAAGTATAAACAATGCGGCACGTGAAGCTAAAGAAGAACAAGACGTCAAACGTCACAATTTCGAGTGTTCAAAATGGTTTTCATTTAATATAATTCCACGAATGTTGAGAGGTCAAAGGAGCAATAGTGAAACTGAAAAAACAGATGGAGTTCTAGCTAAATTGCTCAAAGGAAGCATTGAAGTTGTATTAGGGATATATTTAACCCTATATCAGAGAAGACATGGAACGATAAGGCGTCCCACAAAGGTTGTAGAACCGTGTATGGTAGATAATACACAAATAAATCAACAAAAACCACAAAAATGAGGACCTTAATTATGTGGTTCTAAGAAGTAGGGTAGCTACATATCCAATTTGGAAGAGCGTTGCTCTAAAAAGCACGTGGAGATGGATATTACCTCATTCAATTTAAAATAGTGCAATTGCAATAACAGCTACAGCAACTTTTCCATTTTGATAGTGACGAATCGGGAAACATGGAAACCGATGGCGAAAGCGCAACTCAGTCCGAGTTGGGCAGAGCCGTCGGTAGCTTGTACACTTAGCACCAACTCCTCAATTCGGTTTTCGGAAAGGACGTTCAACAACTTCTAACCTTATGGTCCTTATCTCCGAATCGTTATGCGGTATGGAGAGCGGCCATCAATTGGATGCTGTGTACACTGATTTCAGCAAGGCCTTCGATCGAGTGGACCACGCCATCCTAATCGCAAAATTATTAAAGTTTGGAATATCAGGTTCTGCCCTGGAATGGTTAAAATCATATCTGAACGGAAGAACACAGGTTATCAGATTCCAAGGATTTCTATCTAATGAGATCGAAGTAACCTCTGGCGTTCCTCAGGGTAGTCATCTCGGTCCCCTACTCTTCAATATTTTCATCTCCGATCTTTCCGAAAAATTAGCAAATATTCCACATCTCTTTTACGCGGATGACCTCAAAATTTATAGTGTCATTAAGACCCAAACTGATGCTTCCTTCTTGCACCATGAACAAACTGCAACTTAACACCAGCAAATGTCATGCAATTACCTTCTCCCGCTTAAAAAACACGCAGAACCATAACTATTATCTCAATGGCATAATGTTGAATCAGGTTGATCATATCGTAGATCTAGGCGTCGTCCTAGACAAAAACTCAATTTCAACCTGCATTACGATAATATAATTGCCAGAGCCAACAAACTTCTTGGTTTCATCAAGAGGAGAGCCAAAGAGTTCGGTAATATATGGGTCACAAAAACACTCTTCTGTTCTTTAGTCCGCCCTATCCTGGGATATGCGTGTCCTATCTGGGATCCTATATTCCAAGTGAGCAGCAGGAGGATCGAATCCATTCAAAAGAGATTTCTTCTTTTTGCCCTGAGACATCTACACAACCCCCATGACTACCAAACCCTGCCGCACTACTTGGACAGGCTCAAAGTGCTTGATCTCATGCCGCTGTCTAGTAGGAGGAAACTGCTCATATCTTGCGTTGCCTTTGACGTCCTAAGTGGAAAGCTTAAAGTGCAGTTTCTGTCGGACAGAATCAAATTGAATGATGTAGTCCGACACACACGACACACTAAACTACTTAGGGAATATCCACACCGCACCGATTACGCAAGGAACGAGCCCGTCATCAGATGCTCTATGGTTTTTAATAGCCATAGCTCCTCTTTCTCCCCTTCCCTCAACAAGGCATCCTATAAAAAAATACTCAAATCCCTACTAACATAACCCCCTCTCTGACAATAGTAGGTTTTTAGTAGTTAGTATCAGTAGTTATATAAAAAAGACTATACACTATGTTTTTTAATCTAAGTATATGTATACCTAGTTTAAGTGTGCCTTGTTTGGCGAATTAATAAATAAATAAAAGTTATCATAACGACTGCTCCACTGAAATCAAAAACCTCCTGCCTACACGGAAATTTTTCTGCCGCAGCACAAAACTAGCCAAGTCGGCCCACCTCTTCACCCTGCAGCCCTCCCCTTCACGCACATTACGGTTTAGCAGTTCGTTTATATATAGAACAACTCGATTGTGGAACTCTCTTCCGCAGTCGGTGTTTCCGAGCTCATATAACATCTCAGAGTTCATACGCAAGGTTCATCGACATCTAACTCATGAACCCTCCAGACTCCTAACCTATCCTATTTCATCTTTCCTTCAGATCAAGCTTACTACTATACATTGCACCATGACTTGTAAGACATGACGGACTAGTAGTACAAGGGGTGACTCCTAAGCTTCATCTTACCACAAAAAAAAAGTTGTCAACATATCCGTCGACAGTGTAGCAAGGTACCCAGAATATAGATGTTTTGTTTATTTTTGGAAATGCACGCGGTAGAAGTGCTTACAACCGCATCGAAAGGAGAATGGCTTCACTAACCAAGGAGCTGGTAGGTGGCATCCTTGCCCACTAACATTTTGTGTTGGAAGGGTCCGATCTTCGATGGTCACAATGTTTTCGCGGAATACATTCACCCTAAAGAGGCTCTCTTCGTTCTATATCTGTCACCTGAGACTGGTACGACCAGTATGTAAGGAAGAGTCAATATTTGCTTCATTGAGAGGCCAGGCCGGATCCAGTTCTCTCTTAAAACGCCCAGCCCAGAGGTAATTTGACTTATTTCCCTTCAATCCTTCATGGGACATAGGGCGGAAACAGTTGCCCTCCAGCGGACTCTGTTTTGCGCGACAGCTCTCAGCTCTGACCAGGATCTCCCAGTTGTTGCGGGTTCTCCCTCACGTTGTACTAGGTTTTCCGACTCGACGGGATCCTTGCGGATTCTAGTCAAGGGCTTGTTTGGCTAGATTTTCGTTTTCGCGTCGCAAAGGTTGACCAATCCAATTCCATTTCCTTCGCCTGATTTGGTCGTCTATTCATTCTTGGCCGGCACATTTGAAATTCTATCAGCTGCAATTTAGCCTTATGCCTACTGGACTACTTTCTGTTGCCAAACATGTTTTTGAGGTCCTGATATCTGTGGGCCAGCAAACAGATATCATCCGCGTAGTCGTATATAATTCTTCACGTTTTTTTTTATCATAGGCGTGTCTGAAGTCTATGAATAGAGTGTATGTTTATATTAAATTCATTTGTCTCTTCTAGGATTTGCCTAAGAGTGAAAATATGGTCTGTAATAGAACTTCCGGAACGAAAACCGCTTTGATAGTTTCCCAGAGCTGCTTCTGCGTAGGGCTGCAGTTAACGTATAAAATATTTGATAATACTTTATATAATACGTTCAGTAGAGTGATGCCTCTATAATTACGGCAGTTTAGCAGATCTCCTTTTTTAGGTATAGGACACACAATCCCCTCGCTCCTTTCCGATGGTATATGTTTCCGGGTCCATATTAGTGTTACGATTTCATGCAGGCTTAATATTACGTTTTCACCTCCTTGTTTTAATAGCTCCGTTATAATGTTATCTTTACCCAAAGATTTGTTGTTTTTCTGTTTGTCACTGCGCCTTGTACATCTTCTAATGTAGGCATATCTCCCGCTAGTTCTTTTGCCAGTTCCACGTTTTCTGTTAACGTTTGCTCCTCATCTCGAGCTAGCAGTTCTTTGAAGTGTCCACACCATCTAGTTAGAACTAGCTCTTTGGTACTTAAAATCTCCCCTTCCTTATTTTTGCACATTGTTACTCTAGGCTTGAAACAGACTCGGTGCTTATTCACTATTTTATTTAGTTTCCTGATATCGTTTCGGATGTTCGCTTCTTCTATTTTTGACAGTACCCTACAACTCAAAATATTTCTTATAGGTTTTATTTCTTAAACTTATAGGTTATGTTTAAACCTATCTAACTTACTGGCCCTCCACAAACACTCTAAGCTAAACTCTATTTAACTTAATCTAAATGCTACTTGGACAAACCCTTTTTCGCCATTTTCAATCTATCAAATAATATCAATTTATAAATTATATTTTATCATTAATAATATATAAAAATTGTAAACAATCCTAGCGCACGTTGTATCTACCCTACTACTAAAAACCCAACTATACATTCACACAAACGAATTGATCAGACTACTCTCAGGTTTTCACACAAAATGCAGAAGGTTATGGCAAAAGCAAACAAAAACTGAAACAAGAAGAATATCCAAAAGGAGGCGAATCAATAACAAACAGAAGGAAAAAAACAGCGGATACTCATACATTTGCCTTAAACACAAATAGAGGAAACGTGTACGTACTGCCAGTCAGTACAAAAACATGACAGAAAACAAGAAAAAAAATAACCTGATAAGAGACTTCGAAAAATCTATGTATTTTTTTTTTTGCTATACAAACGCTATCAATTTCACGAGAGACAATACAATAAGAAAAAAACTTTCCCTTAAAAAAAAAGTATTTAAAAATTCATTAAATTAAAATAAAAATTAACTTTAAAAAGTTTTTTTGTAACAAACCTGAAAATATTTGCATAATTCTACATTGAATTTTATGTTTTTGAACATAAGGTAGCGCGATTGGCGGTACTAAATACACTAGTTTTGGTATGTTGTATATATATCTATCTCTTTTTAATTTTCGCACTTTCTGGAAAGTATCAAATTATATTATACCAGTTATTGGTATAAAAACGAAAGGGATAGAAACACTTTTTTTCGCACTTTTAACAAGTTTCAACAAACACACATGCATATATGCAATGGTTTTTTTTCTGTATATTTGAAATTGCAAGTGATTTTTTTTTTAATTTTATTTTATATATTTTTTAACTTCATTTATTTTTTAAAAACAAAAAAAAACAACAAGAAATAAATTTTAAATTCGAAACATGAAACATCACACTTTTATATTTTATAAAAAATTTTTAGAACAAAAATAATTTTTTTAGTATTTAACTTTGGGATAACAAACACAACAATAATAAGATTTTTGTATACATACGTGTATGTATGTATGCATGTATGAATTTAAGAACAATTTTTTTAATTCTTTTGTTTAAAACATTGAGAAAAAATATGATTAAAAATATTTTTATATTTTTTATTTTATTTATAATTTTATTTTTTTATTTGAATTTTGTTTTTATTTTTTAATTTAGCAGTATAACAACAATTATCCTGTGGGTATGTGTAAATGTATTTGTTAACGAAGTTTTTGTTGGCGACACGAATCCCCGTCACTATACTTCGCAAAGATTGGAATATATTCCATATGTACATATATATATGTATATATATAAATATATAAAGATTTATTTATTTTTTGTGGTTTTATATTGCACTAAACATAAACTTTAATTTTTCCGGTATATAATATTAAAAAACACAGTATTTCATTGTTAAACAATAATATTTGACTATTTTCCAACAATAATTATTCTTTTGCAGTTTGCGTTACGAATCACAGACAAGTGGTTGCAGTATCAGTTGTTATCAAAAAAAAACTTTTTTTTGTTTTGCTTTAATATTCCGGATTTTGTTTTATTTTTTTTATATTTTGTTAAAAGAACTTCGGAAATTACTTTTTAAAAAACTAAAACACTTTTTTAAACACTTTTGAATTTTTAACAGATTAAGGAATTTCTTATAAGAATCTAATTGGGAAAATATTGGACACTTGTGGAATTTTTTCCAATAAAATTCTCCAGTTTTTCCGGACTGAACGCGACGACAACTTGTACCATGGCCTTCATGTCACTTTTTATTTCACAAACATTATAGCAATATTCACAACAACACTATACCAACAACAGCACACTTCTACTTCGCATACTATACTGGTGGGACTAAAATGCGCGCGCGCTCTACGGATAATTTTTTTTTTATTATTATTATTATTATTTTACATAGAGAGACCACACTACGGCTCCAGTTTAAAAACGTCAAGTCAAGGAAGAGCCCCAAAAACGAGGCCCCAACTGTGCGGCAATAATAATTGTTATATGGGAAAAGACAGAAACCTATCCACTACTCATAACCATACTGACGACAACCACTGACGACTTCGTCATTCCATATGTTTACATCACCACTAGAGTCAGCTTTTAGCCCCTTAGCATCAAGCAGAAACAGCACCAGCAGCAGAGGCTCAGTGTGTATATCGTTTGGACAGAAAAGTAAGTTTTCCCTCTTCTTTTTTAGATTTTGTTGTTGTTGTTAACGAACGTTCTGTGTGCTAAATGGTAGCCACAAGCCAACAGTCAATTCTTTCAGTTCGTTTTCGTTTTTCTGATTATTCTGGTTATGATAGTGGTCTTATCGCTGGCAGAAATGCTTTATTACTTGTTTGTCTAGCGCTATAGGAAGGAATTGCTAATAATCTCTGGCTATGCTCTGCTCTTCGAAGAGCTAGTGGCTCTGGGTCTATATGTCTGGTGGTCTAGAGTGATAGTCAATGGTGGTTAGTAAACTTCGACTGAGAGACATGGTTGGGGAGTCTCTATACTCTATATAGTCTAAGTCTAGGACACATTGGGGCGCTGTGTTTTTGTGAAACCTCAACCACACCGCACTTATGAAGTGCACCACGATTAATCTATTTAGATAAACGCTTTCATTCGTTACAATTGCAATCATTTAAGCTTATATGTGCGCCATTAATTTATTGTAATTTCTTTTTCTATTTTTTTTTATTTTTTTTGCGTCTCTCCAGTTTTAATATTACTTGCTTAATGGCGGGCTTAATTTGTGTGTGCATATTATGATTTTTTTTTATAATCGTGTCGTTCATTTCATTTAATAGCTTTTGTGTTGACTTATCGTTTTGACTAAGTAGGAGTAAACTACAAACTGAAGGGCATACACAACCTCGTTTATTAATAATTGCAATCCATGGGTATACATATGCCTAGATGAATCGCCGGCAAATGACGGGGAGCTAATTTGGTCATGGGGAGTTTGGAAAATACAAAAAAAAAACATAATAGCATATTAGATGGTATGTACATTCCATAGTAGCTAATAACTGACGAAGTTATAGTCTCTAGATAAGACACGCACGGTTCATTGACTCGTTTTCAAGTAGAATGCCTCTTATCTGTTATCCAATTATCGAAAATGAAAGTTGTGTAAAGTTTATATCAAAGTTGGGATGTTTAGATGAATTGGCACAACTTATAGCCTATAAATGTCCCCTGTGTTGAAAGTCGAGTCGTCACGACACGACAAACCGTTTGAGTTAAGTGACGTTTCAGTCGAATCATGACTTTCAGTGCTCAACTTAGCATTTCCGCTCGACTGAAACGTCACTTTCTTCAATTCAAACGACTTGTCACGAAACACGACTCGATTTTCAGCACTGGGGGCAAATATCTCGATCTAAACTTACTACTATTGTACATTACATTATTTCTTGTACGACATAACATACTCGCAGTTAAAAGAGAAATTCCTAAACCCAATGATGTCACTTAAAAAATGCAATTTATCTAAGCAAAACTTCAACGTCAGCTGGCGTTTGCTGGCATTCTATCTTGGAAGCCGCTGGTTTCCTCGCTATAGTGCACACATCAAGATGGCGACCGAATTTTTTCAATTGTGCTCCCGACCCCTGATATGGGTATCAAATGAAAGGGCATGGTTAGAACAATACAATTAGCTATATGGCGTTATTCAAGATGGCGGCTTCATTTTTTACAACCTATTTGTTATGGGTATCAAATGAAAGGATATGTATGGCAAATAGAATATTATTAGTTATCTGACGTCAAATTCAAAATGGTGGCAAACATAAAATGGCGGCCACCACAAAATGGCGGATTACCTTTTTCTTTACAATGCGCTCGGTATGGGTATCATATGAAAGGGTGTGGCAATAGCCCTAACTATAATGATCTTAAGACGTCATAAGATTCTTCGTCAAATTCTCTTAAGACTGGTTAATTATCTGTCAAATCTTAAGCTCAGCTATAATAGCCTTAAGACGTTTTGACATTTGTAAAAGGTAAACAAACCGTGTCTGGGAAAGCGTCCAAAAAAAAGAGGAAATTAACAATAGTTTTAATGAAGAACTGATTGAATTAGTTCAAAACTGTTTTTTTATTGTCTCTATTAATTTTTCTTACACAACACGATCTAGGTTTTCTTTTTATTTTTTCACATCTTCTACCAATTTCACTAATAACGCCAAATTATTTAATAACTCCAAATTATCCATTTTGCAAAAAAACGTTTTCTGCAACTAGAAACACTAAAGAAAATTACACTTTTCTTATGATTGCTTAAGATTTGTACGCTCGTTACCGTACATTAAAGACTTGACGAAAGATTGGAAAAGTTAACGAAAGATTGCTTAAGGCCATTATAGTTGGTATTATGACATTTCATAGGAGCGTAAAAAATCTTAAGGTATCTTAAGACCATTATAGTTAGGGCTAATAGAATACTATTAGCTATGTGGCGTCATTCCAAATTCAAAATGGCGGCAAATTCAAAATGGCAGTAAACACAAAATGACGACAACCTACCTTTCGAAATGTAAAAAACCGTGGGGCGGTAGAGAAAAGTTCTTGTGTTAATAAAATAAGAATATAGGTAACGACTCCCACGCTTTTTTAAGGGGAGGCTATCTTGCTGAACTATTTCCTAGAGAATACAATCTGACGAGTATGCGTCGGCGTGGTTTTATAACAATTTACCCGCAAAAACTCGCATTTTATTTCAAAAATTGGCAAACAGGGAACAAAAATTCTCGGCATTTTATCGCGAAGTCCTCGTAAATTGTGGAGCGATTAAACACTTGCGTTATTTCGTCGAAGGTGCCAGTTTCGTAGTCTATACGGACGAAAAATCTCTGATATGCGCCCTTAATACAAAAAACGAACGATACTCTCGTCAGACAATACATCTGGGTCTGTCTCCGATAAACGGAACGTCGCAGACTACCCTCCTCTCTGGCGACCGACAACGTTGACTCTATCACCTTCGACCTCGCTTCACTAGCTCAGGCTCAACAAGGTGACACCGGTTTAAAACAGCTCCATGGGTACACAACAATACCTTTCATAACTCTTCAAAACTAATATGAAACTAGCTCAGGCATTCCTAGGCCTTATGTACCCGCTTCTTTGCGCAAGCTCGTGTTCAATTCCGAGCACAAAGAAATACTTCTGGACTGCAAGCAACAATTAAGCGGTCGCGATCGTAGCCAAAAGTCGAAAGTTTCGAGTAACACAAGGTCTCCATTAGAACCATTTAAGCTTCCGAACAAGAGATGCGAGTTCATCAACCAAACCACCAAACTACTCTGAATTCACCGAAAGCGCAACTGCTTACCATCGGCAAGCAAACGGGAATAAAAATCCAGCAGAAGACTCAGAATTCATCTCTCGTCTTCGTTCGCATAACTTAAAAGCAACGCATCCTTGACAACCTAGTCAACAGAATGTTTAGTTGCCTACAGCCGTGTCCGACTACCTCGTCGTGCGCATCGATCGCATACGAAAAACTTTCGAACCTCCAAGGTCTGTATGAAGTGATCAAATCAACGTTAATTTAAACGGCAAAAATAAATCAAAATCTATTGATAGACGACTGAATCTAGTCTTCACTGGTGGTCGCAACGACAAAGCCAAGCCAAAGCGTTCAGCATCCTTCGAAGAGCTGGGAAGGAAGTATGCAACAATCGCGCTCGACTTAATCTCGAAGTCGCGTAACCCACAGAACTATAGCTCTTGGGCGCCCACGTCACGCTCGACGCTCAAAGGAAGCACTACACACCGACTTCCGGCATTCATATACTGAGTTAACATCGTGTGCAAAACCCAATACATATTTTCAAATGATAAAGAAAAATAATTGCAATATCAACCTATATCATGATACAATGAAACTATAAAAATTGTTTTATGAAAATACCTCCTTTAATATACAAGAACTTTTCTGTCCATACGGAACCTGTCCACACTTCCAAAAAGACATGGTTATCTGACGATCACTAAAAGTGCATCTTCTTATTTGAGTTAAATATAGATTAACATTAATTAACCACGATATATTCATCTTCCCGATAGATCCTTCATGTCGGTAACAAAATCTCTTACCTCAATCTCCTACTAAATCACACTAAAAGCCAGAATAGTTACAGCATTGCAATAGCCAAGCTCCATGCACGAAGTATACATCGCGGTTCATTATATTTCTTTACTCACCATGGTATGAATACAGATGAGACGTTTCTCAAGAATAAACTTTACAGTATGTGGCAAAACAACTTTGATGCGGCTAGCGGATGGGCGTGCCTAATATTAATAACGTAGCCACTTTCTTACCTTTAGATGTTATCTTTGAAAAAAAACTCCAGATTTTTATCTTGCAACGAAAACGTGCGAACTAATTGTTGGTAGATTTTTCAACGTACCTAAAGAAAATTGATTGAAATGTTCCTAATAGCGACAATATTCTCGATTCTTTCTTTTTTAACAACAAGTTCATATTCACTTTTTCTGGCTGAATCAAGAATCGCTCGAAGATAGTTTAGAAAGCACAAGATTATAGAGAACACTGTTAAATCGTCTCTAATCTGGCAAAAGATTACGCAGGAAGAATTCATATATCTGACTTTAAAGATTAATTAATGGTAAAAGTTAAATGCAATGGAAGAAGTTTGTAGTCTCGGATGTTAACTGATAAATTCGACATGGACCAGCCGTCGGCATTGTTAGGCGAATCAAAAAGACTAACTGAACTACGGGAATTTGCTATATGTGTCCTACGTGAAATCCCTAGTGATATTAACAAAGAACGAGTTCAAATCCTCAAGGTTAGGTTAGTTAGGCCAAAAGGATTGGCCCATTGTGATGTGCGATCCCACTTTAAACATGATAAAGTGTCGTTTCTTCGCTAAACCATCTTGAGGAAGTAATAAATCTTCTAAGTTGCGGGATCCCAATCCATTTCCGCAAGCCAAATGTGATTAGTCTCCTTTTACTTAGGGCTGGGCAGTGACAGAGGAGATGTAGTACACTTTCCTACTCGTCCGGATTCTTACAGCTTCTGCAAAAATCATAGGTCTCTGTACCTAAGCGGGTCGCATGCGTCCCTATCAGACAGTGTCCGGTCAAAACTCCCACTATAACTTAGAGGTCTTGTCTCCCAAGGCTCAGTAGTGAAGTGGTCCGGCTGAGATCATAAGAGGGCCAGGTTAATTTGGCCAAAGTAAATTTATAAAGATCCTTCCAATGTTTTTTCACTTGTTGCATTGTGTGTTGTTTTCATCGGAGTTTAAAGGTGGCCCAATGCATACGAACTCTTTCCTTTTCTGTCGGTCGTGCCTTTCCTAGCAGTTCGTCAGCAGCAATTTCCGTCTATATTTCGATGACCGAGGACTGTATCACCAGCACCATTTGCCGGGTGTTTTTCTTCGATGAAAGTCACCACCGGGGCTTGTACAAGAGCTGCTTGGTCACGGCAATCATCAGGGATATTGTCCCATAGGAAACCACGCTGACAAGTTTGGCATCCCGTTCCACGTCTTTGCCGAAGTTGGAGAGAGACAAACGACAAAGAAACACTGCTTTAGCTGAAGCCAGGCAGCGCACTCTAGGCAGTTACGTTTTCGAAGACTTAAAAGAGAGAGAGACTTTGGAAGACTGGATATCAGTTTACTGTTAAGTTTCCTAAATTCCACAGAATGGCTTTAGGCACCCGTCACACCCGACCCACAACCACTGAACAGAAGGTACACGAGTCTTGACAATAAAACAGTTAATTGGCGCGCTAACTGGGCCGGGGCGGCGCATTGGAGGCAGCCTTTCATCTACCTCAACTAGAGGCCAATGTCAATTTAATCCTAGGGGATTTTATCGTTTTGTTCGCCGCTAGCTTACAAACTCGCTTATAATGTATACCATAGGCATTTGTTGCTTCATTGACATTTTTGCTTCTCAGAATAGGGACCTCGGTAGCTTAGGATAGCGCCTAGCTACTCTCCAAGAGGTCCCGGGTTCGAATCCCGGCAGCGGCACGGCCCTTCGCCTTTTCCACTTTCCCACCTATATAACTTTCCTTCTTTCTTCTTCCCTCTTTACATTCCTAATTCCTCCTGTCATAACATTCCTTAGTCCTTGCCCGCTCCCCTTGCCCGCTCCACCAAAGCGCATGTCATCGGTTGGTTGATGAGATTCAACTCGTTTCAGGAGGCATAACAACTCCAGCGAGCTGTTTCTCGATGCCCCTATGTCGGAGTCGCGAAATGGTTGGGAGTAGGTGGAATAAAATATTGCGGCTGGGTGTCAGTTCCTTCTTCCTCTGCTTCTCTCTCTCTCCTTCCTCTGTCTTCCTAGCTCTAGCTGATCGACATTGCACGACAAAAAAATAGATTATCGACAGGGGAGCTTTCCCTATGCCTCTAGTCTAAAATAAAATTTTAAAAAAACAACAACAATAACAGCACGAAATCATATAACAATGAAATTTACAAGCTACGAATGCAACAAAATTGTATAATGGTTTTCACATAAGCGATACGTGACAATTGTCGAAAATCACGCAGTAACACCCTTCGACTTCCATTTCTCACATTACAAAATTATGAATACCCAACAAGAGTAATAAACTTATCCGGCTATAATAAAGAAACTATCAAATGAATTACAGATTACAGATGGTTATTTTGATAACACTTTCACAATTTGTGCATAACGAGAGTTAGATGATTGGTTCCATACCGTTCGCGATCGTAAAATAACAAATTACGACTGAACAGCAGCGTAACTGACTAGATACCTTTTTATGGCTGCCTACACTATCTACTAGATAGGTTTTTATGACTACCCTTATACATTATTTTTCAAAAAGCGAAGAAGGACGATGTATCAATATAAAAGAGCGATAAGCAATAAACTGTGTTTATGCACGTTACTGCGAAGGTAATTGCTATGTCGAAGTAAGTTCTGCAAAAGAGCGCAAAATATACAACAACAAACTTACGAAGAAGCGTTTTACATTTACTTCAGCCATAATTGTTTTGTAGTTTTCGGCTGTCGTTAAATCTTCTTAGCAAAATATTAAGCCAGCAAGCTTGGAATGTGACCAAGGAGGCAATCGATGCACTTTGAAAAGATGTGCTTGGACATAGATGAGTGTTATAGTGAAGTGATCAATACGTCTGCGAAGATCTCTCTTCAAATAAGTGTGCTTAATTTAATAACAACTCAATCTTCTGCCATCGATGGAAGCATAAACGAGGAAGACATTTCCTGTTCGACTGCCCAAGTCGACGTTCTGTTGCGGTAGAGTTTGATGAGTCCCGGTAGACTAAAAACTTTTTCCGCTAAAGCTTGCTGCCCTATATTGAATTCAGTAGTTTTTGAGTAGTTGGCAGCACCAAATGGATCTATCTATAAAATCTAGGTAAAGTTTTTGCATCCAAATAATAGGTGTGTTCGCGTACTCGCCTGCGGGTTCCATCGGGCGCCAGAAAGCGCCCGAAACCGCCAGATTTCTGTTCCGTTCTGTAGGAACGAACAGAAATCTGGCGGTTTCGGGCGCCCGATGGAACCCGCAGGCGGGTACGCGAACACACCTAATGTTGTACCTAATCAAGTGGGGGGGGGGGCTCAGTAGTCCTAGGTAAGGCGCCTGACTGCTATCCCAGAGGTCCCGGGTTCGAATCCCGGGCAGCGCCTTTTCCACTTTCCCACCGACATAACTTTCCTTCTTTTTTCTTCCATCTTTAAATTCCTCATTCCTCCTGCCATAGCCTTCGCTAGTCCTTCCCCGCTCCACCAAGCGCATATGATCGGTTGGCTGAGGAGATTAAACTCGTTTCAGGAGGCATAACACTCCAGCGAGTTGTTTCTAAAAATGCCCCGATGCCAGAGTCGCGAAATGGTTGGAAATATGTGGAATAAAAATTTCACGCCTAGGTTGTGTCAGCTCCTTCCTACTTCTCTTTCTCTATACGAAAAAAATAGATTGTCGAACAGTACAAAGGGGCTTTCCCTAAGCCTCTAGTCTATCACATAAAAAAAGTGTTTTGATGCGGCTATAAAACGTCAGGGGTCTCCTTTTCACAGGCTTTTTTTATGTGATAGCCTAAGCTCAGGTGTCACCCTTTAAGCCGGCTTCAGACTCACGCAGTGCACACCCGCGAACGCGAGTATGGATAGTTTTCGCGCCTTGTGTTCCGTTCTACGCGAGTGTGGAACCGCCTTTATACTATCAGTCCGCCATGCCGTTCACGTCGTGGTGCAATGTCTGGTAGTAAGCTTAGCTCGAAGAATAGAAAAGAGATATGATAGGGTGGCCTGAAGAGTGTAAGATAATCATCAAACCCAGGCTCGCAATGAGTTTTGATCGGCCGACCAGCACAAAATCGATAGCTTTGGTTGTACATCCGCACTTCGATCTACATCCAATTTGACCAGTGAGCCTCGCGTTTGAACACTTGGATGTTGTCTGAATTATTTCAAGTTAGCAACCAGACAGGCAGACAACCTCGTCGGAAGGTTATGCCTCCTGAAACAAGATGAAAATCCAAGCTAAGCGGAAATTGCACCTTTTTTGGATTTCTCTTAGTTAGTTATCTCCAGTTACATATATGAAATTTCGGTATATCTTCTAGAACGTTATCCATCCATATGTCTTGGTCGTCCTAGGACAATCTATTTTCTATTTGTCTACCATTGAAAATCCGGGCGGGCTAGTATCTCTTCTTCCAAAGTTCATGTAACGTGTGCGATCTATCGCAGTCTGCTGAATTTTGTATGTGGAACTATATTTATTTCGTCATACATCTTCTAATGCGCCATTAGTTTGGGTTAACCCTTTACAGGCCCAACTATTTTTCTTAGGATTTTTCTATCAAAGATTTTTAGCTGATATTCTGTTGCTGCTTGACTACTAAAGCTTCAGACCCATATAATGAAAATGAGCTAGTGAATGTTTTACATATTCGCACTTTGTACATATTACCTTCAGAATTTCTGTTTTTTTAGAATTAAGACTAGTACGAAATAGGGTTTATTTGCGACTACGTTGCGTCTATAAATGTCAATCAGCCTTATTCTCGTTGTCGAATCACCCAAGTGAGATTTGTCTTAGGCGGTGACACGTCACTTTGAAGGTGGTATTCTCGTTTACGACGCTGTGAGGAATGTTTTGAAATGAAACATATTTTCGCCGGCCGTCAATGCCACTTTTGTGTCCTTAACCAATGATCCTAAATATTTGAACCTCGAAACCTGTTCGATTTGGGTTCCATCGATGTGAACACTGGCCCTCGATCCGTTCGTTCTAAGCACTTTGGTCTTTTCCGCATAGATTTTTAACCCCTATGACTGGGCGATGCGGGAAATGCCGTATAAGATGTCCGTTGCTTCAGACGGCGCTATCGTCGGCGAACATTAAGTCGGTTAAGAAGTTGTCGTCGTATCGAACTGCGAGTCCTCCATAGAATGCTGCACGCATAATCGCGTCGATCAGAACGTTGAAGAAAAGTGTTGGACACCCGTTTGTATCGGGACTCCTCGGATAAACCGCTTCGGATACGAACGCTGCTGGTTTGGCCATCGTAAGGCGCTTGGATAAATGCACTTATATGACCTACATTCTTAAATCCATATAACAAACTTAAATTCTACGTTCTGAATATATCTCGAGGTTTAGCCCAAGCCTTAAACAGAACCAATCCGAGCGGACGGAGATCGTTTTTTCTTTGTGTTTCTTTGCCCTTCCGTCCGCTTGATTGTGACTACCACTCCATTCGTCTCATGGAAAGGTTATGGAAATGTCAAATTTCCAACTTTTCAAAACGGACGGTACGGATTGGTTCTATTTGAGCCTCAGTTTGAACCTCGATTCGCCAAACGATCGAGAATCAAAAGCTGGTTCGATTCGATAAAGATTGGTAGCCCGTAACGCAGTCGGAGAGGTGAGAGAGGGCTTGAGAGAACACGTGTTCCCTCAAACCCTTTCTCACCTCTCCCCATCAAACCAAGCGAATCTTTTTGTTTCGTGTTTCATCGTGTAAAATGAGCCAATTGAGACTTTTTCTATTTGACATTCGATCGGCTGTTTGGGGACAATCGGAATGGGACCTTTATTATTTATTTTCCTTGGGTTTATCTGTTCAAAATAATTAATTGCCGTGCTTTAATTCACACCCTATTACGCAAAAGAAATTGCTGTTAAGCCTATAGCGTAGTTTAAACTGTAAATATACATTAGTAACATTTCGCTAAAGTAAGTCTAGATTCATCCATAAACACAAAAACTAATATTTTATAAAACTCATAAATTTTATTGCAATTTTACAAATCTCTTAATTTCAACTTACAAAAAAGTCTTAATTAAACAAACTTAATATTACTTATTTCTCTTTGTTTACTAGTATTAAACATCTATGCACCTTATAATAGTGGAAGATTAGATCTAATCGCCGACATTTCTTTCTTGCTTAAAGGCTTCAAATTTGTTCCGCTAAATGGAGAAGTACGTTCCAAATCTCTATGTTTATTAACCAAAAACTTCTGATCAGATCGCAATCGGTTAATTTCAATCTCAATTTGTTTTTGATCTTAAAAGAACCCAAAAAAGAAGGTAAAAATCAATGAAAATTTATATTTTTAAAGCTAACACCAACCTTTCCTTAACAAATCCAATGCTTTATCACGTTTCATTTTAACTAACAACGATCCAACCGTGATCCAAACTTTCTGTTCGTCGGTTTTTTCAGTTTCTCGTATCGCTTCTCTTGTTTCTTGCCTTCTCTTATCCAAAGCAATAATTTCTTGTTTATTAACTAAGATTTTATCTGCCACCTCTTCTGTGGAAATTAATATTTCCATTGTTTTCTGTACATCAGACTTCGACATTTTTATATGATTTTTTTCTAATAATCAATGCAGATAGCTCTTCTGGAAAGGAAAAGCATTTTTTGTGTTTGATCTCGATATAAATTACGGAATTTATATATTTTGTTTAGTAATACTAAGAAAGTTCTCGTCTAAATCTATGTTCTTTCCTCCTTTCTCTACGTTGATCCCTTTGAACTTCATGTCTATTTTTATCGCGTGGTTGTGGTTTATATTTAATTGCAGACAAGTCATAAGGCTTGAAATGTGTTACCTTTGGTTCATCTTGCTTCACCCCAAGGCCAGTTCTTTGCTTTCGGATGACTGTTTTTATGGGATATAAGTGGCCGGCGTTCTTTGGCCCTAATCCGCTCTCCTGATCCCATCCTTGTTTTACCATTAACTTTAATCCACGATTTTGTTTAGGGATGTTATTAAAGCGTTTCTGTCGTTTTATTTCACTCTTCATATTGAACCTATGCACTGTAGAAGTTTCATGTTCTTTTCGTGTTGATTCTTTGAACTCCCTGTCGCATATTTCGCAGTAGAACTTATGAAACTTACGAGAACTTGCTTTATTATTATTAATAGATTTTCTCAAGGGCTTATGCCTATCGGTGATTAATTTAATAATATTCTGAAAGCCCTTCTTTTCCGCCAACGAGCAAGCAGTTTCTCCTTTTCTATCATAAACGTCCACATTAACGTTTAAGCTTAAAAGATACTCTACAGAATCTTTGGCACCTTCGCATGCTGCCATCATAAGCGCCGACCAGCCAAATTGATCAAGAGAATTAATATCATCATTTTTATAATCAAATAACTTAAGAGCATCTACATCATTGCCTGTTGCAGCTCTAAAAAATTTATTTTGATCAAACGGAATTTTTCTTGCTTTCCTGGCTGCAACTGATTTGATCGGAGTAGGATCTATATTATTTATACATTTTCCACTAACCGACGGTGTATTTAAAACATCTTTATAAAACTCTTGAACTTCTGGACCACTTACATTCTCAATTTCATATCTTTTCGCCTCCAAAACGTCCGCCTCGACATTACCTTCAGCAACAAATATTTTATACGGAATATGGACCGTAGCTAAAGCTTTCCAATTAGGATGTAACCCTGAATCTTCCATATTTTGTCTATTTATAAAAATTATTTTTTTTTTTTTGTAACTAACCTTTTAATAAAGTATTTTTGGATAATTGAGAAATAAATCAACTAGAAATATTCCACCGCAGTTTTTATTGACAGATGAATATACTGCAAAGGAAATCGACGCGTTTTGTATTTTTTTACTCATAAGTTGGTAGCACTGTTCTACTCTGAAATAATCGATTTTAGACCAATTTCTGATTAATGCCTTATGATGTATGAACAGCGGTTCGTTACTTCATTTTGAAAGAAAAGAAAGGCGCGAACACGAATATTTATCCAATAAATATTAGAAAGAAAAAATTCTGAATCACCTCATAGGTAAAATATTCTTTTACCGTCCCCTAACATCAATTTCATGTCGAATACCTTGTTATTTTGATCCTTTAGTGTCAAACGGGAAAATTCCTATCGTATGATAAATTATACGTAATACAATTTTTCTTACACCAAAGTAATAAATTTAAGGCATTATACTCTATCACCTTATTTATAGATATATTTTTTCTGTAAGAAAATTTATAACAATATTTCCCTATTTTAAGGATACTTACATATTGATTTACTCTTAATACTGCAGAAAGACATGCTATCCACAAGCAATAAATTATAAGCAAAACCTTTCAATGCCTTAGCAACTTATGTTTTGTGGCAGAGATTTATATTTGTTATAAATATTAATATAATGTTTTAAATATAAATATTTACTGATTAAATTTATTAAGATGCAATAAAGTAAATTTAGGGGCAAGCCATAAAACATTGGGCATGTACGATATCGTTCCAACAGAAGCCTCAGATGATTTTTATTGCAAAACTTCACTTGATTATTATAGTAACTCCTTTACAAAAGGCACTCAGGATTGTTAAATATAATAAAAGAAATGAAATTATTCATTAATATTTATTTTGTCGTCTTCAAATTAAGCTTCATCAACTTAAGCTGTCATTTCTTCCATCCCTTCATACATGTTTCGTACGATCATTGAGCCAGTTCACACGATGCCATAAGTGAGTTGCGTAAAATTGGTTTTATTCGTATTGTTTTCGATTCCCGTCCCTCTCTCATCTGTAAAATCGGTTTTACTTGTCATGAATATGACACCGTGTGAGGAAGCCCATTGAGATATGGCTTTGAACCTTCAAATTTTTGATCACATTTTCTGTTATGGCATCAATTGCTTTGAAACCTCGTCAAAACGGCAATTTCAGCTTCACGAGCAGCGATGAAACATGGCTTTATCAATCGACTATGATCGATGAGTTTCTTCGAGAGCTTTTGCACAGCGATGGCATTGTGCGCTAATACGGAGCCTTATCGTGGTGCAAAGCCCAAATTTTTGCAGAGTTTAAGGTACATCACACCATGGTATGATCTTTTTTAATTGGCTATGCCAAACTCAGGAATCAGCTTTTGTACTATCAGTTCGTGAGACCGTTTGTCACGTCATGTCATGGTGCAATGTTTAGCAACAAGTTTCTTCGATGGCTCTACAGCCCAATTTGAGCCTTGGCCTCCATCAGCTTCTTCATCCAGACGTCTCTCTGCTCCGCAGCTTTTCTCCAGTTTCTTGTATTGAGCAGTTTGGCTGCATCGGCCTAAACATTGTCTTCCCTCCTTAACCATGGTTTGCCTACTGGTCCTTAGCCATCTGGTAGTATTTGGGGCTTTTTTTGGTATTCTTGAGTCATCCATTCTTTGGAAATGACCGGCCTAACGTAAACGTAGTACCTTGGCATGCATCGAGAGTTTACACTTTTTGAATAGATCGTACAATTCGTGATTGTAGCGTATTCTCCATGCATTGCCTTCATTGATCGGGCCGTATATTCTTCGGAGCACCTTTCTCGCAAATATATCCATCTTGTCCGCGAATTTCAAGCAAGCTTAGTACGGGGGAGTAGGTTAAGGGTTGGGGGTGGGAGGGTTGTTTTAGAAGGTGGCGATGATACTACCATAATTGAACGGTCGGAAAGGAAACTCTCAATCTACTTCTGTAGAAAAGAATCGACTCTTATAGCTTTGAGTTTAGCTAACAGGGCTGAGTACCAAACTATCGAAAGCCTTGCAGATATTTAGAGCAACTAGACTAGACTCACCAAATGCCAGTCGGTCTTTTTTGTCGGAAGCCATAATGTCTGTCGTTTATGAGTTGGTTTGTTTCTAGATATCCCATAAGCTTTTTGTTGATTATCGTTTCCATGGTTTTGGAGAGAATAGAACTAATTACTATTGGGTGTAGTCGGAAGGGAGGCTGGAGTCACCTTTTTACAGTATGGGCTAAACATGGGAAAGTTTCCAAGAGGCTGGCGGAGCGAATTTTTTACCAATTCTTGGTGCAAGGCTCATTTTTGAGCAGCCATTTCGAATACTCCTGGTTTGATTGCCTGTTGTATTAATACACTCATATCTTGTCGTAAACTCGCCCAGCATTAACTAAAGAAATCATATCTTCTGCGATCTGTTTCCGATGCTTTTTTAAGAAAAAATTAATTTGTTCGGAACCCAGTCAAATATGAACGCGACGTGTTCACCTAATGACCGGCTTAAAAGATGTGTTCACTTCTTCTACCAACTCGCTTAAATCCAGAGCAATTCGCCGGCCTAATCGGTTAAATAATAGGATAGCAAAGTTCTGCTTAGGTCGAGTCTTCACTAGCTCTAGCGGACGGTTGTTTTCCCGAATACCGTATACGGGATTTTATCGAATACCGAATTCAGCGTTCTGTAAGTAGTAGTACTGTATGGACACCAAAAATAACGCCGTGTTTGGTATATTTGGAAGGAAATACTTCACGAAATGTTACGCGTCTACCGGAAATATTTAATTCTCTGCTGTCTACGAACGAAATTTTTTCTATCATTCGACAGTAGTTTAATAGACAATTTGATTTCTTAATATACTTTCTTTTTCGGCACTATCTTCTCGAAGTTCATCCAACTTATAGTAACAAGATTTCTTCATATTCACTATTCCTTTACGAAAATAAATGGCTTCTACACATTCAAAATACAGATTCGTTTATTTCCTGTGTGAGGGCTTCATTTGTCGCAAATTCCTTCCAACCAGAAAAGTTTTAAGCTTGTAGAATCCACAATTCTTCCTGAAAGCTAGTATTAGTGAATATGCGGTATACGGAAGCAGTCCAATTCGCAGCTCGATCAATTTCTGTTCGACAATGCAGCTTGAATTCACATTGATGCATTTTCATAGTGAATCAATTAGGAAAATTCATTGCGCGTCCCTTAAAAAATTCACATCATCACCTTTTCAGGGAAAACAAGGCATTTTCCATTTTCGAAAATTCTGCCATCCTACTGTGTTGACTGCAGTTTCTTTTGCGGGATGAAGAGGTTGTATCCAGGTTTCGTCCATTGTCAAAATGACGTAAAAACTCCATTAGATGCTCTTCGAAAACGTACGAATATATTTCATAAGGTGAAGTCTGCGCTGTAGTCCATTATGAACAACGTATCTGCTTTTTGTTTTATCTTTCTAATTAGAAGTCATCTTTTAATCTTAACAAATATTATAATACATATGAAACCACCAAGGCTTCTCACGACAATTACATATTCTTCGATAGTTAGATATACATACATATGGAAAATTTACAAATAATAAAGAAGAAAAAGTTTAAAGAAAGTCAATGCCCACCTAAATACCACTTATTTACACTGACCCTTTCCAAAATATCATCAAAACTACTAATAACGCAAAATAAAATAAAAGACAGTTAAATCAAAAAATAAATTAAAATCAAACCATTTTTATTGTTCTTATTTATAATGCATGTTAACAAATAAAAATAATATTAACATCCAGAAAAATGAACACCTTGAATTAAATATCTATTAAAAATGAATTTCTCTTGTTTCTATATTTAATATAACAAAACCCTTATAAATACCAAAAGGCCTAAATCTATCAGAGTCTTAAGATCCGGCTGATAGGGTTAGTATGCTTGAATCACTAATGGTAAAATAAGATTAGAGTTAGTAAGATAAACCACTTACGTGTCTAATCTAATCTTATAATGTTAGTAAATAATATGTTTTCGTATTAACAAATTTATATCTAGATTTAGGATACGTACATTATGTAATTGATAAGTAAATGTAACGAATATATTTATAGTTATAGATTAGAAATATTAATTGGGTAAGCATGAATAAATTCCAATCTTAACATAATCTAGTAAAATTTATACAAAATAACCCATATTGAATACTTTTTAGAGTGTAGTTGAACAGAACGAAAATATGTATCACTAGTATTCATTTTTAGTTTAGTATAATTCAACAATAGTAGTTTAAAGTACAAAAAGCAGATTAACTCTATTTAAGATCGCAGATCTCCTCTAAAACGCAAAAGAATTTAATACTGATGCTTAAAGTACATATTAGCTTAGTATTTTACAGCTAAGCTATTTGTGCATGAGCCGATTTTGAGATGACAATTCAAATGTATAAACTATACATTTTGTGAAATACATATGTCACACATAAGGTGACTCTCGTCTCGGTTCCCAGGCAGGTAGTGTCTCTCTAGGACCGGTCAATAGGTGGGGTCAAAAACGCAATATTTTACTACCACACGTTGGTAGCCAATCAAAGCGAAGCCTACTAAAGACTCTCGGGGGCGATTTGGCCCACTTACAACAAAGAAAGAACACTGAGTCTCCTAAACAGACCCCGATGAGATATTTTGCCAGAATTACGCAAAATCACTGGACATTGAACCACTAGACTAGACCCTGGTAGCAAGCTGGGTATGTCGCACTACGTCTGTATTAACTGCGGGGAGACGAACGAAAACTCGAGCACACTTGAAAGTTACGTTGTAGAAGTCTTAAAAGAGATCTACAGACCCGGCCCCAAGTCAAAGCACTGATACGCTTGCTACTTCACAGGATAGCTATAGACATCCATCCCAACTTTAGGTACGCAAAGATCTTCGAAAAAGGCGGGCGAAAGCGCTAATTGGGCTTCCGGTCGCACTGAAGGCAACCCTACATAGACAAAAAATCATGGTCAACTAAATAATATAATTTTTCCCTTTCAAATGCTAAAATAATTTAACTGTTTGGAGAATAGTGAATTTTTATTAAATTACGTTAATATACGACTAATTGGAACCCGGTGCGTCTCGCTGCACCCATAAGCCAATAGCATGGCGTGCGCCAAAACGATTGGGAATCTCAGAATTGCTTTTTTCATGGGCAGTTACACATTCGAAAAGAAAAGTATCACTCCGTTCATGTTCATTTTACTTGTCTTTTCATGCTAATAGAAACAAAAAAACAATATTGGAGAAATAGACAATAATCCCCCTTCGCCCGCGGTGAAACTATGGGTGGCTCGCTACGGAATCACACTCGACATCGGATTGCAAAAGGATAGGCTTGCCTCACTCGTCACTGTGCGGCGATCGTAAGTTTCACCACTTTGTTGCGAAGTGTCGGTTGCAATGCGCGCTGTGACCCGTTACAGGTGCTTTTCAACTTTTGGATGCTCCAAACACCCTACGTTACACTAAGAGTTCTGAAATATTGATTGGGGAAGGATATTCCAAGGTCCAGTTGCTTTACTTACGAAAGAATTCCTAGACCGCAGTGTGCGTACAAAGCAGAGCTCTAATATTGTAGGAATGAGCCAATTGGAGTTAATATTCTTTCTCTAGCAGAAGAAAGATTGCGGGTCACTTTGGTAATATGTACATACCTGTAAAATTGTGCTCCCACATTTTACCATGGTTGAATGAAAGTGTCATCAAAAATGAGTTTGATAGCCCGGTTATGCATTAATCCATGGTAAAATGGTTTTTGAAACCCTTGAACCGATAAAGATTTTATATTCGATGCGAAGTTCAATGTAAGACTTGCAGACTGTAGCACGGATCGCTGGCTGCAGGATTTTTTTTGCATCTCTTAAGAAATCCCAGACACTTTAAAGCTTGTTTTGTCATTTGGAACATATCAGTCAATAGCAGATCCTCGGCTAATATCGTATTGGATCAGCCGTTAGTTCCAAATCATCCACTAGAACTGGTGCAGGTTGTGTTAAAAGTAAAGCAGTACTTTATTTTAAAGACGATGAAATGGACCCGATACTTGTGGCTTCAATCAAGTTGAGTTCATTTGACGATCTTGGATCGAAGGCATAGGAATAACACGCAATATCGCCATCAGATTGAAACCATGATAGGATTTAATCCTAGGGGGCAACAGCAGAAGCGCTGTGAGTTTTGATTCTACCGATCTACCTACCTATCGCAACTATCATACTCGCAGTCTCGTTGAGATTTAGACTCCAGAGTAAGAGCCACATTCTGGCAAACCCCAGACTTATCAATTCGATTGATACTTTTGTTGAGATGCTTTATAAGGCATACTAGAAAGCCGTCAGTAAACATTTTCAGTCTAAAAAACTAGCTTAATTGATTATTTCCATGGTTGTGGCGAGAATGGAAGTAATTGCCATTAGCGGATACTTACTACGAGTTGAATTTTTATTATTATTATTATAAAGAATGAGAGGGCAGCCCATATGGTGAACACTGCGGCCAAGTTAGGCCTATTGTGTACGTACCCCACTAGCGGAACAGACTATCAGCCTTCCGGATGAAGGCAAGAAGGTCTTTAATTGACGAAGACCTGACTTGGGCAGGGCTCAAGAACTCTCTGATAAACGTTCTTCTTCTAAGGACAGATCAGACCAGGACATTCACCAAGAATATGTGTGGAAGTCTCGTCGCCTTCCAAGCAGAGTCGGCATTATGCACCTATATGCATAATTTCAACTCAGCCCCGGTAGCAAAGCTGAGTTGAGTTCAGTCGACCCTGACTCAGCTCGACTCGCATCTAAATGTAGTTGGAGTCGGGTTTAACCTGAATTGATCCTAACAAAAAATTCAGCAACTCATTTTTATTATGGTAACTTAACTAACCTTGCGCAATAACTTAAATAAAATGTTATTAAAGTTTTAACTTAAGATATTGAAATATATTTTTTAAACACTTTAATATTTATTACCTTGTTTATTATTGGAGTTTTTTTTATATTTCGCCAGATTTTAAACTTGCGTAATTACAAGGTTTGCATTGCCGAAATCTAAAAATACTAAGAAGGTTTTGATTTCAGTCTTTATTCCGTTTTAAAAATAACTGAAAATAATAATATAGTCGCAGTATTTGAAATTTCATTTAAAAGAAGAGAAAAATAGCTGCCGCCGATGTAGCCATAAAATTATGATGATTGTGCTAAAAATATCTGCACTTCTCAACCTGGTCGATCGAAAAAATACATGAATTTTTGGAATGAGTGGAGAGTGATACCGACATGAAAGGAATTGTTATATCCTAGGTAGATCATGGACAAAAAGTTTTCAGTTTTTTTGCGTCTTTGTATAATTTGTTGGAAAACATTAATGGACCGAATTTCCATATAGAACTGGCTTCTGAAACATTTTTAAATACGCCAAAGAAGACGATGCTCTGTGTTTGATGTGAGGGAAAGAAATAAACAATCATAAAAAGCTACTATCTGACAAATCTTTTGGTTATAAATCCTACTGTCTACTATCTAAATAATGCGGTTGTTTAAAAAAATTCCACAATTCATTTGTAAAAGCTAATGAACTATGTCATACTAGACATCATTGCATCGTTGCCGTTTCTACAAAATTATAAAAAGTTATTTCATCAATGTATCATTTAGTCCTCCCTACACCATAAGACTAATATTTGTGTAATTTCTACATAAAGTGCAGCATCAAAAAAGAACGTGAAATCACTTTGATGAAATTGAAAAATATGAACAGCTCGTTCTTCTTATATAAAAGACTCGAGCTCAGGTTTTGTACTGCCGCTAGTGTTATTTTGCCAATGCGGTCCCGCAACTGAGTACAAATCACGTCCAAAGCTGCTTGACCTCTGCAATCGAGCCAGAACCGGTCAATCGAGTACTTAAGCTTAAGGGGGTATTATTTTGAAGCTTAGGCAGATGTTGGGATGGCTCCATTTCATTTGTAATAAAGTTGAGAAGCTGAAAAGGCGTACCGCACTTCAGTATAGCTGATGAGGAAACTAAGGGGAAAGCCCTCTTTCGGTATGCCCCTCATTTGCCACATGAGGCCTACACGCTGTATGACGCAATCCTCCTTTTTAAATGCTAGTCGGGCGGGGTTTAAAATGCTTAGGCTATACAGGGTGGATGTGGATTAAAAGCGAAATTGTGCACCTTTCTTCCATCCCACGCTCTTGGCAGCCCCTGGTAGAAAGAAGAGTGAAATAACTACTGGAGTGCTGCGCCGGGATTCGAACCCGGGAACTCTGGGATGGTAGCCAGGCGCCTTACCCCTAGAGCCTAGACTATCGAGACCCACATGTTTCTGTGTGCATTTAATAATCAATTTAAACTAGAGATATTACATCGAAAAATATTTATTTCCAATTTTGGGCTGGATAGAAACTGTTTGCAGGCTGTAGGTTGCCCTCCGTTGCTGTAGACGACGTCAAAACAGTGTTCGAGGAATATTTGTCGTCATAAACGAGTCAATTTTGGAAGAAAGGCCACTCAAGCTTATCAGATATTTATTACATTAGATTAAATTTGAAGATGATAGCACCGAGCAGTCCCACGAACACTACATTCTTCAAAGTTTATTGTATGACTGTCTCGTGTTACGCATAGGACACCTCACGTCTCTGGAAGTATCTTGAAATCTAGTTTCTCCTTTTGGTGTTAGCGGTGGGTGCCCCACGTGTTTCTGTCTACCCTTCGTCATCGGTTTGCCACTGTAAAAGTAATTGTTCAATCCTAACTTGCTAAGATGAGATGATTTACAACACAAGGAGTATAATTTAAAATAAAAAAGAACATGTCTTCATTTTGAATATAAAAAAGAAAACCCCCATTCTTTTGGCATGACCTAATTTAAAACAATAAAGGAACACAATAGTTCCCGACAAAACACATTTTTATTCGAACTAAAGTTCCTTTAAACCAACCTCACACAAAAGTTTTACCTTTCCACCTCAACATAAATTCTTGTTAAAAACTAGACTAGACTAAACTAAATTAAACTCTATAAAGATATGTTTGGGTAAAAAACAAACACAATTAAGTTTTGCACAACATCGATTAAAACCCAACTGGATTTAAAATCAATGAACATACAATAGTATCGCCGCGCAGTATATGGATAAAATTCGTCTACAACAAAATCTTATCTAAATAGGAGGAAGATATGTGGATAACTGAAATGAAAACTATTTCGTGCACTGTAGAGCATCATGAGAATGCACTCTTGTCCTCAAAAAATGTTTCATGAACCCGAAAAGATTATACAAATAGGCACATCAGAATAGCATGAAAATAGGGCAAAGGGCGGCAACTGGTCCCAAGCCAGACATGCGTTATGGCTTTGGTATTGTTATGCTGCTGTATTTAAGATTATTATTGAGTTATTGCGCAATTTTTGTCGTCGGTCTGATGGCACTCTATAAATTACTGATTTTAGTAATTATCATTCATAATCCAATTGGCAAACCTTTAATGTTTGATAAGAAAAATAGCAGGGATATTATTGGAAGATATAATAACATTAAGCTGCATTTTTGTGTTTTTACACAATTATTCTTCAAACCACCCTCTATTTATATATACTATTTATTGTTAATAACTAATAAAACATTTATTATTAATAATCTTGATATTAGTATTCATTTTAGAGACATCACGTAGCAATGTAAAATAAAAAGTATATGTATCTAAAAAAAATGCACATATAATCAATTTACGTATAGGATACTCGTAGTAACCTCGTCCCTAATCAATTTAGATGACCCTTGACATCCCACTTGATGATACTCAATAATCCATAATAATTTCATTCCACTATTAGGGCATCATATACGTTACTACATATATTTTATAGGTTGGAAGTGTTACAAGAGGGCGGATATATTTTTTCCCACAGCAACAGTATTTACGGATTTTTAATTATAGGCCAGGCAACGAAATGGTATAGAGGGAAGTGTTTGGAACACAATTTTTGACTTCGTAACTTTGTTTTTTTATGTGAAAAACTAGAGTCTCAGGAAAGACCCTTATACTGTTTCGACAATCTATTTTCTCCATATAGAGTACAATGTCGAACAGCAGCTCTAGTCGGGGAAGGAAAGAACTGTTACAACCTACCCTAACCTAAGGGAGTCTGAGGGTGCATGACGAGATGGAGATTAACCTTGCGTTTGAACTCTTGGATGTTATTCGGAAATACTGACTGTGGGAGGTTGTTCCACAGTCGAGTTGTTCTCGAAAAAAAAAACGAATTTCTAAACTGAGGTGTGCGCGAAAATAAGGGCTGTAGATAGTGAGAATGAGCTGAAGGGGCTAGTCTTGTGTTGCGGGAAAAACATTGCCGTGGAGGCAGGAGGTTATATATTTCAGTGGAACAATCATTATTGGTAGATGCGGTAGAATTTCACCAGAGCCGCTACATTCCTGTGGTGGCTTAGTGAATCAATTGTGGAGCAAATGGCGACGTCGCCAATGAGGTTGAGGGCGCGGTTTTGCACCTTGTCCAGCCACGCTAAGATGGCACTCGGCCCAGAGATATGAGTTGAATTCGAGGCGGGGCCAAATGTAGGATTTGTAGATTATAGCCCTGACCGACGGCTGAAGGAGGAAATTGCATCTTTTAAGGAATCCCAAGCATATGTGATTACTCCAACGCAGATCTTCATTTAACGTTATGCCTAGGATATTGAGAGATAGTTCAGCCATCAGTTCTAGACTGTCCACTATAATGGGAGGAATTGAGGAGCGCGTTTTTTTTTAGAGAAGAAACAGTATTTTGCTTTCCGTGCGTTGAATTCTTGTGGCCCCTCGAAGCTATACGAGTAACGCAGAGTACTGTCATCAGCAAAGCTGTGAAGTGAGTTGGCTGGGATTGAGAGCAGGTCATTTATAAAAACTAGGAAGAGAGCTGGTGATATAATTGAGCCTTCGGGAACGCCTGCAGAGATGGAATGGGGATTAGATTCAACGCCGTCCAATACTACCTTGATTGAACGGTCGGAAAGGAAACTCTCAATCCAATTCTTTAGAAGAAAGTCAATACCAATAGCTTGGAGTTTACTCAATAGAGTGGGGTGGTTGGAGCCTTGGAGATATCGAGAGCAATCAGATCGGATTCACCAAAGCGATGAATGTTTTGGTAGAGGTGTCCAGTAAGGCATACAAGGAGGTCGCCACTAGATATTTTAGATCTAAAGCCGTACTACTTGTCATCCAATATTTGGTTGCATTCAAGATATTCCATAAGCTTTCTGTTTATTATTGTCTCCATGATTTTGAAGGGAATAGAAGTGATTGCTATTGGGCGGTAGTTAGAGGGGTCGCTGGAATCAGAATTTGCGCAGAGGTTTAGCCAAAGGTGAAGCACATTTTTTAAGAACCATAGGGGGAATATTATCGGGGCCAGTGGATTTATTGGAATCGAGCTCCTTGAGGCACTTGTACACTTCACGAGTCCCGAAGAAAACTCTGCCCATTGAGTGAGAAGAACCCTCTACAATGGGGGGTTGCACGGCAGTATCAGGCAAGGAAGAGTTGAGTTGAGAATTTGAATCTCATCAACCACCCGATGACATGCGCTTGGGTGGAGCGGGGAAGGACTAAGGAAGGCTATGACAGAAGGAATTAAGAATGTAAAGAGGGAAGAAGAAAGGAGGAAAGTTATGTAGGTGTGAAAGTGGAAAAGGTGAAGGACCGTGGGACTGGCCAGGATTCGAACCCGGAATCTCTGGGATGGTAGCCAGACGCCTTACTCCCTAGGTTACCGACCCCGAGGGAAAACTGGTAGCAAACTTACAGTTTTCATTTTGTATCGAGTGGTCATATCGCTAGGACGCATAGTTTCCTAGATATAAGCAAAACCCCGAAAATAGGTCCTTCAAGCCCCCCATGCCACAAGGGCTACGGGCGGGGATTTTCGATATGTTCAGCTCCTAACTAGTCCAAACAAAGTTACAAAGTCAAAAATTGTGTTCCAAACATTTCCCTCTATACCTATTATTCGTTGCCTGGCCTATAGTCTTGTTTTCTATATATCAACCCCAACAAGTTCTTAGTAAAAATAAAATATTTGAGAACATAATCGTCCATTTTGTTAATTGATTGTTAATTAATTGAATTTGTTGTTTTTTCTTTTATTATTAGTTCACATTTTTATTATTATTATGTTCTTAAAGCCAAATCAACAAAAACAAAACAAAAAAAATGAAACAAACAAACAAATAAATAAATAAATAAACATAAAATAAAATTATATTATAATGTAATTTATCAATTAATTATAAGCAGAGTTATATTATAATATTTAATCTTATATTAATTTATTAATGTATTTTTCCAGTTTGTTTTTTTGGAGGGGGGAATTTCCATGCATAAAATACCGTAGATTTGAGACAACGCCCATATCCTCTCCTCCATCGTATCTGGTCATTTTGAATACTATATTTTCCTTCTAATTCCGTGTTACTTTTTTTTTAGAACAATGTTGCAATCTGGAATAATATAGAAGATATCACAAGAAGCATCGTTTAAATTCATAAAAGGACACACACGCAAACAGATTTTTTTTATTATGTATAAGCTTTCATTTGCTGTTGGAAGAAATATCTATAACCGATGATTATGTATGGATATATGTAGCGTAACAATTTCACAATATGAATATGAGATACCTTGTACACCACCCGCAATATTGAAAGTAATGCCATTTTACACGTAAAAAATACAAAGCTCGGTGTAGCAATTGCTGGGGAATATTCCCTTTTGTCACGAAAAATATTATCACAAATAAAATTAGTAATGCAGCGATTTTTTTGTGGTTCTTTTTGTTATAAATAGGAAGAGAATAATCTATTTGTTTAGATATGGTGGCGATTCTTTCACGTTTATATCAGTTATATTGATGTACGGATTTATAGTAATCCTCATGCGATACCTTAAAGAATAATGACTGCAGTTTCAGTGTAAGTATAAGCTTAAAGAAATATTTTTTAATGGATTCAGTTTTCTAATAATAACCCTAAGCGGTCCAGTACACTAATATACACTGTAAGAAAATATTTGCTTAAAGATTGAAAACTTTTTAATAGTTCCTACTATGGCCATTCTTTTCTAAAATTGTCTAGGTCCTCTTTTACACTACCAGTTCGTCATGCCATTAACCATTGTCTATTAAGAGTATTAAGGGGTTGTCCATTAATTGCGTGAGATATTTAGAGGGAGGGGGGTCGAACCGAATCTCACGTGGGGAGAGGGGGGTCTCGACAAATATCACGTAATTCGTTTTTCCTCAAGAAACAGTGTGAAATTGCTAGAAAACTGGGTTAAATTAAGTAAAATACGTTTCTCCACTCACTTACAGGCCCGCGGCAGGCCAGGTCGGCGAGCACGATCCGGTGAAGGCCACACAATACTCAATCTGGCTGGGGGATCAGGATTTCAGGTATCCGCCTGAAGTATCAAACATAATATAACGATAGACACCTACAATGGATCAGTTTGTATATCTCGGCACCATTATAACAAAAGGTGTTGATACATCGGCCGAAATCGGAAGACGAATAGCACTGACTAATAAATTCCAGTTTGGTCTACGCCTACACCTGACGTCCTGAAATATCTCAAGGAAGACAAAATTGGCACTTTACACAACATGTCCTACTATATGGTACGGAAGTGTGGAAATTAAAAAACGCAACGTAGCATTGGTAGGAAGCTTTGAAAGGGAAATCCTTCCAATCTACAAAGGAATAAAGGTTGATGGCATTTGGAGGAGAAGATACAACTTAAAGTTGTAGGAAACCGGTAAAATTCCAAACATTGTCAAAGTAATAAAAACAAACAGACTATGATGGATTGGTCATGTCCAACGAGGTGCAGTGCGGAACCCGACAAAGATAGTGTTGAGTAAAGTACCGCCAGGTCGACATAAGAAAAGATATATAGATGACGTCGAGGATGACTTGAGACAGTTGGGAATAAGAAACTGGAAAAGTCGGGCCAGGGATCGAGAAACATAGAGGCGAATGCTGGAGGAAGCGATGGTTAACAATAGGCTGTCGAGCTCCTGATGATGCTGATTGAAAATATAAATGGATGTGTTAAAAAAATATTAAAAGTATCGCAAATCAACAATCAGGTAAGAGAACCGTGCCCGTATTGGTACTCCTTCGCCTTAACCCCAAAGCTATCAAGGCTGGCAATTATACAAACTCCGGATGCGAATCAGTCACATCAACCAATTAAACTAGCGGTGAAACGCCATGCATAATTTTTATCCGGGCACACCATTCGTCATACTACTTCATCTATTTTATAAAGCGCGGGCTGTCATGCCAGTGTAAAGTAAATAGGTCAACAGAGGTGAATGTAGAATTTGTTATTACGAAAGTGCAGGGATGAAGCTTTACAGAAAAGAAACTCGAAATACGATTATTTACTAGAAGTTAATAATAAGCTCTCTAAATTTGATCAGCAGAGTCGTGTAGCATTTTCTGTGACAAATTTACGAGATATTTAGGGCACCGACAACCATTTCATCAACACGATGCATTTTCAGAAGTTCTGTAAAGAATAGGCGATTGTCCGTCGACATTTGTTGTCTTAAAACAGTATTGCTAATAAATTATAATTTCATTGTTAATTATTGACGCAATGTCTTTGGCGATTTCCATTTGGTAATTGGTAATTGTCGAGGTTAAACATTGAGCCTTTTTTAAGTTGAAAATTTTCCTTGAACATTTGCATGAGAGCAACCTCTCTTTAATCTAAACAAAGTATACGGATGAAAATAAAAGATGTGCATGCGTAATGTCGTTATGCAGTTTTTCATGAGTGACGCCCATTCAGAACTACCAGAACGAATGATTCACTTTGGTGATGGCATAGGAATCGGTTTCTTGTTATGTAATAAATGACGCAACTAATAAAAGTCTAGAGGCAGCGAAATTCTTGGAGAAGAATGAATGATGTATCATAGTACCAAATGATTGATCTCAGCCGTTATGATAGAACTTATTGAAATGCTTGATATTGGTTATTAAAGGGATCTTGAAGAAGAAAAAGAATTTTAATTTAATGTAATAACAGAAGCTATATATAAAATTCGCGGGGTGCTAGAGTAGGTGTCAATGAACCTTATGGATGTACTTTAGGATATTGTGCGAGTTTGGAAGGACTAACTGTGGAACATTCTTTCGCAGTTAGAGAAATAGTTGGCACATCATCAGCGGACAAAGAACAACGACTAAGAGGGAATTTATTAGGATTTAGTTTAAGGAAATTGGAAGAACTCCTTTCATTTATATGAGATAACACATTATTGAATTCCGCAATACAGGATGCAATTCGAACAGGAAAGGAAGTATACAGCTAGCTGGAGATCATCAACATACATATGAAAGAAATAGCGATGGATAGCAGATGAAAGATCATTAATATACAATGAGAAAATGAGAGGACCAAGATTTGAATCTTGCGGCACTCCCAAGGGAACAGGTAGGAAGGACGACACAACGCTATTGTGGCGAACATATTGGAGCCTATTAGAAAGAAGAGAAGAGAAGGGCCGAGAAGCGGAAGAGAAAAGTGGTAGAGTTGGCTAACTTTGGATATTATCAAAGATATAACGGCAACACCAGTGCCATCAAGAGGAAAGCTGTGTAGTGGTTCGAAGGAGATTGAAAGCAGATAAATTATAAAGATTAGGACAAGAATCGGTGATTAAGTTGAATCTGACCCGTAGAGCATGTTTAAACGATTCACTTCTAAGAGCGTTCCTCACGACTTTCGTGGGTAACGGGAGAAGTGGAAATGATGAGAGGTATCATTCCACTTTACCCTTCATCCACGAAGTTTTTGAGGAACATTCCTAGGAGCGAACCGTCTAAACATTCTCATTAGTCTGGCACCGCTAAATGGCGAGGAGTCTAGATCCAACAGCTGAAAGGAGGGTCTAAAAGGCCCTTTGAACAAAGTCTCCAAACAGCAAGCCAGAAATTAATTTCTGTTAAAAAAGAATTACGGCAACTAGATGGAGGAACCCGCATTACACACAGTGCAACTAGAAACCAAGTGAATTCAAAAATTCAACACTGCCGCAACACTGCAAAACTCAGCAACAGATTTCTAATTGCTGAATTCTGCAGTGTGAAAGACTACAGGCACAGTCAGGAAAGGCGCTTTATACTGTCGACAATCTATTTTTTTCGGATAGAGTGTAATGTGGAACAGCAGTTTTAGTCGGAATATAGAGAGAAGAGAGAGGAATTGCCACAACCTGGCCGTGATATTTTTATTCCACCTACTCCGACCCTTTAGTAACGCCACTCCGACATCGGGGCATCGAGAACAACTGTTATGCCTCCTGAAACGAGTTGAATCTCATCAACCAACCGATGACATGGCGCTTTGGTAGAGGGGGAGGGAGGAGGTCTAGGGGAGACTATGTCAGGAAGGTCTAGGGGAGAGGAGTCAGAAATGTAAAGTGGGAATAAGAAAGAAGGATAGTTATGTGGGTGGGAAAGTGGAAAAGGCGAAGGACGGTGGGGCTGCCGGGATTCAAACCCGAGACCATCTGGGATAGTAGCCAGACGCCTTACTCCCTAAGCTACCGAGGCCCCCTCCCAACGACCAAGTGCGGTTAATCGGAAAGAACACAATCATTAAATCATCTCGTTATCTTATTATCATTTACAACCATAATTCACCAAACAAATTTCGCATGTTTTATTATATGTTAATGTAAAATTGTTTAGTATGATTATAGTATATTTATTTCTGTTTGAAAAATACCTTGACCGTAGCGTTAAGAAAACTTCAAATACTTCTGGACCGTTAGGGTTGAAATATTTCTCAATAAACATATTAATAACAATATATATGATAGAAAGTCTTTAAAATTATTTATACAAAAAATAATAACTAAAAATTAATAAAAGTAATAATAGTAAATAAAAATATAACAAACTAAACTGAGCCCATAAAATATTTTCCCTCTCTCTGTATAGCTAAGATCGTCCTTCACCCACTGAACCCAAATTCATAAAATCTAGGCTATACTTTAATCAAAAACTAATTCACGAAAATAAAACATCTTCTCTCAAAAAAAATAAAAATAATAACAAAACCAAAAATAGGTTTCAATATGAAGCGACAAATAAATTATAATAATTAATTGAATATTCAGAAATGCCTCGAAATGAATTCATACACCAGCCACCCCACGCGGCAGAACTCAATTAGCTGATGGAATACCATAGAATTTGTAATGAATTACGTCTACTTAGCCGCTTTAATTACAGTCACTCTTCAGCTGTAATTGAAAATTGATAAGATCTTGTTTTTTGTGATACAAGATATATAAAAATTATTATAAAAGAGTTATGTGAAAATAAAAATAAAAAAGATTTTTGGCTCCATAATAAAATTGAAATTAAAATTTGATAATATATAAAAAAATCAAATGAAATAAAAAATACAGATATATTCTGGGATATTATTACTGAAATGAAAGAAACCCTTTTTTCCAATTAACAGCTGTTATATTAGGAGCCTTTATTTTTAAAAAATACAACAAAACATTACAAATACTTCAAATATTATACTTAAATCAAATAATTTGATGTTATGTTTTGTTAATTAATTTTTTTTGAAACATCTTACAATAAATTATTTAAGACTGCATGAAAGAGAGAAGACTAAAATTTTTTTTTTGTGTTAGTTTAGTTTTTTTTGTTAATTTATGTTTTTTTATTTTGTTTGTTTTTTTTTATTTATTATTATAATGAGACCCATAATTTTTTTTATATATTTTATTGACATTTGGAAATGCAATACTGTTCTTATGGGGGACGCAAGTACTACTCTTCATCCTATCTCAAAGAACCACAATATATTTACACTAAAGAGAGGGTTAACGATATTTATTTACATAAAGTAACTACTTACATATGCTGATACTAAGATACCCAATACGGTAAGGCATATTAGAATCATAATCTTTTTCCGTCGCGCTTTACTTTGGTATTTAAGGGCTTTCTTTGTATCTTGTGTTGCAGTTTGGACATAGTCCATTGCATGTTCAACATGATATTCTATTCTGTCAATCATTTCGCCCTGACTTTCGACCAACATAGCCATATCCATGAACATATCGTGTAATTCACGAATGGAGGTTTCTAACTTAATGATATCCGCATGACGCGCCTCGATATCAGCCAATGTTTGTTTGGCTTGTTGAGTTTCCATAATAATTCCTTGGGTAAATACCGCTGGATTGCCCTGCTCCAGCATATCTTCTAATTCTTCATTTGTTGTTGTTCTACCAGTGATTTCCAATTGACGCTGAATTCTTCCTTTACACCGTTCTCGATAATCAGTTTGAGTACGATTATATTCTGTCATTACTTCAACAAATTTCCGTGACAGTGTGGAATGTTGCGTTTTTCTAATTCTCAAATCGGCACTGGATTTGTTTGCCTGTTCTTCTTGTTCAATATTTTGTTCGATACCCTTAAGTTTGCCTCGTACTTTATTGGCAGTTTTCTTAATGTCAGCCATAAGATCTTCCAATTCTTGTTTTGTCTTCTCATCAGATTGTGGTGCTGATAATATAGCACTGTGCTTCTTCTTAACTTCTTCAACATTTGCTTGTATCTTATCTATCATTTCCCTTATCTCTTCAACTTCATTAAAGAAATCATCCATAAATCCATCACGGCCCTCAACATTAACAGCCACATCATCAGGACCAACCTCGTCTTCATCGCTCTGCGCCGCGACAAGTGCCGCCAGTCTATCCTTCGTCATCTTTGCTGCTTCTTTTCACTAAGGCCTCTGATTAAATGTTTAACTAGGCAATTTATGATTCAGAGAAATGACAGTTCGATCACCGAAATAAATGAGTCATACAAAGACAATCCCATCCAAGAAATTTTCTTTCTAGGCAGGAATATAATTTTTTTTTATATCACTTTGAGAAATTTTTTACAAACTAATGCAAACGAAATTTAACCATTCTAACCAATCTGAGATCAATACCATCATGCGGTTGCGGCACAAACGTCACTTTACTGCTTGGAGTTTACTAGATTGCTACTGGTTGGTGGTGCCTGATATTCAAGCAAAATTCTTATAAACTCCCCGATGAGACGTTCTTTTATGCACACTATATAATTAACGATCAGCGCCTAATGATTTAAAATAATTTAACAATTTTTGCAAAAAATTTTCAATTTTCTCTCACCCACTTTAAACTTTTTATATCGTATCTGGGATTTTCCAAAGTTAAAGTAGCACTTTCACAAAAACCTTCAGGCACAAATCTTTTGTACGGTATATGAACTGTTGCTAAAGTTTTCCACTTCGGATGCAATCCCATATTTCCATTTTTGTTATGATAAAAATAAAATATTTAACTAATTCCGGAATATTTAAGCAATGAAGAAATTATGACGAAGCCCACTGCTAAAACTTCCGTCTGAAAACTTTGACAGGTAAAGGGAAAAAGCGTCGAGAATTATTTTTTTATTTCAATGTTGGCACTTGATGCTTTGGGGCTGGCCGTTTTTTTATGTGTGGATACAGCGGATATTTAGACGAAAATGAACAAGTTTTAAACATTTCAAAATATTTGACAATCAGCTGAAAAGGAACAGGAAGTATCAAGTTTCAAAATATTATAATGGTTGAGTTTAAACGGGAAGAATTGCAAGTTAAAATTAGGGAATGCCTTAAGATTATTCGAATGTTTGATTGGCTGATAAATTCATTCGTTTTGGTAAGTGAAATCTCTAAATGACAAGTTTTTACGTTTATTTTCAACAAACAAAGTAAGTAAGTAAAAAACAACTTGGTAAGCATATTTAATATTAATTAATGCACGATCATTTTATTGCCAGAGAAAGTAAATGTCGTTTATTTTAATAAATATTAGTTGTTAGTTATATTTTTTAATGTATTTCACTGTTCAAAGAATCAGTTGTATGGCTGGCAATATCACTTTTTACTTTACAAGGGATAGACTTCCGTCTTTCGATTCAACCTGGAACAGGCTTAATACGCATTCCGAAGACTGCTTGGTTTTGCTATGAAATCATAAATTCATTATAGTAACTTGCCAAAAAGCTACCGCCACCAGTTTTAAAAAATTTCAACTACACAACTCTATCATCATCATCACTGGCGCTACATAAGTCTTCTCTGTTCTTTGATCTCTTCAAGAATCTTCTTCCATTGTTCAAATGGCGATTCCAGAGGTGCGTAAGACCTACGTCGTCCTAGTTTTTCCTGATGGCCTTCTTTCGTCTGGCGTTTGGTGGAATAGGATTTTTGAGGGCGCATGTTCAAGCTATCTCATTACAAGCCCTATCCAGCGCAGGCGAGCATATGAAGCAAGCATTAGAGCAAATTATGAGCGAAGACATAATCTCTATAAAGAAATGGACGGAAGGAAATAAGCTAAGAATAAACGAGACAAAGACTAAATTCATGATTTTCTTCTAGAAACATAAACCCGAACCCATCCCATTAACAAAGTTTTTGGCAGAAGTACATATCTCTATTTAATTTCCTTCCTACTAACCCACATTTCTGTGTACCAACGTTTTCTGATTGACGTTACGCCCGCTTCCTAAGGGAAGCTCTATTTCGTGTATATTTGCAACTTCGTTATGAATTATATAATTTCTAACCGTGACCATTAAGTAATTAGCTTGGGAGAGATTTTCTGTAGGATCATTGTTGATAAAAGTTTTATAACTTGCTTCTCCCTAGCATTAGTTAGGCTAGATCATAAATCTAATTTTAAATTCAATATTTTAGATCATAAGCAAATTTCTAATTTCTTCTTAGTTAGAAGAGTTAATCTATTATTATGTTACAATACCTTGCTGCTTGCAGCCATAACGCTGACGTAGAGACTTTTACTGTGTATTGACGATATGCCCCTGGCAGTGGCCTTGCTAAGCGGGGTTAAAAGACATAGACAGTTTAAACACTGACCACCATTTATGTTGTAAATCAGAGATTCATGGCTAATATGGACGTAGTGGTCGTGATCACTAAACCCTTTTGGGTGTACTAGCTGCATTCAGCTAGTCAATATAAACAACAAACAAATCGAATTCCTAGTCCGCTATTCCGGGTGTAGAAACGATACAATAAATTGTATCAATTGCATTCTCAGGTTCGCCATATTCTCGAGAAAAATAAGAATACTTTCTTTCTATTTAGGATTTCTACGTTGAACGACATTGGGAAAACTTACCTTTATCATGGCGAATAAACTTCGAAGGCTTACAACCAGGTGAATTTAGTGAACTTCTAAGCGACGCTAAGCCAACAACGGTTTGGCCACTTTCAATTCTAGTTTTGAAAAAAATGCTACAAAATCTTTGCATCCCAAGGAAAAGAATAATAAAAGTAACTTCGCAATTAATTTTTATTAATTTAAATTTTTAGCCACTTTTTTATTTATGTATAGGACGATGATATCGTACAACATCCTCTGTTAACTCATCCAAAATTGAAAAATATTTTTACAAAATGCGTAAAACCAAAAAAACGCCATGAAATTTCCGAAATGGCGAAATTTTGTTATGAAAATGCAACAAAATGTAAAACAAAATTTGTTATAGATTTTGGGGCTGGTTTGGGTCATCTAGCTCGTGTTGTTTCTTATGGTTATGGAATTAAAGTTTGTTGTCTTGAAATGCAGGCCAAACTTAATGAACAAGCGAGGTATACATTAAAAAGTTTCAAATAATATAAAATAATTTATTAATCAATAATTTCAGTATAATCGATCAGCAATTAGAATACACATCCTCCAAATATCTTTCAACAACTATAAATTTTAATAGACCATCGCATATCACTTTAAAACTAACAGAAGATACAAGCCCGGAAGATTTTGTAAAACAAATTAAAGTAGCTTTAAAAATTGAAGAAAATACTGAACAATTTTCATTTGGTATTATCGGCCTTCATCCGTGCGGAAATTTAGCATCAATTTTACTAAAACTTTTTTTGGAGTGTAAGGAAGCTCGGTTTATTAATTTAGTCGGTTGCTGTTATATGAAGCTAACTACGGATCTATGTTGCAAACATAAGGGATATCCATTAAGTAGATTTGTTGGTTCCTTAAAAGAAAGCGAATATCAACTTTCATATGAATCAAGAGAGATAGCTTGTCACGCTATTGAGATGTATGATGAGAGGTTGAGAAACGGTCTATATGAAAATCTTAAAGTTCATTCATATCGAGCAGCTGTAGAGAAAATATTAGTTAAATATTGGCCAGAATTGAAACATAGTGGATTAAGAAGTATTAAGCATACTGATTCGTTGACTTTTGAAGAGTAAGTACTTGATTAATAGAATAAATAACATTATTTATGTTAGTGCATAAGTTCTCGTTCTCTAAAGGCTCATTGAGCGAGTTTGCAAGCTACTAGCTACCGAATTCCCTAGCTAGATTTTTGTTTTCGCGTCGCAACGTGTGGCCAACCCAATTCCATTGCCTTCGTCCGATTTGGTCGTCTATCCTTTCTTGGCCGGCACGGCACCTCTATATTAGGAATTCTAACTTGCCAGCGGATTTTTAGGATACGACTTAGGCATCTGTTGATGAAAACTTGTAGGCGCCCTGTGATGAATTGGGTGACTTTCCATGTTTTGCAACCGTAGAAAAGAACTGCGTTAACGTTGGAGTTGAACAGCCGCAATTTGGTGATAGTTGAGGATTGGCTGTAGCGCATCTGCTATGAGGGTTGAGTCGGCTCTGGCGGGATATCATCTTTTCCAGCTGCTTTACCATTGGCCACTGCACGAATTGCGGTTACTATTTGGCACGACTTGCGATTCTTATTGGCTGTGCATTGTTGTTGTTTTCCTGAGGTTCCTGTGCAAGTGAACCATTCAGCGCGAAAAGAAGAGAAATAATCTCTCCATCTTTGGAGTTGCTACTCGTCGCTGCACAGCAGCCTTCCATCCACACTCTTAACGGCATGCTTTTTAGTAGACTGCTTTCCCGAGAGCTGGTTAGTAATTTGGTACAGCACTTTACTGTTGCTTGGGTTTGCAGCGTTTTCGGCTTTTTCTGCGAGCTCGTTTGTTTGCCGCATTCTATCACGCCGGACACTTCTCTTTACCTCCCGGTGTAATTGGGAGTATTCCCGTTCAAGTTGGTGACGCCTTTCCGGGGTCGCTTGTAGAGTTCACGTTATTTTTTAGGGCCCTCCTGCGTTCTATTTTTTGCCAGGTTGTGTCCAAAATCCAGTGTTGCTGGTTTCTTTGGACATAACCGATGCTCGTTTCCGCAGCCGTCAGTATAGCGCCCTTTGTCGTACTCCACAGCTTTTCAATATTTGTGTCGTCAGAAACGGTTTGCTGGTTTAATCCCACATTTTATTTTAATTTAAAAGATATTCTGACGTGACTACCAGGTGTGCTGTTGACGTGACTACCAGGGACGTGGTGGGATGAAACTGTCGATACCTACACATACATATATCGACGATAATATCACTTCACACGCCACCTTGCTACAATTAAATACGAATTTTGTCGATTTACTCGCTAAAAGTCTGTTAGTTTGACGATCAGAATACTAAGTCAAGGTCTAAGTGACATATCTGTCACGTCACTCGACAACGAGAATAAGGCGGAATGTTTAAATTTCTACAGGCTGTTAGAATAAGCCTTTATAATGTTCTACTATTTAGTGAATTTATTTAAAAACAAAAATCTTTCTAGATATACTAAATATGCAGTAAGAAATTTGAACGTAGTGATACCACCAGTTGATCTACAAGATAAAACTATTGTAGAAGATTTGCAACAATGGAAAAGGGTTGTAATTTTTTATACATTAAGATTAATGTTCGCTCCTTTAGTAGAAAGTGTTATTCTGTATGACAGAATTCTTTATTTAATTGAAAATGGTAAATAACATTTTGTTAAAAATGTTTACATCTATTAATTTTGATTCATTTCAGACTGTGATGTTAAAATAGATGCAATTTTTGATCCACGTTTATCACCTAGAAACCATATTACAACTGCAATCAAACGAGCAACATCAAATTGTGCACTTTAGCATAATATTAATAAAAACAAGAATAAAGCAAAACAAATGACATTTTCCTTAACTAAGTTATTTACTTTTTGACAGCAAGAAAAAAGAATATACACTTTTTTTACAAAAGAATTAACAAATTGTTTTCATTCTTAAATAGATATGTAAAGTCAATAAAGAGAAGCTTTACTTTTCTTTTTACAAAAAAAAAGGAAGTATATAGAATCTAAATATTTCATTTTTCTTTTAAAATTTTCAAAAATCTCTTTATAATTAATTATACTTTATAGTTCAATTATATTTATGCAAATTGAGCACTTGAGAGCATGTTTGTTGAAGCATCTGGTTCTTCATCGCTAGCATTCTGATCTAATTTTTCAAATCCACGTTTTCTATCCAATAAATTTCCTAATTTAAAACCATCTGACTTAACAGTTGGAAAATCCCATGCATGTCTTCGATTCCGTACGCCAAACGGATAGCAGCCTGTTTTTTATTATTGTTTTATATAGCAGTCAAAAGAAGAAAGAAAATGCACTTTATATATTTTCTTATCAAAATAAAAGAACAGATTTTTAAAAAAGGGGATATACGCTGTTATTTCTGGTGATTGCATAGATTGGTGAATGATATAAGAAAACCAAAAATTGTTTTGTGTAAGCGTGTATTTAAAAAATATAAAGGTTTTTTGTACAAATAAAAAAAATTGAGATTTATGATAAGGGGAACAATGTATATCTATAAAAAAAATTAGTTCCAATTACAAATAAATCAGTCGTAACATGATGTATTTTACAGAGCTGTTTAATAATAAAATTAAAGATCACAACACACAATGAGATAAAATATAAAAAATACAAAAAAGCATACACCTTCTGTTGATGTTAAGTACGCATTTTTGGAATTTGATGACACTTATCAGAAAACACTAGAGCCATTATGGGTAGACACAACAATTTCAGTATATCGCAAATCTTAATACTTTGTTTCATGAAATAATAGTGCAAGTAGAGGAACATGACGCGGCACCAGACGACTAGAAAAGAACCATTCTGTGCACTGTAAATAAAAGCGGGAATTATAGCATAGAGTAATTATCACGTGGAATCACAAATCGGGTCTGATGACGGTACGAACGTACCGAGGTGCAAACTTCGACTCGGATCACTAGCACATTACAGCGCTGAAAAGCTTCGTATCCGCTGATCAGGGTCGAGTCAACACAGCTGCTCTACGCAATGAAATGGCCAGAAATAGCTATGGTCATTGTCATTGATACTACTGATTCCATCTTAGGCAGAAGTCGTAGAGATCGTAACGACTGGGTCGATTATGAATGCAAGCTGGCAACTGAACGTAAGAAAGCTGCGTACCTAGCAATGCAAGAACCAACCTAGAGAACATGGGCACGCGAAAAGAAATTTAAAGAGCTCAGAAAAGAGAATCCACAGACGAAAAAATGAAACCTGGGAAAAAATCTCGTCTGTGAACTAGAACAGTACAAAGAGCGATGGCCGCACCAGGCGCGGGAGTTCTACCGCAGAGTCCGCAGTATAACGTAATTTACACCACGTTGCACATACTGCAAGGACAAAGAAGGGGATCTGATCACCGATCCTAGACATCTTGGAGTGATGGGAAGAACACTTTCATGAATTGCTAAATGGCAAACTAACTGAGGATACGGACACTCCACCAATATCTGATCACGATGTTATGTTACAGCCACCAAGCATACAAAAAGTTAGCAGAGCCACATGCCGGCTCAAAAACAACAAGGCCTCGGGAGCAGATGGCTTCGCAGCGGAGCTGGTTAAATATGAAGGGCCTACATTACACCAAGCGATTTATGAATTAATTGTGCAAGTATGGGAGCAGGAAGTGATGCCAGAAGACGAGAAAAGGCATCCACTGCCTGGTACATAAAAAAGGAGATATCACAGCGTGCACTAATTATCGCGGTATAACGTTGTTGAGCTATTCTCCGCTATTCTACAAAGAGGATGGCCCCATATGCCAGAAACATCATAGGCCTTTACCAGTGTCAGCCCAGGCAAATCAACAACTGATAAGATTTTCGCCTTGAGGCAGGCTATGGAGTTTCAAAACTCAATTCAACACCTCTTCATAGACTTTAAAGTCGCCTATGATAACATATAGAATAGAACTCTACAACGCCAGAATTCGGCATCCTCAACAAACTGACAAGATTATGCAGGTTGGTCATGACCAAGTAAAGGTTTCCGGAACACTACAGACCAATTAACATCTATAAGGAGACTAGTTTCCGAAATAACCATACAGATAGCACTTCAAAATAAGAGAACGGATTTTTCCCTCTCTCTTGAAAGCTCGACGAACGGATTCAACGACGTTTCATTTGGCAACCAACCGTGTTGGTGCTTCAATTGCAGATTTTCTCCATTTGGATAATATTATCTGCCCAATATTGACAATTTTGCTTGCTGACAATATAGTACAAGAAACGTTGGCTTCAAAATACACTTCTACTGTGAACGTGATGGCATCGTAACAAAAAAAATGCGCTCGCATGACGCGCCGAATTTTATCCCACCCCGGCCCTCCGCGCAACAAATACAATGACTATTTAAAGGACAGCCGAACTAGATTTTATGAAATAATTAAAATATAAAGCACGCAGTCAATGTTAGTCACTACTTTTAGGCAAATTTACTTATTATAATTAAAAATAATTCTTCCACCACAGGAAATAAATAATTTGTGTGCAGCATATTTTCTGCGAAATACTAAGTCGAAATACTTATAAAAATTAGGAATAAAGTCGCAAATTTGCGTGAAATGGATTCTGTTTCCAAGAGATGTGTTTTGTTCATCTAGCTTTCTGTTAATTAGTGTCATCAAAATTGAAGAGCCGAATGTTTTGTAATAATTTTTAACATTGCAGATATTTTACCACACACTGGAAATACAATCACAACCAAGAAGAACATTGCCATTGTCATTGTCTTATTAATAAAAATATTTATCAAATAATCTTATTTTAAAAAAAAGGTGCATGGAAAAAATTAATAATAATTAAGTGTAAATTAAAAAAAAATAATTAAAAACTAATGTAAAATCTTAGCAGTCATCACAAATACTCCTAGAAACAAGTTTACTATACTCTATCTCATTAGTGCCAGTTAAGCTACTATTTTTACCTCTTTTACGCCGTCTCGATATTAATAGAGCAAGGCTAAATGCGACAAATGCAAATATTACAACCAAAGTAACAACCAAGAGAGCAGTCGATCCAGGCTGCGGTTTTGTCATAACTACTGTTTCTGTTGTCTTAACATACGACATTGGAAATGTTTTTGCCACAGTTCTACTTAAAAATTTATGCACACGATTTGGATCTAATTCAGCAACATAGATTTCATTTCCATCTGGTGTAACAGCTATATCATGTGGATTTGAAAATTCCATATCGTTTGGTCCGAATTTTGATAAGACTTGTTTTGTTTTCATATCAATAACATATCCACGTACTTCATTATATGTTTCAACAACTGGTCCATTAACGACGAATAATTGTCCACCTTTATTTATTAATTTTTTGGCTGTTTACTAAATAATTATTGATGTAATAATAATTTACCATCTACTGGGGCATAATCCACACTGAACAATCGATCACCAACAAGTTGATTGTGATACTGTGAATGGAATGTTCCGTTATTTGTGTAAAAGCATTGTACACGTCCGTTTTCTCTATCTGCTGCACATATTAAGCCTTTATCTAAAGCTAATGTTAAAGCATGAGGAATAGCGAAAAAGTTTGGCGGAGCTTGTTCAAATGAGTAACCTAAACACATTCGGCTTAGTACAGTTATTTTCTTGAATTATGTTATATCAGTTCTTACCCTGAAAAGAGTTTCTTCCCCAACTTAAAATATGTTGCCCTTCTTTGGAAAATTTCATTATTCGTGCATTGCAGTAGCCATCAGCGACAAAAAAGTCACCATCTGGCAAAACAGCCACAGCAGTTGGCTTACAGAATGTATTATTACTTTGTCCTGGTGTAAATGCAGATCCCAATACCATTAATGGCTTATCTTTCGAGCCTTTAGGGCCAAATTTCATAACTTGATGCAAAGCTACGTCTGTTACCCAAGCATTATTATCCTTATCTATAGTTAAACCATGAGGCATATAAAATCTATAAAGAAATGTTTTTATATTTTAATTTTCTATGCAACTTTTCACTTACAAATTTTTCCCCCACTCATATACAACATTTCCACTTTTCCTATCAAATGCTACAACAGTATTTTGAGATATAGGAACTCTTGGCTGTTCCATATAATAGTGGCTTTCATTAAATGTGCTTAAATTCCATATTCTGTCAACTCGGTGAAATATAACAACATTCCCATCAACGTCGAAGGTTACTGCAGAAACGACACCTAATTTCTTCTTTTGATCTGGCCAATCTTGTTGATATACATAAGCTAAAAATATACCAGTATTAACATTTTTGTTCGTAATAGTCACATGAGAAAAATCATACTAATGTTAAGTTTGTCAAGCTCTGTTTTAACGTCTATTTTTTCTTTCTTAAATTTTGGCTCTGGCCATTTAAAATCTGAACCCTGCATTATTTGTAGAAATCGTTGATTATTGTTGAGAGGATCGTCATTTTGTGGCATAAAATGTTGCAAATTGTGACTCTGAAATACATGATTTGTCTTTTTAAATAATATTCACGAATTTGTATCTAAATACTTAATGTTTTGGCGATATATTATCGATTATTCAATCAGAAACCAAAAATCTTTTATTACTTACAGTTAGATAATACTCTAAGTATACATTAAATTCCCAAATATAATTGGTTTACAACAAAACACCTACCTTCCACTTCCGAATGGTTTTAGATACAATTTGTGCACATTGTTTTTTTATGGGGCAAGCTCCAGGAGGCAAGGAACCATGTCTTATATTAATACTCGTAGTCCGCCATGTCGTTGGTCGCGTCATGGTGATATCTAGAAGTAAGCCTAGTGCGGGCAATAGAATAAATGGAATGGTGATTGATGATGGAAATGGCGATTGAACTTTTAGATACTGTAGGATTTCAAAAATACTGTGAAAGATTATTTCACATTCGAATCTGTTAACATCTGTTCTACTTAGAAACGCACCCCTAGTTTGTAGAGTGCGCGAAAGGGGTCTGTAGGCAGACAACTCGCGTTTCCATGTAGGCTTACTCTGAGTTAACCCTGGGTAAACTCTGTTGGAAACTCAGTAATTGATCACGTGTCCAAGAGTTCAAATGCAGGGTGCATCGCCACATTCTTAAATACCCCTTCGAACCCCTCACAACCCGTAGCATTTTCTTCCCGTACTAAGCTTGCTGCCACGGTGCAATATCTAGCAGTAAGCTTAGTACAGGAGGGAAATAGATTAAGGGTCATGAGGGTTCGGGAGGTGGAAGATGAACCCTGCACTTGAGCTCTTGGACGTTGTAAGAGTGCGGAAATACTGAATGCGTGGAGAATTACTGGTTTGTAGAGTGCGTGCGTGAAAGGTGGAGTTGCAGATGGAGGGAATGAGGCGAGTGGGCTAATCTGGTATTGCGGACATAAGATTGTCGTGGAGGCAGGAGAGCGTTTATTTTTGAGGAATAGTCGTAAGATAGTAGCAATATAATTTTGTGAGTGCTGCTACATTCCTACGGTGGCCGAAGGGGTCGCTGGTGGAAAAAACAGCGTCCTCACCGATAAGTTTGAGAGCCCCTTTTTGTTTTATCTAACCACGCCGAAATGGTTTTCGGACCGCCGCCACAAATAGAGAGTTGTATTCCAAAAGAGGCCGAATGTAGGACTTGTATATAACAGCACGGGCCGATGGCTGGAGGAGGAACTTACACCTCTTGAGAAAGCCCAAGCACTGGCATGCTTGTTTGGCAAGTTGGAATATGTGGTCATTCCAATGAAAGTCTTTGGCTAATATCAAGCCTACGATAATAAGGGTTGGGTCGGCCATTATTTCAACACGAATCACTAATACGGATGGAGAAGTGTTGCACTTTTTATTGGATATAAGACAGTACTTTGTTTTGGTGTGGTTAAATTCGACACGATTCTTGCTTCTCCAACCTAGAATGAGTTCAATCGTTACATCGAGCGGCTTCTATACATTATTCACTTGTGTGACTACAAGATTTGCTCCTAGTCTGATCAATTCATCTTTTTTCTAGTACTAGATGTTCTTGGGACCTGATATCCACTGAAAAGCAATTCTCAAACTACTGAAAATATATCGCACATCCGGAAATACTGATCAACTGATTAGAAAAATCAAATAACCCCTGCCCATCCCATCCCAGTCTCATACAGTCCTATGGATGTTGCTATTTTTGCTTTCCATAACATCGCTAAGAATCATTTATTTTTACAATTCTACTCGTGAGTGCGTATAAGTCACGTAATTTATATAAAACAATCGTGATGTGAATCTAAATTAATCAGATACTCTGAAAGCAAATAAATACAAAAAGTTGAAAATTGAAAAAAGTTAGAAAGAAAAAGTGGAAGTATTTCAGTAAAAAAGATTGTTGTTGCTTGTTTGCAACTAAACTATTGTATTTCACTTGCTGTTCTTTATTTTACAAGATATTACTCATGGTGAGCCCATATTTTATTTGAAATTTCTTTAATTGTGATTAGATTGATAGCAAATTCCAACTTTACTAAATAATAGCTGACTGAGTGGATTGAGTTACCATCAAAGCAGTTTGGTAACGAGTTATTTGTAGAGTATGAAGAAAAAAACAATTAGGCACTGTATAAAAACAAGGGAAAATTTACAAATTAATTAGTTACTATTGACGCAATTGTTTCTGTTATCACATAAGCAAGTGTGGGTTTTTGTTGTGAACTTTTGGTGCAGCAATTTAATAATGCTGTTATCTGCAGCAATTAGTTTTCAGTAATATTGCATATGCATAAGAGGTGAAGGTATATTTTACTATCTACCAAAGAAAAAAATCATATTGCGATCGAAGAACCTACATAAGAATTTAAAAAGATCTTAAAAATTTAAATGCATCATCTACAACTGGAATAATTTATTAAGGAAAGATTTTTATTTATTTTTAGTTCACTGTAGTGCGAAAACCAGTTCTTAAGGAACAAATACAAATAATTCTTTTATCGATATAAAAAAATGATACGTATCAACCAACCTGTTGTAAGAAAATCAATAACCAATATCGCAACATATGTTTTATATTTTAATAAACTAATTACCTCATCGGATGCTGAATTTGTTACAAAAATTGCTGCAATTATCCAGATGAATGCCAAAAAATAAGCCGATTGCATTTTTATGTTTGTTGTTGTCACGGTCTAAAATTATGTTAAAATATAATTATTTCCAAAAAAAAACGTTCGTTTAATTTAAAATTAATTTAGTTAGAATATTTTTGATTAAATAAAACATATTTTTATATAGTATTTCTTACATTTTCTACACTAAATTAGTTAACAACTCAAGTAAAACCACAAATTTCGCGAGACGTAAACAATCGGAGCTGTCAGTCAATCCATGTTCAGAATATTTTTGAGAAGGATTCGTTGGGTGTGCTTCTTCTTGTTTTAGTGGTTGTTAGAATAGTAGTTACTTAGATATTTTCTTTTTGTAGGTGTTTGATAATTTTATTTTGGATTACAATTTTTATTTGTTGTTTTTGTTTATATAATGAGTTTAATTGAAAAAAGAAAAAAACAATTATATTATTAATATATTTTTGTAATAATTTAAATGTAATGCCATTAAAAATAATGTGTTTTAAAACTTTAGTAATTTTCGAGCGATTTAAAGGAGAAACTGCTTGAAATATTACTTTTCGATATGGTTTAATAATTATTTTTAAGGACTTTAGCCCCATTTAAGAAGAATTGTTTCTAATATACACCAAAAACCGTAGCGACCGTGGGGCGCTATATTCCGTTGTGCGGCTGACAAACCGTCCTGGCAGTACCACATTAGTTTGCCTTGTAGAGCACCTCAACCGAAGTTTGCATGGATCTGATGAATCTACTTTGGTTGCTTTGGATATTTCCAAGGCTTTTGATAGAGTATGGCACTCAGCCTTGTTAGATAAACTCAAAGCTATAAGCTATTGGAATTAACTCCCTTGTGTAGAAGAGAGTTTCCTTCCCGGCCGTTCAATTAAGGTAGTATTGGATGGCGTCAAATCTGAATCTCACCCCATCTCTGGGGGGTCCCCCAAGAGTCAATTTTATCACCGGCCCTATCTTTATAAATTACCTACTTTCAATCCCCTTCAACCCACTTCCCAGCTTCGCTGGCGACCCACTCTACGTTACTCGTACAGCTTCGATACAAGACAGACTCATGACAGATCCTGTCTTGATCGTGAACTCATGTCCAACTCTATTAATAACGACATTAATCTCATTCTAGAGTGGGGAAGGGAGAATCGTGTCGAATTCAACCCCACCAAAACCAAGTACTGTCTTATTTAAAAAAACAGTGCAACACCTCTCCATCCTTGACAGCGGATGACGTTGAACTAATGGCCGACCCATCCCTACATTAGCCAAAGACTTGCGATGGAATGATCACATATTTCAAATCTCCAAACGAGCATTCCAGTGCTAGGGTTTCTTAAGAGGTGCAAGTTCCTCCTCCAGGCATCGGCCCGTGCTGTTATATAAATCCTAAATTCGGCCTCTTCTCGAATATAACTCCCTCGTTTGGGGCGACGCCCCAATTACCACCTTGGCATGGTTAGATAAGGTCCAAAAAAGGGCCCTTAAATTGCTTGCTCGACCATTGATCCCCCGAGCCACCGTAGGAATGTAGCAGCACTGACAAACCTGCGGAGCGGACGGAACGGATTGGTTCTGTTTGAGCCTTTACAAATGTAAATAACGACATCGCCGAAAAGGTAGAGGTTAAATGGAGTAACTTGAAAACCCTAATCAAAGAATCAGCGTCAAATACTCTAAGATACGTACCCTGTGAAAGAAGAAATGAATGGTTCGATAATGATAGTGCACGAGTAACGTAGGAGCGTGCATCATGTGTAATGTTACAGAAACACAGAACGAGAAATGCAGTTGAGACATACAAAGAAAAAAGAAAGCTAAAGCTACCGAAAAGAGTGCACAAAGCGAAGAAAAGGGAGTATGAATTCCATATGTTCCATAGGCTACAAACCTTTTTTCACTCCATGTAAACACCGGAATCACTTTTGAAATTTACATTTCTTTAAATACGTACTTAAAACATTAAAATAACACAAATATTTTGTTTAAAAAAATTAATAAACACTATTTTCACTTTTCACCTTTTAAAATGCCTTTTTTTCATTAATTTCCAAATTTTATGTGTATCTGATTTAAGTTCTTAACGCCTGTTTTAGCAACTGACATTCTGTATGTCAAAATCCGGGGGTCTATGGGGAAAAGAGCAAAAGATATAAACATCACTAGTGCAAAAGGGAAAATATAAAATCAGGTCTGATTTTACTTCTGAGTGCTTCTGTCAGTTTGGGGGTCTATGGATGAGTGCGACAACTATACTTTTGGGTGCCATCCATTTGTATCACTGACATATAGAATGGACTGCTTATGAGAAATTGTTCATGGCACCAATTTGTTCCATATGCTAAAAACCTTTTTTCACTCCATGTAAACACCGGAATCACTTTTGAAATTTATATTTTTTTAAATACGTACGTAAAACATTAAAACAACACAAATATTTTGTTTAAAAAAATTAATAAACACTATTTTCACTTTTTCACCTTTTAAAATGCCTTTTTTTCATTAATTTGCAAATTTTATGTGTATCTGATTTAAGTTCTTAACGCCTGTCTTAGCAACTGACATTCTGTCCGGGGGCTTATGGGGAAAAGAGCAAAAGATATAAACATCACTATACCCGTCTACTTTTTTCTAATTGATTTAACGCAAAAGGTATAAACATCACTATACCCGTCTATTTTTTTCTAATTGATTTTATTTCTGAGTGCTTCTGTCAGTTTGGGGGCTTATGGATGAGCGAGCGACTATACCTTTTGGGTGCCATCGGTTTGTATGGGAATAATTGCTGATGAGCAGTCCATTATTATATGTCAGTGATTTGTATGGAATAATTTCAGATGAGCAGTCCATTATTATATGTCAGTGATTCATACTGAGAAAACGAAATGTCAAAGGTGGAAGAAGCGAATAACCGAAACGATGTCAGAAAACTATATAAAAAAGTAAATGAGCACCGGGACGGTTTCCAGAGTAACAATGTGCAAAAATAAGGATGGCGAGATTTTAAGTATCAAAGAACTAGTGCTAACTAGATGGTGGGGACACTTCACAGAGCTGCTAGCTCGAAATTAGGAGCAAACGTTAACAGAAAACATGGATTCAGCAGAAGAACTAGCGGGAGACATTTTAGAACTACGATTCCTTCCAAAAGTCATATTTTCACATTTACTAATATTGCTAGTACACCAAGAATAAAAGGTGTGCAAACCACAAATCACAATTTTTAGGACGAACTTTACATTAATTAATTGAGCAAAAATCACAACACAATGTCAACTCCATTCACCAACAGCCGAACGGGGTTTATTGGAGATTTCAAGCCAGGGACCGGCAGTTCTGGAGGAGGACTGCAGAAAGGGCAATCAATAACAGGCTGTGGAGCTATTGATGATGATACACCAAAAACCGTCATTTAATATCATTTAATAAACAATTCTATAAAAATTATTAGTATACCAAAATGAAACGGATTTTATCACAAATGGTCTAAAAGCTAACAATATTTACAATCAGCTGATTTGGAAAAAGCTCCTTGTATTTGAAACTGTCACTTTTAATATACCACAATAAACCATGATTGACCGCGGAGTAGAGGTGGACAGGTAAAACGTGCTGTTTGGGTAGCTCGTGGGGTATTGCATTGCAAAATCTCTTGTGTTGACACAAACCATTTCTTGACAGAAAATTTAATAACTATAAAAATTCAACAAAACTGGTTTTCATCTGGCCGAAAGCCTCATCGGAGAGTTCTGCGTATCTCTCAGCTTCAGTGACCACCAGCCTCAGTTCACGATCAGTTTCTATCGCAAGTGTATAAAGATTAGATAATCCCCGCCGCTTTATTCAGTTGAATTTTTTGAGTAGATTGGTTGGTGGGTTTTTGGATAAGTATTTTGCCATTACACAAGCGATTTACGAACATAGCCAGACGTTTGTTGATAAAATTTATGTCGTAGCAGAGTTCAATTTAATTAAGCCCTAAGCGCAATTTAACTGAAATATATAGTAGAAAGTTCTGTGATATTTAAAACAAGTGCAAAAATGCCTTCGCAAAGTAACAAAGTAAATCCAGATTTACTTAAAGAAAGGCAAAAGTGTACATTTAATGTAGAGGAATTTGCAACTTGGTGGAATGGAGGCATTAAGAAGCTAGAGGAGAAAAGATTTCTTGGTAAGTGCAATTTGTCGTTATACTATCACCCTTTTACCATCATTACTATACTTTGTATCCCCCAGCAGACAAATTTTCCATAAGAAAGTTGCGAAATTATACTTTGACCTCATATTTATGATCTAAGAGTGACTACTAGCTTTTGTGCAGCTTTATCTTTGAGTGGAAAAAACATTTTGGAAAAGAGAAATCATTCTATATATCAAAATGATTTGCAGAAATTTCATCAATCTTTAAAGCTGAGCAAGTATTATAAACATTAACCACGTATCAAGTTTTGTGAGGTTGATTACCCATTATCCCGCTGACCTTTGATATTTAGCTCTTAACATTTTTTTTTCACCAACCCAGTTTTGCAGCAGATTGATAGCTGGAATCTTTAAATTATGTTAGTATGCAACTAATTTAAATTTGGAAGAGAAGAAAAAATGTTAACATTGAGTAATACCAATGCGCATCGGTTAATCTGAGAGAAGATAAAATTAATGAAAAGAATAATACCCAAAAACGATCCTCCTGGAGTTGGAGATTAGACTTACTATAGGCGCGCCTTGAATATATAAAAATAAAATTAAGAAGATAATATATAATTCCGTTCAATGTCTATCAGTTGTTTTTTTTTCATTAAACTGATAACAAATAAAATATGATCGTCATTGAAGAGTTCACAGACAAGAAAAGTTTTCATTTATGCTTTGTTTTTGTGCTAATCAAGAACCACACGGTTTTTTGGGGTTTCCAATAATTAATACTGGTTTCGTTTCTTTAACCGCGAAATATGTCATTCAAATTTAAATTCCATCGACCTATTGTGAGAACAAGTTTTTAACAGGATTCAGTGATAATGAGAATATGAAAATTAGAGTAGGTGGCCCTCTTTGTTATTATAAATAATACCAGAACTTTTATAGCTACAAATATAAAAATCTAGACAAAATTATGTATGAATCATGAAGAATTTATAGTGTCAATATAGTTACTATGCAAATGAACAAAACTTTATTATAAATTATAATATTTATTAATATATTTATATGAGTTGTTCTACACACGTGAGTTTTTAATATAGAACTGAATTTTAATTGCGGTGACCCTGTTGATATAGCCTGGAAATTTTCACCAGTCTTCTTAAATAAAGTACTTTATAGGGATGACCACTGACATATAATAATGGACTGCTCATCAGCAATTATTCCCATACAAACCGATGGCACCAAAAAGGTATAGTCGCTCGCTCATCCATAAGCCCCCAAACTGACAGAAGCACTGACATATAGAATGGACTGCTTATGAGAAATTTTTCATGGCACCAATTTGTTCCATAGGCTACAAACCTTTTTTCACTCCATGTAAACACCGGAATCACTTTTGAAATTTACATTTTTTTAAATACGTACGTAAAACATTAAAACAACACAAATATTTTGTTTAAAAAAATTAATAAACACTATTTTCACTTTTTCACCTTTTAAAATGCCTTTTTTTCATTAATTTGCAAATTTTATGTGTATCTGATTTAAGTTCTTAACGCCTGTCTTAGCAACTGACATTCTGCCCGGGGGCTTATGGGGAAAAGAGCAAAAGATATAAACATCACTATACCCGTCTATTTTTTTCTAATTGATTTAACGCAAAAGATATAAACATCACTATACCCGTCTATTTTTTTCTAATTGATTTTATTTCTGAGTGCTTCTGTCAGTTTGGGGGCTTATGGATGAGCGAGCGACTATACCTTTTTGGTGCCATCGGTTTGTATGGGAATAATTGCTGATGAGCAGTCCATTATTATATGTCAGTGGACAGAAGCACTCAGAAATAAAATCAATTAGAAAAAAATAGACGGGTATAGTGATGTTTATATCTTTTGCGTTAAATCAATTAGAAAAAAATAGACGGGTATAGTGATGTTTATATCTTTTGCTCTTTTCCCCATAAGCCCCCGGTGAGAATGTCAGTTGCTAAGACAGGCGTTGAGAACTTAAATCAGATACACATAAAATTTGCAAATTAATGAAAAAAAGGCATTTTAAAAGGTGAAAAAGTGAAAATAGTGTTTATTAATTTTTTTAAACAAAATATTTGTGTTGTTTTAATGTTTTAAGTACGTATTTAAAAAAATGTAAATTTCAAAAGTGATTCCGGTGTTTACATGGAGTGAAAAAAGGTTTGTAGCCTATGGAACAAATTGGTGCCATGAAAAATTTCTCATAAGCAGTCCATTCTATATGTCAGTGGGGATGACAGATAGCTTAGCTGTTGACACATCTTACCTTCTTCTTCTTCTTTAAGTGCTCTACGACCGGGATCCGGCCCTGGTCTCTTGAAGCTGTTCTCCCCACCGGTCCCTATTCTGAGCCGATGTCATCCAGTCTTCCATAAGCTCTGAGCGTCCTGGTCTACGCCATCCTTCCAGCGAAGGTTCGCTGCCACACCCCATAGGTCCTTCCGCAGAAAATTTTCCGAGCAGGCTCATCTTCACTCATACGAGCTAGATGCCTGCCTACCGGAGCCTACCGAGCTTTATTTCCTTCACAACATCTACGTTGCGATAGCGCTCGTGGATCTCGTCATTGTAGAATTCAAGCCCTTGAATTCAAGGAATTCACGTTGGCTGCTTTCTTAGATATTTAAGGTGCTTTCAACAATGTTGAACCTTCTGCGATCACGGGGCCCTCCGGCCGGCGTCTGGATGTTGATGGGTTCTCCAGGTCCTTTATTGATCATAAAGTCTAGCCTGGGGCTTTCGAAAGAAGTCAGACGGGTTGGAAGAGGCACACCATAAGGTGGGGTCTTATCGCCGCTCCTTTGGAATATAACAGTCAACGAAGTGCTGATAACTGTAAGGGAGTCTGGGTGCACCATGTGTAAGGGGTGGCCTATGCTGATGATATTGTGCTGGTGGTGACCGGAAAATACATCTCATCAATAAGAGATATAGTGCAAAGAGCATTGGACACTCTTGCTCAGTGGGCTACTACAAAGGGTCTAGGCGTTAACCTAGCCAAGACTGAAGTAGTGCTCTTTACAAAGAAGCATAGACTACCTAATTTTCTTTGTTTAAGACTCGGCATTGAAACACTGCATCTAAAGGAGGATGCGAAATTTCTAGGTCTCATACACGATAGGAAACTAACGTGGAGCCCGAATCTTTTAGAAAGAACTCTCTTTTTATGCTAGAGAACGATCGGAGCCAATTGGGTCCTTAAGGGGGGAAACCAGTTTAGGAGGCCGATTTTTTAGTGTATTTCGTGAATTTTTTTAACAGGGAAGGAATAATCAAAATTTGTTTAAACTTGAAGGATATTTTACTAATGTATTGAAGTACACACTGTAATTTTTTCAAGTCATTTGCACTGTAAATAGTGGAGTTAGAAACTGCTCTTCATGGACCGTCGCCATCCGAGTTCACTACTGGTGGGAAGTGTGGAAGTCGCAATTTTTATCTGAAATCACCCCAATTTTTTTTTTCACATTAGCAACATGTTTTCTAGGGATATGAACTAAACTTTTAACCAAAAAAATTTAAAATTGCATGTTTTTGAAGTGTTGGAACAAAATGTTATGTTTTTATACCGTGTTTTTTCACCTTTTTTCCATCTAAAAACAAGTTTAAGATAATAATATCATCCCAGAGTTTAGTTCATATAGATTGTAATTGAATAAAGAATGTTCACTAAAATTTTCAAAACGATTGAGCAATAAATTTTCACGCTAGGATTCCCACCAGTTGAAAAAAAGTCGTTTCGAGAAAAACCCATTTGGAAAAGTCATTTCTCAGTTTATAGTACCGTCTGCCAAGGAGGGTGGTCACTTTAGAGCTCATAACATCCGAACAAAGCGGAATTTTGATTTGAAACTTTGGCAACATATTCTTGAATAGTTTTACTAACAATTTATGAAATAAAAAAAAATCGATTTTTTCAATCGTCTAAACTGGTTTCCCCCCTTAAACCCCGCATCGTCCACTGGCTGTATGCCAGACATATACTTATGCATGGCATATCGCTATCGTGGACTGCATTACAGAAGATTACGTATCGCAGAATACGGGAAAGAGTTCAAAGAACAGCTGAGCTGTGTATCAGTCGTGCAATGAAAAAAACCCTAACAGAAGCTTATTGCAACTTACTTCTTTAGACATACACGCCGAGCAAATAGCAGCCTGGACGGCCGCCAGGACAAAGGCTTCTCTTGGACTCCATATTTATATGGTCCCTCATCCATCCTTACGAGGTTAGTCACCGCATCCTTAGGAGGCTCGCACTTCCATCAGTCCGGCACGTCCATGTTATGCTACATGTTATTCCGCTGACGACTGACCACCACATAGGTCCTCGCATTACCTGAAAAGATGAAGTGTTCTAGAGGGAGCACCAGCTGCATGGGACTAAACATCGTCTCTGTAAAGTGGATGTTGCATTATTATATCCTTATCGTTATGCATTGTGCAGATTTGTAAAATTTTGGATGAAATTCCTGATCAGGTCACTAATATTGTGACCAATACAGTTTATCTAAGAGAGTGTTGTAACAGTTCACTGTGTTGTAACGACTCACTGAAATCAGACACTACCAGGAGGTTTCGAGTGACCGAATAAGTTGCGTCGCGTGATTCAACCGTGCCAGGTGCCGGCCAGTATTTTGAGTAATTTGAATAGTTTTTTGTCGTTGTTTTATGAAATTAATTATGTAGTTACTGAGCTTTTTTGTTGTAGTTTATAAATAAAACTAAATCTGGGCAAATATTTGTGAACTCGTTTCTTTTCAATAAATCCTTTTTCTTTGCTTTAACATGAGAAATTATATTCTATTTATTACTCCACTCTTGGCCAATTTCAATAATTTTTGATAATCTTCAGGTTCAATAATTTTGTTTTAGACTTTTCGTTTTCAATATAACTTGATATGCATCTTTTTTTATTATTTCAAGTTTCTGTATCTGTTGATCTGCCGGCAAGGTTAGCTTAGGGGTTAAGGCGCTCGACTATGACCTCAGCACACGATTAATAATATGATTGCAAAGAAGAAGTTCGTCGTCAAAAGTGGCAACTTCACATGTAGTAGGGTCATTGACATTAAAAATGGTCTACAACAGGGTGCGGCAAACTCGCCGCTGTTATTTAATATCTTTACGAGTGGCCTAATAAGTTCACTTCGCTTTGCACTAGCATACGCGGATGACCTGATTGTGTTCAGCACGGGGCCGAAGATTGGAGTTATCCAGACGCTACTACTTCGAAACAATCGAACGCTATAGTGATGATTGGGAGTCGAAGATGCGAATCGATCCTCTTTCGGAATGTTCTAAATGTCGCAAATGCGAATCGATCAACTTTCGGAATGTTCTAAACAGAGCTTCTTACGATGTGTAAAGAAACTGGAAAACTTTCCGTATTTCGAACAATGCTGGACCAGTATTAGATATTGCTCTTGAGATATTGCTCTTAAAAGGCGGTCACTTAAGCCCACGGATGAAGGTCATCTATCTAGCCTTGGTCATACCGATTTTTACTTATGGTTGCACAGTCTGGTACAACATATCCCATTTTGATATGGAAAACAAACTTAACGTCTGGCTTCCCGTGTCCGGCTTTAACAAATTTCACCCTAGCAATATTCTTTACGATAAGGCATTTGTTAATACGAGGGACAACTTCATAATCAAGTTGATTCGAAGCCATATTGCTAGAGCAGCGGAGACGGACAACAGTCTCCTCGGTTGTGAATTCCGCTTGATTTCTTCAGAGGCGTCTGTATACCTACATTCAAAAAGATTGGTCCAAGATAGATCGGGGGTGCCTCTTTTTTACCACTTGCATCACAGGGTGTGTGATAAGCGATGCCCTTTTAACGAAGAGCACGGGAATGTTCAGGATCTCTTGAGCTTCAGTACTAGAATCTCAGAATGGGGTAAGGGTTGGAGGACGACTTGTTGTATATTCCCCCTAAATAGTTTAGTTATATCGATGTAAAGCTAAATTTTTACAAGCGCCAATTTTGCGAAAATAGTTTGTTTAGCTTTCATAAAATTCTTAGTCATTCTTCATATAATAATGAAAAGATTAGATCATAAAACCGTAAACTGAATGATTTAAAAAAAATCGACATTTTTTCATTTTACTATAAAAGCGCTGACGCTTGTGACAATTGAGCTTTCTAGTATCGATATTTATGTAGACTAGTTTAGCTTGTAATTTAAAGGACCTAGATAGGATAAGTATTAGTTTTTACTTAGTATTAACTTAGAATAAAGTAAGTTTAGGTGCGAGCTCTCACGAGCTTTTGTTATTTTTGCCAGCTCAACCCCGTCAAAGCTCGTCGCCTGGACGGTGTTCACCCGAGACATTAATTAATTATTAATTAGCTTGTAAGTAAGTGGTACGAGCATTTACGAACTTTAGGTCCAGCATCACTCATAACTCTGGAAGTTGGTGAGTTGAAACCTCGACTTTTACAGTTTTAGATAGGTAGGAGAATACTACATAGATTGCTGTTTTACTTATGAAAATATCTTATATGGTTAAAAAAATTCAGGGTGTTATGTAACCCATGTCTACCAAAAAAAAAAATTCAAAACGCACTAGCAGCTAAACCGTTACAATTTCCCCTCCTCCACCCACACGATTTTTTGTTCGTATATCCAACACCTATCCACAGCCGGGAGGGAGACGATCAGAGTCAAGTTTCAGAGTCCCTCCCGCGTTAACTCTGTGATCGACCTAGGGATCAGGTTTGAAAGTAAGATGGATTTTTCCACTCACATCAATTATATTTCCTCCAAGCGGAGTTCAGCCCTGAATTTTATAAGAAGGTGGTCCAAGAAATTCAACAACCCTCTCATCACTAAGCATTTGTACATGTCCTTAGTGAGGCCTTTACTCGAATACCCCTCCCAGGTTGTGGAGACCATACTCCTCCCAAGTTGGAAGAATCGAATCCCGTTCAAAGGAAGTGTGTCCGTTTCATGCTCAGTCACCTCGCTTGGGATGAACCACTTGTCCTTCCGCCTTATGAAAACAGGCTTAAATTACTCATCTTAAGCCCCTACATAAGCGTCGTGAAGTTGACGTTATATTTGTTCATCGGCTACTAAATGACAATGTGGACTCGGGTTTCTTAGGCAGCCATACCGCATTTAGAAAGAGCAATTACAACTTGAGGGGTGTACCTCTCTTCCATACTAACTCCTCTAATACCAATTATGGCAAGTACGAACCTGTTAATCGCATGCTTATTAACGTTAATAAAAATATGAGTGTTTTTAGCATGTCTACAAGTTAACAAGCAACTCCCAGTAATATACATATATGTATATATACTTGATGGTCAAATTGTCCAAAAGGCTAAAACGATTAAAGACCTTGGAGTAATATTTGATGACAAATGAACCTTCTCTGAGCTTATTGATACATAACACTTCGTGCGTATCGACACCAAGGTTTTACATACCTATTTATAAAGCAAGCAAAGAGTTTAGGAATGCCAAAACACTGATACATCTTTTCTCAGCGTTCGTCAAACCTATACTGGAATATGGATCTGTGTTCTGGTCTCCCTTTACTCAACAACACATCAGTCTGGTGTGGTCAGTCGGATCTGAGCATGTTAACATTAATAATTGACATTGCTCAACAATATAAGCTCAGTAACCTGCTCACTCAGTGGCGTTTTTTTGTAGAGTTTTCCCATATCACCCTGTATTTTTGTAACCCTATGAAATATTTTCATGAATAAGGTAGCAATCTACGCAGAATACTCCCACATATCTACAACTGTAAAGGTCTATCCAAAACCTATCCACAGCCGACCGCTTCGTTACTTTACGTAATACACTTTGGGGCCTCGGTAGTCTAGAGGTAAGGCGCCTGACCGCTATCCCCAGAGGTCCCGGGTTCGAATCCCGGCGGCGCCACGGTCCTTCGCCTTTCCCACCTAACTTTCCTTCTTTCTTCTTCCCTCTTTACATTCCTGATTCCCCTGTCATAGCCTTCCCTAGTCCTTCCCCGCTCCACCAAGCGCATGCCATCGGTTGGTTGATGACATTCAACTCGTTTCAGGAGGCATAACACTCCAGCGAGTTGTTCTTGACGCCCCGATGTCAGAGTCGCGAAATGGTTGTGAGTAGGTGGAATAAAATATCGCGGCTAGGTTGTGACAGTTACTTCCTTCTCTTCTCTCTATCTTCCGGCTAGAGCTGCTGTTCGACATTCACTCTATACGAAAAATAGATTGTCGACAGTACAAAGGGACTTTCCCTAAGCCTCTAGTCTGTCACATAAAAAAAAATATGCTACACAGTGATATATGAAAATAACTAATATTTCATTATGGCCTCTTTCGTTTACGGATGTTTGCAATCTGAGATCTTATCTTACTCTCATTTCAAATCTCAACTTACAACCGTCAATCGTATTGTCTAGCGTCGTTTTGTTATGAATGGGCTATTTAAAATCTCAAATTGATTGCTATATATATAATTCTGAGTTCTATATAATACAAGAGAAAATTAACCAAAATAGTGTTGTATAAATATTGATGTTAAATATTTTGATGCTTTCAGAAAAATTCTTCCTAGAAGATAAGGAACTTAAAGATGATCTTCCAGTTTCATACCTATCACACAAAGAATTATATGAACACAGTGTCAGGAAGGCCACCCTAACATTGAAAAAATTGCGAGAACTGCAAGCAGGTGGCAAAGAAGGCATTGACAACTATATGTAATTTCTAAGGATACAATATGTACTTTACATTCTCTTTCAATACACAATTTCCTATAGGGCACTGTTGGGAGGATTGCTTGGATCTGGCATTCTTAGAGAAGGCACTCCACTTTCTGTGCATTTTATTATGTTCTTACCAACAATCCTGGGTCAAGCTACCTATGAGCAGCAAGCTAAATGGTTGTACAGAGCTTGGTCCTGCAACATCATTGGAACATATGCCCAAACAGAGCTTGGTCATGGAACATTCGTTCGAGGTCTAGAAACACGAGCTGATTATGATCCTAAAACACAAGAGTTTGTTTTGAATTCTCCTACACTTACCGCCTACAAATGGTGGCCAGGTGGATGTAAGTTGCTTTAAAATTTAATACTAGATATGTCTTTTATAAAATATTTATTTTAGTGGCACATACTGCTAACTATGCCGTTGTGGTGGCTCAGTTGTATACGAAAGGTGAGAATCGTGGAATACAACCTTTTATAGTGCAACTACGAGATGAAGAAACACACATGCCTTTACCCGGCATTGAAATTGGTGAAATTGGAGCCAAACTGGGAATGAAGGGGGCAAACAACGGATTTTTAGGATTGAAAAATGTCCGTATTCCACGTGAAGATATGTTAATGAAAAATGCTCAAGTTCTGGAAGATGGAACCTTTGTGAAATCACCATCCACAGTACTTACTTACGGTACTATGATGTTTGTTCGAGTGGTCATAATCCGTGATGCTTGTAATCAACTATGCAAATCTACAACGATAGCAACAAGATACTCAGCTGTAAGACGGCAGAGCCCTATTGATCCTAAGTAGAAACATTTGATTGTTACTTGTTTGAATTTTTGTTGAAATTTAATTTCTTTTATAGCAAACCCGAGCCACAAATCATCGACCACGTTACACAACAATTAAAACTGTTCCCGCAAATTGCTAAGGCGATGGTCTTTAACTTTACGGCTGATTACATTTGGGATATGTACAATGCGGTTACGGCCGATTTAGAAAAGGGCAATTTAGAGCGACTTCCTGAATTGCATGCTATGTCCTGTGGCCTTAAAGCCGTTTGCACTTCCGATTGTTCTACAGCAGTGGAGTCACTACGAATGGCTTGTGGAGGGCATGGATATATGGATTGCTCAAATTTCCCAACCATATATAGTACAGCAACTGCTGCTTGCACGTATGAAGGCGAGAATACTGTGATGCTGCTACAAACTGCACGATATTTAATGAAAGCTTGGAATCAAGCTCTGAAAGGTGAAAAACTTGTGGACACAGTCGCCTATTTGGGGGAATTTGTTAAGCTGAAGAGATTTATTGGCTGGGACGGATCTTTAGATAGTATAGTAAAAGCGTTACAGTTTGTTGCTGCAAGGTAAGACGGGATATTTTTTTGTTGTTTTGTTAATAAACTTTATTTTTTTTTACATCAGTAAAATTCGTTTGGCTTATAACCATTTGGAGGAACGCAAAGCCAAAGGTTTATGCCAAGAAGATGCAGCTAATGAGACGGCTATTGAATTAACTCAGGCTGCAGACGTAATATTATATATAAATTATATAATCTTCTTAAAATCAATCTTAAAAACTATTTTCACAGCTTCATTGTCGGGCATTCTTAGTTTTTTCTGGCTATAAGCAAACGCAGAACTACGGCCACAAAGTTTCACCAGCGTTAGCAAAAGTATTATATGAGATTATTGAATTATTTGCCCTTGATACTTGTTTCAATCGTCTCGGCGATTTACTTAGGGTAAGAAGACACTTTATTTAATTTGCTACTTTTATAAAAACCAATTTAATTTCGTCTTTCAGTTTGTTCATTTAACCGATGCGGATGTTAGTGACTTACAGCGCCGCTTGGAAGAAGTTTTAGCCAAATTGCGGCCAAATGCTGTGGGAATTGTTGATGGATTTGATATTCCCGATGGAATATTGCAATCAGCATTAGGTTCATATGATGGTAATGTTTATGAAAGAATGTATGCCGAAGCCAAGAAGAGTCCTTTAAATCAGGAACCAGTGAACAAATCATTCCATTTATACTTAAAACCATTTATGAAGTCTAGTCTTTAAGATCAAATGAATGTTGTGGGAATTGTAGATATATATGTAGTATTGTAACTGTATGATAAAAAAAATTTGTATATCCCATTAAATTGGTGCTTGGATGTGTTTCTTTTTACAGTGAAAAATTTTATATCTAATATATATATTTAGAAATGTTTTTAGGAAATTTTGTTATATTTTTTGATTTATAAAGAATTTTAAATTCAATAAACTCAAAATTTTTTTTTATACTTTTAAATAAGTTTTCGGAGTTTCAAATTTATCATTAGTTACCAATGCAGGACCTTCAAATCAATCACATATGCTCGTGTAGTGCCCTTGGTAGACTGAAGGAATCATGAAAATCATCAGGAATCATGAAAAACCTACGGTCATACATCTTGAAGCTGTCCGAGATATATTCGCCAAATCCAAAGTCTACCTTCCTCTAGATTGACCTTTACGAAGGTCTTCTCCGTCGAAATTCCCCAAGAAGAGAGTGGAGAGAGACTTTCCAAGAAAGCTCTAATACGGATTTTCACTGAAGTGCTGCCAGACAATGAATCTCGAACTTACACAGGTAAGTAGCATTGGAATGTTCATAGAAAGCAATAAAAGCTCTGAATTCAGTAACGAAGCGCTCCAAGTTACTAGAACGGTGCAGAGCTGAGGTAGATAGAACAAAGCGAAAGTGGCGTTGAGGAAGCAGGCGGAGCAGTTGAAGTTTGATCGAGGACGAAGTTCTTCAAGGCGTCGTGATTTCAGTTGCAGGCGTTGTCGAGAAGGCACAACAGGCGATACATCGTTTAAGGATAGGCTATGTCGGCAGCCATGCTCATACGAAACAAAAAAGTGGCTGGCAGCGAGGGGCGTCTGCCCAGCCCATCGGATTTATTAGTCGTCTATACCTCAGGAGAAGACAAGAACTAACCGATTCCTAATTGTCACGGGAGCTTAGTTTTCGGTGGTTCCCTAACAGCAGAGAAAAACAGGAGTCAAGCCTCGACGCGACTGTTGTATGCAACCACGTACGAACAGCGTTTGACTTAACTCGACTTGGGACTCCGTAGGACTTTCACTTGGCCTTTTATTGTTGCTCGTGTAAGGGAGCCCATAATTTGATCAGACTCTCGTGAGTTTTAACCTGCTGGTCGCCGTAGCAGTATGCAGCTGAGTGCACTAAGCTCATCCTTATATTGTGTGCTGAGGGGATTCGAAGCCATCACAAAGCCCAATCCAGTCACAGAGGTTCAGCAACGTGTGGTTTACTTCATCCGTACGAGTAGCCCGTCAGTTCATTCGAGGCCCAGAGGACTTTCACCGGAGTAGCTGAAGATCGCAAAGCAGGAATTTCAACACATGCTCAGTTTAGGTATCTGGCGTCCGTCGACGAGTAATCGGTCCAGCCCGTTACGTCGAAAAACTCCCAGCTTGTTTCGCGGTCGGGTGTATTTTTTAGTTATTTTACAACTTTGGTCTAATATGATGGTTCTAAGCTACTATTACCCATTATCATAATTTTCCGTTCACGAAAAATTAAAAAGAAATGGCGTTATCAGTTATTTCAGACACGTGCACTTTGGCGTTGGCTTGCACGCAAAATATACATGCGAGAACGCCGATCAACACGTTAAATACAATGGCAGTTACCGGTGAATCAGTGACTGAATGAAGCAATTCGTCTAGACCATGTCGATTTCGTTGGCTGGTAATAATTTTCTTGTTCTATAATTTTCGAAATGACGCTTGACAATAGAAGCAGCCGTAGTCAAAGGCTTGTGTTTCCATAAATTTGAAGGTCATAATTCTAGCAGCTAAAAACCAGAATTTCATCACAATAATAACAATAATGGTCAGGTGCTAAATGAATTGCGAAAGACGAAAGTTTACCCCCTTTACTCTTACTTATGAAGTTGGTTTAATCATGAAAGAAACTGATCAAAGTTTAAACCTGATCAGCTGCACCTACAACTAGGCAATGTGGCGTAACAATAATTATGGAAAGTGAATAAAAATTTTACAAATGTGTGCAGAACTAGAAATATTGTTAGATCTTAAATAAGCAATACTGTGTTAAATGAAAAAGCTTATTTATAGCTGACATTTAGACTCACATGCCAAAGATTCTTCTTCCTTAAGCCCTAATGGGACATAGGGCGGAAACAGTTGTCCTCCATAGTCGATAGACCCATATACTCATATAGAATTTTAAAATATAGGAGAGGTCGTAAAGAATGCCTTTTTTCAATGACAGATTTGTCGAGGACAGAGAAGAGCTGGAAACGACGGATATGATGTAGAGAATGGATTGAGGAAAGTGAAAATGATGATAAACGGCATTCATCACGGGCTGGGGCAAGTCATCAGGAAGAGAGAAATGCTATTAGAAGTGGCAGTTTGAAGCAAAGGCCGTAGAAGAGTTTGAGAGAAGGAGTAAAAGTTTGAGTTCCACCTAACCGTGAGGCGAGAACTCCGCGGTAACATTTTTTTTATGTGTAGGTCTAAGCTCAGGTGTCACCCCTTGTACTACTAGTCCGTCATGTCATACACTTCAAGGTCAGGGGCGGGTTCGTGTATGGCGAACGACGATAGTCGGTCGAAAAAAATTTGAAGTCGAAAAATTTTGTCGACAAAAATTTTAGCGTTCGCGTAGGTCGAAAGAAAAATTTTCGTGCCCTCGAAAGAAACCACAATATTCAAATACGAAAAATGTTACAATAACCGCTGTAAAAAGATACAACTTTATGAACAAACTGTCAATAGCTCAAGTATTATTGTTGTTCTTTTGAATAAACAAGCAGTGTTTTTTAAAATTACATCTTGTTTTGTGTTGTGTTGTGATTGAATAAAATAAAAATTCACTAAGTTGCAAGGCTCGGATCATTAAGGGACCCTTATAGGGTACACTAGCCCTTGCTAGTTAACAATGAACAATAACAACAATAAAATTAAAATAAAAACATTTCTGCGAAGAATACATTTTTTGAGTTTGTAAACAAAAAATAAATATTTGATAAATCTTGTTTTGTGTTGATGGAATAAAATAACATAAAAAATATTTTTGTAAAGAATACATTTTTTGAATGGAACTTTTTTTTAAATCTTGTGCTTGTGCTATTAAGATTTACAATTTTAAAAAATTATTACCATATGAAATTTATAAAAGTTTAACTAAATATTTGAAAATTATTCCTCATAATAATGCAAGAACTCGATAACCCAAGACCTTTCGACTGCCTTTCGTCGGCTTCAGACGAAAATTTTCAATTTTTTCGACTTACGCGAACCCGAGACGAAAAAAATTTTTCGTTTTCGCCATACACGAACCGGCCCCAGATGTCTGGTAGTAAGCTTAGCTCGAAGGATAGAGAAAGGATAAGATAGATTAAATGGAGCCTGGGTAATGCATGAGGAGATGGAGATGAGCCTTGCTTTTGAACTCTTGGATATTGTATGAGTTCCGGAATACAGACCAGTGCCGGAGGATCGTGTAAGACCTGGGTGGGTAGCCAGGCAATCAATCTCCTATCCAAAATCCAAACTACAATCTAACTACCTACCCCTAAGTCCGTTGAATTGAAGTTCGACCAAGGTAGACTTTGATGTGCCTTTTAACTAGGATAAAGGATCTTGGCTTGCCTTAATCAGAACGCTTGTAAAAGATGTTTATTGTATTGCCTGCCCGAGAGCCCCTTCATGTTCCGTCCTTTGTGTTTTGTGGCTATTTTGGAATGTTGAAAGTTGATGTGCTTCATTTCAAGCTTTCAAGCCACTGTCGGTGCCCCCACTCCCTCAAGCTCAAACCCTCCACAGTTCAGTTCAGATTACGAAACTCCTTCTCTGGCGAAAGGCTTTTAAAACTATTCAGTTTAGCTACATCTTAGACGGCTCTCATTCTCCTCCAATCTCTCGAGGGACTTCTCGTTGATTTAGGAGAAAGAATGTAATGCTAAGCTAAGCGGTTCCTTTGTTTTAATGACCATAGTAACCGCAAGATTTTGAGCCTAGAGACACTGGAGAAGCTTTCCAGGCTCCAAATTTACTTTAACCAGACCTAGAGCTCTCTTCAGGATATCCGCAGCTGAGATTAGCTTGGGACTATATTTCGTCACATGCCCTTCTCATTCATGGTATTCTTTCTTTCTGGTACTGCGTCTGCATGCGCATACCGGACGACCTTTGTTTTTCTGAATTCGGTTCTCCCGGGGGTTGTCTCAGTTATCGTCCCCTGGCTGGAGGTGAGTAGATTTTCCTTTAAGGAGGTCGATAACTCTGGTATTTTTCTTGGCAAACTCAACAGGTCTGGATTCAGGAAAGCGAGCCCTTTTCGACGAGGCATCATTGCCTAAAATTAATTATTCTATATATTAGATATATTTTAGGAATTCCATTTTCAAATCTTGTTTGACCATTTATATTTAATTGTATACAATAAAAACCTATTCCCAAAACAAAATAATACTGCCAAAATTTATAAATTACATAAATTCACTTAAATATACTTTAAATAAGTCAAATTAACTACTTAAATTAAAGAAATTCCAAAAAAAATGAAAATTTTCATTTCCTGAAATCTCAAAAAAATTCACAGGAATCATACTGATAAAAAATCCGTTTTTAGGCCGTTTTTGCGTTATCGTCAATAATCGTTATTAAGTTACTTATTATTAAAAATGTATTATTTACATATTCTATTATATTTTTAATTACTTAAAAAGATAATTTCCCAATCTTTTATTGTTTAATATAATTAAAATCAATTAAATAAACTTCTGAAATTATTAAACACGGAAAATTGCATATTTTTAAGAGTTTAATGTCTAATCATGGTTTAAAATTCACGTTTTTTGGTAAGCGCTGGGATCCTCTATATAATGGATAAATTTACAATGTCAAGTTTCGCAGCTTTGTATGAGAAAACTTCGACACTTCGCATTGTAATTTCTGACATATCATACAGGATCCGTGCGGTTACAAAAAACGATCTTTATTTCGATAAGCAGTAGACTCCTACAACTATGCAATTTTTTTACTATGCTATATATAGTGCTATTTGATAATTTCAAAAGTTTATTTTAATGATTTTAATTAAATTGAACAATAAAAAATTGTGAAATTCTTGTTTTAAGTAATTAAAAATATAATAGACTATATAAATAATACATATTTCATAATAATAGGCTTAATAATGATTATTGATGATAATGCAAAAACGGCCTAAAAACTGAGTTTTTATCAATATAATTTTTATGCATTTTTTTGAGATTTCAGGAATTTAAAGTTACTTAGTGTATCCTAGCAAGAAATAGGTCTTATGTAGACTCAGGGGTGGGCTCACCACTCATCTTTCTTTTGGCACAATCAATCCAGAAGCTATTCCAGCGGGAAAAATCGAAGTGCTACTAAGGGCCGGTTTCGCAGTGCGAACTTAAGTATAAAAATTAACTTAAGTTATACTTAAGTATGGATGCCTGTTTCACAGTCGCTACTTAAAATATACTTAAGTGTAACTTAAGTGGGCATTTCTCTAGATTTAAGTTTTGCTTAAATCAGAATGCATAGAAAATTCAAATGTCAGTTGATTCCAGTACATTTCAAGGAAAACGCGATTAAAAGAAAATTTTACATGTAAAGTTCGGCTATTGTAAGTTCATAATTTACAATATTGAAGTGCCGCCGTAAGAAACAAATATAATAGTAAGAAGAAAAAATTGCACTGTGAAACGGAATTTGACTTGGTGGTTCGATGTGCAGGTCAAGCAGCATAATGGACGTGTTGGTACTTAGTGCTGAATGTGGTGCAGTCTAAGGTAGGTAGAAGTTATCGGGAAGAGAGAAGCAGAGAAATAATATGATAAGTAGCAGCTTGAAGCGATCCCGCGGAAGAGTATGAGCGAACGAGATGGTTTTACTTATAGTTTGAGTTTCACGTAACTGCCAGACGGAAATCCCGAGGTAGCACAGCTTTACAATGGCCCTACAGCCCAACCCGAGCCTTGTCCTCCTCTAGATCATTTCTCCAAGTTTGGCGGTCTGTCGAAGCATGTTTCCAGTTGTGGAGCATTGCCTCTGCGTCAGCCAGGGCCGGATTTATATACTGCGGGGCCCCAAGCACAACCTCGTGATGGGGCCCCCCAACAATGACTACCGTAGTTATTGTAGTTGCATTTATTGTTTTAGTCGCAAAACTATGAAGGTTGTATATTTGATTCGCAAAAGAATATTATGAAAACATAATGGCCAAACAATTTTTTTACTTCCCTTTTATCTAAAGACGAACCAAACAAAATATAAGAGGCGCGGGGCCCCCTAAGGGTAGGGGCCTCAAGCAATTGCTTGTTTTGCTTGTTGGTAAATCCGGCACTGGCGTCAGCCGTCACATTCGTATCCTCCTGGGTTTGCCTACTAGTATTTTTCCTGAAATTTCTGATATTATAAGCGGTTTTGGCATGCGATTGTCCTCAATCCTGGGGTCGTATTTGGTTTCTCGAGTCGATTGATCGACTCGACAAAAAAAGCTTCTCGATTTTCTTTAAGTTTCATATTTGGTTTCACGACCAAATCGACAGCTAAGCGCAGCCATACAAAACCATCAAATTGGGTGGTATTACTTCAAGACAGCAAACCACGTATATTTAATTAAAATAGAAATTATTAAAAGTTTATTGAATGCATAAATTGAGCTTTTTAATAATCGTCAAACGTCTTTATCGACACATAAAGAGACGATATCGTGACGCCAAATGCCAATTTTTATTTATCGACAGACGACAATGTCGACTCGTGAAACCAAATACGGCCCCTGATTACGTGGCCGGCTAGTCTGAGTCTGTTAATTTTTGTTAAAATTGAGAGTTCTGAGTCGTCAAAAATTTCATACAACTCGTTGTATCTCCATCGCCTCCATCCTCTCTGGTTGGGACTACTATTCTTTCAAACCTGTTGACTCGTTCCTCAATGTCCTTGGTCATAGTCCAAGTTTCGCTGCCGTAGCACGTCGTATTACTGTTTTGTAGAGTGAGACTTTCGTTTTTCTGTGGTCAAATCTTGAGTGCAGTATTTGTTTTTGGGCAACACAGACTCTATTAGCTAGTAGTATACCTCTTCCTCGACATAAACCTCTTTCGCTGCCAAAAAGAACCTTCCAACAATGTTCACGTCGTCCGCCTTAAGCCTTGAAAGGAGCAAGCCTTTTTGCTATAGGCGGGAACAAGCTGCTGCGCTGGCGTTGACAGGATAGGGGTCCAAAAGAAGACCATAAGGGTGTAGGAGTGGAGAATACTCCACAAAGTGCACCGCATAAAATTCACAGAGATGACTTTGGCAGGATGGTGAACACTGCAATTTTGGGCTGATGGCAGGAGAAGCCCCTTTTAACGAGAAGGTGACTATCTCCACCATCTCAACCTTAGTAGCCGAGGCAACCCCTAATGCCTAACCATGCAATACAAACAACCAAATAGTCTCCAAAGAAGGTGGTGTTGTTGGCGAAACGTCGGGGAAGCAACTCTGAGAAAACATACTTCCTCTATTGCCGCTACAGGCGGAACTGTGATCCTAAAACCACCATCGAAATCCTTAAGGGACCCCCAGTCCATAAAGGCTTGCAAAAGGGGAGATATAATCCCGTAAGGAAATGGCAGGCCGGCAGTACTCGGAAAAAGTTTTACCTAGGACAACTGGAAATACAATTTATGTGAAGTGAAAGCGTCAAAGAAAGGGCGCCGAAAGACAATCTCGCTCAACCCTCAACAAGGGCTAGGGCCGGCGCTGTATACTCCAAAATTGTGCTAATAAAACCAAAATAATTTTCTTATCAATATCAATTTATTATCTCTGAAATAACCTAGCAAAAAAAATTTTGGTTTGTGTGTGTGTGCCAGTTACATAATTTTGTTGTTGTTTTTCTTCTGTTGTTGTTTTTTTATTATATCCAATTTCTTTTTTTAGCTTATATTTTCTTAATTACAAATTTTTATTCTCTAATAAATACAAATTTTACACAAGTTGCAGCATTTTTAGGACAATTTTTGTTTTTTTCTTTTCAGATTTCTATTTGCTAATTAAAAAAAAAATGAAACAGGATATTAAAATAAAAGTAAAACATAAAGATAAAATAAACATTTTTTGAGAATAATGAGAAAATATATATTTTGTTTGTTTTTTTTATAAATATTAGTGTATGTGTGTGTGGCAGTAGTAGAATTTCTATTGTTGGAACTTTATTCGATTTTGTTATTTTGTAAAAAGTTTTTTATTTTTATTTTAATTTAAAAGATCTCTCATTATTAAATATAATATTAATTAATGAACAAAAAATAGTAGAGACTCTGCAAATTCTATGATCTTTTAGATTTTTCTATAATTCAATTCAATTTTAATTTAATTTTTTCGAAAACAGCTAATTTCTTTTTTTTAATTTGTTCTTTTTTTTCTTATTAAGTAAATTATCGATGTATAAAAAAAAGAAGAGATATGTTTTATTAATTATTGAAATCTTATTTTATTTATTCTTTTTTTTGTATTAAATTTATATTCATAAGGATTCTTTTATTTGTTGCCACCATTTTTTTAGTAGTTGTTCATTTCTTATATGTTTTTTTGTTTTTGTGGAAAAATCATTTAGAAACCAATTTTGATAATATTTACAAAATTGTTTAATAAGAATGCTATAGTTTTTTGTTGTTGTTGTTGATGGGGTTGAGTGCTTACCGATTTTATAGTTTTCTGTAAGAAGCCTTTCTTGATGATTACTCTAGTTAAATTCTGAGATTAAACGTGTAGTTCATCTTCTGGTATCTGATATTCTTAGAGATGTTACCCTTTTTCGGGTTATGTTCATAACAACAAGTACCTTCGAAGAACAAGCAAAAGCCTACGGAGTTGTGTTTTCTTTTCTGTAAATATATATCTTTAGGACCATCTCACGCAGCGGCGGCTCTGGGGTAGAGCGAGAGGAGCGCTGGCTCTAGGTGCCAAAATGAACACGAAAAACATTTTCTAGCGAACATTGAAATTTTGATGCCACTTTGTGATGGGCGAGCGGTCAAACGGCGTATCATACTTGCGTGGTTTGATGCTAGCAAAGTGTATGTGCTCATCAATATGGCTCGAATACGGGCACAAGCGGGAAGCACTGACTCCAAACCGACCGTACATGGCCTAAAACCACATCCTACCTGAGGTGCCCCTGCCTGCCAATGGAGCAGACTGAAAACGGATCTAGAGAGAACAAACTCAAAAAAACCCACAATCCCAAGTTTACAACTTTGGACTTTTGAGGATGGAACACCTCTCAACACTCGAACTATTTCTGGGCCAGTTGGACATTTTTGAACCTATGCAGCAGTGTGCCGAATGTGGTCCCAGTGAAGAGGAATTCCGAAAGGCAATCTGAATCAGCAAACTGCAGTGGAGAGCGCTGGAATCACTCTTTCATTAAAAGATCACCTTATAGGCCCACCTGCGAAAGAAAATTTCTGCTCCATAGGAGAGGTGACCCGAAAAACATTGAGAAGACGGGTGGTGCAGCCAGAAAACGTTTTAGATAATTTTTGGAACCTGGTACTAGCAGCTCTGCGTGGCCCCTGAAGAGAAGATGAACACCAATCTTCTTAACAAAGAGAGGTATCCTCTCTAATAGCCCGACCTTCCGGCTCCAAAATCGATCTTCCGCCAAATAACAGAAAGCGTGCTTGCGACTGATTATCCGGGGACTCTCCTGACCATGGAACAACTGGTTGGCGTGCAAGGGATAACCGAAGTAGGATAGGACTCAGAGCAGCCCAAGTTCATTGGGAATGTTGCGCGCCTGGGGTAGCTGACCATCATCTGCGACCACGTTACTGAGAGGTGTGCTGTGCCGCCTTGAGCCCTGAGAAGAAGCAAACTTCGTCGCAGCACGGATGACGTTCTCTGACGAGATGAGGCGGGCGGGAGGCGAAATTAGCTACAAGTTTGGTTGGGCACAGCTTAGGATCAGCGCTCATCACCAAAGCGGCGCGTGAGCAACCGCGACCATTCCGCTCCAATCACCAAGGATGCAGAAATGCAACTGAAACCTCGCAGGTATCTGCTCCGGGTGGTGGGGAGTGTCATCTCCTCCTTAGAGGAGGCTCTCCTTCCACTAGCCCAGAAAAGACAGTGGTCACCATGCTGACATTCGAGCAACTTACGTCTTCCATTCCCGGAGCAGATCTTCTTCTTTATTTACGCTCCTTTAATCCCTCATGGGACATAGGACGGAAACAGTTGCCCTCCAGCGGACTTGGTTTTGCGCGACAGCTCTCTGCTCTGATTAGGATCTCCCAGTTGTTGCGTCCTCTACTAGTAGAGTCCTTCTCCACGTTGTTCTAGGTCTTTCAACTCGACGGAATCCTTGCGGATTCCAGTCAAGGGCCTATTTGGCCTTTTTCGTTATCGCTTCGCAAGGTTTGGCCAACCCAATTCCATTTCCTTCGCCTGATTTGATTGTTTTTCTTAGCCAGCACGGCGCCATTGTTCTTGGTTTGAAGTTCTATCTTGCCAGCGGATTTTTAGAATATGACGTAGGCATCTGTTGATGAAGACTTGTAGGCGCCCTGTGATGAATTGGGTGACTTTTCATGTTTCGCAACGGTACAAAAGAACTGCCTTAACGTTGGAGTTGAACAGTCGCAATTTGGTGTTAGTTGAGATCTGGGTTGATCTCCCTATGCGGAACAAGCATGCCAATGCGCTTTGTGCTTTATTTATTCTGGAACTGACGTCTTCTTCTGCACCGCCATTTTCGGTAATAATTCTACCGAGGTAGCAGAATTTATCTACCAGTTCCATGTCACTGTAATTCAGCGCTGTCCGTTCAATGGTGTTTGCATTTATCCGCATTTCTTTAGTTAGTTAGTTAGTTCTAGTTCTACTATCTAAAGATTTTCAAATATTATTATGAATTTGTTACATAATTGAAGTCTTAATATTATGTGTGGACAATGTAAAAAGTATCAATGGAGTTTTGCATACTTTTTGGGGTCAGTTATTTTGTGAACACGACATTCGACACGTTGACTTACGTGAAAATAAATTAAAAGTCGACGAAACTAATGTCGGTCGATGTCGACGTCGAGTGTCGAATTGCGTGAACTGGCCCCTGGTCGTGCTTTCTATCGTTTCGGTGAATTGGCCCCCTAGATCTTTTGAGTTAACACTACTACATTTATTTGTATGGAGTTATTTGAAGCCAAATATTTTTGCCAACAAGACCACAACCCCCGTGCATTAAAGGAAGAGACACAGTCATGCAAAATTTCGAGGCCTTGGAGGCTTTCTGCCCAATATGCTATTCCATACATAGCCCTATCCCATGTACGAGGTGTGGCTATTAAATAACGAGACTGATGCTGTAAAACATTTTATTTTTATTTCATACATTTTTACTTGTTATCACCTTCAATATACACCCCTCCTCTATCCCGACAACGCTCCATGCGAATCTTCCATTGTTCGAAACAGTGCTGGAAGTCTTTTTCTGTCAGCTCCTTCAGGACGCGTGCCGCTTTCTCTTTCACAGCTTCAACAGACTCAAATCTTGTTCCTTTTAATGAAGATTTCACCTTAGGAAACAGATAGAAGTCGCACGGCGCAAGATCCGGCGAATAAGGCGGATGTTCTAACACTGGGATGCTGAATTTGGCTAGAAACCTCTTAACAGACAATGCGGAATGTGTTGCGACAATGCGTTGCTCTACTGTTACACTTAACATTTTTCCGGCGAAACAAAAAACAACTCTAATGCGAAGGCTACGGCTGTACTGATTTGTTTACAGAAGCGAGAGGCACTACATTCGAAAGAGAAGGCTTCACGATAACAGCTGTTGGTTGCTGGCGTTTGGCGCATGCGCACTTCTTCTGTAGCAGCGTCAGTCTCGTTATTTAATAGCCACACCTCGTATGTAGCAAACAAATTGAAGAAATGTATAATGAAATAAATGTAATTGCACTGGTTAAACTGCCCAGACTATAATAGATAATATATCCAAACCTCTGAGAGAAAGAATGCTAACCAGGATCTTCATTCGTAGACCATTATAAAATGAAGCCTACGACGTTCAAGCAGTATGTGTGGGTGGACGTTCTATAAGTACATATACGAAATATACGTAAAAAATTTGATAGGCAGCAAAACGTATTGTGGTAGGGCCTTCTCGTAAACGCATACATATGCTTTGCAACAATCCCAGTAGGAATTCTAGGAAGGCCTTACCGATGGAGCACTGAAATAAGTACTCATCTGGTAAGGGGTACCCCTTATTTTCTTGGTTCTAGATGAGCCCTTGTATAACCCATTACAAGAGAAGGCAGATGGTAAGGTGTAGTCCAGAATTATACCCAAACAAGTGAGAATCTGCCCGATGACTCAAGGGAGCTTTCCTGGAGTTTTCATAAATTTTATAGAAAAAAAGAAAACGGACAATTATATTCGTCGACATAAAATGCGACATTAGCATACTCAATAGCCCGGCTCTCATTCGATACGGAGGACAAGCAGCTTTAGAAGTGGTTAGAATTGAGTTGGGGATTGCTTAGGTAAAAGCCACTCTCGGGCTTGGAAAGAAAAGGCATTTGTAAAAGATGAACAAAATAAAAGTATTTCGATACCGGATCAACATTTCCACAGGCGCCCATGAACATTTCTTTTTGCAATGTTCCATTTACTGCCTTACTATACCCCTTACAGATGAGCAGTTCTATAAGTACTCTAAGGTAAGTACTAAAGTAAGGCCTTACCTCCTATGACATCGTGTGTAAAAGTAAGCACTTCTGTAAGGGGTGTGGTAAGGCCTTCCCCTTACCAGTAAGTGCTGATTTCAGTACTTCTGTAAGTTTACTGGTCCTACTGGGATGCAACGAGTTCGAAAACGCAGATGATCAAAAGTCACGTACAAGATTCAAGTTTGTTGCACAGTCAAAGCAACAGCGCACCTATTTTCGAATGTATGCTTTTAAGTAGTGGATGAAGTTTTCCTTACTAAATTACAAATGTTAGCTTAAATAGTTGTTTGTCACTCCTATTAAAAACTTTACGTTTAGGAACGGATTGATGTACCGCAAAGTTATGCGAAGTGTTCGTTTCTTTTTTGCCGAAGCGTTCTTGCTCAGTTGTTCTGTTCCTTTGACGTTTACGAAAAGGCCCGTATTTTCGTTAGCGAGCGACGTGCCTACGAGCGACGCGGTGGAATGAAACTTGCTATCTACAAACCTATCGAGGAAAATGACACTTCACACGCCACCATACAACAATTAGAATACAAAGTTGGTCGATCCAGTCCCCAGGAGTCTCTGAGGAGATGAGAATACTTATTTAAGTTCGATGTGATTACATCGACTGGAAGAAAAGAGTTTATGAGACACGAATCGTAGAACGACTGTAGCACGAATTAAGAAGAGCTTGTAAAGATTGTTATTGTCATTTCCTTTGCGTTAAGATAAGGTAGTTTTAAAAAGTGACGGTATAGTGGAAAACTTTGTGAAACATTTATACAATTTGCAAGCTCTAAAATAAATTCGATTTATTGAATACGCATTGTAGAGGGCGACACAGTCTGTTTAGTCAAGGAACAGATGCCTCATGATTTTTTCGTGTTTCCTAATAATCTGGTAGGCTAGCCTAGTTTCATTGGACATGGACAATGGACTTTGGAGTAAAATAAAAATTATATCAACCACATTGATTAATTTCATAAAGTTTCATTATCACTAGTTGTTATAATATTCCTTGTAGAAACAAATTCGAAAAATTAGTTTGGTAACTTATAAGAAATACAAAGAAATTTAAGCTAAGCTAAACAATTAGATTTTAAATGCAAGTTGTCAAAGGCATAAACGTTGTTGGTAAAATAAAGCCTAGTTTACATCCCAAAGTCAACGTGAAAGATCTGAAACTTTCGTGCAACAGAAAGCATACAAATTACTGTGCGATTAAAGCGCTTCAAAGTGCACTTTCGCGTTGACTTTGGTATATAAAGTGGGCATAATGGAGTAAATGCAAAATCATAAATTTTATGTTTGCAATTTGAGATGGGATATAATTATTAATGATATCTTATTAAATCAATAATAACTCTTGTCATAAATTAATTTCCCCATTACATTTAACCACATACTATATCTGAAATTGAATTCTCTTTGTTGAACTTTTTCTTTTCAATACAACTCACTACTCCAAAAGCAATAACATTTTTTAATATGACAATAAAATGATAAAACCGGATGAAATTTTTACTACCCCATAAATTATTTATCAATGAAAAACGTTCAGTTAAAATGTGCTAATAATTTCAACATCACCATAGGCTTATGCTTATTAAATTACATAAAAATGTAATTGATGTATGATTAATATTTAATTGAAAAAAAAAATTATAGCATTCTTATTAAATAATTTTGCAATTCACTACGAATACAGCACAAAAGATTGCGCATACATATTATATGTATATATATTAAATATGATAAAAATAAAACTCAGAAAATGGCTAAAAATTTTTCATTTTATTTACTTTTTAATTTAAATTACAAAGTAAGCAAAGAATTAGGAAAAAAAAAAAATAAAAGAGGCAATAATTATTATTATTATTACAAATATTTATATAAGAAAATAAAATTAGAAAAAAAAAGGGAAAAATTACAAACGAAAATAGTACTACATAAAAACAAAAAAAATTAATTTTGTTTTTTTTTGTATAGTATTATTACATATATATAATATTAAAAAGAATATATATAAAATTATAATTATAAAAAAAAATAAAATAATAAAAATAAAAAAAGAAAAATTGCTTGTTTTTTTTATGTAAAATGAATTACATCAACTGCCATCTAAAGAGCACGAATAAACTAAATTTAACAGAAAGACTACTGAGAAGGATAACATATCCTTCTCCTTAAAAGGACATGATTATTAAATCCTTTTTCTTGTAATATATAATTGTTTTTTTTTTGTTTCTTCCTTTCTATAATTTTTTTTTATAATATAATGGATATCCGCATTTTTTTGTTATTTTTTTTCTTGTTTTTTTTGTTTTTAGCTTAATCGAAAAGTTTTCTTTTTTTTCTTTCTCTTATTTAGTTTTTATTTTCTAATAACTAATATTATTTACGCTTTAGTTGTTCCAAAAATGTTTTTTTTTCTTTTAAATTTTTGTTTTTTTGTTTTATAAAGAAATTAGTTATACAATATAATATAAAAAAATTAATCTAGAAATGAAATTTTTTGATTTATTTATTTTATTTTTTATTATTAGGAGGAAAAATTAATAAATTTTTTAACAATAATAAATACCATAAAAAAAATAAAACAGGAAAAGAATTTTTTAATTTTCTTTTTTTATTTAAAAATGTGTTTTTTTTATTATTTTTATTAAATGGTTTTTATTATTATTATTTTTTTAAAATCAAATAAGAAACAGTATTTTTTTTTATATATTCTTTTGTCAGTAAGATAAAAAATTATTTTAAGGATTTATCCTTAAGTTTATCTTAAAAAATTATAAAATTTGTTTCATTTCTAAATTATTTTTTTTCTTTCATTTTTTTTTATTATTATTTATTATTTAAAGTTACATTTTCATTCTTTTTTGTTTTTTATTTATATATAAATTTATTTTTTTATTTTTATTCCTCTTAATTTTATTTATTCATTTTATCCTCAAAAAAAAAATCTTAGTTTTTACTTTCTCAATTATTTTGTTTTTAATTTTTTTCTTTTAAATTAATATTTTCTCTTCTATACAAGATTTTTATTTTTGTTTTTATTTTTTTATTTATATTTTCATGGATTGTTGTTGGTTGTGTTTTGTTTTTTATTTTTCCTCTTTTTTGTTTATAAATTCTCATACGTCACCTAATGTATATTTTCTTTTTTTACTTTTTATTTATTTATACACTTTAGCCCTTTTAATTTAGCTAGAGTATCTCTATTTATTAATATACTTTTAACTTACTTTAGTAAAAGTTTCATGTTTTTTTTTTGTTTTGTTTTATAATTATCCCCCCGAGTGTTTTGAAAATTTATGTTTTTTATTTTATTTTTAATTATATTTCTTTTTTGTTTTTTTGTTGTTTTATTTTACTTATTTTGAAGATAAAATTTCAATTTATTACAAATCACCATCGTTCTGTTGAGTCTCTTTTTTTTATTTTTAGTAACATTTTCAGGCATAAAATTCTCGATTATTCGCATTCTTTGCGTACGAATTGACGGCAGGTGATCTTTTCGGTTCATCTAAGGCGTATGAGCCTTCATCCTTTTTCCTCATTCTATATACGATAAACATTACTACTAGGATGGCGCATAGGAGGCCAACAACCGCTCCACCGATGACAGCTGAAAGTAAAATTTAAAAATAAGTATTTAGAATATAAAATTTGATCTAGTATATTGAAGGATTCTTTAAAAAGAGACTGGTTTAACCGCAAGCAACCCCAAAGCCCTAACCTATCCTACCCTCTTCAATCTTTCAAATCAAGCTTACTACTAGATATTGCACCATGGCCTGAATAGCATGATGGGCCGATAGTATAAAGAGTGATTCCTAATGCCCCCATACACCCTACGGTCCACCAGAGGGGTGCACCTGTGCAAGCATACCAGCGCAGGTAGACCGGAGAGTGTGTGGGAATAGACCTGTGCAGTTTTTTGAACCTGCGCAGGCGCGACCGGAGCAAATTCGAAAGTCAATTCTTTCAGTAACACCGTTCAGTCTACATGTGCGTGGAGGTCGCCTAAGTAGGTCGCGCGAGTTGTTTTCTAGTCTTTGTCCGGGCGATCGTTGCTTTACTTAACTCAATGACATCGTAAAACGAGCTGAAGGCCGTTATACCGGAGCGTGTATGGCTTACATAAGCTTCATTAGTCTTTGGCTAATGTCATCCCTAAGATGTCGGGCATTAGATCAACTTTACCCACGGTTACGGATGGAGAGGTGTTGAACTGTTTCTTTGAAATAAGACAGTACTTGGTTCTCGTGGGGTTGAATTCGACACGATTCTTGCTTTCCCACCCTAGAATGAGTTTAATGTCGTTATTAATAGAGTTGGACATTAGTTCACGGTCATCAAGATAGGGTCTGGCACGTGTCTGTCTTGTATCGAAGCCGTAAGACTAACGCAGGGTACCGTCATCAGCGAAGCTGAGAAGTGGGTTGGAGGGGATTGAAAGTAGGTCACTTATAAAAATAAGAAATAAGGCAGGTGATAGAATTGACCCTTGGGGGAACCCCGCAGAGATCGGTGGGATGCGAATTTGACACCATCCAATACTATCTTGATTAAATGGCCGAAAAGGAAACTCTCGATCCACTTCTGTAGAAGTGAGTCGACTCCAATAGCTTTGAGTTTAGCTAACAGGGCTGAACGGTACGGGGGGGAGGGGTATATTTACTCAATATACTTCTATAGCGTTTTCAATGCTGTTTCAACCTTTTTATCAAAAGAAAGCAAAACGAAACAGGAGAAAGCGTTGATCATGACAAATACGAGATTCAACCTCATTGTCAACATACCACGTTGTCAGACAAGAGCAAAATGGCCGTAAAGAATGTTCCCGCAGTTTTGAGAGTACCGTCTTTTATAGTATCATCAGATGCAGAGAACTTTTACTACAGCCTGATAATTCAATATATGCGTTATCAATCTGAAACTGAATTTCCAGAAGGGTTTGATAATGAAAGATATGCTTTCTTAGCTAGGGAAAATCAACTGAAAGCAATGAGCCATTTGCAGCAACATCGAAGGCGTGAACGACAGCTAGAGACCGCGTTCAATCAATTACACCCATTTGAGATTTTCGAAAAACCTTAAATAAGAAATCCTGAACACGAAGAAAATGAATTACAAGAACTACCTATAAATAACGAGCATTTCCAAGCGGCACGACAGGCCATGAATATACACATTTGAGACATCTATTTATCTTTACATATTAAAGAGAGCACCGAGTTGCGAATGCACTCTGTAGAGTATGCTACCTGTACAGAAAAATTGAGCCATCGTAAACATGCCGCTTATGGCTGGCTACTATTTCAGAGAAAAAGGTTTTGCTATTATCGACTCAATTCTTTTGATAGTCCAAATCTCTATGATTTCTTTTGAAATGCTCTATATGATCAGTACCGTCTGCAACAGCTATATAAACTGAATATGTAATTTATTTGGACGCATTAAGGTTTTGCGGTTTGGTGATGTAATGCAATTATCATCAGGGAGAGGAAAGCAAATTTTCCAGCGGCCGAAGCATATGAGGTCATTTACGGCGGCTTTTAGCGCCGGTCGAACTTAAACAGAGCATATGCGACAACAAGGACACACAACAACCGACCATATTTTAAACGCCTTGAGATTTTGGAGAAATGTAGTCTGTGTATATTGCAATATTTCTGGAAAAAGCCTCAACAAATACAACCAATGAGTTTTCGGTTGAGAAAGCGTTAGGAATCTATGTAACAATTGCTCAAATAGATTAGAACATTTTACAATTTCCTTCAATCAGTATCACAAACCCTAGTCTGGATTCTGTTATACTGACAACTCGACTGTGGAATAATCTCCCGCAGCCATTATTTCCGAGCTCCTACAACATCTAAGAGTTCAAATGCAGGGTTCATTGTCAACTTCTTCAACACCCCTTGAACCCTCATAACCGTTAACCTATTCCTCCTCCCGCCGTAATAAGCTTGCTGCTAGACATTGCACCACGACATGATGGACTAGTAGTACAAAGGGTGATTCCTGAGTTTAGCACTGCCACATAAAAAAAAAATATGTTGAGGATATTTGCAAGGGACGTTTCTCATAACTTTCGAAAATACTCCTAATACTACTTTGTGCTTATTTCCAATAGTTTGTCTGACTACCCACCCGGCTCCAACACTATCCGCCAGCACTGTATTTACCTCAAATCTAAAACTTGTTGCTATTTCACAACAAATCGAATAGCTATATTATTTTATTAATACTATCACTTTCAAGTTAAAGAGAATGCTGTTAATATCTCCCAGTATCTCCTCTATTTACATACCTGCTAAAATTCCTGGCTGAGCAAAGAAGCTCGTCGTTCGATCTTCTGTTTTAGTGTTCATTATTAATACCTCACTACCGTCTTCTGAATTCGTATTTGTCTGTGAAGGTCTTGTATGATCTTGATCTAAATCAATTTCGTTAGTTGGTTTTGATACGTCCTTATTTGGTTCACCAGCTGAAACAATAAAAAGATATATTTAATAAATCTATACTACAATATTAAAAGTTCTCTCTTAATTAATTATTGAATCCATTTTTCTTGACGAATGTACTTTATGTATTTTTTTTCATGTTTTTATATAAAGTTTTGATAATGCTAATAAGTTGGATATAACGAGGAATTGCATGCGAATGAGCACTAAAAAATCGGCAATATTTTGTGTGTAAATTTTATATGATTTATTATTGATTTATTTCTTAAATTTTATTTAACTCCGACTTGGTTTGGTCCCAAGCCCGGGGTGTGAAAGGAGGAGGGTGGTCAATCTGCCGAATTGATCAGAGAAACTAGGCAAGAAACCGTATGGATACACCGGGGCAGCGGATGTGCCAGCACTGGGGACCAGGGATGCTGGCGAGAAGTGGGTTACTGGCCGAACACCCAAATTAGTCAGACCGAAAATGGAATTTAAATTCGCCGCGTGGAATGTACGAACAGGGCATCACGTCGGTCAAAAGGAAATCATAGCAATTGGAATTGTTGAAATGCAAAATATCAGTTGCTGCACTATCGGAACTACGACTTACCGAATCCGGGACATTGACGATCGTCCCGCCAACAATTGACGCAACGATGACGCTTTACCATTCTGGTGGTGAAAGACGAGAGGCCAGCGTCGGCTTTATGGTCGATCTACGGGCTGCCAACAGCGTTATCGCATTCCAACCGATATCCGAGCGTTTGGCGGTTATAACCATCAGTGGAACGATCAAGACCCATCCGAAATCCTGCAGTCGGGAATGCAAGAATTATCGCGATATTAGCCTTCTTTCGATCGTCGGCACAGTATTTGCGAAAATCATACGAAGACAAGGTCTGGCACGTGCTTGTCTTATCTTATAGAAGGTGGTGTGGCAGTAACGCAGAGTACCATCATCGGCGAAACTGTGAAGCGGGTTGGAGGGATTGAGAGCAGATCATTAATGAATATAAGAAAGAGGGCAGGTGAGAGAATCGAGCCTTGGGGAGCGCCGGTTGAGATGGAATGAGGGTTGGATTCGACGCCATCCAACACTACCTTGATTGAACTGCTGGAAACAAAGCTCTCAATGCAGTTCCTTAGAACTGAGTCGATACCAATAGCTTGAAGTTCAGACAACAGAGCAGGATACCATACTCTGTCGAAAGCCTTGGAAATATCTAGAGCAACCAGACCAGATTCACCAAAACGATGGATGCTTTGGTTGAGAGCCTCAGTCAGACATACAAGAAGGTCACCAGTAGATCTTTTCGGTCTAAAGCCGTACTGCCTGAATGTAACTGTCTGTAAAATTTGGTTGGATTCCAGATATTTCATCAGCCTTCTATTGATTATTATCTTCATGATTTTGGAGAGAACAGAAGTAATTGCTATTGGGCGATAGTTTAAAGGGCTTCACCTTTTTCGGGAATGGGCTGAACATGAGCTAGTTTCCAAGAGTTGGGATAAACGCCGGAGAAGTATGACAGGGCGAAAAGTTTTCGCATAGGTTTAGCCAAAGTTGAGGCACATTTGTTGAGTACCATAGGGGGAATATTGTCTGGGCCGGTGGATTTATTGACGTCGAGCTCTTTGAGACATTTATACACCTCGCGAGTCCTGAAGAAGATTCCGTCCATAGAATGGGCGTTGTGCTCGAGAGCCGGTGGTGGCGTAACAGTTTCGAAGTAAAAAAGAATTTGAAGCGAACAGAGATGCCAATAAGTTGACCTTGGCTTTGCTTTCTGTTATCATCTCCTCGCTATTAATAAATGGAGGGATTGTGGAAGATATAAAATTCTGTTTTATGGAAGTTACCAAGGACCAGAAGGTTTTGCTGCCTACGCGTTTATTGAAGATCTTACTTCGCATCTTGCCGCCAAATGACATTTTGACCTTCCTGATGATGGAATTACAGGAGTTTCTCGATTTCATATATTCACGCCGAAGTGAGTCGTTTGGGGAACAATTGTACGCTCTATAGGCAGCTTCCTTAACTTTAATTGCGTTCACACACTCCCCACAAGGCCGGCGCTTGTGGTTTTGGCGCCTGGTGCACTATGCCACATTGCGCCCCATAAGCAGTTCATTTTTGAACGATGGACGAACGAGGACAATGGAAAAGACACAAACTCTTAGATGAATGGGAGAAATAATTTTCATAGTTTGCGCAAATTTTAAGATTGAACCATAATAATGTGTATAATATAAAAAAATGATACATAGATAGGAAGTTTCACATGGGACAACATCCAACCAACAAAAATCTGCTGAAAACGTCGTTTGCGGAGAAGAGAGTAAACGAAACGACGGCAGCAGATTTTTTAAACCTCTGAATTCCTTTACGGAATTTTTGAATCAACTTGTTGTGGTTTTTTGTAGTTGTTGTGGTTTTTTGTCTCCCTTTTGCTATGAAAAAGGAAAAGGGATGGCAGAAGGGAGAATTAATATATAAAGGTAACAACAACAAGCTAAAGCATTCAAACGTAAAGTTTGTTGGAAAAGTTGGTTCTTGTGAAACCCCATGCGATTCTTCATCGAATTTCAGAACGGAATGGATGATTACAACCAATTTTTGTTGGTTGGCCCTTGTGAACCTGGCTGGGTTTCACCTAGCGAACTGCGCAAATTCGAGCGAATTGATGTAATGAACTTCAACTTTTCCCTGAGTTCCCATACAGTTTCACATATTGAATTCAGACAATAATAAAACCTAAGTTCGCCGCCAAACAGAACATGAAATTGAGATTGGAAGTAAAAGCTCACTAAAAAGAGAGTAATCAACTGGAACAATGAAATGTCATTCCAGTGAGCCTTTGCATTTCTAAGTTCTGGCGAGAAAGCAACAACTGTTTCAAGCATGAACTGAACATGCCAGCCAGTGAAGCCACTAATACAGAATGAATTGAACTTTATTGAACTGAGGTCAGTGAAAAAATTGCAATTAAAGGAAAGTTCTCGCCGCAAGGAGTTTTTCTCTTCTCATTTCGTTCATTTACCTCTTTTAACAATTCTTGAAACAGAATTTAAAAATGCAGCAACAGCGCCCTCAAATTTATATCAATCCTGGTAAACCGCAATAAACAATTCAGAGCCATCGGAAAAATTTTCCTTTGTGTAAGTGAATATGGTGCTTTTTACAGAATTTACAAAAAGTGCTCCAAATAAATGAGAGATTATTCTCTCACTTCGATCTCTGGAAACTTCCTGCACGAGGAGAATTGAAATTCCTCCGTTTTATCTTACATGAGAAAGTATAGGAACAAAAATTGGGTAAAGTTGTTTAATTTCTTGAATCCGTGAGTATTCTTTTCAATTTTTTTTTTCAAAGTTTTAATTTTTTTTTTGCACCCCTGACAAGCTGCGCCCGGTGCAAGTGCACCATTCGCACCTATGAAAGCGCCACCCATTAAACCATCTATATTTGGCCTAGGCTTAAAAACTAGAAGAAAAAAGGAGAAATTTTATTTGAGAATCTGTCTTGAGAGATTTGATTTGAAGAATTTTTCCTTGTGCGTTATTTATTACCTTTTCTCAAATGTATTTCAGGACACCATCGCTTATACCTCTTACACACAAAAGACAAAATCAGATATTCAAAGTGACAAAAATGATGATAAAATCAATTAGCATAAATTTCTTTTCACTTTGAAAAGTTTTCAGTTTTGAAGAACGAAATGATATAAATTATTAACGAAATCTCTCCGGCTGAAACATTTAAGTGTGCCGCCCCGTGTTTCCCTTCTTTTCAGTGAGCTCTTTCCTTAACAGAAGACCTTCATAATTCCTGAGATATTTTCTAAAGTCCTTTTAAATTTCTAATGATGTCCTCTTTCTGAAATGATAATTTTCTACAGAAATTTTAACGTGTTGTCTCCTAGCACCCAGAATTTTCGTCGGGTAGGAAATATAAATTGGGAAACATTATCAATTCGCAGCTTTGTACCTCAAAGTGTTGAATAAGAAGAAGATAATAAAAAAAATTGGAAGAAACATCTCAATACAGTTTTCAAGACAAAAAATTACGCCACTCCCCGAGAGTACTTCCGGCCCCAAAATCCGGTTGTAGGGGGGATTTTATAAAGTATGTTGCGGTAGAACATCATCATCCGGAAAAACAGCCGGGACAGGGCCAGCCGAGCGGAGGGTAGATGGCGTGAAAAGCTATTGGGGAAATGATTGAAAAATTCTCTCCTTTTTTATGGTAGTGTGAGATATGAAAATTTTCCGCTCCTAAGTGTCCTGGAAAAGTGTGATAGATATACGGGAGTGTGAGAGAGCCGAGCGAGCATCCAAAAAAGGAACAAGTTTCTGCCATTAACAGATTGTTCTTGTGCTTATGGGGCTCCCCGCATCTGGGCTCGGTGGCTCCTCAGTGGCTGTGTAGATTCCAGGAGGATCCAGATAAATAGGGACAGGATCCTAAATAGTCTTGACCTGGAGGCATTCAGTATAACTAACAAGAAATGAGATGGCATAAAATTGAATGGGAAGTCTCCTAGCAATAAAGGCGTTATGAATATTATTGAAGGGTCCTGCAATGTTTCTGGTGGAAAGTAAACAGGAGCAGCACTTCTTGACGTTGTTCCTGCTGGTTGCTTGCTTGTCCCAGTGATAGGGTTGGTGACGACCGGGCAAGGGGCTGTGTATCTATGGGGATATTACTGTTTCTCTTTTTAGGCTGTATTAAGGAAGGATGGATATAATAGGATCCTTTTGCTATGTTCATCAACAGGTGAATGGTTTATTAAATTTCAGAGCTTGAGTGGTTATGACTATAATCGTGATGAAGGGTCTACAGCAAATTATGTGAGGAATGTTCTTTCATTAAAGAAATGCGAATGTGAATAGGTGCTTTCAGAAGTGAAGGAATTTTTATGAGGAATCTTTATATATTTTTGGCTGATGAAAGGTATAGGGTTTTGTGAAAAATATCTTATTTTTTGAAAATGATAAAAGCAATGGATAATAAAAACTAATAGGGATTGAAAGAATATAACGTTGAGATTAATTTAAAGTCGAAATCGATGATTTGGAAAGTTTTTTTGTGTGTGTCAGTTCAAAGCTCAGAAATCATCCTTTGTGCTACTAATCCGTCATGTTGTGGGTCACGTTATGGTTCAATGGCTTGTAGTAAATTTAGTTCGAGGAACATAACAGGTTTGTGGTTATGAAGAGTCAGAAAGATGTGGGAGATCAGCTGTAATTTTGAGTTCTTGTGTAATGTAGGCAGGGACGGAGCTTTATTTTTTTGCGCCCGGTGCAGTATGCCATATTGCGCCCTATCACCGCTACACTTTGTTATCCTAAAAGACACCATTCCTTTAATATATGAAAATGAAGTCACGAGAACATTTTAAATTTTGTTTTAAAGATTTTCTGAATTTGCGCATTTGTCCAAATGCGCTCGGTGCCAGTGTACCATTTGCACCTATGAAAGCGCCGCCCTCTGAATGTAGGAGTTTGTAAATATTGACTGCCTATGATTGTTCCACAGCCGAATTGTTCTATTTGGAAATGAATTACTAATCTGTAACGTGCTCAGAAATCATCCTTTGTGCTACTAATTAGTTGACTCTTGTGCGGAGGGCCTTACACTCAACAAAACGAATTTAATCGTTAGTTGAAGATATCGGCCGGGTTCATTTTTGCAAAACTGACTTAGATCTAAGTAGCAGCAAAGCGTTCATGAACATTGCAGTTAAATTGTCGAAGGCTACTAAATCAGCATTAAATTTAAAACTGCAAAAACTTACACTGCGCAGTTAGAACTGCAAAACATTAACCCGGCCATTTTACTAAGAAACACAGCAATAGCACAAAATCGTCTAAGTATATTTATGTACGTGTATTCGAACGTGATCAATTACTGGTTTTCTATGGTTAACTTAGAGCAGTGGTTCCAAAATTTATGATACTACGGCCCCCCTGTTACAAAAAAACCCTTGGGCCCCCCAACAAAATAATGTAAATTTGCATACCAGATGGGGTACGCCATCTAGACCTTCGGTATTTCAACATTGAATAACGCCGACATTTTTTAGCCACTTTGACAAATGAGCAAGATTTATTTAGGATATTCTCTACCATTTAAATAACCACCTCCATTCCATACTCAAAAAGCAGCTCTTGTTCGGAAATACGACATAACATTGGCCAGCATTTCAGGCGTTTTATGTAAGAGCGAGCTACTTAGACTCATATGCTAGCTTTGAGTTCGTCAATGATCTTCGGTTTGCTGGCATAGACTTTACTTTTGTAAGAACTTTATCGTAATGGCTGCGGTGAAGCAAGTTTGTTTAAAATAGTCGTTCCACGCGTTTTCGGACACACAAAGTGCGCCAACATGCAAGGATAGCATATACCGCCGAGGGTTTCTCGCACTTTGAAGAAAAATGGTCCGTTGGTGGTTTTTGAACACAGTCCGGCCCAAACAGGGACTTTCTTGTCTCGTAGTGGTGCTTCGTGAAAGAGATTGACTCCGCCAGAGAATATAAAATGACCTTTGTCTGTCATGAAAATTTCGGCTCGACATAGATCATTCTTGCGACGGCATTTCCATATTGCAAACGACGCGGTTTGTCTGTGGGGAACAAACTTTGAATAAGTTGCATTTTGTATAGGAAGAGATGAAGATCTTGTTTGCTTAATTCTCCTTGGAGTTGTTTCAATCACGTTTAACTCCTGAGATCGGCGGCAATACGACACATTTGGATTATCAAAGCTCTACAATTTCAACGGGTTTTTCGAAGTGAATAAACTCATGGCTAAAATGGTGATGAATGGCGTTCCAGAATTATGTTCATTTGTCGAAATCTGTCTGTGTTATTCAATGTTGAAATACCTTCGACCTACGTCTAGATGACGATGAGATGTATAATAAGAAAGACAACAAATTTAAGTAGAGATTAAAAATTGAATCAAAAAATTCAAAAAGATAAAATCATCAGTTGAGTTGAGTAAAGAAAATTCAAGTAAATTCCACAAAAACGTCGGATTGAGCCGGGCTTTGCATATGTATTTGTTTAAGTGCGTTTACTGCATATAGAGTTCAAACGTAAGGTTCATCGTCACCCCCAGACCTTCTACCCGTTCCTCCATCCATCCATCCAATTACGCTACAGCCCAAATCGCTAATTGCTTCCTCTAGGGCGTTTCTCGAGCGGGTGATTTGGGTTTTTAAACGAAGGGATTGACACTATTTCGTATGTATTTTCGTGATGGGATTTAAGACTCTTTTTGCAAATGGAAACAGCGATTTTGAGATTCCCAATTGTTTTGGCGCACGCCATACTATTGGCTTATGTATATGAAATAAAAAAAACACTTTTTCCAATACTTTCGACAAGAAACATAGAAGACTGACTGGGCGGAAATCAGCGGGCTTTAAAGGAGAAACTATTTTTGAAATACTACAGCTTTCATTGTAGTGGAGATTCAAATCATGAAAAACAGTAGTTGAAGATATGAGTAAGCACATTTGTTACAAATGGTGCGATGATTTTTTTTAGAATTTAGATGGGACATCATCAGAGCTTACGGCTCAAATTTTGTTTTGCGGTATAGTCTAGAAAGAACGTCATCCTCATCAATGCAATGAAAAGAGCCATCAGAAGAATAATTAAATTTGAAAGAGGACGAATTGCAGACTGCACTGCACTGACGAAAAGAATGTATTCAAGATATCGGGGGATCTAACTTTGATTTTGGTAATTTTGACCAAAAGCTCCAAGATTTCGGAGGTAACTACTTAACTTCTTGGGAGAGAATGTTGTGTCCAGCAGGTTACTAAACTAGAAGAGCTGGACGAATTACCGATACTGTTCTATTGCGTGCTCTTTTAAGCAACTTGCACAATTCTTTATTACGCGTCTTTTTTATCTATATCTAAATTAGTGGTGGCAAAATGGCTCTTTTCAGTGAACTGGTTCTTTTGGTTCCGCTCACTAAAAAGAGCCATTCAAAAGATCCGTTCAATCGGTTCATTTGGTTCATTGGCTTTACATATGGTGAAATCGTCGAAACATGGAATGCTCTAAAAACAACTACATACAAACACATACATTTCAATTAAATACTAAACACAATTTTTACTACTAATAAAAATCAATTAATTTCCTAACAAAATCACACTTCCAGCTCGAACAATTGAATAACCTTAAGATGTCCTATATTTTATTCAAATAAATTTAAAACAATAATACTTCCGTTCAATTCACCTTTTCGTTAAATTTTATCTAATCCTCCTACACTTGAATATTGAAATTAATTTGCCTTTCCTGAGACTCTAGTCTTCACATAAAAAAAATCTAATTAGAACTCTCACTAAATCTTAAATGTTCTTCATAAAACTTTCTTAACTCTCATTTATTTCAAAATGTTTATTTCCAATTAGAATTTCTTAAAGAAAAGTTCCAACTCTCTCTCACATCTTGAATATATCATAAATACAACCAAAACAACATCTCTTAGCGATATATCTCACCCCTTCTGCATGCATTATGATTCATTCGTTCGCTCTTTTTTCAGATCATTCAAGACCCGTAAATCTGGTTCGTTTCGTTCACGGTTCATAACACAGTACAGTTACACTGAACCAGTACAGTACCATTGAACGAAAGAACGGAACATGTACTACTGAGTGAACCAGTTCATTTGGCTCAGTACAATGTTCCGTTCAGTACGAACGGATCATTCGCGAATGACACAGCACTAATCTAAATACATATATAAAAATATCGTGTTTGTTATCGAACTCCTCCGAAACGGGTTGACTAATTTTTTGTGAAATTTTTTGTGTATAATTTTGTAAGTCTGAGATGAGAATAGGTTGTAGACTATTTTTTATACCCTCAACTAAAGAAGTTTGGTTATTTTGGGAATTTTCACTTCAGTTTAGTTTCAATAGTGTCATGGCCTACCTATTGCGTGGCAGCTTCGTAAATGTAAAATTGTCATTAAATTGAATCATTCCATTTAATGACAATGTCAAATTTACCCAGTTGTCAAATAATAAGTAGACCATGACGCTATTGAAACTAAATTGAAATACATTAAGCAATATAGTATACTTAATATACCGTTAGCTCCATAGCGGCCGTCTCAAGAGGGCGGATTACCACTTTCTTCACAACCCCCTCGACGTGGGTATCAAATGAAAGGGTAAGATAAATAAAATACAATAAGCATTGCAGTATACTCAATATACCGTTAGATCCATGGCGGCCATCTCAAGACCCGTTCTTTGAGGCACTTAATCTGTGTAAAATTCATATTTCGAAAAATACCAAGTCAATGAATAGTTTTTATTGGCTTATGGGTGCAGCGAGGCGTACCGGTTTCCAGCTAGTGTGTATACAAAAATGAACGTTTGTAAGTCCGTATGTTCGCAATAGGCTCCTACATCTTGCAACCAATCTTAAGGAAATTTTTACCATGTGCTAAAGTCACTCCTAGATAGCATTGTCATAAATAGCTTCGTTTAAAAGTTGCTACAAAGCGCCAATTTCGATTCTAATGAAAATCTGTAGATATCTGGGGGATTTTTAAGGTCGCAAAAGCTTCAAAATGGCGGATAAAAATGGCGGACGAATTTTGCCAACGATATAGGGGGAATTTTAAGGTAGCAAATAATGGATTTACGATCAAAACTTATAAATTCAAAATGGCGGGCTCAATATGGCGGACGAATTTTGCCAGGTTTACAGAGTTTTCTTACTAATGCTAATTAAAGTAAACAAAGAAAAAATCCAGAAAATACAAAATCGAAGTTAGATACGGAGAAATGTCCTTCAACTTTAAGAAACACCAAAATATCCTCTCTCTAAGTGATAGATTGGTATAAATGGCATTTATTGGGATGAAGGAAACGATAATAAACCATCAAAATGGCATGTTTGTTAATGGTATGTTTTCGTTTTGTAATAAAACTTTATTTGCTTGCTCGTAAACTCATAGCAGATTTTCTAGGAAATTATATGTATATGTGTGTGTGTGTGTGTTTTGTGTGGGAGTTTCCCATTTAGCTTTTGGAACTTGTCGAACAAATAACCTCATAATTTGAAAAAGTATGGTTTTTTTTTTTGGAAAATACTGGGATATTATTTATATGGAAGGGAAGTTATAAAGAAACAGTTGGATACAAAAAACACACGTCTTTACTTTTATAATCAGGATGGAGATTCTTCAATAAAATTAACCTTTAATTAAATCTCAATCATCGTAAAGATAAAGGTCATTGTTCTCCTGTAGCAATAACAATGAATCGATATTAACAATCTGGACAGATTAAATTTCCTGTGTAAACACATCGGCAACGTCGTCGTCGTCTTAAAGGGCCAGAATTAATTTTCCAGGAAGTGCTTTTTCATTAGGATTTTGCGCTAAGACGAAAACGAAGAAAACAATCATCAAAATTCCTTTAGTGATCCATTGTGTGGGGGTTTTGTCGAGAAAGTTTCCCCCCCAGTCTGTTTTCACCGACAAAATTCTATAACAAATACAACTTTAACGAATCCTTGATTATCAGGTCAGATTATAATAAGCTTATAATTTTACAAAAACAACTAACTCACTTTTGAGTAATTACTGATAAGGATTATGATTCAAGCAAAAAAACCGGGGGAGGGGGAAGCAGTTAAAATAAGGCAATTAAATTTTATCCGCGCTTGGAATCGAAAACGAAAGGAAGAAAAATTGTCTTTCCCCATGGATGGAAAATATTATGAGATAATGGATCATTTATTATTCTGTTATTTTCATTTCAACAATCCAATTAACACTTATCTGTAACTCAATCTTCATTATAAAAGAGACTGTCAACATAATAAAATTTTAAGGCCCTGGCCCTTAAGAGCTTATGAAATCCGGTTTTTGGGGAAGATCAATATAGCAACTTTGTTTGGGCTCTCTCTCCCCTTTGGCACAAAAAGGAGTCATTACACATAGAGAGCTTGGCAATTTCTAAGAAATTACAGCGGGAAGTTTTATAACTCCACTTTAACCGTTCATGACAGTAAGACAATTTCTCGTTCGTCCTTTTTCGTTATACACTTTTACAACCGAAATATCGCCTTAATTGCTTCCCTAATTCACCCCAGAGAGAGTGAGCTCCTCCTTCTAGCCCCAAAAATAAATTTCCTATAAGCTCCACAATCTTAAATAAACCATTTCCCCATCAGTTCATTATCCTTGCGTGTTGTGTTGTATGGTGTGTTGTGGTTTTCGGTTTCTAGTAAAACAATAGTAAATTTTCGTTAAGGATCAAATTCGACTTCTAACATCCTTCTACCAACCATCTCGTCGTTGGATCTCCTTAAAAGAAAGTTAATTGACGAAAATTTCAAGAATGATACGTGACAATTATGTAGTTGTCGGTTCGGTGTGGAATTCGTGAACGAAACCATTAAATGCGTGCTCTCCGGCTATACGCTATACATCATTCAATAGTAAAGATTGCTAGAGAGCAAAGATAACGACAGAAAACAGGAGTCGGGAGCCTTTTTGGAATCAGTTCTTTTGATGTACACACTTATCTAAAAGTTGGGTATACAACAAGAAAAGGTCGTTGTTAATCTTATCTGTTTGGGTTGTTTATCTTAGCAACACCCAAATTAAGTTGTTCACTCTCTCTCACACACCCCCACCCCTTAGTCCTTCTCCCACCCAAAAACACCATTCGTCCTTCATGACGTGCGGTTACCACCGGGGTAGAAAAATGTTTGCTCTCACTACATAGCCTTGAGATGTAAAAAGAGAAGAAGGAGAAAAATCTTTACCGCAGGGAGGGGATTATCGGTCTGAATCTTCGACATAATGAAGGAGGCACGTTCTCTTCGGTCATCCCAGACTTTATTTGGTTTTTCTTTTATTAACATTTCAAGGATTTAAGATTTTCGCTTCTTTTTCTTCTTCTTCTGCTTTTCCGTTCCTTGAAAGGAACTTCATTAATTCCCCGTCGACTTGCTGCGTACTAAGAAAAATAGAAGTTGGCTGAGGCTGTGTATGTGGCATATGGCATGTGGAGCCACCACCATGTTGTATTTTGTGGTCCTTCGAGCCATATCCCGAAGTTATGAGGCTATTGTAAAAAAGGACAACAAATGCCACAAATGGAGACACGCAGCTGTGACCTACATGATCATAAGATGTTAGAAATGATGTAATAACTTAAAACCAGAAAACGTTCCGGGATATCACCTTCAAGGACAATCAATGGACAAAAATATTCACAGAACGAGAGAGAGAAAAGGACGAAATTGATTGAAAACGTCCATAATAAAGAAGAGTGTGGGCGCCTTCTTCTACAGAAAATTTGTGTGTTTTTTTTTTTTAGACTTTTACTGCTGGGAATTATGTCAGCGTTTTGATGATGATCTTTTATTAAGTACTAGTAACCGCCTGCGAGTTTTTGTCCTTGTGGAGTTCCCTGAAGTAATCATCTAATTGAATAGAGAGATGTTTATATTTGTATACAAATGTTTTTGGCTGGGCTAAGTACAAACTGATGAAAGTCTGTTGAATGCGTAGGTTTCATCAGGGGGTAAATTTCACATATGAATATTTTTTCGATATCGGTCTCCTGGACTATAGCTAGAAAATATTAAAATCATTAAAAATGGTCCCTAAGTTCTGTCTGAATACTCTAACTAAGTCCAAACCAATCCGCATAATTTCCTTTCGCAGTCTGTCGAAGCTTTGAAACAGCTTCCCCAAATCACGAGGTCGTTTTTCGTTAGCTGACTACTTCTTCTTTGCTTTTGATTTGTGATTTTATACCCTTTCGAGGCATGCTAAGGTGACTCTGATATACCAGTTGTTTTCAAGAGGGCGCCGAACTTAGGACTTGTAGATTGAAGCCAGGGCAGCGGGTTGAAGGATTAACTTTTATCTCTTAAGAAATCTAAGCCATTGGAATGTTTGTTTGGCGTTTTGGAATATCTGATAATTGTATCGCGGATCCTCACTTAAAGTTTGTCCTAGGATGTTAAGAGTTGGGACAGCCGTTAAATTCTCATAGTTTACTCAGCTAGAAGAAAAGTCGGTGCAACAATACTTCGTTTTGGAGGGGTTAAATTCGACACGATGTTTGCTGCCCCAATCATGAATCATTAGTTCATCATAATGAAGGTAAAGTGTGGCACGTGTCCGACTTATATTCTCGAAAGAGTTATAGTAACGCAGAGTACCGTCATCAGCAAAGCAGTGAAATGATTTGGAGAAGGATTGAGAGCAGATTATAATTATTAATAAAGATAAGGAAAAGTGCAGGTGACAGAATCGACCTCTGCGGAACACCGACTGAAATGGTATAGAGGTTGGACTCGCATTAAATATTACCTTGATTCAGTGGGCCTCGGTAGTCTAGGGGTAAGGCGCCTGACTACTAACCCCAGAGGTCCCGGGTTCGATTCCCGGCGGTGCCACGGTCCTAGCCTTTCCCAATTTCCCGCCTACATAACTTTCCTGCTTTCTTCTTCCCTCTTTGCATTCCTGATTTCTCCTGTCATAGCCTTCACTAGTTCTCTTCCCCGCTCCACCAAGCGCATGTCATCGGTTGGTTGATGAGATTCAACTCGTTTCAGGAGGCATAACACTCCAGCGAGTTGTTCTCGATGCCCCGATGTCAGAGTCGCGAAATGGTTGGGAGTAGGTGAAATAAAAATACCGCAGCTAGGTTGTGACAGTTCTTTCCTTCACTTCTCTCTCTATCTTCCGACTAGAGCTGCTGTTCGACATTTCAAAAAATAAATACATGGTCGACAGTACAAAGGGGCCTTCTCTTCTTCTTCTAAGTCTCTAGTGTGTCACATAAAAAAAAAATTGCTCAGAAAGGAAGATCCAGTTCCTTAGAACTAAGTCTTTACGAATAGTCTGGAATTTGGTCAACAGAGCAGAGTGCCATACTCTGTCAAAACCCTTGGAAATATCTAAAGAAACCACACCAGATTCATAGAAGCTATGGCTGTTTTGGTTGAGATGCTCGATTAAACACCCTAGTCGACAGAAGACCTTTATCAGCTAAAGTTGTATTGTCTGTCATGTATAATTTAGTTTGGTTCTAGACATTCCCTCAGCTTGTTATTAATTACTGAATCCATGACTTTCGCAAAAATAGAAGTAATTGCTATTGGCGGTAGTTAGAGGGGTCGTTGGATTCACCTTTTTTGGAATGTAGCTAGTTTCCAAAAGTCTAGCTACTGCGGTAAAGTATGGCAGTGCAAAAAGTTTGAGCCGAGGTTTAGCTTGTTGGCTTGTGGCTTAGAATTGGAGTGTCGAAGAAAGTCCTCATTATGCAAAAAAAAAACCTGCTCCTCACTGGGACTGAACAGCGACAAAGAGCATGTTGAGCAAAATCACCACTCTCGCAAGAAAGTCTATAGATGATGCTCCTTGATCTTCCGACTTAAGCCAACCAGTGCTCTTCTTCTTCTTTACATTGCGCCCAAAAATTATGTGGCTGCGTTGCGAGACGTCACAAGAAACCGGTTTCACTTGGCCATGCGGCATCCAAAGACCGATCGTAAAGGGCTCTATGCATCTAGTACCTGATGGGTGCCTCAAACCCCGGTACTGAAGCCAGGATTATCCGGAACGTAAACAACTAACAACTTGTTGAGAATAGTATTCCATAAAGTTATACCCCGTTTAGCTTATGAGATTTCTTATGTATAAGGTGGGGTAAATGTATGTTTTAATGTGAATTCCCGAGTAAAAATTAACAATGGGCTTACAGCGGGCGAACACCGGCCTCTTGGCTGTTTAAGGGGGATATGATGGCCGTAGAATTTTTAACCATTTTTAATGGGGGCGCATACGGCCTTTTGACGGCCAAACTTGACCAAAAGATTTAAATGGCCAAGAACCAAGCTGTACCCGCGGGCATTCCACGGGCAAATTTGAGCCAAAGAAGAATCTGCCCCAAATGTATTGTTGAATTTGTTTTATGGGAACCCGAACATTTTCGTTATATACCTACAATGAATGGTCCTTTCGATTTATCCTACAACATTATAGATGCACAAGAGGAATGAGCTCGCCAGTCGTCGGTTCGTTGTACGTTAAGTATGTGGTGCGCGTTGAATCATATTTTAGTAACCGTCGACTGGGTCGGTTGAAACAACTTACATGCTACTACCCCTGATCGTGATCGCCGTTATCGACGAAAGCGAGACGGCACCATTTTGCCTGATAAATGAAGGAAAATTGAGGTTAGGCGCGCGACTATTTTCCTTCAAATTTTTCACGGGCATCCGGGCACTGCACCTTACTGTCGCGATGGTGATGACATCAGGGCTGCGTGAAGCTCATCGCATGTGCCGATCAGAAATCTGTCGATCTCTATAAAATGGCCATATCCAGAATCGGGGAAGTTATAAGAGAGGAGATCCCGAGTCAACCGAGAGCGCGTTCGTGGATCCCAGCAGAACCAGCCGAGCCTCAGGCTATTCTGGATGTTATTGGGTTGAGTAACCCATAGCTACAGGCTTCATCGTAGAAGATTACGGAACTGGACGATCCAAAATGTGACGGCCGAACGGTTATACTTGTAATTAGCAAGAAGTCGCTAGGTCCTTTGGTGAAATCTGGTAGCGTCATAAGTTACGGTTTCTCTTCCATAGCTTTGAGGCCTTTTAAAAAAGACATCTTGCCCCTCAAGCAGCGTGGAGTTGCTTTAACTGCTTCACCTGCGGCTACAGATGGTGAGCCCTCGGGCATTGTGGGTAACATAGGTACCGAAGTTTCTGAACGTAATGTGCTTAACATTGCGGCATCCTAGCACAGGAACGGAAATAGCTGATCCTAAGGTGCCTACCTACCAACCTTGGGTCCAAAAGACCCTTCTGGGTGGGAGATGATGATATTGCTCTCATATCGGAGGAGGACGAGGCTGACATAACGGTGATCGAGATTGATCTCGCTGCTCGCAACTATGTAGATTAATCGCCATCACACCAACGCTGCATCCGCCAATCTCTGCTTACGCCTTTCGAAGGCTGACTTAGATGTGGCCTCGTTGTACAACGGAATGGGCGGCAATGTTACGTGGGTTGGATCTGCCTATCTACCATATGAGAGAGATATAGACAGCTCCAGTTTCTTCGATGCGGCAAAGAAAGTGGCTAATTATGGAGCCAACCTCATCATAGGGTGTGAAGCAAATGCCCACAACTCGGTTTGGTGCAGCTCAGACCCATAAAACGTGAGTTGCTTTCTGCCGTTTTACTCCAAAATAATCTCTTGCTGTGCAATAAGGGCCTCGGTGGTCTAGAGGTAAGGCGCCTGACTACTATCCCAGAGGTCCCGGGTTCGAATCCCGGCCAGCCCCACGGTCCTTCGCCTTTTTCACTTTCCCACCCACATAACTTCCCTTCTTTCTTCTCCCCTCTTTACACTCCTGATTCCTCCTGTCATAGCCTTCGCTAGTCCTTCCCCGCTCCACCAAGCGCATGTCTTCGGTTGGCTGATGAGATTCAACTCGTTTCAGGAGGCATAACACTCCAGCGAGTTGTTTCTCAAAATGCCCCGATGCCAGAGTCGCGAAATGGTTGGAAGTAGGTGGAATAAAATATCGCGGCTAGGTTGTGGCAGCTCCTTCCTACTTCTCTCTCTCCTTTCTACTCTCTATCTTCCGGCTAGAGCTGCTGTTCGACATTCTATACGAAAAAAAAAATAGATTGTTGAACAGTACAAAGGGGCTTTCCCTAAGCCTCTAGTCTCTCACATAAAAAAAAAAGGAGAAATGCACCTACGTTCGTAACAACCGAAACTTGGAGGTGACAGTAAAGGGGAGAATTCTTCACAAGTCCACCCAATAACAGGCTTATGCAGACGAGTTTAACATCATTGGTAGAGCATCAACAGAAACTCTACGACGACGAGATGCTGTGAAGAAAGTAACGTTCGATAAGCTGCTGGAAAGACTGATCCTGAGCAGGCTAGAGAATTTCTGTGACAGCAACCGAATCATCCCGAAGTCCCAGTTTGGATTCGAAAGGGAGCACTCAACGGAACAGGCACTCCTCCTCCTGCATGACCATATAACACGAAACCTCCGAGACAAGAAATGTACGGTAGCATGTAGTATTGACCTCAAGCAGGCGTTTGATCGAGTTTGGCATCAAGGCCTGCTACTGAAGATGAATAACGCGGGCTGCCCGTACCCTCTTGTTAAACTAATTCATAGCTTCCTGGCGGGTAGATCGGGAGTAGTGCAGATAAGGGACTCTCTCTCGCCTTCATTCGGCATATCTGCGGGTGTTCCTCAAGGCTCGATACTTGGCCCGAAGCTATTTAACTTCTTCTTGCACGATTTCCCGCATAGAAGCGGGCAAGCCAACACAAGTTGTATCCAATACGCAGACGACACACTGGTTCTTGCGTCCAATGTATCCCCATTAAGGGCAGTAGAGGATATCCAAACCCACATAGACGAGGTACTGGAATACTTGAAAACATGGAATATAGAAGTCAACTCTGAAAAGTGCGTACTAACGTGCTTCAGGAACGCTTCAGGTTGGGGACACAGAAACGCACCAAGGGAGGCCAAATCAATACGGGTCAAGATGCTCGATCACGTACTATCCCCGAAGACGAGTATGAAATACCTTGGAGTTAACATGCATCCGAGACTCAAATGGAACCCCCATGTTAGACTCAAAATTATGAGGGCGCGAATAGTAATGGCCAGCCTAAAGCCCTTAATTAATTCAAAAACGCTTTATAGTGGAACTAAAACCCTTCTGTACAAGACAATAATCAGGCCGGTTCTGGCCTACGCATTCCCTGTTTGGTGCTCGATATCCCCGACGGTGGCGAAAGAGCTACAGGTCTTTGAGAGGAAGGTGCTGAGACACTGTACGTCTCTTTACATGAGAGAGGAAAATAAATGGTACTCAAATGAACATCTATACAGGGAGGCCAAGATTACTCCATTGATGCAGTACCTGTCCAAGTCAATGCTGTACAGACTGAGCAATATGGTGACGCACCCGAATTCCTTGATTAGGAACATGGCAACTGAAAACATAATGCAACCAGCCTCGGTACAAAAGTACCTATCCCCTTTCAATCTTCTTCACCCTGATTCTGCTGGCCTACTTAGCTCTGCGGTAGGCGCATCTCTCCCGGCCTTTTATGCCGGGGGCTACCACCCAAATGATAGAGGATGATCACGATGCGGGGCCCGCAGGTCTCCGCGTTTGGCTTTGGATTCAAATCTTGTTTTGGTTAGGGCAGTAGTAAGGCTGCCTTGAATGCTAATGCTACTATAAAGAAATGAATTAACTAAAATGTAGTTATAAGTCCTTATGTATATGAAAATAAAATAATTTTTAATTTTAGTAAGTAAAATTTATCACAATCGGGTACTTTAATTAGATGTAATAATAGCCAAAGAGTGCCTTGAATAGTGAAAGCCCTTTTGTTTTTAAGCTTAGTTTAAGATCCGAGCTGAACTCACTGCTCATATAGTAATTTTTATAATGTTATATCTCTTTTAGGTTTTATTATTATACAATAGAAAAAACAATTTTTTTTTAATGAAATATAAATTTTAATAATTAATTGTATTAAATAATAGTAAAAAGAGATATAAATTTACGTAATAAGTAAGTCTATGTAAGACCCAACGAATTTGTTTGTAAATAGTAGATTAAGAGATTGAGCAAGCATGCAAACATGCCTAGTACCAGTGGGTCAAAACAAATAAATAATTTTTTTTTTTTAATTTTAAGTGGTCTTCAGTGTACAATGTACACCACTCTCATTTGTTATATATAATAGGCCAACAGGCAAAGCACTAGCGGTAAGGGTAGAGCAACTTGAACACCGTTATGAAATGTCAATAGATTAGTAGACTTGTATTCTATAATGTAGTTGGACCAAGATCCACATGTATATGAGTTGTAAAAATGATAGCCCAGACATAATCTGAAGTCGGCGAATTCCCTAGCCTTAAGAACATATGTTAAGAAATGAACTGAAGCTAAATAAATTTTTTACTAAAAGTTAAAAAAAAAAAAAAAAGTAACGTTCGATAGGCTCCGGTAGGCGAGGAGCTAGCTCGAATGAGTAAAGGAAGATGAACCTGTTCGGAAAGTCTCTGCGGTAAGATCCATGGGATGCGACAGCAAGGGAGATCTAACCTTCGCTGGAAAGATGGCGTAGACCATGACGCCCAGTGCTTAGGGATCTCAAACTTGATAACATCGGCTCAGAATCGGGGCCGGTGGAGCGAGTAGTTGGGATAGGAAAAGTCCGGAACTCGATTGTAGAACCGTGAAAGAAGAAGAATAGCAACACCTGATAAATCAGCAACAGGTAAAATAATCTCATTTATTGCGAAAATTTAGAAAGGGTTTACATGAACAAACAACACATAATTTAAGAGCTTAAGGAAAATATTTGTGCGTAAACGACATGATGCTTGTCCGCAATGAAAAATAATTGAAAAAGAGCCATTACTTGTCAAAAAGAAAATGGAGATCATTTAAATTGTAATGAAATGTAATGACACTACAAAAGTTTGATGCTTTTCACATCAAAGTCATTCCAAGTTGGCCCACCCCTGTATGCATAGCAAGAAACATTATTAAATTCATCTAGACAAACTTCACCTCAAAATAATAACTTAGTTAAACTGAATGAATATCGACCTGAAAACATGAAAATTGGATTATATTATAGAGATGTGATGAAACCTTACATAGAGATATATAGCAGACATGTATCTACAAACATTTTCAAGATTGACTCGACTGGGATCCGCAAACCCAGCTCCAAAATTCAATCTGGACAATGTGCAACATATGGATAAGACATCATCCTTGCAAGTTGGATTACCCATCAAATATCCTACCACAATGGAAATATTGAAGTGAAGTTCTCATATAGTCCGCCCACAAGGGATTAAAACAAATAACTAGATACACCCACAGCTCGGGGGTGGGGGTGGGCATTTGGTCATCCCTTAAAAACTGTTGTGCAATACTTTCTGCCTGTGTTTCGCAAAATAGAAAAAATTCCAGTCATAAACTTGTGCAAAAAGGGACTCTCAACCCAAACAAAAAAAAAGGAAAATAAGTTGGACAAAGCTTTTTATTTTTACACAACATTACCTCTGGTCGTCACAGGAAGGTCATAGGTCAAGGCTTCAAGAAACGAATTCCGATCTGATTAAAAAACTTTTCTCCACTTTTGTTCCACAAGAAAAAAAAACAACAACTCTTGGTTCTATGGGGAAGGAGCATAAGGATATACAGCCGGGCTCTGTCGTAATTACACCCTCGAGGGATGGAGGAGTTTTTTTTCGGTTCTTAATGCTGGAGAAGAAAATATAATAAAAAATGAAAAGGGGTTCTCAAACGGCACTTGTGGAAGGAACTGGTACATTTCGGTGTGTTAATACCACAGCAGACACATTTCGGCTGGCATGGATGGGGCTATATGTTAGGATAAGCAAATATCCACAGAATTCGACTCTTAGCTGTTAAAGAATGGAAAGGATTTTCGTAAATTCCTTAATGGTCATATTAAAGCAATCAGAAAAGGATTAGATGAGGGATGTGCCAGGGTTCAGCAGGCTTTATTCAAATTATTCGAAAAAGGTTTCACCACTATACATATATGTATGTGCGCGCTCGGGCACACATGTAAACACATTCCGAAATATATATCCTCCGGGAGGGACTGGATTGTTGCCTCCTGGCAAGGTTCTGTTGTTTCTAAACCCCATCCTCCCTCCTCCCACCCCCAACAAAGGAACTTCATTCCATCCTTCTCGAAATACTTTCGTAGGTGAAAAAGGTCCTTAAGCACGTTTCACGTCAAAGAGTGAAAATTATGTTTCTTCTTCTTGTAGTAAACCGTTACAACCTGTACCGTTCCAGTTCCATCTTAACCCTGCACCCTTTAGGCCTCCTCGTCGTCAGCCCTTTCCTTAATCCATCCATCAATTGCTCTTGACATGATTTAAAATAATTCAAATAGGCTTTCACCGTGTGTATAGTGGTGGGGGTAGAGGGGGTTTGACTGTCTGTATATGCAAGATCATCTTGATGGATAACATAGTCGGAGATACATCTCCCATGGTATCCTTTAAACATGAACACTGTAGAGGAGTATTTCCATCCATCCATCCTCACCCTCTCGAAGCCCACTTTTATCGGGGATATCCTGTTTGATGCTGATGATAGGTAGATTAAAATTTTATAGATACTGAGAGAAGCCCCGGAAAAAATACACACACACACATACATACATATACACCACCAAAAAGGAATTTTCTTTTTATTGAGTTGTTATATTTGAATGTTCGTGCTTAGTCGTAAATGAAATTCATTTGACATTTGAATTAAGGTGATGAGGGTTGATCTCTCGCTCGTATTGGAAAGGGTTCTGATAATATTAGCCATAAGGTTTTTGGAAGCTAATAAAATAAAATAAAGGAATTTTTATGTTTTTATCAAAAAGGGGACAAAGGTTGATTTGATGAATTTTCTCTTTAGATTTTATGATGGCAGTTTTCATAACTGGAACAACAACAACAAGAAGACAAGGATATGCTGATTTTTATAAGAAAATATTGGATTGATTGGTAATTTATACAAAATATGCGGAAAGGGTCAACATAAGGTCTTCGATGGCTTGTATCGAAATGTGCTTTTAATAATACCAACAACATATGTGATAATATATGTCGTACACACCCGGATGGGATCTTATATATTTTTTAAACATTTGAAATTTTTAACAAGTCATCAGTGCCATGTTTTACGGTTAAAGCCGATACGACTTATACACACATACTAACTTTGATCGGAATTTTAAATTAGGTAAACATAAATCTTTTTAATTTAAAGGATTCTTTAAGTTATTTTTTCATTACAAAAATCAAGATGGCACGGCACGTCCAAGATGGCGGACGAATTTTGTAATTGGGTTCCGATTCCATTGAAAATCGGCATCGTGTGGTTTTAAGGTCCACAAATCTGCCGTGCAAAGGACAAATGACCTTGTATATGCATTATAGGTCCAAATGGCCTTGTATGCTTTTTTTGATATGAAATATTCATATTTATCCTTAAAAAAAAGTTATCAAAGTAAATGCTCACTTTATTTGCTTCGGTTTCATGTATTTTGAAAACATTGATCGCGTTTTTCTCGAATCGAGGTTTTTGCATATCGGTCATTTCCCCTTTGCACGGCAGAAATTAAAAGCAAAAAGTTAGAAGTGGCCGCTCACCAAGTAAACATTCTACGTAAAAGATGAAATTGCACATGATCCGTGCTGTTGAGACGTCAATAACAACTTGTATGTATGTAGTACAGTAAATATTGAACAACAATATGTCTCAAATTCACAGGTATTTAACAAAAAAAAAGGCTCCGTTATTTAAAAAAATGTCTTCGCTGTTGACGGTCGTACGGTTAATTTATTTTATTTTAAAATTAGTAAAAAGAATATAAACTTTTATTAAATAGTAGTTTAGAGTCGAAAAATAATGAAATAAAAAACTTGCAGTACAAAAATTTGTCTTTTTTGCGGCAAAAAAACTTGTCTTTTTTGCGGTGGAGTTTTTTGTATTTAAAATTAAAAACTCCAATTTTAACTTATAGTGCATGATAGTCCAACTCTTAACGAAGAAAAAGAGCTTCGAAAAAATGTCGTACGAGGTCGAGGAGCTGTAGACGAAGGATTTTACGAAAACGCTTTTTTTACATAAATCGAAATTTCACCCATATTTTGCAAAATTTCGAGCCAAAAAATTAATGAGTTTTCAGATTGCCAAAAGCAACATTTTTACCAAATAAAAAGTTTCTAGGTCGCATCAATAAAAAGAAAAAAATAAATGAAAAAGAAGCGATTTTTAGCGGTTTTTAGCATTTTTCTCCATGTATAAGACACTAACCAATATTTTGTACCACATCAATTGAAAGATAATTTTAATACCTATAACTTTCTAATTTAACTTTTTCGGGTCCGAGCTCAACTTTTTGTTTTATTGGCGAAAAACCGGTTTTTTGACTTTTGCGAAATTTTTAGGTTAAGTTCGCCAATGCAGTTCCGTAAAAAAAACGCTATCATTCTTCAAATTAAGTGTTCTACACGCCCATATTTTTTTTCCTGCCTTCAATTGTCTGGAAATTAACATGGTGATTCCGTAGATTGATTGGACTATAACGAGAGTGAGTTGTTTGGAGAATACAATAGTGCTAGAAAGGCATTCCTTGCGAGGGAGCAACAGCTTAAAGAAAGAAGTGCCTATATGAGACTCGATCCAGTGGCGGTTCGTAATGTTCAGGATAAGGGAAGCAATGCGCAAGGCGAACGATAAAAGTTAAAGTATCGAAGGCCTTAACTAAAAAAACTGAAAAATAACATATAGTGGAATCAGATAAGCAAAACATAACAAATTGTTACCAGTTTCTAGTTATATCGAATGTTATACGAATCGAAAATCGTGGTTTTGCAGTTTTTCGAAATAATTTTGCCGCTAGAGGGCATTTTGCGCCTTTTTCAGATTCTGTTGATAATTAAAGCGTCTAAAAAAAGCTGTTGAAAGACTGCAACTACTACTTTGAGCTCATTTAAATTTTCATGCAAATGCATAATTTTGGCTCAAAATCTAAAAAAGATAGTAATAATAAAACCCTACATACGCCCCTATTTTCTTTTGTAAGCTTCGCTCATCATCATTACAATCTTCCTGCAAAAAAAGACTTCAGGCAACCCGAGCTCACAAATGCAATTCATAAAAATATTCTCTATCCCTTTAAATCAACTTTAAAGAGAATCATAAAAAATATAATGGAAGCTACAAAGTATCAGCTTATTTTCAATAAACGCCTCCTGCCACCCCAATAGAATAACCAATATATAAAGAGAAACTCCACTTATCTTCGATCTCTTTTTGACGTGATAACGTCTATTAAATCGGTTTAAGATAGGACGCGCGTGTGAAAATGTCCCGCACAATGTCCCGCACACAAAAAAAATCATATCTCCGCCCCCATACATGTTAGGGGGGTGGTTAATGGCTCAAAATTTTCGTTAATTTATCCTCTACACGGGAAAAATACATTCATTCACCTTATTGACGTGACAACGTCTATTAAATCGGTTTAAGATAGGACGCGCGTGTGAAAATGTCCCGCACACAAAAAAAAATTTTGCTTCGAAATATATAATTTATTAATTGAGAAAATAATACAAAACGTAATAACAGACGTTGTCACGTTCAAATTAATAGACGTTGTCACGTTAAACGGACGTGATACTTCACATCCAAGACCATTAATTTTTTTTCTTCAGTCAATATGCAATAAACGAAAATTCATATTTTAAGAGTTTCCAACAAATTTCGAAGCAAATTTGCAAGAGTAAATTTAGTTCTTAATTGAAACGAGAACATAACCAGAAAACGAAACCAAGAAAACAAAGAGAACATGGAAATTTTCTCTATCTTCGACTTGCTATATCCCACTGTTCGGTTCCGAAGAAGCTGCGTTTAGCTCAGCTTCTGAGGGTACTGTATCAATGCAAACCTTTGCGTGAGTGTGGGTTCAATCAAATGAATGTGTTGGAGTTTTCACGTTGATTTTCTGTGGCAAAGAAGCTGGAAATATTACAGTTTCCCCATGTTGTATAAGGCCTCGGGCACGATAAGAGCGGCGAGAGGCACTTTAGTGTTTGCCACTCTGCCGCTCACCATTCGCCGCTCGTATCGTGGCCAAGGCTTTACTCTTTGTATACAGTAGTGTAATAAATTAGAATTGTACATTTTGTATACAAAAATCTGTACATTGTATCCTTAGTGTTTCCAGAGGAGGAAATATATTGAGATTTTTCTTCTGATAAATCTAGATATATTTCAATTCATTTTTATGAAGTTGCCTATTTGGTCAAGGGAAGCAGTGCTTCCTTTGCTTCCAAAGAGGAACCGCCACTGACTCGATCCTGAGCGGGATAGGCAGCTCGAAAATGCATTTAATCAAGTGCACGCGTTCCACATATTGGAAGAATTTTAGCCTATTGAGTGAGAAGAAGAAGAAGAAGTACCACACTTGTCCATGGAAGAAAACCAGTTTCAATTGGCTCAACGAGCTATGAATGCTGGTCAAAGAGAAAAATTTACGATGATAACCAAATCAATTTATACTCAGATATCTGGTGGTGACGAAATATTGAGAATATTCTTTACTTTTGGAGCCGGTGTAGGAAAAACGTTGCTATTGAACTTACTGCGAAAACAAATCAATAGATGCTATGTAAAGGACGCAGTAAAAGTATGTTTATTAACGAGAGTAGCAGCACGGCTTATCAGCGGCTGAACAATTCATAGCATGTTCAAGTTGCCTGCTCAGTACGATGGTCATATGACAGGAACTCTCTACTAACAGGAAATTCCTGGCGGCCAATAAGCCAAAAATGAAGGCAGGTGGAGTTTCTGATTATCAACGAAATTTCTATGGTGTCATACCAGATGCTCTGCATGATTGATTTCCGTCTTAGACAACACAAAAACAGCGACGACGAGTTCTTTGGAGGAATCATTGTATTATTGTTTGGAGATCTCTTGCAACTACCTCCAACTAAACGCTCTGGTACACCTATATTTAAACAGCCCGAGCACCTTCAGCCAGCCACGCATCTGGCTTTTATTCGCGTTTTGTGGGCTGCTTGAGAACATACGTCAACAAGGAGACAATGCCTTCATTGATGTGCGAAATGTGCTGCTAATTGGCGAACTCACATCTGAGCATTTTAGTGTACTTATGGGAAGCGTTCTTCCAGATGCAGTTGGTGATTTCGTTATCGATAAGGCGTTAAGAGTAAACCCAACCAACCAACAGGTTAACAATCACAACAATGCGGTTCATAATTCATTCCGAAACAAAACTGCCCGTATATACAAAATCAAAGCCCAGGACCAGCTGGTAGATGCCTCACAAAATATAGACAAAGTTATTATAATCGATATCATACCAGCAGATATTAACGAGGCAGATGGTTTACCACAAGAACTTGAATTATTCGTATGAGCCAAAGCTATGTTATGGGCTAACGTTGACGTCTCGATAGGGTTGATGAACGGCACTATCGGTTACATCACAGAGATTGTATTGCCTCAGTTTCGTCGAACGTAAATGAATGAAAAAGACGTACTATCTGTTCAAAATGATTTTGAAAGGGACGACGTACACCTTATCCATCGTCACCACTGTATAATTAAATAAGAACGACTTTCTAGAAAAATGTGTTTCCAAGCTCACCAAAAATATATTTCAAATGCGCCCCATATTTATATTCTTCTTAGCTTGCTTTGTTTGCTTGGGTCAATTTGCATGGACAGGATTTGCATGGTTGTTCAGGGATGATCTACAAAAGCGGGAAAGTCTTTCCCCCGTAACGTTTTAGCCGCTAGGGCGTTTTGAATTTTTTTTTTGGTAGAGGTTTACATATCACCCTGTATTTTTGGAACCCTATGAGATATTTTCATGAATAAGGCAGAATACTTCCATTTATCTAAAACTGTAAAAGTCAAGGTTTCAACCCACCAACTTCCAGGGTTATGAGTCGTCAAAGTGAAAAATTTGTTTTTTTTCTCTAAAATATCAAGGCCTGCAAAAGACTTTCGGGTAAGACATGGGGTTTTCCACCACAAATGATCAACTGGGTGTAACATACGATCATTAAACCTGCAGTCACTTATGCCACTATAGTCTGGTGGCCAAAGATTAAACAGGTTACACTGATCCTCAAGTGCAGAAAACTTCAACGCCTTGCTAGAATCATCATTACCGGAGCTATGCGAACTTGCCTACAGCTGCGATGGAGGTTGGTCAACTGCGATTCCAAAAGAAATTCAGAGCGCTTATCTCGGATCGCTCTGACTGAGATAAACTTCCTGGGGATCCATAAAAACTCCACTGGTTAATCGAGGGGTCAAAGATGAAACAAGGTACAAAGGGTTGGTTTCACAGGGTCCAGCTACAAAGTCTCGAATGCCATGGGTAAGTGGCCGTCTGTTTTCAAGACTAAAATAAATGTCATTGAGACCTGCGCTAGGCTCAACCCTGAGAAAGGCTTGAAAGTCGCTAACATCAAAATCTATTCTGACAGCCAAGCTGCCATCAAGGTACTCTCAACATGGAAGTTTTCCTCCAAAATAGTTGTAGACTGTTCTCTCCAAAGCCTGACCAGAAAAGATAAGGTCTAGCTCTGCTGGGTCCCCGGATACTGGGGTGTCGAGGGCAATGAGCCTGTAGACAGCTTCTCGTACAAGGGGTCTGAGAGATTGGCCATTCACATTCTGTGGCATCTCATGGTCCACCGCCAAGTCCCTAAGAGAAGTGTGGATTAAGGTATTAAACCTGATATACCTCAAAAAAACGTAACGTCCAAAGTGGCAACCCTGCACTATAGTGTGGAGCGGGCCTTATGAAGGCAAAGTCCAAGCATTGCCTAGAGACTGTGGCACGTGGTTATTTTGAATCTTGTAAGAGTTGCATTTGAGCCTAAGACAAAATTAGATGGGGTGCTTCCATTGTCGTTTATTGGTTATATAATAATAGTATATTGACTACTTTACGGAGGATGTATTCGATAGTACGCTTCTATTCGATATAGGATTTGTTCTACTCGTAATATGGGCTTCACAATGACCCACAGTTATTAACATAAGTCCTGCTGCAATAAAATATATCTTTGAACCACATATTCTATCAATCTAGAATCGGAATGGGTTAAAAATTATGATTATTTATGTGGAATGAATTAAAATAATGGTTATTTATAATATGTACCTGTAATAGAGATGGATTTAAATTGTATAAAAATTTCAATTATTTCAAAATATTGCCGATTTCTTTTTATGCATATTTTGCTAATTAAAATATATATTCATGTATTGAATGATAAATTTCCTTTTAAACATGTAAATAAATGAAATGAATTTATCTAGCGATATTAAAAAAACTTGCAATACGAACAAAGTTATCAATTCAAAAACATATTTTAGAGGAAAAAAACAGTCTATAGTTACACAATTATAAAATATGTATATATGTATATGAAGAAAATAATTTTGAAACGAAATTAATTTGTAAAAAAAAATAATTCAATTGTAAATACCGAGAATATACATACATATAAGAACACGAACATATTATATATAGAACAAAGTAACTAGCAATAAATATATTAACAACATTTAATTAATTAATTCTGTAACAACGAATTTTCTATTTGTATGTGTGGCATTTTAAAAATGCGTTTATTTTTGTTTTTCGTTGTTTATGGTTTGTTTGGAGGATGGGGCATGCAACTCACTCTTTAATCGCACTTACTCGCTTAAAAAAAGAATCTTTAAGTAAAGAAATAAAAAAAAACTTATAATATTAATATTAAGTAAACAAATATTATTAATAGTTTTGTTTGTTTGGTATTTTAAGAATCGGTTCTTAGACGAAGTTGTACTTTCAGTTTTTCACCGACTTTCAGAAACGGAAGGCACAAGTAGCGATAGATAAAAAATATATGCGATAATGTTAGACCTAAATATCACCTTCAAAATAGTGATATTAACGAAATTGCCAGAGAAAAATACAAGCTGGACTAGTAGAATACAAAAAGAACTAAATAAGGTTAAAATTAGACGATCTGCTATCACCCGTGATAAGAAAACTTTGACTAAAGGTCGGTTTACACGCAACGACTTGTTTGTGCCAACTGACTTGCGCAAGTCTATTTGCACAAGTGAATCGTTGCGTGTGAACGCAACCTTTTGGCTTGTGCTGCTCATAGAAAATTAGCTTGAGGTTGTGTTTTGGCAGGACTTTGAACAAGTAAATCGTTGCGTATGAACCGATTCATTTTCACTCAGTTTATTTGGACCTATTGACTTGCTCCAGTAAGTTTGCACAAGCAAATCGTTGCGTGTAAACCGACGTTAAAAGAAGTATCTATACCATTCTGCTACAGGACGGCTGTGACCTAGTCACTGACTTATGCAAAATATTCAGGGCTTCTTTCGCACATGGTTACATCCCATCTGTCTGGAGGAACGCCAACATAAAATTTATACCTAAGCCAGGGCGTTCGGATTACACCGCGGCTAAATCTTTCAGGCGGATAAGTCTCTGATCTTTTGCCTTGAAGACAATGCAGAAAATTATCGACCGGGCGATAAGGGAAACGGGCATGTCCACTGAGACAGAACTGCAAAATCTGGTACTCAGGTTGCAATGCGCAGCTCTAAATAGAGGAGTTGCGCTGACGGTCATTCTCCATATCGAGCGAGCCTTCGACAATACATCCTTTGATACTATAGCTATACTCTAAGTAGACGTAGTCTAAGTAGCACTTTCTGCAACTCGATTGACTCTATGCCTAGAGAACTCGCAAACTAATGGTTTCTCCTGTTGAGTGTCTCTGGAGGGCACTATAGCAAGAGGTTGTCCACAGCGAGGAGTTTTATCTCCACTTCTCTAGTGCCTTATTGTAGAAGAACTCCTAGAGCTGCTCAAAGGCCGAAAGTTTTTCGCCCAAGGTTACGCTGACGAAGTCGTTGTAGTTGTTACAGACTAAAAGTCAATCCCGACAAAACGAAACTGGTTCCTTTCACCAGTAAACGATCACTACCGAGACTTTTTGGAACCTACACTAGCAGGCAGAACTATAGGCTTTCACAACAAGCCAAATATTTAGGAGTGACGGTAGATGCCAAGCTCAACTGGAACCAGCACATGGACACTCTGATGAGTAGAACGCACAGATCCCTGTGGGCTTGCGGCAGAGCTTGTGGTTCCACATGGGGTTTGCAACCGAAAACCATTTATTGGATATACACCACCATGGCCCATGGTAACTTATGTAGTTTTAGTTTGGTGGCACACAACGACCTTTAAGGGTTTCGTAACAAATTTGTGCAAAAGAATTGCCTGCCTCTCCATCACTGGGGCCATTCAAACTTCACGGGCGGCAGCGCTGGAGACTCTCCTCAATCTGGTACCCCTCCATCTTAATGTAGAGAAGTCCGCCATAAACGCTGCTGAAAGCGTATGGTTCTCTGGGCGCTGGTGTTGGGCGAGGACACTCTATAATGATCAACATCATAGAAGAGATTCCGGAAGCGGGGATGGTATCGGACTGCATGCCGTTTAGAATCTCAAAATTTGAGCAACCTCAATTTGGGGGCCTCGGTAGTCTAGGGGTAAGGCGCCTGACTGCTATCTCAGAGGTCCCGGGTTCGAATCCCGGCCAGCCCCGCGGTCCTTCGCCTTTTCCACTTTCCCACCTACATAGCTTTCCTTCTTTCTTCTTCCCTCTTTACATTCCTGATTCCTCGTGTCATAGCCTTCCTTAGCCCTTCCCCGCTCCACCAAAGCGCATGTCATCGGTTGGTTGATGAGACTCAACTCGTTTCAGGAGGCATAACACTCCAGCGAGTTGTTTCTCGATGCCCCGATATCAGAGTCGCGATAGTAATGGTTGGGAGTAGGTGGACTGAAAAACATCGCGGGAAGGTTGTGGCGGTTCCTTCCTCCCCGACTAGAGCTGCTGTTCGACATTGCACTCTATACGAAGAAAAATAGATTGTCAACAGTATAAAGGGCCTTTCCTGAGACTCTAGTCTTTCACATAAAAAAAAAAAAACCTTCTGTGCACATACAGGATAGGCTAACCTGGACTTTTCCTAAAGTATTGGCGGGCGGACTAGTATGGTATACGGATGGCTCCAAAACAGTAAAAGTCCCAGATTCAGTAGGGCGATAAGCCTAGACTCCCTAGCAACAATCTTTCAAGCAGAGATGTACGCTATACTGGCGTACACTCATAAAAACATAAGGGCCTACCAGAACAAACGGATCTTTATCTTCTCTGATAGCCAAGTGGCAATTAGGGCCATAAGGTCAAGTAGGACCAAGTCGAAACTAGTTGGGATGTGGGTTCGACCCTTTCGGTCCACACGATCAACTTCCCAGTATGATGGATGTTGAATATTATGATTGGATATTTTAATAATAAATGAACAATAGGCAATATAGAATATATGCATAATACTGAGAATTTGTCACAATTGTTTATCAATATTTTCGCTAAAATGTCAAACTTAATGTGCGCACTTACAAGATTAGGATGACGAAAATGTATATACATAAAATTGATGTATGAATGTTTTTCGGCACCTCAATGAAGTCGATATAGTTTTTAGTTCGCGCGGTATCGTGCAGGTACAAAAATCACTTAAGTCAGTTAAACCAGAAACCCGCTGGACCGAATATTATAAAAATATTTTCAGATTATATTGTCGCTAAGACGCTTCGAACGGCACCTCAAGTAAGTCAACATCTTTTGTGGTTCGGGCCATATCGTGCAGGTACAAAAATCACTTACGCCGCTTAAACAAAAAAACGGCTCGACCGAATTTTATGAAAATCTTTTCAGATCATATTTTGGTTAATACTCTTCGAACGGCACGTCAACTAAGCCGATATCTTTTATAGTTCGCGCGATATCGTGCAGGTACAAAAATCACTTAAGTCATTTAAACCAAAAAACCGCTGGACCGAATATTATAAAAATCTTTTCAGATAATATTGTCGCTAATACGCTTCAAACGGCACCTCAAGTAAGTCAATATCTTTCGTGGTTCGGGCGATATCGTGCAGGTACAAAAATCACTTACGTCGCTCAAACAAAAAAACGGCTGGACCGATTTTCATGAAAATCTTTTCAGATCATATTTCGGTTAATACGCTTCGAACAACACCTCAACGAAGCCGATATCAGTTTTGGTTCGCGCGATATCGTGCAGGAAAAAATGACCACATCCGTACGCACATACACACACACACACACACACATACTTCCTCCCAATTTTTTGCTTAAAATGCTCCTGGGACCTTGAAAGATGAAAATACGTTGAAATTTTCAATTTCGATTTTCGGACCGATTACAATAACTTCCTATACTGGGAAGTTAATTAGTTCGGAACTACCAACGTGGTGAGCTGGGCGTTCTCAATCAAGTTACCCTTGTCTGGGTCCCGGGTCACAGGGGCTTCAAAGGCAAAGAAAAATCAGATACCTTGGCTAAACAGGGCTCTGACATTGCATTCATCTGCCCATAACCGGCTATCGGGCCACCTTTCAGCAAAGGGCCCTGGCCGATCGGGCTTTGATGAAACATACTGAACGCGGTTTCTTCCTGTGCCGTCTCCTAAGACGGCCAAGGAATTCAAAGTGTGTCGGAGCAGAGGTTTATTTAGAGACAACTAATAGTTCACTGTCCTGGCAACTCCCGGTATACGCTAGCGTCTCTCAAGCTGAAGTGCTGGCGCTCCTGAAGGCCTGCCAGAAAATGAAATAGATAGATAGGCTTGGTAGAAAGCACAACGTGACTCTCGTCTGGGTTCCCGGACATAGGAACAGAGAGGGGAACAAGAAAGAGGAGTTCATAGCCAAGCAGGGAGCCTCTCTCCGGAGCTCGGAAACCGAGACGGTTAGCAGCCGAATTGGTGGAGATAAAATTGCTATTATTGACAACCACCTGCTGCTAGTCAACCAAAAGTGGAGAGCACTGGAGACCTGCACTATGGCCGTGTGACGTACCCAGAGGCGGCGCTTTCATAGGTGCAAATGGTACACTTGCAACGGGCGCAATTTTAGAAATTAAGATTTTAAAAAATATTTTAAAAAATTACTCATCTATCCTTTCTTGGCCGGTACGGTCATAGTTCTTGGACTATTATGGATCCCTAATATGGCGAAAAACACCTAGATATCCTCTGTTCCGAAGTTGTTAAAAGCGCCTTCAGGAAGGGTGATAAGGTGGACATTTTTTTCCAAGCAAGATTCTACAGTAGAAACTATTATATGCAGTGCAGTGATCACCTATTATCCCTTGAAATATGAAGGCTTGGAGTACGACATAGGGATCTCTATTATGGAGATTCGAGTATATAGTACTATAGATTTTCTGAGTCCAGGATTGTACTGGAAATAGGTAGGGAAGTTCACTTAACACCGAAAAACATCCTGCAGCATTAAACAGTATTGGCGGGAGAGTTTTGTAAAGTTAAAGTGCAAGCAAACTCAACACAAAGGCAAAATCGCGAAGCAAAACCTGATTGGACAGAGGCAGGGGCGGCGCTTTCATAGGTGCAATTGATGAATTTGCACCGGGCGCAATTACAGAAAAAAGTGAAAGTGTTTTGGTGCCTTTATTTTCATATATTAAAGGAACTCCACAGAGTGTTTCTGTTTTTTTCTATTGCATTTCACCGCGATCAAAAAATAGCTGAACAGCTGAATATGAAATACTGCACCGGGCGCTAAAAAAGCCAAACTCCGGCCCTGGACGTACTAGAAAGATTTGAAATTGACATAACAGAAGTTATAACCTTCCTTTGTTAAGCAAAATTATTAGCAGCTTTGGAAGCTCGTAGTGCTAAAGAAGTTGAATCTCTAATGTTCAAGTCATGGTGCAATATCTAGTAGTAAGCTGGATTTGAAGAATAGAAGAAAAAGTTCGGAATGTGACGACCTACTGTTTGGAATCTGAAATGGAAACGAATGGCGAGAGCAATTTATTCTGTAAATAAATTATGCTCGTAGTTGAAACCATATAAGAAAGACGAAGTATTACTGAAAGATTATTTGATGATAAGTTTGTTCAAACAAACAAAATAAAGAACGATGACATTTCTGTACAAACAAACTATTTCGGCCTTGATAATGGTACATTCCGAATAAGGAAGAATTTTGCGATTCACTGTACAGTAAACGCGTTCTATTCCAGTCGTGACAATGTAGTGCCAAAAATTTCAAACGATTTTGCATCATTTCATTATAAATACCAAACACCCAAACTATTAATAATATTAGTTAAAAAATTTTGTACAAAAAATAATAATTTTTATACAAAATTTCACAATCAAATAATATAAAAATCTTAATAATAATAAAATAATTAAATAATAATAATAAAATAATATTTAACAAAGCCATGCACTGACATCTATCGGGGGTATGATCTTCATGTTCTTTTGGATCAGTGACATCTGTGTATATATCATCGCCGCCCTCCTCGCTATCCTTATCATGACCACCATTATTAGATCCAATACTACCATGACCCTTGTCAGGATCATCATCATCATCATCAATGGTAGTATCTGTATCTTCTTCACCTGATCCTAATTCGTATTCAGTAACACGCGTTGAATCCTTTCGAGTTGTTGACTCTTTATTATTTTGATTGCAATTATTGCCGGTACAGGGTGCTCCTCCTGTTTCTGATTGTGATGGATGATGTATATTACTATTGTGATGATGTGTGGCTGAATCTTCATCATCTGGTCCAAAACCAGATCCAGAATAATCTGGCTCTTTTTCTAGATCATCATGTATCTGTAATTATAAAAAAAATAATAATAATTAGAGTTTTATACAAATTGAAATGAAATTGTGGAAAAGGGTTTGTTCAGTTGGAGATAATTGAATACGTGCAGAATATGCTGAAAAATAATCCTACTCATTAGGGGACTAGGTCAGACTACCTTTAAGTTTAAGCTATTTCGTAAGATCACCAGTAGACGATTGATGAAAATTCTGTGTTAGCACTGGCGTAGCTAGGGAGTTTTCTTAAGGTGTGGTAGGGAGTTTTCTTCTGTGTGAGGTATTGGGTCCAAAGGTGCTGCGGCCATTCATTTGGCCTATTGTACTACACCTATATACCTCGTTCATCAGTCTGCCTAGCGGCTTGTCGTTTAGACTTGAATGTTTGAGAAGGGACTCCTCGAACAAAGAAACCCTGGTTCTACGGGACCTTATCGCCCTAATTGCCGCTTGGCTATCACAGCAGATAAAGATCCGTTTGTTATGGTAGGCCCTTCTTAAGTTCTCATGAGTGCATGCCAGTATAGCGTATCCTTCTGCTTGACAGATAGTTGCTAGGGTGCCTTAGCTTATCGCCCTGCTGAATCTGGGACTTTATACCTGATCAGTCAGCGTAGGGTTAACGAAACGTTGTCGCTTTGGACGGCTTGGCTTCACTGTCGTGGGCCTAACCGAAGGCTGGATAGACATCGACCTGGTGGTTTCGTTCAATTTGACGACTTGGTAATCGTTTGATTACTTGATATGGATCCTCATATGAAGGTTCAATAGGGCTTCGAACACGGTTGACTCACGTGAAATCGTAGTCGGCATCCTTCAGGGCTGCTGTCACGTAGACATGCTTTTGAACGGATTGTCGAATATGTGTTTCCTTTATGTTCTCCATATGACAAAGAAGGCGACAGAGCAATTCTGATTCTTCACTTTTGACCAAAGTGAACCCCAAGACACTATCGAGACCACTCATTGCAGTCTTTACGGTCAGTCACGGCGCGCCTTGCAGCACGAAAACGAGGATAAGATAGGCTGCGTTTGGAATTGCACCTAATGGGTTTTGTTCAGTATTTCCGAAATTATTGTTGCCAGTCTTTATGCGTTTCTAGACGTTGAAAGATTAATGAGCCAATGAGTCGATCAAAGTCAAAATATACAATATAACCTAGTCAACTTCCCAGTATAGGAAGTTATAGTAATCGGTCCGAAAATCGAAATCGAAATTTTCGACGTATTTTCATCTTTCAAGGTCCCAGGAGCATTTTAAGCAAAAAATTGGGAGGAAGTATGTGTATGTGTGTGTGTATGTGCGTACTCATTTTTTCCTGCACGATATCGCGCGAGCCAAAAAAGATATGGACTTCGTTGAGGTGTCGTTCAAAGCGTATTAACCGAAATATGATCTGAAAATATTTTCATAAAATTCGGTCGAGGCGTTTTTTTGCTTAAGCGGCGTAAGTGATTTTTGTACCTGGGCGAAAGATATTGACTTACTTGAGGTGCCGTTCGAAGCGTATTAGCGACAATATAATCTGAAAAGATTTTTATAATATTCGGTCGAGCGGTTTTTTGGTTTAAATGACATAGGTGATATTTGTACCTGCACGATATGGCGCGAACCATAAAAGACATCGACTTAGTTGACGTGCCGTTCGAAAAGTATTAACCAAAATATGATCTGAAAAGATTTTCAAAAAATTCGACGACGAAATACACAACGTTTATGATTTCTGTACGTGCACGATATCGCGCGAACTAAAAACTATATCGACTTCATTGAGGTGCCGAAAACAGAATATTAACGAAAAAATTATCTGAAAAAAAATTCATAATATTCGGTCGGGCGTTTTTTGTTTAAATAGAAAAACTTCGGCTAATTGTCAGAAAGACCTTTAATTGACAAGTTTTGCTAATATCTAATAAACTCGATGGAATGAGACCCGATCTTTTTTGAGTTCTGCACAGCGGAACAAAACATCGCTCGTCAAAATCCGCCAACCTTTCAAAATCGTGCAAAAATTTCGTTACCCTTTACAAACAGCGCGAATTTTTCAAACCTTGGATTAGCACTTTTTGACGGGGAATTGTTTTCTACGCGTGATACAGTTTCAGAAAATTGCGGTTCATCCCGGGATTTCCAGTAGTTACAGCAAAATTTGTTCTTTTTGGTCAAGTCTGACAAGTACTAAACAGTTACAGTTTTGCTAATATCTCCGGAAAGCTTTGGAATTTCCAAATGAAGTCATTCGCTTCCCAGTTTGTCAATGGCGCTTCAGCCCGCTCAATACGAATTTGAACATCCGCTTTAGTGCAGCGAACGAAATACGGAGGAAATGTTTGTTTGCTAACGTTCAGGAAAAACAAATTCTCTAGAAAAATCTTGTGGATTTACTACTATTATAGTTATTTGAACTAGCTTCTCTCGGGATTGCTTTGTCATCAGTTCTGATACTAGCGAATTTTCTCAACTAGTTTTTTCTTTAAATTTAGATTAAAGGAAAAGAGCGCGGCTCCGAGACTCCAAAAACCTTTAGGGTTCGATTTTCTTAACGGTGTTATTTTGGAAACCCCCTCCGGGTTTTGAATGGACTATTGAGAGAAAAAACTTTCTGTTTACTAACGAAAACTCTACCTCTGTTCATGGAAACACAGTAATGCACGTAGGTAATTCCCTGTCGTAGGCGTGGGGTAACTTTTTACATTTACATTTACACTTACACTTAAACAAACACATATGTAAAATCCGACGTGTTTCGTGGAGTTTTCTTGGATTTAACGAAACTTTACCCAACCCGCAATTCTATGAGCGCTTACTCTGAGTTAACCCAGGCTAAACTCTGCATGGAAATTCAGTAATTGATCACGTTTGGATACACTAACATAAATATACTTGGACGATTTTGTGTTATTACTTAGTAGGTACTTAGTAGGCAGATATCAACTAAAGAATTTAAATATGTATTTATTTTGTGGAGTGTAAGGCCCCTCCATTTCAAGCTGGTTTCACAATAATCACGAGCCTAATTAGTTTGTAATCAAAATGAAATCTTTGTCCACACACTAGCACAACTGATTTTGGATCAATCTGTGTTAGTTTTTAGTAATGAGGTTTTGGCAAAATGTCAAGCAGTTCAGATGAAGTGCAACAACGCAACTGTAATCGCTTCCGACTGGCATGAACAGTCGCAACCGAGCAGTTAAAACTAGTTTCAAATGGGTTTCCTTCAGAGCGGGCGGTTGGATTTTTTGCGCCCGGTGCACCATGCCATATTGCGACCCATAAGTTGTACATTTATGAAGTGCAATGGAAAAAAACACAAACACTCGCAGAATGGGAGAAATAATATTCAGAGTTTGCGCAAAATTTAAGATTGCACCATATTAATGCTTATAGCATAAAAAAAGATTACATAGGAAGGGTTTTTTGGGTCTACATTGCACCAACCAAAATCCTTTTTTGAATAAAATCTCTTTTATGAAAATTTCGAAGCTTCTTACGCGAGGAGAATTAAAGTTTTCCCGGTTTTTCTTGCATGAGAAAGTTAAGGGACAGAAATTGTGTAAAGTTTAAATTTGTTAAATCTTAATTTCTGAAATTGCGCCCGGTGCAAGTGCTCCATTCGCACCTATGAAAGCGCCTCCCATGGTATCCTTTTTGTCGACACGTGTATGGATTCTCAATGCTGTAGACCGATCATGAAACAGTTGCGTGCGCAACAGGAATTGCAAAACCGCCAACTCGTCTTCGCAGGGCCTAAATCTATTTGTATTAATACTTTGCAATATTGTTAGGATTTCTCTCTTAAGTTCCGGTTCTTATAACAGGTGATTCTTCTGACCAAATCCCGCGAATCCCGCATTACTGATCCCGCAAAAAGGTGCATTCGCGGGATTGGATTCCCTAATAGGAACTGAGTTGTATTCAGCGCCGGCCCTAGCCTTTGTTGAAGCTGGAGCGGGATTGTCTTTTGGCGCCCTTTGATCGACCCTTTCACTTCACAAAAATTGTATTTCCAGTTGTCCTCGACAAAACTTTTCTTGAGCACTGCCTGCTATTTCTTTACGAGATTATATCTCCCCTTTTGCAAGCCTTTATGGGCTGCGGCCCCGAGGATTTCGATGGTAGTTTTAGGATTACAGCCCCGCCTGTAGCGGTAATAGAGGAAGCATGCCTTCTCAGAGTTGCTTCGCCGACGATTCACTAACAGCACCACCTTCTTGGGAGGCTATTTGCTCGTTTGTATTGCATGGCTGGGCATTAGGGCTTGCCCCAGCCAGTAAGGTTGAGATGGTGGAGAGAGTCACCTTCTCGTTAAAAGAGGTTCTCCACTCCTACACCCTTAGGGTCTTCTTTTGGACCCCTATCTTTTTCAACATAATGCCAGTGGGGTCTTCTTTTACCGCCGGAAGTACCCGATTACAAAAAGGCAGCGCGGCAGGTTGTTCCCATCTACAGCAACAAGGCTTGCTCCTTCCAGGGCTTAAGGCGGCCCATCCTAGGGAGCGCACCTGGGCTGTTCTGAGCCATGAGCTAATTAGGTTATCGCCTCCAGAGGACTTCTTTGCACGGCAACTAGTTGTTTCATGGTCAGGAGAGTCTCCGGATTGTTAGTCACAAGCACGCCCATTCTGACACTCTGCTATTGGACAGAAGGTCTCGGCTTTGGAGTAGTTCTAGACTTCATAATGGGTGTATCCAACTTTTCTGAAGGCTTTTCAAACCGTATGGCCAAAGCCTTCGCCCTTTTCGATTATCTAACCCTCTTCTTATTGAGAAAATCGGTATCGTATCCCTTTCTTCCTCGGGAGCCACACAGACGCTTCCACCCTCTACACGGGAGTGGCCAGCTTCCAGATATCGGGTAAAACGTTATCGGGCTGCGCCACCCCGTCTTCTGAAAGGGGTCGTTTTTTCGAATCGCTTCTCCGATTAGGTGATCTTTCCATCCCTGGGTTTACGGGCTGAGACTGCCCTCCCTGATGAATCCCGAATACTCTCCTTCACTGGGACCACATTCGATACCTTGATGCATGGATCCAAAAATATCTAACTGGCCTTGTAGGTCGTTCTTTTGGAAGCTGTGGGAGCCTAGAAATGTTTGGAGCGTTAAGAAGTGCTCCATCCTCAAACATTTTTTATGGTATTTCTATATTGATACCACGATCTGGGCGAGAAAGAACGATCGCCCATGGCAGAGCTTCGTATCAACCATTGGAAGGCTAATTCAAACCGAAGTTCGCCTGGTATTCGAAGTCCATCGTTAGTAGTACATTCACGCAGTATCATTCACAACTTCCGCACGATTGTTTACATATTAGGTTTGCGGTTTTTATCGAGTTTAGATCCGCCGTATTCAGTCTGCTCCATGGACCTCGAGCAGGATGTGGCCTAAAGCCATGTACCAAAGGTCTTGGAGTCAGTGCTCCCTGCTTGTGCCGTGTTCGAGTTATATTTATGACTTGGCTAGCTACAAACAACGCCCTCAAAAAGTGCCATCAACATTTTATTTTTTCTCGAAATTGTTTTTCACATTCATTTTGGCGCCCCTTACCACCTGGCGCCTAGAACGACCGCTCCTCTCGCTCTACCCCAGGGGCGGCGCTGGTTGTATTAGTTGACTCGTTTAAATTAGACCGATTTGGTTTTTTTCAGATAAACACAAGAACAATGATGAATAGATTGAAGTCTTTTGTAATGGATATCTTTAACAAACATGGCTCAATCCTTTTGTGCCATTCGCGGTTTTTCCTGATGGATTAGCTCGCTAAATTTGACTAAGCAATATAAAACCCAACGTTTTCAAAAGTTCAAAAATTAAAAACTTTTCCATTATTTCTGTTCTGCATGAAAGTATCAAAAAAAAAAAAAAAGAGCTGAAAACTCAAAGAGGAAATCCCCTAAAAGGAATGGAAAAACACATACATCCCCGTACATATTGAAAATGACCACTAGTATAACCCGAGAGAAGGAATCAAAGCGCATTTCATCAATTCTGGAATCCGCAATCCTTTTTCAATGCGGTGCATAACCTCGAAACCTCTTTACTTAAAAGCTCTCAGCCCCCGCCCACCCACTCCCGCCGCTTTCACCACCCCACCACCATAGACGGAGGAATAAAAAATGCTTTTCGGTGAATCCCCATTTCTTTTTTTTCATTTTCATTTTCTATGTTTTGCTTATGCCAAATGGAATGAAACAATTTCCATATCTCTGCATAAATTTCTATTAAAAAATAACTTTACTTGTCTGTGATGGCATTTATCCTTGCCACAGAATGAAGGGAGGGGGTAATGGCGGAAAGAAGGGCTGAACTTGCAAGATTTGCATGTAGTTCCCTTTTTTATGTAAATTTTATTGAAGGGAAGCTTTATTTTTTTTTTATTTTTTTGGTTTAGTTTTTGTTTTTCCCCGTTTCGACTGGCATCACTCGAAATATTCTTCTCAAGGATTTCGCGATGAAGCAGTGCAGCAGCAGCACTGCATTTCCCTGCAATTCTGACGCAGCAGTTGCACCCTGACGTAGTTGAAGGAGTTCCGTTTTGAGTTGTTTATGCTGGAATGCAGCATTATAAGTCAAAAACAAAGAGAGGGGGGAGAAACTTTATAAGGTTTTATACTATACACATATTTTTTTCATTTATTTTTTTTCGCCGTATGCTCTCCGTCTTCACACAGTTGAAATTGCACACAACACCACGACTTCCTTTTTGTTGTTTATATGAAGACTTGATGGAGTGTTCCTTCAACGGCTTTGAAATCCTTTTGCAGTAAGGAAATATTATGAGGAGGGAAATAAGGATAAGGGAACCCTCGCGTTTTTGCTTCTCTATTTTTGTACATTTGACTTTAATCTAATTAATTTAATTTATTTCAACGTCGTCGTAGTGATGACAATTTTAAGCTTGGGCGATTCTTTATGAGATGTTGGAATATAAGTTTTTTTTTTAAATAAATCAATAAAATATTTAGAAAAACACGGCTCTTTGATTGCAATGAACAAGGCCGGCACTTGGGCTTTTTGCGCCCGGTGCAGTATGCCATAATGCGCCCTATCAGTTCTTCATTTTTGATCGCAATGAAAGAAAATGGAAAAACACACAATTCCTTTAATAGATGAAAATGAAGTCACGGGAACACTTTTTCTAAGTTTTAATTTCCTGAAATTGCGCCCTCGTCCAATTGCGCCCGGTGCAAGTGCACCATTTGCACCTATGAAAGCGCCGCCCCTGGCAATGAAGAATGAAGCTCTGCTACATAGTGCGCATCGTAGGGTTCATCAGTACAGAAACGTTACCGATTACGAGATTGACACGTGGTTTCAAAACTATGAAGAGATTTCATTAACAACAAAGAAGCCTGAAAGGTCAAAATCAGTACGGACTGACGAAAATGTCTACTGTTTCAAGACCTACAATATACGAGGATGTATTCATCCAGGCGCAAAAATTCTTGCGAGCAACGGCGGCCCACGGAACCCGAGTAAAAAAAAAAATGGGCTTATAGCGGGCGAGCACTGGCCGTTTGGCTTTTTAAGAGGGTATTATAGAATTTTTAACCAAGAATTTTTAAGGGCACGTACGGCCTCACGACGGCCAAACTTGACCTAAAGTTCGCGCGGGTGTTCCGCGGCCAATATGAACCAAAAAGAATCTGCACCAAATGTAATCTCATTATATGCAAACGTATACCCGTCAGGGTGTAAGTGTGGTGTACGACCGTACTGTACTGCAACCAGTCTTCTGATGCCCTTCACATGCCCGAAGACTATGTTTCAATCAAGTTTGGTGTTCGCCCGTCATTATTTATTTCTACTCGGGAAGTGGGAAAGGTGGACAGTATCGTATATACATACGTAGTTTTTTGGTCCCCACCGATCTTTGGAGAAATTTGAACATTTAATTTTTACTGATGTTTTTAAGGGATGTTCCATTTTCCAACTACTCGCTGTTTATGGGGCTGTTGAATGTCTATTTTGACTGGACTATGCTGTCTGTCAAAGGCATAAAAAACCCTATCTTCCTTGAAATTCGTAGGTTGGGTTTGGTTGGGTGATGGTGCAGGTTTACATGCTCATGCCAAGAGTAACAGGACAATTTTGAAGTGGGACAATCAAAAAAATTAAGGCCTCAGTACAATTTACCGTCGTGTAAGAGACAAATGTACTGCCTTGGATAAGTCCTGCTCAAGTCTAATAGTAGGGAAGGTGTTACATCAAATAACTCACAGAGTTATTGTAGTTAGATGTAGGTTTTAAAATGAGTATTCATTATGCCGCGTTTTTTTAAAAATAAACATTTTCAGATGCAGGCCTATTTTGATTAGATAACAATAATTTAAAAACTGGGTGGCATTTAAACCAGATTTTTTTTCGCACAGAGAACGAAGTTAATATAGAGCTTGTAAAAAAAGAAGATCTGTAGTCCAGCATAGCATCTTGCTTCGTGAAAATTCCAATTTTCTCGTCCCGTATCACGTCAGATTGTACATTGCGGCATTTGAAATCCTACTATGGAACACGATGGGTGTGTTTCTTTACTGATTCCATAGAAGGAACAGAATAAAAAGAATACTTGATGGAATATTCGGAATAGAATGAATAAATAAACGCACCGGGAATGACAGTAAACAAACTGAAGAAAAATTGTTATTTACGCAAAAGAGTTGTGTATTTTAAAAATATCGTAGGACCTATATATAAAACTACAATAACATGAGACATTAGGTGACCACTTAAAATTAATATTATCGATATCTGAAATTATTATTATTATTAGAAATACTTTTAAAAATTATAACAAATAAATAATTACCAAGGTCCATGGTTACCGCTTTCTTGCCAAATGACAGTAGTATATGTATGATTATGACAGTAGTATATTTATATTATATTATATTATATTAGTAAGGTTAATTCCCTTTATTCTAAAAGTGTTCCACCTCAAGAGGTAGTTTAAAAAGAATACATTCCGAATATTCCGAATGAATAAAGAAACGCTTCATCTGTCAATTCGAAATTTGGGAATGAATAAAGAAACGCATTTTCTGTCTATTTCTTCTACGGAATGAATAAAGAAACACACCCGATATGATAGCGCGTGGGAGACTAGTCTCTTTCTCGCATCGCGGTTTCGCATTAATGTTTTTGGGCCTTAATTCATAACGATGCAGTTTACAATTAATAATTTGGTTCTTGTATGTAAGTACATAGTTAATAATATACCCACACCACACCTTTAAAATCTCAATAAACTGACAACTTAATTTCTCTTGTTTCATACAGGTTCATAACTCTTTTACTCAACCTTCAACATGCTGCAAATGATGAATTTATCAAAGAATGGAATGGTGAAAATTGCACATGTCAATAGGCTAAAAAGCTTTCTTTGCCCAACATCAATATATCCAAAAATAAAATTTCCACAAAGTAATTTAAAACATAATTCCGGCCCCTTTACAAACAAATACTTTGTATTTTCCGCGAAAAAGAGGAGGTAACGAAATCAATTACGCGAACTTGTCATAATCAAACTGTCAGCTGTCAACTGGTGGTTTTAATTGAAATGTGGTGTTTCCAGGAGAAATTGTATTTTTTTTGTTAACAAAATAGAATTACATCAATATAAATTAATTAGTGATATTTTAGAATCAATATATATGAGGCTAGTTTGAAATGGTTGAACATCATCAACAAAATGATTTTTAAAAATGGGAAAATCCAAAATAGTGCTGCCATTAAATTCATGAATTTGAAAGGTAATACGCCTAAGCAAATTAAAGCCTAATGAAACAAACCTAAATTAAAGAGCTTAGAGCATCGCTGGAAAAAGGTGTTTTAGCTTGAAAGAAGACTATATTGAAAAATCATCTTCATTCAGTGGCGAATCTTAAAACTGTTAGGGAAGGGGATGAGGTTCGAAACTCAAAGCCAAGTTTTAGTCCGGTCGTTGAAAAGGCTGTCGCAGCACTTGACGGAAATGGTAGCAATATCTGAATCATTTTGCTTATAATATGGTACTGAGGGTCTCAATAGCCGTTTCAGATAACGATGTTCCTTTTTCCTTCTCTCTCCTTCCTCTTTTGTCTCCTCACTTCACACATTTTTTTTAATTTTAAAGGATTCACTTCCATTTTCATCAGGCACTTCAAGGAAGTCCTTTTATTGAATTTCGCTGCTATGGGGATGAATGTGACCAGATCAAAAGAATTTAACGTTTCTTCAGGTAAGCATTCTTTCAAATCTGCAATAGCGTAGCCTAAGACCGGGATATAAATTGACCTTAAGTAGGTAATACTCTTCCACGTTATCTTCGGATGGATTAGATCGATGCTGTTGTCGAACTTGAGGAATTGAGTGGAGTAGTAATTTGAAGGCCTCTCTCTCATCTGCAATCATTTTGGTCTCCACGAAAAAATGTTCAAATTATTCAAGTGCTAATAGGTTAGTCGGTGAGGCATTTCCATGGCATTTTTGGCTCATAGGCGTGATAAATAATTTTAAGTCGAGCCCTGAACTTTAAACATTATCCCTCAAAATTGATATAACTATGAGTTATGTTTTAATAGGAATAAGGCCAGAAGAAGTGTTTTAGAGGAATTCAGTTGATTAACTACTGATATACATGATCAATGGTTCCAGCGCAAGTCGTAGTTCTATGTTTCTACGCTTCAGAAAATTTGTTGACGACTTCCTTAGCCGCTATACGTCGATTTCCCTGTGAATACTCGAAAGAGCAAGACTGTTCAGCCGCTGTTCTCCAGTTGCTCTACTTTGCCAATCCTTTAAACGCCCTAAAGTTGAAAAACTTCTTTCGTTGCTAGCAATAATGATCGAAGCTAAGTTAGCTCCAATCTTCAGATAGTTAGGGACTTTCGGAAAAGGTCTTATTGAAGATTAAAACATCGATGAATATATGTGTGCGTTGGACGATGGACTGTTATATATATATATATATATATATATATATATATATATATATATATATATATATTGACGAAAACACTGATTTGAACCAGGGCCGTTTTAAGATATTCGGCGCTCGTGGGCTACTAAAAAAACTGCACCTCTCTTCATAAGAAAATACACGCGATGTCGGGAGCAAAGATCATCAGAGGAGAGGACAAAAGTAGTAATTGTTTTTCCTCTTTAATATACCAAATGATAGGAAAACTTTACAAAGGTTATTGGGACTATCGCCCTACTTCAGAACATATACATATAGCAAACTAGGCAGTTGAAGCAAAGCCGTTCAGCGAATTGCTAACAAAGAAGGCCATATTAAAAATAGAAACTGCACAGCAAAAAGAATTGAAAGCACCAGTGTTGAAGTTATTTGAACCAGAGGCGCATACGGAGACTCATGACTATGCTAGTAAAGACGAATTCGGAGACTTTCGTATGAAGTTAGCAGCATTACCAGACTTTCAAGCCTTTTTAACTGGCGATAACGCGACGACAGGAACATGCATGAAATGGTACGACGAGAAGCCAAACAAAATATTACTAACCAGGAGAATAGGAGACAAAGCAATAAGAAGCGTAAAGCTGCAAGTGTCGAGACAAGAGGGCGCCTTGGTTGCAGTCAAGGGAAAACAATGTAGCCCAGAGTTGAAATTAGTGAAACGGCAGAATCACGACCGTTATGAATTGGAAAAGACAGGTGACCACAAGGGACACAGGTTAGCTGCAGTTGCAGCGGATGGCCTCAGAGGATGGGGTTAATCATTCGTGGTGTCATACGACAGTCGGTAGTCGAACACGATAGTCGGAGCCGACAATCGGATCCGATAGTCGGGTCTGAGTTAAAAAAAAAGCCTTAAATATTCCCAAGACAAGACTGAATTTTCCAGTGAAAGTCCCATCACAACCGGATTAGCCATTTCCGATATTAGCCCGGACAAACAGACATACAAACATACAGACATACAGACAGATGTGATTTCGTTTTAATATCATGTAAATAACCAAATGAACTTGGAAAAAGACAATTATTTTGAAAGAAAGACACAGAAAGACACGCGAATTATATTTATATAGATACCGCCCACAATTTAGAGTCCAGTCATTAGTCACAATCTTTTGTGACTCATGCTTGTCATTGAGAGTATGTGACTATTTTTATGACTATCAGCTGTCACCTTCAATTATGGCTTTTTATTCCTGTAAGAGATAAAGAAACAGCTGCACGGCAACGTAGACAACGTACGCCAGAAAATATTGATGCAGTGAGGCAGAGTGTAGGTGAACGTCCGAGCACCTCTAATCGACGCTGGCTGTATGACATGCTATTGATACAGTCACAATTTGGAGTAGCTTTAATCGTTGTCTAGTGTCATTAGGCCTAGTCGATTACTTAATAATAAATGATGGGTTTGTGCGTGTTTTTATCAAACAATTATACAAACAAGTATACTAATTGTTGCCTATATTAATTAACGGGTCGAACCGAGATTAGTTAACATGAACATGAATTTTATAAGTGACTGTTAAATAAAGTCACGTACAAAATTCCACAAAAAAAAAAACAAAATTCTTTTACTAATATGTAATAGAAATTTGGTCAAGCTCGTATAATTTGATTATATTTTCGTATGACCTACCACCATCGGCAATGCCAAAACGAATTACGAAAATATAATTTTTACGCCAAATTGAGCATTTCCGGATTTCCGCAAAAGGGCGGGCAGCAGTGCAGTCATTGAAGCTTAAAAAATCTTGAGAAAATAGAGGATCAGACATTTGTAAACGTCTATTCGATTAATATTTTCGTACATAAGCGGTAGCATAGGCTTCTCTCCATAAGATAAGATTAATCATTTAACCGAAGATTTATTATGGCAGTCTTAAAAACACAAAAACGTGATTAATCAAAGATAATCTTTCGCATATTACAAATTTTTTTTTCTTCACCTATTTTTTTTGGTTTGGTTTTTTGGTTTTTTTTTTGGGCTATGGCGGAAGGAGGGTGGTAATGTGAACAAGAAATTTTCCCCGCCTTAATGATGTCTTAACACCGCAGTAATAAATTTTAATTTTTCAGATTAATGAAGTAATTGCCTCGGTGTCTGCCTTGAGAGAAATTGCCTTTTATAGGCGCAATTTTTCATAAAGCAGCTCATTATCCCTTTCTCACGACCCGGTGTCGTAGTAACATCCTTGAAGAACGACCTTTCTAACAATCACCCCACCCATACACCTCACCACATCCCCCCCATCTGCCGTGGCAACCGAGAGCGTTTCGCGGCAATTTAACCCGGTCTCAAAAAACGCCCTCTTGGCTTGAAGCTAATTATTTTCATCCCCCTCTGGCCGTCAAATGCTGAAACGCCACGAACATACATATATATTATGAGAAAAATGAAACGGATTGTGCAAAATGGTGGGGGAATGGTGTGGTGAATTTAAGGTGGCTTTATGAAGGAGGGCGTGGTGGATAGAATAACGGTTCTCAGGACACCCTTTTTACACGCTATTAACTTGGTACAGCCGCTTGGCATAGAGCAGAGCGCGATCGAGGCGCTATGACGTGGTTTCTGTAACATTGCTCCCAAGTGCACTATCAGGATAATAAATTAGCCAACTGGCACTGATGGCCTTCTCGGGGGGATCTGTAGTGGGGCTTAACATGAGGAAATATGCAAATGTGACATTTCAGACGATAATGGGCTTCGATAACGAAACGTTACGAACGTAATTAATCACCCATTCCCTGGTCGTTGTGAGAAAAAGACGTTAGACGAACAAGGGTTGGGCAAAGGGTGCCAGAGGGACCGTGCGGGGGGATGGTTCGGATAGTTCGTCAAATGTATTTTGATATCGGCTTGACTTTCCAGACAGCGGTAGTAAATTCTGTTATACGATTACAAGTAGTTCCACCCTTGGCTGACTGATGACTGATGGCTTCGTAATCAATTTCTCTCTGCCTTCGTCCTGGCTCGACTATGGTTGATAACGACAATGTCATCATGCTATCACGATTAAAGGGGGTGGGGGAGATGATAATTAAATTCAAATTACAATTCCCCTCCTTCTGTGTGGCGCCCACACTAACTAAACTTGATCCTGAGCTTTAGGGATGTAAGCTCCCTTATCACAAATCTCTGGTTTTTGTATTTTCCCTTATTTTTTTTGTTGCGTTGATATTTTCGCAGTGCTGCCCCATGAATCGTTGACGAGGGCGGCGTCGTCGTGAGGGACGACGTAATCGACTGAAATTTGTTTATTCAGGACGGGGCAGCAGCTTAATCAGCTAAAGTGATGGGCCGTACCAAATTATTGCCGATGTGGAAATAGAATCAAAGGAGGAAAAAATGAACGACCATCGCCGCCCGGAGACTCGGAATGCCAAATCCTGTTTATAAATGTATCAAAAATGATTATGACACAGAAGAACCCGAGTATCCTGTGCATGCGGCAGAGGGGGTGAGGATTTTAGTTTAGACCAGGGGAAGTTTACCAAAGTTGAAAACTCATTACTGCTTTCTCTTCGTACTTTTTTTTTCTTTCTCTTCGGATACTTTTCTTTTATCGTTCAAATCAATTTGCTGTCTGCTTTCTTTTTTTTTCTTGCTCGTTTGAAGTTTGCAAAATGAGGTTTTCAGAGGAAGTTTAGATTTTGTTTATTGCCAAAAGGAATTTGCTGACTCATAATCTATTTATTTTCTAGTAAAAAAAAATTGAATTTAACAAGAATTCAATCTTAATTCAAATAAACAGAAAAAAATTGAATGTTTCGAGTCTTTTCTAGCTACAAGTAAAAAATTTCATTCGGCCCTAAAACTGTTGATACAAAATATGCTAAGATCTTTGAAATTTGGACACGTGTTTCTTGCTTTCAAATCTGAATTAGACAAAAGTCGTAGTAAGAAATTCTCGTCCTTTTAGTATTTCACTGGAACAAGAAGTATATAAGAAGGTTCCTAGTTTCAACTCTGATACTGAAGTAGTAACTAACTAAAGACAAGTGCTATGATTCGTCGAATTGAAAAGCTCGCTCGTAAAAGTGAGTGAAAATCGACGGAAAATTTCAACAAGAAATTTGATTAACAGTCGTCTCATTTCATTTGTTACGAGTTTTAAAAGGAAAATTTCAATGGAAAACTCGAAACAGATGACTTGAAACGACTTCTATGAAAAGGTTATTCTGGGAAAATGACAATTTGATGAAAATTTTAAGTCGTGTGGCTGTGCTTCAACGAACAGAGTCAAAGAAATCCTACTAAACGTTATACGAACGGCAATGCGTTTATTCATTCCCCAATCTTCCAGTTCTACAAAATTCTGGTGTCGAATCAGACGTTGCTCGGCTCGAATGAGTTACTTTGTCGTGATTACATGTACTTGGAAAACTCCTGTTGTAATTCCATTACCAGGAAAACGAAAGCATCATTTAATGACACGAGCCTAGACTATCACATAAAAAAAGTTGAGAAGTAAGATCCTTAAAGCAACCGCTGGCTATATAAATCGCTGACCCGGGGTCCATCAAAAAGAGCTTCACTTCATGCAGAAAAGCTTCTGTAATAATTTAAAGGGAGAGGTTATAACAGAAAGCAAATACAAGGTCCGAGGTATTAGCATCTGTTCTTCTTTATCGAATATTGCTATGAATCCGCCGGTCCCTGGGCCTACCACCTACTCAAATTTCTACGCATACTCAGTATTATCAACTATCTACCATAATAAATTTCCGCCCAGGAAGAGCTCCCGCCTTTTGCGACTACAAAGTCACATTATAGGCCTCCATTCAAATACAGGCCGCCGGCAGGCCATTGCCTGAAGGTTTCTCGCTTTGAAGCCAATATGATCACACACTCATCAGCCGCCGGCCAAGGAAAACTGACAAAAATCTTTTATGTGTGGGCATTTATTGTCAGTCCGGGGCCTGGCGCAAAGATCTGAACTTCTATTCAGTCGGACGTTTTCGTTGAGGATGAGAACATTGTTACACTTGAATTAACAGCCTGTTACGCTAAACTATCGTCTTCGCCCGTATGTCTGTGGGGAATCATGAGGTGTCCTGCATTCCACGGCCTGACAGGGTTGCCTCAAGTCCGCCTCCCTCAGCCAGACTGAGTAATATGTGGACTTCGTCGGGCCGAGTCTGCCGACCTGGCTTAAAACGTCACAGCCTGCCGGCGGCCTGCAAGGGAATGGGGGCTTTTAGTTCACGCAGCTACTCAGGTTGCAATCTACAGATCCTACATTTCACCCTTAGTTAAATACATCTTCTTTATCTCTGCTGGCGTTTAACACAATTAACGAGGGCGCATTTTGTACGTAGTTAGATAGACTATACCAAACTGGAAGCGAATGAACAAAAAAAGATCTTTGCCCAACTAAGAAAGAGACTCTTGGCAGTAAAAATAACGTTCTTTAAGATGTACGTCCAATTCGGAGATATTTATGTAGATAAGCATATAGACAAATGCCTTGAGGAGTTGGTAATCATCAATTGTGCATCCCAGAAGGGAATAACGATACGGATTGATGTGATCGGCAAGGCGAAGACTGTAGACAAACCTTACGCAGTCGTTGAAGGCTATTTTAAGCTTACCACAGCATGCAGTATCAAGGGAAGGAAAAACCTAGCTAGCGTAATTAGTATGGTAACACTAGAGATTTAATTATCTTTGAGCGCGAGCCTAAGGGTAGGGTGGAGGCCTAACGCGAGTTTAAGGGTAGGGATTTAGAGGCATTAAGTTCTAGACGGTTGGGTACAGACTATTGATAAATACGCTTGAGATCTGCATTTATGTCCGCAATACAGTTCTTAGCCAATCCAAGGCGGCTGCTTAAGTAGATCTGAACATCATCTGCATACATGTAGAGTTTGCACCAACTCACGACACTGCTAAGATCATTAATGTACATAGAGAAGAGTAATGGTCCTAATATGGAGCCTTGCGGAACACCGTACGTTATCGGTAAGGGATCCAAATGTAAACTTCATATGGGTTGCCAATTTGGTAAATAGGCGCATGTGGTCAACACTATCAAATGCCTTACGGAAATCAAGAAGAACGAGGAAAGCAACATTACGGGAGTCTAGAGCCATTCGGAGGTCAGTAGTAACTTTCAGAAGTGCAGTTTCACAGCTTTTGCTTTTGCGAGACTTTGCCCCACTCAAAAAAGATCCCGTCTCAAAATGACTGTCAATTTGCCATGCCATTAGTTCTTCTAGTACTTTACCTAAAAAACTTACTTACTTATAGGACGATAGTCGACAAGACAACTTGGGGATTATACATCTTCTATATAGGCGATGCTGGGAAATCGTCCTTCTGTATTTGCATAGCAGCATAACGTTGTTGAGTATTAGATGCAAAACATTCTACGTACTTCTAAAAAACATCTAAGGCCAATATAATCTCAGTCTACATAGCAGACAAATACGAATATTGATCACCTTTTCGCTTTAGGTTCTTAGAAACACCGCCCGAAATTGTTGATTCTCAATAAACTGACTAGATTATATAAGATCAACTTTTACCACAGGGACAAGCCAAAGAAATATTTCCGGAACACTGTTCACACCAATTGACGTCTATAATGGACTCCGACAACAGGATAGTCTGTTGCTTCATACTTCCTCTTCAACCTGGTATTGGAGAAAGTGAATCGGAAGTGACAGCAATATAAACAATCTTTTCAATAAATGGCTGACGACATCATTGGACAAACATCAAGGACTATAAAGAACACTTTCACCCATTTTGAGCAGGTGGGACGAAATGTAGATGGCAAAGCACATGTTGGCTCGACTAGGAGAAGATTCTAAATTGGCCCTTCAATCAAAACAGAAAAATATGAATTTCGTATCAGTGGAGCGAGCCTACTGAGAGATGATATCATCATATTTCATATCCGAAAAGAAATAGATATTTATTTTTATCAAAGCATATCTCAAATACCACTAAGGTCACTGAAAAAGGAAATATTTTTTTAATTAATCACATTCGAACAAGATGATTTCTTACTATGTGTATTTGATAAGACTCATTGTCAACTATACCTTATTTTTCCCGACATCATTAAAACTATTGTCAAACCTACAAATTCATCCCTTTCACCCCAATACAATAACCTTTCCTGCGTACCTAATAGAAAAGTAATTTTCATCTTTCAATACTGCAAGATTTATCGTTCATTTACTCCTGCTACCATATGAGCATCTTCATCACTTTATCATGTTCGGTTATTGTAGCAACAATTTTCATCATCTTGATGATAATCTCCATGCTTTCTCCCTAATAACATTATCGATTTGCACGTTGAGTGCTACTCCTAAACCCATCACATCTATTATCATCTTATCGCCAAAATTCCGGGCATCCAAATAATCAATAGAGAAGATATGTACTCTCGAGCGGGAGATGGCAGCACAAATCAAAATCGAATCTGTATCAGCAAAAATCCTGTTCAATTCTGTAATGGACATTTGAGTGTAATATATATGAAGAGCAATATTTTTTACAAGCCATAATCGCATGGGAGAGGGGATACTTTTCAGGTTTAAAGAAGCAATAGCAACTATGGGAGGATTTGAGCTGGAAATGAATGGTTTTACTCTTTCTAAAATTGGATATCAGATTGTACAAGCATTTCGTGCACTATTGGTATTTGAACAAGATGCTCTCACCAATGTAATTTTGTATTGAAACAATGAAATTGCGCTTTACAGAGCACCACAACCAAAGTTTGCAGTGATTTGATATCTCCAAGGCTTTCGATATAGTATGGAGCTCGCCCTGTTAGCTAAACTCAAAGCAATGTTGACTCAGTTGTAGACAACTGGATTGAGTGTTTTATTTCCAGCCGTTCCATTAACGTAATACTGGTTATATCCATATCCCGCCCAATCTCTGCCGGTGTCATCCAGAGATCCCGGTTTCGGTTTCGACTTCAGCCATCCGCCCATGGTGTAATATACAAATCCTACATTTGGCCTATTCTAGAATACAAACCATTCTCATTTGGGGCGGTGCTTCTAAAACCACCTTGGCGTGGTTAGATAACGTTCAAAAATGCCCCTCAAGCTAATCGATGGCGTTGCCGTTTGTACACGATCGACACTTTGACCTACTGAAAAATCTACTGTTGGTATCATTAGCGACTATTCTTTTTTTTTTTTTTTTTTTTTAGAAACATAACGGACTTACGTCCACTTTATAATTGATTCGAATCGCATTAACGATGTAGCTCAAAATTATTCATATTTCAAAATTAAGTTATCGATGACATGGTTTAATTCCTGCCAGTTTACAAATCTCAAATCCAAATTCTTCTCATTTGCATTTGCGCATACCCTAGTTAAGACATTGTTTTTAGTATAATCAGATTTGAAAAAGTCTAGATAAAATATTGAGTTAGATCTTGTGTTTCTTCGCGGCACAGTATAACACAATTCGTTGCGAAGCATTGAACACTCTGTGACACCATTTACCAATTTATACAAAAATTTCAAATCACAAGAGACCCTAAGAGACGTAAGAGATGGAATATGAGAAAACGCTGATAGGTTTGTATAATTGTGATCAATGAAAGGGTCAGGTAAACCTGCCCGTGGCGCTAATATCCTAAAGAACTTGTGTTGAACAGTTTCGATTTGCTTAATATGAATTTGAGCAGTTGGAAACCATATCGGTGACGCGAACATCAGAAGTGGTCTAACTAATAGTAGATATAAAGTTCTAAGAGTAGTTGGCGATTTAAACTCTATCGCAGTTCTTTTCACAAATCCTAACATTTGGTTGGCTTTATTGACAATATAATTTCTGTGCGCATCAAAATTCATTTTGCTATCAAAAATCACTCCAAGGTCTCTTATTTCGCTTACTTTGTCTAATATCACATCATTGAGTTTATAATTGTAACTTATCAGATTTCTACTTCTAGAAAAAGTTATGGCTTTACATTTTTTGATATTAAGAGAAATGTCGTTTATTGAGCACCAAGTGAAAAGCTTATCTAAGCACGCTTGCAATTTTCCTGCGTCTTGATCACTAGTTACAGTTCTGAAAATTTTCAAGTCATCCGCAAATAACAAACACTCGGCCTCATCAATCACATATGAAAGGTCATTAATAAAAATATTGAACAAAAGAGGGCCCAAGTGTGAGCCCTGTGGAACACCCGATAAAACATTAATTTCTCTAGATACAAAGTTCTTATACCTAACATATTGTACTCTGTGCGATAAATAGCTATTGAGCCATTCAAGTAAGGACCCTGTAAAACCAAAGGATTTTAATTTAACCAACAATGCAATGTGGTTAACTGAATCGAAGGCTTTACTGAAATCCGTATAAATACTATCTACTTGCACATTGTTTTCCATTGATAACAGGATTTTACGCGAATAACAAGCTAAATTCGACTCAATATTTCGGCCTTTACAAAAACCAAATTGTCTATCAGTCAGAAACGGTTGTACAAAACTATAAATTTTACGTGTGATTATAGATTCAAAGGCTTTCGGAATAGAATTCATGATTGATATCGGCCTATAGTGTGTCACATCGTTTTTAGTGTCAGACTTGTGAATCGGTGTTATAAACGCTGTTTTCCAAATTGGTGGCAAACTACTTTCTGTTAGTGATTTATTGAAGAGAATTTTCAAATAATACGAAAAAATAAATTTACATTTTTTTAACAGAATGGGCGGAATCGCATCGGGACCCGCACCACCACGGCTGTCAAGGCCTCCCAGTTCATTAAAAATGTCTGTTAACGATATATCAATTCCGCTAATTGTGTGAGGCGTTTGATCATCAATTTCCACATTGACAATATTAGCAGGTTTATAAAAAGTCTCAAAGTAATCAGCAAACGCATTAACGATGTCATTTCCATTTTCATAAACCTGACCGTTAAACTGCATGACATTAGGTAAACCCTTATTAGATTTTCTCATGTTAACATAATTCCAAAAGTAGTTGGGTAGTTTACTGCTGCTTCAGATCTTTCTAAAAAAAATTTGTAATCTCTCTTAGCTAAGTTTTTGCAATGTTGTCTCAACAAAGAAAATTGTTGATAAACGTCTACACAATTTGATTTTTTGTACTTTCTATGAGTGTTAATTTTTTGTATAATACAGTGTTTAAGCTCGGTACTGTACCAGTGTGGAAAATTAGACGGATAACATTTTTTCTTTGGTACTAATGACTCGATACAATAATAAAGATGAGAATAGAAACAAAAAACACTATCATCTAACGAAAGAGTTGTAAAATCAATTCCTGCTAGCCTATCACTTAACATCAATGTGAAATCATTATAATTTAGTTTATCAAAATCATATTTCCAGTCGTTGTACTCAAGCTCTAGTGATTCTACAACAAATTCGCCTTCAATAAGTAACGGCGCCGGCGGCGGATGGTGAGAGTCAATTGGCAAAATCGAGTCATCTAATTTCATTATAATAATGTTCGATATATCCGAAAAAACTAAGTCAAGTATAACTTCATTCTTATTTCTAACTAAATTTTTTTGATATAAATTTAAAAGACTAATAGACTCTGCAAGAATGTTTAACGACTTTTTTAGATTTAAGGTGGTCAATCCTTTATCAAGCGGATAACTAGCCCAAGTTCCATTTAACCACTCAACTTTCGGCAGATTATAATCACCTAATAGCAGCCAATTTACATTTGGATATGAAATGTTTATTTTCTCCAGACTAGAGCAATATGAATTCATTATGTCACTTGAGTTTGTTGATGAGAAATATAGAGAACTGACTACTATGTTTATTTTACCAAGTTGAATTAAGACAAAGACATGTTCAACATCTCTTGATACATCTAATTGTATACAACGTAATTTATTGTTAACTGCAATTAGAACACCACCCCCTTCATTGAGACTACTTGTCATGGAACTACGGTCTGTACGATAAATGTTAAAATTACCAAGTAATATTTCAGAATTTAAAATTTCAGGTTTCAACCAGGTCTCGGTAAAAACAACAATATCAAAATCTTTTATAACGTGGTTGTACTTTTCTAAGTCTTTCAATTTCGTTTTTAAACCCCGAACATTCTGGTAGTAGCACCTGAGTTTCTTGCTTACTTTTTTGGATAAGGACTAGAAGGAGTTTTAACATCAACAATACGTGGCTCACCTCGAATATACTTAATTGTTTTAACAACTCCATTTGTGTTCAAAGTATCGAGTTCTTTACGTAGACCCTGAAGTTGTTTTCTTTGCAAAAAAGTTAAATCTGAGTTAAGTTTGTGAGGAGCACTACATTTAGATCTGTTTCTGAGAATGAAAAACGCGGTGTCTTGATCGTCAGTAACTACTTTAATCGGTCTGATTTTACCGTCAACTTTTTTACCAACCCGAAAATGACGAATAATCTTCTTCTCATCCGTTACACCGATTTTAGACATAATTTCAGCGATTTCAATGTCATCATGTTTCGTTCGTTCAGTAACAGAGGCCGAGTTAGATTCGGCGACATTGTAAATCAAAACATTTTTTTTGCGCAAATTTCTATCATTAATTTCCTGAATAACCTCCACACTGTCAGACGAGGACGCGGCACCACGTTGTTGAGCCGCTTGAGAGAGCGCAGAAAGTTCTGCCTCCATTTTGTCCACTCGAGTCAGCAGCTTCGGCAAGATGCTGAGGCCGAGAGAACATTCCTCGCACAAGAACTTAAGGGTCCTCTTCTTCGACTCCATGCATTTCATCTCATCATCGCTCAGATTGCTGCATTCGGCGTGAACCGGACGCTGGCAACTGTCACAGTCGAAGCTCTTCGTGCGGCGATTGCACGCGTTATGACAGACTGGACAATTTCCAGGCATAGTGATCTCGGCGCTAACGGTCGAAGAAAAAAAAAACACAAAGAGAAACTTTACAACAAAGACCAAAGTTTGAAATAAAGGGAAACCACAAAATTAAAATTAACAAAAAGCAACCAAAAACTTCATGACATATAAAATTAAAATATAGTAGGTATATAAAATAACAGTTCAAAGACAAAAAGAAATTAAAAGAAAATAAAATAAAATAAAAAACTTAAGTTGCACTCTGAATTGCACACAGATTTGACACATTTGATCACTAACGCAAAAGTTAAACACTATCGAAAAATTATGAACTGCACCGCTCGAGCGTCTGCTTGAAACTCCTTGATTCTATCGAAATAAATGCTCTCCTGTGTTCACGGCAATCTTATACCCGCAACACAAGATTACTCTGCTCCTCTATTTTCCCCCATCTGCAGGCCCATTTTTCGCGTACTTTAGATACTAGAGCCTCTATGCTGAAAGTCGTATTTTCTATCATGTAAAGTGAAGCTAATGAAACCTGTAGGAGCTTCACTACACGACGGAAAATACGACTTTAAGCATAGAGGCCTAAGAATTCGTTTATAAATAGAACAAGCGAACTGTAGAACAATCTCTCGCAATCAGTATTTCCGGACTCCTACAGCATCCAAGACGCACGGATCGTTGCCACCTTCTGTAGCACCCTCCTCCTAAGGTACAACCGGGTGGACTAGTATGTTACACGGATGGCTCCAAAACAGAGACAGGTGTGGGCGCTGGAAATATACAAATCCTGAGCGAAAGCCCCAGATTCAACAGAGCGAGGCACCCTCGTAACTGTCTTACAAGCAGAGGGGTACGATATACTGGCATGCACTCATGAGAACTTAAGAAGGGCCTACCAAAAACAAAAACGGATTTTTAACTTCTCTGATAGGCAAGCGGCAATTAGGGCGTTAAGGTCCTGTAGGACCAAGTCTCAATTAGTTTGAAACTACCAACTTGTTCTTGGTGACCTGGGCGTCTTCAATCACGTTACCCTTGTCTGGATCCCGGGTCATCGGGGCTTTGAAGGCAATTAAAAGCGGATGCCCAAGCTAAACCGAGCTCTGACATTGCATTCATTGGTTCATAGCCGTCTATCGGAGCACCTCTGCAAAGGGGCCCTACCCGATCGGACTTTTTTTTTATGTGGCAGTGCTAAGCTCAGGACTCACCCTTTGTACTACTAGTCCGTCATGTCATTTGTCACGTCATGGTGCAATGTCTAGCAGTCAGCTTAGTACGGGAGGGAGGGTGGGGGAATAGGTTAAGGATTATAAAGGTACGGGGGGGTATTGAAGAAGGTGGTGATGAACCCTGCGTTTGAACTCTTGGATGTTGTAGGAGCTCGGAAATACCGACTGCGAGAGATTATTCCACAGTCGAGTTGTTCTATTTACAAACGAATTCATATCTTGTTGAGTGCGTGAAAGGGGGAGTTGCAGGTGCAGGGAATGAGACGAGTGGGCTAATCTGGTGTTGCGGGTATAAGATTGCCGTGGAGGCAGGAGAGCGTTTAGCTCGGAGGAACAGTCACTATGAAAGTAGCGATAAAATTTTGTCAGTGCAGCTACATTCCTACGGTGGCTCAAGGGGTCGATGGTGGAGCAGATGGTGTCGCCATCAATTAGTTTAAGGGCCCTTTTTTGGACCTTATCTAACCATGTTAAGGTGGTTATTGGAGCGCCGCCCGAAATGATGGAGTTATATTCGAGAAGAAGCCGAATGTAGGATTTATAAATAACAGCACGGGCCGATGGCTGGAGGAGGAACTTGCACCTCTTAAGAAATCCCAAGCACTGAGATCCTTGTTTGGCGATTTGGAATATGTGGTCATTCCATCGCAAGTCTTTGGCTAAAGTCACGCCTAAGATGTGTAGGGATGGGTCGGCCTTTAGTACCACGTCATCCACTTTCAAGGATGGTGAGGTGTTGATCTTTTTCTTTGAAATAAGCCAGTACTTAGTTTTGGAGGGGTTGAATTCGACACGATTCTTCTCTCCCCACTCTACAATGAGTTCAATGTCATTATTAATAGAGTTGAAAATTAGTTCACGATCATCAAGACAGGATCTGGCATGAGTCTGTCTTGTATCGAAGCTGTACGAGTAACGTAGAGTACCGTCGTCAGCGAAGCTGAGAAGTTGGTTGGAGGGGACTGAAAGTAGGTCATTTATAAAAATGAGAAATAGGGCCGGTGATAAAATTGACCCCTGGGGGACTCCCGCAGAGATGGGGTGAGATTCAGATTTGACGCCATCCAATACTACCTTAATTGAACGACCGGAAAGGAAACTCTCAACCCACTTATACAGAAGCGAGTCAATTCCAATAGCTTTGAGTTTAGCTAAGAGGGCTGAGTGCCATACTCTATCAAAAGCCTTGGAGATATCCAAAGCAACCAAACTAGATTCGCCAGATGCATGCAAACTTCGACTGAGGTGTTCTGTAAGGCAAACTAAAAGATCACCATTGGATCTTTTTTGTCGGAAGCCGTATTGTTTGTCGTTGATAAGTTGGTTGGATTCTAGATATCCCATTAGCTTTTTGTTGATTATCGTCTCCATGGTTTTGGAGAGAATAGAAGTAATTGCTATTGGGCGGTAGTTGGAGGGATCGCTGGAATCACCTTTTTTCGGTATGGGCTGAACATGGGCAATTTTCCAAGAATCTGGATAAACTCCGGAGAGGTATGATAGGGCAAAAAGTTTGCGCAGAGGTTTAGCCAAAGGTGAGGCGCATTGTTTTAAGACGATGGGGGTATATTATCGGGTCCAGTGGATTTATTGGCGTCGAGCTCTTTGAGACATCTGTACACCTCGCGAGTCCTGAAGAAAACCCTGGGCATTAAATGAGCATTGGGCTCGAGAACCGGGGGTAGCGTATCAGTTTCGGGTAGAGAAGAATTTGATGCAAACAGAGATGCTAGTAAATCGGCCTTGGATTTGCTGTTTGTTATCACCTTCTCATTGTGGATAAGTGAAGGAGTTGTGGATGAAGTGAAATTCTTCTTAATGAAGCTTACCAAGGACCAGAAGTTTTTGCTACCAGAAGTTGCGTTAAGGAGTTTACTTCTCAACTTGCTGTCAAATGAATTTTTGACATTCCTGATGGTGACTTTACAGGAATTTCTAAGTTTTATATATTCTAGGCGGAGCGATTCACTCGGAAAACTCTTGTATGCTCGAAAGGCGGCTTCTTTGTTTCTAATTGCGTTCATACACTCCTGATTAAACCATCTGTTGGGCCTAGGCTTCACAGATTTGGTAGAATGAGGAATGAATAAATGCATTCCTGCCTGAATGATCCTGGTGATACGGATAGCGACAGAGTTGATGTTTTTGGTTCGGAAACACTGGTCCCAGTCAGTGGCTTGGAAATAATGAATAAGCCCCAGCCAATTGGCCTTCCCATAATGCCATACAGTTCTCCTGACTGGTTTGGGAGGAGTGGAAAATTCGAAAGGGAAGCTGGCACTGAGTAAGCAGTGGTCCGAATTGCCGAGAGGTGAATCTACTTCGACGGAGTACCTCGCTGGATGTGAGGTAAGAAAAAGATCAAGGAGATAGGTTCCTTGATCAGAAATATCCGGGACTCTCGTGGAATGATCCACAATTTGGTGTAAATTATTGGTGTCTGCAAAGAGCTCAACGTCCTTGCCAGAAACACTGGTGCCATTTGAGTAAGTCAGCCAGTTTACATTGTGAACATTGAAATCACCCGCAACAATGATTTCACACTCAGGATTGGATGATAAGAATCCCGAGGTCTGTTCAGAGATAACATCAAATGATCAAGTTGAAGCTTCGTTACTTATGTTAGGGCTTCTGTAAAGGAAGCAGAAGAATATGACGTGGCTTCGGAAGATGATTTTAATCCAAAGATAATTAAAATCTGAAGTCGGGCTTGAATATATTTTATAATAAGCCACGTCATCCCTAACATAGATGGCAATGCCGCTATGGGGGGAGAGATTATGCACTAAAGTGTACCCCGATATCTGGTAATGACTTAAGTCATTATCGGGTGATATTTGGGTTTCACTAAGTGCGAAGATTGGGGGTTTATATGTAATTCAGTAAGTGGCACTCAACAAAAGAGAAATTCGCATGAAGTCCACGAATGTTACAGAGGTCAATAGCAAAGCTTGACCTGTAACGGGACTTCGGTTTCGTGGGTTCAATCGCCACGTTCTTAGGGATATTTTCCAGAATTACATTTGCCGCATCCATCAGAGGCAATAAAATTTATCCGCGTTAAAGTGTTATGCCTTTTGAGACGGGACAAATTTCATCGACCGTTAGATTTTGGCCGCGACACCTGCAGGTCCGAGAATCGAGTGAGGAAAGGGAGCAAGGGTACTTACTTGTGCGTCGGTCGCGAGTCTTGTCTAGTAAAGGGTGATGAAGCCTTGCCGTTAGACTGCGTCGATTGTGTTGTTGTTTTGATTTTCTTTTTGTGAACACTTTTTCATTTCACTTTTTTGTGTTTTTTTTGTTTTTGTTGTTCTGTTTTTTTTCTTTCGCGCGTTTTTTAGGGACCGGATCAGCACACGTCCGCACTCGTTGCTGTCCCAGACCAAACTCCTTTGACTTTGATGAAACATGCTGAACGCTGAAGGTCCACACCTGGACTGGCCAACTCTAAGCGGTTCCTTACTGGGCCATCTCCTAACACGGTCAAGGATTTGTTAGGGCGCAGTAGAAATAATCTCAGGACACTTGAGACTCGACTTATCGCAGAGAACTTTGCGAGCAGGCTCTTCTTCACTCAGACGAGCTAGATGCCCTGCCTACCGGACGCCTCCGAGCCTTATTTTCTTCACAACATCTACATATGTCGCGATAGCTCTCATAGATCTCGTCATTGTAGAGTCTCCGGGTTCGGAATTGATTACTGGACACTACGCCCTAAATTACCAATTATAGAGGATAATAAAGTTGGAGGACCTCACCTGCAGGCTTTGCTCTCCTGTTGTAAACATAGGCCCTTTTTCTAACCAAGGTTTTATACATAATTCACTTTTCATCTCCAGTTACCAAGTGATCCAAAAACGATTCCCTTTTGTAACGAGCAAGATTTGAAGAATATATCGAAATTCTGTTTGAACACGATACCAAGCCATAAAATATGAACTTCCATCCGGAGGGAGAGTCCGCTTATGAACGGTAATAGTATCCAGTATAAATATAAAGTTGCCTTACAACGGGCGAACACCGGCCGCTTGGCTTTTTAAGGGACATATGATGGCCGGAGAGCTTTTAACAATTTTTAACGAATGCACTAACGGCCCCAGGACGGCCAAACTTAACCAAAGGATTTAAATGGCCGGGTACTGAGCTGTACATACGGGCACACGATGGATATATAAAGGCCAAATGCATAATATTTTCGCTATATGGATTTGGATTAAAGGTTAGCGATGCACACGAGAAACAAGCTCGCTAGTTGTCGATTTGTTGTGTGCGAAATGTGTGAGTGAATGGCCGAGTATTATGTTTCAAATACGGTCGGTGTTCGCCCGTTGTACGGCCATTTTTTTTATTTTCACTCGGAGACAGAATAAATAAATGATTCATGTTGGGTTAGTAATTAGAGAGCTATTGAAGTTAATTTTTTTTTTGACGTAAGCGTTGAGATGGCCTGGGTTAGATTGAATACATTGCCCAATATTTTTCTGTTATACATATATTAAAAAGTTTTGTGTTTAAACTTAATAAGATTAGGAAGAAGCCTCTTTTTAATTACGACATTTAATTTGAAAACTTTTAAGCTACTTCCTTCAACCATCTTTAAAATAAGATCTTCAATTAAATATAAAATTATTTTTCAGAAAATACTTAAAAGCTTAAAAAATAATTAAAAATGAAGGAAAGAAAATTATTCTAAATATAAAATCGCCAATTCATCGCTGAATTTACAAGAGAGGACCAAAAATTCCTTGTCCTTAAAAATAGTATACGTATAGCCTTATAAAATATTCTACGAATTCCAGCAGTATCCTTTTTGATGTATAAAATTGTTGAGCTTCTTAGTAATGACGAGGGCAAGCAAGAATATTACATCAAACCGCACATATGTAGTATGTATGTACCAAAATTGTGCAGGTATAAGCTCATAAATCACAAAAAAGGGTAGAGGAATGGGGCGGACCTGGGCCCGGTTTACTTCATCTTCATTTTATATAATTTGTTGGAATCCTTCTAAAAATTTTGCCGACCCACCCGTAGCCCCCAGAGTCTAAGTTCGTCCTTATCGCAATTCCGACAGGTTTCATTCCGCTTTCTAACCTTTTATTCATTCATTTTATTTACGACCTTTCAAAAAAGATTTTCACCCGGCTTCGGGTCACACCACGGCAACAATGGCGGCTTGAAACGTTCTCCTTCAACCTTCTACAGTTTATGCTCTTAAAAAACTTGTGTGTGTGCACCTGAAGAAAAGTTTATAAATAAAAATAATAATAAAAGTAAAAAACAAGAAAAAATAAAAATATCCTTGAGAAAGTTTTCTCAATAACATTTTCCCTCCTCTCGCGGTCCTTAGCAGTTATGAAGAGCCGCCGATCCTTTTTTTGTGTGTGTGGATTTTGTTTTGTTGTAGTTGTGATTTTTTTTCTGGTTCACTATAGTACGAAAGTGAGAAAGTTGTGCGGCAATGTGGCAGGAGTAAATTCAAAAATGAAACTTTTAATGGTGTTCCCCATTTGTTTTGAGATTTTATTGCAATTTCTATTGACCTCGTTCGTCATTTCGCAGGAGTTTTTCCACAGTGAAACAAAACGAAAAAAAAAAAAAAATGTAATGGAAAAGAAAAGAAAAATCGCAGTACAGTGACTACATATATACTGTGGGTACGTACAAGGACAACAGAAAAGTCGAAGCGGCATCCGCAGTAGCAGCACCAGTCGTAAACTTGCTCCTGGTGTTGTCCTTAAAAAGTTTTCTCCAACCGAATTCAATTTACTACGTTTTAGAACGGGGGGGAGGGAAGCCCGCCACCAACCAGAGGCTAATTTCGACTTTTCATCGCAGATTTTATGGTAAGAAAAAGGAACGCTGAAAGAGGTCCTTGAAAACGTGTCGTCCTTTGGCCCTTGAAACATGTCGAAAGTGGCCACTTTAGTGCTCTGTGCCGTAGACCAACCAACAAACAACATTTTCCACCATGGAATTTTGAACACAACACAACAGCAAAATTCTCAAACCTGGCCGTGTTGCCTTTTCTAATTGGTGGTGGGGATGAATAGCTTGTTTATATTACAGCCCCACCGGGGGTACCACAATGTGCTCGCAAAAACATACATACATACACACATACACACATTAATAACGGCTTGGAAATGTTAAAATTAGTAAAGTTTATGATTTATTAGCGGCACCCATGAGGACCACTTCAAAAAATTTCAACTTCCACACTTAAGCTTCTACCACCTGAGCCCAGGGCCCACCGACGATAACGATGACGACTACGACGCCGCCGCTTCATTTCTCACCGCAACTCATTAGGACTCTTAAGAAATTTGCGGAGTGGGAAAATTGTGGGAGGGGGTGGGAAACTGAAAATAAAAAATAACGCAAAAATTAGGGCGCATATTAATTAATGGCAAGGAGCTAACCACCCCGCCTCTCATAACGAACGAGCTGCGAAGCGCGATTGAATCAGAAGTTTAGAAAATGCACTCAAGAAGAAAGAAACATCCCATTCCCGGGCGTTCCACCCCCCGGGCCATTTACAAACGTAGAAAAAAAAGTCAAGGACCCTCGCTGAATAATTCCCAAGAAGTTCCATCGTGGATCCTTTAAGTACCTGAAGTGCCAGTACACAAAGGCACTGTTTTACACAATCTTAAAAAGTTTCCCTGAGAACGACGCCAGCGACAACGACGACGTCGGTGCGGTCGCGGCAGCAGTACGGGAGTAGAAAAGTGCGGCAGAAAAACTCGCGTCATCCCCCGCAGAAGATGAATTTCTGATGACGTAAAAAATGGCTCTTGTACACCACCCGCGAAAGCTTCCTTTTGTGTCTTCGTTTTTAATTTTGAAGATTATTAAGGAACAGAAGAAGCCCAAGCTGATGGCAGCAGCGGCAGGAGCCTTCAAAACAGACAGACGAGGCCCGCTTCCCTGTCCCAGTCGTCCTCGACGTCCTCGTCGTTGCCGCCGCCATCACTGTCGTTGTCCTCGTCAACGAAAAATGAAAGAAGGATACTCCAAGTGAAGGCCCGAAGACAGTTGGCAAAGATTGATTTTAAGACGGACTAGAAATTTCTGTAGTACTTTTACAAAATACCGCCCGAAGGAACCAACGACTTCTGCCAGGGGGGTTGCAAAAATAAAAGGGGATGAAACGGTGCTAGAAGGAGGTAGAGAGAGAGACTTTCTTAGTACATAGAATTACCCTTCTTCGGATCATTCAGCTACGTTCTGACGTAGGTGGATACTTGACACTTTTGTGTCTCTGAATTGAAGGGAAATGACTGATATATCTTGAAAGTACTTTTCCATCGTGACGTGTCAACATTGAGAGGCTTCTTTTAGGCTATTCTTGGCACTTAGGATAAGGTTTAAAGATTTTTGCTCCTTTTTTTTCTGTGTGGTAGCATTCCAGAAATATCTTTAGTAGATGTTGACCTGAAAGTGAAAGATTCTAGCATAGAATGTTTTGGTATGCAAATGAACACAATAAAATTCACTTGACAGCGAAGGAGTTGCATGACGACGAAACAAATTGTGCTCAGCGATAGTTGCAGAAGATGGCATAGACGCCACAAATGAAAGATACCATAATCAAATTCAGGGTAATACACAGACTCGTAGTATCAGAAGTAAGGAGTTATCAAGGAGCGAGTATGGACCCCGATCACCCCGACCCCGATCGTTGCTGAGATGATGAGGGCTATAAGAACGAATAATAAAAGGGGCCTCGGTAGTCTAGGGGTAAGGCGCCTGACTACTATCCCAGAGGTCCCGGCTTCGATTCCCGGCGGTGCCACGGTCCTAGCCTTTCCCAATTTCCCACCTACATAACTTTCCTTCTTTCTTCTTCCCTCTTTGCATTCCTGATTCCTCCTGTCATAGCCTTCACTAGTGGTTCCCCGATCCACCAAGCGCATGTCATCGGTTGGTTGATGAGATTCAACTCGTTTCAGGAGGCATAACACTCCAGCGAGTTGTTCTCGATACCCCGTTGTCAAAGTCGCAAATGGTTGGGAGTAGGTGAAAATAAAAAAAAATACCGCAGCTAGGTTGTGACAGTTCTTTCCTTCACTTCTCTCTCTATCTTCCGACTAGAGCTGCTGTTCGACATTTCAAAATAAAATACATGGTCGACAGTACAAAGGGGCCTTCCCTAAGTCTCTAGTGTGTCACATAAAAAAAAAAAAAAAAAAAACTAAGTACTCAAAACAACTTTTTATACAGATGATTATGATGTATTTTTCCTCCCACGAGCACACACACTTCCATGACATTTGTCTTACTTTCCATCCAACACGGCACGCCGTCAATATACCTATACATTCACCTCCTGTCAACTTGTATCATTGCCTAGTAAGTGCTAATTTGTCATAGTCATGTTCTGGCCTCAAACAGCATAGCTCGTAAAAGAACAGTCTAGTCTGGCACTATGAGAAAGCTAACAGGCTGGGACTTATTGGAATTTTCCAACCCACTTACTGGTATCTAAGTTTTGGCAGTGTGAACCTCAACTCTGTTGCTCTCCGACACCAAACTTATACAGTACTCTACCAAATCTACAAAGTCTAGGCAAACCAGATGGTTTAATAGGGAGTGCGGGAACACAATTAAAGCTAAAGAAGCAAAAACCGATGGAGAAGCCTTAACCATCTTAACTGGCTTCCCAATCCAATGTCGGTACTCTGTGCTATTCTTACGCCTTGTCTTGTTGGTCGTGAACTGATGTTAATAGGGATATAAAACTCCTTCTTGATTGGCGCCGCAAGTATCGTGTAGAATTTGACGCCTCCTAAACGTACACTGTTTCATCTCCTTCCTGCACCGATCTTGCTTCTTTGTAAGTGCACTGACTCATACAGTGAGCATCAATATAAAGTTAACACAAAAGGCTCAACAACAAAAATACACTAAAAAATCCACGTTTTTACCTCCTCAAAAAAAATCGGAGGAGGCTACACGACCCCTTAAAATCTTCGTAACAGTCTCTACTACAATTAAAAAATAATTTAAAAATTCGCATTTGCCTCTAAGGGGGTCCTGGAGGCTCCCTAAAAGGCTCAAAATAAAATAAAGGGGAATTTGTGTTAACTTTATATTGATGCTCACTGTATATCAACATTCATAACTGAGGATCTGCGACGGAATAACCACATATCACCAAATAAACCTCCCAATGCTCGAAATTTGTTAAAAGATGGAACTCTGGTTTGCAATCTGCGAATCTTATATATGACCTTGCTTCGGGCAGGCTAACCCTTACAGAATCATCATAGCGTAAATTGACAAGGTGTAAATCGAATCGCTAAATCTTACCCAACTTGCCACAAAAAAAGTGGCAGCGGTGGGATCTGCGAATAAATTGAAAAATTGAGGGAAAGCTTAACGAACGGTGACAGCGGTGGGATTCCCAAATAAATTACAAAAAATAAAGGGAACATGTATGAATAGTTCTGCTTCAACTGTTTCTCAGCAGATGGTGGCAGCGGTAGGATCCACCAATAAATTGAAAGATATAATATCGTCTTATTATTTATCTCAATCTCCTCGCGTTAGCACCATCCACTTTCCGCTTTCGATTGCATCGATTGGAACAGCTTGTGGAGAGTCTTGGTAACCGAACACGTGCCATTGAGAATCATCCAACTTCTCCAAGCGTCGTACGATGGCTCAACCAGCAGCGTTCGTATTCGAAACGACTTATCCGAGGAGTTCCCGATTCAAACGGGTGTCTGACAGGGAGACGCCGCTTCGCCACTTCTCTTCAACGTTGTGATCGACGCGATTATGCGTGAAGCATTCGATGGACGACTCGGAGTTCAATACGACGACAACAACTTCGTAACAGACTTAATGTTCGCCGACGATAGCGCTGTTTTCGCCGACACGGATGCCGAAGCAACGGACATCTTATACGATATTTCCCGCATCGCCCAATCATACGGGTTAAAAATCAATGCGGAAAAGACCAAAGTGCTCACAACGGATGGATCAAGAGCCAGTGTTCACCTCGATGGAACCCAAATCGAACAGGTTCCAAGGTTCAAATATTTGGGATCATTGGTTGAGGAAACGAAAGTAGCATCGACGGCCGACGTTCACAGCCGTATCGGCCAGGCAACAGCAACATTCGCCTCGCTCAAGTGGTGCATATGGAAACGAGCAAATATCTCCATCAAAACAAAACTACGTCTTTACCGAACGTTGATTCTTCCGATTCCTCTTTATGGATCTGAAACGTGGACACTGCTCAAACCGGACGTTAAGAAGCTCGAGGTCTTCCAAATGCGATGTTTGAGGCAGATCCTCCGTGTCTCACTCCGTGATCGCCTTCGAAACGAGGTTGTCAGACAAAGATGCGATCAGCAAACACTGATCGAAGAAGAAATGCAAAAACGTCGACTACGGTGGTTTGGACATGTTTGCCGAATGGATGATAACCGCTTGCCACGTAAACTTCTCTGGCGAGACCGTCCTGCAGACTGGAGAATACAGCGATCGGCACCGAAGAAAACCTGGTTGAAGAATATCGAGGGTGACTTAAAGAATCAACGATTGTCAGTTACCGAGGCTCGAGACACCGCCAAAAACCGAGAAGAATGGAAGCGAATCGTGAATAGAGTACGGGACCCAGCGGCACCGACAGCAGCGTATCCGTTGCGGGGACGTCCCGCTCGGACCGCCAGCTAACGGATCAAAGAAGAAGAAGAAAGACCATCCACTAAAAGAATTCGACTTGTGCCTGCTTTCATCATCCTTCATTCTTTATCAAACATTATTAAAACTACCCGGGCTGCAGTATCCATAATTGTACCACAGTGGCTATAATTACAAAATCATTTGGTCACAATGGCAAGAGACATCAAATTTTTTTTTGTCTTACAGTTACTATACTTACTTTTAGTCAGTGTGCCAAAGTGCAGAGTAGCTCGAAAGATCGCAGATTATTGCGATCCATGGGTAATTAGAAGGGTTCTGCAATTTACCTTGAACAAGGGTTCGTTTCAGGAGTCTGGGCAGAGGTTTAGCCAAAAATGAGGTAGCGTCAATAGACATCAAGCAAATCGAACTTATCGGTGATGCTCTCTTTTACTACTGGACATAAGTTAACGGTAATAAACAAATGGTCTGGAGCCTGCTTGATTTACATTATCGAAATTATAGGAATAATGAAGAGTACCGTCTTCAGCGAAGAAATGAAGTCTGCGCAGAGTGAGAGCAAACTATTATTAAAGACTAGAAAAATAATGGATGACGGAATTAACCCCTGTGAAAGGCCGGCCGAGATGGGGTTGAGTTTCGATTCGAGGTTCTCCAGCATAACCTAGATTGTACGATCGGACCGGTAAGGAAACTTTCAGTCCAATTTTGTAGAAATAAGTCAGTAACAATATCTAGTAAATTACCCTGCTCATGAATTCTTTGCAGAAATGCAGAGCAACCAGCACAGACTCACCAAATCGATGCAAACATTGGTTGAGTTATTCTGAAAGACATACTATAAAAGATCGTCTGTGATATTTTTTTTATTGGATCGTAGTTAGAAATTTTGTTGTTCACTGTTTTTTTGGAATTGACAACATATACAGGTTTCTACCAGCCTGGATTAACACCGGAGAGGTATAAAAGGGCAAAAAATTAGCGCGATGGATTAGGAAAAAGTGAAGTACATTTTCATGGCGACAATTACCAGGGCCCGTGGTTTTATTGATGACAAGCTCTTTTGGGACAGACATATTTACATATTCTTAGTCCAGAATTAAACTCCGTCTTGGAATCCAAATTATTCAATACCGTCCGCCTAGAACACACGTTTCAGATGCATATGTGAGAACTGGTAAGTCCATCGTCTTATATGGGCAAAAACGCGAAAAAAGGCATATTTGCACATTCAAAACCCAGCAAAAAAAAGTTTACCGACCGAGTTTCTTGTGGGTTCTCCCCCCATATGGCCCCAAAACAAGCCCGTTTCTGCTACAGGGGTTACTTTTTTACTTTATTGAAGGGGTTACTTTTTATTGAAGATTTCAAGAAAAAGCTGCCACAGAGGGGACTATTTGACTTAACATCGCTTTTCTGAGTTCAGGAAGAATCCTGAGTGAATTTCCGCTTACCGGTGACCACAGCTTCTTAGAACAACTTGAACTTTCCACTTCTGACGCGCTTTTAACTTCCCAGTATAGGAAGTTATTGTAATCGGTCCGAAAATCGAAATCGAAAATTTCAACGTATTTTCATCTTTCAAGGTCCCAGGAACATTTTAAGCAAAAAATTGGGAGGAAGTATGTGTGTGTATGTGTGTGTGCGTACGGATGTTGTCATTTTTTCCTGCACGATATCGACTTCGTTGAGGTGTCGTTCGAAGCGTATTAACCGAAATATGATCTAAAAAGATTTTCATGAAATTCGGTCCAGCCGTTTTTTTGTTTAAGCGACGTAAGTGATTTTTGTACCTACACGATATAGCACGAACCAGCCATGATACCGACTTCTTTGAGGTGCCGATCGTAGCGTATTACCGAAAGTGCAGTTTGAAAAGATTTTCATAAAATTCGATCGAGCGGTATCTATGTTTAAAGGGCGTAAGTGATTTTTGTACATGCTCGATAGAACGCAAACCAAAAATGATATTGACTTCATTGAGGTGCCGATCGAAGCGTTGGAATGACACCCGTTCAAAATGAAGTTCACTTTTATGGATTCAGCCGAGCAATAGCTTCCCAAAGAGTCATCACTCGTCAAAATCCGAGTTTTCTTTAAAAACCATTCCACAAATACGTTAACCATTACAAACATGACGAAATTTTCAAACTTTAGTTCAGAACTGTTTGAACGGCGGATTGTTTTCCATGTCCTACAGTTTTGGGAATTGAGTTCATCGCGGGATTTCCAGTGATTACAGTTTGGCATTTTCGGACAAATTTGACAAGTCCGTTACATTGATTAATTTTGGTACTATCTCCTGAAATCGTTCGAATTGAAAATGAAGTTTTTACCATTGCAGTTTATCATCAGCGCGTCAACACGCTCAAAATGAATTCGCTTTATAGTCGTAGCACCATTAGCTGCAACTTGAGGTGGCTAAAATTTAACAATCTAGTTGAAGTTTGGAATAATAACATATTCTTCATTTATTACCCAAGTGTGAGCTATAACATTAATACATCAATTTTATATACATTTTCGTCATCCTAATCTTGTAAGTGCGCACATTTAGTTTGACATTTTAGCGAAAATATTGATAAACAATTTTGACAAATTATTAAAATATCCAATCATAATATTCAACATCCATCATACTAGGAAGTTGATCGTGTGGACCGAAAGGGTCGAACCCACATCCCAACTAGTTTTCGGTTTGAAGTTGAAACCGCGACTGCCACGGTGGGGACTTGTTTGAATATGCGTTTGCACTTTGAATTTTAGAGCAAACGAATTTTACAGTTAGGGATTCAAATCGAACGCGCCGAATGGGTTTTCGAATTGTTGCAGGTTCATGAAACATCCCCCGAGCAGAGGGAGCCACAACAGAATATTCGAACGCATGCAGGCTCTAGCGGCACTGCGGTTCGCAATTTTAACGGAAAATTTCGGACAAAATTCGAATACGTGTAAGTTCTGTATTCTGGCGTTCCGGTTTGCGATAAAAGAGAAAAAATCAAAGTTTTAGGCCGCAAAAACCATTCGTGAACGTCCTATCCCGAATCGCACAAGTTGGTCCATTTAATATGCGCAATTAATCTGGATTTTTGTAGTTGGGACATGCCACGGAGGGGACATTTTGCACAGTTTCTGGGGCCTGCCGGGCTTTTTATGGCTGGCTGGATGGCCGGTTTTTTTGTGGAAAAATGTTGTCTAGGTCGGTATCCACCAAAAGCATTTTTTTTTGGGTACTCATTTCCGACTCTAAAACGGTCATCGCCTCCGGACACGCATATGCCTTTTTCCGCGTTTTTACCCATATAGTAAAAGTTTAAACTTTATGGTTAGATGCTTCGATTTAAAGAGCCTTGACAGACTACGAGTATAGTAGGCTTTATTGGCTTTTAGTAGTCGCGCGTATTTCTGGTTACATGCAATTGTCGGCTACCCAAAAAAGGTAAATGATTTTACCACTTCAAACTCGTGTTTCTCTACCTTGATTGTGGGACCAATGTTAGGTATTTTTGTAACTTTACTAATTTAAGATTTGCCCAACTTGAAAATTGTAGCAAACCAATGTGCACAATATCCGATTATCGCTCATCGCGTACCGCTCATCGCTTACCGCTCATCGCGTACCGCTCATCGCTTCCCGCTCATCGCGTACCGCTCATCGCTTATCGCTCATCGTTTACCGCTCATCGCTGTGTACGTGAATGCTAATACATAGCACTTGGTTGGTGTTTTCTCTCTGATCTTGTAGTGGATGCTGTGCGCAGAAACGGCCTTGATTGTTCTATGCTTCTGGGTGATAGATTCCCCATTATTTGGCCGACATTTCTAAGGTGAGTTTTAAAAAATCGATGATTAACGATGGTTTGCACTAACTTATTCTTCTTATTTGACGGCTCTACAACCGGTCCTAGCTTCTCACAGCTGTTCTCTCCACCGGTTCCGATTCTGAGCCGATGTAATCAAGTTTGGCATTCCTAAGCTGGTCCTGGTCTACGTCATCCTTCCGGCGAAGGCTGGGTCTCCCATGTTGTCGAACGCCATAGATCTTACCGATCTAACTACAAGTTTGATGGCGCCTTGCAGCATGTCTCCAGTTCCGGATGATGAGCATTGCCTCTGCGTCAGTCGTCACCGAAGTAACTGCCTTCCTCTTAATGGCCAAAATTGTTGCCTGTCGATTACTAGCAGTACTTGAAGGCCAACATGAAGTTGCACGATACGAAGCCAAGAGGGATAGCCTTGTTATGGAAACTGCTTCTGCCGGGAAGAGTTCTTTGGGTTGCTAGAGAAATGGCGGTCCGTTGAAACAAAGTTCTGTTGTTAATCATCCTTCCGGTGTTAGTTTGGTTTGGACATATTATTCTCGAGTGCCAATGTGAACAAATGAAGAATTGCTTTCTGGAATTTGTACGGTTAGCCGCCAGCGGTTAGCATTAAACAACTTACTTCTCAACCTTTTAACAAATGATGGTTTCTTTTTTCTGTTGGTAAAGATGCAGGGGTTTTCAGACTTAATAAACTCACGACGAATTGACTCATTTGGGGAATGTCTGTACGATTTATAGGCAGCTTCTTCGGCTTTTGCTGCGTTCCAAAAATCCCCATGAAACCATCGATTCGGTTTAGACTTTATAGACCTTTTAGAATGAGGGAAAAATAAATACATTCCCGAATGAATAAATTTAGTAACTCAGAGAGTGGCTTAGACCTTCCAACAAGGCTTATCGTCAAAATCCCAATTCCCATCACCTATGAAGTCTATGCTAAACAAAATTTCACGTGTACACGTTAACCTGTCCAGGACGCGATAATCAACCATGAATATTTCATCTTTAATCACATCCAAAAAAGATGAAAAACGCAAAACGAAAAAACATGGTTAAAAATGCATTGTAGAGAAATTTCCAATTTTTTTCCTGTCATTATTTAATTATTGAACATTTAAGTCCTTGCTATGGGGAAAAAATCCTTAATTAAAAATTAACAACAACGAAATTTTAAAATCGCATCAAAGGATTTTTTTAATGGCCGCATTTTCAATTCCTATTTAAATTACCTGAACGTAAAATAATTTCATGTAACAACACGGGATTCCATAGGATTTTACAGGATCCTACACAGGATTCCGCAGGACAACAACAGGGGCACGATAGAGAAAGAGAGATTTCGGCATGAGATAAAAATGGTCGGTAATTTGCCATTTTGAATCGGTCCCGGATAGAATAAGTAGAGAGGCCCGGAGAGAGCAAAGGAAATGGCGGGCTGTGTGAAAAAAGAAATTCATGAAATCCGGAAACTCGTCAATAAATCATTTTTTACGAGTATTTAAAAAAAAAGGTTTAAAAAAAAAAGTATTAAAGCAGCGTTTCCATGTGGCCCTTATCAAACAGGGGCACAAAATGACTTGAAAAATGGTGAAAATACGTGTTTTATCAGGAAGTTGGCAGGAGTTAAAAGGGACGTAAAAACTAACCTTTAACACCGACGTCACTAAAAGGCCATAAAGTACGATTAGGGCCGGCATAAACATGTCCTATATGAACGGATTTAAAGCCGAAGAGTTTATCCAGCAATAAATTGCCGTGTTTGATGTTTGTGTAAGGATTGTGAATTCAGTTTTTATCCTTTTTTCTCTCGAGTCCACGATTTCATGGCAGGTGACACACCAGCAAGGGTTTACGGGCTACATAAGGAGAAAGGGCATTTCATAAAAGAGAATTATAGGCAAGGACCAAAGCCAAACGACAAACGATTTTTTTTTGGTCGCCCCCGCCCCTATATATACCATATAGGCCATATTGTCCTGCTGCTTAGAGAGCATCCGCAGGACTTACAGGACAAGAAGTAATTTCGGTCAATTTCCAAAACATGGCAAAGCACTAGGCTGAATAAGAGCCAGCTCTGGCTACCAGGAGCAAACTATCCGTCCGTCCTGCCAGGACCCATAAAATGTTCATCAGCTTGTGCTGATTTCAGTAAGTGCCTATACAAGGCCATTAATCCTTATTTTCAGGACTCGAGGTCCTTTCAGCCTCGATGAGCAACGAATTATTTGAGAGAGAGAAGTTTAAGTATATGCAAGTAGGGAATACGTTCATACATGGTGCAAGGATAATGTTTAACCAAAACTTTAATTTAATGTTGGAAAAAGTTTCTGGAAGCTCTCCTTACTGGGCTCTTAGCTGCATGACTACATTCGCCTTGGAAAATGCATCTCAGAAAGTTTCGGTAAGAGGCATTCAGGATTTTCCCAACTTCAGTTTTAGGTGCATAAAAGCCCAAACAGGAATTTCAACACATACATCCACATATATCAACATCTATATCCATATACATGTATATATAAGAAGCAGGAAGTGGTGAAGGCAGTGAACCGTTCGTTATTCAGACGGGAAGTTCACCAGAAAGCCCCAGGATATTCCTTAAAAACTGACTCTTATCAAGCGAAAGGATATTGGGATTTCAATTTTTAATCCACTCAACGATTCCCATGAAAACTAAAGCAGCCCTTTCTCAACCCGTTTCTACCCGCCCATCAAAACCGAGATGTTCTCGGGACATGGAATCTAAGAAAGGCAGAGCACCATGGAACTAAGGAAGCTGGCACAAAAAAAGGAAGAAAGCTCCAGCAGAAACTTCCCTTTTCTTCGTCCTTAGTAATATTTTCGTGATATATTAAAGTTAAGCGCGTGTTTCCACGAAAAGGAGCAACAACTAAGCTTGCGATTATGTCTGCAGGTGTTTGTACGGAGTTTTTCATATTTAGGTTGGCTTTTTTTGAATATTTTACCCTCAAAAATTTATATTTTTTTTTAATATTTTAGTTTCACTCCCTTTTCACTCCCTTCTGTGTTTTTCATTTGGCGTTGTGGTGTAACAATCGCAACGTTACCACCAATGGGAAAAATCTATTTGCAGAATTCTGTGGAAAAATCCCTTTCATTCGGGCGGGGGCTCACTAGTCTCATCCAACGAAATGACGGTTTTCCCGTAGGCGTTTGCGGATTTTTGCTTGTCAAGCTGTCTGTGATGGCGACAGGTATACACCACCAGACTAAACGTTTTAGCTTATCAATCTGAAAATTTCTCGCACGTGGCCTTTTTATATGCCACTTTCTTTATTGGATTGATGAGTCATTTGTGTTAAGATTGGCCTGACAGTGGTTTACGTAAATTTTTTTGGGCCTTTTTTGTGGAGATTTTATAAAGGGAAAGTGAGTAGTGCCATAGGAATTTATTAACTTAGGGGAAATTTTGTTTTGGCATTACATATAAATTCTGTACACATGAACACATAATGTCCAACATCTAGACAGAAAAAATTTTGCCCGTAATAGGCGTTAAGAAGGAATTGTAGAGTGCAGTTGGCTGAAAGACCAGCTTGCGCCAGGTGTAGAATTGCAACCACCCCCACAGTATACACGATCCACACGCCCAGGAATGTTAGCCGCATAGAACTTTATACTAAATCTAATTTTCAATTGAATAAAAGTAAGAAGTTATCGTAACAGAACGAGGCGTTAGCATTTTACAGGTTTTCTTTTTCAACAGCAAAGATCGAAGAATGGGACTTAAATATATTGTGGCAGCGGTGGGATCCACCAATAAATTAATAAATTGAGGCCCAAAGAGTCTTAAGAATTGGTGGCAGCGGTGGGGTTTACCAAAATTTAATAGATTGAAGGCAAAATACGACTAGTTCCACTACAAGCGTTTCTTATAAAATGGTGGCAGCGGTGCGATCTACCAATTAATTAGTAACAATCCAATGGCGCTACAGCCCAAACCGAGCCTTGGCGTCCTCTGAGGCATTTCTCCAAATTTGATGGTCTCTTCTATCATATCTCCAGTTCCGATTGTTGAACATTGCCTCTGCGTCAGCCATCACAGAGTCTATCTATCTCCTCCTGGGTCTGGCTGAGTCTTTCTCGAAATTTATACCACCATGAACCGTTTCTTTTTGCTATTGTCGACCAAAGTTAAACTGTTTTATCAACTACTTATAGCTTACGTTCGTCGATAGTTATATTTCTTCCCATTCTAAATCTGCCAGCTCTGGACTTCCTTTGCCGCTTCTTTTAATTCGACGTAAGTTTCTTTTGCTGCCAAAAAGGAACTTGCACGATATTCACGTAATTCAGATATGTAAGTTATTGCATAGACTGTGCTACCTGATGGACTTCCCTAGACCGATATATTGCTAGGGCCAGGTTGAAGGGACCAGTGCATCCCCTTGTCTTAGACCTGCTACTACTTCGAATTCTTTTGAGCCCTGTGCTCCAAGTCAAGTCGTGTTTAGTGACAAATCATGAATGAAAATGCCTAGAGTGGAAATGCTAAGTTGAGTGTAAACTTCTGTACTTGAAGTACTGATTCCTATCCTATCAGAATATCAATCTGGTTTTAGAAAAAATTACTCATGTGAATCGGTAATAAATTATATAGTGAAAGAATGGAAAACAGGAGGAAGCCAAACAAAAACGATTGCACTTTTTCTAGATTTCAAAAGGGCCTTTGAAACAATTGATCGAGACATATTACTTCAAAAACTGCAACTGTATGGTGTTCAAAATGAGGAACTAAAATGGTTCAAATCGTATTTGACAAGGAGATGGCAACAGACAAAAATAAATCGTTTTATGTCTAGCCCACTTAATGTAGAAATGGGAGTCCCGCAAGGATCTATCCTAGGAGCACTGCTATTTATCTTGTACATAAATGATTTGCCGGAGGTGGTAACGAGGTGTAAAGTAGCAATGTACGCAGATGACACGTTAATTTACGCTCAAGGAAGTGGATATGAGGAGTGCAATCATAAGTTGATAAACGATATCAAAGATATAACAAAATGGTTAAAAATGAATAGATTGAAACTAAACGAAGGAAAAACTAAACTTATGGAAATAAATATGGAAAGTAATACGGAGGTAGAAATAAACGGTAAAAAAATAGAAAATGTTAAAAATATTAAGTACTTAGGAGTAATAATCGACTCCGATTTAAAATTCGATCAACATATTGACCATATTTGTAGAAAAATTGGCAAAAAGATTGGTTTTTTTAAAAGGATCAGAAATAAAATGGATACCTTGACTGCACTTACCGTCTACAACACCGTGATAAAACCACACTTTGAATACTGTTCGTCAATACTATTTACATGCTGTAATACGAGTAACGGAAAGACTTCAAAAACTACAAAACAAGGCAATGCGAAGCATCTTGAGATGCAATAGATTTACATCAGTCAGGGTCATGCTTAATACCCTCAAGTGGTTGAACGTGAAACAAAGGCTGGAGTTAAATACACTCATTGCTATTTTTAAGATAAAAAGAGGATTAGCCCCAGAATATCTGGTCAAGGAGATCAAATACGTGGGAGGTGTGCAACCGTACACTTTAAGAAATGCAAATGATTTCAGGATAAATTTAAATAGATCGGTACATACGCAAAACACAATATTTCATAAGGGTCTCAAATTATTTAATGAATTACCAATAGATGTTAAATATGAAACTAAATTCGGGATATTTAAAAAGAAATGTATTGAATATGTGAAAGGAAACGTATAAATAAAAAACTGCAACTAGTTAAGCTAGCTATAAGTTTGTTATATATGTTGATGTATTAGAGTATTATAAAAAATACTAATAAAAAAATGCTAAAAAAAAAAAAAATAAAAAAGATTCATCACTGAAATGTCACTTTCTTCAACCCAAATGACGTGACGACAAGGAAAAGAACGGTGAATCGAATTGACCCGTATGAGGTTTAGAATCGACGACATCCAATACTACATATGTATATTGAATCCCAGAAAGAAAACTCTTTATCTAATTTATTAGAACTTAATCGATACGAATAACTTGGATTTTAGTTAAAGATTCAATACTCAGCCACAAGCGATAGATTCTTTGGTTGAGGTACTCTGTCGGACCCATGATAAAATCGCCAATAGATCAAGTATTTTTGATCAAAAGTCGTACCGCTTTGATTGGAATCAAGATAAGTTTGGATGCCTTAAGTTTTTATTGATTATCTTGGTAATCTTCTTCACATTACACTGAAATATCAATGTGACGATCAAACAGACATAAAGAGCAGCAAAAACTTACTAATCTTTCATTAAAAATCAGGTTTAGAAAAAGTTGGACTACTCGTGTAAACAAACGAAAATTGTACAGCAACATTCCACATTAACTTGTGTACGAAGTTGTTGCCAGGCAATTTCGGGCTAGTTTCTTATGTTACTATTAATTGCAGATACACAGAAGGTGAGTTAGATGGTGCTGAAGTAGATTGCAGATGGTTTTGTTTGATCGATAAGTGCGATACTGAAGGCCTGCCAGACAATGAACTGAGAACCTACACAAGAATATAGTATTGGAATTTTTCTAGACATCCAAGCCTCTACAAAAACTCTGGATTCAGGTAATGATGCGCTCGAAGCTAGTGAAGCCATGTAGAGCTGAACTAAATAGGCTAGGTAGAAAGCATAACGTGACTCCCGCTTGGGTTCCCGTTCTAGGAACATAGATGGGAACGAGAAAGCCATCTATCTAGCAAAGCAGGGTATCTCTTCGGAGTCAACCAAGCTATGTGACTACCACCTGTTACTAGTCAGCGAAAAGTGGAGAGCACTGGAGACCTGCATTATCTTGGCTGATATATAACAAAAAGAAACAATGAGCCTCTTTAATAGATATTGCCAGAATCATGGAAATCATCATTGGCCCATAGGAGACCACGCTGCCAAGTTGGGCATTCCGTTCAACGGCTTTAGCTGCGGGGATACGAAAGAGAGAGGAACACTTGTTCGCTTCATGCCCGGATTTAGCTAAAGCCTGGCAGCACCCGCTAGGCAGTTAAATTTTGGAAGATTTAAAAGAGATCTCTAGACGAGAGAATAGATCACTCATAAGCTTTCTAGAATGGCTTTAGACATCCGGTTATACTCTACCAAACAACCAACGAGCACAAGGTACACAAGTTCCAGCAACAGCGCTAAGCGTTACTTGGGTCTGTGGTCGCACTGGATAGAGCCCTTCACCTACCTATCCAGGCGGTGGTTATGGGACGGCTCCGCTAGTACTCAAGATCAAATTTACGATCATGTAGAGAAGGTGTGGCATAAACCTGGTTTGCAGTATTGAAAATATTTCAGAAGTGAGAATACATGAAGGTGAAGATTTTAACTTTTTTTCGTGAATCAAGATACGAGTATCCTGATTTTTCCCTTAAGACACTCCAGGGTTCAGTTTAAGCACCATAATTGCTGGGTTCCAAAGGTATAAAAAGCCCCATACGACCAAGTCTAAGTTAATCTGGCAATCTCAATGAGTCGTCTATGTGCTACATATTCTCAAAGGAAAAAATACAAATAGTTTGACTTCAAGGGTTTCTTAAAAAAATGGTGGCAGCGGTGGGATCCACTAAAAAAATTAGCGCGAGCTGGTCTGAACCGACAAGCCATAAAGTAGTAGACATTGATAAATCGGAAACAAAGAGCCTAGGTAGCAAATTGAAAGAAAACAATTAGCCCCAACCACTTGGCGTTCATATAATACTTAACAGTTCTCCTAGGAGCTTGAATAGTTGGGGTAGTAGATTGGTTAGTGCTGACTTGGTAGTGATGCGAGTTGCCGAAGTCATATAAACTTCCACAGAGTACCGCGTTGAATGACAAATAAGGACGGGATGGTGATCTACAATCCTCCTGCGGGAGAGCGTTAAAAAGCGGGAATTTGCTGGAAACCTACAAGACTTATTAAAACAGCAAATCGTTTCTGACGACACAAATATTGAAGAATTGTGGAGTACGACGAAGGGCGCGATATTGACGGCTGCGGAAATGAGCATCGGTTATGTCCAAAGAAACCAGCAACACTGGATCTCGGACACAACCTGGCAAAAAATAGAACGCAGAAGGGCCCTCAAAAATAACGTAAACTCTACAAACGACCCGGAAAGACGTCACCAATTAGAACGGGAATACTCCCAATTACATCGGGAGGTTAAGAGAAGTGTCCGGCGTGATAAAAGGCAGCAGATAAATGAGCTCGCAGAAAAAGCGGAAAACGCGGCAAACACTGGCAACAGTAAGGTGCTGTACCAAATCACTAAACAGCTCTCGGGAAAGCACTCTACTAAAAAGCATGCCGTTAAGAGTGCGGATGGAAGGCTGCTGTGCAGCGACGAGGAGCAACTCCAAAGATGGAGAGATCACTTCTTCGCCGCCCTGAATGGTACACTTACACAGGAACCTCAGGAAAACAACAACAATGCACAGCCAATAAGAATCTCCACTCGGGCCCCATCCAAGGCGGAAATAGTAACCGCAATTCATGCGATGGCCAATGGTAAAGCAGCAGGAAAAGATGGCATCCCGCCAGAATTGTTGAAAGCCGACTCAAGCCTCATAGCAGATGCACTTCAGCCAATCCTAGAAATAGCATGGAACACCTGTACCTTTCCGGAGGATTGGACGGAAGGTATCATAGTCAAAATACCAAAAAAGGGGGACCTAACAATATGCGACAACTGGAGAGGCATCTTTTTACTATCTGTTTACAGTGGGCAAAATTTTGTCCCATATATTACTATCTAGGATAAGTGAGGCAGTAGACCGAACGCTTAGGAGGCAGCAGGCCGGATTCAGGAAGGGCCGCTCATGTAAAGTCACCCAATTCATCACAGGGCGCCTACAAGTCTTCATCAACAGATGCCTTCGTCGTATCCTAAAAATCCGCTGGCAAGATAGAATTTCAAACGAAGAACTATGGCGCCGTGCCGGCCAAGAAAGGATAGACGACCAAATCAGGCGAAGGAAATGGAATTGGGTTGGCCACACTTTGCGAAAACGAAAATCTAGCCAAACAGGCCCTTGACTGGAATCCGCAAGGTTCCCGTCGAGTAGGAAGACCTAGAACAACGTGGAGGAGAACCCTACTAGAAGAAGCCGCAACAACTGGGAGATCCTGGTCGGAGCTAAGAGCTGTCGCGCAAAACAGAGTCCGCTGGAGAGCAACTGTTTCCGCCCTATGTCCCATGAGGGATTAAAGGAGTTTAAAGAAGAAGAAGAAGGTGATCTACAATATCAAGGACTCCCATTATATTATGTTCAATTTGCTGCATGTGTCTTAGAATGATGTTTTAACTTTCTTGGTGGAATCAAAGAGATGCTCTCGCGATACACCTGTAGATAGGCGACTTCTTTAGAGAGAGATACGAAGGATTGATAGCTAGGCCGGAGAAGGGGAGAGGCAAAGGACTGTATCATTGAATGGACTCGTAAGGCTATACCAGAAAAATTTTCTTAGTTATTTTTTGTGACTACTTGGTGTCATCAGAATGCATATGAACGTACTCGAGATAGAAAATATATCCGTTGATCCAGGTGGCTCACTTCTTTGCCGAACGTCCTTTATTTTCTACCAATTTAATAATTGTAAAAATATGTAATATTTGGGCGTGTTTGTAACATAATTTGTCAAAGTAAAAATCCAATAAACTTAATTTACTAAATTACATTCACAACCGAGTGTTTAGTCTTTCATGCAATAAATTCAATGAATATCATTTATATCAAACACGAATGCGAAATTTTCAACGAATCTCATAAGCCTATAAATATACATATATACATTTTATTATTAATTTAATTTAATTTTGATTAAATAAATTCAGTTAAAAGAGGAAATTAAAATAATCGAGTGAAAGAGAGTGTAAAAATTTATTAAAACCGAACTATTTAGGGAAATTACCAAGTTTGCATGAATAAATAATTCCTTGTGAATCGTTACTAATATATGGAAATATTCTGTTCCAGTTCCATTTGTCCATAATTTTTCTGGTATGTGATTTTAAACATTAAAATAAAAATATATGTTTAAAATTTCCATGAATGTAATTTAAATTTTTAAATATAGTGAAGGGTTTTTTGTTTGTTTCTGTTCTGTTGTCATCCCTTAAAGAGTTTTGTGTAAAATCTCCTAAACGTTCGTTATAATATTATATTTATGTACATCGGCATTATTTGTGGCACATTCGTATTCATATTATCTTAAAGCCTTGATGGTAGAGACAGTCTATCTATTTATCTATCTATGGTCCCCATCTCAGGATCCCTTAGCATACTGAAAATTTGAAGAGTATAGAGATAAAGCATGGATTAAATGTATTCAGTTTCGCCAGACATCATTAATAATTTAATCCGAAAATGAACATTAAAATTAATATTTACACTTTACCAGGATAAATTTTATCCACGTTCTCTCGTCTCATCCTGATGTCCCTATGTCTTTTATCCTTTGCTAAGAGGCAAAATCTCCTTACCATCCCCCAATTTTCCTATTCCTGTTTTCAGAGCTCGTTTTCCATAGAAGTGCTGTTCACCATTTTCTATGTAAAAGTTATTAAAATGTGCAGGAGAATGAGGCGAGCCTGGCTTGTGTACAAGTTTTCAAGGCTCTCCGTAGCTACAAACCATTCCCAAAAAGGATTGAGCTCTATTCGCCGTAAAGAGGAGCATATAGCCGGCAACAGAATGAGAGCAGCGCTGCTATACTCGTGCCGCCGACACTACTCTACCGAAACTTTCACATTCATAAATTCTGGAAACACATTGCCAAACAGGATCTCGAAAACTGCTTAAGTGAATAATTAAAACGTTTTCGTACGATGTTGCCATATTATTAAAAATTCAACCAAAAAGTCCTGTCGTCTTCGTCCTGAATTTACTACTACTGTCGTTTGTTCCCTACAGCACCCTACACCACCAACCCATCCATACCCAACCCCATCCATACCCAATTCACCCGCTATTATGTTAGGCATATTTCCAAATGGTCTTGAAGAACAATGAACAAGGACTTTTTCCCCCGTATCCTTATTCCAGAGCAAATAAAAGGTAAGGCTGGAGGGATTTACTATATAAGATCAATTGGCAAGGATCGAAGGTCCTTGTTAAAAGTTTTTCCATCAGGTCTCCTATTTCAGAATTTATTTCTAACTGAAAATCAATTTGACGATGGTATGTAGAAACACAATTTTCGGACGGATGGTAGAGTCGTGGAGTTGGGGTTAGGATGTTCAAGACGACGGCGAGGTCAAAACGAACGAAAAGATGATGTTGCTGGGTACGAAGCGAACAGGATAACATGACAAATTTCAATTTTTCATAGATGAGCAAACTTGTTATCCTTGTGTAAATATCATGTTTATTGCAATATTGGGGAGGAAATACACACACATATACAAACATATCGAGGAAAGGGATTAAATTGCATTTCTTCCTTTTATTGCTGCTCTTGACTTTTGTATTTTATTTATTTTTTTTCGAGTTTTGTCATGGGATTATTTTTTTTGTTCTTCTTGAATGAGGCTTAAATGTTAAATTGAATACAAACACGAAAGTTTTTTTTTGCTTTTAGAGATTATTTTGGATTTTTATTGAAGTCCTTCTAGGATATTTCACAAAAAGTTTTACCAGCATCATTATTTAGGCAAAAGCTTAAGTAACATAAGTGATGTTCTTTTGTAAATAATGGATGACAATTAGATTTGAAAGGAAAATGGTTTCTTAGTTTTGGAGGTAGGTGGATCAACAAAGTTTTCTCTTGATTAATTGCAAATCTGGGATATAATACAATGAACTATCTCTGTAAGCCAATCACCTGCACGATAGTATCTATCGATTATAGAAACTGAAGCACAGCCTCGGAACCTCCGAGTAAAAATAAAAAATTGGCTCACAGCGGGCGAACCATGGCCGCTTGGCTTTTTAAGGGGCATATGATGACCGTAGAACTTTTAAGCAATTTTATTCGGAGCATATACGGCCTCACGACGGCCAAACTTGACCAAAAGATTTATATGGCCAGGAACTAAACTATATACATTTGAATTGGACAAAATGGAGCTTGACAAACCCAGGTTTTATCAAATTCTTCCACTGCCAGAGGAAATGCTTTCAAGAAGTACTGGCAAAAGGCCTTTCCAAGGACATGGCCCTGGAAAAAGCTTTAATAAAGCTGGGGGTTTTTTTTAGAAACCTGAGCTGAACACTCCGGACACTCCGAAACGTTCAGGACTGAAAAGGACCAAGTCGGCCAAGGGGCCCACTCGCTTCACCTTGGGCCAGGTGGTAAGCAGTGTTAATTCTTAAGGATAAAGATCCTTCAAAGAAGCAGCCACAAGGGCAGGGTTCGCCGTGCGACGCTCAGACTATATGGTCAGAAATGGCACTTGCCAATGCTTCTGTTGTCACCGAGGACTGCAGTAATGCCGTTACCTTGGCCATAGGGCGATCTGACGGCGGAGCAGGGGCAAATAAGTAGCTCCCTCCATCAAGAAGACCAGGCTTGTCAGACGCTCTTAGCGAAAAAATAAGCACCATAAGGGCACTCCAAGTAAACTTGCACCCTGTGCATGATTTTCGCCGAGAGGGTAACCGATGGCAAAATCAGAGGACTTACCACCGGTTCAAGTAAGTGGGGTTTTTTTGAGTCGCTCAGGATTAAAATTATCAGTATTTGTGTGAGAGTCGGAGGTTGGTTTTTTTGGGGGCCCAGCTACAGGCTTTCATAACCGGCAACAGAGTTGTCAAGGTTATTTCAGGCACCCTCGCGTTACGATCCAACCGCTTCCATCCCAAAACTACGGCGACAGAATGCTGATTTCAGCAATTAGACAATTAGACTTCTTCGCTTAGTGTGCCTATACGTGGCCACAGGAGAGATTGTTGTAAAGTGGCAAGACAAGAAAAAAAGGAATATTATCAGAATGGGATAAGTGGAAGTCCTTATCAGTCAAGCAAGATTTAAAGCAGGGCAGGTTAGCACCCATGCCATTTAATCTTTACCTAGAAGCAGTAATTCGCAAAATCGCGAACGCAACCCTGCCTTACAAATCAGAACAGTTGGAAGGATATTCCATTATAAGGTGTCATTTCAACAAGAAATGAAATGAGTGATTAAGACATGCATTCCGATCTTCGTACTAAATCCTTATTTTTTACGACAGTTTTATTTATTACTAACAATGTATTCAAATCCAAGCCCAGGAGCCAAGTAAATTCTGTTATCAGATAGTCAAACGGCCATCAAGGCATTAGGCTCGTCCAGTATAACATTTAAGCTGGCAGACTGCCTAGATGGTAGGTACAGGGCCACTTTACAGTGGATACCGATTACCAGGAGCATCGAGGGCAACGAGAAGGCAGATGAATTCGGTAGGCTGGTGCAAACTCTTGCAGGTACACCGGTGGAAAATGTGCAGAACCCTCTATGCGTGCTGAAGAGAGACATTTCCATGAACTTTCTCTCAGTAGATGGCACAGGATGGAGGAGCCTATCGTCATGTAACAAGTCTAAGAAGATTTGCCCTTGCTATAACAAACAAAGATTACGAGACCTCTTGGTGATGCAACGCAAGGGTACTGATAGACTCGTGTTAATAATAAAGCGACATGGGAAAATTGGGCAACATGAAGCCAGATTGAGAATTCCGCAAATAATACTTACTCGTATCTGCAGAGACAAACAGGCCAATGAGAAAACCGAACTCTATCTTTCTCTTCGAATGTCCAACTCTGGCCAATATCAGACATCGTGTATTTGGAAGGCTCTTTTTAAACGATTTGGGGGATATATCGAAACTTAAAATAGGAGATTCGATCCGGTAGCCAAATTTGACGGGATGGATCTAAATCGCTAGCTTACTCCTGCTTTCACGCCAAAGTTTTTAACGAGTGCGGCTACAAAACGGCGAACCTTATTGTGTCCCAGCCTACGACCTGGACGGGACTGCCGATCCTACCTATCTATAATACGCATCGCTACTACAAGTCAGAAATTTCAAAAACGTTCGCGTTTGAAATAGAAGAAAACTACTGTTCTATCAAGACGCTCATCTGCTGCTGTTTTTTTTATGTGAAAGACTAGAGAGTCTCAGGAAAGGTCCTTTATACTGTGTCGACAATCTATTTTCTTCATATAGAGTGCAATGTCAAACAGCAGCTCTAGTCGAGAAGGAAGGAACTGCCACAACCTACCCGCGATATTTTGTAGTCCACCTACTCGCAACCATTATTGTCGCGACTTTGATATCGGCGCATCGAGGAACAACTCGGAGTGTTATACCTCCTGAAATGAGTTGAATCTCATCAACCAACCGATGACATGCGCTTTGGTGAACCGGGTAGGGGCTAAGGAAGGCTATGACAGGAGAAATCAAGAATGTAAAGAGGGAAGAATAAAGAAGGAAAGTTCTGTAGGAGGGAAAATGGAAAAGGCGAAGAACCGTCGGGCTGGCCGGGATTCGAATCCGGGACCTCTGGGATGGTAGGCAGACGCCTTACTCCCTAAGCTACCGAGGCCCCCTACCGCTTACATGATCGTGATCGAAGTAGCCAAACTTCATGAACTGAACTTTGAATGGTTGACCAGCCATCATATTCAACAGATTTGTTTCCTTAGTTTAGAGTTTGGCTTAGAGGACAGATATTTTCCACTATTTTATATAACAAAACGCTAACTGTACTAGGAAGGGTTGTTGAGATTACAGAATCGCTGGAAGGTCTTTTAACTCAGAAGGAGACTAGCTATATTGAAAAACTATTCTCGTATACGCACGGCCTTCCAGAAAAGAAGATTCATATAGAATTCGAATTTTAATTGTTTTTACCTTCATTTTAATCTCATTAAAATATAAAAGTCCGTTCAACAAACTTTTTATCTGATTATAGATAATCATGAATTTTAAATGACAAAACAATGTCTTAAACAAAAATTTACAAATCGGCATTAACAATTGTGAAACTCTAAGCCGTGACTTTGCTGTTTGAACTTTTTATATTAACGAAACTTTTTTTTTGAGTTCATCTCCTTTTGTTGTGAAGAACTGATTATATTTCAAGGAGCTGCGACGGCCTCCCTCCACCGACACTCTCCATTCAAATTAATTTAATTTTTCCAATCCATTTATTAAAACCAAATTGACATGACTAATGAATACTTCTGCTCAGGATGGAACTTTTCAATGATCCTGATTCAGCGCTATTCCAATTTTCGCTGATTTACAAAACTTCCCTCAACAGTTACACCCCACCACAAAAAAGGAGCACATTTCCCCTTAATTTACTGCGCAACAATAGACAGAAATGTCGAAATTTGCATATAAATTTCGTTCGTCATGTTGTCATGTGTCTATCTGCTGCGCGATCATAGGCGAAAGACAGATGCTTCCCCGACTCCCCGCGCACCCAAAAAGGATACAATAAATTCCTGTATTTCCACAGTCGTCGTCGTCGTCGTCGCTGTCCTCGGATCCTTGACTGTTGACAAAGTTTACAAAACCCCAGATTTTTAACAACACAAGAAGAATTCGGCTATGAAGACACTCAACACCCGAAATCGCATCATTCGGGGAGTCCATGCGTAAAAAATAAATGAAGGTCCTTTGATTGGGCTCCGGCTCGGTGGGACCGCTCCTGAAGGATACAAATGTCTGGGATAAATGAAACGAGAACGAAACCATAGAAATAAAAGGAACGACCCAGTGCCACTGGAGAATGTGGGGCCGAAAGTAATTTTTTTCCATTTTCGGGGCAACGAAAGATCCTTGCTCCTTTTTCGTACTTTCGAGGCCGGTTTTTATGCTGTTCGAATTGTTTCTAATTTCATAAAAATCGTGCCCAGGATTTTTCCCGTATTATTATTTTTTTATATTTTGGGAGAATACAAATTGGGGGAGGGGAGGAAAAATTAATTTCTGGATCGTTCCTACACCCACGCGTGTGTAGACACGCAGAAAAAAAAAGAAAATCAATTCCATTTACGGAGTGGCTAGAGAACTTGATTAACCTTTCTGCGTAGAACTGGAAGAAGGTCCTTAAAGAGGATGAGCTGAAAATGTTTGATGAAAGAAAATATAAAGGAAAAAATATTCCGAGGCCACTAAATGAAAAATGAAATATTCAGGACACATTATACTGACGGGACTAAGATAAAAGATATCATCAAATTTGTAAGAAATATGGGGAAGGAATTTTAAGGATATACCAGAGTTATTTTATATATATAGTGGTATTTAAGTGGGGTTGAAGGCTGCTGATGCGAATACATAGCCTCGCCCAGCTAAATGGCAACCTCGCCTGTCTGTGGTGTGGCCTGCTTACAAAAAAAAGCTCTATCGACCTTGGCTACAAAACATGAGTAATGATATCAGAAAAAGGAGATCTGGCTTAAGAGTCATCGTGGTATAAAGTCTAGTAGTGAGCTTAGATGGAGTTTTGAGATCAGAATTATAAAGGAGATGGCGATGAGTTGTTCCTACCTCTCTTTGACGTCTTAAATGGTTTAGGGGTTAGGAAATACGGATGCCACAAGATTGTTCTACAGTCCAGTTCTTCTAATTATAAATGAACATCTAGGCAATAATTTAAGCGAAAAGGTGATGAAGCGATTATGCGTGAAGCATTCGATAGACGATGCGGAGTTCGATACGACGACAACAACTTCGTAACTGACTTGATGTTCGTCGACGATAGCGCCATCTTCGCCACACGGATACCGAAGCAGCGGACTAGCTGCGTTCCTTTTCTACTATTTAGTACTTGTGAGCAGAGCAGAAAAGGAAAGCAAAATTTTCTGATTTGAGTAAAATCTCACTTGAAATTTTTGACGTTACTTTAAACTTTAGTAATAAAAAATTCTTAAAAGAAGAATTTGTGACACAATGGAGAAATTAATGCGATAATTTCTAAAGTAAAACGAAAGATAATAATTTTTGATAATTATACGACTGAAGTTTTATTTATGGACGTTTTTATATGAGCAAATCAGCTCGACACAAATAAAAGCCATCTAGCGGGTAATGGCGGAAGTGAAAATAATTCACAATAGACTCGAAATGGCCGCTTTCCCACTAGCGGATTTCATATGTGTAATTGCAAGTGCTATCTACTCGTTTATAAGAGCAAGTGCAGTTGCTAGTACGCAAGTGTAAAAAATAGTAAAAATTAGTAGAAAAGGAACGCAGCTATTGTTATACGACATTTCCCACAACGCCCGGTTATACGGGTTAAAGCTGGTGACATATCCAAGCGTACATGCATTGCATTCGTATATAGAAGTGTGTGTATTCAAATGCGGACCTGAGGCATTATTCCGTAAATGGAATGCATGCCCCGCAAAGGTCGGGCTACTTTCAACTTTTTCTGCATTGCCGCGTTCGACATAGCATACACAACAATCACATGAACTCGTTACTTAGATTTTCGGGCTATGTGTGAAAGCCGGACGGAGCGGAACCATGCAATGTCAGAGGAAATTCGCCGCATATCATGGAACCTATGAATGCAATGCATGTACGCTGGTATATGTCACCAGCTTAAAAATCAATGCAGAAAAGACAAAAGTGCTCATAACGGACGGATCGAAGGTTTTGGAAGTCAGGGTTTACCTCGGTGGAACCCCAATCGAACAAGTTGCAATGTTCAAATATTTGGGATCATTGGTTGCGAGAACGTCCCGGTTGGACCCACAGCTAATAGATCAAAAAAGAAGAAGAAAAGAAGAAGAAGTTGTAAATTGAGTTGGCAAGAATGACAAGGTCTGAGGCGTGCTTGGCGTGTAGAGCCTATACTTTACAGTTTTTACAGTATTCTGCGTACAGTGCTACCTAATTCAGAAATGGGTCATAGGGTTACAAAAATATAGGAAGATATGCAAAACTCTACAAAAAAACTTCAAAACGCCGTAGCGGCTAAACTTATGCTATTTTTTGTTCGTCTATTCAAAACCTATCCACAGCCGGCCGCTTTGTAACTTTAGAAAATACACCCTGTGTTATTTTAACGCTATTTTATTAAATGCGTTTTGACCGAAATGACATTTTTCAAATTTGGCCAACTTCTTGCTCAAAAACTGTTTATCCGATTTTATTGAAACTTGGCTCATTTTGCTTATTGCTATGGCTATTGTGAATCCCCCACGGACCTGGTGTTTTTTTTTTTCTTTTTTTCTCGTTTAGAGACTTAAAAGCGCGGGAAAATAAGTCTGTTTTTGAAACTTTTTTTTTTTTTTTCAAATACTCGTCAATTTTCGATAAAGAAACTTTACTTCCGGTTTTGGTAAGGGAGGGGGAAATTCAAACCCGCCAATGAATCGAAATACACGGGCTGTTTAAATTTAAAAGTTTGTTCGCTTTAGCCTTGTCGATTTGAATGAATCTTTTAGTTTGGCGAGAGCCTTTGATTCTTGTTCAGCTATAATGAAGCAGCCGGTCGACCCAGCAGATCGGTCAAGACCGATTTTACGTGGTAGCTTGATAAGCTACAGTAAAGTTCGGACCGTCAAGTGATGAGTTTGCCCCTACTGTAGTCAGGCTATCATCAATTTCTTTACCAATGTAGCTTCGTGGCTTCCCCTAAAAAGGGCCGGCATTGTTGCCTTACTAAGCTACTTCGGATAATCGTCGTAAACGCTTGACTCTAGGTTTAGCTGCTTGAAAATAGATAAGTTTTGTGGATAACTGGCTTCGCCTGGCTTAAAAGAGGGTAGCCTCCGTAGACCCAGAGTCCCAACCCTAGCCTCCTTCTTAACGACTCGGTGGAGCGGAGGAAGGTTGAGTAAAGCCACCATAGTCACAATCAGGTAGGCGCGTTTAGCTTCCGTGATACCTACACAGGGGACTCTATGCACATTGGTCAGCCTTTTCATAGTCTTCGACAGATATCAACAGAGTTATTCGAAGTGATGAGCAAGAATGGTCTTATTCTTGCATTCTTGTCTTGTTCTTACACATTTAGCAAGACCAAGAACAAGACTTAGTTGTGCTTGCAAGAACAAGAACAATACAGACTGAACAAGAACAAGACAAGGCCAAGTCTAGATTAGTTTTGTCTTGTTCTTGCGTTTGCTCATCATTAGTTGTTCGTGAAACTAGATCTAAAAAATAAGAAGCTGGAGGTCAATGTAGGCGTTTCACAAAGAAATTAAAGTTTACTATCAAAATTTGTAAAGCACGACTGACATTTGCATATGACCATATCCATTGGAAAATGGTATTGGCTTTATGAAGAATATTTCATGAATGGTCCTTTATACCATATTTATGTAGATATACATTTCATATTACTTTTCATTAATCGATATCGACAAGAATCATTATATGTATATCCTAAAACAGAGTATACCTTAGATTTTCTAAATTTGGTCTGGTTGCTGTCGATAAATCCAATGATTTTGATAGAGTATGGCACTTTGGGTACACTAAATCTGTTGGCGGTAACTCGGTTCTACAGAACTGTATTTAGTGTTTTATTTCGTGACGTTCAAATTAATAGTGAATGGCATCAAATTCCAATCCTACTCAATCTTTGGTGGGGTTCCACAAGGATCAATTCTTTCACTTACTCTATTTCTTATTTTCATAAACTACCTACTCCAAATCCTGTGAAATCCACTTCACAACTTTGCTGATGACGGTACTCTGTTTTATTTTTAGAATTACGTTAATACAAGAGAAGCACGTGCTAGATTCTGTCTTGGCGATCGTGGAATTTTGTCAGACTTAATCAAAAGGGAGACAGAATCCGTGAGTGGGGCCGCAAGAATTGTGTCGAATTCAATGCTTCCAAAATGAAGTGTTGTCTTATTTCTAATAAGGCAAGAAACGACCCCACAGTTCAATGGCCGAATATAATAGGGGTGTGGTTCTTCAACGAAATAAGTGCTTACCTGCAACACCAGATTAAATCGCTCGGTTCATTCTCTTTTGCGTGCTTTACAGACTGGGAATTCTACCGAAATAGACCTGCTCGATTATCGAACAAAATTCCGCAGTCAGTATTTCCGAACACGCAGGCTCATCGCCATTAAATCCTGCCAACCCGTCATAACCACCAAACCGTTTCTTTCCTTTGTACCAAGTTTTACTACTTCTGTCTAGTGATATTGCACAAATGACGTGGCCAATGACATGACGGACTGATGGTACAAAGGGTTATTCCTGAGCTTAGGACCCAAAGCACACATTCCAAATTTACAAAACAAGCTGAAACCACTAAAAAATACATTAAAATACAAAAAAAGAAAATGAAACAGCAAAAAATGCGATGCCCTAGATACGTGCTCTCCCTCCAAAAATATGATAAATTGAGTAGCGACAGCACAAAACTCCGTGAATAAAAAATAAAAGTAAATAAATATCTCCTTTCCCTTTTCTGCTGAAGTACAATTATAAATATCCTTGAAGATGGCATCGATAACTCTCTTTCTATTTTGAGAGCTGTGACGGGGTGGCAGCCTATCCCCTATATAGGTATGGTGCCTCAAAGAATACGCTTCGGGACACCCTCCAGTGTATAATAAACATGCACAAGTCGTTTGTTTTTTTTATATTAGGTGCAACAAAAAAATCTGGGGCCTGTATTAAACAAGATTTAAAGGTTGTTAACAACTTACAGTTCTTACGCGGCGAGATATTTCTGTAGTTCATATTATCTAAATAATGTTGAATAAACTTCCAAAATTACCTCAAAAAGGTAAATGAATCACGTCGCAAGATTTCGCGCTTTTCTATCATCAATCTCCCTATTTCGATATTTCTATAATTATTGTCATTATTATATTGTTATTTTGTTTTTAATTTTGCTTAAGCTTTATTTTTTAAAAATTGAAATTATTTTCAACAAAAGAAGTGAAATCAATTATATTACGCAACAAATCGTTTGTTTTTTTATATTAGGTGCAACAAAAAAATCTGGGGCCTGTATTAAACAAGATTTAAAGGTTGTTAATAACTTATTGAGTTCGGCTTTGTTCAACCTTTAAATCTTGTTTAATACAGGCCCCAGATTTTTTTGTTGCACCTAATATAAAAAAACAAACGATTTGTTACGTAATAATTGATTTCACTTCTTTTGTTGAAAATAATTTCAATTTTTAAAAAATAAAGCTTAAGCAAAATTAAAAACAAAATAACAATATAATAATGACAATAATTATAGAAATATCGAAATAGGGAGATTGATGATAGAAAAGCGCGAAATCTTGCGACGTGATTCATTTACCTTTTTGAGGTAATTTTGGAAGTTTATTCAACATTATTTAGATAATATGAACTACAGAAATATCTCGCCGCGTAAGAACTGTAAGTTGTTAACAACCTTTAAATCTTGTTTAATACAGGCCCCAGATTTTTTTGTTGCACCTAATATAAAAAAAACAAACGACTTGTTACGCAATAATTGATTGTATTCTACTTATCACACCCTTTTCTGTAGTACCCACGTCGCGGGTGTTGTGATGAAATTTGAGCAATTTTATAAAATTAAATCGGGAGATAATGAAGAAAGCATTGATGCAGAAGAGAATGAGCCGCCAACAAGACGGAGGCTCATCAAGCTGGCAAACAGTACTAAAATGGTAATAAGAAATGTTCCAGCTGTTATACGAGGAGGCCGCCATAGATCTAAAGACATAGCTTATTGCATTACTTATGATGCCCTTTCGTTTGATACCCATCTCGAGGGGGTTGTGAAGAAAATGTTAATCCGTCCTCTTGAGATGGCCGCCGTGGACCAAACGAAATATTGCGTATACTATATTGTTTATGGTATTATACTTATCATACCCTTTCATTTGATACCCATGTCGAAAGGGTTCTGAAGAGAATGGTAACACACCCTCCTGAGGAGGCCGCTATGGACCTAATGATGTTCTGAGTATATTGTATTGCTTATGGTGTTTTACTTATCATACCCTTTCATTTGATACCCATGTCGAAAGGGTTCTGAAGAGAATGGTAACCCACCCTCCTGAGGAGGCCGCCATGGACCTAATGATGTTCTGAGTATATTGTATTGCTTATGGTGTTTTACTTATCAAACCCTTTCATTTTATACCCATGTCGAAAGTGTTCTGAAGAGAATGGTAACCGGCCCCCCTGAGGAGGTCGCCATGGATCTAAAGACATAGCTTATTGCAATACTTTTGATGGTCTTTCGTTTGATACCCATGTCGAGGGGGTTCTGAAAGAAATGTTAATCCGTCCTTTTGAGATGGCCGCCATGGACCAAACGAAATATTGAGCATACTATATTGGTTATGGTATTCTACTTATCATACCCTTTCATTTGATACCCATGTCGAAAGGGTTCTGAAGAGAATGGTAACCGACCCTCCTGAGGAGGTGGCCATGGACCTAATGATGTTCTGAGTATATTGTATTGCTTATGGTGTTTTACTTATCACACCCTTTCATTTTATACCTATGTCGAAAGTGTTCTGAAGAGAATGGTAACCGGCCCCCCTGAGGAGGTCGCCATGGATCTAAAGACATAGCTTATTGCAATACTTTTGATGGTCTTTCGTTTGATACCCATGTCGAGGGGGTTCTGAAAGAAATGTTAATCCGTCCTTTTGAGATGGCCGCCATGGACCAAACGAAATATTGAGCATACTATATTGGTTATGGTATTCTACTTATCATACCCTTTCATTTGATACCCATGTCGAAAGGGTTCTGAAGAGAATAGTAACCGACCCTCCTGAGGAGGCCGCCATGGACCTAATGATGTTCTGAGTATATTGTATTGCTTATGGTGTTTTACCTATCATACCCTTTCATTTGATACCCATGTCGAAAGGGTTCTGAAGAGAATGGTAACCGGCCCTCCTGAGGAGGTGGCCATGGATCTAAAGACATAGCTTATTGCATTACTTTTGATGCCCTTTCGTTTGATACCCATGTCGAGGGGGTTGTGAAGAAAATGTTAATCCGTCCTCTTGAGGTGGCCGCCATGGACCAAACGAAATATTGAGTATACTATATTGCTTATTGTTTTCTAATTATCATGCCCTTTCATTTGATACCCATGTCGAAAGGGCTCTGAAGAGAATGATAACCCACCCTCCTGAGGAGGCCGCCATGGATCTAAAGACATAGCTTATTGCATTCGACTTATCATACCCTTCCATTTGATACCCATGTCGAGACCCTTTCATTTGATACCCATGTCGAAAGGGTTTTGAAGAGAATGGTAACCCACCCTCCTGAGGAATCTGCCATGGATCTAAGGACATGGCTTATTGCATTCGTCTTATGATGCCCTTTCATTTGATACCCATATAGAGGGGGTTGTGAAGAAAACGGTAATCCGCCCTCTGGAGATGACCGCCATGGACCAAACGATAAATTGAGTATACTATATTGCTTATGGTGTTCTACTTATCATACCATTTCATTTAATATCCATGTCGAAGGGTTTGTGAAGAATATTTCAGTCCGCCCTCCTGAGACGGCCTCCATGGACTAAAGGTATGTACCATATTGCATTGTCATCACAGCTAAAGCTGTGTGCAAAATTTCACCATGATTGGATATCCGGAAGTATTTGAAAAATCGAATGCAAAATTTGTTCCGAGAAGAAAACAGTAATCCGTCGTCTAGAGTCCTCCGCCATTGATCTAACGGTATAATGAGTATACCATATTGTATTGTCATCGGAGCTGAAGCTGTGTGCAAAATTTCAGGGTAAGTGGGTAACCGGAAGTAGTCAAAAAATCTATTGCAAGATTTGTACCGGACAAACAGACAGACAAGAAAGCGAGCTAAAAACATACAAAAAGTCAATTTCATAGAATCTAGTATTCCGCAACCCTTGACAACGTTTTACGTCTCACGGTTCGACCGCAAGGTGTCACTTATGGCGCGGAGACGAAAGTCGTTTCTCGCTGTCCTCTCTCTTTCCTTATCTTGAAAACTGAAAATGGTTTAGGGTAGAGAGAGACACAACGATTAACGGGGCCAAACTCGCGTAAGTATAGTCGCGCAGCGCGTCCTTTCTTGGGCTTTGATTCTTTGTTTTTTATTTTTCTTTTTTTAATTTTTTTTATTGATTTATTTTTTTGATTTATTTTTTATTATTTTAAATTGATTTATTTTTTATATTATTTTAAAATTTATTATTTTATATAACCTTTTTAACCTTGCAACGGTCGGGTCGCTTGCGCGACCCTTGATTCCGCTGACAGTCGATACATATTGCTGTCGTCCTAAATATTTCCACCAAAAATTGTAAACTTGGAGCATTGCCAGGCAATTTTTAACATTTCCTGGGTGAATGTAGGCAAAATGTTTGGCAAGGATACAGTGAGTCTCCTGCTGGGTTACAATAAAACAGGCGAGAGCCAGCTATAGAAAGGGCTAGAAGACCTGCACTGAGCAAAATGAAAAGTCAAACAAATCTGACAGGCGTGCATAAATCAAGCAGGCATAGTTGAAAGGTTAGGAGCCATAGAAGCCTTAAAAGGATATATATGTACACTAGATAGACGACGCCCGTGACCCGCACTGTTTGTTATCTGTGTAAAGGATTTAGTTGATGGCGTGGATATCTTCATCTTGGTCCTAACAAATTATGAGCTTTACCAAAAAGACACAACGCATATTTCATGAGCTGTCTCATATCAAACGGTGATGTTCCCCACTTGAAATAGAGTTCCCATGCCGATCATCCTTCCCAGGGCACACCTGTGAACACACACACATGTGCTAGACACCTAGGAGGCACTTATGGCCCACGTGGATATAAAAATGTCAGCAGCAACACGAACAAAAGATAGGGTATATAGGGTAGGATTAACGACCTTTTTTAGGTGGTGGTATACAAATGTTTGTTTCTATCATAAGAGAAAAGAGCGAGGCCTTCTCAACCAGCTTCGACACCTGAAATTCATGGCATGGCATTAACCTAAATAAAGAGTCAGCAGGTTTCTTTTTGCCCTGTGGAAGGAAGCCTCCGTGAAGAATCAAGGAGAACCCTTGCCCAAAAACGGCACCCCTCCGGGCATTTGCCAGATATATATATATGTATATATATATACAAGATACAAGGATCAGCCAGGCATGAGGAAGATGTGATAAATGTTGACTAATTCGACTCATTCATTTCGAGTGACATAATGAGTTGATGGGGCCCCGGCGCTCTTCAGCATGAACACTTAAAACCCTTATTTGCACCCCTCACAACTGGTATGACGATATCCTGGCAATAGATATCCTTAATCCAACTATCGTCCATATCATAACAAAACCGCGTGTACCTATGCAAACATCCTTTCTATCCTCTACAGTTTTTGTTGAACCAGCCTGAAGGAGAGCAGGAGGCGCCATTTGCATATTTTCGTATGGTAAACAGAGAGAAAAATTTACTTTACCAAAAAAAAAAGTGGAAAGGGAAAATGCTCTAAAAAGTGTGGGGGGGAATTATGCTGACACTTACCTCGCCACGTCCTCCAGATCCTTCGAGACCTTCATCGTCAATGTAAATTTCATCCCTCGGCGTAACACTGCTTGGTGGCGATGATGGCTGTACGGATTTCTGTAATGGAATAAAAAAACATAATTGTTTTAAAACCACTGAGATTTTTTTTGGGGTAGCTTTAAGATTGAAAATAATCAAAAAATAATTAAGTGAAAATGGGAGCAAATGGTGGATCTGGGGCGGGGATGATGCGATTTTCGAATTTGGGTCATGTGGCAAAGATTCAATTCGAAATCGGTTTAATTTTTTCCACCCCTCATTCGCCCCCTAGTTCAATTTGCGAATTTTATTACAGGCAAACTATTTTTTATGGGGTAGTTTTTAGCTCCCTTTAAACTACCACTCTACCATGGCTTTTTTGTTATTGTGTAATGTGTAGTTGTAACCTTAGCTCGAATGATAGGTGAAGACTAAGAAAGTTTAAGATCAGTTCTGGGCATGGGAAGGAGATAATTAACACGAGGTTTGAACATTTGGATGTTGTAAGAGTTCGGGAACACTGACTGTGGGAGGTTGTTTCACAGCCGAGTTGTCCTGCTTATAAACAAATATCTAGATCATATCTAGTCTGCGCGAAAAGATGGATTCCAGGGTGTGGGGTGACTGGAACGAGCTAGTTTTGTGGCTTGAGACAAGGGTATTTATTTCTGTTGAAAAGTCGTTGTGGTAGCAGGGGCGAAATTTCGTCAGAGTTGACGAACAATCACCAGCACCAAAAAAATTAACGTCGCGATTTGGCATCTTGTCCAGCCATGCTACGGTGATTTTCGAGGGGCCATACTTAGATACACAAGTTGAATTCATGGCGAGGATGAATTTGGAACTTGTAGATTATAGACTGTGGGAAGAAATTCCGTCCTCTAAGATTGTATAGCATTTTGGAATATTTGATCAATCCAACATAGACCAATAGCCCTAACTACAGGGTGTGGAAAAGGTGTGGGAACGGTTCGATATTTCCTGAAGGGTAGGTTTTCGTGAAAAAAGTTTGTAGCAAAAGTTGCTCAGGTTGGAGGGTAGCATCGTTTGCATACGAAACTCACCCCCACCCACTCACCCCCTTGCAGGGGGTGGGGGTAAGTCTGAAATTTCAAATGGCAACCCCTATTTTTTCTCACGGATTGTGATTCTCCGAAGAAAAATATGAAACTTTTGTCTTAAAATTTTTTTTATCCGAAGCTTCCCTGCACCCCCAAACGAACCGTTCTCAGATTTTTTAAAGAGTGTTCTTCTCTCCGCCCGACTACCATTAGCCAGCACTCCTGGTAGAGACATGACCATGCCAGGAGTCTGTTTCCAGTCGCCCCACGTGGAGGGTGTAGTCGAGCTTCCAGCAGTATTTAGCACAGTTTCGGCACGGAGCACAAAGCAGCGTGTTAGTCCCCCTGTGTAACTGTTGGCATGCGACCTATATATAGCACTTTTATAGCAAATTGTCCAAACTTTTTAATTTTGGAAAAAAAAGTTTAGGTTTATCACGTATTTTTTGGAGAAAAAGGTGGTTTTAGTTGAAATTTTAGTGAAAAAAATACAAAATTTTGACTTTGGCGACTCATAACTCCAAAAGTTTATAAGATAGGACCATTATTTTTACCGTCGTAGATAGGTGAGGGAATTCTGCGTACACCGGTACCATAATCATGAAAATGGGTTACACGGTTACAAAAATACAGGGTGATATGTAAAACTCTAGCAAAAAAACTTCAAAACGCCCTAGCGGCTAAACCGTTACGATTTCCCCCCCCCCCCCACCCATACGATTTTTTGTTCGTCTATCCAAGACCTATCCACAGCCGGCCGCTTTGTAAGTTTATGTGGGACACCCTGTATATACTTAAGTTGGTGTTCTGCCAGACATACAAAAGTATCAGCAGTAAATCTTTTTGGGGTGAAGCCGTTCTGCTGAGAGGCAGGAGCTTCTTAGTAGGGGGTTGTAAAGCTATCGTCGCATCTATGCAAACTTAAGCTTAAGTGAACTGGGTAGCGAGCTTCGTCGAAGTCACCGAAGCCAGTTGTCCACATTTCATGTTGCAACACCGATGTCAGATTCTCACCACTCCATAGTAAAAAAAGTGAACAAGATCTACGGTAAGATCTATAGGCTGCGACAGGAGGGACAACCAGCCTCCGCTGGAAGGATGGCGTAGACCAGGACATGATGATGAGCTTAGGTATAGCAAGTTATATGGCATCGGCTTAGAATCTTGACCGATGGAGAAGAAAGTTGTTGAAAGTTGTGAGATGATGCTAAGAAGAAAGAAGAAGTTGAATAACAACGGGGTGTACCATCCGCTGGGTAAAGACCCAACCTAAGCGGAATTTTAGGGCCCTATTATTAACCGGATGTTCTATTAGGGCTACCTACCGACCTAAAAGGGATTGCCATTAGGTTGCAGTTAGAAAAGTTGACCTTTTGGGCTGAACATGAACTTGTTTCCAAGTGTCAGGATGAAGTAGAATTGAGCCGGACCTATGCAAGGCAGTACATTTGTCCCGTACACTATGGCAAATTGTATTGAGGCCTCAAGTTTTTGAAATATCCCGGTTCAAAATAATGTACTATTACTCTTTGTACAAGCGCACATCGAGATAAATTCGTTCTTGATTTTCGATTTTTAACATACATGACGAAATGAGCCGAGCTATGATTGTGATTACTTACGTAATGGAAAGACATTAGGTTCCTTCTTCCTTTACTTCTTTTAGGGCACCAACTTGAAATGAGGCGTAGTGCGGTTGGCATTGTAAAATTTAAATAAACGTTGTGTAGGCACAGGTTTCTTACTGTCTTAGTCTGAGGCAGTTTAATCTTTACTTCCTTGCGGGAGTAAAATATCAAATTTGAAATGAGATGTGGTGAGATTGTAACTTCAGAGACTTTTCTTACTTTTTTTGAGGAAGTGAAATTTTTAACAAGAAATGAGGTGAGGCGAGATTGTAAAATATAAATATACATTGTGGAGACATTGCTTTCTTACCTACTCTGAGGCAATGTAATACATTTTAGATTCTCCATTTGTAGTCGGTACATTATGGTGATCTCTGTGCTCTGTTGTACAATTGGAATAATAAAAAAAGTGTCCACTCGCTTTCCTTCGACTATCGTCATTATTTGGCCGAGTAAAAATAAGACTCGTCCAGAATAGCCCAAATGAAGCGCGATACGCTCACACTTTTTTAAATTAAAGGGAGCAGTATTGGGGCCTTAAAAAAATTAGGACGAAGAAAACGGCGCCGTTAGGTAACTCAAAAGACCGATTCTTGTTCGATTGCGTAGGTCAAGCAGCATTAGACGTGGTTAGTACTCAGTTGGGGGACCACTTGGGAAAATGACACTCGCGCTTAGAACATACATTCATATATGTAACAGAGGAGTGCATACCTCACGCTTGTGCATTTATAGATTGTCATGCCTGTAACGGGGTTGTGGTTGTGGTACCTTCAGCGGGCACATTTTTAGCTAAAGATCCGATCTAAGTAAAACTTTGGTAGGCTAAAGCTTAAAGAGACTAGGGCAGAAATTCACGTTACCGAGACCAACAGTTTGAGATATAGCACATGTTTTTAGCTACAGTAATTTCTTAGATGAGGATAAAAGCTAAAACTCAAACCCCCCATAAAACTCACTCAGGGTGAAAACACTAAAGCTTAGTAAAGTTTGAGAAAAAGTATGTCATTAGGACATCATAGAAAAGCGCTCATCAGTTCTCATTGATTTATTTAAAGCAAAATCCTAGATTGACGGGACTACCTATGCATTCATTTTCGCCCGATCCCATTCTCTTTAACAATTGATAGAAATATTTTTGTTTTGTTTTGTGCAAAAATCGGAAAGTTCTGACAATTAAAGCGGAAACCCGAGAGAACCGCAATGAATAGTCCAAATTCGGATTATCCCCCCCCAAAATTCCCTGCCGCATTGGAAACCAGCAAATTGCCTCCTCAGCCAGGCGGATAAAACAAATGACCATCATGTAACTAACAGCCGGGCATTACCCTACTTCCACCCTTTTCCCCATTAGGAAATGGACTACTACTAGCATTGCGAAACACATCCCCCAATAGAGGGCATCCCACTACTGGCGTGTATCCCGATTTCACTTTTCCTGGGGAGCGGCAGCCGACAAAACTAAATAAATTCGAGAGCAACAAAACACCAGCAAAAAATCTAATTATTCACGTGTATCCTGCCAGGATCTGGTGTATTTTTCGGCTGTATGTCCTTGCCGACTTTTGTGCGCCTATCGAGTTGCCGCACCATAAATTCCCAGTGTCCAACTGCCCCGATTTTGCCTGGCAAAGTACCAAATATGTTTGGATTGTTTCGAAAAATCCACCCCCGTCCCCCGCCCCAGGTCTTTCGAAAGGGATCACCCCCGGGTATTCCTTTAAAATTCCATCCCCGTGCCGCTTCCGGCCTCCGCGCTGCCCGCCTTCTGCGCCGCTGCCAATCTAATTCGTATAAATTTTCAAGTAATGAATCTCAAGGTGGAAATTTCCGTAGAGTTGATTTAGAAAAGAAAATTTATGGCGCAACTTTTGGATGTGTTCACACTTTCGGGCTGCCGTGGAACACCCCCCGCCCCGGCGGTGTTGCCGCTGAAAAACCCCGTATTTTAAAATGTTACAGGTGAAAAGTACGTAAAGGTGACATTAATAAACTGAGTTATTTACAGTTCGGGGTGTTGTTTAAACACAACAAAGGGGTTGTTCCGGTGGTTGCTTTTGGCACTGCGGTGTTTTCCCTGTTATTATGGGCTGGGGGTAGGAAAGTTGCGCTATTTTATTTTATTTCGTCTCTTTTTTGCTGGTGGATTTTTTGTTGGGGAAGAAGATGAAATTGCCATGTTTTCGAGGTTTGAATTATTGCTTTGGGAATAAAATTTATGAAGGAAAGGATTGGGCTGAAAAGTTTGTTTTTTTTGCAACAACAGATTGATATTCACTCGGCGAGGGTTAGTATAAGATTTTTAGGGGTGTATGATTGTGCTACTGCGGTCGCTGAAAGTTGACTCTATGTTTTCATATTCCAAACGGAATGAGTTATGAATATTCAAAAGGATTTCAAATTCAATTTTAATAAATGTCAACTTATCTTTAAGTGAGAAGGGCACCCAAGTCCTTTGAAAGTGTGCAGACCGTGTGCGTTATAAATGTTTGAGCCATTTGAAAAATTTGTGGAATGGGGAAAATTGTGCTAATCCCTTGTATCCTTCTAAGATTTTTTTCGTTAAAAAACTAGTAACTCAAAAGAACATAATCGTAATATTAGTAATGAAGCCCTTATAGATTTTGCCGAACATATATTCGAATTCTTATCCTTCCACCAGCAGTCTCAAATCATTATTGCCAGAGATTTCAACGTTCGCAATGTAAATTGTAGTGGCGAGCAAGACTGTTCTAGCACATATAGCAAGACCAGAGCAAGACCAAGACAAGACAGGAGAAGGACAAGTCAGAACTGCAACATCAAGATAGCAAGGCTAAGTGGCAAAAGTAACTTGCAGTAATGAGCAAAAAGTCTTGTCATGCACATTTAGCAGGACCAAAACAAGACTGCAAGACTTCTTCCAAAACTTCTTGCAAGACTTTTAGCAAGAATTTTTACAAGACTTTTTGCTCAGTATTGCAAGGCTTTTGGCACTTAGTGATGAGCAAGAAGTCTTGCTGTTTTGATCTTGCAAGCTTGTTTGGTCCTGTCTTGGCCTTGCTTGGGTCTTGCTAAATGTGCAAGAAAAGGCAAGACTGCAAGACCAGTCTTGCTCATCACTAGATAATTGGCTGAATTGCTCTAATCGCACCTAGGCTTCTGTCAGGGATACTTCGTCGAAAATGATTCGTCTCTTGGGAGCTCGGACCCCTGAATAATCAGCACGATCGTCGGGGTCGAGTCAAATCTCACCCAATCTCACGTGGGGGGAGAGGGGGGTCTCGGCAAATATAACTTAATTATTTTTTTCAAGAACAGTGTAAAATTACGAGAAAACTAGGTTAAATTAAGGCAGGACCGATGAAGGCCACAGATTACTTAGTCTGACTAAGGGATGATATTTCAGGTATTCATTTGACAGGCCTTGGCATGCAGGTGAAGTCATAATTCCCTACAGACAGAGGCGAAGACGACAGGTTAGCATTGCAGGTTATTAATTCAAGTGCAAAAATGTTCATGGCCTCAACGAAAACTTCAAGGCGGCTCCAGACTCACGCCGTGCACACCCGCGAACGTGAGTGTGGATAGTTTTCGCGCCCTGCTTTCCGTTTTCCTTAACTGACGATAAATGCCCAAACACATAAAGATTTTTAACAATAACTTTCAGGCCATGGCCTGCCAACGACCTATATGCGTAAATGGGGGCCTTAAAATGTGGCTAAGTCCAACACAAAAAAGTTCGGACTTCAGAAGGTAGCATAGTAGCCCCGCGATGGTTTAGCCGGACGCGAGACTTCGAGAATTCTTCAGTGTACGAGCCAAGTAACACTGAACCGCAAAAAGGCCCTTAGGAAATAGAACTACTAGGCAGAATTTTAGCATAATGTAATCCTTGTTGAATGAGTGTTCACGTTTTGGTAGTTAAGTGTCCAGTACAACAGGAAAACCGAGTGGAATAGTGGAGTTCAAATTATCAGTTATTTCAAATAAAATCTTCCATACAACCGGCCCGACTTGCTATAGTTACGACCGTTAATACGTATTTTTAGTGTTATCTAATACTAGAGATTTTTTTAAATTTGAAAAATCTTACGTGAGATTAGGGGGCGGGGGTGGGGGCGAGCCAAATTTCACGACATCTCGCCAAGGGGGAGGGGGGTCGAAAAGTCGCAAAAATCGCCTCACGTAATTTATGGACGACACCTTGTCACCAAGCGAGTATGGATTTAGTCCTTAATTCTATAAATTTAGGGCCCTCATAAAGGCATCCTAAGTAAACTATCTCTATTAAGTATAAAGATGTTCTTCGAGTGAGAGTTGAGAAGTTCACCATCAGTATGATTAAGCCGATGATGAATACCTGTACTAGCAGTAAAAACTTCTGGCCCTTGATAAACTGTCATTGCAGGCTGGCAGTAAATTTTTAGAAAATTTTCTTCAGTATGAAGCTGTGGAACTCGGGTGGGGTTACCCGAAATGAGCCACCTTTGATCCACCTACAAAAAAAATTAATACTTTGGATAAACGGATCCACACAACCTAAGCCTCGGCAGTAACCCGGGCCTCAAGAGGAGGGCTTGCACGCCGAGGGGTCATGGGTTGTAGAGGCACCGGAGGTACCGCCTTGCACTTGTGAACCACCATTTACCTGCAGGTCAACGCCCCAATCCGGGCGGACGCGGAGCACTTAGATGGCAGTACTTAAAAGAGGAGTTTCGAGGCGACATCATTCGCCCGCTGCGCGACGTCTTAGTCACACACCATTGCTCTATACCCCTTAGCAACATCAAACAACATCCCCTGTTGCTATACCCCTTAGCAACATTGGGCATTCTTCCACCAGCATTCTTCCACCAGCTGTATAACCACGATCCGCCGCAAGGTCCAGCACCCGAACCACCGATTATCGAGCAGCCGATGAATCAGTCTCTCGATACCGAACCAACAATTATCGAGGTGAAGACAGCAATAAAATCGCTGAAAAATGGAAAAGCGCCGGGAATAGACCAAGTAACCGCCGAGATGATCAAAGCTGGAGGTGATGTCTTATCACAACGACTTCATGTCCTCATAACACACATATGGCATTCGGATCGTGTCCCTTCGGTATGGAAGAAAGCGATCGTTGTCCCAATTTTGAAGAAAGGCGACAGTCGGGAATGCAAGAATTATCGCGGTATTAGCCTTCTTTCGATCGTCGGTAAAGTATTTACGAAAATAATACAATCGAGGCTACAGAAACATCGAGAGCAAACGAGCCGGGAGGAACAAGCGGGATTTAGACCACATCGAGGATGCATTGATCAAATATTCGCCCTCCGTCAGTTAATGGAAGAAAGAATTCGTTGCGGCAAACGAATTGTCGTCGTTTTCATCGATTTCAAATCCGCTTTCGATTGCATCGATTGGAACAGCTTGTGAAGAGTCTTGGTAACCGAACACGTGCCATTGAGAATCATCCAACTTCTCCAAGCGTCGTACGATGGCTCAACCAGCAGCGTTCGTATTCGAAACGACTTATCCGAGGAGTTCCCGATTCAGACGGGTGTCCGACAGGGAGACGTCGCTTCGCCACTTCTCTTCAACGTTGTGATCGACGCGATTATGCGTGAAGCATTCGATGGACGACTCGGAGTTCAATACTGTAACGGTCGGTTGGAAAATTTATTTTGATTGGGGAATTTAGTTTGGAAATCACCCTGTAGGCAAGGGGAAATTTACTGTAAATTACTTGGGATGAAAAGGAAAATTTAAACAGGATAGGCGAGAAAAAAAATGAGGAATGAAAGGAGTTTTTTCTGGGGAGTTGGAAAAAAAGTTGGAAAGAAAATGGTCGGAAAATTTGGAAAAAGTGGTAAATAAAGTAGTATGTGAAGAAATTTTGGAAAAAAAAAAAAAAACAGTTGGAAGGACGTTGAATCAATAGAATTGGGATTTATTTTTTTTGGGTTGGTGCCGTAAAATCTAAAAATACGGACGAATGGATTATATATGGAAGAAAGAGATCCAGGATAACGAAGGGAAAAAGTTGTAGGCTGCTCTTCAGGAAAAGGCTGCTGAAGGAAAATTAACCCCCAGAATAAGAAATATAGAAGAAGAGGAAAGAAACAGGTCAAAGGCGTAGGGACCGTAATATTTTTTGCTTCTATGGAAACCGGTAGGTAAAAGATAATTTAAATTTATACCTGCATATATTTGGTGGCGGATCAAAACGAGATTGAGCTTGATAAGAGGATTTTCGCCGTAAGGTGTGAGGATTACTTATAATCACAAGAAATATGACGGGTCCTTGGTGATTTGGTGATTTGGACCGTTTAAAAAAAAAAAAAAAAAACAAATAATTACCTATTGTACTGCAAGTTATATCTCACTGCGTTAGGTTATTTACCAATAAAGTTGCAGACGTCACTTTTCTATCAAGACTGTGACTTAGACCGACCATAGTCAAATGAAAACCAATATTTTGCGAGTTCATTACTTCTGGATTGCTGTGCGGATTACACAACCCCTGGGATAATTCGATAAGGCGCAATCATCCGTATTTTTGGTCCCGAACCAGTAATCGTGACATTGTCTACCTACTTAGTCATCATCTATATGTATATATTATATATTCAATTATCAATTATTATTTAATAGCACTTACACGACAAGCTGTGATTGTTAGTTTTGCTTCGACACACAAAAGAATTTACACAAAATAAAATAAAAAAATTTTAGGCTTTAATTTATTACATTTGTTACTAAATAATCATTAATTTATTACATTTGTTACATTTGTTACTAAATTATTACATTTGTTACTAAATAATCATTTTGCGTAGAATTAACAATAACTTTGAATCTTATTTATAATTAATTCTGAGTTTGGTTGCTCCTTGTCTGTGATATTTACATTTTGGTTTTTTTGTTGGTTCAGGAAATTTTGTTTTCCTCTTATGGTGATTGTATCATCCATTGTACAAAGTGAGGGGTATTGGCCAATACTGCGCACTTTACGGTTAACGTGCATAAAGTACGCAACTCGTATGTAATTTTTTTTAATTGTATCTGTTCACATTTATATGTTTATGTTGAGTTTTCGCATTAAATGATTATAAGCATGGGAATGGCTCTGTGTTAGATTGTTTTCGGTGGAATGGTTGAGGGGGGTATCCTTTCTTTTCAGGGTTGACGCGGCTCGGGCGACGAGCGAAGGATGTGGAGGTGGAATTTAAGATTTTTAATAGTCACAGGTAAGTGGTGAACCAGCCTCGGTAAGCCCCGGCCACACACCCCACGACCCCTCCGGCGAGCTAGACAACTCCGTGTGGCCGGCGTAGGAGTTCCGGATTTTCTTTTTATTTCTTATGTATGGTGTTGGCTCCTTGGCCATGCTCTTCCGGGCTTGTGGCTAAGGGGGTAACACCTCGCATCAGTGGCGCCCACTATTTAGATCGCGCCATTATGCTGTTACATAAATGGCGCCCAACGGAGCTGTTAAAGCCCGTTGACGGTCCTACACGGACCCTGAAGTTTAAATTTTTTTGGTTTAATACCACTTGTGCCTTCACGGACAATGTTTGATTTTTTTTTTCGTCTATGGTTCACCACTGTTACCCAGCGCTCGCTGTGGGCTAAGGTAGTACCGCGAGGCCTTAGTCCTTGTCTGTTTTCGAATTTTTTTTCAGCGTTTGTCCAAATTCTATGTGAATTTTTATTTGTCTTCGCTTTTAGGCCTGCCCGTTCTCTTCTGCGGTAACTTCTTCGTTTTGGAGTAGCTTCGAGCCATGCTGACCTGCACGGCTTGCTAACAAGCGAGTGGTCGCTTGGCTATGCGTGCAGGTGTAGTAGGGGTTCATCTTTGTCCTGTTTCTAGGGTCGGCGACTCTGGTATCAGGCGTGATACCGCCTGCCACTGCGTCGGTCCGTGAACAGGATCTTCTTTTAATTTTCCTGGTGGACGTTGAAGTTGGTACAAGGGCTTAACCGTCTTTGGTAACAGGCGTGTTACCGCCTGCCACTGCGCCCCTTGCCCTTCTGATGGTCCATCCAGCTTTTTAAATTCTATTTTTTTGTTTTTGTCCTGAGTTTTTTTTCGTCTGTTCCTCCCAACTGATTGATTTTCCGAAAGGTAGCTCAGTTGTGATTGAACAGCGGATCCCCAAATTTTTTTATTTTTGAAGAAGTTTCCTTCCCTTTCGTGGCGATGCGATTTTGAGTTCCGTTTCCGTCCTTCGTTTCGGTTCTACCTGAAGCTGGGTCGGCGACCTTGATGACACTTGGTGATGACTATGCTTCATAGTCTTCACCAACTGGCGTCGAGGCCATTGACATGCGGAAGCCCTGAGGGGTTGGTCGTCTGCCTCAACCATTCCACTCTGAGATTGAATTAAAGCAAATCACTTATCTACACTAAAATATACCTACACTAACACACTTTTATTGTTTTATTGCTACCCGCTAATCGTTGTTGATTTTTTTTGAGGTACCCTCCCATAGCACCAATAGTTATTTGATTTGTTCATACACACTAATACACTTTTATTGTTTTATCTATACAAACTAAGCGGCGTTGATTTTGATTCTTTGCGATATACACACACTAGTGTTACTAACTAGTTGATTTGTTTAATGCAACCTTCTTCTTACTGGTTATCGGTTGTTTTTGGTTTGGTTTTCGTGGGGGATACATACTACCTCTTATAATTTTTTTTGTCATCCATTTGAATCCGTTTTCGCAACGAATTCTTTTTTTTCGTCGACTCTTCCGGGGGAAGTTTTTGCTTGTGAGTTTACATCAATTTATCTTGGGGATAGACGATGGAGCTCAGAAGTGGGAGGACTGCAGGTACCACTTCGGGTGGAGGCAATCTCCCTAACGGAACCGAAGCCGGCCAGGGTGACTCACCAACCTTCCCCAACCCTACTCCTTCGCTGGAGGAGCAAGTTGCCCAGTTGAGGCAGGTTTTAGATACCCTGCTAATGCAGCAGCGACCTGCTGAGGTCCCTATGAACCCTGGGGTACCCAGGGATCAGCAGTCCACCCCGGAGGCTTCCACACCTGCGGTTGGCAGGCTAGATGTTTGGTCTGGGACCCAACATCGCAAGTCTCCGGTTTCCTTCTGGAACCTAAAGTTCTCCGGCGAGGACAAGGTGTTGTCGGCGGAGGAATTTCTGTTCCGGGTGGAGCTGAAGGCTCGCGATGATGGAGTCGGCCCAGCCGAAATTTGCAGGCATTTCTCCTCGCTGTTGTCAGGTCGAGCTACCGACTGGTACTGGTCGCAGTTTCGACGCCATCATCTGGACCCTGATTGGGAAACCATCAAAACACAGTTCATCAGACATTTTCGCGCTAGGGAGTCCGATGAAGAACTGATTTTACAAATGATGGATACTAAACAGTACAATCTTTCCTTCGACGATTTCACTGCTCAGCTGCTGTCGCTACATAACCGCATGGCTCAGCCAATGTCGGAAAGCGGATTATTAGGAATCGTAGTCCGAAATTTGAATTTTACGCTAGGGTCAGCGGTTATAGGGCATAATTTCACCAGCCTTCAACAATTGCGGGAGACTTGCGTTCGCGTGGAACGCTGGCATAAACTGAAAAAGCTAGAGCGTAGGCCCGAGCGAATGGTGCACGAGGTTGAATACTCGTCCCCGTATTCGGCGGACCAAACCCTTCCGGACATGTCTGCGGAAAAAATAGATGAAATGACGGCGCCGCGTCAGTTCCAGAGTAATCCACGACCGCTCCGGTGTTGGAATTGTCAGCAACCGGGCCATCCATTCATGGACTGCCCGTCTGAAACTCGTGGCCTATTTTGCTACAAGTGTGGCAAGCCAGGAGTCATCACGCCAGTGTGTCCTACCTGTCAGGGAAACCGGAGCGGGGGTGCGAGATCGAACGGGAGTCCGCGCCCGAGCTAAGCTCGCCCGTTTTCCCTACACATTCCTTATATACACCTGATATGACTACCATCAGCGACTTTACGTCAACTGATGCTCTTCCTGTTTTTCCCTCTGAGGAGGTTAAACTTTCATTCCTTTCCCGTTGGAAGAGATATATCTCCACTCGTTCGCGCATATTTTCGGAGCCACCTTTCGTGGACTCCCTCACTTCCAAGCGCACCCCTCCCCAAATTAGAGTACGAGCTAAGGAGAAGCGACAATGTTTGCAGAAAATTGTTTCTGCCTTCATCTCGGATTCGTCAGATCCTCGGCTGTTTACGAAGGTCCTCGTAGCTAACGAGGAAGTGGTTGGGTTGTTGGACAGTGGTGCCACTGTTAGCTGTCTGGGAAGAGATGCCGAAGCGTTTCTAGCCAATCATCCCGAAGTGACAGTCTACACTTTGCGCTCTGTAGTGCATACTGCTGACGGGGCTCCGCAGAGACTTTGCGGTTATATTCGAGTTCCGATATCCTTTGGAGGAAGGACCCGTGATATAACCATCTATGTGGTGCCCAGTCTCAGCCAGAGACTGTACCTAGGGATGGATTTTTGGAATCTTTTCGGCCTAGCTCCCCAAATAGTCGGCGAGATAAACGCTCCATCCGTGTCTGCAAAAATGCACGACTTAACGTCTACGCAATGCGAACGGTTGGAACGCGTCAAGGCCAGATTTCCCTCTTTTGATGTCTTCGGACTGGGAAAGACTAACTTGGAGGAACACATCATTGACACTGGTGACTCAGTTCCTATTAAACAGAGGCATTATCCAGTCTCACCCGCTGTACAACAGTTGATGTATGGTGAGTTAGACAGGATGTTGTCGCTGGGGGTGATTGAGCCATCAAATAGTCCCTGGAATTCTCCAGTGGTGTTGGTTCGTAAACCAGGTAAGGTCCGCCTGTGCCTTGACTCTCGCAAGGTGAACAGTGGCACTATCAAAGACGCCTATCCTCTTCCACACATTGATGGTCTTCTTGGTCGTCTTCAAGACACCAAATTCATCACGAGCTTAGACCTGAAGGACGCCTTCTGGCAAATCCCTTTAGAGAAGAAGTCGCGAGAGCGGACAGCTTTCACTGTCCCTGGTCGTCCGCTGTACCAGTTCACAGTAATGCCTTTCGGCTTATGTAATGCCCCACAGCGCATGTGTCGCTTGATGGATAAAGCCATCCCGGGCCATTTACGTGAAAACGTTTTTGTCTATCTGGACGACCTGCTCATAGTTTCACCTGACTTTGACTCCCACCTAAAGCTTTTGGACGAAGTGGCCAGCTGTCTCCGTCGTGCGGGGTTAACTATCAATTTAACTAAAAGCAAATTTTGCGTGACTGAAGTCAAGTATCTCGGCTTCATAATTGGTGATGGGACTCTGAAAACCGATCCTAATAAGGTGACGGCCATCATGGACTTCCCAACTCCGAAGTCTCATAAGCAGACCCGGAGGTTTTTGGGTATGACCGGATGGTATCAGCGTTTCATACCCAATTATGCTAGCGTGGCTTCTCCAATCACGGATTGTTTGAAGTCTAAATCTTTTAGTTGGAATGATGAGGCCCAGCAGGCGTTCGAGACCTTGAAAAAGCTGATGACGGAAGCTCCTCTTTTAGTCACTCCAGATTTTTCTAAGCCTTTCTATATTCAGTGCGATGCCAGCAGGACTGGTGTAGGTAGTGTGCTTTTTCAAAAGGACATGGATGGAGGAGAACATCCGATTGCTTATATGTCCAAGAAATTGAACGGAGCACAACGGAACTACACCATTACTGAGCTCGAATGCTACGCAGCCGTGCTGAGTATAAAAAAGTTTAGAGCGTATGTTGAGGGACAGACTTTCACGGTCATTACTGACCATGCAAGTCTAAAATGGCTCATGAGCCAGAAGGAGCTTAACGGCCGTTTAGCCCGGTGGAGTCTTAAGCTTCAGGGGTTCGACTTTACAATCGAACACCGTAAAGGCACCCACAATGTGGTTCCCGATGCCTTGTCACGCATGGATTGCGTTGACGAATTGTCCTTGTGTTTCGACGTGGACTTAAATGCCCCGTCTTTCAAGTCCCCGGAATATCTTCGTCTGGGTGATAGCCTCAGGCAAGCCTCACCGCAGCTACCAGACCTGCGAGTTGAAGATGGGTACGTTTTCAAGCGTACCTCACCACGTACTGGAAACCCGATTGTTGACGACCTGACATGGAAGTGGTGGATTCCGATGGAATTGACCGCTTCTCTCGTGGAGTCCTCTCATTCGCCACCCCAAGCCTCGCATGGTGGAGTAGGGAAAACCCTAGCCCGATTGCGATGCAAGTACTTTTGGCCAGGTATGGCAAAACAAGTTCGGGAGTTCATCGCTAAATGTGAGGTCTGCAAAACCACCAAAGCCCCCAGCTTGGTACTTCGACCACCTATGGGAAACCCCATGGATGCGTCGAGGCCGTTCCAATTTGTATACGTCGATTTCTTAGGTCCTTATCCCAGGTCGAAGAAAGGCCACACGGCAGTATTTGTTGTATTGGATGCTTTCACTAAGTTTGTCTTCCTGCACCCCGTGCCCGCTGAGACCACGGCGGTGGCCGTCAAGTTTCTCGAGCAAACTATCTTCCATACCTTTGGAGTCCCTGAAACGGTCTTCTCCGACAATGGTCGGCAATTCACCTCCAAAGAGTTTGCTAAATTGTTGACCGACTATGGCGTGCACCATGTGCGCACGGCTGTATATTCGCCGCACCCCAACGCTTCCGAGCGGGTGAATAGATCCATCCTAACCGCCATTAGGGCGTATTTAAAGGAGGATCATCGTGAGTGGGATAGACATCTGTCGTCCATTGAATGTGCTCTTCGTAGTACCCACCACGAGGCGATCGGCATGTCCCCATATAAGGCTTTGTTTGGTAGCCACATGATTCTGCACGGATCAGCATATCCAGTCCTGAAGAAACTGAACGTTTTACAGGAGGGTGACATAGCTTTCTTACCATTGACGGACAAAATGCAGATGCTTCGTGAGCGGATTGCTGTTAATTTAGCCGCCGCTCACATCAGACATAAAACCCAATACAACTTGCGGTGTCGTGTGGGCAATTTTCGTCCCGGAGATGAGGTTTACCGGAGAACCTTCTGGGTGTGTAACCGAGCGGGTCGTTTCAGTGCCAAGTTAGCATCCCGGTTCTTGAAAGCTCGGATACGTAAAAAAATTGGAACCAGCTTGTACGAGCTGGAGGATTTGGCCGGTAAAATCATAGGTGTATATCACGGCAAAGACATACGTCGTTGATTTTCCTCAAGGGGTCCTCTTCACCTTTTGATTTTTGGTCAGGCGTAGGTTTCCCTCGGCGAATTAGTTGCCTGTCGTCCTACTGGGGAACTCCATGCAATGTGGGATTGCGTGAGTTGGACTCCAGGGTGCGAGGGGAAACTGGTTCGGGCGAGAATTTCTGAAAGATTAGAGGAGCCGGAAGGGGACAATATGGAATTGCCTTCAGCCGGATCCTTGTACTTCCAGATATTCTTCCGAGAGAACCTGCAGACTGTCCAACGGTCAACCGGTTTGTATACACTCCTCACACTGTCCTTCCTCTTCGGTCAGTCTGGAGAAGATCTCTCGGCGAACGGGGTGTCTGTCGTTTCACCGGGATGAGTCGAAGGCAATGTGGTATTGCTGGAGACTGGCCCGGGGGAGCGAAAGCAACCCGGGTTTGTACGAAATGTTTGGAGACTTGTTGATATCCGTCGGGGGACAAGGTGGTATTGTCTTCCGCCTGTTATTCGCAACTCCAAATATTTCTCCGGGAGTTTGTTCAGACTGGCCATCGCAACTTACGGTTGCAAGCATGAACCTAAATTATAGTTAGCTTTTCACTCGGTTCGTATATTATCTATTAGTTCACGTATGCCCGGCTAGCTCACTAGAACATGAGACTCCTATTCTCAGGTCGTGAGTCGAGTCCCACATTGGCGCCAACATATTAGACCTACGGCATAAAAAAAAACCGTCCGTTATTTTCGGCTCCTCACTGCCTCGCGAGTCGGCCTTGTGGACCCGAGGGTATGTAACGGTCGGTTGGAAAATTTATTTTGATTGGGGAATTTAGTTTGGAAATCACCCTGTAGGCAAGGGGAAATTTACTGTAAATTACTTGGGATGAAAAGGAAAATTTAAACAGGATAGGCGAGAAAAAAAATGAGGAATGAAAGGAGTTTTTTCTGGGGAGTTGGAAAAAAAGTTGGAAAGAAAATGGTCGGAAAATTTGGAAAAAGTGGTAAATAAAGTAGTATGTGAAGAAATTTTGGAAAAAAAAAAAAAAAAAACAGTTGGAAGGACGTTGAATCAATAGAATTGGGATTTATTTTTTTTGGGTTGGTGCCGTAAAATCTAAAAATACGGACGAATGGATTATATATGGAAGAAAGAGATCCAGGATAACGAAGGGAAAAAGTTGTAGGCTGCTCTTCAGGAAAAGGCTGCTGAAGGAAAATTAACCCCCAGAATAAGAAATATAGAAGAAGAGGAAAGAAACAGGTCAAAGGCGTAGGGACCGTAATATTTTTTGCTTCTATGGAAACCGGTAGGTAAAAGATAATTTAAATTTATACCTGCATATATTTGGTGGCGGATCAAAACGAGATTGAGCTTGATAAGAGGATTTTCGCCGTAAGGTGTGAGGATTACTTATAATCACAAGAAATATGACGGGTCCTTGGTGATTTGGTGATTTGGACCGTTTAAAAAAAAAAAAAAAAAACAAATAATTACCTATTGTACTGCAAGTTATATCTCACTGCGTTAGGTTATTTACCAATAAAGTTGCAGACGTCACTTTTCTATCAAGACTGTGACTTAGACCGACCATAGTCAAATGAAAACCAATATTTTGCGAGTTCATTACTTCTGGATTGCTGTGCGGATTACACAACCCCTGGGATAATTCGATAAGGCGCAATCATCCGTATTTTTGGTCCCGAACCAGTAATCGTGACATTGTCTACCTACTTAGTCATCATCTATATGTATATATTATATATTCAATTATCAATTATTATTTAATAGCACTTACACGACAAGCTGTGATTGTTAGTTTTGCTTCGACACACAAAAGAATTTACACAAAATAAAATAAAAAAATTTTAGGCTTTAATTTATTACATTTGTTACTAAATAATCATTAATTTATTACATTTGTTACATTTGTTACTAAATTATTACATTTGTTACTAAATAATCATTTTGCGTAGAATTAACAATAACTTTGAATCTTATTTATAATTAATTCTGAGTTTGGTTGCTCCTTGTCTGTGATATTTACATTTTGGTTTTTTTGTTGGTTCAGGAAATTTTGTTTTCCTCTTATGGTGATTGTATCATCCATTGTACAAAGTGAGGGGTATTGGCCAATACTGCGCACTTTACGGTTAACGTGCATAAAGTACGCAACTCGTATGTAATTTTTTTTAATTGTATCTGTTCACATTTATATGTTTATGTTGAGTTTTCGCATTAAATGATTATAAGCATGGGAATGGCTCTGTGTTAGATTTTTTTCGGTGGAATGGTTGAGGGGGGTATCCTTTCTTTTCAGGGTTGACGCGGCTCGGGCGACGAGCGAAGGATGTGGAGGTGGAATTTAAGATTTTTAATAGTCACAGGTAAGTGGTGAACCAGCCTCGGTAAGCCCCGGCCACACACCCCACGACCCCTCCGGCGAGCTAGACAACTCCGTGTGGCCGGCGTAGGAGTTCCGGATTTTCTTTTTATTTCTTATGTATGGTGTTGGCTCCTTGGCCATGCTCTTCCGGGCTTGTGGCTAAGGGGGTAACACCTCGCATAAGTGGCGCCCACTATTTAGATCGCGCCATTATGCTGTTACAATACGACGACAACAACTTCGTAACAGACTTAATGTTCGCCGACGATAGCGCTGTTTTCGCCGACACGGATGCCGAAGCAACGGACATCTTATACGATATTTCCCGCATCGCCCAATCATACGGGTTAAAAATCAATGCGGAAAAGACCAAAGTGCTCACAACGGATGGATCAAGAGCCAGTGTTCACCTCGATGGAACCCAAATCGAACAAGTTCCAAGGTTCAAATATTTGGGATCATTGGTTGAGGAAACGAAAGTAGCATCGACGGCCGACGTTCACAGCCGTATCGGCCAGGCAACAGCAACATTCGCCTCGCTCAAGTGGTGCATATGGAAACGAGCAAATATCTCCATCAAAACAAAACTACGTCTTTACCGAACGTTGATTCTTCCGATTCCTCTTTATGGATCTGAAACGTGGACACTGCTCAAACCGGACGTTAAGAAGCTCGAGGTCTTCCAAATACGATGTTTGAGGCAGATCCTCCGTGTCTCACTCCGTGATCGCCTTCGAAATGAGGTTGTCAGACAAAGATGCGATCAGCAAACACTGATCGAAGAAGAAATGCAAAAACGTCGACTACGGTGGTTTGGACATGTTTGCCGAATGGATGATAACCGCTTGCCACGTAAACTTCTCTGGCGAGACCGTCCTGCAGACTGGAGAATACAGCGATCGGCACCGAAGAAAACCTGGTTGAAGAATATCGAGGGTGACTTAAAGAATCAACGATTATCAGTTACCGAGGCTCGAGACACCGCCAAAACCCGAGAAGAATGGAAGCGAATCGTGAATAGAGTTCGGGACCCAGCGGCACCGACAGCAGCGTATCCGTTGCGGGGACGTCCCGCTCGGACCGCCAGCTAACGGATCAAAGAAGAAGAAGAAGAAGAAGCAACATTGGTCCAACATCAAACAACAGCTTAATAGATATTTATTGTAAATCAAACGAGTATAAACATTAGTAAGCTGCATGTTACGATACTAGTGACTTAAGTTACGATACTAGTGACTTGACATAAATAATGGCTTAGGACAATATTTTCCTCTCCTTAACCAACTTCTCCCTTATTGCGCCGCTAAAACCAACCTCCAAATCAGCATTCTTCGTGCGTATTTTCTTTATTGCAAATACATCTGCCGCGCCTTCCCTTATCTAAAATAACTGAAAAGCATGAGACTTTCAACCCTTAAGGCACGTTTCATAAATTGTCGCCATCATTAAGAGTGACTTTCGATTTTCCAGTTACCCACTCCACCCTTTTTACGTTTTTAATGAAACCCACCCACCCTCAGAGTGGGTGGAATTAAGATTTTGCCTAGAGAACTGTTTTGATGTCCTTCCAGCGCCTTTCAATATTTCCGTTTTTGTCGTATTCCATTTTGTGTGAGGCGCATATTGACGCCGTTGCCAAGGACCAATTTAAATTTCCCGCACGAACTACATTGCAAACATTTTCAGCTGCGAGAACTACATTTTCCCTTAAATGAAAGTTTTTTTTCCTTTCTGTTCTCCTATTTTTCGGGTTCTCTAGTATTATTACTATTTTTTTTTAAGTAAAAAGGATCTCATTACAAAACCAAGTCACGCACGTAATTTGCAAAATATTTTCCGCCATTGTCAAAAAGAGAATAATAATAATAAGGGAGAAAAATGAGAGAGAGAAAAAACCCCGGCTTCATTTTGAATATCCAAGTGGTTCTTGTGGGCGGGTGGCCAGCTCCTGTAATAATAAATTCACAAATTTTGCGCTAATGAAGGATGGGATTTATTAAACCGATTCCGAATTGAATATCTGCCACATGACCTAGATGCAAAAATTACATTATCCACCATGGATATGCATCAATTGGCCATTGTCAGTGAATTATTATAAAGTTTAAAGCAGCAACAATATTTTCGGCTTAATTTATTTTAATATTTCGTGTAATTTTCAATTTGTATCGATATCAGCTCTATGGGTGCAGTTTGGGCATCCATCCATCCCTCATAAGTGTGCACTAGCACAACAACAGATTTTAACTATCGAAAATATTACTAGAAAACCTCAACCCTTTTCTTCTGTTTTCTATACATTAATACAATAATTACACATCTGTTTTGCAGATTATTATTCCCTCAAATTTATTGTACTCAATTACATTAGCTCCAGCGGCATCGGTTTTATACACCACCAATTGGAGTTCTAGAATTTAAGAAGGAAAACGTCGTGGTACCAGGGCGGGTTTTTTCCTGATTTCTAATTCAGCTTTTTTGTATTCCCCAAATACACTGTTGATCTACATTAATTTTCACACTTTACTGGCTAATGTTCATTAACACAACTCAAATAAATGCATTGGCACGGATAAATTAATTTTCAGAACATATTTGTTTTCCTGTGAGGTACTTTGGAATACGGTTATTGGGATTATTGTTGTTATTTGATTACCTTTAGTTGGAAATGATAAATATTAAGTGTTTTTTTTTTCGGTGTAATGAATTAAACGAATTTTGGTAACGAATAACTGAGTTTACGGTGGGAGTAAAGGATATTTGTGGGTTGTGTTACGTTTTAGGTATTGAACGATGTATTGCTAAGTATTAGACAGGATGACGTAGCGGGGAACGAACTTCCCATCCAGCAAAATTCTCGTTTCCAGGTATCCTTAACGTTCTCCTAAGTAAGCCGTATCAGCTCCGAAGGGAAGGCGAGCACGTTCAGGTAAGTGATGGTGCACGGTTCCAAGGTGGTACCTCCGGAGTTTCAATCTCCCAGGCCCCTTCACCGAGCCAGCCTCCCTGTTTTGACGCCCGGGGTACTGTCTGTTCAGATGTTTTTTTTTGACGGATTTGTTTTCGGACAACCAGCTTAAGGTTCGTATAAACAGATAGGCTCTTCGCCAGCAAAATTTTAAGCGATTTTGCAGTTCTCAGTCTCAAATACAATGAAGATATTTCAAATTGTCATTGGACAAATAGGATATTTCGGAATTTTTGTTACATTTCAGATTTGTAGTTAGGGCTCATCTCCTAAGCAACCTAATAAAGACGGCGTCACAATTTAACACGAACGAAGAGCAGAGACAATGCTCAGCATTCGGAACTGGAGAACTGCCGCAAGGAACCGTCAAACTTGGAGAAAAGCCCTAGAGGAGATCAAGGCTCGATTTGGGCTGTTACGCCATTGGATGGATGGAAGAGCAGTTAAGAGCCACTGACGACTAACTAGAAAGCCAGCCAACTCGTATGCCGGGATGGTGAATAATATTATGCCATGATGGCATATTAAGTTGATTTGAGTAACGAGTTGGTTTAAAAGTTGAGTTGAGTAACGAGTTGCTTTAAGAACTGCGTTTAGAGTTAATGTAAGGGTTGAGTTGAGGACTAAATTGAGTTGGGATAAGTTTAGCTGAGTAAGAGTGAGTTCAGAGTTGAGTTGAAAGTGGCGGTAAGAGTTTAGTTGAGTTAGGTGATGGATTCAGTTAAGAGTGTAGTGAGTTGAGATAAGGTGATTTTTAAGAGGTGGGGTAAGTATGGAGTTAAGAGGCGTAATATTTGTCTTAAGTTAAACTGAGTTGAGTAACGAGTAGGTTTAATAGCTGCGTTAAGAGTTGAGTTAAGCGTTGTGTTAAGAGTTTAATTAAGGGTTAAGTTGAGATGCGTTAAGATATGGGTTAACATTTTCTTTAAGCCTTGTTAGAGGGGAAAATTAAATTGTTGGCAACTTATGTGAGGACTCTATATCGAGATCTAGGAGCCCTATAACGATGAGCTCAGTAAATTCCGTTGCGCAGTGCATCTAGTTGGCAAAGAGGAGCCTACTCGGAAAGTCTCTGCTGTATCCGCTGGAAAGCTGGCATAGACCAAGACGCTTAGAGCTGAGAGATGCGAGACTGGATGACATCGATTCAGAATCGGGACCGGTGGTGAGAGAAGAATCGTTTGCTCTGCTCTCGATAAAACAATTTTGAATGCTTTATACTACCAGTTTGTTATCTCGTTCAGGTCATGGGGCAATGTTAAATAACAAGCTTGGTTTGAAGGGTAGAAGAGAATATGACAGGTCAGGGGAGGTCTGGTGGTGTTGAAGCTGATGGAGATGAACCTACCGTCTGAGCTCTTGAGTGTTGTACGAGTTCGGAAAAACTGATTGCGGCAGATTATTCCATAGCCACTAACGAATTTACGTTAGTATGCGCGAAAAAGGGGATTGCAGGATATGAGTATGAGCCAAGCGGGCTAGTCTACAGGAGTAATAATGCCGTGCAGGGAGAAGGGCGATAATTTCAGTTAGGGCGGATACTTGTGTTTACTCATTTAAGACTATTTCGAATTCGGCAATGCAGAAAAAATTGAAAGTACACTAACTTATGCTTTGCATGCATTCGTCAGGTGGCATTTTTTTTTTTTTTTTTTTTTTTTTTTATGTGGCAGTGCTAAGCTCAGGCGTCACCCTTTGTACTACTAGTCCGTCATGTCATTTGTCACGTCATGGTGCAATGTCTAGCAGTAAGCTTAGTACGGGGGAGGGATGAGGGGGGGGGGGGCATAGGTTAAGGATTAAAAGGTACGGGGGGGTATTGAAGAAGGTGGTGATGAACCCTGCGTTTGAACTCTTGGATGTTGTAGGAGTTCGGAAATACTGACTGCGAGAGGTTATTCCACAGCCGAGTTGTTCTATTAACAAACGAATTCATATCTTGTTGAGTGCGTGAAAAGGGTAGTTGCAGGTGAAGGGAATGAGACGAGTGGGCTAATCTGGTGTTGCGGGTATAAGATTGCCGTGGAGGCAGGAGAGCGTTTAACTCGGAGGAACAGTCACTGTGGTAGTAGCGATAAAATTTTGTCAGTGCTGCTACATTCCTACGGTGGCTCAGGGGGTCGATGGTGGAGCAGGCGGTGTCGTCATCAATTAACTTGAGCGCCCTTTTTTGCACCTTATCTAACCATGCCATGAATACCTTTTATACTATCTAGTGTCGAATGCAGCTCTAGCAGCGCATAATCTGCTCCCAGGCTTCAAGCGGAGACGCGTCAAAATAGGGCTACGGTGTGATCCTGTTTCAACGTGATACACAGGATGGTAAGCTGCATCCTACCCACTATATGACTCGGTAAGCCTCGGATCCAAAAACAAATTACTAGAGTTACGAGCTCGAAGTGCTACCTATCGTAGAGGCGTTGAAGAAGATCAGGATCCACTTACTGGTCAAGAATTTAAGATATGTAGTAAAGAAGTAGCAAAGCGTTCGAGTGTGCCATTGAAAACTACCCTTTCAAACAAAAAAAGAAACAGAACAAAAAAATACTTACGCGTCAAATTGATAACCTCTTCCTTTTTTGAAGTTGGTTAAAAAAGGAGAGAAGGTTGACAAGAAGATTTTTAGTGCGCTATCGAGCACCGATCGTAGATAGGATTTTGAGTCCAGGTAAAACGGTGATTGTATACAAGGGTTAAATAAAGGTAGGCGGGAAAAAACATGCTTTTGAAAAAAAAAGAAGAAAAAAAAAAACAATTCAATCGCAGAGATTTTATGAATTTGTTTATTTATTATTAAGTAACTTTGGAGTGTGGCCAAAATTGATTGTTGTTCCGCACCTCACCCATTTATCTGGAGTATGTGTTGTGCACACTGAAAGGTCTAATGTTAAGAAAGAAAACGTCGTGGTACCAGGACGGGTTTTTTCTAAACCGATTTTTAATTTTTTTTTCAAATGCCATTGTGAACCCTGGAAGGACTTATGTTAAGAAAAAACAAAAACGTCGTGGTACCAGATCGGGTTTTTTAACTTTCGTGTTTAGTTACCCTCATCGTTCTCTCCAAGGCTTCTAAGTAGACGGGGTCACCCGTTCAGGTAAGTGTTGAGTAGTTCTGAGAGACAAAACCATATTGTGATTAAGTGATGAAGGACCATCTGCTTTCTACAGCCTTCGACGATTGTAAAATCTACGTCGTTCCGTCACGAGCCAACTATTGTATTAGCAGTAATACCAAACTATTCTTAGTATAATACGCAGGATAGGCCTTGTAACTTAAGGTTAAAAAAAAAACTAGAGCAAGCTACCCTTAAATTTCCAGAACACTCCCGACAATATCGCACGCAATTCACTTCACTTTACGTGATCCTAACCCGAACTCCTCACAAACTCGGGCAAAAAACAATGCTTTTACTCTGTCCAAAAAAATTACCTGAAAATAACCGTAAAAACCAAAGAAGAAAATACTTTCAGTCGACAAATTCTCTACTCACCTTGGGGCTGGCAAAAAAAATTTTTTTTATTTTTTTTAATCTGATTCCGAGCCGGTTCCGGTGGGAGAGCATAGAAGATTTCGTTTTATTTTTTATCAAATATTTTTATCCTCTTACGGCTCCGCCCCGGAATGAGGTTTTATTGCGTTTTTCTTTGTTATTTGCAGAAAGCGAAAAAAAAAGGAATTCTCCGTGCCGATTGAGAATCCTGGACCGTGATCCTGGCCTCCTGGCCATGGAGGACGTTAGTAACCAATTGAAACTTTTCCATTTCATTTGCGTACTTTTATTTTTCCCTTTCACTTGGCTTTTCCCCCTTTTTTTTTCTAATAAAAAGCTGATTGGAAGCTGCTGGGATACACATAGAGTGTGTTTAGCGTTTTTGTTTTCAATACATACAAGATGAGAGTCCTGTGGCATAGGCATGTAATATGGGGAGGATATTGTGTGTGACGTGACTTATCTCGGAAGATTGACGTCAGAATTACTTATTGTGTACTATGCTCTCTCTCCATGAGCAAGAAAAAAAAATCTATATAGAAAAATATGGTGTTTGCATTTGGAAGCTAATTCAGGACGTTTTTTCCCCTGCTCCGGAGTTTTTATTAGAATGTCCTTGTTTCCTTTCAATATGACAAATCCTATCCTTAAGGCAATGATGCAAGCCCAAGTTGACTTTCCTATGGAAGTAAACTCCCCCCCCTCTCCCGGTTGTTTCCTGTGTTACACATCGCGAAAAATCATGTCATTTGCAGCCCTTCCAAAAAGACTGGCTGAATTGGAGTGGGGGGGGAGTGGGAGGGGAGAATGTGAATAAGTTTTCCCTCGTGACTTTAATTTGAATTTGAGAACAAATTTTTCGCCTCAATGGCTTCTGATTTCTTTAATGAAATAACAGCAAATAATTTTTCGCTTCAAGTTCCCCGAATTGACGACTTCCTTCCTAGCTCTGAACACAGTTAAAAAGGAAAAAAAAGAGAAATATTTTTTTTTATCCTGCAGAACTGAAAGGACTTTTTGTAGCAATAATTGACTCGGGACGTAATTAAAATTTTCAACTTCCTTTTCGCTTTGGCAAAGGCAATGTGGCAACTTTATCTAGAAGAGAACTCTGTATTTGCGCCAGGTTATTCGAGGAATGAAGAACTTTCCTTTTTTTTCTTCTTCTTTTTTTTCTATCTGACTGTGTGTGTGAAGCAAAAAAAAAATATTGCCCTAGGACGTTATATGTTAAATTCAGATATCTCTATGAAGAATATCCTTAATTATCTCAGCAGCCTTACAGGACTTACAGGATTGTGTTTTTTTGGTATTGAATGATGCAAGGTGGAAAGGGAATGGATCAAGGATTCTGCGCGAAATTCACTTTAATACTTTAGGCACAGGCAAAACTTTCTATAATATGAAAATTATTAATATACGTGAAAATGTTTTCGAGTCGGTTAGCTGAATTGAGCTGAATTAGTATTAATATGAGCTGAATTAGGATTAATTTGAGCTGAATTGCTGTTAATTAAGTTGAAATTGTTTATTTAATTTATAAATCAAACATTAAAAAGATTTAACAAAATTTATGAACAGTTTTAAATATTAAATATATTCTGTATAAAAAAATCAATTTATACACAACCTTCCGAACACTTTAGAACTTATAATAAATCGAATACATTAAATTTTTATCTCTCCTCAACAAGGATGTTTAGTTTTTTTTTTTGAGGTATATTCCTTGACCTTGAGGCATTCCTTATTATTATGCAGATATAAATTCGTAAAACAGGCATTGGTTATAGGGTATTCGTTTTTTTATAGACTCATAAATATCTGAGTGAATAGTAAAATTTCGGAGTTACTTTTTTAAAGGTCAGGTTTTATTATTGATCAGAACTTTTGATGGAAATATATAAATAAATAAAGGAAGTTTGGAACAATGAACGGAGAGAGTTTCTTTGGGAGCTTAAAAAATGAATGAATATCGGAAGGGATTACAGAGGATTATACCGGATATATTTTGGTTTTTTACTCCTGTTTATGTTTTTTTTGTGTTGTTTATGTGATTGATCTGTAGAATATTTGATGAAGCATTGCACTATAAACAGGTTTTTTGAATAATATTTAGGTATGAATTTTTTTATGGATGATACCATATATTTTTATTCGTCATGGGGGCTAGTGTTACTTTTATTTTTGTTTTAATTTAATGCCAATATTATAGAGCAATGTAATATTATAGAGCGAGTATGGGCACAATGGAGGACTGCATTGTGTCGGATTGAGCCGACTGGACTTGTCTTCTGTTGCGGTAAAAAAATGGCCGTGCAGGCACAAGGGTGTAAATTTCAGTAGAACATTCGAAAGTATGACGAACGACTAACAAAGACTTCGGAAGATAGTGGCACCCGATTTGTCACTTCTGTTAAGATCCGAGAAGAATTACTGCATCATCTGTTAGGAAATCCTAATGCATCTTCCGCGAGGTTCCCCTCGGTTACTCCTTCAGAAGAACCGAGAGACGGTCGAATGGCTAACAGAGTTTGAGTCGGTTGGGCTGGGGAGTAGCAACCACAAAGCGCCACCGCGGACCGGATGGTTAACACAACGACGAACAAGGATCCGAATTGAAACATACAATGTTAGAACGCTCCTAGACCAGATGGCATCTTGCGGGGAGCATTTTTGCTCAAACGATTAACATCTTATATTTTGACAGGAATCAACCTATTACGGCGGACCTATTCTCAACTAGAAAATACCTGCTGGCCACTTGACAATCGCGTTTTTTTTTTTTTGAAAAAATAGGGTAAGCTAGAGAAATTGGGACTGGGGTTTTTTTTGGAAGGAAGAAAAAATGAGGATAGGGCGACGGAAGAGAAGGAGGCGTTTTTCCTCCACTCGCCCTTCATCGGTAAAAGTTTCGTCAGACACTGCACCCGGCTAGCTCAGTATAAAGAGTATGCGACTCTTAAACTCAGAGCCGTGAGTCGAGCCACATCTGTAGTAATAATAATTGTGAATTGAGAAGGAGGCGTTTTTCCTCCACTCGCCCTTCGTCGGTAAAAGTTTCGACAGACACCGCATCCGGCTAGCTCAGTATAAAGAGTATGCGACTCTTAAACTCAGGGCCGTGAGTCGAGCCACATCTGCAGTAATACTAATTGTGAATACCCTACAAATCAAGCCGTTTTGATTTTTCTTAATCTCCACACCCCCTCGCAAGTCGGGTGCCGTGGTTGATCCGAGAAAAAGAAGAGAGAACTTATTGTTCGATAAAGCTGGGAAGATGGTATTTACTAATATAGTAAAAATTTGGTGTAGAGAAAATCGTAACGTGTAGATTTTGTTGTCGAGCTGAACCGGAAGGAAACAGGTGGGGTTTTTGTTAAACAAAGATCGTGGCCCTGCAGTATCAGGTGAAGAAACAGGAAACGTAAGCAGCTGCTCGATTATTGGAACAGCTTTTACCCGGGGCGGGGGACGTTGACTTGCAGGTAGGTGCTAGTGCAAAAGCTAAAGGGGGTACCTCCGGTATCTCTACACTAAGCGACCCACCTGCGAACCAGCCCTACTCCGGAGGAACGGAGGACGTTTTGGTTAATTGGGATTTCCTTGTCCAAATTTTTGGTTTATTGTGGTGAGAATCCGGGGTTAGCCTCTTCAGGCATCCAACTCAGGGCTCTAAGGACCAGCCCGAAAATCATAGGATTGGTGTAATAGTCACGAAGGAAGCTAGGGCTAGCCACGTTATCTGGTTACCAGTTTCTGAGAGGATCATTACTGTGCGTGTGCGTACCAGATTCTGCAGCACTACGGTAGTTCAATACTATTCTGAAGACGATGACATCAAGGATAGTACTACGAGAAATCAGACAGTGGTACTCGTGGTAGTTAACTGCAGATGGAAAACAATTGTGGAGCATGTCATGAGCTTTAGACAAGCAGACATTGGAAGTGACGGCCATTAAATAGTAGCGAAGTGAGGAGGAGGTGAGGTATAACTCCAAGGATGGAGAGATTACTTCTTCGCGCCTTGAATGGTTCCTTTCCATAAGGATCTGAAGGAAACAGCATCAATGTGTACTGCTGGATCTTGACAACGCGGATGATATCTGCTTGCGGCCAAGAAAAAATAGACGACGAAATCAGGCCAAGGAAATGGAATTGGATTGGCCACACCTACATTGGCAATGCGAGAACGAGAAGCTAGCCAAACAAGCCCTTGACTGGTTAGAATCCGCAACTGGGAAACACTATTTTACTTTCGGTGAAAATGCCAGACTAGGGGTCTGAACCCTGATAACCTCTCTAAGCTACACAGCATAGGGCGAATTCAAAAATTCAACACTGCCGCAACACTGCAGAATTTAGCTATAGTCTTCTAATTGCTGAATTCTGAGGTGTTTCGACAGTGTTGAATTTTCGAATTAACCCATAACCTTAGACATCCGCCATAATCTGTTAAACAGCCACCTAGGCTTCGATGCACGAATTTATGGAATTGAAACGGCGCACCAGTACGCTAATTGGTCCTTGGGTCGACTGAAGCCATCCCTACACCTACCCAGGTATCATTTAAAGGGGCATGTCTTGACGCATTCTGACATTACTCATTTTCGCACCCACAACACTCTTGAAATTCGTTCATTACTAGAACAATCTGACGCAATCAGTATTCCCAAACGCATACAACATCTCCAGGAGTTGAAATGAAAAGTTCATCGCCATCTCACAAAAAACAAAAAAAAAACCTAAAGTGAGTTTCTCACAGTTTCTAAGTTAATGTAAAATATCTAAATTTTGGAGTAAAACAAATTTTAAATACTACAGTGCCATTTGCCATATTCAACAGACTGATTCTCGTTTGGTTATGCAGGTCAAGTAGCATTGGACATGATTGGTACTTAGTTGGGGGACCGTTTGGTCACTTGCGTTTGAATAAATATCGGAAGCCACCGCCACCATTTCAAACTCGGGAGAGGGTAGCAATCAATCCTGTTCACTGAGGCCACGTGGGGCATTCGTTATAAGGCACGAATTAGTTAAAGCCTAAGGTGCCTTTTGTGGTCCTTACATGGAGTCCACATTCGGTAGTGACAAGGATGGCCCATCTGCTAGTCTCATAGGGGCCATGTTTACACTCCCCCAAAATGCTAGTCCGTAGCAATTCCACTCTTCTTCAATATTTTAATTTGACATTATTACAGCTTATGTGTTTTGGCAGTCAACCCACCATGCGGCAGTTTTACGGTTGACTATCCGCAGTAATTAAAAATGGAATGAATGTATATACCCACAGGACAGTCTTTGGCTTGATATCCCATCTCTTGCCCAAGGTCTATTCACAGGTATAGAAACCTATTCGGGCTTTCTTTATCTTCCCCTCGATGTTCGATTTCCAGTTAAGCTATGCATCCATAATTGATATTGGAAAAGTTCTTATTAAAATATTCAAGGTACGCTAGTTCCATCGAAGTAAGTCGAAGTCCTTTTCGATAAACTTTTATATCTTATTAGTAGTAATGCTCTTGTTTATATTCTCGTTACAGTAGGCGGATTTCGTAGTATTATACATTATTCGTTACTTTCCTATCTTTTAGTTTGAAAAACTTCTCTAACTTAATATCAAGCATACATGCATGCATAACACGAACACTTGAAGATTAAACATTGAAGACGAAAGACTAGTCTTTAAAAGTTTCCCTAACATTTCTACAGTTGACCCATATGGAAACTGTAACAACATATCTGAAAGTTAACCAAGGAATCACATTCCCAGTTCCAAGAGCGCCGTACTACATCAAAATTCACGAATGCTAGTTACTCTGACACTTCCATGACACACAGCCCCAAACCAAATGCTCGTAGCAGCTCCAATCAATCCGAGTGTCTTAACAATATTCATGGACTCTGAACATTTCCGACACAGTAATTTCATTTTCGTCTCAGCAACAACTGTGTAACTCAATACCTCGGCATCGAAGCCAGGAATCTCCATCTCTGAGGAACAAGCTCCATCTACCATCCATAAACATACCCTCTCTGTATATCCAACGAGACTCGACAGAAAATTCCGTGTAAGCAAATGAAAATTCTATGTGAACGTTGCCAGAAGAAATATTTCACCGAGGAACACTGATATTAGCCGATGTTCCACCTGTGCGAAAAACTACGACGGCGGACCGGAAAAGGCAAGAGAAAACTTAAAAGGAAAAACAAAAAAGGATAATCAATAACTTAGCGTTAGGAAGATGTCAACATTTTTCCCTTTAAAGTGTCACAATTTCACAGGGGCACAAAGCGATCTTTGGGGATGATATTTCGGACGAGGGTTGCCAGTGACGAAGTAGTGAAATACCAACCACCGACGATTACGAAGGACTCCTCTCCTCTATATCCTGGCAGCATTTTAAATATTGATAATCTGGACTGGAGTATGAAAAACGATTTTCTCAGCAGAAAGGATAATAAATTCGTTCGCAGGACGTCGGTGACATTGATACTGTGGAAAGTGATAAGTTATCAACTTGAAGTTTCTTGTTAGGTTAAGTTTTTCGAAGGAATTGTGGGGGCGGATCTGCGTCACGGTAAAGTTATTTCGTTACTAGATATGTTTCAGATATTGAAGGTCTAGGAAATTTTATTACCGCCAGATATAACTTCTAGGAATTAAAGTGTCTGGTTTTAGGTTTGCCGGGTTGAAATGTTGATGGACGGTTTTTTTCTGATCGAAAATCTCAACTTGGCGGAATCAAGAGCAGGGGCTTTTTGCAAAGGGGGGAAATAAGAAAAAAGGAGAGTAATGTAGGCGATAGAAATGGAAAGTCAATGGACCAATGACGCGGATTGGTTTCGAATCACAGACCTCTGGAATGAAAGTCGGGTGGCTTAACTTATCTGACAGGTGCATGTCCTGTGAGAAGGCCTGCCAATATCAATTGAGATATCAATTGTTCTTATCGGGGCTGAGGTGTTCACGATCGCAAGAAGAAGGGGGGAAATTCTGTAGATCTGCTATTATATATCTGCTATACTATTTCTTATAGTAATAAATGACATCCTTGTCGGCGCTCTAGATAATAGAACAGGCGGCATACAATGGGGTTTGGTAGACCGCCTTAAGGACCTCGACTACGCCGATGATATCTGTTTGCTGGCCCACAGACACCAGGACCTCAAAAACATGATTAGTAATTTGGCAACAGAAAGTAGTCCAGCAGGCTTAAGGCTAAATCCGACTAAAACTAAAGAAATGCGGATAAATGCAAACACCATTGAACGAACAGCGCTGCATAACCGTGACGTGGAACTGGTAAATAAATTCTGCTACCTCGGTAGCATTATTACCGAAAATGGTGGGGCAGAAGAAGACGTCAGTTCCAGAATAAATAAAGCACGAGGCGCATATGCATGCCTGTCCCACATATCAACGGTGATTTCCACTAACACCAAATTGCGGCTGTTCAACTCCAACGTTAAGGCAGTTCTTTTGTACGGTTGCGAAACATGGAAAGTCACCCAATTCATCACAGGGCGCCTACAAGTCTTCATCAACAGATGCCTTCGTCGTATCCTAAAAATCCGCTGGCAAGATAGAATTTCAAACGTAGAACTATGGCGCCGTGCCGGCCAAGAAAGGATAGACGACCAAATCAGGCGAAGGAAATGGAATTGGGTTGGCCACACCTTGCGACGCGAAAACGAAAATCTAGCCAAACAGGCCCTTGACTGGAATCCGCAAGGTTCCCGTCGAGTAGGAAGACCTAGAACAACGTGGAGGAGAACCCTACTAGAAGAAGCCGCAACAACTGGGAGATCCTGGTCGGAGCTAAGAGCTGTCGCGCAAAACAGAGTCCGCTGGAGGGCTACTGTTTCCGCCCTATGTCCCATGAGGGATTAAAGGAGTATAAAGAAAGAAAGAAAGAATGGAACGAAGATCCTGATAGCGCTTGATCTACCTAGAAAGAGAAGAAACCCTACTGGATGCGGCAGTTATACAGAAGAGTGGGATAACTCAAGTGGAACTACATTTTGTATACAGGATGTCCGCCGGCAGATTTGACACCTTGAAACGAATTGTGGTCGAATATAGTTGGGCAGGTAGAAGAAGGATATCATTCGAACCGGCAGTGTTGCGGGTTACTTAGTAGCAATGATTCAGTGAGCGAGAACGCGCCGGCTTTTGCTGTTGAGGCGTATTTCGCAAATAATAACTCGGCCTTCGTCTTTTTAGTTTGCAGTTTTAAATTCGCAGAATAAAGGATGTCTCTCTCTGCTGGGTCCCGGGCATTAGGGTGGGGTGTGAGGCTTGGCGAGGGTTGAGACGTTGGTCAAGGGCCCATACCCCTTCTGTGGCATCTCATGGTCCACCTCTAAGTCCCTGATAGAGAACTGGGTTAAGGGACTGAACAGTCACAGGCTAAAAAACTAATAAGACCCTTTACCTTGAGAGGGGTTATCATCTTAAACAGGGTGGACTTTAAGCCCTCCATTCACACACAGGCCGCCGGCAGGCTGTGGGCCTGAAGGATTCTCGAGTTGAGTCCAAGTATCACCGACCACCGGTAGGCCTGTCCAGGAAAACCCACAAACATCTTTGGGTTTATTGATTTATTCATTTGTCGTCATACCGGGCCTGAAGATCTGAACTTCCATTCCGGCTTAAGTTTTCGTTGAGGCCAGGAACATTTTTACACTTGAAGTAAAAACCTGCTACGCTAAACAGGATAGTTGCGCCTCGCCTGCTTAGAGAATCCTGAATCCTGGATCATGAGGTAACCTGCAGTCCGTGGCCTGTCGGGCGATTGCATCAAGTCCTCATCTTATAGTCAGACTGAGTAATGTTTGGCTTTCGTCAAGCGGTGCCTGCCGACCTGGCCTGAAAGTCAATCGGCATGTAATTGAATGGCTGTTGGTAGGATATCTGGTTGACAATGTAGAGCTGCGGTATCACCTCCACAACCTAGGACTGTCTCAGGAGACAGAATGGCGACTCTGTATGGAAGGAAACGAGACTTCCACGCATATTTCTTATGAATGTCCTACTTTGATCTGGCTTAAAAGAAGAACGTTTATGAGAGGGCTTATGAGTCCCGCTCAGGTTCGGTTTTATTCAACTCAAGACCTTTATAGGCTACATACACAATAGGCCTAAATTGGCCGCAGTGTTCACTATATTGGTTGCCAGAATATTCACTTAAAAAATCGTAGACGGCGCCGCTTGGCGTACGAACGACCGTTTGGCCCACGGTAGCAGCTCTGGCAAAATTTTATCGTTACTATCATAGCGATCAGCCACCAGGGTTTCGGTGCCCCTTGTAACGACAAAAAACTGTGGAACGATCTTATACAGTCTGTATGGGGTGCGCCATTTAGACCTTCGGTATTTCAACATTGAATAACTCTAAAAATTTTTAGCCGGCTTTGACAAATGGGCAAGATTTAATTAGGATATTCTCTTCCATTTATTCCCTACCAGAATTTTTATGTCTATTAAATGACCACCACTATTCGATTCGCAAAAAATTCCTCCTTTTCGGGCATCCCGCATAACATTCGGCAGCTATTTCGGCTCGTATGTTAGCTTTGAGTTCGTCAATGGTTTTCGGCTTGATGGCATAAGCTTTTTTTAGATAATCTCACGGAAAAAACGTCTGGTGTCGACAACGATAAGTCCACTCCTAATCGCCATTTTTCGACACCACGCGTTTCGGGAACTTGCATTGCAATGTAAACCGCTGAAATTTCAGGGCGTTCTTTTTGGTGTGTATTGACTCGCAGCTAGAATGGTACTGAATGACGTTTCAGAATCGTGTACATCTTCGAAATCGGCTAAATAATGTCCGAGTTATTCAATGTTGAAATAACGAAGGTCTAGATGGCGCCCCCTATTTTTGAACATCTATAGAGCATCCAAGAGCTCAAACGCAGGGTTCATCGCCATCTCCTGACTCTTCGTTAAGTGAATACTCTTTTATCCCCTTTACTACTATTCAATGCAGCATCACATGACCAACGACATGACGGACCGGTAGTACAAAGCGTGTTTCCTTAGTTTAGAAGTCAAATAAAAAAAGCCAACGATGATTTCTGCGGTTGATTTTGGCATCGACTGTTAAAAAGATATTGGTCAGAGAATAATATCAATCGTTGCTTCCTTTTCCAGGATACACAATAAGAGATTTCAGGGCGCACAACGCTTTGCTAGGATCAATCCTTTGGGAATATCGGTCTGTATGGTTGACTTATATTGAAGACTCTTCTCGGCAAGTTGACATATTATTGACTCACTTCAACATATTATTGATATCGATTGTGGCAACGATGGTCCTGGGTCTTCTGAAATCAGACCTTGAGTACTTTTGACCACTATTGAGGGTTCTTACGATTCAATATCTTTTGAGTAACTCAACTTCCTCGAAGTTCGTTAGGCAGTTGTGAAACACAATTTTTTTTATAACGTCATGCCCCAACACAATTGACCTCGTATAACCAATCAACCAAATTATTTCTACTGAAGGGCCCAATGTGAACCTCTTCGACTATCCTAATCGCTGGGCACACTCTTCACTTAGTTTCAACATTGCGGACACTTTGAGGTACCATGAATTTACTAGAAGCCTTCGGTAAAGGCACAATAAGGGCTGATAACTTTAAATTGAAATTGGGGCATTTCAATTTAAACTATCGGCATTTGCAGATGCACCATGCACACACCTCCAGAGGCAGGAGTACATCGCTTGCTTGAATTAGCATCAATCAACTTCACGCCGCATTGGAAGCTTACTAGAGGGAAACATAGACTCATTATGGAAAGTGGTGTGAACAAAGGCGCTTCAAGATCGATGGTTCATATCCGAACATTGCAGGTGAATTAAGGAATGTCTACAGTGAAATCTTAGTGTATTTATAGCCTGGGTGGGTGGAGCGGATATTACCCATGGTATTCCTGGTTTAGACTTTATCAAGTAGAAGTATGATGAAGTAGTTGACGAATGAGGAATTCCCAATGGCGTTTGTGGTGATACCGAACTTTACGCTTGCAGCAAAACTTTAGAGGATGCAAAAGCCGTTGGTTACCCGGAAAGTTGGAAGGTCTACATGGTGGAACAAGAGGTAGGAGACCAAGGTTTCGAAACTGGTAATTGGAATAATGTTTTGTGGTGAGGATATGGAAGGGGTATGTTCGTTGCCACAAAGTAAAGGGGTGGCAGGTTGTCAAGTAGACAACAAACGACGGGTGCAATGAAAGACAGATATCGAGATGAATTGAAGAAACCTGGAGAAGAAATCAAGTTGCAATTATACGCCCAACTCCATTTAATCCTTACAAATATTATAAATGCGTCTGTCTGTCTGTTACGCTTTCACGTCTAAACCACTGGACCGCGTTTAATGAAATTTGCTACAGAGTTAGTTTAGACCTTGGAGACGGACATAGGCTACTTTTTATCGAGAGAAAAAAGGTTTGAAGGGGGTGAAATGGGGTTGAATAGGTTGTAAGGGGGGTTTTATTTTTTTTTTTGTCAGATTTTCTCCAAACTTAGTAAAAATTAGAGATGCGCCGAATATGGGTTCGACCGAATACGAATATTCGGCCGAATATTCGGTCAAAAACGTACCGAACCGAACATTCGGCCGAATTATTCGGTTTAGTAAGCAGGTTCATATTTAGAACAGAGTCCGTATAAGAACAACCTTCACCAATCGAGTAACCAAATGAAATTTATTTCTAAGATAAAAAATATGCTAACAAATGTCGGTTGCCTAATGAAATATGTACAAAGCTATATTTATATAGGCGTTTTTTCGTCTTTTGCCGCCTTTTTCTCTATTTTCGGGAGGTATATGCATTTTGGTGAAATTAGGGCCTCACCCTACGCACATGAGTCGACTGATTTGCAATCCCAGTTTCAAACTAGTTTCAGCATTATCACGCTCACAACCAGTTTGCAACCAAAATGAAACCTGTGTCTACACACAAGCGCAACTGATTTTTGATCAATCGGTATTCTGCGCTTACGAAGATTTCGTTGAATAAACTTTGGCCCGTCCAAATGCAACCACGCAACTGAAACTGGTGACATTTCCAAGCGTACGTGCGTTGCATTCGGTGACAGACAATATTATGTAGAAGTGAGTTTATTCAAATTCGACTTGACGAAGTATCCCGTGAATGGAATGCATGCAACGCAAATGTCGGTCTACTTTCAACGTTTTCTGTATAACGGTATAACGGTACCGCATGCGTCATACCACACACAATCATACGCTCCTTACTTAGATTTTTGGGTTATGTTTAAAAGCCGGGACGGAATGCAACTAAACAATTAGATGTTAGTGGAAACTCGCCGCATATCATGGAACCGCTGAATGCAACGCAGGCACGCTTGTCTGTCACCAGCTTGATATTGCTTCCGACCGGCAAGAACAGTCGCCCGCAAGCAGTTGCAAACTAGATTCTAATCGGTCTCCTTTCTGTCGTGTGTGGATTCTCAATTTTTTAAATTTTTGGTTTTGTAAATAAATATGGTTACACAGAGAAGTGTTTGTTTCATTTATAAATACTACCTATATATGTACGGTTCCACAATAAAGCCTCTTTAAGAAATGTAACTCTTAAAATAACACTTTTTAAATATTCGGTAATTATTCGGCAAACTAACCGAATACGAACATTAAAAAATGCGCCGAATATACCGAATACGAATATTCGGTCGAACATTCGGCGCATCTCTAGTAAAAATATTCCTAGCCATAAATAATGAAATACGTGTTTCAGGATTTTTCGAAATTCATCCCCTAAGGGGGGTGAAATGGGGTTGAATAAATTGGTTGTAAGGGGAATTTTTTTCTTTAGTCAGAATTTCTTCAAACTTAGTAAAAATACTCCTCACCATAAATAATGAAATACGTGTTTCATTATTTTTCGAAATTCATTACTTAAGGGGATGAAATGGGGTTCAATAAGTTGTAAAGGGATTTTTTTTCCCATTTTTTTATTGTATAAAAAGACAACGCACAACCTAAACTACTAGAGCAAAAGGGCTGAAATTTTGACAGTGCATCCCTTTAATGGCGTGGACATCCACTAAGGTGCGATTTTTCGAAATTCTTCCCCTAACGGGGTGCAATAGGGTTAACCCGAACCGCTAGATTTCAAGGGCTGAAAATCTGACAGGGCATCCCTAATGACGTGGACATCCACTAAGAAGCGATTTTTCGAAATTCAACCCCTAAGGGGGTGAAATGGGGTTAACCCAAACCAATGGAGCTATAGGGCTGACATTTTGAGTGCATCCCTTTAATGGCGTGGACATCCACTAAGGTGCGATTTTTCGAAATACTTCCCCTAACGGGGTGCAATAGGGTTAACCCAAACCGCTGGATTTCAAGGGCTGAAAATCTGACAGAGCATCCCTATAATGACGTGGACATTCACTAAGAAGCGATTACTCGAAATTTATCCCCTAAGGGGTGAAATGGGGTTAACCCAAACGGCTAGAGTTAAAGGGCTGAAATTTTGACGGTGCATACCTATAATGACGTGGACATCCACTTTTTTAAAACTCATCACCTAAGGGCGGAAATGGGGTTGAATAGGTTGTATCGGGAATTTTTTCTTCGGCCAGATTTTTTTCAAATTTTGTATAAATACTAAACACCATAAATAATGAAACACGGCGTCAAGGATTTTTCGAAATCTCTGTCAATCTCTGCTTCAAAACTTGCAGATTTGCTGAGCAGAGGTGATATATGCAGCAATTTTTTTACTATACATATTTATTTAAAAAATGCACTATATTAAACTCGTTTTAGGGATAATAACAGCCGACTTTTTTGTTTGTTTTTTTTTTAAGGAAAACAGTGCACATAATAAACTGTTTTTATTTAAAGGCGTTGCAATGCACGTGGGTTTTATGCTAGTAATTAATAAGAAAAACAACTCTACGCCATCTGTAAAACATGAAAAATATTTGTCAAACAAACTCCACAAAGGAACTAAACGAAGCGATCTGAAATTGGCTTAAAAAAAAATAAGGCAAATGGAGGAGCGGAGCGGGGGAAATGCCATATCCCCAACGATGGGTTAAACGAAGAGACAAGAGGAAGTTTTCATCTCAAAATTAAATCCCAATTAATTTTACCTCAAGGCTTTTGCTTAAATTAAAACTTCTTAAAAATTATCCTGTTATCAACTTTTTTTTTGCTCCGAAAACTCAACTTTTTACACCTTCATTAACGTTTGATACTGGCGGCTCTTATTCTATAATAACTCGGGATTTAAGAAGAACTCCATTAAAATTTCAAAAATTAAAAGCATCAAGAAATAGAAAATTTTTCCGCTAAACCGTCATCAAAAACTAGACGTCAAAAGAAGAAAACACGAAATTTGACTTTGAGTTTTTGGTGAAGAATGGTTCGTTGGAAATGGACGATTTCACTAATGGAGGACTGAGATGAACGTGCGGGATTCCTGTTAATAATGCAATGCTGGAATTTGAAATGTGCTTCTAAAGATAGAAATTAATTGTGGATAATGTTGTGAGGGGCTTAAAATCCAGGTGTGATTAGGGTATTGCGCAAATTGAATTTGATGTGGGTTGCTCTGTGGGTACCACTTGCTTTGAGTGTGTTTATTTGATGTCGGTAATGCAGTTTTGATGGTTTAACAGCAAAGTATTATGATTGATTTAAGGTAAATATTAGGTGGGTGGTATATAGGAAACACGGCATCAAAGGGTAAGATAAAAGTTACTTGGTACAGTAAATTGTATGGTTGTACTCAATTTTATTATGTGTTAATAGTCCCTTAGAATAAACTACTTAAGCCGTGTAATTTGGGATCGTAACCATTACAAGTTGCTCCGTATATAGGATTTATAGTACCTATAGTTCAAACGTTTGTAACTTTGGAATCAAAGGCAAAAGCTTTTTGATGAGAAATAAATAAAAGCAAAAGTAGAAACAGCATAGGTTCCCAAAACATGTACACTGCCGCTCAAAAGTTTCCGGGCACCTTATGAATTTTTTTCCAACCGAATCCTTCATGATTAAATTTTGGAAAAATTTCCTGTTATTCACCGAATATATGCCTGCAGCGATAAACACATTTTTTAGTTTGCAATTTTCCAAAACCTTTCAAGGGAATCCCGGGATTCAGGTACAAAAGATGGAAAACCCAAAAAAATCCTTTTGACAAAAAAGGTACATCTGAAAAGTTATCAGGCAGGAAATTGTTTCTAGGAATTCCGTATAAGTTTTATGGCTTTTTTGTGTCAAATAAGTAGAGTAGCAAATACAATAAAAAAATTAATAGATAGAATGCCTAGAGTAGCAAAAGAAGTTGTAAAAGTAAGAGGTAGTTTTTTCGATGAGAAAAAAGTGTAACACCATTTTATTTTAAAAACTAATAAAAGTTAAAAAAATTAAAAAGGTTAAAAAAAATTATGCCTTTCTTGCCTGTAAGTTATGCCTTTCTTGCCTGTAACTATACCCGTGTGTTTCCGCCAAAAAAATTTAAAAATTTCCATTGCAAAACGGTATGTTTTACCTTTTCTTGAAAAAATCGTACTGCCCGGAAACTTTTGAGCGGCAGTGTATATTGTGAACTACAACTTTGTGTGAGAGTTTATAGTTGAACTATATACTGCCAATTGGCTTCTTTGAAGATATGGACTGGGATTTGTGTTTCTGTAGTAAGAACGTAAATTCTGTCGCTGGTATGTCCACTAAATACAATAGTTAAAAAATCTAAAAATCTCAGAGGCACAAAATATTAGAAGAGCGGGTAGGGAGCGCGCCTAGCAAATTGAATTTTTTGCCCAATATACATGAGGATGCATCGAGAAGGTGCAACACGATATTATTGCGTATGGAAGGTACGCGGACAGGGATGCTTCATGCGGGAGCTTTTTATTTATTAATACGTGAGTAGGAGGCAACCCATGTGAGTAGGGGCAATGTTGAACACCGCGGCCAAATTAGTCCTATTGTGTTTACATTGCCTGGCACGCTGTCTCCTGAGACAGTCCTAGCTTGTGAAGGCGATATCGCAGCCCTTCATGGTCAGTCAGATATCCCACCAACAGCTTAAGGCCTACCTCTTTAAAGCGATAACGCCCTCTATGGGAAAAGGTCTTCTTAGTTTCTTTAGCCTTAGGCTAGGTTCAACCCCTTAATCCAGACCTCTATCAGGGACTTCAAGAGATGGCACAGAAGGGTTTTGGACCCTGGACCAACGACTCACACCTCACCATCGCGGACTTTGTCGAAACTTTCGCCACAGCATTTTCCCTGGATGGGCCTAGTGCCCGAACTTTTTTAAAACGCTTCCTTTGGTTGGTGAACTTGACTAACCCCCAACTTCAATCTGTTCACAGCCTCGGGTAATGGTTGTAGCTCCGGACATAACCGAGCACATTTTACTAGTCTAATTTTGCCCTGCAGACGTATTCTGTGTTTTAAGACTCACATTCAGCACCTGACAACCCGTCTGAACAGCACGTGTGCCTAATGGCTCCGCTATTTGAGGCAGTTGCTAACTCTTGTGCCCTACTGGTCATTTGAGATAAGGCCATGATCTCAATTGACGAGGTTAATGATGTTGAGGCTTTATCAAATTCATTGGTTTTTTTATTATTTTTATCCACGAGCAATCGGAAAAATAGGTCGTTTACAGCGTGCTTGTATGCTATGGCAAGGCTAATTGAAACTGCAGGGCGCCAGATATCCATATTTCGGATATTTGCAACTAAACCTCTAGGCAATGCAGTTCCTTGGGGTTTTTTTCTGAGACAGCCTACTTCTCTCCGTAAGTACTACATTTTAAGAGTAATTTCAAGGTCTTGCTCGATAGGTCAAGCGGTCCCAAATTTTTTTTCGGAAAACGCACATACCAAAGTTAGGCACCACTTCCGCCCAGGCAGACCAAGATATTTCTCATGGTCACTATGAGTACTAACGTTTCAAAACATTTCATCCGCTTACTCGATAGGTCACGTTTTTTGCAGCCAGCTCTTGGATTGTATTGATAGGGGAGGTACCAGTTCCGCTGAATAGGCTTCCATTTTCGAACCCTCCCTAGTTAATTCGTCCTTATGGCATAGAACCTACAGTAGGGTTATGATATTTCTGCTTATGGGTTCAAGCTCATCTGAGCATTTCTTGACTAGCTTTGATTTGATCAAGATGGAGGTGAGAGCCAAGATGGCAGCTTAGCAGTCAGTTACCACCACCATATACTCTCTTGTATACCTGTCTTCTTTCGCTAGTTGACACCACTTCCAAATTGCCAGTATTTCTTCTTGGAAGAGCCGGATTTATTTTGACCATATGATCGTATGGCTTTTATTGCCAGTCCCGCTCTTTTTAGTTTGACCACGCTACAAGAGTCTAGGTACTTAGTGTAGAGGTGCAGCGGAAGAAATCAGAGGATGGTATTTAACGCGTCCTTTGGCATTGTGGTGCATATGCATGCCACTCTATGGACGCTGCCTATATTGGTACAATTGTACTTCTTACTTAATGCTGGCCATATAACTATTGAACAATTGCTATATATTTTCATGGCATTTCATCCCAACCATTTTCTTGCAGAGAGCTAAACAGGTCCTCCTAACCCTTTCTTCAATAATGAGTCTCCAGTTCAATTTAGGGCCAAGTACTTGTACCTAAGTACTTGATCGTTGAGGTTAGATTAACTGTAATCCATCCAATCTTGCGACAGTTAAACGTTGGTTTTTTTATTCTTATAGTGAACATGAATTCTGTCTTTACAGGAGAATTACACAGACCACAACCTTTGGCCTATCAGCTGACGCTGTTCAGAGCTATTTCCATAGTCTCGCTGATTACGTGAAAGAATATACCAGAAACTAGAATTACCAAGTCATAAGTACATGCGACCACTTCCTGTAGTTTCCTGAGAATTTTGTCCTGTGACAGAAACCATAACAGCGGATAAAACACCAACCGTGGTGTGCCTCTGCTAACCCTTCTGATAGTTTCACAACCATTCATCAGCCAAGCGTTGCTTCTATGTCTACAGGAAAGTCGCTTGTTTATATTGTTTATAATCTATGGAGTACTCGACAGTTCAGACTTCACTGAGCGCAGTTTCCGCGGACTTGCCCTTATAGTAGGCATGTTGGGCTTTGTACAATGGTGCTAGCTTGTGGGCTTTCTCTACTCATCACAGTCATCTGATTCGTTTCAGAGTTTTCGGCAGAGAGGAGAGGAGAGACGTATCGGTCTGAAATTTTTAGCTCTGTCCTAACATTTTTTCCCCTCTTTATCTCAGGTTTCGGCGGGCATTCGAACCACAGTCCTTCTGAATGGTATCCGCTAGTCGATAGCTTAAACCTATGATATGATGATACCAATGCGGGGCACTAAAAGATTTATAAGCAATCAAGCTCGAAGGACCAATATCTGATATAGGTAAGTAGTTTTAGCTAGACTATAAGTATAGTCAATAATGGTTGGGACGAAAAGAAACTGGTTAATCGTAGCACTTTTTTAAGGTAGTGTAAGTGAAATATTATACGAATTTCGAATTGCTTGAATGTGCTATATTAGGTTGTGATATATGACATCTTAGAGGCCTTAGGTTTTTTGCATGGAAAATTACAATTTTACATCTGCTAAAACATTTACAGAATGTCAAAAACTCATATTGCAAGAACTAGCTCAAAATGAACATAACATCTAAATGCAAAATCATAAAGGGACATACTTCACAGCAAGAGTCACTCTCAGTCCTTACTCTCCACAGGTAGATTTTGGCTATGACAGAGAATAATTTCCTGTTTCTGTGATTTACGCTGTTGTTGGTTTTTGCCTTCTACTGAATTCAGCCAATGGGTGTACTTTGAGGAACAGGTTTTATGATCAACTACCTTTAAATATTAAACCAAATGGAACTACAGTGGATATGATATCCAAGAAGAAATCCAAGATTTGAAATTACACCCATCCATCGTTCAAAAGTGTTATGGAAAATTTTTTAGGCATCCAAAATATGTAAAAAAAATTTCGAAATCTGATAAGAACTTATTTTTTATTTATGCTGTGAATATGGCGTTTGTATTGTAATTTTAAAATGAGAAAGGATACGTGTAATATACTCAAGACAAGCTTGTCTAACGAAGCGGTAGGAAGAGGCACTATTAATCCTGTATGTAAATAAGTTGTTATCGTCTTATTAGGGATAACTTCATCAAGGATTATTTTCTTTATGTATTTATGTATACACTCATAATTTGCATATGTTCATTGTTTACAATGGTAAGTCCTGTTCATAATACCTTTGAAAGTGTTGAATACATAAAATACTTATAAAAAACATCCCCCATTTTCACACATTCGTAAATTCCTATTAACTACTGACTTTCTTCCGGCTAACAACCAGGAAGTGAAAAAAAATCCCTACGATATGGTGAGTATAAAAAAAAAGAAAAAATCCACGTGAGACTTAAAGCCGGAAAATGAAGAATTATGACCCTCTCTCTTTCTCTACACACAACACGCTGCACTCGGCTCTAACACACCTTTGTTTACTAATTGAATTATTTATCACACTACACAGTAGTATAAGAACACCGGAGGGTGGGCGCACAGGTAAGAGAATTTTGCTCGGGGAATACAACAACAGAGGGGGTTGAAAGGGGTGTTGTTGTTGGAAAAAGGGAACCGAATAAAGGAGTGCAGAGGAAAATCATCGCCAATTAAATGTCACTAGTCCATGGCATGTGCAGAGATTATATCAAATTAGGACATATCCAAAGGGTATTAAACATCATATATAGTAGTGCACTCTACGGGATGCAGCAGCACATCTGGCATGTGGAGCAGGTTTTCTCGAATTAAGCTTTCCGTAAAATCTTAACGTGGATGTCTGCATTGCATTAAATTAAAGCCGGAGTTCGAGAGTTGGGGTTGGAGAGAGGAAAACGACATAAGATAAAGTACCACCATATAAAATGGTAGTGCCTTGGTGCTTCTATTGCTATATGTATATGCTTCCTGGTCGACAGTATACACCATAAGCTTCTACCTATATCTCTTTGCTCTAGGTTCCATACACGAAACGGCATAGATAAGGGAATCCTGCCACACGGCAGAAACAGAGGTAGGGAGGAGGAGCAGGATAAGGCGCAAAAATGTCTGTGCATCTTTAAAAACAGTGATAGCAAAAAAAAAAAAAATAAATAAATAGAATGAAGAAGAAAAAAAAACGGGAAAAAATTTTCACGAGTATGTAATTTTCCACTTTGACGTTTAAATAATATTTTCCACAACAATAAGAGACACCCCTCACCCCCAGTCGAAAACAGAAGACAAACTAAAACAGGATGCAAGGAAAAAAATAAAATCTACTACCTACACATTATATTGTACAATTGGAGTAGGGATGGTATAGAGGAGGGGGGGGGAGGGGTATACAAGGAGTATATTCGTGTGTTTTCCCAGCTCAGACATGAAGTATGTCGTCGTGGCACCCAACAGAAAAAGTATCAGGGATGAGATGATGGGGGTATTTTTTTTTTCTTTTTTTTTGGGGATGGGTATAGAAATGCGTACAGCATCCCTTGAGCCACCGTTTTTCTTTTCTTCGGGGGATGTATTTTTTTTCTCCCTGTACTTTTGCAATTCTCGTCATGAATAATTTTTGCAAGCTTCGCTAAGTTTGTTAAGAGTTCAGCAGTACGTGAAGATATATATGTATGTATATACATATATTGTATGTACGTAAATGCCGCACGGGTGTAAATTATACGACACAACTATGACCGTTATTGTTGTTGTTGTTTGTACTGATGCTGGTGCTGCTGCTGGCGGTCGTTCTTAACATATAACGCCAGCTACCATCAAAGATAACATCATAAGAGTATATTTATGTTCTATGTGTAACGAAGCTAAGTAGCAGTGAAAGCGAAAAAAAAAAAATAAATAATAAAAAAAAACAGCAAAAACAGCAAAAAAAAATTCATTGTCCTGACTAGAATAATTTCTTAGGACGATTCATGACTCTTACAACCACACCAAAATACGAAAAATGGTAAAGGTCTGTTGAAAACGAGTAACACACAAAAAATATACATAGATAGAAAATATAAAAAAAAAATAATAAAAAAAAAAAAATAAAGAGGAGATAAGGATGCCCCTACACACAGCAGCACCAGATAGGGTACGGTGATGACATGCAAAAATACCTTTAAAAAAAATACGCAGAATTCTCGATTTGTAGAAAAAGGGAAAAAATCAATTTCAAGATTTCTTTTCAATCTTTCAATAAGGATAACATTTTTACGAGATTATAGGGGGGGACAGGATCATATATAAATATATATCTACATAAAAAAGTCACAAAATGAACAAGCACAGATAATAATACTCACTACTTGCTGGCCCCAAAAAACTTGTCGAAGTAAAAATAATATGAGAATAGAAAAAAAATTAATTCGCACAAACTTTTTTTCCTCCCTTTTCTTTGTTTGTTAACTCTAAAAACAAAAAAACAAATAATATTCCCCGAAAATTCGAATCACTCTTTTTCCTTGTTTTCAGCTGACACCGATGTGTATGCAAGGATAAAAGTTTTTCCCTTTTCAAAGGATGATAATATTCACAATAATCCCGAACACAGTTTTGCTGACTTTTAGGCGTTCCACCAGTAAGCAAAAAAATCACTCTTGACTAGGCACGTTAAAACGAACAATATATACTGAGACACTGGCCAGAGAGATATACAACATTAGCCACGAACCTCTGGAGCACAGCCAGAGAACAGGACATTCCTGAGATCACATCTACACTATATACTCATCAGCGCGCGATTACCTTACCCGAGAAACAAAAGGACACGAGAAAGCCGAAGGAAAACGGAACACAAACAAACAGAGAGAGAGCGAGAGAGAGTAAAAGTGAAGAGAGATGCGAAAAAATAAGAAAAAAAAATTTCGAAAGATCCTTTTTCTTTAGACACTGTGTATTTTTTCACACACATTTGTGACAAAACTCACGAAGGACGAAAAATGTATAAGAATACAAAAAAATCTCCTTTTACGAAAATCTTCACATTCCGTTTTTGCGGTAGTGAGAGAATGAGAAAATACAACAAGAATTAAAGGGGGGTGTTTGGGGAGCGCACAGGAAACGCAGGCTTATTTCTCTCGCACTCTCTCTCTCTATTCTCTCTTAAAATGAAGTAATTATACAGTTATGGAAGGATTCGTGTCGATGCTGTTATGACGTCAAATAGAAAGACGACGAAGGATAAAACTACTGCCGTCCCGACACCACTCACTGAATTTTATATAATGCACAGGAGCCACCCACCCGGAGAAAAAAGCTTTCAAGGACGATTGCAGGAGCATGGCATAAAAGTTGAGTGGTAAAAAGCTTTTGTTGATGCCACACCAATTCCCCCCCCACCACCGGAGGTTTCAAAATTACCCATACAAGCCGTAATATTTGCAAAAAAGCTCTCTTTGCGCATATTTTGTGGTTTCCAGACAGAGAGATTTTCGAAACTTCTAGGGCGGTTGAGGGGGGTGATGACGACGATAAAGTAGTAACCCCAAGGGAGCTTTCGCAAGGGACGAGACGTAATGTTACCGTTCTACTGCATATGAAGTAGGTTTACTACCTTTTTAGAAAAAAAATGATAGTCTACTACACTACTACATCAAGTTATCATTCTACCACCATTCATCATTTTTTAGAATTCAATTTTTTTTATTTATGGCTAAATCTATCCCTGGCTTAGAACAAAAAAATATAGTTTAAAAAAACTTTTACTTTAAAATGAACTAAAAAGTAAAAAATAATTTTGAATGTAAAGTTTCTATTGCTCCAGCCAGTATCTGGAACCAACCAACCGTTGGAAATGTAAAAAGCGTGGGACTATTTATCAATAATCTTATTTACTTGAATTTTTCGTTAGTGCCCTACGCCTTTTAACATTTGGAAAGATAGTTTGTTTCCATATACTGGCTGGAGCAATAGAAACTTTACATTCAAATTTTTTTTTTACTTTTTAGTTTATAGTAAAAGCGTATTTTTTAAGTTTTTTAAACTATATTTTCTATTTTTTAGTCTATTAGGGGTCGTCCATAAATTACATGAGGCGTTTTTTGGACACACAACTATCAAAACGCGAGCATCAACTCAACAAAAATTTCATTACTTGCCTGTAGTTCTATATTCTTAGGGCTTTTTCGCGGGTTAGTGTTGCTAGCCTCGTACGGTGCAGCATTCGCTTTGTCTCGCGTTTGTCTGGTCGATGACGGCTAAACAATCGAGGGGTACTATGCTACTTTCTGGAATTTGCATAGCCGCGTATAATTTTTGTGTTGAATTTATTCATATCTTAGGGCCCCCATTTATAAATAGGCAGGCCGTGCCCTCAATGTGTTCGTTTTAGCCTTGAGACCAAGTACCACCACACAATTACCGTCCTCCAACGAAAACAGTCAAAAATCTTTATGTGTTTGGGCATTTATCGTCAGTTGGTGTCTGAAGATCTGAACTTCCATTCAGTCTCGAGCCGTGAATTTACTGCAAGAATTCACGCTGTATACAGTGGAAACGGAAAATAAGGCCCGACAAACATCCACACTCGCGTTCGCCCTTGTTCGCGAGTGTTCACGGCGTGAATCTGGAGCCGTCATGAACATTTTTTCACTTGAATTAACAACCTACTATGCCAAAATGTCGTCTTCGTCTGTGTGTCTGTAGAGAATCATGACTTGACCTGCATGCCACGGCCTGTCAGGCGGATGCCTAAATGCCATGGCCTGCCGGCGGCCTGTGACTGAATGGGGGTCATTAGTGGAGAAGCAGGTTTTACTTAATTTAACCCAATTTCTTAGCAATTTTACACTGTTTCTTGAGGAAAAAATATTACGCGATATTTGCTGAGACCCCCCTCTTCCCACGTGAGATTGGGTTGGATTCGGCTGGACCCCTTGCACCCTAAATACCTCACGTTATTAATGGACAACTCCTAAAACAAATTCGGGTTAGTTACACCATTGATAACTCAAGAATGGCTGGACTCATTTATATGATTTTTCATTTGTTGGGTTTGTCTTCGCCTCGAATTCAATTCCCAATACATTTTTTATGGAACGGCTTTTTTGATAATATCATGATATGTTAGTTGCAATGAGGCGTATATTATCATTTCCCATTCATGAGCGTCATCTCACTATTGTTCATTTGGCGGTGCATCTGGAGAATGGTCAACGAGTTTATTTCAACGCATCGAATGTTGCTCAACGTACGACAACTTTGGCCAGTTTCTTTTCGTTTTGCCAAAGCGATCCGTTGATACACTTGGAAGGCTTTATCGAAGAAATTTCAATATCGAAAGCAAGGGGATGCTGTTCTTGATCCGGATGTGCGTTCTATTGATGCTCCTGGTCGCATTTGCAGAGTTCGCCCGAAGAATGACGACTGCTTCTACTTGTAGTTGTTCCTGGTGCATATTCGTGGGCCGATATTATTTGAACCACTTTGAAGTATCAATGATGAGATGTGCCACATTTCGTGCTGCAGCAGCTCAATTTGCTTGAAAACAATACTCATTGGGACATGATAGACGCTGAAGAAATTGTTCCTGCATCTCCATGTCAGATACGCACATTCTGACATGCTTCCCATCGAATCGACGTGAACTGTGGAAAAAGTAGGCTTTGCGGAAGTTTGTTAGTCAAGATAGAAATACCAACCCCATATCGTCGAAGAATGAACGACGCTTCCAATCGAGAATTGGAACATGAACGTAAACACGATCGAGATGCATTGATCCAAACGGTTGAAGCAAATTTACCTTACGTTAATGAAGGCAATTGATTATGGAAATGGTAGCCTTTATTTCCTCGATGCCCCGGTGGAACTGGGAAGACATTCGTCAATCATTAATTTTGGCCACTGTTTGTGCGAGAACCGAAATTGCTATAGCAGCTGCTTCCTCAAGGATAGCGCCCACGTTGCTAGAAGGATGCCGATGTTAAAATTTCCGTTAAACCTTCAAACCAAAGTTTTGGTAGCAAGTAAATTCATCATCTGGGATGGCGCACAAACGCGCATTCAATTGAACTATGAAAGATCTGCGCAATGACTCAAGATGTGTTGGACACGCTATTATTCTACTGTCGATTTCCGCCAAACATTGCCAGTCATTCCAAGATCCACCGCTGCCGATAAAATAAACGCTTGCGTCAAATAATCGACTCTGTGGCGCTTTATGAAGAAACGACAGTTGACGACAAACATGAGAGTTATCTTATTAAACGATCCAATGAAAAGAATCAACCCGAGTGCAACCAATCCAGCAAATATAGTCCGGGAGGCAGCGACACATTTTACTCACTCATATCAGCAAGGCTCATTTTCTCTGAAATAACAGTACACACACGAAACAGAGGTCAGCTGGAGCGCCTGTTACACTTCAACAATTTATGAAAATAAAAGCATACCAGCAAAGTTGAAATTTCTTACAATATCTAATTATATTATAACATAATAAAAAAACGTTGTCAACTGCTGGAATAGCGGTGGAAAATGCGTCCGCTGTTCGGGTGAACAGGTTGACGAAACGTCAAAATTCAAGTCATTTCAGCAAGCTTCAAATTTTGGTATTAAGTATCACTTCATTTTATCATAATAAAAATCTGATCTGATAATAAAATCGATTCTGAGGGGGAATGGGGCTCATCCGGTCAACTAGTGATAAAATACACACAATGCGTAAATGGGTATTTGGGAGTATTTTAAAATTGCATTTAAATCAAAAAATTTGCTACTTCTTTGTTCAAAAAGGTAGTAGATTTTACTACTCTAAAAATTCATCTTACGGTAACATTTGGTTGAGGTGGATGACGACGATAAAGTAGTTACCCCAGGAGAGCTTTCGCAAGGGACGAGAGATTCGTTTTAATGATATCATGACCTGTGTTACCACTTCAATGATTGCCTTGGTAAGATTATGAATATTAAAGGTCCTTTCTAGGAGGATGCTTACCAAATGACATTTACTGGGTCATTTCACGCCCAAAAATTTGTCCCTTTATAATTTTTATTTCGAAGGAAATCTCCGCAACCCAAATTAGATCCTTATTATAAAGTAGAAGCAAATAGATGAATGTTTGCATTGCTTCACCCACATCCCTTCCACCCCCTTCTCTACTGGTTCTATGCAAGGAGTTCGAGGAACAACACCCTTTTGCCCACCGCCTTTTCTCACCCCCTACTTTTACTGCAACATAAACTTCCCACTTTTATTCTCTTCCTTTGCTTGCGCAGCACGCAATTTTTACGCGCGTGACGCTCGAATACTCGTGAGAGGGTGTGAAGTTGCCGCGACGTATCGGAGGATTAAAAAGAAATTTTTTGGAAAGGGAAACGAACGGTTAGATTGGGCTACTGATAGAGGGGGAATATGTGGGGTGTATAATAGGGAAACAGGAAAAGATCAAGGTGAATCAACGTTGATGCCTTTCTGCTATCCTGGCGGTGCTGCTACTGCTGCTGCTACTGCTCCACCTGTACAGGGTGTAGGTGAGTGCTTCATTTAAATTTGCGTCTGTAGCACCGGTTGTGTTCCGGTTGTATTTTATATCAAAAATTCATTTTCATGGGAAATTGCCTTCAAATTTACCATCCACATACGTGTGCGTCGTATTGGTACACACATAACTAGGGCGGGTTGTGTGCCATAATTTTTCCTTCTGTCTCTCTCACCCTGTGTGTTTTTGTTCATATAATGGACGAGAGGATGAGCTTTTCATATCGCATACTATAGATGCTGGGGATTCGCGTGTGCTCTCATCCCTCTTATTCTATTTAATATATAGATGACAATTTGGGTTAAAAGCATCCAGATAGAATGCAGTCTTTTACTGCGTAGAATTATCATTGTGTCGTCCTTGACCCTTTTGTTTTCGGGTTAAAGGTTATTGATGCCATGTTCTTCTTTTGTAAGATATTAAAATGATATAAATTATACAGGGTGTCCCACATAAACTTACAAAGCGGCCGGCTGTGGATGGGTCTTGGATAGACGAACAAAAAATCGTATGGGTGGGGGGGGGGGGGGGGGGAAATCGTAACGGTTTAGCCGCTAGGGCGTTTTGAAGTTTTTTTGCTAGAGTTTTACATATCACCCTGTATTTTTGTAACCGTGTAACCCATTTTCATGATTATGGTACCGGTGTACGCAGAATTCCCCCACCTATCTACGACGGTAAAAATAATGGTCCTATCTTATAAACTTTTGGAGTTATGAGTCGCAGCCTCTACTTTTACGCCGCAGCCTCTATTTTTGAAGTTATAAGCATTTTTAATGTTGAAATTGGCTCTATTTCGTCCTTTTTTAGTACTTTTCCATCTGAGCTTTGTCGAAAAGTGCCAAATAAGCATCAAAAAAGGCCAATATTAACTTTAAAATTGCTTATAACTTCTAAAGTAAAGGCCCTAGAATAAAACTTGTAATACATTATTTATAGGAAATTGTCCAAACTTTTTAATTTTGGAAAAAAAAGTTTAGGTTTATCACGTATTTTTTGGAGAAAAAGGTGGTTTTAGTTGAAATTTTAGTGAAAAAAATACAAAATTTTGACTTTGGCGACTCATAACTCCAAAAGTTTATAAGATAGGACCATTATTTTTACCGTCGTAGATAGGTGGGGGAATTCTGCGTACACCGGTACCATAATCATGAAAATGGGTTACACGGTTACAAAAATACAGGGTGATATGTAAAACTCTAGCAAAAAAACTTCAAAACGCCCTAGCGGCTAAACCGTTACGATTTCCCCCCCCACCCATACGATTTTTTGTTCGTCTATCCAAGACCTATCCACAGCCGGCCGCTTTGTAAGTTTATGTGGGACACCCTGTATATAGGCTGTAAATTCTCTAGGATCCTTACTACTATATATATGTACATATATAAAAAAAGGAATTTGAATAGCAATTTGGTTTGAAAGAGCTTTTTGATGGTGTACACGTGATTTAACATTCTTTTGCTGATTTGAATGGGGTTTTTTCAAAAATAAAACGAATCACTTTGAGTGCACTTGAAGTATTAAATTATTCGATTCAGATATTTCAAATAGGCGGTTTTAAATTGCGCTTTTATCAGAGTATGGCGGATTGATTTATGATATTTTAAAGTTTTTATGCCAAATTAACTATCAAGTCTCGCATTTTTCGACTGGAACATAATTGTCGACAAGTAGTTAAACGGTAGTTATTTTGTGCGCCAACCATTCTCCTTATGTTAGCATGAGTATTGAGAGTGGAAGTTTCAGTGAACTAATACTTTACGATCTGACCAGCTTAAACTGGAAGGAAGAGCAGCGTGGAATTGCCTTTACGGATTTTTCCGACATCGAGGAATGCTTTGACAATATACATTTTAACATTATAGGGTGCTAAAGAGACGAGGTATAGGCGGCACTTGTTACGATTGAATGCTCTTTCTTGAAAACTGGTCTTTGGAGGATACTATAACAAAAGAATTTCTGTTGAGAGGATTTACAAATATTTCCTCTCCCAAGGTGACAGTCTATGGATGAAGTCTTAGAACTACTCAGTGCTTCTTCATCCAACGTTACCCAGATTATGTTTTCTAAACAGTAAACGGTGTAACAGAAGTCCTACGTAAAAGCGAATGTGGCAAGTTCTTGACTTCGATTTCAGCAGCTGCGCCAAAGTAGGGCACCGTGTTAATCTCCACAAAAAGGCTCTGATATCATTCACGTGCGGCCTTCTCAATGAGATCTATAACCAGAAACCCATATATTTCACATACTCTACTATCATAAAGTATGGAGCATTAGTTTGTTTAGGTTCTGTACTGTAAGATCTATGGGCTACGACTAGGGATACGGAATCTGTTCTCGATTCTTTACTCATATGAAAATTTGGCTTTCGATTCTACTTATACTCATTACTGATTACTCGATACTTTTGACGGAGTAATTTTACTTATATCAGTAATTATATCGAATTCCAAGAACAGTTTAAAAAATAAAGGGTTTTCGTTCGATTGCGTAGGTCAAGCAGCATTGGACGTGGTTAGTAATTAGTTGGGGCACCGGCTTGGTAAAGCAATTCTCGCGTTTAGAATAGTCGATTACGAATACATTCATATCTACATTCATTCTTGCCTGGAGCGGGAGCGAATTTGTGCACTATATGTGCTTTTACTTGGGATGTAAGCTAAATAAGTATTTGTGTCGCAGCCGAAAATCGAATAATGCATACCTTAAGGCCGTTCACAGATGTGTCAAAAAGTACTCATTGATTCTCAAGGAATCGAGTACTTTTGAACAAGTAAAAAGTACTCATTTAATAATTTTTCTTCCATTCTACTCGTCATTATTTAATCGAGTACTGTTCATCGATTTCGTACCCCTAGGTACGCCAGCGAGGAGACTCAACCCCCACTGGAATGATGGCGAACAAAACACCCACAGGTTACATACTAAATGACCTCGGCTCAGAATCGGAACCGGCGGAGAGAAAAAAGGGGGTCCAGAACCGGATCCAGGTTTAAGAGACGCCCTATGTCCAATGAAACATAAAAGAGGAGTAAGTAAATAAGTAAAGAAGAAGGTGGTTAATAGCTTTACTGCAAAATTGAGCTTAAGATTCAAGCAATGGTGGGCTTTCTGATAGATATGTTTCCAGAAGTGGGACTCCCACCCTGATTGACTCCAAAAAAATTGCCATTTATCTAGAGTTGCTTCTATTTTCGCTGAATGTCATCAGGAGAAGCAACAATTGGAGTATCCACTGAGGCGAAACTACGTTGATCTATACAACTGATTATAACTTAAATAAGTCACTGGACGAAAGTTGATCTCATTCTCTACTTCAGCTGGAATTTTACTTAACTGCTCAAAATTTAACTTAGCCTTTGCAATTAATCACAGGCTTAACTATGAAATTTCACTGTAAAGATCATGACCTAACTTTAGAGGTAAATATTTCCTGGATGTCTTCATAGCAATACAAGGATCCTGCATAGTCAACACCAACGCGATCGAAAGGCCTTATGAAGTAGATGGGTCCAGGATATAAAATCTCAATAACTGAGCAGCCGTTTATATCCTCCCGCTTCTCCTCCACTAATAACAAAGGTAGTGCACAAGTATTATTCTCCTTCAACTCTTCACTCTTCCAATCACTTTCTTCCAATTTGAGCCAAGGGTCCATAAGGATGATTCACACAGGGTCGATCCCGATATTCTCGTGTGACTAATTTGGCTAGGTTATCCAGAAATCAGAGAGGGGTGGCCTGTCAAGATCTAAGGTAAACTTTTTAAGTTAGTTAGAGCATTCAGCTTTAGCATCCGAACTCGGTAACAAACGGAGTTGCCAATCGACATTCAAAGCGATCAAGTATAAAGACTAAGTTCAAATTAGTTTGGTGAATTATTGCAAAAGTCAGATCACTAGATGCCTTGATCATCGAGCACTGCTTTCAAATTTATCACCTATGAGGGATCGGGAGAGAGGAGGATCGTACCAGCAAGCACTGCCTCAAGATGGGCGAATCTACTCTACACGCTCTCTCTCACTATCGTGCGTTAGTAAGGAGCAGGTTTTTACTTGACCAAGGAAGGAGTAGAGGATAAGATAGAGGTTAATAGGAGTCTGGAGACTTCGAAGGGAGGCCAAAAACTTGCTTCTCTTAATATGTGATAATTCCATAGAAGATAATTTCTTAAAGTTAGGCCCAGAATGTGGAGAAATGGGTCAACCGTAAGATTCACCCCAGGTTGAGAGAATTAGACATGAGTCACGGTCATGATGACAAACTCTTGCACGTGCTTGCCATATATTATTGAAGTCGTACGAGTAACGTAGAATTTCGTCATATGCGAAGCTGTGAAGTTAATTGAACAGATCGTGAGCAGATCGTAATCATCGATAAGGAAAAGTTCCGGCAAAAGAAATGACTCCTGCGGTACACCGGAAGGTGTGGGGTGTAGATTATATGCGACTGACTAGCTTGATTGAACAGCTAGAAAGAAAATTCTCCCTTAGAACTTAGTATATACCAATAGGTTGGAGTTTAGTCAAAAGAGCAAAAGCCAAAGGCCTTAGAAAAAATCAAAGGAACTAGACCAAAATCATCAAAACAATGGATGCTTTGTTTGAGATATTCCATTCAACATCTAGGGCATTTTTGTCTAAAGCCATCAGTGTTTCTTTCAGGCAAAATTCTCCAGGGGGGCAATTAAGAGACCTGGGGGGGCGGACTAAATAATTAAAACAAAGTAATATTTAAAATTAATTCCAGTTATTATTAATATTTTAATGAATGAAAAATGCTATCAAGCTACACAATAACTAAAAGATCAACTAAGCTGAACCAAAATTGTCAAAGTAACATATTATTCTTTACAAAAATCTTATTCTTCGTGGCTTTTTTCTTGCATACAAATCAACAACTTTTTCCAAAAATTCTTCTTTTGGAGTCTCTGGTCCCTCGATGCTAATCATCATACAATGCATTAAAGTTTCAGGTAGCATTCTGTTTCTTGCCTTATTCAGTATCCTATTCATCGTACTAAACGATCTTTCGACGGAGGCTGTGGTTACGGGAATGACAAGAAGGATTTCACAAAGCTTTTTTAACTCGCAGTACCCTACGTCTGCTTCTAAGATTTTAGCGATTGGATTTTCACCTGTCTCCTTATAAATTCCGCTTTCTAGCATGGACTTGATGTAAAATTTAAATGATTTAAGGTCTACTATCACATTTTACGCATTAAGCGTAGGAAATTTGTTACAAAACTTTCTTACTTCTGTGTCTTGTAAAGCTATTATTGATTGAAAGTCCTCAAAACTACTTGAAAATGTCATGACATCAATTGATTTGTCATTGAATCTGTCTTCTATTTCATCAATTACGCTTTCACAATACTTCTTCAACCCTTTAAATGTATCAGTTGCATTTTCATCAGCAACCAGGTGCACTTCAGATTTGAATTTCTCTATTTCGAGCTGAACTTTTTTTTGGAGAGGGCTATTGACATCTTCGCATTGCTTTGTAATATCCTGCAGGTGTAATTTTGTGGTGGTAATTAGAGGAATCACTTTGGCGAGACATAAGTCTTTCTTTTGCAAAGCATTGCTGAGGTAAGAAAGTGCACTGAGGAGTTCATTCATTACGTGACAGGTGACGATGAAACTCTCATTTCTTATTTCCAGTAAGATGCCCCCTGCCAGTGATGCAAGATCTGCGCCTTCTTTGTGGATATGTTCACAAGCCATCATAATTGACTTAAGGGTCCTAAAAACAGCATTTACTATCCTGTAATGTGATAACCATCTTACTTCAATACATTCTGGAATCTTAAGAATGGGATCGTTAATTACTGCTTGAATTTCATGTAGAATATTTTCCTTTTTAGGGGACTTGCTAAACAGCTTGTATATGTCTTTTAAAACATGAAAAAACCTTTTGACATTTTTATTTCTGCAGGAAGCTGCTGCCAGAGCCAATATATGTGCTTTACAGTGTATGTAAAGAACTTCTTTATTTGCCTTTTCTGATAGCTTCCTTCTCACACCACCAACATTTCCAGCCATATTCGAAGCGCCATCAAATCCAAAAGCAATAATATCGTTATAATGTAAATTAAGAGCAGTGAGTTCCTTGTCAATAGCATTAGCAATAGTTTCTGCCTTTCCATCGGGGATTTTGACAATTGCCAAGAACTTTTCCACAGGGACTTTATCTTCCATTACTCTGAACATCATACTTAGCTCCATTTCGTTTCTTAAAGAAGTACTTTCATCAGCTAGAACGGAGAACTTCTTGTTTTTCAATGTTTCTTTTAACTCATCTCTTAAAACTTCACCCACACATTCTAGTAGTTCACAAGCTGTTTCCTTACTACTATAATTAGATCGCTCACTTAGTGCATGTCTCCATGTTTTAAATTCGCCATTCATTTTGTCGAGAATACTATCAATCAAACTCTCGTATTTAGTTGTGTGAGCTATTTCTTCTTTTATTAAAAAATACAAACCTCTCAAAAGTATTTTTAAGCCCTTCCTATTTAACTCTTTTTCACTATCACTCTGTTGAATAATTTGAGCATGAATGGGTTTTTTCATGGCCTGCCTTCTGAGATTTTCCATTTCTACGCTTATAGTATGAGCTGATGAATGCTCATGCTTCTGTAATTTTCCGTCTTTTCCTAAAGCCTTTCTGAAAGATTTGAATGGAACTGTTATGAACACCCCACCTGTCTTCTGCAAAACTTTTGGCTCATTTTTCATAAAAATTTGGCACAGTTTACAAAATGCACCTCCACTTTCTTCATCGTAAACTAGCCAACTATATTTCTGTTCCCATTGTTTATTATAGTGCCGTTCTTCTTTACCAGATGGTTTTAGACTAGACGACCCAGAATCGGTATTTAGCACGTGTGATTCATTAGGAAGAATGGATGATCCAGCTTCACATTCTTCTTTCTGTTTTTTAGTAGGTGCCGCCGCCGGTGTGGCTCGAAAATAGCTGTCTATTGTTCTCTTCATTTTATAAAAGAATTAACAAATTGTGCGTTGCCGGATACATTCAAATGAACGAAACTTATACTGGACGAATACAACACTATTCAGCACTTCATCTCATCACGCTATCAAACTATTTAGCACTTCACTTTCCACCTTCCGCACACTTCACTTTCCACCTTCCGCACACACCAGGCACACCAGACGGTTCACGTTTCCATACAAAATGCTCACGTTAACGATACGAATACTTTTTCGCAAGTTGTTCGTGCTAGGGGTATCTGACCGATACGAAACAAAAATTTGTTCATTTTACGTCTGGGGATTCCCCGGCCCCGCGCGTGCACGTTTCCAAGTGCGAGTTGGACTCGCCCGTGAAGGGTTTTGTAGTAGCAAGCATATCTTTTTTTTCTTTCAAATTTCAGAGCTAGCACCGATGAAAAGTTAGATGAGGCTAGCATTCCGTTAAACAAAGAGTATCCCTATTTTTTTCTAAACAGACTGCACCTCTTAAAATAATGCGGACTCCGCTTTCTCTCGAACAAGCCTGCCGACTCGCCTTGCTACACACCACGTGTGTTCTGTTCTGACTGTCGATATTATTATGTTATACTGTATGCTTCCCGTGGTCCACGGAAAGCAGCTCGCTTAGGTTTAAATGATTTGCCAAATTGTCGGGAAATTCGTCGTGAACATACGTAATGCTATTCAGTTCCAAGTGCCCCGGGGGGGCGGTAAGGCTACTCCGGGGGGGGCTTTGCCCCCCCGTAGTAGTACCTGAAAGAAACACTGAAAGCCATTGTATATCGCGAACCCTGAAAAAACCCCTATCCATTGATTGGGTGGTATAGATACTCGGGGAACGGACTGGTGTACCAGTTTCGGATAAAGAAGAATTTGAGACGAACACAGATGCTAATAAACCGGACTTGGATTTGCTTTCTGTTATGACCCCCTGAAAAAAATTGTTGTGGAAGTTACCAAGGACTAGAAGTTGATACTGCCTGCAGTATTATAGAGGACCTCGCTTCTCAACCTATCATCACATGTTATTTTTTCCACACCATATGTATACCAAAGTAATCAATTCTAGGGATATGAATTTCATGTAAATTTCACCTATCAGTAGCAACCATGGTCTACTTTTAACAATACTATTCGAAAGTTAAAGAACCTTTTTATAACTAAAACAAACTGTTATTAACTTTATAAAATATTTACAATTTTTTAAACACGACAACACTAAAACTGAACGAAACCCAATGCCAAGACCATAAAAGCTTACACTGGTTGAAAGCGATGCTAAAACAAGCTTCTGAAGAAGTAGAAAAGCACACTCTTATAAAATAGAAACCCTACTTAGCATGGGTTAGTTAGTATAGAAAAGTTTAAGCTATTGGCCTCGATTCCCAGATCCGACGGGAGGGAAGTGAGTTGCGGATTTGACACTTTGCGATTCTCAGATCCGCAACCCCGAATTTCTTTTTGACATTTTCCGCGCTGTAAAAGTGTGATCCGCAACAAATTTTCTGCGGATTTGAACGACAAATGCGCCTGAGATAATCCGACATCATATATTTCATTATCGCGTGAGTCTTCACTCCGAATTTTCGATTTAAACCAATTCGGGACTGCGGATTTGAGAATCGCAAAGTGTCAAATCCTCACTCACTTCCCTCCCGTCGGATCTGGGAATCGAGGCCATTGAAAGTTGAATTTCTCGTTAGGTTCGTTAAGTAGTGAAAATGAGAATCTACTTAGCTTTTCCTATAAAAAAGCAGAAAGTTTCGTAGTGGCTCTATAAAAAGTTCGACAAATTCTTTATTTGAACTTTTAGTACAAATAAGCACAACAGTAGCTGTAAAGCTTTTTACATAAAACTTTCTATTTAACAAAAACAGAAACCTCCAAAGCTTTTGAAATAAGCCATGAAAAAAATAACTTTTATAGAAGAAATAACTTCTCCACAATTTATCTGCATATAAATCATCCTCTTTTCCCTTGGACGCTTTCTAAGGATATTTCATAGCATCAAAAAAAAAAATCGCGCATTTAACTTTACGAAGGGAGAAAGCAATCCAAAGAAAATATAAAAACCAACCCCCACCCTCATTTGATATGGGGGTTGGCAATTTTTCATAACTTTCTTCCCTAATTAAGTACGAGAAGGAATGCAGATAAAATGGGCAAAGAGGACTTAAACCTGTCATTTGGACAGGACGAAAAGCGAAGTTCCAAAAGTTGAGCTTTCATTATCGTCCTGACACTTTCCGTAATTCATTTTCTCAATTTCGTCCTCCATGATGGTGTCGTCAACCTATATGGACGAACAGTGTTGCCAGCTTGACGTCTTCAATCCGGTTAAAATCTTCGTTGATAGGATTGTTTGCTTTTTTCAATTTCTTTATTGGATTAGCTGGGATTTATAAAAAGTGCAAAGAAATTTGGAGTTGAATTTAAAGATTAGATAGAAGAGTATAAGAACTATTCATAACAACATAGGAGTTTGCAGACCTTAAATTATAACATCCTTAAAAATCACCAATCATGGCAACACAGCTCCTGGTATGTTAAACGGCAGCAAGGATCGGGGACGACAGAACTGTGTAAAGGCCAAGGATTTATGTCTGCGAGTATTAATAACGAAAAGCGATTAGAAAAAGGAAACGATTAACGTTAATTGTGATTACATGGCAGACAGGACTTTATGAAATTCCTTCAAGTCACACACGAGGGAAAACAAATAAGGATAAAGTCACTAAGGAGAGTAAGAAATTTTTTTTTGGGGGGCAAAAAAGGGGTGGTGTGGACAGGAAAGTGGGCGAAATAAGTAGGGTCGAGAGAACGAACGTTGGATTTTCTTGTTGAGTATCAGTAATTAGCATGCCTCAATGTGAGGCAGTTTATGGGTTTATGGGGTCCAGTAGGTCCTTACCAATGAGTAGCAAGTTAGATCCAAATAACCATTTATCACCGCTGTTAGAAAGGAGCATTTTTTATGTGGTTACTAATTACCCTTTCGCAGGGAGAACGAGTTGAATTAGTAGTGGAATATATAGGAAGCACTAAAAGTAACGTATTTGATTAACTTTTCAAAACAACGTTTTTGATGCTGACAAATCGATTCGATATTTTTCCACAAAAGAGATGTGGTATCAGGTGGTCGCTGAAATAAGCTCTAGTCAGGAAAATATCAGGGAGAAAAGTGAAAAGAACTGACAAGGTCAACGAGAGTTTTAATTTAGCTCCTAATCAATACTACCGTGACAAAACGCTGACTTACCCGAAAAGTCTAGGAAAGTGCAACGAGTCAACGACGGATGCAAAAATATTTCAAAATGTTAAAAATGAAGATAAACATGGTTCCACTCATTTTTGATGTCTTCTTATTTTACAGTGCTGGGTAGAAACTTGGGCTTGCATGGATGGAAATCATAAGATCAAATTTCTGATGACATCACATCATATCCAAGTAGCTATAGGGTTTCCTTGATTGAGTTTAGCGACATGAAGCCTTATCATGCTGAAAAATCACTTTTTAGCGGCGCCCTTTGGGCGTTTTCCATTCAATTGTAAGTTTATTTGCATCATTTATCGCCTATAACAATACTCAGTTTTAAATTCTTCTCTTCCAACTGAATAAAGAGCATTAGAGCCCTCGCTATAAAAGAATGGAATTTCAAAATTGCTTTTTCCATGCGCATTGAGTCCCACAAGCAAGAGCAACGTCATTCTGTTTGTTTAAAAATATAAATAACCGGCTCATTTCCATTCTCAATCACAATGCCACATGCGCGCTCATTTTCCTTCTTTTACGGCGCGGGCTCTACCTTCGAACTATGGATATTCGAGTTTTCTGTTGATGCTGATAGTTGGTCAGACTTTGGTGGGTGTCCCAGATAGCTAGGGAATGATGAATACAAAGCGAGAGCTCTATCTGGCAAGGACCTTTCATTGGCTTTCATCGGAATCTCAGATGACCATAGATAGGCCAAAAAGACTGCTCCATTGACACTGCTCTATGCAGATCATTAAGGGAAAGTTGGCAGTCCCAAACTAGTTCTCTTTGGACATTTTTTTATGGCAGTTCTAAGCTCAGGAATCTCCCTTTTTACTACTTGTCCGTCATGCTGTTGATCACGTCTTATAATATTAAACTTGGTGTGAGGAGTATATTGATGAAGATGGCGAAGAACCCTATAGAGATGGCAGCAAGTAAGAACTTGGTCGTTGGAAGTACTAGATTTCCGCGAAAGATATCCATAAAGTCAAATGGGAATCTCCTGATGGAGCCACTCGCAATCAAAGAGACTATATGTTGATAGACCACCGCCATCTTTCGGGTCTGCTGACGGTATTGACGTATTGCAACGCTGCAAAGCTTTGTATTCGCTAATCAGGCTCGAATAAACACAGCTGCACTACGCAATGAAATGGCTAGCTCCCAGTAACCGAAAAGTAAAGCCTGAACGAACATATACTTACTTAATGCTCCTTTAATCCCTCATGGGACATAGGGCGGAAACAGTTGCCCTCCAGCGGACTCTGCTTCTGCTCTGACCAGGATCTTTCAGTTGCTGCTAGTAGGGTTCTCCTCCACCTTGTTCTAGGTATTCCAACTCGACGAGATCCTTGCGGATTCCAGTCAAGGGCTTGTTTGGCTAGATTCTGGTTGTCCAATTCCATTTCCTTCGCCTGGTTTGGTCGTCTATCCTTTCTAAGCCGACTTTCTTGAGGAACCCACCATTTTAGTAAAGAGAGTCCTTGCCAATCGGACCTGGATGAAAGACTTCGAAGGTTGGAGGTTTGTGCCTGGATTGGCCAACCGGAAGCGGTTCCTTTTTGTTCCGTCTGTTAACGCGCCTAGGGATGTTGTCTTGGGGCGTAGTAGAACGGATGTTAGGACACTTGTTGGCTTGATTTCAGGACAATTTTTGGCTGTCAGGACACTTGTTGGCTTTATGTCAGAACACTTGTTCATTTTGTAGCAAGAAACTTGCTGGCTGCACTCTTCCGCTTCCGCTTCCATTCCGTCAAGGAATTATGGAGGCGTGGTATAAAGATTTCACGGCTATTTTTGGCACGTTTGCCGTGCCAGGTGAAGCAAAAGCACAGCGGACGCTGCTTTACAATTGTGCAGGTTTCTCTATATCACCTGCACCATTTGCTTGTTGGTTTACTTCGACAACAGTCACCTCCCCTTCTTCCTCGCTGGAGATAACTTCGTCGATGTCTGAGCTGAAGAGCTGGTACTCGTGCACATGTTAGAAGTGGCTCTGTGCAGCTCGGAGTCTTTCGATGCATCAACTAGGCTCTGAGGCCTTGGTGCAGGCCGCCTGCTTTACTAGGGTCTATGTGTCTTATGCGCCTGCAGTTCGATCTTTTGGAAGCCGCAGCTCACGGCGTATTTTTTGCCATCTGGTCTAGGCATACTCCCATGAAAACACTGGAAACCATGCTCTAGCCCTCGGACGTGATGGTATATCACTAGCATTAACTGTTTCCAGGCGGGCGCTGGGGTAAACTTCCATCCGGCATCAAGGCAAGAGGGGGAAGGAAGGTCCCGGGTTATCCATCAGGACCTCCATAGCCACATTAGTGTTTGGAGATCTTCCCATTTTCATTTTGCGATCCTTTTGCTACTTCTGTGAAGAATATCGCTTTGGTTCTGTGCGTCTTGGACTTTTTCTGAACTGGAATGTGGGTGCTTGGTTCCTCCATGGATCGTTGGCGTTTAGAGGCTGTTGGGGATGACTTGCTTTGCCCAAGTAATGTCATGCTGGACTTTGGTGTAGTCCTCCTTCGAAACTTGGTCTTCCGGGATCGGTTTGGAGACCAAGTGGCGAAGGATTCTGCTGGTCAGGCGGAGCTCTTGATGACGCTCCCCTGATCCCCCGCGGCCGTATCCGTAGGTGTACGCTGGGCAGCCTCCGGTGCCGTAAGGAAGAGCAGGTTTGCTAGTGGTCGCTTAGGGGGGGAGAGGTGGAGCTTTACTTGGTTTGGGTTGAGTCGGGGGTGCTGCAGCCCTGTTTTTAGCTGGATTTGTGATCCCTTTCGGTTTTCGTTTAAGGGAACGGGACCTCTTTCAGTTTTGAATGATGTAAATTTTTCATAATTACTCCCACGAGTAGCGGAGAAACGAGGTCCACCCAAGAAGAGATTCACAGTACCCGAGTAAGGCTAGCTAAAACGACGATTCTGCTATCGCCCCAATCTGCAAGAGACTTATCTCAACTAATCAACATGGTTTTCTTGCAGCTCGTTCTACTACTACTAATCTACTTGAGTTCTCTTCTCACACAGTTCGAGACTCTGTTAGCGGCTGCCAAACCGACTGTGTTTACACTGACTTCAGTAAGGCTTTTGACAAGCTCTCCCACTCTATCATAGCTCTCAAACTGAAAAAATTTGGCTTTCCGCCTGCCCTTATGGTATGGTTCCAGTCGTACTTAGCCGACAGAACTTACCAGGTTTTATTCCGCGGGGCTAAATCTAGAAACATCGAAGCGTCATCTGGAGTCCCGCAAGGTAGTCACCCTGGCCCTCTTCTTTTTATTCTTTCAATTGATGACATTGTTGCCTTGTTAAAGAACTGTCAAATCCTTATTTACGCTGATGACATTAAACTCTACCGTTATGTAAGAAGTATTGAGGATTGCAAACTTTTACAAGTTGACCTGAACACATTCTATTCTTGGTGTTCCAACAACAACCTGGTACTCAATATTAGTAAGTGTGAGGTCATGACTATTTGCAGGAAACGTGGTCCACTGACTTATGACTACACTTTCCTTAACAACACACTTTCCCGAGTTAACTCTGTGATCGATCAGGGGGTCAAGTTGGAAGAGTCGAATCGGTTCAAAGAAAATTCGTGCGTTTCGTACTCAGTCATCTCCCTTGGGATGAACCACGCATCCTTCCGCCTTATGAAAACAGGCTTAAACTACTCAACTTAAGCTAACTACATAAACGTCGTGAAGTTGCTGACGTCATATTTGTTCATCGGCTACTAAATGACAAGCTAGACTCAGGTTTCTTACGAAGCCAAGTGGCATTCAGAGTGAGTAATTATAGCTTGAGGGGTGTACCTCTCCTGCATACTAACTCCTCTAATACCAATTATGGCAAGTACGAACCTGTTAATCGCATGCTTATTAACGTTAATAGAAATATTACGGTTTTTAGCATGCTTACAAGTGAAGAGGCTCTCAAAAAGAGTCTTCTTAATGTGACGTGAGTCCTTGGTGTACCCACTGCCTCTTTGTTGTAGCACGCTTCCTTGTTAGAGTGTTTTAGTACTTATATTTATTTCTATATGTTTGCATGTCTCAGCCGAGCCCACGTGGTCGTGGTAAATGTTTCTCAGCCCAGCTGAGAAGTGCGCCTTCTGCATAAGAAGGGAAACTCTATTATATTAAAAAAACCGGAGATCATCAGGTATCCGGAGCACACCATACACGACCGGGCTATCTTTTAACCTGGGTCCTCAGCCATGCACCTTGATCTGTCCTAGAGGATTGGGGATGGGCAGCAGGGATTCAAAGCAGGGAGAGGAAAGCAGGGTTGGGAGGACGACTGTCTGCTATGTTTGAGAAAGCATTGCCCAGGGTGAACCAGCGTGATGTATAGGCCTTTTATAAGTTTTTTTTTTATTGTTTTAAACTTTTTACCTGTTTTGGGCATATGTGGCCAGATTAAGAACAACATCTACTATCATAGCTGTGTGGAGGAGATACAGAGGCCAGAAACAACCGAACGTTTTCTTTGCAATTGCTCGATTCTGGCTAGTATTAGATACTCCTTTTTACACGCCTTGGAAAAGGTTTTGACGCTCAAAACAGGGGATGACTAGCTGGATCTATATTTAGCCAATGGTTTGTCTTTAATATGGTCAGCGCCATTTGTGTTCCTACCCCTGGTATTTGGACGAGGTTGTCCCCCTTACCAAAATTTACTACCAATAGAACTGCGTTTGGCAGTTGTCTGAATATTTATGAGTGAAGATCACTATTATTTCGAAGATTTGATCGTCTTAACTGTCTAAATCATGAATCTAACCGATGCATTTCTTTACATTTTATAATATAAGCAGACTTGGTTGGTTGATACCATTGCAATAACCCCTATACGAGTCCCACTAGAACACTGCAAGCACAAACTTTGCAAAGTTCAAATTGAATAAAAAAAAACGAGCTAAACTAAACTGAAACAATCATTAAGCAACTTAAGCAATAAAATTAAAATTTGCATCCCTCAAATTCCCATTTAATATAGAAACATTGTTGAAATGTAACATTCCAGTGAATACATACTCACAACAAATGCAGTGTGCTCTTCAATTAAAACTAATGATAAGTAATTCACATTAAAGTCGGCACTAGAAGCGATGCAGCAAACATACTTCACATTTGCTGGTATCCGAATCCTCCTTCCGTGTTCCAAAACAACACCAGCAGGAAAAAGGTAAAAAAATGAGTTCCTTATTTCACTTGTTGAACTTTTCCGCAAATTGCAAAACTTATTATTACAGAACTGGCAATAAAATAACAAGTTCCACACCAACTAAGACGTTCATTAGGGCCGTTCATTTCGATTTCAGAGCGCCGTTAAGATAAGAGAGAGAGCTGAAACTCCCGGGTAACATTGTTATGCCTCCTTCAGTCGTGAGAGAGTAGTGGTGCTTGGTGGAGGGGGGGTTGGAGTGGATGGTTAAATTGCATTACTTTGGTTAATTGCACATGGAAGCAGCCACACATCCGACGTGGAAACAATTTAATTCCACACAAGAATATTCCAAAGTCGGGTATACTCTGCTCCCCCCTGTTACCAGAGTTGGTACTATACCTGGAATCCAGCCCAACACTGCCGCAAATCCTTACGCCGAATTGCACAATTCTCAATACAATCACATCTCATCCGGATGGAAATCATGGCTGTTAACAGAGCCTTAAGCCACTTTGCATTAAGGTTTGCTTTTCGCTATCAGCCCCTGACATCTTAATGGGCGTGTATTAAAGAAGCCCCATTACGACCAGTATAACGTCAATCACTGTAGCTTTCTGATGGGTTCATATCAAGGACGAAACTATGCTTCGTTTGCTCCGGTACCCTTAGAAATGGAAATCTACGCTCCTGTACTGGTGTGTGTGTATGTCCATGTACATATATACGTTTGTGTGGCTGTCGTGCCTGCTGCTAAGCATTCGATCGTCGTCCTTCCGTCAGCCCGAATCTGCATGATAATTCAATAAATCTGGATGATGGTATCCTTTCCTGCAGGAGCACTTCCAGTTTAGCCCAATCAGCATAACGATTCCCCCCCCCCCCCCCTTTCGAATAGACAAAAGGATTTTCTTGAACCACTCGAGGGCGAATATTTAAAACAATTTCCATGCCAGGATCCCTTACAGCGTTCGTCGCTTTTTTTTGCCATCAGCCTTCTTCCTTTGAACTAGTTTTACGACCTTAAGCAGCACGAGTAGCACCAGCAGGACATACATAAGAGGTCACAGGAACGACATTAGTAGCTACTGGAGGGGAGAGCTTTGACCTCTACATTATCATTGTTAGTCTGTTTGCATGATATCACAGCGACAAAGAACCAAAAAAAAAAATAAGGTAGGTCCTTGCCAGTGGCTAGGGCTCGAGCACAAAGAATACTGATGCTTCACCGTTCCATGAACTACCGAAAAGGGCAGCAGCCAGCTCCTATCTGGTGGATTCCAAGGATGCCGGGGAGTTTTTTTCACCGGGCAAAAAGCTCTTAGGATCCTCGTCGTAATGATGTTCGACATCAAAGTGGAAGGACTCCTTTTGTGGCAATTTAGATGAACTCCCCGCAGTCAGCAGCTGGCTATCGTTTTCTGTTTGCTCATTGATATTTATTCTGGGGCGCGCGGAGGGTGGATTCATGGCATGCGGGGGTGCTGATAAGGGCACAGAAGGGACCTGATCGTTTTATAGCAGTAAATAGATACTTTTGACTAGGTTGTTTTTTTTTGGTGGGCCAAGATATGATTGGGAAGTTTGGTTCGGTTGGACGTTTTCCGGGGAAATGTATTGTAATTCCTTTCTTGTGTAACGAGCGATGGCTGGGGGGAGGGGGTTAATAAGGGGTAACTTAATGATTAATTAGCTAATGGATTTTTCATTACGTCAACGGTGAACCCTTCCAATGGTGACCTGACCCGTAGCTTAATGTTAGTCATGAAATTCTATAGTTTTGTCGTACTTTTATAAATTTGACCAGAAATCGGCTTCGAGGGAAAAACGGCTTCTTGCTGTTAAACAGTGGGTCGGATTGTCCCAGAGTTGAGTAATGTGTAAGGGAGAACCATAGTGATCCAAGCGACATTTTTGTCAATATTTATTTACTTTTTGAATGGAATGCACAGAAAAAAATAAAATCTTTCATACCATACTAATCCAAGCACATTAATAACGTCTCATTCCTATACAATCTCAATCTGCCACTTTAGCCTTAAGCTTATACGAGTATACAAAAAGATAGTTTGCCATACTGATCCAAGCCTATTTTCTTTTTTTTTTCAATAAATATATTTGAATAAAACAATTTTTCTTATTTATTCTAGTACACTAGGCATCACTTCATTGCAAATATAACCATAACAAAACATCTATTTTTTAACAATAAGTAAAAACGCGTTTGCATCATTATCTCAAAAAGATGCAAATGTCGCTTGGATCACTATGGTTCTCCCTTACACGTTGTTCTATTCATAAATGAGTTTCTAGGCAAGAACTTCTAGGGAAAAAGGGAAGAGTTCAGGGTGTGGGAGATAGTCGAGACGGCTAGTCTTGTATTACAACTTTCTCACCTAGGCAGATGGTTTAGCAATGAAATTTTGCCAAGGCTACTACATTCTTGCGAGGTTTCAATGAGCCTATGAAAAACGCTGAAGGTGTTATCACTAAATAGTTTGAAACACCTTATCCAGCTATTCAAACCTGCCAGATTTGCACCTTATCAGCCACACTAGCCTGAGTTGTATTCAGTGGCGTGCACAGGGGCTCCCCTTTGGTATGGTAGAATTTTTTGGGACGCCACATTAAATAATAACGATAACAATAATAATAACTAGTTTGGATGTGGGTTTGACCCCTTCGGTGACCCCTGATGACAAAGCCATCCCGAGAGACAGGCGCGGATTCAAGAGGGTGGTCACGGGGGTTATGACCCCCCCCAACCAAAGCAAGAAACCAAAAGCTGCTGATACGCATCTTGAATGTCTCAACTGATCAACGTCTCGGTCCAACATGTCTGGAGAAAGCATTTCATTAAATTCGGTAACAATGTTGTCCAATAAAGGAATGAAGACTCTTCTTCTGGAGTTTAATTTTTTGACGATAAACAACTCTTTCTTTGATCATATCGGTTGCTTTTTTTAAATCTAGAGAAGACGTTTGGAGTATTCGGCTCAAAGGTAAAGTTGTACCGGATACGTACGAAAAGTAAAAGTTTATTATGTTATTAATGACTATGATAAAAAATCAAATAGTTCGAATATTATACACGCCTAGAAGGTCATTTAACCAAGCAGATGAAATCGGAAACTCTAGGCTGAAAAATACAAGACGAAGATTTTTGCCGCAGCAGATGCAGTTTTCGCGTCCTCCCACACCGAAATCTCATTAAGTGCGCCAGACTTTTTTATTAATTGTTCCCTCTCAAACTGCATGTGCCCGACGTGATTTTCTATCCAACTAGTAAAGTTGGTTTCTACCAGTCTAGCAAAGTCCTTAAGTGATTTGCTACCAAGATGTTTTTTAAAAACGTTTGCAAAACCGTTAGCCAAAGCCGAAACTGCTCTCATTGTTCCTGAAGCATTGCGGCAATTTGAAGCTTTGGCAGACTTTACTAAAGAATTGTTAACAAATGATTACTGCAAGAACAACGTCTTGGGTGAATGGCTGCTTTCGTCAAGTCCTGTCATACCCCTTTCAAATCAGACGCCATTAGCGAGCAACTATCTGTTCTAATTTCAACCAAATATTTATTTCCAACCAAGTCGAATTTCTCACACAGATCGATGACGATATCCTCGGAACGAATTGCTTGGTATGCATCGCAAAATGTGATGAAATTCTCTGATTGCTCTGTTGCAGTAGTAGTAGTAGGATAAGCTAAAGTGTTTTGTATAAGAATTGTCGTTCGTCTCATCAAATACAACTGCGCAAAACTTTAGAATAGTTTACTGAATTTCGTCTTTGCAGGCTTCCATAAGTTGATTTTGGGTGGTTTTACTGATATACATATGTCGTGATTGAACCTGCGGTTTAATAAATGATGATGAAGAGTAAAGTCACCAAATTCAACGAAGAGTGCCCTAAAGTTCCTATCATTTACCACCAGGCTATCTACTTTTCCGTCAGTGTCACGATTATAGAGAAGTTCATTATGCCTACATAATAACATCGAAGTCGGCTTTCTTTTACTTGTGAGTCCTGTTGTACACAAATATGCTGGGTTGTGAAAAGTCTGAAGGAAACTTTTCTCAGCTTCTACCACCCTCTGATGATATTGGAAGCGTTCCATTTGTCATTTTGTAGATAATTGTATTCTCCAACACCTTGCCACTGATCATTTTCAGCTATCATTGCGTGGAAACTGGTTATTTGGTATAAACGACCTCTACCTCTTTTTCAAGATGGCGGCTTGTCCCAACACATTGCGACCCCACAAACTTGGTTTTAACATTGTAATTATGTACCCAAACAACTTCCAAAAAAAAAATTTCGTACATCATGAAATGCAATTTCATGCCCTTTTTTCGACTAATTGCACTGGACTATACTACATTTTCAAATCACAAAATTATTATGTCAAAGTCACTTCAAACTGAGCAGCATGAAAAGCTTGCAGTGAACGACCCCTGTAGCGTATAGCCGCGAATCTCAGAGCCGCTTGTAGCCGCCCATGAAGCCGAAGCGCGTAACCGCTCGAATACGCTTCCAGTGGACGACCAGCCTTATTCGTTTATATGTATATGAACATCAACTTGGCCTCATTTTATTAGTATTAAAAATGCACTGCGCAGTCTATACAGCCGCAGTGCATTTTTCAGAAAATTCTGCTTGAAAATATCAAATTAAAAAACAAATTGTTGAAAAAATTAAAATAAAGAAGAAAAAAAAATTTTTTTTTAATAATTTTTATTTTTGGAGGCGTTGGGGCGCCGATGATTTGTTTGGTATGGCAGCTGCCATACCTGCCATACCCGTGTGCACGCCAGTGGTTGTATTCGTTGCTGAATGTACGACTTGTAGACTGATTTTAGCCTGTGCAGCTTGTTCAAGTAGGAACTTGATCCTCCCACAATCACAAGCATCGCAATTTGACGATTTGGAACATGTGATCATTTCATAGCAAATCCTGAAGTTTCGTCGTGAATATTAAGAGATGGGTCCGCTTAGCTTAACACCGTCAACTAAGACAGAAAAACGGTAGGTGCATATCTTCTTAGAAAAGAAAGAATATCTTTTTGGAAATATCAGAAAAGAGTAGGGGATAGTATTGACTCTTAGGGAACACCGACAGATTTATTGTAGGGTTTAGGGATCAGTACTACCTTGATCGAACGTCCGGAAAGAGATCCCAATAAATTACTTTAAGATTAAGTCGATACCAAAACACTGAAGATTAGCTTTCAAAGCTCTGTCGAAGCCTATTCAGACATCTAGAGCAACCAATCCAGACTCATTTGCCTGAAGTGCTTTTTTTAGATATACAAGAAGGTCGACAAGCTGTCTAATAAACCGTGTTTCAAAATTGAAGTCTAGATATTTTTTAAAATAAAACACGTAACAGTTTGGATATGTTTTTCAGTTTCTTTAGCTTGAAAAGGAGTATGATAGATAACAATTATATGAGTCTATATTCGATGTTATATTGTCGAACTTGTTATGGTACAATCTCTAGTAGAAAGCGTGGTTCGAAGGGAGGAAAATCGAAACGTCATCTTCTCGTGCTGCCTCCGGATAACCAACTAACGCCGGTAGAAGGGAGCATACCCTACAAAGCCTACCAAAACAAGATGTAAAGTTTTCATGTCGAGGGATGCATGGCAGTTGGTAGTTTTTGCATTGTCGCTTAACTATCTCCTGGCACCGGGGTCGCTCAGTTGTATAATAGCTTATCTTGATATGTCGGCTCTGTCAGGATGAGCCTACTCTTTCCTACCATACTCATGGGACTTCTACGGACCAATCATATTGCATTTGTCGGTCCGGAACCGGCTATTGGGGTAACCACCAGTTTTATGACGTGGGCAGCTGCCGTTCGGACCTGGATGAAACACACTGAACGCTGGAGGTCCATGCTTGAATTGGAAAACTCCAAGTGGTGCTTTTCTGTACCGTTGCGTAGCCCGACTAAAGAATTGTTCGGGCGCAGTAGAAAGGATGTCAGGCTGTTTTTGGCTGCATTTATTATCATCAGAATAGAAAGAAATATCAGAATCAGAAATAATATACTACTACTAGATTTCGAATTTTTGAGTTTATTGGCCCTATTCTGATTCTCACTTTCACGGCGAGTGACAATCCAAGACACATTTTCAAATAAAAAGTGTAATGTAAAATTGTGTCTTGGGTAGTCACTCGCCGTGAAAGTGAGAATCAGAATAGGGCCCTGTAAATACGTAGTGGTGAGTTTTTCTGCCTTACTTCTTTTGAGGCAGTGAAACAGCGAAGTGAAATTGTAAAATATAAATATACCTTATGGAGGCATAGGCATATAAATATACCTTATGGAGGCATTCTTACTTATTCCGAGGCAGGTATTTATGTATTTTCTTTCTTTCTTTAATTTGCTTGGTCTTGTCATTTTGCCATTACAGTGGCACCTCGCATCATTGGAAGTATGTCATTTTTTTTTTTTTTTATGTGAAAGACTAGAGTCACAGGAAACGCCCTTTATACTGTGTCGACAATCTATTTTCTTCATATAGAGTGCAATGTCGAACAGCAGCTCTAGTCGGGGAAGAAAGGAACTGTCACAACCTACCCGCGATATTTGTCCACCTACTTCCAACCATTACTGTCGCGACTTTGACATCGGGGCATCGAGAAACAACTCGCTGGAGTGTTATGCCTCCTGAAACGAGTTGAATCTCATCAACCAACCGATGACATGCGCTTTTTGGTGGAGCGGGGAAGGGCTGAGGAAGGCTATGAGAGGAGGGATCAGGAATGTAAAGAGGGAAGAAGAAAGAAGGAAAGTTATGTGGGTGGGAAAGTGGAAACGGCGAAGGACCGTGGCGCTGCCGAGATTCGAACCCGGGACCTCTGGGATAGTAGCCAGGCGCCTTACTCCCTAGGCTACCGAGGCCCCCGTACTGGCCCAAAAGAAAAAGGGAGACTCTCTAAAAAAACATTTTATGATCGTGTCCTACCCAGTTGTTGGCTTGTTTTTCAACTTTTCATGCGGCTAAGGAATTGTTGTGACGCGGTAGAAAGGAAAGGAAAGGAAAGGACAGCAGTTGTTATTAGGACACTTGTTTGTTGACTTATTTGCGGTATTTTCACGTGGCTATGGAATGTGGGGGGGGGGGGCGCGATAGAAAGAATGTTAGTACACTTGGTGGCTTGATGTCAGGACAATTGTTGGCTGCCCTTGTTGGCTTGATGTCAGACAGGACACGGTAGCCTGGGGTGATAGCACCTAAAAATTCTAGTGTTACAAAATTTTTTGTATGGAGAGGTCGATTGAATTAACTTTCGTGTTACCACCTTAGAATTTATGGGGAATAAGGGGGCGAAGAACCTCATCTGCAAGATTTGCCTTGAGGAGGATGAATCTGCCATTCCAACAGTAAAATCTAAGCGACAACCTATTAGGCAGACTGCTGAACATACTCAAACCTAGAAATATGAGGTATAGGGCGTACCGCCTGTTGTATGCATAGTGAATGGCCGCCGTACTTTAGCACCCTATAAGTCACCAAACTATCTCACTAGAAGAAGAAACTTGGCACGAACGAGCGAATAGACGTGACGGGAGGTGATAGAAGAACTTGCAATTGACTTTGTGGTTCTTGTAGTTCACACCAAAGTGAAGAAATTTGCACGAAGCCCACGGATGTAACAAAATTCAAAATAAAAAATTTTACGTATCGGAGCTACGATTTCGCAAACTCGATATTCTCAAAGACCCTGACCTAATCTTCGGAATAAGCGGGATACAGTCTCGTCGGAGTGTAATGCCTCTTGAAACACATGAATCCCGCTAGCAACAAATTAACAAAGTTTTTCAATCGATTTTTAGACACATTTTGTTTCTTATCATAATTAGCTTCTTATGCTCACCTTTTTTTTTTAATTTCTTTACCTTCTTCAATCAAGAATGTATAACCATGGGAGAAGTAAAGTATCAAAAACAAGTCGGTCACATGACTTACCTGTAATTAGAATAGAAATAAAATGTTGATTAAAATTAGTTATATTTGAATTACAATATTTGTAAAAATTAAAAAAAAAAAAAAAGAATTAATAAAAGAAAAAAAGGAAATCGTAGGTGCTTGATGTTAACGAGCTTTGACGTAACAAATGCATGCAAAGCTATTTCCACCAGAATGTTGCCTTTACAAGGCCTCAAAACCGACTCATAACAACATTTTGGAACCTAGGCTCTAGTTGGCACAACCTTAGATTGATTTTCAGAAGTGCTCAAGAAAAGAGTATAGAAACGATCTACCGATATACGGACGGCTCCAAAGCATCAGAGGGAGTCCGGTAAAAGGTCTATCTAAAATCAACACAGTTCACTGTACTAGCACCTTTCGCGAGCGCTAGTATCTTTCAATTAAATGTACTAGCGACCCTAAAGACCTACCAGGCACTGAATCTATGGCAAATATGTAATTTTTTTTACGCAAAAAACAGTGTCAAAATCGCCAAAATAACCTCACGTAATTAATGGACAACCCCTTAGCCAAAAGTGGTCCAAGCATTACATAGAGATGTAAGCGAAAATTCCATTTACTCTCATTGGTCGATCTTTCTGAGCTGATCTAATTTTCAGCATGGGGCTCGTAAATCGTAAGGATCGAAATGGCTAATAGCTCGACCTCTAACTTCCTTCAATTGTAGAGCCTAGATCTGCAACAGCTCTACCTAGCGTTGTGCCTTAAAGCTTGTGGGCTGTTACGCTCCAGCACAAAATTAATGGCAGTTTCTTTCTAAGCATTACCTACACCAATTTTTATAGAATTAGGAAAAGCTCCTATTTTGTTGTGGTCTGATGTGGTCTATTACGTTTTGGCCTCTGCTGCCATCAAATCATGCATTCATGATTTGGTCAGCTCATTACCCAATCAGAAGTAAAAAAATCGATGCCATAAATTGCGTCTGAACACCGGGCGCCAAATTATTATTATTTTTTTTTAATTAACCTAGCCTATGTGGCTCGGACCCGATCCATTAAAGGATTCTAACCGCACCCCAGCCATCTAAATAAAAAAAAGCAACAAAACCTCACAAAATTTTCCTTAACACCATAAAAGCAATAATCAAGCTAAAAACACCGCGATTCCCTTTAACATTATGCATTTCAGTTGGCAACATTTCAAATAATCTAAAAAGCTAATAAACGCCATTTTCTTTTAGCATAAAACCGTAAAACGCCATATAAACACTCAAAAAACACAGCGGCAATAAAATAATTTCCCGGGCAGAAACTTCCCTTTTAGCATAAGCTGCGTTCAAATCTCTTGGAAAAGGTGTAAATAACTTTTGATAGCATCATTCCTGCGTTCGCGGCTGAGTAGAAGCGGCAACAACGGGCCCAAAGCAGTGTCCTTGATATTTTATCAACCACCTAAGGATCTACCCAGGCAAGTTGCGTGCAGGAGCACGGCGAACAAATTTTGTGTTGCCGTAACTAATAAATTACGGACTGTTGATTAACAGTACTATAAAAAAAAACCCGGGGAAAGTCAATGAAATTGTTAAATAAAGAACAGACACCAGCGCCATCTGGTAGTCAGTATCTATCCCTGTCTATCCTGCACCGCTGCCCACATGCCGTTTGGAATGGTAACCCCCCCCCAAAAAAAAAAACACATTAACAGCGGGCGGCCGTAAAATAAAACAATCGGAGACTTGCAACATGACTCGGGGCCCATATTCCACCAATAAAAATCAACAATGAACACAGCTTAACCAACGAAAGGACGTAAAGCTCGGCGAAAGGAAAATGAACTTTCCCTCCGCATGCCAAGGACATCTCGGCAACGGCAAATGAAACGCTCCAGTCTCGAGCAGCAATAAATCCCGTTTTATCGCTCATTTTATTCGGTTTTCCTGCCCTGCCATATTTACATGTAGTTATAGACATATTCCGCAGGGATTTTATCGCTTTCCGAAGGACGACGACGGACTCGGGCTGCGCGACGACAGGATATTGCAATTTGGCTACGTGCAGAGGACGAAGGAAGAAATCAACCGGAGCGGAACTTAGTGATAGGACATTAGGAAATTGGAAAGTTGGAGTCGTTATTGGCGGGCATTCTTCTAGGTATTCACACGCTCGCATTGTGCTGGTAATGTCTGGGCCTATCATGATATCGGTCCTGGCATCAACAACGGCTCGATTACGCCTTCCTGGATTACATCTTAATCTTCATCGCTTTCGGCATAAAATGAATTAATCGAAGGATAAAGAGTTTTTGGGGAGATTTTCGATGCGGGGGGACATTAGGGCGCCACGATTTCGGAGTTTTTTTTGTTAGTGTAGGCTGGTCTTAAGGTGGAAGCAAATGTCTGCGTGCGTGCGTTGCGTGCGGTGACAAATAGTATAGAAGTGTGTTTGTGTTCAAATGCGACCTGACATAGTTGCTTTGGTATAGATGCCGATTCTATTTTCGCTCAAACTCGTGAATTTCACACTGATTCCTTATTTAGCCTATAAACTGACAATTGAAAGTTCAAATTGATCAATGCATTACTCGTGTATCATCACCCTTGGTATACCTTTGTGCTTTTCACATTCCTTCAATAGCCTCAAACGTCCAAAAACACATAAAACAACCATATGCACTCGTAGATTTTTTGGTTATGCGTGGAACCTGGAACGGAAGGCAATCACCGCACGCACCGCTCGTACGTATCTGCATCTGCTTCGAGCTTAATACTAAAGACTATTTGAAGGAGGGCAAGGTATCGTCTATATGGTTTGGTTCGAATATAAGAAAAGCGTGTATCTATCTCTTCTTCTTAAAAGACACTACAGATTTTGTGAAGCTTGAGCTTCTTGAACTCCCTTACTACGTCCGAACTTTTTTCAATTCCTTAGAAGAAATTTTCTTTATCTTCTGGCAGGCCATCCATGCGTCCATTTCTTGGTCGTCGTATGGTTCTTTTTCTGTTGTCTGCCATTGAGAATCCGGGTTAACATTCTTTCTTCCGAGGTTCTTACAACGTTCTCGAGCAATCGTAGGTAGGAAGGCATACGGCAGTGCAATCGGAGATCCAGTTAACACTTTGGCGCGCCCGCGTGATGTTACAGGTCGTACATTTTAGGTGTGGTAAATGAGTGACCATTTCTAGATGTTTAAAGCTATCTTCTGGATTTTAGGAAGTTTACCGGTGTTCCGGCCCACTAGTAAGGAGACGGTTTTTATGTCCTCCAGAAGGTCTTACCTAGCATGTGCTGTCTGGCTTTGGCTAGACTCGGGAGTTTACACAAGAAGTGAACAAGTGTTTCTCCTTGGTTTGTAGGGACCAATGTCCGGTGGCGATTGCCATAATTCTGGCAATACCTCTTGGGGTCTGTTTAGGAGGCTTATTGTTCTTCTTTTGCTGTATGTAGGCTAAGTTATTCAAGAGATAATGCAAGTTCCATCTTGGATTGGCTAACAGCAGGTGGTAGACAAAAATGGCCTTTTGACTCTATTGGGCTGCTAACAATCTCAATATCGGAGCTGTGGAATAAGGCTCCCTGCTCGTCAGCCTTATCGTTCCAAATTAAATACCTTTGCCCGGGAGCCCAGACGAGAGCCATATTATGCTTTCTCTGAGCCTTTCTAGCTCTGCATCGCTAGCTGCACCTTTATCGCCTCAGTTTGTACAATTCATCGTTTTGCTCGTGTCGTGTATAAATAAAACCACAGTTATTCATACACTATTTCTCAATGTTTATTTTAATCTTCAACAATAAAATAGTCAATAATATTTCAGTAAAAGTATACTTCTCAAATTTTATGTTATATTTGGAGACACACGTTGATTAAATTTAATTGTATATTTCTCAAATTTTATGTTTTTGTAGACACACGAACTCTGACTGTTTTTTGAACACAAGACAGCTAGGGCAGTGCTTACCAATATCAGTTGTGACTAAACAACAATTAATGCTGCCTTGTGCACGGTTCGAGCTCTGACCGATTTTCTCTTTTTTTTCCGTCATGAGGACGACGAGCGTACATGGGACAAAGAGTTCATTTTGTTCCCTTTGGTGGGAGATTCTTAGAATTATATTTTGATTTTGAAACTCTTGCCAGATGTACGGATCTATTGCAATTTTATTGTCTTTTAAGTATTTTTCAAAATTTCATTTAGGCCAGGATATGGGCATTATATTATTTGTTTTCGGAATAGGAGTATTTTCTCCTATTCAGTATAATAATTTATTGCCTTAATAGGCGCCAGAGTGTGTGTCTCATTCCCAAATTTCTCGTGGTCTCCACTTTATTTATTTTTTAATGTTGAATATTATTTCAACAAAATTTTGTAATGTGTTTTACTAAATCTACGAAACATACTCCCCGGCCTTGAGCGGCTGCGCTCAAGTGGGATTTTTTTTTTTTACATTTAAATAATTAAGTAAATTATAATGCTCACATACTTAAACTATTCTTAAGTAAATGCACTGAACTTAAGTAAATCATTTTCATTCAATAAAATCTTTCAGGTTAAATTTGTAAATTAATCAATATTTGTTAACAATGTAAATTTTGCAAAGTATGAAATAATGGAGTTAAATTCACAGTAAATTCTATTTCAATTAAATCAAACGAATTAATTAAACTTAAAATATACTAATCATCTATACTAGCAACCTGAGCGTTTTTCTCAAACGGCAGTGGACATAGTAGCTTAGCAGAGCGTTTGTAAATCCCACTAGAGGTTCTAACAGTGGCAACGCGTGCGACGCCATCGTCACCCGGGTGCAACTATACAACGCGCCCCAGTGCCCATTGCAAGCACGGGGCGTTTTTATCTTTAATCAAAACCATCATGCCTACTTTTAGTTGGACTCCTTCTTTTAACCATTTTGACCGAGTTTGCATTTCGCTTAGATATTCCAGTTGGTAACGTTTCCAGAAATCCTGACGCATTTTTATTAAATGCTCAGGTCTGTTCAATTTTTTAACTGGAACATCAGTAAAGTCATTTTCCGGTAAACCTCTCATAGATTCACCAATCAGCCAGTGAGCTGGAGATTCTACAAGCAAATCGTTAGGGTCCGAAGACATCGGTCCCAATGGCCTTGAGTTCAGAATCGCTTCTATTTCAGTCGTAAACGTCTCAAATTCCTCATTAGTAAATAGTTCATTGCCAACAACACGTCTTAAGTGATGTTTAAATATTCTCACGGTGGATTCCCATATACCTCCAAAATGAAGTGCGAGGATTAAAGTGCCAAATAATGCGATTTTCTAAAGCAAATTCATTTATTTTTTTTTCTGTTTTCTTGTTTATTTAGTACTGCATAAATCTCGCGTAATTTGTTGTTACTTCCGTTAAAATTAGTACCATTATCAGAATATATGTGTGATACTGCTCCGCGACGAGCGACAAATCGTCGAAGCGCGAGCAGAAAACCTGGAGTAGTTATATCGGTCACGATTTCAAGATGCACTGCTTTAAAACTCATACATATGAATACACAGACATAAATTTTTACTTTTCCGCGGTTGCGAAATTTTTTCTCTTTTATGAAAAATGGACCGCAAAAATCTATTCCGACATGTAAAAAAGGTCTTTTTGGTTCTAATCGAACTTTCGGCAAATCGGCTTGTTTATATTCGATGGGATTTGCGTTGAATCGGAAACATCTTATGCATTTTTTAACTACTTTTCTAACTTGATTGCGTCCATCATAAATCCAAAATCTTTGTCGTAATAAGTAAAGTGTTGTTTGTATACCTGTATGGTAATTATTTTCGTGAATTTCTTTTATTATATTGTCAGTTAAAGCGTTGCGACTTGGTAGAAGAATTGGGTGTTTTTGATCGTAAGGAATATTGGCACGTCTGATTCTTCCGCCGACCCGTAAAATTCCGTTTTTGTCTACAAATGGGTTAAGATGTGGTAATTTTCCTTTTAAAGTAGTTTTGTTTTCCGAAATTTGTTCGATTTCTTCGTGAAAGTGATTATTTTGAATAATTTTAATTAGTCGTTTTTCGGTTTCCTGGATTTCTGCAACAGTTAGCATTCCGGTTTGTAAAGGTTTTTCAAAAGGAGTTTTATCACCGTTTCTTTCTTTTATACGAGTTTGGATTTTTCTCTTTTGAATTTCGCAAAATCGAAGACAATACGATAAAATACGTAAAAGTTTTGAGTATCGATATCTCGAAAAAATACTTTCATCGACTGTCTCAACGGTGAGACAACATGCCCTTTTAATTTCAGGTAAATCTTCATTGTTATGAATCGCGCTTAGTGGCCAGGAGTTTTCGTCTTTTAATAGCCATTCAGGCCCTTGCGCCCATAACCGATTTTTTAGAAAGTCGCTCGGTAACTGACCTCGAGACAATTTGTCTGCCGGATTATCTTCCGATCTAACGTGTTGCCAATTTTTAATGTTTGTTTTTTCTTGGATTTTATTAACTCGATTAGAAACAAAATTTTGAATAAATGAGGCGATTTTTGTATCCATTGAAGCACGATTGTTGAATCGGACCAAAAGTATGATTTACCGTGAAATTCTATTGTATCTTTTAATTTTGAATAGAGTCGAGCTAAAGTGACCGCGGCGAGTAATTCGGCTCGCGGTATAGTCGTAGGTTTGACCGGACATACTTTAGATTTAGCCGTCAGTAACCTAACGGTATAACGCCCGTTTTCGTCGGGGGCTCGCACGTAGATGCACGCGCCGTAGCCGGTTTCACTGGCATCACAGAATCCGTGAATCTCAAGTTTGTCGTAATTATTTACAAGAACCCTTCTTTCAAAATTTAACCCGTTGATTAAATTTAATATTGTTTTACATATTCGAGCCATTGAGTGTGAATGTCAATAGGTAAGGATTCATCCCAACCTAGTTTTCTTTTCCAGAGCAATTGCATTATTGTTTTTGCATATAAAATTATTGGACCAAGCAAACCCAACGGATCGAAAATCTTAGCTATTTCAGATAACACCTTTCGTTTTGTTACTTTTTCGTTTAATTCAATCGGATTTACGGAGTAGCAAATAGTGTCGTTTTGCGGATTCCACGAAACGCCCAAAGTTTTTAATGCGCAATCTTTATTTAAGACTAGTTTTTGATTTAAAGATTCTTCGGGTATATCGCGTAAAATTTCCTTTTCATTTGATGCACATTGACGAATATTAAATCCGCCACGTTTTAATAATTCGCTAATTTCAGATTGCAAAGTTCGCGCATCGTTAATAATTTTCGGCGGAGGTCAATAAGTCATCGACGTATAAGTCGCGTTTCAATACATCGGCCGCGCGGGGAAAGTCATTACGTTCATCGTCGGCGAGCTGATGAATTGTACGTATTGCAAGGAATGCGGAAGAGGATACGCCAAATGTAACAACGTTCATTTGTAATGTTTTTATTTCATTTCCGAAACCCCACAGAACCTTATGGTACTTTCTATCATCCTCATGTAATGATACTTGGAGATACATTTTTTCAATGTCTCCGCTAATAATATATTTTGGAAAACGAAATTTAATTAAATGTTCGAATAATTGAGTTTGAATAGTTGGCCCGACCAGCAAAGTATCGTTCAGAGATAGACCGTTAGATGTTTTGTTAGACGCATCAAATACAACTCTCACTTTTGTTGTATCGCTCGATTCTTTCCAAATATGGTGATGCGGAAGGTAATAGCCGTCTCTGTCACGATCCTCTATTTCTTTTATGAAACCTAGGTCAAGATATTCTTGAAACACTTTTGTGTATGCTGTTTTTAATTTGGAATCATTGTTTAATTTCTTTTGTAAATAATGGAGTCTTTTCAATGCGGAATGATAGGATTCACCAAGAGGCTGTGCGTTCGGTTTAAATGGCAAGCGAACAATATAACGACCGGATGCGTTGCGTTTAACATGTTTTACGTAGTGTTGCTCGCATGCTATTTCATCGTCCGATTTTACTGGACCGTCTTTGACTTCCTCGATTTCCCAGAATTTAGTCAGCGCGTTTTCTAACTCAACAAAATTACATAACGCGTTTTTGTCTGCTTTTCTTTTCATGCCATGACCACCCGCAACTATCCAACCAAGTCGTGTTTTTTGTAAATAAATGTCAAATTGATCTTTATTAATTTTAATTTGTCCAATTGAAAATAATGAGAGTGTTGTTCCGGAACCGATAAGAAGATCAATCGGAGCCGGGATGTGGAATTGTGGATCGGCGAGATGAATATTGCGAGGTATCTTAAGAGTGTTTCGAGGAAAAGTGTCCGAAGGCACTGAATCAGATATTCGTGGTACTGTATGAAAGGTTAAAGTTTTTTGATAGTCACTATTAAATGAACCGAATTTAATATCAATTACATTTTTTGAAATCGTGCGCATTGAGTTTAATGTGCCGATCGGCAGCGAACATGGTCGCATTGGTAGTCGTAATTGACGAGCAAATTTCTCAGTTACAAAGTTAGTGGATGAGCCCGTGTCCAGAAGGGCACGACCTTTCACTTGTTTTTCGTCTCGATTTTTGGCCCATACCGCGGCGCTTGTGAGCAGCTGAACGGAGGGAGAGGGCAAGATCGCGGTAAGGCACGGAGAGCTAACAGTATTTTCCTGCTCTAGTCACAGTTTATTATTCGTGTCATTTTTATCATATTTGTCTCTTTTTTCATTGCTGTCGCTTTTGCTTGACGCACTCGACGCGTCGATTTCGCCATCTCTTTTATTTTCAGAATAATAGCAAAGATTACCCACAAAGATACGACACTCTCAAAATTTCCCATAAGCTCCCTTGCGAGTGAATATATCAATCGACAAGGTGCAAGCGAGACAAAATTCAATTTAAAAACAAAAAAAAAATCGAAGAAAGAAAGGGTAAATAAAGAAATGTTATTTCACGAAGTGCGAAAGAGACGCATTGATTTCTCTTCTCCGCAATTTTTTGTGCCGTCTGGACTTTTATTTTGCTTGTGTGAATTCATGTACCATCTTCTTGTACTTCCAGCTCTGCATGTGTTTGTGTAGTTTGCCGTTGCTCCGCCATCTCGCCATTCCGGAGCGTGTATATGAATAGACAGAAGATCATAGATTTTTACTTTCCTTTTTCTTCGCACAGAAAGGATTACAGTGTCGTATCTTTCTGAGTTATCTTTGATAATAGTTTTTGTGCAGCAACGAATTATGATTTCGTTTGCAAATTTTACAACCCGAAATTTTGCATGGTTTTCCGCGATGATCGAAAAAACATTTATAACAAAGTTTGAGATCTTTAACTGTTTCCCAACGTTTATCGATATTCAGTTCTTTGAATTGTTTGCACGCGAATAAGGGATGCCATTTTTCCTTGCACACAGTGCAATTTTTCGGTTTTTCGGTAGTAGCAACGAATGCGCGATGTTCATTCTTATGTTCATTTTTATGTTCAATTTTATGTTTTTTATGTTTTTGAGGTTCAGTTTCGTTGTTTTTTCGTTTATCGTTAGATTGCAATTCGCGCATTGCAATTAAATCCGCGTGTCTGTCAAGAAATTCATACATTTTTTGCAAAGAGGGATAAATATCTCGGCTCAGACCTTCTTCCCATTTTTCACGCGTTGCTTTATGTAATTTTGTTTCGAGAATTCGAACTACGATCTCTTCGGTTACGTCAACATTCAAAGTCGCTAGAGTAGCGATTATTTGTTTTATATCACGTGATAGTCTTGCGACCCCTTCGCGAGTTTCTTTGTGCTGGACCGGTAAATCTAATAATAATGTTAAGTGTCGCGCTATTAATACGCGTTTCGCATTATATGTTTTATGGAGTGTATCCCAAGCTTTTTCGTAATTTGCATCGTTTGTTGTAAGCAATTTTATTTCTTCGGAGGCTTCATCCGTCAAAGCATTTTTTAAATATTGAAATTTAGCGGTGTTTGGCAAGTCAGTTTTATCGTGTATCATTGAACGAAAAGTGTCCTCAAATGCAACCCAGTCTTCATATTTTCCACTGAATTTTGGTAATTCGAGTGGGGGTAATTTTATAAGATTTTTAATTGAATTGTGGGAGCAAGCAGAGGCGTTTTGCGAATTTAAACTTGCCGAATCGCTGGCGTGCCCAGCTGTACTAGCGCTCGTTACGCTTGAACTGCTTGAACCATTAATTAATGTGTCGATTTTTCCAGCGATCTCATAAAAATTGTCTTGTATGTCAGTTATTTCGGAGAGCGCATTATTTTCTGGATCAAGCAATTCGAGTTCGTCATGAAGTAATTCATAATCACGGAACAGAGAACCCACACGTTCGCATCTTAGGCGTAGAGAGGAATTTGCGACTTGACCTGTATTTTCATAATTTTTCAAAGAAGTGATCTGAGATTTCCGAGATTTCGATCCGAGATTTCGGTGATCGAGGAATCGCACAAATTTGAAGCTCACAATAATTTTCGCACGCAATTCCTCACAGGAGGCACCAAAAAATGTCGTGTATAAATAAAACCACAGTTATTCATACACTATTTCTCAATGTTTATTTTAATCTTCAACAATAAAATAGTCAATAATATTTCAGTAAAAGTATACTTCTCAAATTTTATGTTATATTTGGAGACACACGTTGATTAAATTTAATTGTATATTTCTCAAATTTTATGTTTTTGTAGACACACGAACTCTGACTGTTTTTTGAACACAAGACAGCTAGGGCAGTGCTTACCAATATCAGTTGTGACTAAACAACAATTAATGCTGCCTTGTGCACGGTTCGAGCTCTGACCGATTTTCTCTTTTTTTTCCGTCATGAGGACGACGAGCGTACATGGGACAAAGAGTTCATTTTGTTCCCTTTGGTGGGAGATTCTTAGAATTATATTTTGATTTTGAAACTCTTGCCAGATGTACGGATCTATTGCAATTTTATTGTCTTTTAAGTATTTTTCAAAATTTCATTTAGGCCAGGATATGGGCATTATATTATTTGTTTTCGGAATAGGAGTATTTTCTCCTATTCAGTATAATAATTTATTGCCTTAATAGGCGCCAGAGTGTGTGTCTCATTCCCAAATTTCTCGTGGTCTCCACTTTATTTATTTTTTAATGTTGAATATTATTTCAACAAAATTTTGTAATGTGTTTTACTAAATCTACGAAACAGCTCGGAATGCCCCGACGATAACGAAGTCGCTAAATGCTCGAAGTTTGCGTAGCGCAGAACGTTACTGGAAAGAGCCCCGAAGTGAAGCTAACTCTTTTCTTAGGCTAGGAGCACTTACTTAGCTAGTGGATTGGGGAGCTTCGTCGAAATCACCTGTCCCACAAAGAAAGCGTAGACAGTAGATAAGCTGATCCATAAGTCCTGCTGTCCCTGCTCCCGTGAGACCCTTCGAGGGATCCGTTTTAAGGGTCACGTTGATGATGCTAGGCCGATGTAAGGCCTTTACTAATCCGCGATAAATGCAGCGCTGCGGCTGAAAACAAATGGCTATATGGGCGCTGGTCTTGGGCGAGGGCATTCTTTAATAAATCAGAATAATAGATAGAAGAGATTCCAGCAGCGGGGGTGCTATCGGATTGCTTGCCCTTTAAAATCTCAAAGGCGGAGGACCCAACCTGCAGGCTCTGCCTGGAAGACGATGAGTCTGTTCTCCAGGTCCTCTGTGAAAGAGCCTCGCAAAAGTCAGGAGCAAATTTTCTGTGTTCGGGAGTCGCTGCTCGTGCAAGTAGGTAAGTCTAAGCCACAAGCAACTAGGCAGACAGCTGAACTTGTCTTCTGTCTTAGTCATGGGCGTTAGACAAGTGGTCGGACAATTTCCCTGCTCCTAGACCAATATCAGATTTTCACTACTTCCTCGTATAAAAGGCCTACTTGCCAAGTTCAGCATCCTACGAGTTGAGTCACCCTACTACCATCCCAGAGGTCCGTGCTTCGATTTCACTCAGCGGCCATTTCTCCCATCTAGATAAAATTCCTTAACAATTCTTTGCTCTTGTAGTTGGCATAGACAGTAAGCTTAATTAAACGATGAAGCCGGATCCTGTTCAATAACCGAAGTGGGATCTGTTACGGTAGTATTGGTGGGGAGCCAGTGAAATGAAACCATGTATGTGTGTATATGTTTGCTATTCCGGGCCAGCGTCACATTATTGTGCAGTTCTATGAGAATATTCTTGAAGATTTGGCTTCCTATTTATGGGCACGATGACAGTTTTATATTGGGTTTATACCAATTTCAGTGGAACAGTCGCTACGGTAATAGCGATGCAAGTTTGACAGGATTGCTACCATCCTGCGGTGGCTCAGACAGTCAATGGAGAGGCAAAGGCTGTCATCTCCAACGATTTGGATGGGGGGGGGGGGGCTTTGCACCTTGTCCAGTCATGCTAAAGCCGATTTCAAGGCGCCAGCTCAGATAAATGTGGGCCAAATGTAGGACTTGTTGAATGTTATTGTAAAGACACAACAACATATAACAGAAACTTTAAAAGAGTTCCATTAGTCCACTGTTCTAGGAAGATATCGATGTAAGGCCAACAGAAGTCGAATTCTCCGGTTACCTCCAAACCATTCAAGAATCTGCGCTGCGTTCAGGGCCGTGCCTGAGTACGACCACCTCCAAGGCATCAAGAAAAAGTAAATGTTAAGAATTAGGGCTCCAGGCCAAAATCGCTCAAAAAAAAAATTCAAGTATTCAGAGTGATTTTTGAGTGCTGACAAATTGAATATTATCAAATTTAGTGTTGCGCCCAGGTCGGGCGGAGGAAGATATATCACTCAAAGTACCTAAAAAGTTTTGTAAAGCGATTTTGGCCTGGAGTCCCAATTCGCAACCCGCAAATTATTATTGGAGCACTCAAAAATCACTTTGAATAACTGAAATTTTTTTTTGAAGGATTTTGGTGTGGAGCCCCAATTCTAAATATTTGCCATACCTGCATATATCGTAATGTGCAGCATGATTGAACGCATAAAACCTTTCAATATGTAGCGGACTTACAGCTTGGTCTGGCAGACGAATAGGTTTTGTTGATATTGCACAGCTTGACTCGAACAGCCCAAAAGATATTGTGATGGCCGTTTTCTTCTTTGTTTCTAGCAGTCTCATATTCAATACTGTATGTATGTAAGCTTCTCGCAAAAATCAATACGTATTTGTACTATTAAAACGATAAGATAATAAATTGTTTAACATTTTATTTATATTCAGATTATCTCACAACTTTACAACTTATTACTCACCCCGGCCATAAAGTACAAAGTTTCGAAAAATGCATCTACCCAGATAAGATAAGATAAATCACAAAACACGCATGTATTGAACTGGAAGAAACTTGATCGACTTTTCGTCAGCGATAAAATGTTTCATTGGAGTTACGAAGTTGCCTGTAAGGCAAAAGTTTACTCAACAATATTGATGACTTGTAAGTGGATAGAAACTTCTTAAGAGCTTAAGAGCGTCATAAGCCCCCCACCGGCGCCCCCGCCATGCAGTTTAGTGCAGCAACTAGGTAAATAGCAAGTCTCCCCCCCGAACGCAATTCCGGCACATTATTAAACCCCAAAGTGCTGCGATGTTTCTGCATTACATGTACCCAGAGCATTCCATCAAGCCCATAGTTGCTCGTTATCAAGAGAATAATTGATAGGATTAATGAAGTGCAGTACTAAAGTGGTGTACTCCTGCGGTGGGATCAGAGTCAATAAAACCAGCTTCCAGATTCGATGCAGGAGAACTTTGCCGAACACAAACACCGCAGGCATAGCACGGCGGCGGGGCGACGAAGGGCACAGGGCAAATTGATATGTCTGTGAAGCATCTGTAATCAATTTTAGGATAGCCATAATCGAGTCACCATTCGCAGGAAATGTCCTTGTCTAGACCGCCAACCCACCATTGGCACTAATGGAGCGGACTTCCTGTGCGATTCTGACCGCACTTGACACCTGCACCCTTGACCCAGGTTCGGGGCCTCGCTTTTGTGCAGCAGCTAAGGTGCATTTTATCACGAAATTAAACTTGTCCCGCCCGGGCTGGATGCACTTCGTCCTCCGCAGCCCTTCAGCCGGTAAACAGCCGGAGCAATCGAGCCGCATAATCAGGATTTGTGCACCAGCAGAGAACTTTACTTCCGATTATAGCGACGACTGCAGCTTTGTGTTATGCACCAGCGATAAGGGGCGAACAGTAGTAGTACTCGGAGCCTCCCTGCCGGCACCCCATGTGCAAGGGTTGCCATATCTATGTCAAGCGAAATGCAAATTGATGGCTCCGGGTGCATATGTCGAAGTCATAGGGATTCAATTTGAAGAATGTTTCCCAATGCCCACCCGCCCGACTCGACTCGACTCTGCTCTTCCGCGTTCTTCAGCTGCACTCGACGTGCGGGGGGCGGACTCCCCGATGGCGTGTTGTAGTTCTTCGAGGAAAACAGAATCTATGCCACGGCTTTATTGGAATTTAAATGTGTTTTAGTGGATCTAGGGGATTTAAAGTTTGTGATGTTTATATATCTTTCCCCCCACCGCCGGGGCTGTTCTCGACAAGTTTCCATGGAAATGGGGAAACTGTCAGGAGAGCTAATATTGTTTTATTGCGAGTTTTCGCAGAATTTTTATGAGCTTACAGAAAGTTTTGTAATGGATATTGAAATGAAAGTTTTTACAAAGGCAAATAGTGTTGGGGGATGTGCTTGTCTGGGAAATAGTTATTACGCATTCTTGGTTGTTTACATGGCATCACTCACGGTTATATAGATATACAAAGATCATTATTTACTGTGGATGATATGTTTACTCCACATAAACAAAGTAACATAAAATATTTCTTTTAGATAAGATTAATTAAAAAAGAAGTACCATTAGTCACTAGAGAGGTTTAATCTTATACCAATATTGAAGCAATAAAACAACGGTCTGTTCCAATATTCATTCAAACTTTCGATCTTCAGACAGCTCTTTTACTTATTTACGAAAAAAGAGGTTAGTTGTAAAAGAAGAAAAGGCCTAAAAGAAATCGGGGAGCACTATCCGTCAACTGTAATCGAACAGACCAACGGTAGCATGGTAGTTTGGTAGTGAAGTTCCAAAGAGCATTTTTTGGATCTACTCAAGAAATGGCAGCATTTACTCCAAAGCATTGGTTAATGGGTTTCTTATACAGTTTAGGAAGACAAGTCTGGTACATGCTTGTCTGTCATTATCAAAGCCGTAGGTGTAACATAGAGTACCGTCTTCAGGAAAGCTATGAAGTGGATTGCAGAGGATTGAGAGCAGATCATTTCGAAAAACTGGAAAAAGAACCGGTGATAGAATTGAGCCTTGTGGCACACCGATGGAATTTGGTTAGGATTTAGACATTCAATACAACCTTGAAGAGAGAAGAGAGGTTTATTGGCAAAATGAAGTATGAGGCTCAAAAGTAGTGTAGTTAGTCAGTTTCGTAAACCAATTCACTTAAACAGATTCAGTAGTTTGCTTGTTGCTTTTGAGACATTGAATGGTAGAGGCTCATTCTCCTAAAGGCAAAGCGTGCAAGTAGCGTTCACTTCCCGCCGATCCACCATAGATAGTAATTAGGAGCGCAGTGTCTGGTAATTGTCCTCAACAGTGTCTCGACATGTTTTCTTTTACGACCCAACAAATCTTTAGCTGTGTTCTGAGAAGCGAGAAGAACCTACTTGGAGTTGACAAAACAAAACTATCTGTGGACATATAATGCTCGGTAATGTTTCGTCAAAGTCCAATCGTAAACAGCAATCTTCAACGAACTAGTAGGTGCAACAATAGCCGATGGTTGCAGGGTCAGCGCAGTGTCTGGCCAAGACTTCTGTCTTTCACTTAAGCCGGCTCTATACGATGCTATGAACAGTCTCTAACGTAAGACGCTTGATGGTAGGACGCGTCGAATGGCCGATATGATTGTGGAGAGGTTCGGGCTAATGTCGGTATTGATTCAATCGTTGGAAGCCAACATTCGGATTAAACGTTCACCGCATCGTATAGAGCCGGCTTTAGTTTTCGATTCCCCGACGATCCAGTGCCCAAACAAGTGTAATATGACTGAGAATACACAACTCATCAGAGACACATAGGCAGTTATAGACTAATGTAAACTTAGTCCTATAAGACCTTGTAACAGCATAATGGCGCGATAAAATAGTGGGCGCCACTTATGCGAGGTATTACCCCCTTAGCCACAAGCCCGGAAGAGCATGACTAAGGAGCCAATACCATACATAAGAAATGAAAAGAAAATCCGGAACTCCTACGCCGGCCACACGGAGTTATCTAGCTCGCCGGAGGGGTCGTGGGGTGTGTGGCCGGGGCTTACCGCGGTTGGTTCACCACTTACCTGTGCCAGTGCAATCTTGAATTCCACCTCCATCCTTCGCCGGACATCACCTGAGCCTCGTCAAACCCTGAAAAGAAATGATCCCCCCTCAACCATTCCACCAAAGAAAGTTAACACATGGCCATAATAGTTATAATCATTTTAATACATTGCAATAACTTGTATCTTACAGGCGCAATCAAAATGCCAAACAACATAGAGAACAAGGAACAATTTCACTAAAGATTATAGGTCTCCTTGGCAGATATTAAAAATATTATTTTATCCTATTAAGTGATCAATGTCAAGGAACTTACAATGAAATTTTCTTAGATATACATTAGTCTGAGGATCAAGAAGGAAAAAAAACGCGCAGTCTTGGCACCAACACTCCTCGTTTTGTACATTCGATAATACAAACGTTTGGGTCAATCTACGGATGAACAAATTCCCGAAAAAAAACACAGAAGTTAAGAAAGTAAGCAACACAAGATTAAAGCAAATAATTCTGACAAGGAGTCACCAGAAACACGACTTCATAAAAACTTAATAAATTGCTTCACAAGTTGTCACCTAAGGCTAGCACAATGATTATTAACTCAATATATGTACTCAATATATGTACTAACTTAACCTGAAAAGTGTATGTTATTACATAAAAAAACAACCCAAAATGTGTATATGTAAATGAAATCAAGACAAGAAGAATTATAAAAATTAACTATAAAAGTTATGTGTCCAGAAGCAAAGACCATCCAAGCTGGAGGACTAGCCGCTAATCTTCCTGGTCTGGTATAGTAGCCGCAATTCTAATTGAGAGGTAACTTCTGGGAGGACCGGGCGGTGAGCAAAATTCTTCCTCTACAAAGCGAGGGGGCAGCGTCGGGCAGCGCTCTTTTAAATACGCCGCCGACCGTCACGATCAAGGCTTGCTACCACTCCTCCTGGTTCTGGCCCTCACGTTTTGCCTAGCAGCCTTCCGTCGGGAATCCTACTTACAAATTATACCCAAGAACTTACGCGCAATCCGACCGGTTGGAATCCGGGGCTTCCGACACTGAAGTCAACAGATCCTGCAGGTTGGGATCTTCTAGTTCTTGTGGCTTGAGATTGGATTCGAAATCTGCATAACTGAGGAATTCTTCTGGCTCGTAATAGTCTTCATCGCTGTCTACATCCAGTATTTTTCTAATTACACCTCGTAATTAATAGTTGAAATTAAAACGGACATCGAATGGGGGCTATGGAATCCAGATCCAATGTTCTCTTTTTTATTTAATTTTAATTTTTTTTTTTTAAACCAAAACTTTTTCAGTCAATTTTCACATCCCTCAAAATTCGAACTCCCATTTTATTTTTTTTCATTTCTCCCCGCCTACCTATTTGTTCCCAACCAACTACTCGATTTTCTTCCCCACAGTAATTTTTAGTCAAGAAGATATTTAGGCAAAACTGACCGTTACAACCTTATTGCTCTGATCGCCGCAAGCTAAGGAATATAGGATGGGTTGTTAAAAAAGCCACAACCAAAATCTTGAATCTTCTAATTGGTTCGGGCAGCGATTTGAGGACACGTATTCGAAGCCGTCGGTTTTGCTTCGGTTTTGCAATTCATGCCAGCTGCAATTATTGTGGTCTCAGGTTTCTTGAAACGACCCAAAAGAATACCATTAGCCCTAGACACCGGCAGCGAAGGACTGATGGGATGATGGGAGATACTTCCCGGATCTAGATACGTAAAAAAAGTCGAAGCTCTTGGAAATGGACAGAGACACTTCTGAGAGTACATTTCCAGACATAAAGGGGACGATTCTCTCGGCGAGTAATAGCTTTTCCTCCAATTAAGTACACTGCTTGAAGATATTGAAGACATTAGCCTAGTTAGTAGTACCATCACTAGTGGTGGTACGATGGCTAGATCTGCGTGTGGTTGATTTACCCTCGCGTAAGTTAGGCGCACGAAGGACTATAGGCTACTTAGCTGAACACCTTCGTGCAAAAGCTCCAACATTTTTCGTGTTCAAAACAATGTAAAGGGTCATCAACCAATTGCCAATCGGTTGATGTGACTTCATTGTCGCAAGCTATACATGTTTATCTCTAAAGATAAAAAACAGATACATGCTTAGGTGCAGTGCGGGCGGTCAATGCGCAGTATGCGGTAAGTTTTTGCTAACAGATATTTGCGTGCTTGCGTTCCGTCTTGTCTATCTCACATAACCAAAAAATCTAAGCGACGAGTGCAACGAGTGTTTATATCAATGTTTATCTTGAAATTTAACGCCATGTCGATTGCGCCAATACCGAAAAAGTTGAAAGTTGCGTTGACGCTTTTATATGTCAGATGGTATTTGAATGAATACAGTTCTACAATATCTATTGCCGCACGCCTCGCAAGCACGCATGTATCTGTCTCCAGCTTTATAAATCTCCTGAGACAGCTTTGCACAAGGTGGTAGGAGCTATGGAAAGGAACCTATATTACAATCAATTCACCCTGGCAGCCTTTTTAGACATAAAGAGCGTATTTAACTATGTATCTCTCAAATCGGTTCAAGAAGCACTCATAGTAATGAACGTAGAAGCAAACCTTAGGCATTAAATAGGCAAACAAAAGTACCAAAAGCACAACACCTATTGCACCTATATCACAGTTGTAGATCCGACCGCTTTTTTTTTTTTTTTTTTTTTTTTTTTTTGTGGCAAGATGAAGCTTAGGAGTCACCCTTTGTACTACTAGTCCGTCATGTCTTACAAGTCATGGTGCAGCGTATAGTAGTAAGCTTGATCTGAAGGAAAAATGAGATAGGATAGGTTAGAGGTCTGGAGGGTGCATGAGTAGATGTCGATGAACCTTGCGTTTGAACTCTGAGATGTTATATGAGCTCGGAAACACCGACTGCGGAAGAGAGTTCCACAATCGAGTTGTTCTATTTATAAACGAACTGCTAAAACGTAATGTGCGTGAAGGGGAGGGCTGAAGGGTGAAGGGGTGAGCCGAGTTGGCTAGTCTTGTGTTGCGGGAGAAAGATTGCCGTGTAGGCAGGAGGTTTTTGATTTCAGTGGAGCAGTCGCTATGAAAATAGCGGTAAAACTTGCTGAGCGCTGCTACATTCCTACGGTGGCTTAAAGGATCAATGCAAAGGGTGCTATCGCCAATGAGTTTGATGGCGCGGTTTTGCACCTTGTCTAGCCAAGCCAAGGTGGTTTTAGGGGCGCCCGCCCAGATATACGAGTTGTATTCAAGGCGTGGCCGAATGTAGGACTTGTAGATTGTAGCCAAGGCAGTTGGATGAAGGAGAAACTTGCATCTCTTAAGGAAGCCGAGGCATTGGTGCGCTTGTTTGGTGACTTGGAGTATGTGATTATTCCATCGCAAATCGTTGGATAGAGTCACGCCGAGGATGTTAAGATATGGATCAGCTGTTATATTATCTTCACCCACTGAAATGGAGGGAAGGCTGGTGCAGGTTTTAGTGGAGAATAGACAGTACTTGGTTTTGGTTTCATTGAACTCGACACGATTCTTGCGGCCCCAATCAAGAATGAGTTTAATGTCCGCGTTAAGAGACTCGGACATGAGTTCACGTTCTAAGAGACAAGGTCTGGCACTTGCTTGTCCTGTGTTGTCGGAGGGGTATGAGTAACGCAAAGTACCGTCATCGGCAAAACTATGAAGTGGATTGGAGGGGATTGAGAGCAGATCATTAATGAATATAAGAAAGAGAGTAGGTGAGAGAATCGCCCCTTGGGGAACGCCGGTCGAAATGGAATGAGGGTTGGATTCGACGCCATCCAATACTACCTTGATTGAACGGCCAGAAAGAAAGCTCTCAATCCAGTTCCTTAGAACTGAGTCAATACCAATAGCTTGGAGTTTCGACAGCAGAGCGGGATGCCATACTCTGTCGAAGGCCTTGGAGATATCTAGAGCAACCAAACCAGACTCACCGAAGCCATGGATGCTTTGGCTTGAACAGGTTCAGAAGCCTGCCTAGTAGCTTGTTACTTAGGTTTGACTGTAAGAGCAGAGTCTCATTAAACAAAACGTACCCATAACTTGGTGATCTCGGCCAACTAGAGCTTACCGGGGTCATTGCCGCTATCATGGCTTCGATCTTCATAGTTCATAAAAGCGGATATAGGGTGTGTTCTGTGGGAATTCTCAATTCAACTCCGGCGCTCCTTGCTTTGGCCTTCCGGTGGGTTCAGAAACTCATTGCGGACCACCATTTTTTCTTCTTTTGGAGTCGGATCTGTAAAATCATGGAAGGATGCCCGAACAGAATTAGCATATGGGCAACAGATTACAGGCTGACGGGCAACCAGCTGGAAAACGAAAATTCCCACCTTCAACCTTGCCAGCATATCGTCACGCTACCCCCAAGGTGACATTTTTGCGTCTAATCCTTGTCCTAAACCTCAGCTGCAAGCCGAACATCGAGGAAAGGTACGACTGAAAAAGACCTTCGGCTAGAGATGGGGTCACAACCCAAAAATGATTTTATGAATGTGATCAGAAGTGGTGCGTCCAACTCTCAGGCAGAGCTCACTAGTGTAGTGGTGGCTAGTGCTGAACAGGTGCTACAATGTCATATAGTTAAGAAACGTCAGGGGGCAACATACCACAGGAACGCGCTTTATGTATCCTTTCATTTGCCCTGCGACCTCTTCACATTTCACACTTTGTCTCGTGGATGGAATCCGGAGTCCGGACTTCAAAACCCTACGGTCATAGACCAAATATGACCACAAAATTTACTTCGTCTTCGAAATATCCTTCAGATTAAGCTTACTAGTACACATCGCACCATGACTTGAACGACATGACGGACTAGTAGTACAAAGGGTGACTGCTAAGCTTCTTTTTACCACAAGAACCGAATGAAGAAACGTAAACGTCCTGACGATGTATGATCTACGGATATTCACTGACAACTCCAAAACATCAGAGGACGCCAGACCAGAGCTCAATTTGGAACCAGGGCCGTGCCTGAGTATATGGGCGCCTGCGTGCAAGGATACAGCTGTCTCCAAGGTAACATCACATACAGAAAAAATTTTAAGAACTAGGACACCAAAATCGCTCCAAATTTTCTTTTCACGTATTCAGAGTGGTTTTTAAGTGCTAACAAATTGAATGGTTATCAATTTTAGTGTCGGACGAAAACCTAAAACATTTTGTGGAACGTTTTTTGCATGCAGCCCCCCCCCCCCATCGGCACTCGTTGTGATAAGAAAAATTTGTCTCCGCCGTCTTGAATTTACTATTGGAGAACTCAAAAATCACTTTGAATACCTCAAAATTTTTTGGTGCAATTTTGGTGTAGAGCCCTAACATTTGTCATAGATGCGCATAGTGTAATAAGGAACATGTTTGAACGCATAAAACATGCCGTGTTTACGTCTTGGTCTTTCAGACAAATAGGTTGTTTTAGTATTGTGCAGCCGGAATGTCGTCCACTTATCCCTATTCGTTTAAGCCGCATTTTATTTTGGCCGCCTGTGTGCTGCGCATGCAATGAACGCTGGCCAGGCACGGTCCTGACTTGACACATCTGGTGAACGATAGTATCTTTTCAAGGCCTACCAGACAATAAACGTCGATACTTCACAAGAATATAGCATTGCAATTTTTATAGATAGCCAAGACTCTATAATAGCTCCAGATTGGGTGATGAAGTACCAACTCTATGATTGTGGAGCGATGCAGAGATAAGCTAAATAGATTCGATAAAAGAAATAACGGGACTATTATCTGGATTCCCCAAGATAGGAACGCAGACGATAGCAGTAAGTAGACTATCTAGGTATGCTGGGACACTCTCTTTGAAGCTCGGAGTTTGAGATGTCAAAACACTATTTTGAGTACAAGCTATTTTTACCCAGCCAAAGGTGGCGCGCTGGAGACCCACAATATATCTATGACGAATTGAGCTACTTGCAAAACCGAAGAACATTGGGTCTCCGACGCCCAGACTCGAAGAAATATGGCCAGAATTACGGCAATCATCATAGGAGATAGGGAATCGCGATGCCGAATTGGGTATCCCAAATGTCTGTTTCTATAGCTGCGGAGAAACAACTGAGGAAGAAACACTAATTCATTTTTCGTGTAATAAGCTAGGCAAGCCTGGGCACCGCCTACTAGGGAGCGACGTTCTGGAAGACATAAAAGATATATCAAGACTAGTGATCAGATCACGCTTTCTAAACTCCACCAGTACAAAGAACTAACTCAGTCGGTTATACAACCATCAAAACCTTAGATATTTGATTTTTTGACGCGCCAAACCATTAATTCTGGTCGCACTGGAGGCAGTCAAACCCCTACCTACTGAATGAATAGAATGAATTTAGTGGCTTCAGAAACAGTTAATAGATGACGTTGCACGCAGTCTGGTAAAATCGAAAGGGCTGCTATACAAACGTCCCTATGGAATATTCCTCGCATTACAACAAAGCAATAAAACATACAATACTTATCTCAACGCTTCAATAACGCAATAAATTTCATTCTTTTTTATGGATTTCCACCTTTCCAGCTACAAAAAAAACCCCGAAGCGAAAATAACTGCCAATTTTAACAACTTCCCATGTGAAATGGAACCGGACATCCCCCACCCCGAGAAATAATCTTAATTACATCCAATACAATTTGAAATCTCATACATACCAAGGCCCTTTCAGGAATTTCCTGACTGTTGTTTTTCACCCCATGTCTCCCCATCCATTAATCGGATTTATTTGAGCTTGGCAGGGTATTTGGATACAACACTCTGTTCATCCAGTCCCCAGCCAGTCCCCCTGTCCGGCTCTGCCAGTGTCTGCAAAAAAAGCCATAGAACAAAGCAACTATATCCAAAAATCTGTGACATAAATCAAATGGCAAAAACAGCTGACAAAGGCACTACTGCGTACGTTGACACAAAAATCGCACGGAAATGAAACTCAAAACACCACGAGGAAAAAGAGCTGTAGTTCATGATAGCACAGAGCTGGTAGGCGCTTGGGGCCGCCCCCGCCGCTCCATCAACCCTGTTTTCCGGCCCCCTCCTGCACCGGTACATATGAGGTATAAGAACTGAGTGCTTGCAGCCATACTTTTATGCCGTATTCGGCTGAGCCTCAACCTGCCTTGAACAGAAACTTCAGGCGGCATGACCACCCAAAAATCAAGTTTTGCGAAGTGATAAGGAGGACGAAAGGCTGGGTTCAGAGTAATGGCGGAGTAGAGCTTTTGCGCGGGGGTTTGGTGCGACAAAAGGAATTTGACGTTGAGGCTCGAAAGCTTCGCACAAGAAGTGAATGGAACGGCACGAAACCAGAAAGGATCAGAAATTAGAAGGACTGACTTCGAGTAGCTTTTGGAAGAGAGCGGAAGAGGAATGGAGCCGGGGCAAGGAAGTGGCGCTGTATGAGGTTTTATCGCAGTCGTGTCAGGCCTCGAGCTCGCCGACTTATGTTTCTATCTGACAACTCTTATCCGACCGCACAGCTGAGGGTTTACGATTCCATTCCGCGTCAAGGGTTTTCAAGGCAATCATTGCAGTTCTAACCGAAGTCTAGCAGTCATCTATCACCCCAGCAAAAGTCAACGCCACAGGCCTCGGCCTCTGTCCCTGGATACTTGCGGCCTAGGTCGTCCTTTCAGCGGCAATCGGCACAAAAGCGATTCCCCTCGATTGTGCCTCTTCTAGTTCCGCAACCTCGGTTTATCCACGTCGCTTGTTATTATTACCTTCTGACATGACAGTTCGCTAACCGATCCTTCAAGAGAGTGGAGCAGCCCTAAGTAGTGCTCCCCTACTCCCCCCCCCCCTTTTTGGGGCTGCCAGGCAAAATTTCAATACTCTAGAGCGACAGGGCCAGACTATCCCCACTCTATAGGCCTGGAGAATAAATACGTTCCGAGCATCAGAATAAATGAAGTTGAAGTTCCGGAGCGTAATTATAACTTAATGACGATGTGGAGCAGAGCCTGGCTAACCGAGGCCTGCGGTAGGTGGCGTGGGGCTCGGCTGGAAGGAGACAGCAAAGAAAATTAGCCACTAAGAAGGCGTTATCCCATGAATAATGAAATTGGTCTGGCCAGCTGAATTGATCTTGGCTATCGGACACAGGGCGGGCTGGTATCTATGTGTGTGGGGCCAGGACCTTTTGTAATTACCGCTACGGCCTTGGTCCAGATATTTGCGTTAAATGATAGCATTGATAAGGCTTTGTGTGTGGCAGCGTGGTGGTGGGAAGCTGCGAGACGGAACGCTGGAGCACATTGAGGATTTATCGCATAGAAGAGATAAGTGGATGGAATGAGCGAATGATGGAGCAGGAAGGGGCGGAAGGGATTTATTGATTTCTTTTTGCAATTATCATTTTTTTGGGGGGTTAAAATGTCGATAGAAAAGCCATTTTTATTGTACAGCTAAAATGATTGTGAATTGTAAAAAATATTTAAAATTACACTTCGCGGTGCAAAAGTGATAATTCTGGTGGTGAACTATGTTAATAAGGTTTTAAATTGGCTCTAATAAGGTGAAAGATAGAAAAAGAATAGGATGATTTAAAATGAGTCTTAGGAATGCATAGACGGAGGCAGTGACCCTCCGTTTTAACTATTCGATGTTGTATAAGTTCGAGAATACTAACTGTGGAAGATCGTTCTACATTTTAGCTTAGCCAGTAAGTCCGAGAAAAAATAATTTAATTTTTGAAAAGCATAGTCGCGCCCGCAGTAAGCACGCATGGGGAACAAATGCGCCTAGCACACGGTTATACACATTCTTGCATAAGGTATGAAAATCTAGAAATGTGCCCGACAGAGATATGCATGCCTCTGTTACAGATGTGAATGATTTCGTTATTCGACCATTCCAAACGCGAGTGTCATTTTACCAAGCGGTCCCCCAACCAAGTATTAACCATGTTCAATGCTGCTTTACCTACGCAGAACCGGTTTACCGAGCTAATTGTACCCATTATGGTCACCTTGTACCCATTATGGTCACCTGTTTTCTTCGTCATATACAATTTTTGCATTTGGAAACATCAAACGCAGTGGGCCTCTTTTGGGTGCTTGGTTTTAACTTCGGGTTTGCCTGTTTCAGATTAAGAACGGTCGAGTCTAATTTTTACTCTGAAGGCTGCACGTACTTTGCGGCTGATTAAAGGCCGTGGCACAATGGCGACTTCGGCTTCGGCTTCGAAAGCGACGTTGAAGCGCTGAATTAAGAATCGACGCCGAAGCCGAAGCCAAGTATAACACAATAACAGCATTCGTCTTCGTCTTGCAAATCGCGGAAAATTTGTTACATTAAATAAACTTTGTTAAATTATAATGGAAAATAAACGGGAGGAAGTTATAAAATTAATGGGAGTAGCAACATATGTTTATTTAAAAAAACCAAAAACAAAAAAATAGGCGATTCTGGTCAAGAGAAATTTTTCTGCAAAGGAAGGAACATGGGTTCTATGAAACTACCTATCAACGTGGTCTTTTTTCTGATTATTTTTATAATTGTTGCACCCTTTTTTATATATACATGGATTTTCCTTTACTAACTCGATTAATTTTTCCTCAAAATCCATGTTAAACACGTGTTAAATTTAAATTACCGGACAGGCCACTTCGATTTTCCAAATAAATTTCAACCGACGCCGCTTCCAATATCAAATATCATTTGATTGAGGCTTCGGCTTCGAAATCGAATCCGAAGCCGAAGCTGCCATTGTGTTAATAAGTACTGCCACGCTTACATTTGATTTTGACAGGCATCGGCTTCGAAATCGAAGCCGAAGCCGAAGCCACCATTGTGTCACGGCCTTAACACGTAAGATAATAGAAGGTTGGTAGCGATGATGACGTTTGAATCTCAGCGAAGGTGCGATATGGAACTAATAGAGGGCCTTCCACAGATCTAAGTCTTCCATACTTCCATTCCATGGTCTTCTTATAGAGTGGGGATAGTCTGATTTTGAAAAAAAAAAAAGTGTTACTGGGCCCTTGAAGGTCAAAAAGGTTGTACCCTTACATCTTCGACTGATAGTATAAAGGGTGAATCCTAAGCTTAACTAGCTCCTTTGTTATATGTCAGGCCCGCCAAAATAGGGGCAAACTGAAACGAATTTCCCCGGGCCCCAGGTCAGAGAGAGCTCCAAAAATAGATTCGGTTTATTCGGGAATTAAGAACCTATCGTTCGGAATCTAATTTAAGGCTCTCAATGAAGTTACGCTTAACACAGATTTCGAAAAGTATTAAAAGTTTTTTTGTAAAAGATTTTTGTAATTTCAATTTCATTGAAATGCGGCCTCCAACGTTAGTTATGTGGCGGGCCTCTGTGTAGTAGAAGCTAGAGAGAATGCGTTTGCAATTTACTAGCTAGATTCTGGCAGAGCAAAGTATACACGGTGGGAAATAATGACTGGTCTACCCCTAGAAAAACTTCATTAGAACCGGAGACAAAATATAGCCTCTTTTAGACCGGGGGTTTTAATGTTTGCATGAGGTCTTGGATAGGGGTGGCAATTCCACTTTTCCCCCTTCTACTAAAACCCGAGAAGAGTCACTACAGACGAATACTAAAAAGCTCTGTTAGCAAGTCCTAATTGCACCTTTCCGAGGTTTTGACTCTGCCTATTGGGCTGCACACCATCTCGATCTCCGAGCTCCGGAGAGAGACTCCCTGCTTCGCTAGGTAATCGGTCTTAGATGAGAAGTGGAACCCACACCAGAGTCACGTTGTGCTTACTAGCAAGCCTATCTAGCTCAGCCCTGCATCGCTCCACTATTTTGGAATGTATTCTTACTGAATCCAGAGCTTTTATAGAGGCTTGACTATCTATGAAAATTCCAATCTTGGTGTAGGATCTAAGTTCACTGTCTGGCAGTTTCTCCACAATCTTCTTAAGAGTATTTCGATGGAGAAGTCCTTGCTGAGGGTCAATCTAGAAAGAAGGTAGTCTGTAGTTGTAGCGACCATACCCTCGGGTAGCAGATTCAAGATACTGCTATGTCTGTAGGGTTTAGAGGTCCAAACCCCGGATTCCCTCAGTCTGTTTGTCGAGGGAAATTAGATGCCAGAGAACATCAAGATATTTTGTGGGGCATGTTCTCATTACCTCTGTTACTCGTATCGTTATCGTCCTCTGGCCCACCACACTAGTGTCCCATACGTGCAAATTGGACGTACCACCGCTGCGTGCATCCACAGGACGATCTTTGGCTTGAGACCCCATCTCTTGCCAAACGTCTTTTTACAGACGTGGGAGGCTATACAGGCTTTTTTCCCCTTTTCTCGATGTTCGACTTCCAATTGAGTTTAGGATCCAGTATTAGACCCAGAAATTTTACTCTGGAGGATAAATTGACAGTGTGCCCCTCCAACTTGGTGGGTTGAGGGGGGAATTTTCGTTTTCCCTGTGAATAGCATCAACTCAGTTTTTCCTGGATTGACTGCAAAACCACAGCTTGTAGGGAATTTTTCGTAAAGAGGGGAAACAAGGAAGAAGGAAAGTTAACTAGCTTGAATAATGGAAAGGCCAACAATAATCCCGCGAATATTCGAACCACTAACCGCTGGAATGGTTGGCGCCTTAATATCATGGGCTCCCAGATCGGCCTCACGCACATTACGGGTTTAGGAATCCATTCACAAATAAAATAACTCGACAATCTTTCGCAATAGTATTTTCTGAGCTCCTACCCGACTGGAATTCAAAGGGACATGCCTCATATAGAGGGTGGCCCCATGTGGCAAATGAAAGGCATGCCGAGAGAGCGATTTCCTCGTAAGTCCCTCATGAGGAGCCCAGGGATACTGAGATTAGGTACGCCTTATCAGTTTCCCATAAGGGTATTACGAGGCATACCTCATTACAAATGAAATGGAGCAATCCCACCATCTGTCTTACGTAATCGGAAAGCTTTTTTTCGCTTTTAAGCTTTTGTTGTTGGTGACCTTCAAGGGTTTTCTTTAGCATAGACCGATTATAGTTTGATTACGAAGGTCAAGCAGCATTAGATGGGGTCAGTACTCAGTTGGGGGACCACTTGGTAAAACAACACTCGAAGGACGAATGGGCTATTGTAAAAGGGGGGAGCAAAAATATAAAGCTTTCGACACCCCCGGAGTCGAATATAATTTAAAGAAATTAATTTTAATGATGCTTTTTGCCCTAGAACTCTCCAGCCTCCTTCAAACAATATCCATTAAGGTTGGCTAGATACCATCTAAGATTAACAAGGATTTTGTTGCCAGAAAAGATAAAAATTTCTTTTTATCCTCCAATGAGAAATAACAAAGTAATTTATGCATTTATCACACCCCGCATTGAATTTAGCCCCCTAACACAATATCCTCTCCCTTTCTCTGTTTCAACCAATCTAATTGTCTCCTATCAACCTAAATCCTCACACACCCAATTTCCTTATTTAATTCTCCAAATATTCACGTGCAAAAAGCTGTTTCATCATTACGCGATAGTCGATAGCATGAAGGCAGGAAAACAGGAAATTGTTTCATCACTCAATCCGATGCCCAAGGAGGAATCCTCTCACTCACTAGACACGACACGGCGACCTGAAGGACTCCACAAAAGAACATCCTGGGTAGAGAGAATTCTCCGCTGAGAACGTTAGCACTCATCCGATTTAATTATCAATGAAACACGACAATTAGCAATTCTTCTTCATTAGGTAGGGTCCCGACGCTCTTCAGTCCCTCTACCCAGTGTATTTTTTCGCATCCCCTCTCGGACTACTGAAGCGAGTATGAAAGGGTGGGGGTGAAGTCTACGAAATACTGTCGAAAGAAACAAAACGAAAAAAGTAAAGTACACAACTGAACTTCCCCAATGAAATCGCCCGTGAAAAGCATCTTTTCGTCATGTTGTTGTACACATTTCTACTGTCTTCGGGCCAACAGGCACACAGTCCCCGCCCGATCTCCCCCCGCGACTTGGTCTAACATTGTTTATTTAAGGCTGTTGCTCTATATAGCGAACGGCTGGATGGCAACCTCATGTCTTCCGGCTCCTTGCTGAAGGATGATAGTAGTTGCGAGAAGCAGAGAACGTAGCCGTAGACAGCAGCTGAATAATGAATGGCTGCTGTGTCATATATTAATGGCAGGACATTTGTTAACTCTTGACATGGATACCTGCTGCTTTTGTACGCCATGACCGAGAACAACAATAGTCCTCCGCCGGGCGAGTCGAGTCGAGACTCCCAAATCCAGTATTCGGTATTGTGTTCGGGGGCCCTGCTTCTGGTTTCTTATATGATAACGCAGAGAGGCTATTTTCCAAGGACATAAACGTAATGGAAAAAAAGGAAGAAACCAACGGAAATAATGTAACACACGACATTAGTTTCCTTAAACTGGCCACGGAGGATCGGGCTGCTAGAAATGACCGCTATTACTTTGTTATCTACTGGCACAGCTAGTCACCCGTAAGGATATGGATTTATGTGAATGGTCCTGGGGTAATGGAAAGCAATTCCGGTGCTAAAATATTCAAATATGCAAAATTAATGGGGCACTTTTGTCTCTGGCCGCATTATGGCTGAAATTTATATTCGGCATAAGTATATAAGCCCCCAAACCCCCGGGGGCCGCACCTGACCGCCACCCATACCGCCTCGGGCGCACACGTAGCCATGTTGTAGCGCATTTCGTTTCATACGAGATTAAAAGCCTTTCACCAATATGAGAAGCCGTTGTAATGCGGGATCACGTAAATTGCGTTTATGTCGTCGAAAGCGAAGGATACGAAGCCGAAGCTTAACTGAACTGAACTTTGCCATCGAGCTTCCGTCCCGCGCCCGCTGCACCCAGCGATGGGGATCTTTAATCAGATTCCAACGAAGGTATGCAGGAGGCATGACACATGAAGAGGGCCATCATCTCATCAAATCCTCTATGTTTTATAGATTGCCTGTGCATACCACCACCCACCGCTGGAGTATCAGATGACAATGAACGCTGGAGTACCTTACTACCAGGAGCCACTCTGGCGATGGTGCAGAAACCCTTTCTAAATGCACTTAAGCAGTTTGATACGATACAGAATTTGCACACCACATTTCCTTCATGCCACAGGCAAGGTCTCTACTATACCAAGGACTAAGGACTAACTTAAGGCACTATATAACTTGTCCTTAGACTTCTCGTGAACTAAAGACTGGAGCAGCGCTCTGGGGATAAGTACTTCGATTACTTCACGTACCTTATACCTTGTTGCGGAAAATCTACTTGCACCGAAGGCAAGCTCAGGTAGGTGTGGTAATTTTACTTCCGGTTATTTTTTTTTTTTTCTTAAGGATATTTAAATTCGTCTGAGGTAAATAACTTTTAAAGGCCCCAACAACAATTTCGGTGGTTGTTGTCTCGTATAAGGTGTTCTCTGGGCTTAAACAAAACATTTGGCGTTGTGGGGAAATTCTGCCGAGTTTTCACTTATGGTAAGAAGGGATTTCTGCTGCAGGAAATGTGGAGTTTAGCCCCTTTTGAACAAAGTAGAAAGAAGGTAGACATGTGAAGCGTCAAATTAATTAAAAATTTTCACAAAAGGGAAAATACTGATTTAGAAATTTGTCTGCTGTTGATTTTGTTTAATTTGAAGTAAAGATGTTCTATGCAGTTTACACATCATCCCTCGTGCTGCGTATTCCTGCTCGAGGCAGTGTCTAAGCTTAAGAGTCACCCTTTGTACCTACTACCAGTTCGTCATGTCCAACTGGGCATGATAGTAGTAAGCTTGGTTCGAAGGACGCAATAGAGGACAGGATAGGTAAATAGAAGTTTGGAATGTGCGTTGGAACTTCTGGATGTTGTAGTAGCTTCGTCACCCAGAAGAAGAAATTTGCATGAAACTCGTGGAAGTTACAAAAATCGAAACAATTTTTTTTTTGTAATGGGGTTTCGATTTCGTAAAGTCGATTATCCTCGATAGCAGCCGGCTACGCCAAAGAACCAACAATAGCCGTGTTCCTTTTCTGCTTTTTTTCCTTGTATTTACTCCCAACTACACCTGCCCTTACAGAGGTGTAGATAACTAGAGTAAATACGCATCTAACATCCACTAGGGGAATATCGCCATTTGCAGTCTATTGTGAATTATTTTTCACTTACTAAAAAGCCGATAGATGGATTTTCATTGTATTGTGACGAACTGACAGTTTTCGGTGTTATAAAAAGAATCAAGAATTTTAATGTGCGGTTTTTTAATTTTTATTTTTGTAATGGTAAGTATTAAGTACCCATATTATATTTACAATAATTGAACGCGCTTTTATTTAAAGGAAAGTTCAAAACGTTACCTGAAACAAAAAAAAAATTGTGTTCCTTTTAAGTTTTACTCCGGAGTACTTAAGAGTAGAAAAGGAACACGGCTAATGGGGGTTAGCAGGCAGGAGACAGTCTTGTCGAAATGTTATGACTACTGAAAAAAATTAATTTCGTTAACCAGCCGTTAAAGGATACGACGACGCCAATACACGTGACTTATGCTGTAAACATGCTAAGGGCGAAAATAGTTTCCACAGCAACTGGCAAAAACGAATAGCTTTTCTATGAGTATGAAGGGTGCAGCACAATATGCAGACCACTCGACGACGAGGTCGCCGAGAGTGGCGACTCAATCAATCCAAGTTCTATTTCGTAGCCGTCGCCCCTCAAAGTTGCCTGGGCGGTGTGACATGGGATTGTGTTGCTATTCTCACAGGAGCGCGTGTGTAGCATTCGGATGTCGAAGATGATTATTCTTGTGTGTGCTTTTTAATTTGTGTGCACCGTCGCCGTCGCCCTTAGCATGTTTACAGCATCAAGTGGAATTTTGGTACGCGCTCCAGAACGCAAGGATAGCAGAAGCGGTAGCCCCTTGCACTAAAAGGGAGAAATCCCGGGAAGGTAGCTCAGCGTGTTCAACTAACGACCCAAACAGGAAAAAGCTCTTAATACCAACATAAATAGCCGACCACTATCAAGCACGCCGCATTTTTGGATATGGTCTTGTATGCCCAGCACGCGCGAAGGGCGCTTAAGCTGCAGATATATACCTGCGTACATTGGTGTGTGCGGTGATTGATATAATAGAAGTGTTGACACATTCAAATGCAAACTGACATACAAGTATACCCACAAGGAAAAGGAAACATACAATCATGAATGCTGGAAACCTTCCGAGGAAGCATTCTCGAGTTTGGAAGCATTCTCTTCCGTGCTCTAGTTCATATTCTTTTTATCCATCCATGTCATTGGATGGAAGACTAAGAATGAAGCTTTTGCGGAAATAAAATTCAAAAAATTCTCTATACCTTCTCTGGGCAACGAACAGGAAGGCTTCCTTATTCCTACCAATAGGAAGCATTCTCAATTTTCCTTGTGGGTAGTTACGTAAACGGAACGCACACAACACAAAAGTTGGTCTACTTTCAACTTTTCCTCATTACCGCATTCACCATAGTCTCAAGCACACGCAACAGCCACATGCATTCGTCGCTTAGAAATTTTGGTTATTTGTAAAAGACTAGACGGAGCCTAAGCACGTAACTGCCTGTCAGCACAAATTCGCCGGATACCCCGCAGGCACTGTACGCACGCACGTTTCTGTTTTCAACTTTTGTATGGATGTGGCCCTCCATTTTTTTCTCTTAGCTGTTTTTCTTGCTGCTGCGTGCTGCCCATATTCTGGTAAAGCTAGAATAAGCTAACCACCCTCGCAACAGGAGGCGACGAATTGGTTTGGGCCTACCTTCTTTCTTTTTTAGGGAAGGTTGTTACCAAATAACAATTTCGGAATTGGGGCTGTGTTTGTCTGACTACCTACCCGGGCTCAACACAATCTACCGGGACTGCAATAGTCGAGGAATCTTCTACTTCAGGAGCTCAAAAATCAGGTTCAACGGGTAACAGGCGAATGAGTAAAGTAGTGAGGTTGAGAAGGAGCTAGCATCTACAAGCTCAGATGCAAGGGTTGACAATGCAGTCAGAACCTCCGTTACCTCAACAGCAGTAGCAGCAGCAGCGGTGGAAGCAGTGGTGGAAGCAGTGGTGGAAGCAGCTACCAAGGATGTCCTAAGAGCTGCATCAGTGGCACCGCCGATAGTAGACCAAAATGTCAAAGCGCTTGCAGATCAATGGAATACCCCCTAGAAAACAAATAGCTAACCCTGACCTAGATATAGAAGGCGCTTTTAACAACATCACCACCGAGGCCATCCAGGAGACCCTGGCGGTACCAGGGATTCACACTGGAATTAGTCGAGGGTTCCTTCGCATGCTGGAGACTCGAATCATCTAAACCATATGGGGTAATAGCAGAATCACAAAGTCGAAGTGACGCGGTATATCTCAGGGTGGAGACGTATCACCACTGCTTTGGTTCATTGACATGGATAAGATCCTAAAAACACTAGAAACTACAGAATAAAGGTAGTTGCTTTTGCGGACGACACGGTTATATTAGTATCTGGAAAATTCATCCACACAATCAGTGAAATTATGGAGTTGGGACTTGGAAAGGTTAGCGCTTGGTCCAACCGCTGCGGCCTCTACGCCAACCCGGAAAAGGCAGTAATGGAGCTTTTCACCAAAAGGAGCAAAATACCCAACTTCAGGTCCACCTTCATTTAACGATCGAATACTGAGCTTATCCCAGTCAGCTAAGTCCTTTGGTCTTATTCTGGACCCAAAGCTGAAGTGGAGATTGAATATCGAAAAAAGAGCAAAGAAAGCCATTATAGCTTTTAATGCCTGTAAGCAGATTTCGACAAGAGATGGGGCTTGAAGCCGCACATAGTACGCTGGCTTTATACAGCAGTGATTAGACCAGTTCTGACATAAGGGGCTTCGGTCACTCTACAGTGAGTACCAGGTCACAGGAACATCGAGGGCAACGAGAAGGCAGAAGAATTGAGCGGATTGGAGACAACTATCGTAGGCACACCAATGGAGAATGTACAGAAACTTCTGTGCGTGGCTAAACAGAGGCATCTCCATGTACTTTCTCTTAGTAGCTGGCTCCAGATGGACGAGATTATCATCATGTGACAAGTTTAAAGAGACTTGACCTTGTTACAACAAATGAAGATCGCGAGATCTTTTGGTGATGCGAGGCAAGGATATTGCCCGAACCGTGTCAATAATAACAGGATACTGGCCAATTGGGCAACATGCAGCCAGAATGAGTATTCCTGCTGCGGAGAGGAACCGGCCAATAAGACAGCCGAACATTTTCACTGCCTATAGCCACCCACGTTTTCACGTACGCTATAGACAAGCGCTTCGTTCATAAATAGAACAACTCGACTGGGAAATACATGGTTATTATTTCCGAACTTGAAGAGTTCAACGCAGGATTCATCTTCTTCTCCTTTCCTTTCATTCTTCTGATTCTTCATAATCTAAAACCTAATCTATCCCTCGAAATAAGCTTGCTCCACTACACATTGAGCTATGATGTAGCCAATGACGTGACGGACTGGCAGTACAAAGGGTGATTTCTGAGCGTGGATCTGGCACATAAAAAAACAAAATAGCACTTTTCCTTGACGGGGCTCTCTCCAACATCAATTTATCCCTTTCATCGCCTTAAAGAGTTGCAAAAACACACTAAGGCCACACCACAACAGCTTTCACCGCTTTCACCCTGAACTCGCCACACCGTAATTACCTCATCCTCGGGTTCTGCCATTACTGTCAATATCACTCAGGATCCTCGGGGTTCATTTAGATAAGATAAAAAAAGAGAAAATTTCAAGCGTAATTTAAACGAAACTGAACAAAGCCACGTCAAGCAGCTTACAACTTACAACCCCTAATCTCGAAAATCAATTGAAGTAGCCGCACCATTACTGGACAGCAAAAGGATGTGGTAGTCATATCAGAGGCTCCATTCCCGGCTACCGGCCAGGGACTGCAGTGACTCCATAGAGCTTATGAGCCGCAGGTACGGATGAATTTATCGGTTAAGTTCCTGTGATATCCGGTGGTCTTTTTTGTAATATCTGGAGATAATGCAGGTCTACCTGAAGTACGTTGTCATGACAATTGAGAGCCTCGGTACCCACAAATGATAATCGTCGTGCGGGAGGAGGATTTATCATGAATTAATTATGGCGGTTTAGTTGCCGAATAGACGTCGAAATGTTGTGAAATGAAATTTTGTTATAATTGTAGAAATTGAAACAGATTTTTGTGTTTAAAGGTTCCTTTTGTACGATATAGAATTGATTTATCTTCCAATTAGAATTCTTTTCAGTTTTCAATTCATACTCGGAATTATTGTTCGATTTATGAATGAGACTTAACGAAAAAATATATAGATCATTGAAAAAGTATAAGTTTAGTTTCTTTTATACTGCAGATGATATAAGTTGTGCCAATATAGTCATTATGCCGTGCAACAACGTCTGGTCAGGTTAACTAAACATGAAGGCGTGGTATGGACGACAGGACTTAATAAAAGGAGTCCAGGGGGTATTGAAACAATGAATTTTGTGCTGAAATTCTAAAGTGTTATTCGAATTTGGGCATATATGAACTGTTTGGTTGGCGGCCAACTTTTTAGTTGTGCAGATGGGTCGACTGAGTTGAAGTGATAATTTTGAAGATGATGCGCACAATTTTTAATGGTAGCAAAATTAGAGTTGTTTTACCATCAATGCTGTTAGCATTGTGGACAGCAATTAAGCCAGACAGCCGCTGCCTAATCGGTTATTGGAACATCATTCCCTTCTTCGTCCTCCGTTGACAAACGGAAAAATATCAACGCATGTGAATTTGTAAAGAAATTCAAAAATAGAGTTAACGTAATCAAGAGCAGGTTCGTCACATGCAAAACAAAGCGTTTTCATTCAGGAAGACGATAACGTCGATAACGATAGGTTATCTTTGAACCCACCGTAAGAAGGTCCGCTCGAAGTGTTGGGGATAAATTCTATGTATTTCGTATTATGGATAAAGAAGTTTACCACATACCCGGAGTGTTCCATGACCGTGCTATGAACGTATCAGTCACGAAAAGAAACGCGAAGCACACTACTATGTCTATTGCAACAAATGCACGTATGCAACGCGTATTATGCTACATGTCAGCGCCACTGAGGCCCCGGCAATGGCACGGCTATGGTCATGATTTGACAGGTTGTAGGGAGCAGTGAGGTTAATTCCATTCAGAGAGTTATGCAGAGATCAGAACAAGTGATAGTCAAAGGGTGATATATTTGGACTAAACGTTGGATGCATCAAAACGTCAACAAAAATCACCCAATTTTGGACGGATTGTCAGAGAAGTGTGTTATCGGGCTATGTTGTGATAGAGGACAGCATATTTTCTGTTTGTAGAATCGGGTCGTTTCCTTAAAACTGCCTGAAGTAATCTCTCTGATCGATCGTTGAGGCGTCGCACAGTGGTCTGAAATCCCCAAAACCTGGACAAAAGTACCAAAACGAAAGTTTATATTTAGGGACTTTTTTCACGTGGGCTAGGTATAGTGGTCCCCCTGAAGTATTTGAAGGCCCTTGGCAAGAGGCAGATGTTCGAAATCTCTTTTGTATTCTATTTGGAAAGTGAGTGTCGAACACGCCACACGCAGCACGTTCTCTCGGAGCAAAAGCACGTGTTACGTTTTTGCGTGTAGATTGCAGTACGTTTGCCCGTTTCCTTTTCTGTAAAAAGGTTTCTTCTCCTAAGAGTAAGTACAATTATACTGTGTTATTGAAATGAACATAAATAAATAATTGTATTGTTTATTTATGATCAAATATGTAGTAAATTGTGGTGATTTGATTAACGATTCGGTTTATAAATTGATGGCTAAGTACAAACTTCCACCGACTTCCACTACGAAATACGCATGTAATTGTTTATTAATCATCTCTGCAAAACATATAAAAAAATCAGCTGCTCCTGTTTGCTCCATGTCATTCTATCCACGATAGACCAAAATATCCATGGCTCTGGGCACTAGTACCACTGTGTTTCAGGCCGAGGTACTTGCCATCCAGGTGTCTGCTTAGACTTGTATTAATAGAGCTCCAAATAGCTCTAACATTGTTATTTTCTCCAACAGTCAAGCTGCATTGCTGGCCATTAAATCTCACAGGGTGTCATTAAAGACTGTCCTGGATTGTCCCCGATCTCTGAAATTTCTCAGCAGGAACAACAGTGTCACGCTGATGTGGATTCCGGGCCACGAAGGTCACATTGGTAATGAAATTGCCGACAGCCTGGCTAAAGTAGGGACAAACTCATCACCTATCGGTCCGGAACCTTTCTGTAGCTTAGCAAGCTACCACGTTAGAACGGCCATCAAAAATTGGGTCGACCAGCTGTTTCTTCATAGCTGGACAAACACCCAGGGTGCTCGTCAAGCTAAAAAATTCATCCAAATCGATAAAGCTAAAGCGGGCAAACTTTAACATCCTAACAGGTGGGAGCTAAAAATAATACCAGAGCTCTTGACAGTCCACTGTTCGCTTAACTACCATCTAAACAAAATAGGTCTGGTGGCTGATTGTAGCTGTCGGTTCTGCGGAGCAGCTCCCGGAGCACTTGTTGTGCGACTGTGGGGCTACAGCGAGGAAGAGATTGAGCCTCCTCCATCGTGACTTCCCTACCCCCAGGGAAATTTGGGACAGAAATCCTAAATCAGTTTTAGGCTATATTAGAAGCCTTAACCTTGATGGTTTTTAAAGACGGGGATGGGACAATAGGCCAAATAAATAGGTCGCAGTGCCGGCAAAGGCACCCCTTAACAAGAAATAGAAAAATTCACGATATACTACATATTTGCTCAACGTATAGTTTTGAACGTCCTATTCAGGCGCTATATATTAACTTTTTTTCCATCTTTATAACAAAGTATTTATAACAAATCTTTGCAACAAATAAATCCTAATGTATTTGAACTTGAAAAAAAGTTTTGCGTTTAAAATTAATTTAATAATTGTTAAATTAAATAAAAAAAGTTTATTTTCATTAACAATTCTAGTACATTTTCGTTAAAAATTATTACTGAGCAACCACAAAACGTCCTTATTACAGATTTTCATTCAATTCAAAAAAACAAAATTGGCCGCCATATTGGATCCACTATTTTGTTTAGTAAAAATCTAATGACGGATTTATAATAAGCGACTCCGAACAGCCATTATTGCATAATTCCATTCAATTCAATTAAAATATGAACAAAGTTGGTCGCCATATTGGATGCGCCATTTTTTTTTTGCTTTTCAAAATCTGATAACGAATTCTTACTCAGTGCACCCTGGAAACCCCCATATACCAATTTTCATCAAATTTGCTTAATTTTTCTTAAAGTTGGTCGCCATATTGGATCCGCCATTTTGTTTTTTGAAAATCTGATAACGGATTCTTACTCAGCGACCGCGAAAACCCCCATATACCGATTTTCATAAAAAAATAGTTTTTCTTAATGTAGTAAATTAATTTTGTCCAGGTTTTGGGGATTTCAGACCACTGTGCGTCGTTCGCAGCGTGTTAACGGAATTATGATCTGAAGTGATTTTTATAATATTCGGTCGAGCCGTTTTTTGGTTTAAACGACATAAGTGATTTTTGTGCCTGCACGATATCGCACGTTCCATAAAAGATATTGACTTAGTTAAGGTGCCGTTCGAAGAGTCTGAAAAGATTTTCATAAAATTTGGTCGAACGGCTTTTTTGTTTAAACGACGTTCGTGATTTTTGTACCGGCACGATACCGCATGAACCTAAAACTATATCGACTTCTTTGAGGTTCCGAAAGAATAATATTAACAAAAAAATCCTTTGAAAAAAATTTCATAACATCCGGTCGGGCCTTTTGTTTGTTTAAATGAAAAAACTTTGGATAAGTGTCAGAAAGACCTTAAATTGATAAGTTTTGCTAATATCTAAAAAACTCGATGTTCTAAACGAGGGGATTTTTTTGGGCTCTGTACAATGATAGCTTTCCAACAAAACATAATTGTTAAAATCCGACACTATTTAAAAATCGTGCAAAAATTACGTAACCCTTTACAAACATTACGAATTTTTTATATTGAATCAGCACTTTTTTGACGGGAAATTGTTTTCTACGTCCTACGGTGTCAGGAAATCGCGTTTAAACGCGGAACTTTCAGTAGTTATCCAAAAATTTTGTTCTTTTGTCTGACCGATCAAATCCACATCCTAAGTAATTTTAATTAATTAATTAGTACTACTTTTCACCAGTTTTTACGTTCTACGCCTCTTGCAGCTTGATTTTGACACACTTTCTTGTAACCGATTAACTGCAAAAGTATCGCATATGCGTAGCTCACGTGACAATGCAATATGACATTTTTGTAAAAAAAAATTGAATTTTGAATTGTGTTTTCCCTTCCCGGACATGGGTATTAAATAAAACGGTATTTCGAGTAGAATACAAGTAGCTGTGTGGCATCATTCCAACTTCAAAATGGCGGCCAACCCAAGATGGCTGAAGATATAACAGAATAAAAAGTAGAAAATATAACCTATCAACTTCAAATTTTGCACATATGTATAGTTCGTGTGAAAATTCAATCGAACCATTTGGTAAAAAAATCAAGTTGGAGGTTCCAAGATGGCGGTCGAATTCTACAATTGTGTTCCCCGATCCCGATATGGGAATCAAATCAAAGGGTATGTCAAATAAAATACAATTAGCTGTGTGGGATCCTTCCAAATTCAAAATGGTGGTAACCCAAAATGGCGGATTACCTTTTTCTTTACAAGCCACTCGGTATGGGAATCAAAAGAAAAAGGTATGACAAGTGGAATACTACTAACTGTGTGGGACCATTCCAAATTCAAAATGGCGGCAGACACAAAATGGCGGATTACCTTTTTCTGTACAAACCACTCGGTATGGGTATCAAATGAAAGTGTATGACGAGTAAAGTACAGTAAGCTGTATAACGTCATTTTAAATCCAATATGGCGGTCACCACAAAATGGCGGAAAACATATAATAGGCTAAAAAGTAGAAAATAAAATGTATAGTTTAAAAACTTAAGGAATAAGAAACTTACAAGTAAAAAATAATTTTGAATGTAAAGCTTTTATTGCTCCAGCCAGTATATCAGAACAGCCTCCCTTACGAAATGTAATAAGCGTGGGGCGCTGACGTAAAGTTCCAGTGTTAATAAAATAAGATAGGTTAAGAGTTCTGATATTTTACATTTCGAAAGGTAGGTCGTTCCTATAAGCAGATTAGAGTAATGAAAACTTTACATTCAAAAATATTTTCTTACAATCACAATCACTGAAAGTTGTTGGGCTTGATCTGATTAAGCCATATTTCTCCAGCAGCTGCTTGCGGGTTGTTGCAGATTTGGTAAAGCCGAAAATCTTCACATCTTAGCTCCAAATGCGAAAACATTAAATATAGTTTATCCTGAAGCTCTTTGGAAAAATACCAAAAAGAACAAAACAGACGGAGAGGAACTGTTTTTTTAGGGGCACCAAATTGTGCATTTTTGGGGTGCATGGTGGGTGCCAAATTTGCAAAATAGATTAGCTTTTTGGTGCTTTTTTGGGAAAAACTATTTGGAGAGGAGGGGGCACCATAAGCAAAGCTCTGCACAGCGCGACTAATCCCCTGACATAGCAAAATCTATGCCGACGATTTTGAATGTGAACACCGCTTTTTATTATCGAATCTTAAAAAGTTGTACATACTCTACAAAAATAATTTTTTGCTAGTTATAAATAAATCAAACTTTTAGCTTTGTAAATATGGTGTCAGCTTAATGATACAAAAAGGTGTTTGTTATACTCCTAAAAATATTTTCGCACGTAAACTCAGTGCCATCTTAAGAATTTTGTTTATTATTTTTTCTGTTTGATCTAAAGCTACCTACATCTTTAACAAAAAAATACGAAGAACTGAAATACAATTTTTTGAACTACTTGATCACAAAAACGAAATACATATACATACATAATATTCTGTTTGTATAATTTCTTTTGAAGTGCAAAGAAATTGTCAAAAAAATACAAAAAAAAAAATGCTTTGAGAAAATATAATGACAAATTTAAAAGAATTTTATATCTTTGAAATTAATTTGATAAAAAAATTTCATTTAAAAAATAAAAAATAAAGTAAACATTAAAACTTCTCCTTTGATTTCTTTTTATTTCTTCTTGCAGTTTCTGTGTGTTGGTTGGTAGAAAAAAATACTTTGTTCTTCCACATAACAAAAAAAAAAAATGGACAAAAAGAATAAAAACAAACAACTTCCAGAGGGAATTATTAAAATAAATTAATAAAATTGAATGTCACGTTCTCTGTAGAGAATTTCTTCAATTCTCAAAAAAAAAAATAAAAAAAATAATGGAAATTTTATTATTTTTGCTTTGCGAAAAGTCGCACATGTTGAATGTGTAGGCCGAACTGAGGGTTGTTTTTTTTTATCTCAGTTTTAGTAGCTAGAGAGTCCTTGATGGTATCCTGGCTGGGGCACATCAAAATCGATTGCTCTGTCTTCTATATAGTACATACATATATAACGGTATTTGATTATTATTTTCCATAACGAAAATGCGAAAATAATAATGGAAATTCATTAAATTCGCGTTGAAAATTAAATTACTCTTGAAATATAGTCCCTGAAACAAATAATATTCAAAAATTTCCATTAAATTAAACAGACAAGACAAGCGAGAACCTAAGCAAACGTCTCCCCACCACTTTTCATTCATAATAAGGCCTTCTTTGTATTTCTACCCCCACCCCCATTAATCCCGCCCACCACTCACACCTTACCCCCAAAAACATATAGAAAAGAGCAACAACAATCAGTCAGTCAGCCATCCCCACCTTTGCATTGCCGTGTATAGACGGCGCCTACACGCCACCTCCTGGCAAACTACCCAACTTCATTCATCGACTTTAAGGAATCTCATTTCACGTTGATATGAATCTGAGACTAATGATAATGGCCTAAAAGTTGGTTCCTTTGGTCCCTTTTACGGGGATACTTTATGTCTTCTCACAAAAAACATTAACTTTTAACGGTAGGGGTGGAATTTTCCACCGTAACGCCCCCCCATAATATCCCAGCGCAATAACGACGAGTTTTATTAACAGTAGATGGCAGCACTGCTGCGAAAAAGAAGAAAAACAAAAACAGTAAAATCCAAGAAGAAGAAGAATATGATGATCAAGAAGAAGAAGAATATAAACAAAAAAAAAGTGAAATAACATGAAAAGGGCAACATTTAAAGGCTCTTCCGGCGGCGCGGTCTTAATTCATTTCCGGATCATGTCGTGTGATATTAATGGATAAAATTTTCCTGTTTTCTTACGGAAATGATTGGCAGATTAAAAGTAATAAAAATCGTTTTAATTGCTTATTGGTGTCGGCGGCCAGAGGGCCTGCTGTGTTATTAATGTTAATGGTATTAGTTGAATGGCCAGCACACCCTAATGTAAATTTAGGGAGTCCTTTTTGCGAAAAAAAAAAAAAAACAAATTTATTTTTACTTACGAAAAATCTCTTCGAACAAAATGTACATACCTAAAATAAAAAAAAAGAATGCGTTAATTAAGAGTTTTATTATATTTTGTTATGAAATTAAAGATGTATTTAAAGCTAATTAAAAAACAACGTTAAAAATATTAATTATTTCATAAAATTTCATAAAATCGATGTAAAGGATCTTTCAACAAGTCATTACATTTCGTAAGGTAGGCTGTTCCCATATACTGGCTGGAGCAATAAAAACTTTAAATTCAAAATTATTTTTTACTTTTTAGTTCATTTTAAAATAAAGCCCTATTTTTTAGTCCATTATATACGTTGCGCCATTTTGTAATTACTGCCATACTAGATTTAAAATGACGTCACTGAGCACACTGTACTATACTCTTCATACTCTTTCATATGATAAGGGGTGGAAGAACATTTGTAATCGACATCAACTACGTGAACGATAAAGTAGGCACTTCTCTTCAACGTTGTGATCGACGCGATTATGCGTGAAGCATTCGCTGGACGACTCGGAGTTCAATACGACGACAACAACTTCGTAACAGACTTAATGTTCGCCGACGATAGCGCTGTTTTCGCCGACACGGATGCCGAAGCAACGGACATCTTATACGATATTTCCCGCATCGCCCAATCATACGGGTTAAAAATCAATGCGGAAAAGACCAAAGTGCTCACAACGGATGGATCAAGAGCCAGTGTTCACCTCGATGGAACCCAAATCGAACAGGTTCCAAGGTTCAAATATTTGGGATCATTGGTTGAGGAAACGAAAGTAGCATCGACGGCCGACGTTCACAGCCGTATCGGCCAGGCAACAGCAACATTCGCCCCGCTCAAGTGGTGCATATGAAAACGAGCAAATATCTCCATCAAAACAAAACTACGTCTTTACCGAACGTTGATTCTTCCGATTCTTCTTTATGGATCTGAAACGTGGACACTGCTCAAACCGGACGTTAAGAAGCTCGAGGTCTTCCAAATGCGATGTTTGAGGCAGATCCTCCGTGTCTCACTCCGTGATCGCCTTCGAAACGAGGTTGTCAGACAAAGATGCGATCAGCAAACACTGATCGAAGAAGAAATGCAAAAACGTCGACTACGGTGGTTTGGACATGTTTGCCGAATGGATGATAACCGCTTGCCACGTAAACTTCTCTGGCGAGACCGTCCTGCAGACTGGAGAATACAGCGATCGGCACCGAAGAAAACCTGGTTGAAGAATATCGAGGGTGACTTAAAGAATCAACGATTATCAGTTACCGAGGCTCGAGACACCGCCAAAAACCGAGAAGAATGGAAGCGAATCGTGAATAGAGTTCGGGACCCAGCGGCACCGACAGCAGCGTATCCGTTGCGGGGACGTCCCGCTCGGACCGCCAGCTAACGGATCAAAGAAGAAGAAGAAGAACGATAAAGTGGCGAAGGACCTAGTGGTGATGGGTACATGCATAGCGACCACTAGCCCATCGTCTTCGAGTTGGGTCAGGGGATGAGAAAAGAGGTTCCGAAAGGCTAGAGGATGGGTCGTTAAGAAGCTCGACGCATAGGTCTTCGAGAAAGTATTCCAGCATGATGCGAGATTGGCAGGAGGTGTCAGGGAAGAGGCAGAACAAATCGAAGATTCATTGAAACAGGCACTGAGACTGTCGACATTCACCAAAATTCTGGTGGAACGCCGAGATCGATTAATGCCGAAGGGTCTAACCGAAAGTGAGAAGAGGAGGAAAACTCAGGTGGGCCCAGAAGAGGTACCTGCGGCAATGGCAAAAGAGATTCTGGAGGCTGTAAAAAAGGAAGCCATCAATAAGGCCTGTAGCATGGATTGCATGCCAAATAAAGCGGCGAAGCTAGCAGTTACGATAGCGCCAGACAGGTTCACCGATATCTTTACAGCTTGTCTGAGAGAGGGAATCTTCTCGGAGCGATGAAAACAGCAGAAATTCGTGCTCCTACCGTAGCCAAAGAAGTCTCTAGGGGACCCATCGTGCTAAACACCGATATGCCTCCTTAGTTGCATAAGCAAACTTTTCGAGCGGGTGATCTGTAACAGGACACCCCATATCCTTAGAGTCGAAAGGATAGGGGCCTGTCGCACAAGGAATTCGGCTTTAGAAAGGCATGGTCGACAAGGTGGTTGGCATACCAAGAGCCACCATAGAGGAAAATCACTGCTGCACACTGATAACCCTTGACGTAAGAAATGCTTTCAACGCAGCGAGGTGGAGCAAAATAGTTGAGGCCTTGATCCAGCTAGGCACACCAAAGTATCTAGTGTAAGTAGTGGCCGACTATCTTCAGAGTAGGTTGCTTCATTGTGATTCCGAAGATTGTTCGAAAGTGTTCCGCAGGGTTCCGTCCTGGGCCCTCTCCTGTGGATCGCAATATACAATGATTTTTTGGGGTTTCGTCTTCCAAAGGAAGCAGTGGCGATCGGGTTCGCGGATGACATCGGGGACATTCAGTTGTCGTAGGAAAACACCCAAATGACATCGAAATGATAGATCAGATGATCCCCATAGATATTCTGGCGAGGGAGGGCATGCGTCTCTATGACCCAGTGTATGGTATAGATTATAGGGGAGCCAAGAAAAGTATGGCGGCAGAAGCAATGGCAAGGGAAGTGGTACGAGTCTGTCAAGATTCGTTGGACCCACACACTTATCCCTAACTTGAAAATATAGGTCAAAAAGGAGCGTTGAAAAGTGAGTTACGATCTCACGCAGCGCCTGAGTGGACAAGGGGGTATAGGAAATACCTTAACCGCTTTGGACACGATGATACACCGTTGTGTCTGGTTTGCCCAGCGATTGAAAAAATACGCAAAGCACGTCTTTACCTGTTCGAGATTCGCCGATGAAGAAATGACCGAAGCCCCACATGAGAGGCGAGTCGTGTGGCATGACAAGTCGTTTGAGCTGAAGAAAGGACATTTTCAGTCGAATTAAGATTGTCAGCTCAGGGCCTTGTAGTAGAAATTCCAAGTTGAGTTTAGGCCTCTGTGTTGAAAGTCTTAATTCGACTGAACAGTTACTTTTTTCAGCTCAAACGACTTGTCACTACACACGACTCGACTTACAGCACACGGGTCCAAGTCTCACTACCACAGCACAGTATTGGTCGTATTACTGTATGATAGAGCGAAAGTTTCGTTTTTCCATGCACAAATCTTGAGTGTAGTTTTTGGTTTGGGGAATAAAAGGCTCTATTATCTCTTCTTTTTCTTCATTTATTTTTGTAACTGCAGACCCAAGGTAGACTGTTTTATTGACTACTTCTAAGTCGTGTTCGTCGATAGTTATGTTTCTTCTCGTTCTGAATCTGGAGCGGGATTGTTGAATCATCTTTGTTTTTTCTTCATTGATCTCCAAGCTTATGTCCTTTGCCGCCTCTTTTACTTCGACATAAGCTTATGTTGCTACCAAAAGGACCGTTCCACGATTTTCACGTCATCCGCATAACCAAGTAATTGTACAGACGGTGTTGCTATTGATGCACTTCGCTTAACTGACGTTTTTCTTAATACCCATTCTAGAGCGAGGTTTAAGAGCATTTGTTGAGCATTTGATCAGTTGAACCAGCTTTGATGGGCCCCCAAATTCCCATAGGATCTCGTATAGCCTCTTTCTGTTTATTGAGTCATATGCCTGTTGAAAGTCGACAAATATCTGGTATACATATGTATGTATACATTCCTTGCCTAGGTTTTCTCCAGAATTTGCCTTAAGGTCAGCAGTTGGTCCGATGTTGACCTGTTTGTCCTAAAACCAGCTTGATATTCGGCTATAAGGCCTTCCGTTATAGGTTCTAGTTTTTGTTTCACAAGGATTGTGAAGGTTTTGTAGCTGGTACTGAGGTGTGAAGTGCCTCTGGTACTGAGGTGTGAAGTGCCTCTCCTTTCTTGTATATTGGACATTAATCGCTTTCTTGCAGTCCTCTGGTATAGCTACTTCCTCCCAGATGGTGCATATGAGTTCGTGTAAGGTTTGTAATAGTTGGGGTCCTCCTTCCTTTGGCAGCTCATCTGCTATTCCATCGGCGACTGGCGATTTATTGCTGCTTTGCCTTTTTACGGCTTAATAATAATAATAGAGTTTCCCTTCTTATGCAGAAGGCGCACTTCTCAGCTGGGCTGAGAAACATTTACCACGACCACGTGGGCTCGGCTGAGACATGCAAACATATAGAAATAAATATAAGTACTAAAACACTCTAACAAGGAAGCGTGCAACAAAGAGGGAGTGGGTACACCAAGGACTCACGTCACATTAAGAAGACTAAACATAAAAGATCAAAAACATCAAACAGAGAAGCATGCAAAACTAAAAAGGGGAGTGAGGCACGCAGAGAGTCACGCCACATTGAGAAGGGTCCTTTTAAGGACAACTTCACTAGTTAGCAAGCTTAACACACTCCTATTGTTGTTAGTATTTATAAGCATGCGATTAACGGGTTCGAACATGCCATAATTGGTGTTAGAGGAATTAATGTGCAAGAGAGGTTCACCTCTCAGGTTGTAGTTATTCACTCTAAATGACGCGCGGCTTCTTAAGAAACCAGAGTCCACCTTGTCATTCATCAGTCGATGAACGAATATAACGTCAGTGACCTCACGGCGCTTATGGAGAGAGCTTAAGTTGAGCAATGTAAGTCTGTTCTAATAAGGCGGAAGAGCAAGTGGGTCATCCCACGGGAGGTGGCTGAGTGCAAACCGGACGAACTTCCTTTGAACCGATTCGATTTTACTAACATGGGAGGAGTAGTAAGGAGACCATACCTGGGAAGCGTAGTCAAGCAAAGGCCTAACCAAAGATACGTACAGGTGTTTAGTGATGAGGGGGTTGTTGAACTCTTTGGACCATCTTTTTATAAATCCCAGGACTGAATTGCCCTTGGAGGAGATATAATTGATGTGGGTGGAGAAATCCAACTTACTTTCTAACCTAACCCCAAGATCGATTACAGATTCAGTACGGGAGACCTTGTTGTCAAGGAAAGTATAGTCATAAGTTATAACACCACGTTTCCTACAAAAAGTCATGATCTCGCATTTACTAATATTAAGCACAAGGTTGTTGGAACACCAAGAATAGAAGGTGTTTAGATCTGCTTGCAGAAGTTTGCAATCCTCTATACTCCTTATGTGGCGATACAGTTTGATGTCATCAGCGTAAATAAGGATTTTACAGTGCCTTAGCTGGGTAACAATATCGTCAATTGATAAAATAAAAAGGAGAGGGCCAAGATGACTACCTTGCGGGACTCCAGAGGACGCTTCGATGTTCTTAGATTTGACTCCGCGGAATAGAACCTGGTAGGTTCTATCGGCTAAGTACGACTGGAACCATACCACAAGGGCATGCGGAAAGCCTAATTTCTTTAGTTTAAGAACTATAATAGAGTGGGAGAGCTTGTCGAAAGCCTTACTAAAGTCTGTGTAGACACAGTCAGTTTGGCAGCCAGTGACAAAGCCTCTAATTGTGTGTGAAGAGAACTCCAGTAAATTAGTGGTAGTGGAACGGGCTGCAAGAAAACCATGTTGGTTTGTTGAGATAAGCCTCTTGCAGATAGGGGCGATAGCAGAATAAATAATAGATTCGAAGAGTTTTGGTATAGACGATAACTTCGCAATTGGCCTATAATTAGATATTTCGTTTTTACAGCCTTTCTTATGGACAGGTATTACAAAAGAGTTCTTCCATAAGGTTGGGAAGCGCCCTTTATTTAGGGATTTTTGAAATAAACATAGAAGAGGAGACAGTAGGGCCCCTGCACAGGATTTTAGAACAGCAGGAGGAACTCCATCAGGGCCGGACGAGAAATCCTGCGGAAGTTCATTTATATGTATGTTTCGATATATCTTCCCTGGTTATAGACAGGGGTAAGCTTTGAGCCGTTTGAATTGCATTGATATGTCGAAAATTGTCTTCATCTGGTTGGAAGACGGGGGACGAGAAAGATTTAAGGAAGAATGATGCAAATTTGTCACAAATCTCGGATGAATTAGAGCTAAGAGAGTTCTCGTATTGCATGGTGTAAGGGTAGTTATCAACTTTTTTCTTAGTGTTGATAAATTGAAAGAATGCCCTAGGATCATCATACACTTTACCTTCCATGTTCCTGAGGTACTCTTTATAGAGGGCTTCGGAGAGGGCATGAAATTGGTCATAGCAATTGAGAAATGCATGGAAACTCACAGTGTCTTTCTTCTTCAGATAGGTTTTCCAGAGTTTATTCTTCAAGTTTTTGGTACGTCTCAACTCATTGTTGGACTACGGGGGGGTTGATCTGGACGACTTTAACCGCTCAATAGGTACACAGGATGCGAAGGTTTCATACAGGACGGAGTAAAATCTTGCTACATCAACATCCAACTCATTAGACGAGAGCAACAAGTTGCAATCAACCGAAGTGAGCTTGGTTGAGAGTTCTTCGAGGTTGGCTTTTTTAAAGTTGAAGGTAAAGGTTGACTCCTCTGGGATTAGCTTATTTTTAAAAGTAGAACAATAGCTCAGTAGGAGAGGAGGGTGATACTTATCGACAGGCGATAAAACAATTGAGCTAGGCTCAACATTAATGTTGTCTGACTCGGAAAAGAATACAAGATCTAACCGCCTTCCTAAAATATTATTCACACCGCTCATTTGGCACAAACCGCAAGAAAATAAGGAATCCAGAAAGCTGGATTCCCTAGAATTAAGGTTGTTTTCAGGAAGGTAGTTATCGTCATTATCGCAAGTTACCCATTTCACATTGGGTAAGTTAAAATCGCCTACGAGTAGGAGTTCATCTTTGGGATCCATCATATCTAGGATATGATTTGTGCAAGAGATTAGAATATCGTAGAGGTTTTGACCTCTATCGTCAAGAGTGCTGAACATATCTGGTGGGATGTAACAGCAAATTAAAAATAGGTTGTTCTGGACAAGGGAGACTTTAAGAGCGAGGATCTCAATGTCCAGAGAGTTTGAAAAATTAGGAAGCGTTATTAAGCAACAGTTGAGAAGGTTACTACAGGCAAGTAGTACACCACCTCCACGAGCCTCCGAGTCAATATATCTATCCCTCCGAAAAACTTGGAAGGAGGTATCGAAAAGTTCGGCATTCAGAATTCCACTATGTAACCATGTTTCTGTAAAAGCGATTATATCGAAATCGCTGGCCGAAGTCGATAGAAACACATCTTGGGTTTTGGATCTGATTCCCCTCACGTTTTGGTAATAGAGGGAAAGCGTCTTAAGTTTTTTGAAACCTGTAAAGTGTCAGAAATACGCTGTACACGCGTGCGGGGAATAAAACACTTTGAAAAGGCACCAGGAGGCCAGAACGTCGAGTCTAAAAGCTTTTCAGCGGTATTGGGCGGTGCAGTCAGGACGAAAGACGCAACCGGTTTGGAAACATTGCTGATCTTCCTGCAGGAAACTGTAGCAGGATTAATAGCTTTAGCCCTAAGGTATCCTTTAATTGCCTCGCACGTGGTTTCAGGGGAGAAACGCGAAATGAAAATATTTCGCGGTCTGGGTACCGTGAGCTTCCCGTACCTAATCCAGTGTTGGTTGGTGGTTCTATTTGAGTTTTTTACCTAATATAAATAAATAACCAAATGCAAAAATTAAGCATAGTTGGTATAAAAAGAAACTCTAAATACGCGTCCTTGTCGCCAACACGTTCGCTAACCACATTTGTCACTTAAAATTCGCACTCGTTGAGTCTTTTGTTTCAATGAATGCAAAACTCTGCTATTCGAAAACAAAAGTTCTAAAGTAAAACAAACGCACTTTGTGCACCCACATGCACCATTTTACGAACTGCACCTGAGTAAATCTCGTCGAATTACCATTTTCCTTGGGGAATTTTCACCCTTTTCTTGCACCAGCAACTTCGTTCGCAACACCCCCATTCTTCACACGAAACCCCCGCTGCTGTTGCCAACTGAAAAACGTGACAACTACCGACAAAGTTTGCACACATCAACTACAATTTGCAGCTAGGATGTAATTTTATTTTGTTTAACAGCATCCTGTACACCCCCGAGACGCAGCGCTCAGCTCCCCGAAGCTAACCAACCCCCAAAAAGCAGTCAGCTTAATTTATGTGCAGCAGAATCGGGTGCTTGCTAACGCCCTTACCAAATGTCAAACAAGAAGACGTTACCAGTGTACTTTAGGCACCAAATTAAGGAAAATGCAAACTTTCCCAGCACACCAATGGCGCACAAAGGGCCGGGCCAGGGGCGTCGGGGGTGGGGGCGACTGTTGATTTTATCTTTTTATTTAATTTCAAACTTATTCTCGTACATTGATAGTCTTAGTGTCTCTACTTAATTTAAGTGAAGGCGAATTAAAGTTTCTCCCAGAAGCAGGCCCCGCCTTGGAAAAATGTGCATAAACTTTAGCAGATCCAACACTTCCCTTCGTTTGCGCCCAACATCCGGCTGGCAGCCCTTCAGCAGCAACAACAACAACAACAAAAACGGTAGTTGTAGAAAGTTTTTTAAGATTTTCTGCAGAAGCTCTTAGGAGCCTCGTAGAAGCGGAGTTTTGTGATTATTTTTCAAGTTAAGTTAATCTGGATAATCGCAATTAAGTTTTATCCCAGAAAATTTTGTTACGGAGCGCAATTTGAATTTCTCAAGTTGTTTTTGCTTTGAATAACTGTAATTTATATTATCCTTAAGCGAGTGAGCACCGCCTGGGAGAGCCCAAGTTTCCTTTAAAACATTTTCCTAAATTAGCAAAGAATTGCGTTCGTTAGTTGATGGATTTATTATTTAATGAGAAGCGGATTTTCAGACTTTGTATATTTTCTATTCATACGCTGACTGGCCATTTGGAATAGGACATCAATTTTGAAAACTTGAAGGTCGAGCCGAATCTCACCCAATCTCACGTGGGGGAGAGAGGGCGAGGTCTTGGAAAATACCACGTTCCTCAAGTAACAGTGTAAAATTGCTAGAAAATTGGGTTAAATCAGGTAAAACATATTTTTCCACGAAAGACCCCCATTTACTTACAGGCCGCCGGCAGGCAGTGGCCTTTGAGGCCAGGTCGGCAGGCACAGTCCGCAATACACAATACACAATACTCAGTCTGACTGAGTGATGAGGGTTTCAGGTATCCGGTTTATCATAGCAGGTTCTTAATTCAAGTGCAACAAAAATACATATTGGAGACTGGAAAAACGTTTAAAATACATGGACCACCGTGTTTGCTAACACAATCGGCACGTGATTATTAAGCCGGCTCTACACGATGCTATGAACGTCCTATAACGCAGGACGCTTGATGGTAGGACGCATCATATGGCTCGAGCTACGAGTGTCCAATGTGATGCGCCGAACGTTCATATTTGGACCCGTTCGGACTGTTGTTGATGCTGACTCAATCGTTGGAAGCCAACATTAGATTCAAACGTTAATCGGATCGTGTAGCGTCGGCTTTAGCCAGTCAGAGAATCACGTCGAGCAGGTTTTTTAGTTTCAGTTTAGTTTCTGCAAGACTTTTGCTCATCACTAAGTGCCAAAAGTCTTGAAGTGGCGAACAAAAGGTTTGCTAACACAATCGTCACGCGGCGTGGCGCGGTGAAATTAAATATATATTCTCTCGCCGTCATCGCCTCGCGCCAATCTGTTTGTGCCTTAAAGGCGGCATCAAACTCCCGCCGTGAACACCCGCGAACAAGCGCGAAAGCGAGTGTAGATGGTTTTCGCTCCTACAATCGACAACTTAGTTCAACTAAAGTGTTCATAGCTTCGCTTAGGCTGGCCTGATAAGTTTTTCTAAGCTCCAATGTAATGGTATCGACCCATAATTCCAAAGATCTGGAATGAGAGTTTCCTTTTTGGCTCGCAAGATAATATTTCATGACGTCGAATCTAAGCCCCCACAAGACAGCATATCTGCCGACGTTCCACAGGAGCCAATTATATCGCCTGCTCTTTTCCTAATATTTAGAAACGATCTGTATCATTTCTCTCCAAATCCCCTTGGAACTTCGCCGATGACGCTACTCTACGATACTCTTACGCCTTCGACAATATAACGTGCCAGACCTTGTCTTTTAGATTGAGAGCTCACCTCTATCAAAAGTGACATTGAACTTATTCTTAATTGGGAACGCATGAACTGGGTTAAAGTAAATGCCTCCAAAACGACGTTCTAATAAAGGCTACATCTACCTTCATTCTGTCTGCCAAGGTGTAAACCAAACGCCTAACCAGATCTGCGATAGAACGACATTGGGATTTCTTAACAGATGTAATTTCCTCCCTCATCCAGCAACCCGGGCTATAGCCTTCGAGTCCTACATTAGATCCTGCTTTGAAAACCGATCATTTATCTTCGCGGTCGGGGATGACACCTTTTGCGCCTCTATAGACCCATTGAACAACAGCAGAAATGTGGTAGTCTGGACATTATTTAGTCGCTACTACAATACAATGCAAGACTAGTCCACTCGGCTCTCGCCCATACCATACAATGCTTCTCTTCGCGCACATCACAGTCTAGAAGAATATTTATGAATAGAACAACTTCACGTGGAGCAATTTTCCGCTGTTGACATTTTCGAACTCGTACATCTGAACAGTTCAAACGCGTGGTACATCGCCACATACTTCATCCTATAAAACCACTTAACCTCTCTCTGCTTTTCCGTTTTTCAAACCAAGCGAACTACTAAACATTGAACCATGACCTGAAGGACATGACAGACTCATAAGTTGATTTCAGGCTTAGGTTTTCCACATAAATAAATAAAGCTGGGTGAAGTCGAGGGCGGAAGGACTTTGCCGCTGCATGGTTTCGAATCGCAGACCTCTGGTATGGCAGCTGTACGCGTTCTTTATTTGGGAAGTCCGGCCAGTGAATGGGTTCCATAACCTCGTATGCATTGAAATCTTCATTATCAAAAATGACGTGGGGTGTAATCAGCGCTGCCACCCTACTACAATTGTAGTACTTCTGCTACGATTTTTATGCTACAACTTTTTACTCCGTACTATTTGATTTTAGTACATTTTTTATTCGATTTAATTCGGTGAATTAATCAACCTAGCCCTTATTTTCTCACGGTGATATATTACTAATATTATAAACGGGAAAGTTTGTATGGATGTTTGTTACTCTTTCACGAAAAACTACTGAATGGATTTTAAAGAGACTTTATAATAATATAGCTCATACATCAGAATAACATATAGGCTATAATTTATAAAGCTATCTCGAATTCTTCGGGTAGCTGTAGTGTACTGATATCGCAAAATCCGAAACTTTTGTATGGGAGGTACTCTTCAAATTACTGCCCAAGAACTCGAATTCATTTTTTCTCCAAAAAAATACTATTCCCAAAATTTCAGATCGATCGGAAGTGATTGTCGTACAATTTTGTTGAAAAAACCAGATTTGACGCGATTCTCTGAACTTAGATTAAAGTAACTTCGGCTGCATGTGCCTGATTTTAGTAATGTATGGCTTTAATAAAACATCTCGAAGCCAAAAAGACAGTGCCGGCCCTAGCCCATGAACAAGGTAGAGCGAGATTGCCTCTCGTCGCCCTTTGGCAGCGCTTTGACAACATCACATAAATTGGACATCAGTTTATTTTCTGTGTATGTAGATTAAGAAATCTGTGATTTCGAAATAATTGTTATTTTTTAAGTTTTTGTCTGTCTATTTGTCCGGGCTAATCTTGGAAATGGCTAATCGTATAGCGACGGACCCATCTCGGAAGATTTAGTAGAATTGGGAATATTTTAGGCTACGTTTTCGCTCCTATCTGACTATCGGATCTGGCGATCGTATTCGACTATCGACACAAACCGAAAACTTGATTCGATGGTCATAGGAAAATGAGTCGAAACTGTTTTTATCATTCCAATTATGGACCTCAAAGCTCGGCAGCCGCTAATCGGATTTTAAAGCAACTATTCCGATAGCTTAGGCTAATTTTGCACTCTGAATGGACTAGTGGGTCAGACCGAAAACTTGAACCAAATAATCGAAGGAGAGCCTGATAGAGTGTAAACTTTTTTTTATCATTCTAATTGTAGGCCTCAAAGAGTTCTACCTAAATATCTAAGTTTACCTAAGTGAATCGTGTTCGTACTATAGACAACCCTTTTCTTTTTGGTCAGCTTTTCGTGGATAGCGTTAGCATATACGATCAATATTTACTTAGACAAATAGAGGACTTCAATATGATTGAGAAAAAAAATGTTCAGTCTCTCAAGAATATATTTTTTCCGATTAGATTTTCGAAATACAGACCCGCCTCCATTTTTTGAGGGCCTCCGCTCAGGCTAGGAAGAATTTTTATTGGTTCTAATAGGTACGTTGTCTTTCTATCTGTTTGTAGGAGTTAATCTCTTAACCGGCTGATCTTGGTTTGATGGGTTTTTGACGGGTTATGTTATTTTAGACTTATTTTAGGCTCCCTTTTCACTCAGTTAAACAGCTATTTTATTGATAGAGACGGTCAAGCCGTTAGGGGTTGTGTATAGCTTAATACTAAAGGATTGCGTATTGATTGTGTAGTAGACAGAAATAATCGAACACTGCTGCCACTGCAAGATATTGTTCTTTCAATAGACGGGAATACTGTTGATCGATGGGTCAGAGATTATATCGAAAAACACAATAAACCTAAGTTAAACAAATGAACAAAAAGATCTCTACCAACGCATCATCAACTGTATCAATACGGGTGTAAATAGGTTTATAATTTTTAGGCGCCCCCAGAATAATTTGTTCTCCCCAAGAATCCCCCCTTAATGGACTAGCTTTTAAATCTGAAACACCCTATATTTTAGGGGTCAAATCAGTGTAAGTAGTGTCGCCACGATAAAAACATAACACATATTTTTGCAAAATTATTTACCTTTGGCAAAATGGGAAAATCTTATGTGCGAAGTTCATATAGCCGCCAAATTTTCCCGGCACTGCAAAATCGACGAGGATGACATTATGAGCGAAAGCTAGTCTTAAATAAATAAACATAACCAAATTTGTCAAAATCTACCTTTTACTGCAAAAGGCGCCGTCAAAATTTTATTTTTCGCTCGAAATTGTTTTTCACGTTTATTTTGGGCGCCCCTTGCCTCTTGGCGCCTCGAGCGACCGTTCCACTCGCTCTACCCTTGGGCCGTCGTCGCTGCAAAAAGACGACAAATTCATAGCATCTGACTACGGCAAGAGTGGCAATGAAACCGCTGAATTGTGATTGGGGATATAAATGGGCGAGTGGTTTTTCTTTTGGAAAGTAGTTTCGTGGCGGGATTCGAGACTCTCACTGCCCATTGATTTTAAGATTCCCAATTGTTTTGGCGCACGCCATACTATTGGCTTATGAATGCAGCGAGGCGCATCGGATTCCACCTAGTAAATTATATATGCGTATAAACAGAAGAAAAGTGTAACTTAATAAGCATTTATATCGTGGTGTATATTTTAGTTTGAGGTTTATGGCAAGCCTATCAGTCAGCTCTATTTAATTCGAATTTCAGATCAATTTCAACTCAATTTAATTCGAGGATCGTCATAGTTTTGTATATACGAATATTGAAATTGAATAAGTGTAGAAATTCATGAGTTTAGCAGGGGAGAACTGCCGTACCTATACTTTTTAAATTGAACTAAATTTTTCCCTTATTTCTGCAAATTACACATATTTTAAGTCTCTTTTGTATACAGTAGAGTCATTTGGGGTAACTGTGCGCAGTCCTTGTATCTCTCAAACGGAGAGGGGGGAGGAGTTGTTTCATTGGGTCGAATGGTGGCGCTCGAGTGCCCAACTAATAGCGACCTCTTACAGTAGCGTGCGGTTGAGTGATCCTTTTTTTGTCATCAAAAATAGTACTTGGTGCTTAAATCCGTAGTTTTTTGTTCACTGGAAAACAGTGTAGCAGTGTAATTATTAATTCCACGAAGGTGAGTTGTTTTTTCTTTGAATAATAACATATTTACGCTACGTTTAGAAAAAAAAAACTCTGAGGTTATATTTGTTTACAATTTATTTTATGAGTATCCATTTGCGATTTAGTGTTCTGGGGTAAGTGTGCGCGGGTAAGTGTGCGCATGCGCATACTTGCCCCTTGGTGTAATTTCCGTTCGTACGTTGTTTTATAGAGTAGAAGGATTTACTATACTTTACTTATTTTATTTTTCAGCGTCTAATCAACATGCCGCGAAATTACATAAGAAAAATACCTGAACGTACACCGGTCACTGACGAGCAACTCTCCAAAGCACTCATTGATCGTGGAAAGAGCAAAAGAAGTGCTGCAAGTTCCATTGGTGTTAGTGAGTCGTGCCTGCGAAAACGACTAAAACTTAATAAAGCTGCGTCGTCAATGGGTCGGTTCAACATTCAATACTGAGCAAGAATCAGAGTTTGTAATTCATTGCAAACAAATGGATGACAGAGGCCGTGTTCGTAAATGCAAGGTTTGTTTGCTTACATGCAGGCAACCTTGCAATCGCTTGCTAGTCAGATTAGTCATTTGCGAATTATTCATGGTTGCTTAAATGAACGCATTTCACCATTTTTAAAAAGCTACTGTCAGCCCACTTGAATTTATTTGACAGTTCGTTTTTTTTCTTCGCGAATCCAAACTAGCAAGTACTTTGAAATACGTGCATGGGTTGCTATCATTTGCAAATGTACTTGCATTTCAGAACGCTGGGCTTTTTTCAGTTGCAATACTGAACGATATGTTACATGCAAAATTTGAGCAACTTGCATTTACGAACACGGCCAGATATTTTGGTCTAACCATTAATGATTTAAGACGTTTAGCCTTTGCATATGCCTGATGCTAATAATATCGATCATCGATTTGATAAAACATGCAAAATGGCGGGTAGTGACTGGGTGGAAGGTTTTTTGAAACGCCATCCTCATTATGCGTACACTTACCCCATGGGCGTGCGCACAGTTACTCGCATTGTGGGTCAAGTGAGCGCATTTCGATTTTATGTAATTAAAAGCTCACAGAAAAAAAACTATTAATATACCTATTCTTTTTTTTAATTTAAATATAGAGGCTATTATATGGTTAATCTCAGGGCAAGTTTTTATAGTTCCAGTTCTTTTACTTTTTGTGTAGTGAACCATTATTTATCAAAGTGCGCACACTTGACCCGAATGACTCTATCATATTACTGGATACATACATACATATACATTTAGGATCTACTACTATTTTAATTGATTTAGTACATATTTTTCGTTGGATTAATACGTTTTAAACTTGTTTGGGTGGCAGCGCTGGGTGTAATCTTTTATGACCAAAATCGCGATGCTTTTGTTACGACAAAATAAATTACCAAGTTTGTCTACGTTTCTTCCTTGATTAGGAACCTCCAGCCAAGTCTATTAAGAGCAGTCTTCTGACCTTTTCGTATTTCCTGTCTTCTTCAAAATTAAAAAATTAAGGTTAACAGTTACGAAAAAATGAGATAATTTGTCCTCTTTGTCAAAGTGCACGTTAAAAACTGCTCTCAAGCACCCAGAAATACCTCCGCTGCAACTTCCAGCTGCACTCTTTGAGCAGGGCCCAACTATTTCAAGGAAGCACCATTTAAAAAAAAATTACTCCAGTGTTTTTTGCCCATTACAAAAAGTTGCTCATTCCAGATAAAAGCCGACATTCCAGGAATTTTTATCATAATTTTTTATCTCCCTCCCTCTGCACCCTCTGTTGAGGGTGCGAAACACTTGAGCCACTCTCTCTTGGGATTCCCCGAACTTTGTCTTTATAGTTAAAAGTACTTTATCTTTGCTGCAGTACACAGGGTAGTGGTGTAGGTGCAAGGAGCAGGACTGGGTCAACATTCTTCGAAGAGGAGCTCCAGACGACAACGGAGACGCAGACAACCCCCAAAGGTAAATTATGATCTGGCTAAGAATAATTATGAAAAATTATGGAAATTAATTCATTTGCATAAATTTATGATGTGCCAGAGTGCATTTCGTGCTGTCGTAGTTGGTCCTCCGGTGCTGTGCTGCTGCAGGGAAGGGAAACTAACTTTGCGGTGATTTTAGTTGTGGTTGTGACGGGTTTTATTAAGGGGGATGATACACGGGTCAACATGTTCTGAAACACGAGCTTTTTCTGCGCAGTTCGTAGGCAAAGGGACGGGTCAGGGTGAAGTGTGCGGTGTTGACTGAAACTAGAAACGATTTCTATTTTTCCTCCAGTTGCTTGAAAAATGTTTATGTATGCGTAACTGTCAAGCGATTCTGGGTGAAAATAATTTGGAATGCACACCCATACATATGAAATCGCAATGTTATTACACAGAGTGTTGCGTGTAGCGTGTTGACTCGTGTATCACCTCCGCGCAACAAACTGACAGTGTGTTGCAGAGACACGTTGACTCGTGTATCATCCCACTAAGCAATTTGTAAAGGACTTTTTTTGGAGTTGGAGGGGTGGGGGGGGCGAGAGAGCAATACTTCAGTGGTCGGGTGGTTGCTTTTATGTTAATTAGCTGAAAGCACTACTCCACACTCGGCCGAGAAGAGCTGCAAAGCCGAGAAGTGTAAATGAAATGAAATTTGTGAAAAAAAATAAGGGAAATGGAAAAATGCATTTTCCTGGGCTTTGAAAATTTGGCTGCTTTTGAGGAAGTGGGAGTTTTGTTTTTGTATAAATTGAAAAATGTTTCTACAAAACTTGAATTTATTTAGGCAATATAAGTGTGGAGCTGATAGGGATTAATGCTTGTGCTTAACGCCGTTGGATGCGAGTGGCATTACTTCATACCAGACACAAGCTGTTACTCACTTCCTTGTATAGAAGTATTTGCACCGCGATGGAATGAAGAGTTATCCGACCTTAGGCAGCAGGACAAGGTGGATTTCAATCAAAGCTTAAGGCTGCACAAGAAGTAAGCTAGGGCCGCAAAGATTCGAACATGGAAGGAGCACTACCAATCTATGTTATGTATATATTTACAAATCCGTAATATACTGTATACTGTGGGGTCTGGGTGACCAGGGTCACCAAGATTCTCTCTAACCTTCGCTAGGCATCTTAAGTCAGGCGAGTAGACGGTACGTGGACAGAGCCCTTGAGATTCCCCTGAACACCCCTCTCTCGACCACAAAGAAGTAAGAATAAGCCAATTAGTCTCCTGAAGAAGCATGCCATTGCCTAACTATACGAATAGCCTACAATACAGCTACGTACGCAGCTCCAGAAGAAGGGCTGAAGTGATTTTCATTCCGAAGATAAACAGACGCGAAAACGAAACATTAAAAAACAAGCTTGTCCAAAAACTAAATTTATACCTCTTAAATTCTACAACAAAGCTCCTACCACAAAACATTGCCTGAACTGATAACTACTGTCAAATATTGCCTAGAAAACAGACACTGCAGCCACAACAGCGGTACATCTCAGGGTGAATCCTCTCGCCCATGCTATGGGTCATGTCTAATTTCTAGAAACATTAGACAAGGCAACTGCTGATGCAAACAAGTATCCGGATCCGGATAGTTTCTTCCCAAAATCATGGACATATGATATGCCGACGGGCATATAAAGGCCAAGTGTATAACATTTTCGTCATGTACAATCGGGCTTTGGATTATCATACTTAAAGACTACTGATGCAAAACAGAAACAAGATCGTCAGTCGTCGGTTTGTTGTACGCGAAGTGTGGTGCGTAGTTTAGTGGGAAACGTAAGAAAGTAAGGCCTTACTTCCTAGGACATCGTGTGTTAAAATTAGTACTTCTGTAAGAGGTATGGTATAGAGTACATCGTGGACCAGATCCGGGTTTGACGGTACATATACATATTTTATCTTGCTTTGCTGTAGAGTCTACAGTGTAGACTATGAAGTTTTTTTGTTTCGTACTGCTGCGAATGCCGTCGTTTTCAAACTACTTAAAAGCTTTCAGCAACATACTGGCCCGGCTGCAAATGCTTCGGCTTTAAAATACTTTGCTGTGAAATGCTTTTTGTTTGCTTACAGTTTTTCAAAGCTTTGCTCTCCAAAGGCTGTGAAATTTCCTTCAGCTTTTTTTTTTTCATGGTCCAACTTTATATGGAACTTTGTTTAGAGGGGCGAGGGTTTTTTTATGTGTATGTGAAGCATTCGCAGCCGAACCAGCATACCCCAGCATTTGTAAGCAACAGCGTTCACAGCAATATGAAACAAAGAGATTTCACTTGCTTCAGCAAAAAGATTAAAAATATGATTTCTGTAAAGCAAAGCAAAAGTAAATTGCTGTGGTCTTCTGGACAGCAAACAAAGTCAACAGCAACAGTATTAAAATGTCTGCAGCAATTCAAATCCTGGACCAGATGATGAGGCAGAAGGATGTATGAAGAACGGTGGAAGTCACGCTGAAGGCCATCCCTACTTAATTTAACGACCCTACAACCAGCCAGGACCTCAGGGTGAACAATTAATCAGTTATTGATTTTCCTGGGCTGCATCCACAAGCTGGAATTGGTCTAGGGTTTAGGAAGACTACGACTCAATATATGTACATAAAGCCGATAACGGAGAGACAAAGTCAGGGCTAGAGCTAAGCCTTCTCATGGCCTGCGAAGTTTTGATGGCCCGGCATCCCACATAAGAATCGGTCGATTGAGAGAACCTAGCTCATCAAAAAGCTAATTTGGGCTTGGTTCTACAGTACTTTACTGCTATAATTGCTTTTAATTGTTAATATTCATTCTCGTTCAGAGGATAAAGATGTGCTTACTAGCGTAGACACGGTAGTATCAGATTACGACTGACTAAACTCACCAACCCTTTTGCCTTTATGTTTGATTTCAGGTCGGCACAAACCGCTAAGGCATTACTTCAAGACTGGCATTATCAATCTAACTCTTAAAATCGTCAGGATTATACCGAAAAACTTTTACCTATCGGGTTTGTGGGTCTACCGCACGTTATGGCCCGTTCACACGACACAAGCAAGCGTAGAACGTGCAAACATACTTGTGTCGCGTGGACGGGGCATTACCGGCTTACATCACTGAATCACAGGATTAGATCAGCATTTCTTCGTCGCTTTTCTGATTGTTTAAGTCTCATATTGCTTAAGATTAAGCAAAGTTGTCTCAATCTCCACTGGAAGGATAGAGTAGACCAGGACGCCCAGAGGTTAATGCGGCCAAACTAAATGAAATCGCCGCACAATCAGGACAGTCGGAACTAGAGAACTAGAGTTGAGCCGGACTTACACGAGGCAGTACATTTGTCCCTTACACGATGGAAAATTGTACTGAGGCTTCAAGTTTTTTAAATGCCACGGTTCAAAAATAACTACTACTTTTTGTAAGAGCGCGTATTGAGATAATTTCATTTTTGATTTTATATTTTTAGCATTATATGAGGAAATGAGCCGAGGTGAGATTGTTAATACGTACGTAGTGAAGAGTCATGAGTTTCTCCTTTCTAACTTCGTTTGGGGCAGTAAAATATAACATGAGACTTAAACAAAGCCAGGGGAATTGTAAATACGTACTAGTGGGTTAGTTTTTCTATACTTCTTTTGGGGCAGTCAAATTCCCACCCACCAACTTGAAATAAAGTAGCGGTATAGGTTTCTTAATCTCTTACTCTTGCTCTGAGGCAGTTTAATTCTAACATCTTTTGCGGGAGTAAAATATCAAATTTGAACTGGTGGTGATGGCATTTTAAATACGTAGGTACAGGAGTGACATTTCTTATTTATTTTACGGCAGCAAAATTTCCGGCTTGAAAAGAGGCGAGCTGAGATTGTAAAATATAAATATTGTGGAGACACAGCTTTCTTACCTTCTCTGAGGCAGTTTAATGCATATCGATGCTCGAACTCGTAAAAAAGCTCTTTATTGGTATTTGTTTTCTTTCTTTTTTTTAATTTGCTTGTTTTTCTCATTTTGGCATTACAACAGCGCCTCGCCTCATTTGAAGTATGACAATGTACTGGCTCAAGAGAAAAAAGAGGCACCTCAAACAATCTCATTTTATAATCGTGTCCTACCCAACACTAGATATAGCAGTTCTAAAAGGTCGATCCCGATTGTAGTGCTATTAAAGAGGAAGAAGATGTCCTAATATCCACAAAGATTTGTTAAATTAAATATTGTATTTTAATTTTATTTTCGGTTGCTTTAAAGATTTTAAATTGTTCATATTTTAAAACTTCCGGAAGAAAGACGCACAATTAGCGCCACTTATTAGCACTTTCAGAGCTTCAAAAAATTACAAAACAATTTATTGCTGCAAAATGTTTCAGCAAACAATTTTTTACTTGCAAAATAATTATATTTGCATAACTCAAGTGTACTGGAACTAATTCTCCCAGCAAACAACTTGAGTGCGGGTAAACTAAATTTTGCATTTTTATGTTAATCAAAATTTTTACTGAACATTTGATCCATGAAGCTCCTCCATTTTAATTTAACTCCGTAGTAATTGACACTTGTGCATTACGAAATTTAATATGATGCGATTATTAAGAAGAAGATAAATTTTGTTTACCAACAACTAAAATAATTTTAAATTAAATATGAAAATATTTTACGCACAAAGGAATACCTTCAAAGCGCAAAGTGGTGGTCTTGGATAGACGAACAAAAAATCGTTTGGTTGGGGGAAGGAATCGTTACGGTGAATTTTTTTGGTAGAGGTTTACATATTACCCTGTATTTTTGTAACCCTATTAGATATTTTCATGAATAAGGCAGCAATCTACGCAGAATACTCCCACCTATCTAAAACCCACCAACTTCCAGAGTTATTAGTCGTCAAAGTTATATAGCACAAAATTTCAACTTCAACCACCTTTTTATCCAAAAAATACGTAGTTAATATTTTTTTTTTGCAAAATTGGAAAGCTTGGACAATCTCCTATGAATAATATCCTACAACTTTTATGCTTGCCTTCCTGTATTTCTATATATTATAAAGGTCAGTGTTGCAAGAAAACTGTCAAAAAAATTTATTTGTGTGGGCATTTATCGTCAGTCTGGGCCTGACGATCTGAACGTTTATTCAGTCTCAAGTCGTGAATTTACGGCACGAATTCACGCCGTATCCATTCGGAACTGAAAGCAAGGCTCGAACAGTCCACTCCACAGTCGCGTTCACGCTTGTTCGCGGGTGTTCGCGGTGTGAGTCTGGAGCTGCCTTAAGGCACAAACGGATTGGCGTGGAGGCAGTGACCGCGGCCACCTGCTAAACTGTCGTCTTCCTGAAAGTCGTCATCCCTGAGTCAGACTGAGTAATATGTGGTCTTCATCGGGCCGTGCCTTCCGGCCTGTCCTGCCGGAGGCCTGTAAATTAGGTCTTTAGTGGAGAAACATGTTTTACTTAATCTAACAAAGTTTTCTAGCAATTTTACACTGTTTCTTGAGGAAAAAAATTACGTGATATTTGCCGAGACCCCCTCTCCCTACTTGAGATTGGGCGAGATTTGGCTGGACCCATGAAGCTCCTCCATTTTAATTTAACTCCGTAGTAATTGACACTTGTGCATTACGAAATTTAATATGATGCGATTATTAAGAAGAAGATAAATTTTGTTTACCAACAACTAAAATAATTTTAAATTAAATATGAAAATATTTTACGCACAAAGGAATACCTTCAAAGCGCAAAGTGGTGGTCTTAGGTCTTCTTAGTATGTAATTGCAATCTCTACCTTTCCACTTAGCTGTGAATGTTTAAAATATAATTTTAGGAAAAGCAGCAACAACAACAACAAAAAAATGGTGGTTACGAAGAAGAAGAGAGAGAGAAGTTGTTGGGTGCAAGGAAAAGCTTTTAGCATTTTCTCATATTTCTCCACGGCAACGATGTTATCAGCATAACGAAATTGCCAGAGTCATCGCTCATAGTCATTATTTGCACGTAACTGTTCCAGAAAAGATGATGAGTGGGTTACTCGGAACCTCCTTGTGGCCTCCATAGAGCGCGCCCCTTTCATGGGCGTGAAGTGAGTGAAATCCTGAAAACAATTTCACAGTTTCTGATTTTCCACACAGAGGCCACATACAGATAGCGCCACAGACAAGGCCCAGAGCTACATGTTATATGTATGCATGTATGTGTATCTGTATATGCATATATAAATTTAAATATGTATGCTTCTCAAAGTCTCGGTTTTGTTTGCAGGTTTTTCCACGTTTTTCCTGCACCTTAGGTGAGTGCCATTCACAGCAATCTTGAATCTTGTGCATGGGCCCCCATTCGGTCGTCTTTATGCATTGCAAATGCTCCAAGAGGACAATGATAGCAGCAAAATGGAAAACATTTTTCTGGCCGGGATGGACGGGTTCATAAAACCTTACCGCCATGATGCAAATGATGGTAATATGCAGGCGAAAGCAAGCCCTCTCAAAGCCACCAGAGCCCTCTAATTTTCTGCTAGAGAGATTCCTGCAACTGCCATCGTAAGAGCACCTAGCGGATGTAATAAACGGTACCACTATCTTTTTCTGCTGTGCAATAGCTTGAGAAAAAATTATCTACAAAAAAAAAAAAAAATACCGCAGCACAAGCGATACCAGCGGCCGCAAATGGCATGTTCCTAACAGCCACCACCGCCACCTCCTTCACCGTCACCGACACCGACACCTCACCTCTTCAGTTTCCCTCTTTTATATCCTTTTATGTCCATTAAAATTTTCCAGGTGAAAATGTGTTTCGTTGCCGTTGTTGTTGCTTTCTGCAATCCCCGCTAGGGGGCCGGGGCAGGTCCAGGCCGAGGACGAAGTGAATATTTTAGGCTGTCAATTTCCTGATTGAAAATTTCTCTTCATATTAAAATTTGTCGGCGGCGGAAAAATTATTATCGGTCAACAACAAAAAAAAAGCATTTTCACGTGAAATACACATTTCGGTTAACACGAAACCAGACGACGACCACCACAGCCGCAACAGCGCCGGGCACAATGTTATGTCAATAAAGAGGAGCCGCGACGAGCACCGGTGCGGTTTTTTCGGTGAAGGATTTTGTTTGAAGATAAATCACTTTTCCGCGACTTTTTTTATTGTATATAGAAAAATTTCCCTGTTCCCGCCCGCCCGCCCGCACACAAAATAAACTCAATTTGTTCTCATTCTCATTGTGATGAAGGGAAATTGGAATTCACTAACTCATGAATGATTTATGATATCATATTTTTCCCGTCCGGTGGTTTGGGCCTGATTATCGCTTTCGAGAAAGAAAGATGGCCCAATTTTAAAACTGATTTAGTGCCCTTTTTTTTATTAAGAGATAATTGCCAGGTGGTGGAGATTGTCATATGTAAAAGCAGGATGCAGGGTAATAAAGTCAGCGGGAAAATGTAAGCTTTCAGGAATGGCTTATGGAAGCATTACTGCGAAGGTTAGTTTAGGCGTAAGGCTGCTTGGGGCGGTATTTTGTTGCCTCAGCCTCTTGTACCCAAAGGTTCGGTTTGTTTTGACGGATGTCTACAGCCATCCTGTGGAATTTGGCCTGCTTACCAGTGATCTGGCCTTCAATGTAGAGATCTCTTTTAAGTCTTCCAGAACGTAACTGCTTAGTGTGCGCTGCCTGACTTTAGCGCTAAAGATCGAACCACACATATCCGTGACGTGACGGCGACTTCAGTAAAGAACCGGGGCATCAGTGAAAGAAAAAATATCGGCACGATGAAATTCCATAGAAACTAGTTGGAAATGAATGATGTGACATGTTCCCACACATCCGATGCAGTGGGGGCACCGACGTTCTCAGAGACCTTCAGGCGTCCGTAAAAACCGGGAAAAATACGTTGCCACCTATGTTTTTTAATTTATCCCGGACGTGAAACAAATTTTTATAATAATTGAACAGAAATTTAGGGACAGTCAGATTTTTTTTGTAAGTAGGGATTTTTTTGAACGGAATAATAAAATATCTCACTGATATCTCAAGGCTCATTCTAAAATATTCGTGGAGTTTAGTTTCACTTCCCGAAGAGTCCACATAAGAGTAAGAGCAACGCTAATGTACTTGAGATCACTGTCAAAATTTCAAACTAAAAACTAATTGTAGACTTAATTGAACATTAAGCACTGATGCTGTATGAATGTCAGTGAAAATTTATCACGGAAGCCACTGACAAGGAAGGCATGGGAGCTGTGCCGTCCCACATGTATCGATCGACCTAAATAACACAATATTACGACCGATTCGACGGAAGAAGATGGAACCCAATCAAATATGGTTGTTTTCCTGTGGTCTCTATCAGATTCAGTTTTTGGCTTCCTACCGAGCAAATCGCTCCAAATGCTTGGATTTGTATTTTTCAAGCAATATTATAGTGAGGAAGCTCCACGGTTTTTTACTTAATTTTTTGACTTCTCAACGGGTCGAATCATTTGGAGAAACAATAACCTACTCCATTGGAACCAACACATGAACAATCGGGTCAGTAAGATGCACAGATCTCCGTGGCACACAGAAATACCATGTATTAGATGTATAGCCATGATAAAGCACAAGGCAATTTGTGGATGATGGCATACAACAAATATGGAGAACCTAATTACCCAAGGTAACAATCACCGATGTTATAGGTATCTATTAACTAGGTATGGTTTCACCTCGAGAGGCGTTTAGCTGAGGCTGCGAACAGATATGAAAAACTGAGTACTAGGGGAGGACCTTGTTCTCAGCGGGTACATTTTACAGGTGAAGAAGATTCCGAAAGAATGCATGGTCCTGAAGATATCAAAATTAAAAACGCTTTCTTGAAACATACAAGACATGCTATCTTGTGCTTTCCCTAAGATACCACAAACTGCACTAAACGAAATTTGGGCTAAAACTGCCAAGTTTAATAGAGCAGGAGGGAAATGTGAGAATCTTCCATCAGAATCTTGGGTAGCATATCTACTATACAAGCTGTATCAGTGAAAATGTCGAAACGCTTGGCAGTGGATAGGTCTTGGATAGACAAACAAAAAATCGTTTGGTTGGGGGAAGGAATCGTAACGGTGAATTTTTTGGTAGAGGTTTACATATTACCCTGTATTTTTGTAACCCTATTAGATATTTTCATGAATAAGGCAGCAATCTTCGCAGAATACTCCTACCTATCTAAAACCCACCAACTTCCAGAGTTATTAGTCGTCAAAGTTATATAGCCCAAAATTTCAACTTCAACCACCTTTTTATCCAAAAAATACGTAGTTAATATTTTTTTTTTGCAAAATTGGAAAGCTTGGACAATCTCCTATGAATAATATCCAACAACTTTTATGCTTGCCTTCCTGTATTTCTATATATTATAAAAATCAGTGTTGCAAGAAAACTGACAAAAAAATTTATTTGTGTGGGCATTTATCGTCAGTCTGGGCCTGACGATCTTATCGTTTATTCAGTCTCAAGTCGTGAATTTACGGCACGAATTCACGCCGTATCCATTCGGAACTGAAAGCAAGGCTCGAACAGTCCACTCCACAGTCGCGTTCACGCTTGTTCGCGGGTGTTCGCGGTGTGAGTCTGGAGCTGCCTTAAGGCACAAACGGATTGGCGTGGAGGCAGTGACCGCGGCCACCTGCTAAACTGTCGTCTTCCTGAAAGTCGTCATCCCTGAGTCAGACTGAGTAATATGTGGTCTTCATCGGGCCGTGCCTTCCGACCTGTCCTGCCGGCGGCCTGTAAATTAGGTCTTTAGTGGAGAAACATGTTTTACTTAATCTAACACAGTTTTCTAGCAATTTTACACTGTTTCTTGAGGAAAAAAATTACGTGATATTTGCCGAGACCCTCTCGCCCCACTTGAGATTGGGTGAGATTCGGCTGGACCCCTTCCCCTAAACGCCTCACTTAATTAATGGACGACCCCTAATGGAGGAAGGACTTTAGTATCGTTTGCGCTTGCTTATGTGATTTGCTATTGGAGCTTTTTTTGGCAGCTTAATCAGTTGATATAAGCAAACTTATTTGAAATTTTGCCTCCAACCAAAAATACAGGCCATACATACGGTTGGATGAGGAGGAGGATGTCTACCTGGTTTATCTGGACTGACCGACACCGCACCGACTTCCATCCAATACTACCGCGAGAAAACGATGACTTTGGTAATCGAACAGGTGATGGCAAATAGCATTTTTTTAAAGAGGGAAGATAAGAAAAATGGAAAGTTATTTAGGTGGGAGGAATGAAAAGAACCGTGTCGCAGTGTGGATTGACAAACCTTTATAGTCAGGCACCTTAACCCCCTGTCGAGTTGGGTTTGACAACCATAACATATTTATTCCAATTTATATATGATTGAAAATATTTTCTTTTAATGCCTTTTCCATGTTAAACCCAAATAAAGCTTTAACATCACCCAAACTAGCTCTGACTTTGCCATCCATTATTTCCATTCCTCTATGCAATTACCACCAGGCATTTTTATTCGAGTATGCTATCACGTAAATTACACCAATAAACAAAAATTCGATCTTAACTCCGCCGCCATTATTCACCTTATTTCTGCTAAAGATCTAGCAGTAAAAAAAAGTAAAACTCCATAAGCTCCATGTTTCCTGGAGTCCTCCTCCTCGTCGTGGATGCCATCCACCACGGCATGGCATGATTTAAAAGGCGAGGTAAAAGTAATTTTCCAGCCATTTTCCAAACTCGAGACGAATTTAAACACACTCGTATAGCATGGGGGGGAGGATTGGGGTTGGGGCGGCTCAACGACCTTAATTACTTTAATGAAATGATTTACGAAGTTTTAATGACCTGAACCGTTTCCTGTGTTTTGCCCGCCCGCACCGCCCGCCCGCCCTGCAGCTGGTCGCGCGGCAAGTGCCTGGTTATGCCCCAACAAAAGTACAGCGAACAGCGATTATTCTTTCATTGGCAGGTATCGCAGACAGACTTGCCAGAGCTCTCTTCAGGGATGGAATTTATGCAAATTCCGGGCAGCGTCCTAATTTTCTGATCTAATCCTTCCTCAAATCGCTTAAGCCACCCTCCGCTGAGCGTTCATTATACAATGCCACCCCTTTTCTCACATGCTACCGGGGCAACTACAGAATTAGAGAATCCCGGGCGCAAATAGAACGAATGGCTCCACTGAAAAAAAAACATGGCTTTCCATTTATTTTTGGAGCATGCGACGATTACGTTGGAAAATGGGGAAAATCGATAGGGAAATGACTGGGCACTTTTGGGCGGCCACCCCCGACCCACCCGCTCCACCGGCCGTTCTCTGGGGGTGGCTGTGTTAACTCTGTTCACAATTCTGGGGGATTTCAGATTTTAACATGTTTTTAATAGTCCTGTCGAGGGTTTATATGTTATGAATACAGAAAGGTCCTTCATGTTAACATTTGAATTCTGTACTTCATAAAAAGGACGAAAAACTCTCGCTTTATGCAGAACTGATATTGTAGAATGTGTGGAAGTGAAATGTTTGTGGCTTTTATTTTCGTATTTGTTGAATTTATTTTATATCAACTTTGAGAGGATTTGTTTGTGGAGACGTGCTTGCTGTTCCTAGAAAATATGTATACATAGAAAAAAATCGGTTTCTTCTATTGCCTGCGGGGCATAGGGGACCGTGACTTTATTGGCTTTTTACTTTGTCGAATTTTACTCTGTAGGATTTAAGATAATCTAGGGTCTTGTTGTTTGTTTCTTCAATGGAAAAAACTCTCCACTTGTTGCGCAGTCTTTATATAGCTGAACAATCTATTCCAGTTTAGATTACAGCCTCTGTGCAACAATTGCCGAGCTTCAATTTTGGGAGTACGAGTTTCATCCTTTGGGAGTTTCAGCTCCTTGTCAATGCTGCTTTGAAAAATCCTTAAAGAGAAAATTTGCTTAAAACACAATGAAAAATAGCTAAGTTAAGGTTTTCATCATCAAGGAATCGTAGCTCGACACCTCGCTGATAATTTGGAATCCTTGCCCCTCCTCTATTCTATTCGCCTTTTCCGCTTGTAGTGGACACACAACTACAAAAACGCGAGCAGTCACTCATTACGCTAAAACTCGGCGGGTACCTTCCTGAAGTTCTAAATTCTAAGGGCCTTTTCGCGCCTCAGTGTCGAGAGGCTACTACATATGCTACTATTATGCTAAGTTCGCATAATCGCGTAAAAATGTTTGTGTAGGATTTAGCCATGCTTAAGGCTCCCATTGATACAGAGGTGGCAGGCCAAGTATCTTCATACACGTATCGGCCGCCTGCATTTTACTGTATGGGCCCTGTAGTCCAAGAAAATTGACAACTATATGTTTGGATATTTATCGTCAGCTCGTGCCTGAAGATCTGAACTTCTAATTCCTTTCAAGCCGCGAATTTACGGCAAGAATTTACGCCGTATCCACTCGGAAAGAAAAGCGCGAAAACCATCCACACTTACGTCCACGCTTGTTCGCGGGTGTTCACGGCGTGAGTCTGGAGCCACCTTCAAGTTTTCGTTGAGGCTATGAACATTTTTGCTTTTGAATTAACAACCTACTATGCTAAGCTGTCGTCTTCGCCTGTGTGTCTGTAGGGAATCATGGCTTCACCTACATGCCATGGCCTGTGAGGCGGATACCTGCAGTGTTATAACTCAGTTAGACTTGGCCTTCGTCGGGCCGTGCCGGCAGACCAAGTCTAGAAGGCCACTGCCTACCGGCTGTAAGTGAATGGGGGTGTTTAGTGGAGAGCAGTTTTTTTAGCAACCCTGTTTCTTGAAATTCGTGATATTTGCCGAGACCCCCTCTCCCCCTCTTCAGATTGCGTAAGATTCGGCTCGACAGTTACATCATGGATCTGAATACAGACACAGTATTCTCTCGATGCCTCAAGTAAAGGCTTTGGGTGGCCTTCATTATAGTTCTAAACTTTAAGATAATCAACAATACGATTTGTGTACTGCGAGTTAAACCCAAATTCCAAAGCCTTACGATAATTAACAATCATGCCCAACAGAGGTTAATACAGAAGAAAGCAGATAGTTTCAACCAGGAGCTTACGAATGCTATTAGAATATCTCCATCAAATGATAAGAAGTTCATAATTGGGGAGACGAGCACCTAGATTGGGGTGATTGGTAGGTTTACAAAACATTACGAATGACATCGGCGGCATTCTGAATTTAGGAACATTGAGATCTGTATACTGGTGATCATATCCACCTTGTAAAGGCAACATTCAGAATGGGAGGTTTAGGACGAAACCCTAGGGGTCAAAGCAAACAAAGATGAAAAATTGACGAAATAAAAGCAGTATTTCAGGACATCATGAGCAGAACCCTAAAAGGAAAAGAACCACTTCCAATAGGTCGGTTCTGGTTCGATCACGAAGGTCAAGCAGCATTGAACGGGCTGATGCTTAGTGGGAGACCGCTTGGAAAACGACATTCGTGTTTAGAACAAAAACAAATTGGAGGGTTTAGAAAGCGTAAACAAGGTATAAACGCACGATAAGTGTTTACTTTCATTAAATGCCGCTAATCGTTTAAAAGTAGACTACAAAGATTCAAAAACTTTATGTGTTCTTGAGTTGGCAATGATGGTAACACCGATGTGAAAAAAAATGGACCAAAGAAGGCGAAGTATCTTGTGCGCAATAAAAAGATCGCGTTCATTTCTCAAAGGATGAAATTTTCAAGAGAGATAGTCAATAATTCACGAAAATAGTCATCAACAAAGTCTCTGTGTAAGAAAATCTCTGCTCCGCCTATGCCACATAAATCTTGATTGTGCTATAGGCAACCCTGTCAAAAATAAAACAGCAAGAAAAAGCATAAAGTTCAAATCACATCAAATTAAATCTAACAATGTGCATTTTCAAGGGTGGTCGATCTTAAATTTCACCTGTTCAGTTAATTCACCCATCCACAAACCAACCATCCCATCCTCTAGTTATCATCATTTTCACCAAACAATTTCAACAAAATATAAATTCACAAGTTTACGGACCGCACAATAACTTTAACAATTGAAGATTAAATGCCGGATAAAAACTTCAATCACCTGCAGCAGCAGCAGAAGTAATTTGTTGTCACCTGGGGCGTAGCCAGGTATTTTGGCGCCGGATAGCGGCTGCATTTTCCAGACGATTTTGAGTGATTGTCAACCGAACAAAACTGAAAGTTGAAAGAGATTTTGTTTTTGTTTTTGTTGGGTTTTGCTTTGTTCGCTTCTCCCTTTTACATTAGTTCAGTGGACGGAAGCTGTGAGAGGTTGAAACTCTGGGTGCAAGAAGTGAATGACTTTGTGATAATGTCACTTGTTAAAAAAATAAATTGTAATCTTGAAATGGAAGATCGGATCTTTACTCTCGTTAGTTACTTATAATTTGCGCATTTGATCAGATCGTAGCTTCGAAGGGACTTCTAATTTCGATAAGATCTTGTACAGCCTCTCGCTTTTTATACAGTCATATGACTGTGGGGAATGGAAAAACATTTGGTATACATCTATACTGTTGCAAACTTTAACTTCAGCTGAATATTTGAAATGTTGACTGCTCCGACTGTTGCATTCGGCTGAATTTTTGAGAGCGCCCATTTTAAAATAGAATTAAATGGAATACGTGTGCCTTCAAGACAGAAACAGGTGTGGGTGATGGGATCCGAGATGAAAAACTTAGGTTGCGTAAATCAAGGGGGTTGAGTACGCTAGCTACTATCTTTCAAGAAATAGTACATGGAAATGGTACTTTAAAGGCTCGCGCACATTAGGGCGGGCCGCACCGCACCGCATTGCATAACAAAAATCCTCCTACATCACTTTCGAACATTTTACATGAACTATCGCACACTACAGGCAGGCCGCACCGGGCCGCATCGCAGCGCACTGGCGGATCGCTTGCTAGGCGTATTTTTGCGGCGATGTTATGTGTTGTGATGCGGCCCGCCTCAGTGTGCGTTGGAAATCGCAGTTATCGGACGTTGTTGCTCACGATTTTACTTTAACTATTGACTCGATGTTCAACAACAGCAACTCAGGTAATTTGTTATTTTAATGTAAATCGTACTGTGCTTATTTTACTATTTTTTTCGCTTTGACTGATTCATTATTGCTTTGCGGCGCGGCCCGCCGCAACTCCCTATGTGCTTTGGCGCAATGCGATGCGCTGCGGCCTGTCGCGGCTGTAGTATGCGCGAACCTTAACATTGCAAAAATGCAGGAAAAGGTTTTATTTTTGGGATGTGTAGGGGGGGGGGTCAGTGTGAGCTTAAGTTTGAGTTTTCGGGATTCTAACCCCCCCCCCCATTTGGCCGCCATCTTGGAAAACGTGTGCCAATGGTTTTTCTACTATATCTCCGAAACGGTACATCTTACCGAAAATTTTTAAGAACACTTTTTGTTTAGAATTAAATAATCTACAATTTATTAGTTAGAAATTTTGTGGTAAAATGAATAATTATGAAGTTATAAGCCTTAGAACACAAAAATTAGTCACAATATTTTCTTTTAAAGGCTATAACCTTTTTTCCTTCAACTTTAACAAAAACAATAATAACAAGTTTTTTGTAGAGGGTTTCATTAGGAATAATTTTCATTCATTACTTTTTTAATTTCATTCACTACGAAGGGTTTTACAGCGCCCCGAAGGTATGAAAGTGACAGATTTTCGGAATATTTTATTACAATTTTACCTCCTAGAAATTAGCAATAACAGCTAGCAAGTAATAATAATGAATGAATGACTATACGTTATGAGAAATGCCGATGTTTGAGTAATATAATAAAATTGTTTCGCATTTTTTTGCGGGTTTTTATTGCTGTTATGCCATGTTTTATAAGGTACGATATGGTTTACAATGAAATTCTTTGAATAATAACATGCGTTGCTCCAATTTTTTAAAATAATTTGTTTTAGGACTACACAAAAAGTGCTTTATTCAATTATGTTACCTATCTAGCAAAATAGGGACGTATTCAGTTTGTGATGCAAACGCTTGTCATAAAATGAATACGCCCGTATGTTGCTAGATAGTTAGAATAAATGAAATACTTATTTGTGTAGTCCTAAAACAAATTATTTTAAAAAATTGGAGCAACGCATGTTATTATTCAAAGAATTTCATTGTAGATTATTCAATTCTAAACAAAAAGTGTCCTTGCAAATTTTCGGTAAGATGTACCGTTTCGGAGATATAGTGGAAAAACCATTGGCACACGTTTTCCAAGATGGCGGCCAAATGGGGGGGTTAGAATCCCGAAAACTCAAACTTAAGCTCACACTGACTCCCCCTACACATCCCAAAAATAAAACCTTGTCCTGCATTTTTGCAATGTTAAAGTACCATTTCCATGGACTAAAAAGGTTTCTGTGATATCAGGATACCCCTTCGAAATCTCAAGAATATCTTAGTCTACTAATGGATTTTTATCTCCTCTGGCAGCAAAGCGGCAATCAGATCTATAAGGTCTCATGAGATCACATCTAAGCTAGTTTTGGCTGCCAACGTCCCTAACGTGGGTTTGGTGAGCTGGAAATTCTTAAACTAGTGTGGGTTATCAGTTTCGGAAACAATCGAAAAACGATCGCTCTTGCCAGAACGGGTTGTGATAACTTTCATCACTTCAGAACTAACTATTGGGGCGACCGCTAGCTTGAAGATTGCTCTAGGTCAGTGGTCTTCCTCAGTAGTCAACAGAGCCAGAGTTGACATTGATCGAAATTTATTTTGAGAGCCAAATTTTTCACTATGGTTCATGTTGAGGTTCACTGAGGTCAACCCCTTCCAACTGTCCTATTCACACTGGTTTTGTACAATTAATTTGTCAATCTCTTTTCGTTCTTCCTTTGTAAATGCCCAAACAATCTCAACATACCTTTCTCAACCAGTGGGTATAAACAGGCTAGTCGCAAACGGTCTTTCGCCGATGCCCGGAAAGGTCGGTGCGTACAAGTGCCTTTCTCCGGTAAGCGGCACTGCAACTTTTCGGCTTTACTAGTAGGAACAAAATGTGAATATAAAATAACAAAAATAATAATGAAAATAAATCAAAACAAGCAGATGCAAAGGCGACCCGATACAGTAACGTACAAGCACTAGGAGCAAGAACTACCAACCTTTCCCTTTGTGTCTTAGCTTGTTTCAAGTGAGGCAATCGGAACTTTGGCTTCGCGACTACCAGCCACAGTACTTTAAAGTCAAGCAACATAACCACAGGCACCACTAGTCACCCGCTGCAGTGACTATTGAACAATGGAACAGAGATTACGAGCGACCATCCGCAAGAGAAGGTACAATCGCTTTTCGTTCTCGGCAGAATCGCAGATTGAGGCCACCGGTACCACCGAGGATAAGGACAAATCCAACAAAACAAATTTTCAAGCAGTCTTTGAGGAGTGGAAAGCGCTCCAGAACGCAAGGACAGCAGGAGCGGTAATCTCCCGTACTAAAAGGGAAAATCTCGGGAAGATAGCTCAGCGCCTTCAAATAATGACCCAAAAAGGAAAAAGCTCTGACCAGGCCTAGACCAGGAGCCTAACAATCAGGCTCAACGGGTAACAGGACAATGAGCGAAGTAATGAAGGACCACCTTCTGGTGTCACTATGCGATGCCACTTCTAGCACCCTATAAATGTTTTTGAAACGACTTCATCTAACGATGAAGGCTCTGCGACCGCGTGGAACAGTCATCGAGGTTGAGAGGGAGTTAGCATCTATAAGTTCAGAAGCATCAGATGAAATGTAGTACGAGGGTGGCCTGAAATGTTTCCGACCTCAACTTTAAGATGTCAGCACTCTTCAGTAAAAGCTAGTGAATGCAGTTGTGCATCTTTTGACATTTTATCACCAAAGCTTCAGCCATTTTGGACGCGCACTTGTTATTTGACAGTCTTTTGAGTGAGTCGATATGAGTGTTTTTGTGAAAATGATTAGTGAGTGAGTGATGATGAATCGATGAGTTGGACTCTGTGTACGGGGACTCTATACCATTAATTACCACAATGAAATATTGAACAGCTGAATTTAAACGTGGCCGTGAGAGCTTGAAAGACGATGAATGTTCGGCACGTCCCAAAACTGCAACCACTGATTTTCACTTCGACTCACTCAAACGACTGTCAACTGCGCGACCAAAATGGCTGAAACTTGGGTGACTAGAAGCTCAGGAAAGCACTTTCTAGAGACTCAGGACTAGAGGAAATGGTATCAGGACCTACCGACTATATGCCTGCAAAATTAAACTTCGGCAGTGGCTCTAATATCCGGATCCCTACCAGAGAGGAATAGGACGATGTCCAACCTGAAAAGGATCATGACGTTGTCTTGTACACAGACGGATCCCAATCAGAGTCAGGTGTAGAAGCTCGAGTGTTTTCCCCGTCGTTTAACTTGCACAAGGGCACAGGGCTTCAGGCACAACTTCTGGAAATTTTTCATGACTGCCCTGAAATTCAGTAAATCCAAGGCCGGAGCTAGGGTAATTCGGCCGAAAACCAACTTCAGTACATGAGCCATCCCCACATGGTATTTTGTGGAAGAGCCAAACTTAGGGGCCCAAAGAGCCAGATGAGACACAACCACAGCTCTAGATAATCGATGCTGGATGAAATATGCCGAACGCTCTAAGGTTCATGCCTGGTTTGGTCGAGTTCAATCGAGGGTTTCCTACGTCTTCACCTCACATTGGTTGGTTTGATTACCAGACACGTCACCTATTTTACCATCTATGGACGATAAGAAAGACAGAAAGCCACACCTGCAGTCTATGCCGAATTTGACGAATGTGACCCCCACCTTCTCTGTTTAATGTCGTAGTAAATTGGGGAAAAGGATACGTTTCTTTTAATAGCACCAGTTTATAGCAGACAAGTTTGGACGATAAACCAATGCTGAACTTTGCTATATATCACGGTCTGGCACACAAATTTCCTGCATAGAGATTGTAGTACAATAGACCAAATAATGACGGCAGTACTTTTGAGCCTACTACCAGATTCGAGGAATGTCGTATTGGCTCCTTATCGCACAAAACACGGCACATTTGTTCCCGTTTCCATCATTTGTTGCTGAACCAGCAACACTTCCCTTAGGAGTCTATTTGCAGTGTGAATCGGGAGATAGGTAAATGTGCTTCTCTTAGATAGCATCAACCTATTAAAAACATCACTCCTTCCATATTTTCGTTACAGTCTTCAATCTTGTCGTGGTTAATTGTATAATGGTCCACTTAGCACCCAGTAAACACTGTAAAAAAGCACGATTTAGCGCTGCTGTAGACTTGCTTAATCCGAAAGAAACCGAGGCTTAAAGACTTAAAATAGTAAAACCTAAATACACATTGGGGCGCTGCTTAAATTTTATCACACGATTCCAGTGACAAGCGTACACTCGTACACCTATGGAATCTCCGGTCATGCTCATGCATTCCTGTGTGCTCCTTGTACCTGTAGCTCGCCCTCATTAAAATGTGCGGAAGCACTCGGGTATCACACACACTTCAGCCAGCTCTCCTCGGAATCTTCAACAGGAGTAATTTGCGGAAGGAAGCAACCTGTGATGGGAAATTCCCTTTTCACTAGTTATCCTTCAGCCGCCCGCCCCCTCTCCGATTCCCACCTACCTATCCATTTGTACCTAACATACGAATAAAACTATGAAGAACAAGAAAAAAGATCGTCGTCCCCCACCTTTCGGTCCACAGCACTCCCGCTGGAGCTCCTCAGGATTCCCAGGACTGGAGCGAAGTGGAGGAAGATGTGCTTCTTGAAACTTTTATCCAGCAACACCCGGGCAAGGAGGCGTCGCGTCTGAAGCACATCCCGGCACTGGGAGTCCGGAATCCTGATCCTTTTCGAGAAAACTCCCTCTAATGGCGCACGGACTCTCCCCCGGATCTTCTGTTCTGTTTGTTTATTGTTTTCCCCTGGATGTTTTAATTTCATTTCCTTCTCAATTTTAATTGCTGTCGGCTGGTGTGTTTGAGCTTTAATTAGCTTAAGACCCCGCTCTTATTACCGTCTGAGTGGGTGGCATCGCGATACCGCGCATTGACGGAACATCTGAGCGGGTGGCTAAGGCTAGTCCCAGCCACTCTAGTAGTGGTTGAATGTTAACGGGGGCAGAAAGGACTACGAAAATCGTAAATTACTGACGGAGTTAATTTTTTGTCGGCGGCGGAGTACAGGGGCTTGTTATGGGGTGGTTTCAAGCTTAATTTGTAGTAATTTTGCAAAATACTTGGCTTGGTAATTGCCTCAAATTTATGACAGTTCATTAAAAACGTGTGATGAATGTAAATTCGCCTCGTTTATGGTAATTTTTTCTGTAAGGATTACAAGTTTTTGGCTACGTGAAACTTAGTGGCTCTTGCAAAATTGTTTTTGAGGTAAATTTCTAGCCAAAGGAATAATTTTACCTTTTGGGTGGTGCTTCTGACATTGTAATTTCCTCTCAAACAACGTTAGTTGCTTTGATAGCTACATCACAGTTAACATTTCTTAAAGCACAACTTTGTTAATTTGAATTTGCAGATTTCGTAGAATATGTTTCTTTTTATTTTTGTATTAGCATTCTGAGTATACATACCTAAATCTGATCTTTGTATAAATTATCATCAGACCCGATTATTTCTGGAGATGGCATACCATAATGTATCACAATATTTCTGCCAATTGAAAGAACAATACCTCACAGTGATCACATTGCACTCGCGTCCCTTGAACTATCGAGTCCTGTCTTCGATCTGATCCGATAGTCGAAGCAGAGTGAAAAAGTAGCCTAAACACGCCTAAGAAAATACTAAATCATCCCGTAAGAGGCCTAAAATTTCCACTCGCTTTTGTCCGACTATCGGATTGAGTTTTACGTCTGAACCGATAATCGGATCCGAGTGAAAAAGCAGACTTAAACATACCCAAGAAAATGCTGAATCTGAAAAGCAAAAGGCTTCATATAGTACGATTAAGATTTAACTAGGCGAGCCTAAATATTTAAGATAAAGCAGTTTGAGGTCTACAATTAGAATGGTAAAAATGTGTTTTTTCGCTTTCCTTCGACTAAAAATTCAAGTTTTCGGGCTATTCTGGTAGTCGGACACGATAGTCGGCTCCGACAGTCTGTTCCGAGTAAAAAATGGCCTGAAACATGCACAAGAAAATACTGAATCTTTCAGTCCCATCGCAATCGGATTGGGTGCTTTCGAGATTAGCCCGGACAAACAGACAGACAGATACAGGTTAGGTTAGGTTAGATCGTGTCATTTCTTCGCTAAATCTCGAGCAAGTAATGAATCTTCTAAGTTGCGGGCTCCCAATCTTCGAGATCTCCGCAAGCGTGCTTAGAAAGGGCTCACCAAATGTGGTTAGTCTCCATCTGCATAGGGCTGGGCAGTGACAGAGGAGATGTAGTACAATTTTCTCCTCGTCCGGATTCTTACAGCTTCTGAAGAAATCGTAGGTCTCAAAACCTAAGCTGCAGTTTAAAAGTGACCCAAGGCATACCAGCCCTTTCCTTTACTGGAAGGAGAGCGGCGGTCGTACCTCTACTAGCCAGTCCGTTTTTGTGGGGATGGTAACAGAGTTCAGCACCTTCGTGTGCGTTTCGAAGGCGATCGCGGAGTGAGACACCGAAAATCTGCTTCAAGAAAACCTCAAGATTGTTGACGTTTAGGTTGAGCAGTGTCTACGTTTCAGATCCATAAAGAAGAATCGGAAGGATCAATGTTCGGTAAAGGTGTACTTTCGTTTTGATGGCAATATTTGTTCGTTTCTATTTGCACCACTTGAGCGAGGCGAATATTGCTGTTGCCTGGCCGATGCGGCTGTGAAAATCGGCCGTCAATGCCACTTTCTTTTTCTCAACCAATGATTCCAAAAATTTGAACATCAGAACCTGTTCGATTTGGATGCCATCGAGATGAACAGTGGCCCGCGATCCGTCGGTTGTAAGCACTTTGGTGTTATCAGCATTAATTTTTAACTCGTATGACCGCGCGATGGGGGAAATGTCGTATAAGATGTCCGTTGCTTCGGCGTCCGTGTGGGTGCTATCGTCTGCGCACGTCAAGTCGATTACTAAGTTTTTGTCGTCTTTTCGAACTTCGAGTAGTCCATGTTCCAATACTTCACGGGTCGATCACAACGTTGAAGTGAAGTGGCGAAACGACGTGTCCATGTCGGACACTCGTTTGAATCGGAAATACCTCGTTTCAAATACGGACGCTGCTGGTTGAGCCATCGTTTGACGTTTGGAAAAGTTGGACTATTTTCAATGACATGCGTTCGTTTTCCAAGGCTATCGATGTAATCGCAAGCGGATTTGATATCGATGAAAACGATCTATAGTTCGTTTGCTGAAACGATTTTTTTCCATTAGCTGACGAGAGCGAATATTTTGTCAATGCATCCTCGATGTTGTCTAAATCCCGGCACGTTTGTTGACTTCTCTTTTCTATTTTTCAACGATTTTATTACCGTTTTCACTTCGATAATTGTCGGATTGGTATCGAGAAACTAATTCGTCAGCTGTTCGATATTCCGCGGTTCGGATGCTGGATCTTGTGCTGGATCGTGGTTGTACGTCTAGAGAATTCGCTGCAGGCACCCATGGGGAGAAATCATGAAAGTTCCATCCGATTTTTTGATGTTGTCGTTTGTTGTTTTGCCGCCTAACCGCCGGATTGTCTGGTATAGCGTCCGATAGTCGTTCCTCAATGACGCTTCTTCCATAACGTCCGCAACGTTATTCCAGTACGCTCTTCGTTCCGATTTCATTTTCTGTCGAACTTTTTTGTTCAATCCTCGGTTTGCTCGAAATTAACTTGTTTCATTCGTTTCTGCTGATGGACGAGATTTAGACAGCTGTCCGAGGTCCAACGCTGCCAAATAAGAAATGTCAAAAATACAGAACCAAATTACAAATTGCAATAAAGCAATAAAACAATGCCTGAACTAACCCACAAGCAAATAATTCAAATCAATAGTCTCCTACTTGAAACCTACTTTCTCCATGATTTTTGAATTATTTTGGTTTAAAAAAAAAAATAAAAGTTATAAAATTGTGAAAAAACGTAACTTTGTAAATATTTTACAATTCCCCCATAATGAAACAATAACAACAGCACAGAAAACACAAACAATACTCCTTCAATCAACAAAAGAAAAATCCCAAATTCAATCAAAAATGCCACCTTTCATCGCTCTACCCCCTCTCCGCCGTCTATTACAGCACTGGAGGGGATGAAAACCGCAGAATTCCATTAGTATAATCTAAAGAAAGCGAATTGTTGAATTGTTCGGACCACTTGACACACTTCCCCTACAGAAAGGAATCACCTTTCGTTCCTTCAACTTTCTCGTCCTTAAAAAAAACTTTTATTTTTTCGTTTTTTATTTTTTATTTTGTTGGCAACAACAGGAGCAAGAAAAAAATACATTTCCTCCGGAGTTGAATTGGAGCTTTTCATTTATTTTGTAAAAAAAAGGGAAACGAACTGGAAAAGTCCTGCCTTATTAGTGGTTTCTGCTTGCCAGTCATCACCAAGAAGTTTCTGTTGAGAGTTGCTGGATGCTAGTGCTCTCCTTGTGCATGAGGAGGACTTGGCCGCAACGTTAACGAAAGGATGTGCCCAGGAAATGAAGATGATGATGGATAGTGGTGAGAGGGTGAATTCAAGTGCAGTATGCCCATCGCACACCCACCAACCACCACCAATAGGGGTTAGTTCTGGCTGGTGTATACATTCGTGGGGCACATCCGAATTCCTCTTCAATGGCATTCCGACGACGTCAATACGGCAGCGATTGAAGAATTTTATCCTTTTCGCCCCGAAGAAGAAGAAGCTTGTCCCAGATGGGGACCGACACTTCGGAATTGTAAATTGCTGTTGAGTTTCCTCAGTTTATTGAATGGGAGTCCATCAAGTCCTGGTCGTGAGTCCGAACTGTTGATGCTGATGTTACTTTAAAAGCTGCTGCTGTTGACAGGCTTGAAGATTGATGGATGATGTGGAGACTCTAGCACTGCTGATATGTGTGTTTACCAGTCGAGTACTACGTCGATTTGATACACACACACAAGATCCACAATCCACATTTCCCAGACAGATATGCATTATTTAGCTTACTTCATTCGTGATGCTCGAAAATGAAATGGGGTCCACTCGACGGCACTTGAGGATCCTACAGCATTTTACTGAAGCCCCCACGGCTAGGCGGAGACCAGAAGTACTTAGTCACTCCTTCAGCGCTGCATTTATAAGCCTCGGAGCTATTTTCAGTGGAGAATATGCACAAGAGTTATATGTGCAACCCCCCGCAATTCAGGTGGAGCACCTGAGACCAGCTGCCGCCCGCAGGGGACACGACATTCGCCGGCAATGTCTGCGGAGCTCATTGCACCTACCCCCCTAATAACTAATTTAGATATAGTCGGAAGAGGGTGTCTTTTGTTTGATTTGTTGCGCCGGGGCTAGCTGCGGCGCCCGGTGGAGCAGTCCCAGTCGCCAGGTCTCGGAACTACAAGTGGAAGAGGAAACTTGTGTGCAGTGTTTGCATCCCCACTCATCTACTCGACCGTCTCGGGATGTCGCCCCACTATAACTCTGGTGGGGGTGTGCTTTTTAGTTTTACGAGACAAGTTTAAAGATCTCGGGTTTTTTTTACGGTTTTGACAGTTTTTTGCTCGGTCTCCTTTTACCTGAATTCATCCCCCAAGGTATACACCGAATGTCTATGTGTACTTACGGCATGACAAGTTGTTGTTCTAGAATTGAGAATTATTTAGGTGAGTTTGAATAAGCTCTTAGTGGAGCAGTGGAGGGTTTTTGAGCAAGGTGATAGTGTTGCCTTAAAGTTTAATTTACAGTTTTAAATATTTCCTTTTGTTATGTATGATATCTAGTCTTGGGCTGATGAGTTTGAAATATTAACATTAAAGTTGCTCGTTTTTAAAAGTTTGCAGATAAATATTTATATGGCTGCTATATGGCAGTGATTCATAGTTGTAGACAAGATTTTTAATAAAGCCTTGTCATTTAAAGTTACTCTCGCCTATTTTGTTTAATGGCAAATATAAATACCTGTTACTAGAAGATGACAACAAAATTGCTCAAAATGGGAACTCACCTGAAAATAAAATGAAATATTTGTAAATAAATTGTTGAAATTAATTTTATTTTATTTTAAATACTAGAGAAATTTGTGATTATTGGTAAAATGATTTTTGACATTTCTATAACAGTGTCTTTCAACAAGAGATGTCATTTTAAATTTCGCGCCATTTTTTAACTGTCAACCTACAACTGTCATTAAAATGGCATTTGACAAGTAAAAACTAGGATATGTGGATCGATACACACTTGAGTACGTCTTTTTTTGTAGAAAAACCAAGGTTAGGAAGACTAGATATATAAACAAGCTTAACTGTCGCATATGCGGCCTCGAAAACTCAAGACAAGTATTCAATCTTTCAGCCACAAGGAATGACAGTTTGGGTTTTCGGTTGGCCTCTTGTTTTTCAAAATCTAGCTTGTTCTTTTGGAAAAAAGACACTCGCGTTTAAAAATATAAAGCTTTCGAGCCCCCCGCAGTTATACTGGCATATCCACGCCGAAATTCTCAATTTTGTTAGCCTCGTCCACTCGGGATAGGGCAAGGCGTTAGATACCGCTTGTGGACCTTATAGGGTAACATACGAAGTTTACATGAGGCCGTAGTACTAGCCTCGAGGGGCCCTACCTGCACACCTTCAAAATGCTAGTCTGGATATCCCCCCCGGGCGGATGGACATTAAGAAACGAGTGTTAACTTTGAATCCTGGGGTTGATCGAAACTCGAATATGATGAATCTTCAGGAAAGCTATCATAGAGACGTGATCACCAGAGAATTGAAACTCACATCCTAGATTATATCTAGCAAGCACAAGCCTCGTCGTTGTGGTTTTGCGCTTAAGGAAGATTTTTTGGAAAAATGATTTTTGGAAGCTTTGACCTTAAATAATCGGGTCAACATTTTTGTAAGAGTTTCATAGTCAACTTATTGGACCCTCACACGCGGTTGTACGACCTATAGAAACCGAGATACAAGAAAAACACTGGAAAAAGCTTTATCAACGGCGGCCATGTTTTTTTTTGTGATTCTGAAATTGTTTTCCTAAAAAGTCCCAAGGAGGCTGTGGACCAATTTTTAGCCATTTTGGATTTTTGTCTCCTTAAAATGTTAATTTCCCCGGGCTATTAGTAAATAAGTTGTAGCGGTAGCAACGGATATGCAACTATTCTATACGAGTGCAGGAGTTTGAGTGTATGCTTGTGGCAGTTGCGAATGGGATCCTAGACGCTATCAGATTACAAGTTTTCAACAGTTTAAAATGGGAGCCGTCTTTCGTAGCACACGTCTTTCGCTCTCCGTGTTCTACATATGTCGTAGTAGTGATTACTACATATGCCGTAGTATTTTTTTGAACAGATGAACAAAAAAGTAAAAAAAAAGGACGGAAACGGAGAAGATAAACAAATTTCAACTTTTGAACAGAATGACGGAAACGTCGCTTCACTTTTTTGTAGATTGAGTAACTTGAGTAGAACTCACTTGTCAATAAAATCAAGTACGCCATGGAAACGAACGCATGTGGTTACATAAAAATAAATATCGTAGCATCAAAACACAGAGAGACAGGTAACAGATAATTGTGGCTAACATACAAATAAATATCGGAACACGGAAAGACGGAGAGACGGAAAACGGATAGACGGGGCTTAAGCCTTGTTCTAGCATATAAAATGTGGGCCATCTATAAGTTTCTTATTGAAATTGTTATTAACCCGGGGGCTAGACGATCAATTTTTCGATTGCAATATTGCATTGCAGCATTAAAATTGATCGTCTAGCCCCTGTTGCAATATTGCATACAATATTGTAAATACAATGGTTACATATGCAAGAAATTCTGAATTTTTTAAAAACAAAATGGCGGAAAGTGAAAAAACCTAAGCAGAGGAGATTACTTGACGCTGGATTATTAAATGTCATGTGAATTAACGTAAATTTTTTTTAAAAGGCCAAAGTTGAGGCTGTTAACAATTTTTTTTATTATTACGTGAGTGAGTGAATAAATGAAAATTAGTACCAAACGCAATACCTATCTCCTGCGCATTTCTTGTAAGAATGAAATCGCAATGCAATGAAATTCCTGCCGATAAAACTTTGACATGCAATATTTCAAATTGCAATTGCAAACAAATTGATCGTCTGGCTCCCGGGTAAAAATACACTGTTCAATATTTTTCAATGAGGGTATATCTTCCGTTCATTTAATGTAAAACAATTTCAAATAGCTCAAAAATTTGAAGGCAATGAAATGCCCCAGACAGCGGTCTGACACTTAGGTAATCCGTTTGAATCTATATTGAATAGCGGGACGTAGACAAGCAGGCGGGGGCCTTATTCTCTATTACAATATTGTGAGAATTTCTCTCAAATATGCCAAAATCGTATTCTCTGTTAAAAAATTGACAAACCCGGCCATTACATGAGGGGGCCTCGGTATTGTAGCGAGTAAGATGCCTGGTTATTCCAGAGGTACCGGGTTCGAGTCCCGGTTGACCACGGTCCTTCGCCTTTCTAACATAAGTTTCCTTCTTAAGTAGACCAATCTTCTAAGGCTAGCGGCATACGCTTAGATTTTTCCCGTACGGCTAACCGTCTCCGATTTCCCCGTAGCCGTGATTACATGCTTTTTGGTTATGAAACCGAATCGGCTTTAACCTTAACATAAGCAGTTAACCTTGCTTGAGGTCCCTTTGACACAAAAAAAATGGTCCGGGAAAAACCTAATCGTATGTCGCTAGCCTAATACAATAGCATTTTGGATTGCGCAAATAAAAGTTAAAATTTGAGTACTTTGACAGACTTGAACAGGCTTTGTCGACATTAAGCGACTATGTCTGTGTTCTTGGTAAACTAATGATTCTGTTCACATTATTTGATCTACAAATCTGACGTAGCTACATATTATAAAAGTCCACTAGGTCCAAAAAGCCAATTGCAGGATTTTTGAAACAGATATCAAGAAGACGAAGAAGAAGATTATAGATAGACCAATCTATTATGTTTCAAATATAACGTTATACAAAATAACAATAATACATACATATAAGAGAAATAATCCCCCCTCCCTCTCCTATACATATACATACATAATTAAATTCAAAACACGCTTTTAATAAGGATTATCGATTTTGTTTGCACAAACAAACCATTGATAACCCGGTCGGCATGTCTTACAATGAGCCTTCACAGTTGTTATCCCTTAAACCTTTATCCAACAGAGCAATACAAAGTCAACACCTATTTCACAAACAGAGTATCAATTTGGAAAAAGGAGGAATCTATTATCCCTTATCATACCCCCAGCCAATGAAAGGTATAAATCAAAACTGAAATTTAAGTTTTTAGATAAACACAAACATTCGGATAAATATTCGGATTGTTGTTATCCCTGGAATGCTGTTGCTGCGGTCTTAACAAACCTTCGAACGAGGAGTTCCGTTGGCTCGAAAAAGGAAAAGGATATTCGATGAATAAACAAAAAATAAATAAAATACCTGCAAAGGTGAGCAATTTTTCTCAATTAAGCACGACGTCGTTCTTTTTTTTTCGGCAATAAAAATGAATCTGTATCCGTTTTGCCCACGACCGGGATTCGTCAGGATTAAGTAATGTCTCTTCACTCTTTGTCACAGGAACAAGCGAACAGCACAGCATGAATGGAACCGGAAACGAGTCCTGTCAAAATGTAGCTGACTACATGAATGCCAACTTGAAGGACCGACCAACAACAACAGGAAACAGTTTCTCATGACAAATAGGACTCTTTGGGGGGGGGGGGGAATGAGTGGGGGATGAGGCAGTGATGGGTTGAGCCCTCGAACAAAGGTACCAACAGTCGCACAACAACGCATTCAGGGCCTAGGATAAATATGACCGAAAAAATTGATTGCCCTTCAAAAGAATGGCTTCCAGCTGAATTAGGAAATGGGACTTTTCGGAGAGTATAGTGCGTTGCGCTCCTATTCTTAGTTTGCCGGGGCTCCTGGGGGCAATTTGGCCCCATTTTTGAGACAAAATTTCTTCCGTTTGCACACGACGAAAAAGTTTCCAAGGATATCGATTGCCCTGTTCTCTGAGTGCCTTGTGCGCCAGGGCCGACGACTGTGTCTGTGTTGGCTGGATGGTATGGGTGTGCCATATCATTTCGCCAGCAATGGCTGCGGCGGTGGAAGGATATTAAGATAAGGGAAAGAAAGTTTCGAGGGTACTTATTGATACGAGCTTCATAAAAGTCATTAAAATGTGTCGAATTAGTTGAGGAACGGTCTTGATGACAAGGCAACCTCCTCTAGGTCGAGTTTTGAGAGTTTATTGAGCTCTTTTGATAGCGTCGTTTCGATTCGATTAGTTTTTCTTCCTTCTCTCTTCTGTGCCATCCCTTCCAAGGATTGCATGTCCTTTGTCTTTAAGACGATCGTCTACCGGGGGTGGGGGTGGGGGAGCAGCACGCTGCCGCCTGCCTTACTTTGAGCTTTCTTTTGGAAGAAATGTAATAAAAATTGATTTAATCGACGCAGATACAAGGGTCCTACTTAAGAAATGGATTAGGAGATTAGTTTTTCAATTTCGTTAGGTATTTTATGATTTATGGAATTTTAAAGGGGGGCGGAATATAATTAGGGAAGAGGCGACTTGGAGGAGATTCAATAGAGCTCGTTCTAACGAAATTATGTTAGAATAGCTCTTTTTTATCCGCTTGAGAAACTTCAATTTTGTGGCGAAGAAAGCTGACTGAAGAATCCAGGTCAGAGGGCGGAACGTGGACATAAAAATGTCGTTGCTGCTTTCACCATTAAGGAAGACAATTTCACATTATTTTCTGTTTTTTTTTTTTGGCTACTTTACATAAAATATTGGCATAGAAAAAATTGTTATGTTATGACTTTGTCATTATCAATTCTGAGACTGCTCCTAATAATATGCAATATGAAAATTTCTCTATTGTTGTGCGGTACAGTGTTGCCTGTCGTAACAAATGGGCGACCTTGTATAACCTTGAAAGCTTTCTAGTATTGATTAATCAAAACAAGAACAGCGAAATTGTAGCTTGTGTAGTTGCGTGGAAAGATTTAAAAAATTGACTTTAAAACATTCTGGTAAATTCCTTTTTGTGGAATTAAATTTTGGATGAATATCTGCCATAATCCTGATGGCTTTTTTGTTCATCCTCAAATTTCGTACAAAAATACTTTTTTGATGAATTTTTCCGCAGAATTATTCTTCAATGGTAAATAAATTTTTTGTTAAAGTGTTTCTTTTTTTTGAAACATGCAATATTACATGTAAAAATTAGTATTTTTGTAAGTGGATATCGTTTTTATTATTTTTTATTTTTCCGTCGTTTTATTTATGGATTTTTTTCTGGTTAACTATTAAAAAGTACTTGAAAAAGTTTTTTTAAAAATAATTGGTAAATCCAATATTGGTGGACTATAAATATAGAGATTTTAAAAGGTAATTCTACCTGGAATATATGTATGTATTTACATTTTTTATGTTACTTTAATAGACCGTTCACACGGCATGGTTTTTTTTAGCATACTCTTTTGAAGGTGAATTGGTTCTATTCGCAACACATTCTCATACATTGTCAAATCATCAGATTCCAACATATAACTATAAAAGAAGAATGAAGTCGGCGAGTAAGGTAAGAGGCGAAGAAACTCGAGTCTATGTACATATGTGTTGCAAGACACAATTATTTGTTCACATACCCTCTGCCTTACTATGTATATCAATATTTTGTGGCACACTTTGTCATCCACACTTTGCCTTATCTCATTACACGAATGTAAATCCAAAATTAGAGGTGAATTATGTATTGTTGAGGGTAGGCTAGGTTTTTAAAACACCAAAAGAGCTAATAATCAAAATAGTCTCAAACTAATAATGGAAAGAACGAGTCTCAAAAGCTTGTGACTTATGTTTGACTGATCACAATTTAGATAAGCAGGTGGTAATCGTTGACAGTCGAAATGGAATACGTCTTTTTTATATAACTAATAGCTGGAATGCAGTGCGCCTCGCTGCACCCATAAGCCAATAGTATGGCGTGCGCCAAAACAATTGGGAATCTCAAAATCGATGGGCAGTGAGAGTGTCAAATCCCACCTTGAAAGTACATTCAAAAAGAAAAGTTTAACTCCTTTAGTTTTAAAAACCAATCACTCGCTCATTTATATCCCCAACCACAATTCAGCGGTTTCACTGCCACTCTTGTCGTGGTCAGATGCTATGAGGGAGTGTTTTTGGCCGTAAACGAATTCGAAGAGGAAATTACAATGCACGTCCGCTTGAATTTTATCCATACCCGAAATTTTAATGTGTGTGAAATTGTCATGTCTCCTGTCGCCTGTGTTTATATTTCCAATTCTGTTGTTGCGCACTATAGCTGTTGATCGAGGTATAACAACCAAAGTTGTCGAGTCGAGGTATAACAGCCCTATCAAGCGCTTCGACATGGTGCATTCGTCCCAAATTAAAATTTGGCACATTTTAAGGACTGTAGCAATACGGAAATTTTTGCAGATGTTACATGTAGATGTTTCTATCTGGTTCAAATTCAATGGGAGCTTGCGTGCTGAATGAACTTGTACGTCCACCATCAAGTAGCGTTGAAGCAATTCTCGCTGATTTCACTGCAAGTGCAATCTCATTCTGCATAAGTCAAATTGATGACATGTTTTGCCTATACCGCCTGTAGCATCTAGGAAAAAATCCCGCTATTTCCTTTGTCGTAGGATTTTTTGATCAGCATCTAATTGTCTTTCTGATTTACGTTGAACTGCTGTTCTTGCACCAAGTCTTCGTTTTACACAGCATTTCTGCCTCGTGGTTGATTGATATTTATAAAGGTGCCGGCCCATAGAACGCGTTAACGCGATGCGCGCGCAAGATGCGTGTGAGAGTTCCGTTTCCGAAAAATTCGACAGACCCAATGAACGCGTTGTACGCGTATGACATTTCAACTCATTTAATAAAAATTCCTGTTTTTAAACTTCGCACACTAGATTAAAAAAAGATTGAAAATTCAAATTATGTACACAACAAACGTCAAACGCGCCTATCGCATGGAAAAGTTGAAAATTGGTCAACTCCAAGCGTTGGGAGCTTTATTTGCGTGTGCCGCGGTAGTCATTGGGACTGGTTCCATTAAATACCATTTACTTCAACTGAAATGTCACACGCATCTAGCGCGCGCATCGCGTTAACGCGTTCTATGGGCCGGCACCTTAAAGGTGCCGGCCCATAGAACGCGTTAACGCGATGCGCGCGCTAGATGCGTGTGACATTTCAGTTGAAGTAAATGGTATTTAATGGAACCAGTCCCAATGACTACCGCGACACACGCAAATAAAGCTCCCAACGCTTGGAGTTGACCAATTTTCAACTTTTCCATGCGATAGGCGCGTTTGACGTTTGTTGTGTACATAATTTGAATTTTCAATCTTTTTTTAATCTAGTGTGCGAAGTTTAAAAACAGGAATTTTTATTAAATGAGTTGAAATGTCATACGCGTACAACGCGTTCATTGGGTCTGTCGAATTTTTCGGAAACGGAACTCTCACACGCATCTTGCGCGCGAATCGCGTTAACGCGTTCTATGGGCCGGCACCTTAAGTCCTCTATCAGTATTAAAGCTTCATTGAAAATTTCTTCAGAATAATCACAATAGCGTATGCATATAATAGACTGTGGTTGACGTTCAATAGGCAACGTCTGGCAACATTGGGCGAACTTTTCAAATCTATAACGGCATGATAAAGAACAGTTTTTCCGGAAGAAATATGAAACAAAAAATATGTCCCATGGAAAATTATTGTATGTTGAAAAATCAAGCACCTTGAAATCTAGGTAAATTTCCAGGTACCACAGCTCAAAAAGTAAAAGCGACGAACACCCAATTATTGAATTTGTCGTCTTTTTGGCTTCGAGATATTTTATTTAAGCCAAAGATTGCTAAAATCGGGCTCATACAACCGAAGTTACTTCAATCCAAGTTCAGAGAATCGCGTCCTTCTGCTTTTTTCAACAAAATTGTACGGCGACTATCAGTAAATCACTTCCGATCGATCTGAAAATTTGGGAATCGTATTTTTTTTTCGAAAAAAAAAGGATCTGAGTTCTTAAGCAGTAATTTGAAGAGTACCTCCCATACAAAAGTTTCAGATTTTCTATATCAGTACACTACAGCTACCCGAAGGATTCGAGATAACTTTATAAATTATAGCCTATATGTTATTCTGATGTATGAGCTATATTATTGTAAAGTTTCATTAAAATCCATTCGGTAGTTTTTTCGTGAAATAGTAACAAACATCCATACAAACATTCGCGTTTATAATATTAGTAAGATTCTGAACAGAATTGCAATAACTTACCCTAAATTGTGGCAAGTCTAAATTGTCATAAATCACAAGCTTTTGTGACTAGTGCTTATCAGTGATAGTTTGTGACTAATTGTGCTTATCAGCTGTTTTTGGTATTCCAAGCTACTGGTCAGAAAAACAATCACAAACTAGTTGGGATGTGGGTTCGACCCTTTCGGTCCACACGATCAACTTCCCAGTATGATGGATGTTGAATATTATGATTGGATATTTTAATAATAAATGAACAATAGGCAATATAGAATATATGCATAATACTGAGAATTTGTCACATTTGTTTATCAATATTTTCGCTAAAATGTCAAACTTAATGTGCGCACTTACAAGATTAGGATGACGAAAATGTATATAAAATTGTTGTATGAATGTTTTTCGGCACCTCAATGAAGTCGATATAGTTTTTAGTTCGCGCGGTATCGTGCAGGTACAAAAATCACTTAAGTCAGTTAAACCAAAAACCGCTGGACCGAATATTATAAAAATCTTTTCAGATAATATTGTCGCTAATACGCTTCGAACGGCACCTCAAGTAAGTCAACATCTTTTGTGGTTCGGGCCATATCGTGCAGGTACAAAAATCACTTACGCCGCTTAAACAAAAAAACGGCTCGACCGAATTTTATGAAAATCTTTTCAGATCATATTTTGGTTAATACTCTTCGAACGGCACGTCAACTAAGCCGATATCTTTTATAGTTCGCGCGATATCGTGCAGGTACAAAAATCACTTAAGTCATTTAAACCAAAAAACCGCTGGACCGAATATTATAAAAATCTTTTCAGATAATATTGTCGCTAATACTCTTCGAACGGCACGTCAACTAAGTCGATATCTTTTATAGTTCGCGCGATATCGTGCAGGTACAAGAATCACTTAAGTCATTTAAACAAAAAAACGGCTCGACCGAATTTTATGAAAATCTTTTCAGATCATATTTTGGTTAATACTCTTCGAACGGCACGTCAACTAAGCCGATATCTTTTATAGTTCGGGCGATATCGTGCAGGTACAAAAATCACTTACGTCGCTCAAACAAAAAAACGGCTGGACCGATTTTCATGAAAATCTTTTCAGATCATATTTCGGTTAATACGCTTCGAACAACACCTCAACGAAGCCGATATCAGTTTTGGTTCGCGCGAAATCGTGCAGGAAAAAATGACCACATCCGTACGCACATACACACACACACACACACACATACTTCCTCCCAATTTTTTGCTTAAAATGCTCCTGGGACCTTGAAAGATGAAAATACGTTGAAATTTTCGATTTTGATTTTCGGACCGATTACAATAACTTCCTATACTGGGAAGTTAAAAATTCACCTCTAATGATGAATTTGTATTCGTGTAATGAGTTAGAAAAATCAAATTCTGGGGGACAAAGTAACCAACGTACACCAGAAAATATAGAGTGTATGTGAATGTCTGAGCACTTTTCGTAGACGCTGTCTGTCTGACAAGTCTGTGAGAATGAATTGAAAAATATGGTAGAAAACGACTCTTTATATTCTTGGGACCTGTTATTTATATAGTCACAATTTTGATAGACGTTGTGACTGTTTTTTTATTTTTTTTGTCGAAAAGCCTAATGAAGCACCACTAGTCTGTCATGGTGCAATGCCTAGTAGCAAGCAAAGTATTCAGGACTTCCTTCGCAAATGTATCCCATTTGTCTGGAGGAACGTCAACATAATTATACTCAAGCCAGGGCCGTTAGGATTGCACCTTGGCTAAATCTTAAAGGCCGATAAGTCTCTCGTCTTTTGCCTTAAAGACAATGGAGAAAATTGTCGACAAGGCAATAATGGCAACTTATTTTCAACGCCAACCACTAAGCTCCTATTAGCGTGCGTACCAAGCGAAAAATCTACTCAGACAGCTCTGCACAATCTGCTGCTCAGACTGGAATGCGAAGCACTAAGCAAAGGAGTTGGGCTGACGGCCTTCCTCCATATTGAGAGAGCCTTCGACAAAACATCCTTTGATACTATACATTAAACTCTATACGAAGAAAAATAGATTGTCGATAGCACAAAGGGGCTTCCCTGAGCCTGTAGTCTTTCACATGAAAATAATAGCTAGGGCTCTAAGTAGACGAAGTCTATGTAGCACTGTGCAACTTAATCGACTCTATGCTGAGAACTCGCAAACTAATGGTAACTCATGTTGAGGAGTCTCTGAAGGGCAATATAGGAAAAAGTTGTCGACAGGGAGAAGTTAAATTTCCACTTCTCTGGTGCCTTGTAGATGAACTCCTATAGAGCTCCTCAACGGCGCTGATGTCGTCATAGTAGTTACAGGTGAAGAAGCCATATCAAGTCGTCTACAGCAGGCACTAGATCTGATCTCTAGCTGGTGTGCAAGTCAATTTCGTAACCTTCTGTGCACCTACAGGCTAGCCTAGACTCTGCTTAAAGTATTACCGGGTGGGCTACTATGGTACAGGGATCGCTCTAAAACAGAGACAGGTTTGGGTGCCGGAATCTGGAAACCCTAGGTCGATTATGCCCGGTTATTAGGGCGCTCACCACCTTACCGCAAAGGGGCCTGGCCGGTCGGACTTTGATGAAAGACCGGCTGTACTGAAAAGTTGTTCACTCGGAACGCTGATCGGTAGATCCCACTTTAAACTCCAAACAACTCTGGCCTAATCTTCGTTCCCTCATTCATGCTTCTATGTCTATCCCTTTAGATGATCGTACTTCCTCCACTCTTTCTAATTTCTTCTCATTAGATCCTTTTAGGTCTTAGATGGATATAGTTTCCGTTGCCTTGACTCAGTTGAAGTCCTAGAAATATTGCTGTCCATTTCCTCGAACAGTATTGGCTATGATGGAATCTGCCCCCGTTCCCACAAGCTTCTCTCTCCTCTAATCTTGGTAACTATCACGCCTATTTTCAATTACTGCCTGACAACTTCCCACGTTCCATTGCTCTGGAATAGGCTATGGAGCTCCTGATGATGATGTTAATGATCTTCGGTCTGTTGTCCGTCGCTGTTTCTTTTATCAAGCGTACGAAATTTTGCAGAACTCTAGTCCAAAAAGATAGTACTTACTACTTATTCCCCTTTAATCCTTCATGGGACATAGGGCGGAAACAGTTGCTCTCCAGCGGACTCTGTTTTGTGCGACAGCTCTTAGCTCCGTTCAGGTTCTCGCAGTTGTTACAGACTCTGCTAATAGAGTTCTTCTCTACGTTGTACTAGATCTTCCAGCTCGATGGGTTCCTTCCAGGTTCCAGTCAACGGCCTGTTTGGCTAGATTTTCGTTTTCCCGTTCATTGCAAGAGTGATATTTTGTGATATTCAAGGACATAATGCTTCTCAAAAAGCTTCGAGTGCCTTTTCCATTTTTTAAGGGATTGCTAACCGATTGGGATTATTGATTGCCTGCCGATTCCTCCCTCTCGAATGCCAAATAAGACCCAGTATTTGCAAAAGGAATCTTCTAGGGTATATTGGTGGCAGTTTTCTTTTCAAATGTACTTTCGTTATGGGATTTGGGACTCTCACTGCCAATGGAAAAGCGATTTTGAGATTCCCAATTGTTTTGGCGCACGCCATACTATTGACTTATATGTGTAGCAAGGCATACCGGGTTCCAACTAATAATATATAATGTAGAAGTACTTAATTTTCAAACGGGTGAATTTTATTTGCCAAAAGGTGAATTTCATTTGCAAAAGGATGAATTTAAATTGCAAAAAGATGAATCTTATTTGTAAAAAGGTGAATTTAATTTACAAACGGATTAATTTGCAAATGGGTGAATTTAATGTGAAAAAACTGTAAGGTGATTCCTAAGCTTAGCTTTTTTAAAGGACAACAGAGTTTAGGTGCGCCGTGCAGTTATTGGTATATCATCAAATTCCCAAAAGTTTTAAATTCCCCACAGTCACGACTATTTACTCACTTTCCCAGGATTCCTAGAGCTGTTTCTCCCACCCTGCCTCTATGCAATCATTATCATATGCATCTTTATATAAACAAATCCGTCTAGTACATGCTCTTGCATAAACCTCACCCTTGGGCTGTACTAATTAGACTTCAGATTCACTAACTCGTTGTAATATCGTTATTTTAGCAGTTTACCTGAAAATATGCTTTATAAAGGTAACACAGAATTTATATTTGCAATGCACAAGGAATGCTCTGTCGCTGCTGGCAACAAAATGCAAACAAAAAAAATAGCGCTAAGTGCATGCTTCGTTAGGTAGAGCTATAGTCGACAAACATACATACATATGTACATATATAGAAGGATATAGTTACTATTTTTTTCTCGTGGAACGGATTTACCTATTAAAATTTTGTTTAAAACAACATTTTCATGTGAGTAAAAACACATTAATTATTTAGGAATTTTCATTTTTGCTCTAGGTAAAAGTAAACGTAACAATTTTAGCAAAGCACGGGTTTAGTGTGCACAGTTTGTACGAGCATGCAACAAGCTATTTTGCTTCATTAATTATGTAAGGATCTAGAATGTTTTTCTACAGGTATTTTTATTGCAGTTTAAAAGACCGAAGATTGGAGTATTTAGAAACAGTAAATACAACTTCCATTTCTTTTAATTGGTTTGACTTAGCTTAGTTTTTTAAAACTTTTTTCAATTAAGTTACAACCTTTTCGAGCTATGTTTTTTTTTAAATAGAACATTGTATACAAAGCCTCTATCTGTACGAACCCAATTTTTTTCTCAAATTACTACAGCTCATGCTGTAGTTCAATTGTTGTTCAAGAGAAGTAGACCTAACGAAATTCCTTGGCGTGATTTTTAAGTACTTATTTATGATTCCTTTTTTATTACCCTTTTATTACCTCTGGTAATATTTTTTGCTTGTACTACGATTTTTAACAATAATAAAACTAAATATATTTTGAATTATTACACTTTCATTAGCCTATCTGGATTCGCAGTTCAACTGAAAGCGTCTTGTAAAAAAAGCTGAAAAATTCAGTTTTAAATTTTCCTTTTAGAGTCTATGTTCAAATATGAAGTGAAAAGCTTCGACAGTAAAACTTTTCACTCAAAAAGTACTAGAGTGAAAGAACTGTCAACACACGGTTTTATTCCATCGGCTCCCATCTAATACTATCGTGACAGAACGCTTACTTTGGTGACCGAACCGGACAAGCTACTTCGCTTGTTATGCTTACGGATGGCAAATCTTTGGCCCTTTGCACTCCCCCTACTTAGCTATGACTCTCGCTTACTTGTGGTCTATGAAAACAGCTAGGTGCATTCTTTTTTGGTCATTCTTCTGTAAACATATTGAAGAAACCTTCTTCTGTTCTTGATAATCGAGTCCGAATTCGTGCCTAGAGACTCCGACCAATGAAAAGGAGTTGGATGGGAACTTGAATGATTACCCTAGATATAATGTAAATGTAATCTTGATAGGTTAGTTCGATAATCCCTAGGAGATGTGAACGGTAAAATAGCTCGGAAGTGAATTTATGTATAATTTATACCTGATGTACCAACACAGGACAAGACGTAGTGATGAACGAAAATTCTTGCAAAAAATCTTGCAAAAAGTCTTGCACAAAATTTTGGAAGTCTTGCAAAAAATTTGGCAAAAGTCTTGCAAAATATCTTGCAAAAATTCTTGTCGTGGTGTTGCTAAATGTGCAAGACAAGAGTTTTTGCCCATCACTGCAAGACTTTCGGTACTAAGCAATGAGCACAAAGTCTTGGTATCTTGATCTTACAGTCTTGTCTTGTCCTTGTCCTGTCTGGTTTTGGTCTTACTTTGGTCTTGCTAAATGTGGAAGAACAGTCTTGCTTATCACTACTTCCGATAATCGTCATATTCGGTTAGTCGAAGTCTAGAGTGTCAGGAATGGTATCCGACAATAGCTCCAGGTTTACCTCCTTGAGAATCGATAGGGGATCGATTAACTACGACAAGCTGTCATCTCCTGGATTAAAGAAAAGTAGCCCTCGCCAAATGCTCCTTTTTAGCTACTAGAGTGTGCGAGAGTGGTTGGTTTAGTAGCAGGGCCGGCATTTGGGTATTTTGCGCCCGGTGCGCTTTGCCATATTGCGCCCCATAAGCTGTTCATTTTTGAACGCAATGAAGAACAAAGAAAAAGACACAAAAACTCGTTAAATATGAGAAATAATTTTCATAGTTTGCGCAAAAATTTAAGATTGCACAGAGATAGGAAGTTTCAGAGTTCACTCTGATTATTAGTAGCGATCGGTTGTTTACAATTTTCTTTCGAACATGAACTCTGTTGAAAAGTGTTTTAAGTGCGCTAAGCAATTATTCGCTGACGGTGTACATTCGTGCCTTGTTTGCGAGCACAAATATCATAAACGCTGCGCGGGCATCAATGATAATACTGCTGCAGCTTTAAAATCATGCGACAATCTTGTGTGGCGGTGCAATTCCTGCAAGGATTTGTTTGATGGTGTCCTGTTTTCTAGACTGGGTATGCTTACTCAGGAAATTAGGAAGTTGCAGAAGGATGTTCTAAGTTTAAAAACATCCTCCGAAAAAATAGCCTTCGACCAGAAAATGCAGCTAAAAAGAAAATTTCGCTTCGTCATGGAATGGAGGCCCCAGACGTGATGGTCACAGAAGCAACGGTTACAAACTCGACTGTGCCCATGGATGATGCTTCCATTGCTAAATCATCTGCGGCTGAAACATCGATCACAGTTTCTGATTTACAGCTCACACCAGCGGCTGCCTTGCAATCAACGACATCCCAGCCTGCTGCAGCTACGACCGAATCAGACGGCACTGCCTGGAATGTTGTGAATAGAAAACGAAGAGTGAAGAAGCTGATCGGTTCGAGTATTTCATCTGGTGAGCTTTCTGTTCTTAGACGTATGAAGTGGATTCGCCTTGGTAAGCTTTTACCCTCTACTACACCGGCTTCTATAACGAAATTTGCCGCTGAAAAATTTAATGTTGAGGAAAATATGCTTAAATGCTTTCCTCTTATAAAGAAAGAAGGAAACATTTCAAGTTTGAAATTTATTAATTTTAAATTAGGAGTTCCATCAGAACTTGTGTTCAGCCACCCATCTTGAATACCTAGGTCATAGCCATACTTATGCACCTAGAAATTTTTCAATTTATTACCAAAATATAAGAGGTATGCGTACTAAACTAAATGACTTCAAACTTGCAGTTTTGGAAAATGAATATGATATTATAATTCTTACTGAAACCTGGTTGACGGATCATATATCATCTTCGGAATTTATAAGCAATCACTATGTTGTCTATAGAAAGGATCGATGTCAGCTTTCATCTGGATGTAGTAGGGGTGGCGGTGTCTTGATTGCTGTACGTGTTGATGTGGCCAGCATAGAACTTTCTTTACCGTGTGTGGAAGAGAATATTGAACAACTTTTCGTTCGAGTTACTGCAGCTTGTTCCAGCTTCTCAATTGTCTTTTGTGTTAGCTATATTCCGCCATCATCTAATTTGGATATTTACATGAGTCATCTACTTAACATAGAATCTATTTCATCAATACTCTCTCCGAATGAAGGAATTTGTGTAGTTGGAGATTTCAACCTGAGTAGCGTTACATGGAGTTGTATGGATGAGGATGATTCTTTGCTTCCATCGAATGTGTCTTCAGAAATCGAGATTTCTTTTATTGACGGTATTTTAGGTCTAGATTTAGCTCAGATAAGTACGATAGGAAACTTTTTTGGAAAATTTTTGGATCTTGTATTTATATCTGATAACCTTTGTGTTGAAATCAACGAATCTTCTTTTCCACTTCTTAAATGTGATTTGCACCATAAAGCCTTGGATTTGAGTATCGCCTCTTATAATTTCTTAAAAATAAATTCTATTGTTTTGTCTCAAGAATATAATTTTAGGAGGGCAGATTTTTCTAACTTAAATTTGCATTTTTCCTGTCTTGATTGGTGTAAGTTGTTTAGTGATTGTTCTTTGGAAGAGACATATGGGAAGTTTCTAGAGTTGCTTCATTCTAGTTTTCAATCTTATGTTCCATTGAAGAATATAAATGGTAACAATTACCATCCAAAATGGTTTAATAAATCATTATTGCGCTTAAAAAATGCAAAAAATAAGGCTCACAAATCATTCAAAAGTTCTGGTGGAGATAAGGATTTAAATAATTTTAAAAGATTGCGAAAAGAATATGAGTTTTTGCATCGATTCTTATTTAAACAATACATTTTTTCTGTTGAGAACAACATAAAAAGTGACAGTAAAAGTTTCTGGAGTTATATGAAGACCAAACGAAATTCTTCTAGTTTTCCGAACATTATGGAGTATAAAAACAAAAAATCTAGTTGTGCTGAAGAAGCGTGTGCACTGTTTGCAGACTTCTTTGAATCGGTATATAACGAAAATACCTTTGTTGATGATTTAACGGAAAATAATTCTGACTATATAAACTTGCTTGATATAGGTTCTTTGTCATTAGACGCAAAGGATGTTGAAATTGCTATCCAAGATCTTAAAATGAATTATTCTTCAGACTTGGATGGTATTTGTCCCGCTCTTATAAAGAATTGTGTTTCTGGTCTTATCAACCCTTTAACTTATATATTTAATTTGTCTTTATGTAATGGTCAATTTCTTGATTCGTGGAAGATCTCAATAATTAAACCTATTTTCAAAAACGGATCCAAACATTTGGTCACGAATTATAGGGGTGTATCCTTAATGAAAGTCATTCCTAAACTTTTTGACTGTTTGGTTGCGAGGAAATTATCTTTCTTGTGTAAGGAAATTATTTGTCCTCAGCAACATGGCTTTCTAAGGGGCAGGTCAACGGTCACAAATCTTGCACTCTTTACTAATTTTTGTTTGTTCAATATGGAAAGAGGTCACCAGGTTGATGTAATTTACACAGATTTTTCGAAAGCGTTTGACAAAGTTAATATTACAGTACTTATAAATAAATTACATAAGGCTGGCTTTCATTCAAGTCTTTTGCAATGGATTAGCTCTTATTTATTAAATAGAAAGCAATATGTCGTTCTTGATTCTGTTTCTTCTAGAATAATATGTGTCAAATCAGGTGTGCCTCAGGGCAGTCATTGCGGTCCTTTGCTATTCTTGATTTTTATTAACGATATAATTAATTGCTTCAAGTATGCTCATTGTTTAATTTACGCCGATGACCTAAAAATTTTTTTAAAGGTTAGTGGAGAGGATTGTTGTATTCGCCTTCAAGAAGACTTCAACAATTTATCCACCTGGTGCTCTATAAATGACCTTCAACTAAATGTTTCTAAGTGCCGAGTTATGTCTTTCTTTCGCTCATTGGAAGGCATCGAATACAAATACTCTTTCGCTACTTCTGATTTAGCTAGAGTGTATGAAATTAATGATTTAGGTGTTGTTTTAGATAATAAACTAACTTTCAATAGACACATTGATTTCATTTGTAGTAAAGCCAATAGATTACTGGGTTTTATTAAGAGAAATACTAAAGAATTTTCTGATGTCTTTACTATAAGGACCTTGTTCATTTCCTTGGTAAGGCCAATTCTTGAATATGCATCATGCATTTGGAGTCCACAGTATGCTGTTAATTCGAATAGAATTGAATCGGTGCAAAAATCCATAACCAGATTTATGTGTTTTAAGCTTAATTTATTTAAGGAACATGTTCCTCATTATGCATCCAGAAGATTATTATTTGGTCTTCCTAACCTTAGCTTTCGTCGAGATGTGAGCTGCGCAATTTTCATAAAAGATATATTATGCTACTCAATCAAGTGCCCTGAGCTGTTGAGTCAAATTAATATCTATGCTATAGAAAGGCCACTTAGGTCGAGAAACCTCCTATATGCCCCTTCTCACAGAACTAATTATGGCTCAAACGGAGTTATTACTAAAGGCATTCATAAATTTAATTTTTTTAATGACTTCGTTGATTTCACCCTGGATCGAACGATCTATAAAAATGTAATTTTAGGTTTAGAGAATCATGTTGATATGAATTTTTCATAAAAATATTTTAATTTTATTTTAATTTAAATAAGTTTTTAGAATCTGTAAGTTTTCTAGTCTGTAAGATTGTAATCAGTAGGCTATAATTAATTAAATAAATAAATAAAGAACAAAACAAAGCCAACCAACATCCGTTGCGGAGAAGAGAGTAGGCGAGAGCGATGGGGCGGGTAGTTTTTTGACAGCTGTGTAATTTTTGTTTTTTGTCTCCCTTTTGCTAGGAAAAAAGATTAATGCCAGAAGGAAGAATTAATATTAAAAGCAGCAAGCTAAAGCATTCTCACGTATAGTCTGTTGGAAAAGTTGGCTGTTGTGAAATCTCATCCGATTGTTCATCGAATTTCAAAAGACAATTGACGATTACAGCCAATTTTTGTTGATACTGGCCATATTAATTTGTTAGGCGTAATACCCCGGCTTCACCGGACGAACTGCCCAATTTCGAGCAAATTGGTGTACTGCGCTTCAAATTTTTCCTGAGTTCCCATGAATTTTCACATATTGACCTCAGGGAAAATAAAGCCTGAGTTCGCCCAACAGAACATGAAATTGAGACTGAACGTAAAAGCTCGCTCAAAAGAGAGTAATCAACTGGAATAATGGAATATCATTCCAATGAGCTTTTGAATTTCTAACTTCTGGCAAAAAAAAAACAACAGCAATTTAAAGCATAAACTGAATATGCCAGCCGGTGAAGCCAGTTATACGGATTGAATAGAACTTTATTGAACTGTGGCCGATGAAGCCGGTGTATAAAGGAACAAACAAAAAGAGCAAGTAAAGAGTTCTCGCCACAAGGAGTTTTGTTTTCCTCATTTCGTTCATTTACCTCTTTTAACAATTGTTGAAAGAGAATTTGAAAGTGCAGCAATAGCGGCATCAAGTTTATTTCAATCATGATAAACAGACACAATACAGAGCCATCGGAACAATGTTCGTTTGAATGAGTGGATATGGTGCTTTTTACAGAGTTTTCAAAAAATGCTCCAAGTAAATGAGAGATTTTTCTCTCACTTGGGAGATTTGTTCGAGAATTTCATGAATCACGAAGCTAAAATCTCTGGAAACTTCCTGTACAGGAAGAGAACTTGAGTAAATTTATCTACTTTCTTCTCCCCTCTAGAATACTTTAAAAAAAAGATTTTTTTTAAATCTCAATTTCTGAAATTGCCCCCCCCCCCCCCCCCCGACAAATTGCGCCCGGTGCAAGTGCACCATTCGCACCTATGAAAGCGCCGCCCCTGTTTAGTAGGGCTTCGGGCAGGTGCTTTTACCTCCCGTTATACCAACAGGTTTAGATTTACGTTCTGTTATCACATCCACCTTGTAAATAAAGGAAGCGATGTGGATCTAGTAAAATTTTTCTTGATGGAACTAACCAAAGACTCCAAATTTTTACTGCCACCAGCGGTAACCTTAAAGAATTTACATCTTCACCTATTATCCAAATAATGATTTAACTTTACTGCTGGTGGATTTGCAGACCATTAGTTCAAGCTATTCTCTACGTACCTATTCATGTGGGGAGAGTTCCCCAATACGCCTCCTTAGTTTTTATTGCTTACATGCATTATTAAACAATCTACTCGGCCTGGAATTCACCGACTTAGTGGAATGTGATATAAATAAATATATTTCTGTCTGTATAATCCTTATGGTGACATATATGAAGGCAGTTTGCTTCGGAAACACAAGTCCCAGTCAGTGAATCGTAAAAAAAAAACGAATAAGCCCCAGCCATTAGCCTTCGCAAAACTACAAAACTAACGATAATTAAAACTAGCGAGTAAATCTGAAATCTAATTAGCCCGAGGGTGCACTTCATGACGCCCTTCCCAACAAACAATTTAATTCCTATATGTATGTATATACAAATTTGTTTATATGTATATGGATAGGAATTAATATAGGCAGAGCGAGAAACATTAAAAAGTTATGATTTCTGGGAAATCAGCAAATAGTTGTTACCATGGGGAAATTTAAAACAATCGGGAATCAAACCTATGGGATTTCTCTCTAGCTCTAGTCAAAGAACAGCCAATGCTAAATGTAATCCTGTAAATGTCAGGTAGGTACTCACAGTTATTACTGGGCGAAATCTGTTGACATCGTCACATTAGGAAAAAATATTGATTATTTTACTTGTTTTTGCGCCACTTCACCCTGTACACCCCTAGATCCCCTCTCTTGACTACTTTTATGTTAATCGCCAAAGGTAACGAAGCAACTTGGAAAAATTCACACTCTCACTCAAATTGAAATGCTCCAATTAAAAAAAAAAAACATTTTTTGGAATCAAAGACACAGAAATGGAGTCCTAAAAGCGAGTTGGGTTCTAGTGTAAACCACCCTGTAAACTGCAATTCTATCCCGATGTACACAGACCACCGAACGGTACAGGGGAGCACTCAATCGCGCGGGATAGACATTCAACATTCAATATTTGGGGAGAGTGAGAGCGCGAGGTATGAGCGGTTTTAATAATTGCTCCCTGGCACCTATTGCTCCATATTTACCTGTTCTGGAATTATTCTGATATCAGAGACCGCCACCGCCCCCCCCCCCCTTGGTTGCGATGGGCATTGGAGGAATATTGGGCGCGAATAGCTGTTTGCGCGGAGTAAACACTCGATCGCACTTTGAAATACAGAAAAAGAGCAGAGTTGGAGGAAAAAAACCGGGGGGGTTCCTGGTGCTCCTTCGTCCTGGCAGCGGTCGGGTGGGTACACATGTTTACTCACAGATAGGCGTACGCAAATACCCGGGGAAAACGAGGAAATTTTTTGATTATGCATTCAGGGAGTGACGCTGCCCCGGCATCGATCGATTATAATGAAAAATTGAGAAACGTTTTCCCTTCGACGTGCAAAAACTACTGCTGCTGCTGATGCTGGTGGTGCTACTACTGTTCGGGGGTTGCCAATCTGTGTGAGGATGGGTGTAGGTTGGGGGCTACTTCTGGCATGAATCTAGCGCATGAGGCTGTCGGTGGTTAATGCCGACACTTATGAAGCAGGACGTGAACGAAGCCACCACCAGATGCAGGATGTAATGTCCTTGCAAGTTTGAAGCTGATTTTTTTCTGCTCCTCTCACACTTTTGTTGCTGCTGCTCCCCATATCCTGCAAGATTGATATCTATGCCGTTACTTTTGCTCTGGGGCCATTTTCCGGGCGCAGAATTGGAAATGAACAAACTTTTCTCTGCATCCTTGGCAAAAATTTCCGGGGTGGGGGAGAATCCGCCCTGTTGTTAAAGTTTCATTAGAGGGTGTCGTTCCTATTTTCGGTTTGGTGGGACTTCAAAATTGCTGTAGTGCCGCCCTCCTTTTGTTGTTAACAAGATTTCTTCTCCTTTTTTGTTTTACAAACTTTTTTTTTTCATAACAAGTTTGTGCTACCTTACATCCTGGCCTGTTGTTATCCTGTTTCTGTTTCACGTTATTTTTTTTTTATCTTTGCACTTTTCAATTTTGAAGAAGATATGAAAGCGAATTCCACTCGAAAATTACTTTTTGGTGTGTGTTGAACGTCGTTGCCCGTTCCGATATACCTATATATATATATTTTTTCTTCTTCTGGGTGTTGTGGCCCTTCTTCCTCGAAGTTTGTGAAGATACGAAGCTAACTTCGTCCTAGTTGAAGGATTTCCTATTAAACATGTACAACTCCTTGCTTTACAGGATATCTCACGGAATTACTTTCGTCCACAGTTTCTCAGGCATTACATTCTTCTTCATCATCATCATCCCCCTCTTCTTCTTGTATATACATATATATCATATACTATATTTTTTTTTTATTATTATTTTGTCGTTCTGCTAGAGCGAGATGAGAGAGAGATGTAACCGAAGTTTCTTGTCAAAAGTTTGTTCACCGAGTTATAAATTGATTTATGAACAAGTCTTGATTTATGCTTTTGATATTATGCAAAAATGATTCATGCCTTTAACTTGAGAATGTTTAACTTTCACGTAAATTCGATAAAGTTTACATTTTTGACTTTTCCCTCCGAGAGTTTTGCTTTTACACCAACCAAAGGGAGCGACGACAACGATTCTCTCTCTTTCGACTAAAAATCCTTTTGGATGAGGTTAAGACCCTGTTTTACAAATTTTCAAATTTTATGATTTTGTGTGTGTTAAAATGGAGGCGAGGATGGGGGGCGGGGGAGATGCTTTAATATTTATAGAATGTTGGTGTAAATATTTGGGCAATTATTAATTAGGGATTTAGGTTTTGTGAGGGGGGGTGATATAGAAAGCTAACAAGAAGGAAAAGTGCCAAAGGGGAATTTTTTTGCTGTGTTCCTGGTGGTTATAATGAAGAAAAGTTTCAAGTGACAATTAGCATCTAATTTAGTGTCGATTTTTATTAGTGTAGAATAATGGGCATTTTCTTTTGAAATTATGTTTGTGTGATGGTAAGACTTCAGTTGAAAAAGGAGTTAGAAAGTATTGTATAAAAATCATAAATTTTTCTGACCGGGACGAGTGTTTTCGCGGTGCGAACAGAGACTTTGTCGGTCACTGTGCCATTAAAATTATGCAGGTAGAAAATCGTCTATTATTTCCCAACCTACCAAATCTTTAATCTGAAGATACTAAACCAGTGAACATAACTCCGCCGTCGTCTGGTCCCAAGTAAAGAGTGTGAATGGTCGAAAACCCGCCGAATTTACCATAATCGGGAAACCGAAGAAACTGGGCAAGAAACCGCATTTTTTAAAACGGCACCGACAGCAGCGAATTCGTTGCGGGAACCTTCCGCGCGGACCGCCAGTTAACGGATGTTCAAAGATCTAAACATCATGAAGACTATAAAAATTAACAGAATCCGATGGGCAGGAAATGCTGAACGTAGCAGTGATGATAGCATAACAAAAATTATTATGAACAAGAGACCATATGAACACAGAGGTACGGAACGTCCAAAAAAGAGATATACAGATAGCGAGGAAGATCTACGAACCCTAGGTATAAGAAATTGGAGACTTCAAGCCAGGGGGCGACAGTTCTGTAGGAGAATGTTGCAGGAAGCCAAGGTCAATAACAGGCTGTGGAGATATTTATAATGACTTGTGTTTCCGCAATGGGAACAGAAATCCTGTCGATCTCTGTATCTGTACAGTATTACAAGTAGAAATAGGTTTTTTTTTTTTTATGTGACACACTAGAGACTTAGGGAAGGCCCCTTTGTACTGTCGACCATGTATTTATTTTTGAAATGTCGAACAGCAGCTCTAGTCGGAAGATAGAGAGAGAAGTGAAGGAAAGAACTGACACAACCTACCTGCGGTATTTTTATTTCACCTACTCCCAACCCATTTCGCGACTCTGACATCGGGGCATCGAGAACAACTCGCTGGATTGTTATGCCTCCTGAAACGAGTTGAATTTCATCAACCAACCGATGACATGCGCTTGGTGGAGCGGGTAAGAGAACTAGTGAAGGCTATGACAGGAGGAATCAGGAATGCAAAGAAGGAAGAAGAAAGAAGGAAAGTTATGTAGGCGGGAAATTGGGAAAGGCTAGGACCGTGGCACCGCCGGGAATCGAACCCGGGACCTCTGGGGATAGTAGTCAGGCGCCTTACCCCTAGACTACCGAGGCCCACTCAACCAAATCTATGGAGGTATCTAGAGGTTATAATGGGTTATTTAAGGGTTGGACCATCTAACGTTGGTAGTTTGAACTATAGCTTATTTTGAGGTTGGAAGCTTTGATGACGATTTTTATGCTTTTCTCTTGAACAAAGTTGAGAAATATTAAAAACTTATTTCCAAAGCGGTTATTTACTCAAACTGTAAGAAATTTACGAAGCAAGGGATGTGCCAATAACGCAGTTTGTGGATCAATTTATGAAACGAGTTCGTGAAACTGGATCGTTGTTGGATAAAAGACCCCGTGTATATGTCCACTGCGCTCAACCTGAAACATCGCTACTGTTGTTCAGATTCTCAAGAATTGGACATATCACGCACTTCTTTGTTCTTTCTTTTTGTCAGTTCGCTCAATGGACCCAAGACCGCTTGATCAAAGATGTCCATTTTCAAAGAAAAATCATCTTTTCAGATGGAGTTCATTTCCACCTCCGAGAATACGTAAAGGCAATAAGCAAAATTGTCGTACCTGGGGCTTAGAAAATCCACAGGTCTTCGTGGAGAAACCAATGACTGGCGAAGATTTTGGTCTGGCGGCATTATTGGTACAGTGAATAACGATCGCTACCGCGCCATGCTAAACAATTTTTTGTTTCATAAAAATGAAAATGTTGACATAGACGACATTTGGTTTCAACAGAACGGCGCGGCGTGCCATACAGCCAACGCAACAATCGGGTTTTTGCGCACTGTTATCGAAAATCGGGTAATCAGCCGAAATGCTGATGTTAATTGACCACCTCGAAGCTACGATTTGACTACGTTGGATGGGCCATTCCATGTATCATTGGCGCGAATCCTCACTCTAAAATTAAGAAAAGCCTGATGTACAGAAGAGCTTGCAAACAAATCTTTATTCTATCTGACAGTCAGCCGTCAATCAAAGCGACGCTACTGACAAGAAAGGTAGATTTTGGCGCTGTTTCCGCCCGTTCGGAATCGACTAATGCGGCAGCGACCACTTTGATGAGAAATACACCGACAGCTGGTGGTCAACATTTGGTCTGGTCTGAAGTCCAAACCTACATTACCTACATTCACTCTGTCACTGTGCTGGGATCGTTCGACGCGATGTCTAAGTAGCAGCCTTTTGGGCAGAATATTGAACCTGTCTAAGGTTTCTGGTCTACAAATCTGAGATAGTGCGGCTGCTAATGGTGTAATAGACCAGCGCTGCCCGGTTCATTCCAATTTTTCACTTTAAGGCAGTCTGGTTGGGATGTCTACAATGGAACCCGATCATATCTTCTATTGTACTTCTGGGTATATCGTATCAATGGGGTGCGACAGCGAAGGAGGCCCAACCTTCGCTGGAAGGATGGCGTGGACCAGGACGCTCAAAGTTTAGAGATGCCAAACTGGATGACATCGGCTCAGAATCGGGACCGGTGGAGAGAACAGTTGCGCGAGGCCAGGACCCGATCCTGGTTGTAGAGCCGTTAAAGAAAAAGAAGATATCGTATCAACGTTTTTTTGTGGATGGAATTCTTGTTTCAGGTTGTGACGGATAAGATTTTGTTTAGAAGGTACTAAACGACAGAATGGGACAGGGGGCTCTGATTTCCTCATAAGTACTCCGTAATCAACTAGATGGGGACGCCGAGTTCAGATAAGTGGTGATGCACGACGCTAGGTGGTATTCCAGTGTCTTCCCACCCCACAACCTCCCCCTCCACCATCGACAAGCTGCCTTTCTCAAGAGGCCCGGGGTACCACTTTGAAAAGTCTCGGTGTGACGCATCGTTCCAATTTTTCGTAGTTATTAAGAGTATGGGGTTGGCCGTTCGGGCACCCAACCCGAGGCTCCATTACAAAGCGGAAGTTCAGTTTATGGCCCCTCTGCTGAAAGTCGTGATCAGACCGAAACGTCACTCTCTTCAACTCAAACGGCTTTCAGCACAGAGGCCAATATATAATGGCTGGATAGGCTTTTTGCTTTTCGATACCTCCTCGGCACTTGGCCTTTGGGTGCATCGGTATTACTAAGTATGCTTTAAAGCTTACCAGCAGTTCTGCTTGAAAGACACTAGCAGAATTAAGCAAGCGGTAGCAGATTTGGAGGTTTAAAGAGGCGTGAGACTTCGTCGTCTACGTTCAAACCGATTTGAAGCCATCTATGTATAAGCCTACATACCTCATAGAAAATTTCTCATTCCTCTCTACTAGTTTGGATCTGGACATCAGAACCTGGATTCTGGATTCGATGGCATGTAGTCAGATACCTCATTTACCATTCTCCGTTTAATATGTCTTCCGCACACAACAGCCTCATTCCTATAGCGCCAGAACCGTACAGACGAGGTAACACCAGAGCGAAGGTTACGTCCATGGGAGTTTTACACAGAGCCCTCGATTGATGGCCATAAACAAATTACATTCTACCGCAAATAGACTTCAAAAATAATCGTTCATCACGAATCGGTTCGACAGCTATTGTCGATAGTGACATGACATTCATTGACAGCATAAAATCATTTGACGACCATCTGCATCACATTCAATTTGCATAAATGTCCTTCCTTATAGACAATTTTTTAACATCCACGGTCATTCATTGTCCGTTCTTAATAACTCATCGTCTATAGTCTATTATCTCCTTCCTATCCTTCCCATTGTAGGATATACCACCACTGTCCATCGTCCTTGTTCCATTTCTTCACTTAAGTGGCATTCCAATTACAAGTCTCAATGACGTACAGAAACGAAAGAAGTGCTGATAAAAGCAACTGCAACCCTCCCGGAAGGGTCGGTCGGTACATTGAAGGGTTTAAAAGGAAATTTTCTCAACAAGAAAATAATGATTTACTTTAAAATTAAAGGGAGCAAGAAAAGGTTTAAAATTGTAACAACGAGAAGGAAATTGTTTAGTAGCGTTGGCAACCTTGTTAAGTTAATACTATTCGTAACAATACTCGAACGAGACTCGAGAGCGATTTGTAGAAAATTGTTACTACTCGTGCCATGTGTGTCTGTTTGGCTGTGTGTCTGTCGGTCTGTGTGTCTGTTTGTACGTTGGAGCTAAACCAGGACAGATAGAAATCTGATTTTTCTTTGTAGATGCATGGATACCCCAGCAGGTGGAAGTAAATTTCCGTTTTTCGAAATTTTAATTATTTTTTTTTTTAATTAATTAATTAGTACGATGTTTCACAATTTTTTACGTTCTACTGCCCTTGCAACTTGATTTTGACCCACCTTTATAAAGCAATATGACATTTTTGTAAAAAAGTTAAGATGGCGGTTCCAAGATGGCGGCCGAATTTTGCAATTATGTTTCCAGATCCCCGATATGGGTATCAAATGAAAGGGTATTACGAGTAGAATAGTTACCTAAGTGGCGTTATTCCAAATTCAAAATGGCGGCCAACACAAGATGGCGGAAGACTGAATAAAAAGTAGAAAATATAATCTATCAACTTGAAAGTTTGCACAAATGCATATGCTAGAACATGCAATCGGATCACTTTGTAAACAAATCAATAAAAGATTGAGATAAATAGAATACAAGCTATGAGGTGTCATTCAAAAATCAAAATGGCGGCCAGCAAATAATGGCGGATTCACTTTTTGTTTACAAGCCACTCGGTATGGGTATCAAGTAAAAGGATATGACAAATAAAATACTATTAGCTGTGTGGCGTCATTCCAAATTCAAAATGTCGCAAACACAAAATGGCAGCCAACACAAAATGGGTGATTACATTTGTCTTTACAAGGCGCTCCGTATGGATATCAAATGAAAGGATGTGACAAGTAGAATTTCAATAGCTGGTGTGGTGTCATTCCAAATTCAATATGGCGGCCAACACACGGGGGGCTACGTTTTTCTTTACAAACCACTCGGTATGGATATCAAATGAAAGGATGTGACAAGTAGAATTTTAATAGCTGGTGTGGTGTCATTCCAAATTCAATATGGCGGCCAACACACGGGGGCTACGTTTTTCTTTACAAACCACTCGGTATGGGTATCAAATGAAAGGGTATGACAAATTGAATACTGTTAGCTGTGCGGCGTCATTCAAAATGGCGGCAAATTTAGCTTGGGTGCCAAAACAAAACGGGGATTACCTTTTTCTTCATAAGAACCTCGGCATGTGTATTAAGTGAAAGTGTAAGACGAGTATAGTACAGTAAGCTGCGTGACGTCATTTTAAATCTGATATGGCGGTCACCACAAAATGGCGTAAGACTAAATATTAGAAAGCAAACTGTTTAAAAAAACTAAAAAATACGATTTTTATTCTAAAATTAACTAAAAAGTAAAAAATAATTTTGAATGTAAAGTTTTTGTTGCTACAGCCAGTATATGGGAGCAACACTTTGCAATGCAAAAAGCGTGGGGCGCTAACAAAAAGTAGGATAGATTAAGGGTTCTGAACATTTTTTTACCTCTTCTGTTCGTCTCAAACTGAAAGGAGAAAAGAAGAAAAGTTTGTTTTAGTAGCATCAAATTGTGCACTTTTGACTTTTGGGCTGTATAGTGGGTGCCAAATTTTCAAAATTGGTTACTTTTTTTTGGACCTTTTTTGAGGAAAACAATTTGGAGGGGAGGACGGCGCATTATCGAAGCACAGCGAATCTTAAAAATTAATCAATTTTTACAGATTTGATGTTTTTTCAGTATACCCTTTTCTTACCGCGTGATGTGCATGCATAATCTTTTTTTATTGAAGGGCGTTGCGACGCACGCGGGTTTTTGCTGGTTTTAAATATAATTGAATCTCATTCCTCCTTATTTTTTTTTTATAAGATAAATCTCTATGTACCTAATCGTGTGAAATATTCAACAATTGTAATTGTGAGATAATCACACAGTATGAGGAATATAATTTGGTATGACAAAGACAACACCGAGGAGTTTGCCTTGTCCACTTAACTAAGGGCATTAGAAGGGGAATTTATAAATCACAAGTAATTAAATGGCAATTTTAGAATTCATTTCGTTTGCCGAGCAACTAATGCAGACATCCCATACATAGAGAGAGAATTCCAATTTCCGGTTTAATTGCAAGCAATTTCTCTTCTCCTTTTCAATTACTCCCAGTACATCACGCCCTTAATTGGGGGATTAAGACTTTATCTACGGAGCTGACCCTTGCTAGAAACTTAATTACTTCGGAGATAATATAATAATTTTGTTTGTAAACATTTTTATAAATTTAAATTTTGTGAAAATCTTTATAAAAATTGGGATTTTCTCGGTTTTCTTTCTAGGGCGAAAAAAAAAATAGTAAAATTGCCTAAAAACCCGGAAAATTTATTCACAAAAAGGTTTAAGAAATTGATTCAACTGCAACGAGGGCGGCCAATGAAAGAAAATTTAAAGTAAACAAAAACTGGCAGAAAAAGTAACAAAATTTATTGTAAAAGAGAAGAAAAACTTTTGGGGAAAAAGTTCACATTTCTGTGTTGTTGCTTTTCACCAGAATACAATCTAAAACTCGAGATCCTTGGATGAATTGAAACAGAAAAGTAGAAGGTATAATGCTGCTTTCAAATTAAGCATTTCTTGTCGATCCGCACCCGGGATTTGCCACCCTCCAATTCCTCTCGCCAGCTCCCGTGTTTGGACCCATCGAATTGGCCGGGCTCTGCCACTCTCTTTCTATCTATCTGCAAAGTAAATAGAAAAGTTTGAATTAAGACTACACCTGCTTGTTTCAATATTTGCCCAAGGTATGAGAGACGACCTTTTATAAGTTTATTCCTGGGGAGAATGCCTTTATTTGTGTGCATAAAAAAATATGTTATCCCTGTTCCGACTCCTTGTTGCCAGAACCTGATTCCCCCCCGGCTGCTACCCTAAAATCGACTGATATTGCTACTATGGCGTCTGTCCTTGGGGGGATAAGTTTATTCCTGTTTTGTGAGATGGGACGAGACATGAGTAATGTCTTGTTTTATTCTTTAGTTGTCCCTTTTTCGATAGTTGCAAAATGAAGGATATTTTTGGAAGCAGGATTTTTTTTTGTTGTACGTTTTTTTGTAATATAGTTGCTTAGTAACACTTGGGAACGTGTGGCTTTTTTGTGGAATATCTTTTGTAGTTATTTGCGGGTAATGGAACAAGAAAAACCGATTTTAATTGATTTTCGGTGACTTTCTATATATGTATTTAATCCGTTATCACTGCAGGAATTTTATTAATCGATTTTCAGCTAACTTTAATTAAATCCAATTTTTTAATTCATGCTCGCATGCGTCAGGAAGTATTGTCAGGATTTATGCGCCATCTGTTAGAAATTGAATGAACGACGTAACGATTTATGTACTAAACTAACGAGGCGCCATCTATTAAATTAAAATTTGAATGAACGATAATTAAGGGAAAGCTTTTCGAATTTCGATAGAGGAATATTCCAGCATGGTCTAGAAAATGGTCGAAATTTCCAGAAGTTGGACAAAGGGTGGGCGTGGATATATAAATGCAGTACGAATGCAGTACCAATTGCATTTAGAGTCAGTTTGATTTGAAAAGCGATGAAAGTGTTCTGAAGTAACCTAAAGTGATGATTGAAAAATGAATTAAAAAGCGATAAATATAATTTAATAGTGTGAGATATGAAATTGCAAGTGATAATAGTGAACTTTAAGAATTTTGTGAGTATCTAAAAAGTGTATTCCTTAATTAATCCTACGAATCCGTTAAGCTGTAAAAACGTAACAGTATGTTGAGTTATGAACAACTCTGCTGAACCTCTCCAATCGAGTTTGCAAGGCAAAGTTCAACTATTGACGCCTATGGTTATGCATACTATAGTCCAACGACTGAAGCCTAAAGTTATCATTTCATCCGGAGTGCGAAATCATTGTTGCGGGTGATTTCAACGTTCACAACGTAAATTGGCTGAATTACTCGAATGGCACCAGTGTTTCTGGCAGGGATGCCGAGCTCTTTGCTGAGACCAATAACCTGCACCAAATAGTGAAACAGCGTACGCGTGTTCCTGACACTGCGGGACAAGGGGCACATCTCCTTGATCTTTTTCTTACCTCCCACCCAACACGTTATTACGTTGAGGTCGATTCGCCTATTGGCAGCTCGGATCACTGTCTAGTCAGCGCTTACTTCTTCTATCCATGTCCAACCCCAACAGCGCCAGCTCCTAGAACTGTTTGGCATTATGGAAAAGCCAACTGGTGGGGGCTGATTCGCTTTTTCCGAGCTACTGATTGGGATTTGTGTTTTCAGAACCGCGATGTTAATTTTGCGGCTCTCTGTATTACCAAAATTATACTGGCCGGAATGCGTTTATTCATTCCCCATTCTTCCAAATCCATAAAGCCTAGGCAATATGGATGGTTCAATCGAGAGTGTATGAACGCAATCAAAACCAAAGAAGCCGCCTACAGACAGTACAAAAATTCTCCAAGCGAAACATCTCGACGAGAGTACATCAGGTTGAGAAACTCTTGTAAATCCACCATCAAGAGAGTCAAAGCATTATTCGATGACAGACTGAGAGGTAAACTCATAAACTCCACTGCTGGCAGTAAAAACTTCTGGTCCTTGGTAGCCTCCATCAGGAAGAATTTCACTTCACATTCAACGCCTCCATTCTTTTATAACAAACAGGTGATAACAGAAAGCAAACCCAAGGCCGATCTACTTGCACTTCTGTTCGCCGAGAATTCTTCCTTACCAGATGCTGACATGCAACCCCCCACCATCGAGTGTTCCGCTCACTCAATGGATAGAGTTTTCTTCAGGACGCGTGAAGTATATAAGTGTCTCAAAGAGCTGGACTCCAACAAAGCCACTGGCCCCGACAAAATTCCCCCTATAGTTCTTAAAAAATGTGCCTCACCTTTGGCTAAACCTCTGCGCAAACTTTTTGCACTTTCATACTTCTCCGGAGTTTATCCTGACTCCTGGAAACTGGCTCATGTTCAGCCCATACCGAAAATTATGGAGACAATAATAAAAAGAAAGCTTATGGAATATCTTGAATACAACCAAATATTGAACGACCAACAATACGGCTTTAGATCGAAAAGATCTACTGGCGACCTCCTCGTTTGCCTAACGGAGCACCTCAGCCGGAGTATACACCGATTTGGTGAATTTGGTCTGGTTGCTCTGGATATCTCCAAGGCTTTTGACAGAGTATGGCATCCCGCTCTGTTGGCTAAACTCCAAGCTATTGGTATTGACTCTGTTCTGAAGAACTGGATTGAGAGCTTCCTTTCAGGCCGTTCAATCAAGGTAGTATTGGATGGCGTCGCATCCGACCCCCACCACATCTCCGCAGGTGTTCCCCAGGGCTCAATTCTATCACCAGCTCTCTTCCTAGTTTTTATAAATGACCTGCTCTCAGTCCCCTCCAACTCACTCCACAGCTTTGCTGATGACGGTACTCTACGTTACTCCTATGGTTTTGATAATGTAACACAAGCGCGTGCCAGACCTTGTCTACATCATCGTCAACTGTTGTCCAATTCAATCAACAGGGACATCGAACGAATTCTTGATTGGGGCCAAAAGAACCGTGTCGAATTTAATGCATCAAAAACCAAGTACTGCCTCATCTCCAATAAAACTTGCACCGAACCGCTTTCTATTTCAGTGGACAACAAGACCGTAACGGCAGAACCCTCTCTAAACATCCTAGGCGTAACATTATCTGAAGATCTGCGCTGGAATAACCACATATTCCAAAGTGCTAAACAAGCATCCCAGTGTCTAGGATTCCTCAAAAGGTGCAAATTTCTCCTTCAGCCGTCCGCCAGGGCTATAATTTACAAGTCCTACATTCGTCCCCGTCTTGAATACAACTCGTATATCTGGGCCGGGGCCCCAAGAACCATCTTAGCTTGGCTGGACAAGGTGCAAAACCGCGCTCTCAAACTTATTGGTGACAGCGCCATTTGCTCTTCAATTGACTCATTAAGCCACCGCAGGAATGTAGCAGCTCTTGCAAAATTTTATCGCTTTTTTCATAATGATTGCTCCACTGAAATAAGTAACCTCATGCCTCCACTGCAACATTTTTCCCGCAACACAAGACTTGCCCGCTCGGCTCACCCCCACAATTTACAGCCCTTATCTTCGCGCACACTCCGATCTAGAAATTCGTTTATAACAAGAACCACTCGTCTGTGGAATTACCTTCCAAAGACAGTATTCCCGAACTCATACAACATCCAAGAGTTCAAACGCAAGGTTCATCGCCACTTTCTGCAACACCCCCTTGACTCCCCCTAACCTATTATGTCCTTCTCTCCATCTTTCGAGCTAAGCTTACTACTGGACATTGCACCATGACCTAAACGACATGACGTACTAGTAGTACAAAGGGTGACACCTGAGCTTAGACTATCACATAAAAAAAAAGTTATGCAATCGGAGGTAAATTGGAACGTCACGGCACGTCAAGTCGCAATGGAACAACCTACAGGTTTTTACTCCAAAAAGCTGTCATCAACAGAACAGATGTGCTCTGCATTTGATCGCGAGCTCCACGCCATCTATCCATCGATAAAAAACGTCCGTTATATCGTTGAGAGGCGCAATTTCGCGGTCTCTATTGATCGCAAACCACTGGTTCGCGACCTTCACACAAATACCGAACAATCTCCTAGACAAATAATTTATTTTGAGATATTGAGTCCAAAAGTACCGCAGCCATTCGCTTGGCCTATTGCATTACACCTCCTTATAATTGTAGGCCAGACCGCTAGAATAAGTTCAGCAGCCTGACTAGTAGCTTGTAGCTTACACTTGACTGTTCAAGCATCTCAGGCTCCAGACCGCAGTCCTACGTTCGGTTTGTTCGGAAGTAGTTCGGGCGGGCTCGGGAATGAACCGTGGGCTCCCCAATCCCACTTCATACCTCCTTGCCTTAGTCCTTTAGAAAGTGCTGCTTGTTGTCTCGGTGGGAGAATAGTTGCGATTCCACGATTTTTTCCTTCTTCTGGCGACCCTGCTCCCCTGGATGATGAGAAGATTCCCCTAGATTGTATGGGAGCTGAAGCTGGAGGGTCCAGAAACTTGGGCCAGAGTGGTGGCTATTTAGGTCTGCTTCGTCTGTAGGGAACGAGTTCACAAAAGCGGAGCTCGGGCGTGCTCCGTGGGGCTCCCCAATTTCACTTCGGCCCTCCTTGCATTGGCCCTCTCCTGATTAATTGGTCCACAAAAGTCCCATGGGTATGGAGAAGGGTATGGTTCATCCTGTCAGAGCCTCCTTATCAGAATAAGTCATTATAGAACTTGGTGCGCCCGGTGCTTAGTGGAGTGGAGTTCAACGACAGAGCAAAACATACCCATGCAGGCAGGCGCGGATCTAGCATTTTTTTCAGGGGGGGGGGGGGGGGGGGTCACAGGATAGAAAAAATTACAAAAATAACCAAATAAACAAAGCTAGCCGAATTTTTCAATGAATAAAAAACAAGTCAACAAAAGAAAAGTCGTTTGGTTTAGTTTCGGGTTTTTATGTTTGCAAAAACTAGGTTTTGTTCGTTTGGTTGGTTGTTTGACATTCCAATTCACCTCAAATATTTGTCATCTGTCCGATAAACAAAATGTTGTCAATGCTCTCTGACGTCCGCAAAGTCGACTGCCTACACTCATGCTCAACAAAGTGACAAAGCTAAAACCGCTTCAAGAGCACCCCACCAACAGCTGACGAGTAAAACTATTACCTACCCTACACCATGTACTACTCATCAGGTCTGGCCTTTCCAGGCCTAGCACAGGTATTCCTAAGCCTTATACATATATTCAGGCTAGACTTTAACTCTGAACATAGCCTGTCTTACCCTGATATTTATGCTACAAGAGGATCAATTATCAAGAAATACTTCTGGACAGTGATCAATAACGTGCCTTGCATGACAAAAATCTCAAGTTTCGAAACATACCAAATTTCCATTTGAAGTCGTTAAGCTACCAAATGACAGCTTTGAACATACACGTGAACGAAGGCAAAACCAAAATTTCCGCAAATGTCGCATGTTTGGCTCAAAAGACGGATTAACGAACAAAAAAATATATGTCGCCGATAACAATTCACAAATGTAATGATGAGTTGTTGACAGATTCCCTAAGTGTTATCGTGTGTGTGTTGTTGACGTTTCTGACGCCATCTACTGGAAAACGACGGTTTTCCATTTGTACCCCTAATACTTAGTACAACCTCAAACAAAAAAGTCCCACTGGCGAACTTGGACCATACACATATGGAATATTGAACATCTCGCGGATATTCTTACCAGGGCCGGCGTTTGGCTTTTTTTGCGCCCGGTGCAGTATGCACCATTGCGCCCCATCACCATTTTTGATCACTCTGTGGAGTTCCTTTAATATATAAAAATAAAGGCACGGAAAAACCTTTTCACTTTTTTTTCCTGAAATAGCGCCCCGTCTAATTGCGCCCTGTGCAAATGCACCAATTGCACCTATAAAAGCGTCGCCCCTGCCATCATCCAATCAGGATTTGCTTTGCGACCTTGCTTTGGTGCTGAGTTTGCTTGCGCTTTAACTTCACAAAACTCTCCTGCTAACGCTGTTTAATTCTGAAGGATGTTTTCGGTGTTAGTTGAACTTCCCTAACTATTTTCGGCACAATCCTGGGGCCAGTTTGTGTATGTCGAAAACGAAATTTTTTTTTCGTCTCGGGTTCGCGTAGGTCGAAAAATTGAAAATTTTCGTTTGAAGCCGACGAAAGGCACTCGAAAGGTCTTGGGTTATCAAGTTTATGCATTAGGACACGAACAATTTTCTTTCGACCTATGCGAACGCTAAAATTTTCGTCGACAAAAGTTTTTGATTTTTTTTCGTACGATTTATCGTCGTTCGTCATACACGAACCGGCCCCTGTACTCAGAAAATCTGTATTACTCTATATACTTGAATCTCCATAAAAGAGATCACTTTCAACCTTCATATAAGTATGTCAAGGATAATATGTGATCACTGCACTGCATGTATTCGTATCTACTGTAGAATCTTGCACAGGTCCACCTTAACAGCTTTCTTGGACATAGAAGGCTCTCTCAATAACTTCAGAACAGAGACGACCCAGGAGTTTCTCGCTGAATTAGGGATCCATCCATAATAGTACGACTAGTACGAATTACAAATCAAGAAATATGGTACCGGGCCGACCAAGAAAGGATATACCACGAAATCAGACGAACGAAATGTAATTGGATTGGCCACACCTTGCAAAAGACAATGGAAAACGGCACAGGCAGTCTGTACAGCTCCTTTAATGTATAACAATGAAGGCACGGGAACACTTTTTCAATTTTTTTGTTCGATATTTTAAATTTTTGCGCCCGGTGCAAGTGCACCATTTGCACCTATGAAAGCGCCGCCCCTGACTCTTACATTTTGACGATAGTACACAGATTCAAGAGAAGGCCTGAAGTTTAACCAATTCGGGTCATCTCAGCGAAAACAGTACAAAAACGTTCTTCAATGAATTCGATCCACGTTTCGCCGTACCTCTTGAAATTACAAGTAATCGAACGCAATTCATATCGAAAATCTCCAATGAAGTTGTCAAACTACTAGGTACAAACCAAATCAGGACAACTGCTTACCATCCGCAGGCAAACAGGAATGGGTCGAAATGTTGGTTCCAGGGACAACACTACTAATTTGAGAGAAAACCTGCCCTTCGTCTTGTTAGGCATCCGCATGGCAGTCAAGATCGACATACAATGTTTGTCGTGCCGAGCTTGTCTACGATCAGAATTGGGGAGTTTCCAATTAGATTATTAGCTCAACTGATAAAATTCTAATAGACAACTCAGAAGTTCTCACTCGGCTTCGTTCTCGCACGGAACACATCCTGTCAATCAGTCGGAAAGGTAGGGCTGTGTAGGGCCGTGGCAACACTGTAAAAATACCCTACCGACTGTTCGACTAATTTCTACACCGCAGTATTTTTCTCGAAAAGCTTACATTCAAGGCGTACAGTCGATCTCTTCTCGCATACTAAGATCTTTAAGTTCGTTCTTAAATGGATCACCCGACTGCGGAACAATCTTCTACAATCGGTATTTCCGGCGTTTGTACAACATCCTAGAGTTTAAACGCAAACATTCGTAACGTCAAACATTCATCGATATTCCCTCGAAAACGCCCTAAATCCCACTCCTGTTCCTCTTCTATTACTCAAACTAAATTAACTATTAGACATTGATACCATGATCCGAATGACACGACAGACATTTTTACAAGGGTTGAAACACCTAAGCTTAGATTTACCTCATTGTTACAAGGCTTCAAAGTGTCGTTTCTCGTTAACATTCCTCATTTCAGCCTCATTACTAAGCAATTCTTTCTCAAGGAATTCTTCAATGAACACGTCATCTTTAATTTCCCGAGACTTGTGTGCTGACGTTAGTACAGTTCAAAATCAGTTCTCGCCACAAAGTTCATTTGGACCCCGGAAAGGTCAACAGTTTTCAATTACAGAATTATCGTAACTTTTGAAATATGAAATGAAAATCGATACCAACGCCAGCACAGTTTTAGCCCGCATTCAGACGTCCGAATAGAAATGCCATTTCCAATTCTAAAACAATTAGAAATGAATTAAAGTCCAAATCAATCTCCTCCCTCCGCCCCCCGTTCTGATGAAGCCAAGTTGGGATTCGCTTTAAGCTGGAGCGGGAATTCCGCCTCAGTATTTAGAGGTGAAATTCGATAGTTCCAACTTGTCGCTTCGCAAATGGCGGAAATTTAAAACCCCTTTTCCATGCTCCACTGAACGGCGGCGGGGGTGTGATGCGATTTTTCATGTGATTTTCCTCAATTTTCCATTCAGCCCCCAAACAGCAGCAAAAAAAAAAACAGATCCGCATTTTCATGTATGCAATTCCGGGATAATTTTTTTAGTGCACTTCGGTGCAGTTTTTGTTTTGTGCGATTTGCAATTCGCCATTGACAGACAGGACCGCGTCCATTCCCTTGGCACTTTGGGGGCTGTTGGGAATCCAGGCTCAATTGTGGCTAAACGGACCGTGAAGGACACCGGCAGTTTCCTCAGAATTTTCCCAGATAACCGGCAGCAATGCCCTCGCCCAGGTACGTGGCTCCTGACCGCATTCAAATTGAGCTGAACTCAGCCGCAAAACGAAGGTAAGTCATGGGAAATGATTGGGAATTTTTCATTTCATATTTTCCCGAAAAAGGATTTTTCATTTTACATTTTTTTTTGTGGGTGTGTGGGTGCAGTTTCCTCTCTTGTTTGTTTACAATATTTATTTATGTTTTTTTTCTGTTGAAATTTTCATTTCTTGACTCAGGCAGAAAAAAAGGGTTTCATTTGTTTGTTAGCTTTTTCGTGGAAATATTGTAGTCGATTTTTTAAGTCTGGAAGCTCTTTAGTCACGATTCGATGAATTTTCTCCTCTTGAGTGCGGGAGGAAAGCTTGTAGGCAGTCTTATTTCTTAAAGAAGGATAAGTCGAGGGATTGATACATCCATTTTTACTTAACATACTTGAGTAAGAAACATCTTTAGAAGAATTGCATCAAATCGAATAGAAAATCCCTTAGCAGGTGACAAAGAGTGGGTTTATAAAAGATAAAATAAAAGATGGCTTTACAACGGGCGAACACCGGCCGCTTGGCTCTTAAGGGGCATATCATGACCGTCGAGTTTTTAACCATTTTTAATGGGAGCGCGTACGGGCTCACGAGGCCCAAACTCGATCAAATCGATTTAAATGGCCGAGTACTGCGTTGTACACATGGGCATACGACGGTTAATTTTAACCAAAAAAAAAAGATTCTGTACCAAATGTATTGTTCAATGTGTTTTATTGGAAGTTGATCATTTTCGTTATGTACAATGATCCTTTCGATTTATCCTACTTAGAGATTGTCGATGCACCAGGGAAACGACCTCGCCAGTCGTCGGTTTCTTGTCCTGCAAACAACCTTCTGATGACGGTCACATGGCCGAAGGCTGTGTTTCAATCATGGTCGGTGTTCGCCCGTTGTAACGACATTTTTTGCTACTAGGGAAGAGTTCTGAAAAAGTCTTAGAATATGAATACACAATTCGCGCGATACGGAAATGGACCGGGTAGATCTTCATTGACGTACAATGTGGCATTGCCGGAGGAATGGGTCTCAAAACAGGGAAGCATCGACCAGATGAGTGTCTTCGGGTCCCTTTGTGTAGGACTGCGGATCACCTCCACAACCTAGGACTGTCTCAAGAGACAGAATGCCGACTCTGCATGGAAGGCGGGCGACGAGACTTCCACACATATTCTTTGTGAATGTCCTGCTCTGAGCTGGCTTAGAAGAAGAACGTTTATCAGAGAGTTTTTGAGTCCTGCTTAAGTCCGGTCGTCGTCAATTAAAGAAATTCTTGCCTTCATCCGGAAGGCTAATAGTCTGTTCCGCTAGTAAGGTAGGTACACAACTGGCTTAACTTGGCCGCAGTGTTCACCATGTGGGTTGCCCCCTCACTCCGTAAAAAAACGGGTGGACCCCTCTTTGTAGCAATGCGTTAATGCCTCGACTCTTCCAACGGAGACACGAAGTCATTCCATTGCGAGGTCTACCTCGAATTGAAAATAACCCAAGGATCGCCGCAAAAAGTTTTTCAATAGCCTTTTACCCCTATGCCTTCGCCACCCGGAACTCTCCGCGATCGAAGTACCGTTACTAGCGTACTAGATGGCACCTTAGACAAGGCAGTGTCTGGTTTGCGTTGACACATCTCCATCTGTCATCCTTAAACCATCGGCAAATAAATGATATAGCCCCGCCCTCAGTTATAAGACACTTAATTTCAGGGCGTGGGTTGAAGCCACACGTTTTGGCTACGTATTTTCGCGCCTCCTCTACCCCAGAGGCGTCAAAGAAACGTCGTTGTAACGGACGCCCGTCGAAATTTCCAAAGGCTTCGTCGAACAGATTCACATTAATCAACGATCTGCGATGGGATAACCATAATTTCCAAATTCCAAACTCAGTGCCTGGAATTTCGTTAGAGATGCAAATTCCTTCTTCAGGTTGAGACCCTGGCACTAACGCACACAACCCAAATTCGGCCCCTGCTCGAATACAACTCCATAATTTGGGGCGGATCTTCGAAAAACACTTTGGCGTAGTTTGATAAAGTGTAAAACTTTGCCCTTAAACTCTCCACCATCGACCATTGAGTCACCGTAGGAATGTAGCACCCCAGACAAATTTTATCGCTGCTATCAAAGGGCCTGTTTAGACGCTTCGTTCCCAGGCGTCTGCATCTACAAAGTTCGTGATTGCGCGATTGTTCCATCGAAATAAAAGCTCTCCATGGCAATCGTAAATCTAAGATACCAGATCGACCAATCGTAAATCTATAACACGACTTATTCCCACTGCCTACAACTCTACTTTCTGGGCACAATCTTCTTCTTAAATGGCGCTAGAGTCCTTGCAGGACTCGGGCCTCTTGAAGTCTCCTCTTCCAGTCTTCTCTACGTCTTGCTAGCTCTCTCCAGTTTGATATACGAAGTATTCGTATATCTTCTAGCACGTCATCCATCCACCTATTTCTTGGTCGTCCTACTCTTCTTCTTCCAGATGGTCTTCCATTAAAAATCCTGGCTAGCATTCTTTCTTCTGGACCCCGTAGAACGTGTCCAAGCCATCGCAGTCTGTTCAATCTTATGTATGTAGATATGTTTATTTCGTCATACATTTGTTGAAGTTCCTCATTTGTCCTAATGCGCCATTCGTTTTGGTTAACCCTTACAGCACCAAATATTCTTCTTAAGATCTTCCTTTCGAAGATTTTAAGCTGGTTTTCTGTTTGTTGGGTCAATGTCCAAGCCTCAGACCCATAGCATAGAACTGGGCGGATTAACGTTTTGTATAGTCTGATTTGGCATTGTCTTGAAATTTCTTTGTTTTTAAAGACCGGGACTAGTGCGAAATAGGTTTTATTTGCGGCTACGATGCGTCTATGTATGTCGTCCTTTATATGGTTTTGTGCAGTAAGCATTGTCTCTAAGTAGATAAAGTTTTCTACAATTTCCACAATATGATCGCCAAGGCTGATACTTCGTCCTAGCCGATGTTCTTGTTTTGATACGATCATATATTTTGTTTTTGTGTCATTTACTCGTAGATTGAACTTTGCTGAGCTTTCTACAATATTGAAAAAGGTTTCCTTTACCTCTTGTGCTTTGCGTCCAATTATGACTATATCATCTGCGAAGGCTAGTATCTGGATGTTCCTTGTGAAGATGCTATTTGCTCCATTAAGCTGTGTTTCTCTCATTATTGCTTCGAGAGCAATGTTAAAAAGTATTGGTGAGATTGCATCTCCTTGTCGCAGACCCGATTCTTGAGGAAAATTGGTTGACTCGTATTCTCACTTGTGTTTCACAATGTTTGGTCGTCATCCTGCAGAGATCTATTAATTTTCTGGGGAAACCCATTTCACTCATCTTATTCCACTACTCTCTTTTATTTAGCAGATCGTAAGCACTTCTATAGTCTATAAAAAGAAGATGTATATCAATGTTTTCTTCCCAGCATTTTTCAAGTATTTGTCTCATTATGAAAATCTGGTCTGTTGTCGATCTGTTCGTTCTAAATCCTGCTTGGTAATCGCCTACTTTATCTTCCAAATGTGGTTTCAGTCTATTAAATAAAATATGTGAAAACACTTTGCAAGCTGTGTTCAGAAGAGATATTGGCCTGTAGTTTTTGCAGCTCATCAATTCACCTTTTTTATGGACTGGGACTATTGTGCCTAAAAGCCATTCTTCTGGCATCTTGCTGCTTCTCCATAGTTTTATGATTAGACTATGTAAGGCCTGGCATAACTTCTCCCCACCATTTTTTAAGATTTCCGTGGGTATGCCATCTGGACCTGGAGCTTTGTGATTTTTCAGTTTCGCTATGGCATTTTCAACTTCCTCCATTGTAGGATCTGGCGTATCGTTTTCTGGGTCATCTGTATTACGGTTTTCCGCTGCTCCCTGTGTTAGACTTATATTCTCTTTGAAGAAGTCTCTAAAGTATTTCTCCCACACCTCGAGTATGTCATCGATACTACTAGCTATAGTACCATCTTCTCTTCTTACCATGGTGCAGGTGGGTTTGTATCCTTTCTTAATCATGTTGACTTCTTTGTAGAAACTTCTAGTGTCTTTATTACTGTAGCTTTGCTTGATCGCACTTATTCTAATTCTGAAGTAATCACGTTTTTTCTTCCTTAACCCTTAGCTGGCCCACCTCGATTTTGTAACATAACTGGCCTATGGGGTGTCCACGCACCCCACGCGAAAAAATCATTTCCATGGAAAATATGCAATATTGACCGTTAAAAAAATCAAGGGGGGGTCTTTGACAACCCTTTTTTAAGTACTAATAGTTGAGAGATTTTTTTATTACTACGACAGAAAAAAATTAAAGGTGCGAAAAAACATGATAACACGACATTTTTCTTCAAAAAATCAAAACTCTCTATATTTTTTGATTGTGTGGACTCCCGCACCCGCGTAAAAGCAATGTACATAGCTCCATCTAACACACAACCTTCAAGATAGTGTACTTCTGTGGTCCCGCATATAATATTTTCAAGATTTATATCATGAAAAACGGTTTTTTAGATCTGGGGTGTCCCTGCACCCCCAGGTCCAGCTAAGGGTTAATAACTTATTCGTGTCTCTTCGTGCTGCTACATATTTCTCATGGTTTCCTCTAGTTATTCTTGTTAGGTACACCTGTCTTGCATGGTTTTTTATTTCAATGCTACTCTTGCATTGATTATCAAACCAATGTCTCCTTCTTTCGTGGTTTTGTGTGCCTAATACACAGTTGTTGGTTTCTATAATTTTTTCTTTTATAGAGTTCCACATCAGGTTCAGATCAGTTTCCATTTCCAGACTCCTTGTTATTTGCTCAAGCTTTTCTGTTAACATAATTTCATACTGTTGTTTTGATTCTACATTTCTTAATTTTTCTATATTCCACTTTATTTGTCTATCATTGTTTCTTCTATTTATTGTCGCTAGTTTTTTCGTCCTCATTTTCCCAACAACTAGATAGTGATCGGTGTCTACATTCGCTCCTCGGAAACTTCTTACATCCAGTATGCTGCTTCCATGCCTAGTGTCAACTAGAACATGGTCAATTTGGTTATGGTGCCTGCCATCTGGTGATGTCCATGTCCTTTTGTGTATATTCTTATGGTTAAACCAGGTGCTAGCTATTGCCAAACTTCTTGCGATAGCAAATTCGGCCAATACAGACTAGGAATTCGTTCGTAAATAGAACCAGTCGACTATGGACCAATCGTTCGTAGTCTATATTCTCGAGCATTCAAGCGTTCAAATGCAAAGTTCATCGCTAACTTTTCCAACATCCCTTGACTCCTCATAAACTCAAACCTATTCTAACTCTTAAACTAAGATTACTACTAGAAATTGCAAATTACGTGACATCGACATGACGAACTAGTAGTACAAATGATTATTGCTAATCTAAAAACTTTGATTTTCTGATCTTGTTCTTCTCGGAGTAATAAAAGCTCTCTCACTGAGCAATGGATCTGCTGCATCTATAACATCAGGTAGTATGACCCTAATGCTACGGGAAGCTAGCTAGGCTGAATATGACCTACCTGACTACATGACATCAAGACTAAATTTGCACACAAACTCCGATATTCAGATTCTCACCATAGGAGAATGAAAACTCTCCCAACCTGACAAGAAGAATGTCTTACTAGCTCTATACACAGATGGCTTCAAGTCAGAGTTAGATATAGGTTTGGAGTTTCGGTCACCAGACAACCAAGCCTCGTTAAACACTACCATCTATCGAATGCTAGCAGTTTCTTCCACCTCTCGTTATCTTTAAAGCCTGACTAGTGATACAGACAAGCTCAAGGTCAGAAGCCGCCATGGTAAAATTGTTTTCGGGCAGCTAAGTGGCTGTCAAGGTACTAGGCCCAAGCCAGTCGTAATCAGTCAACAGCTCTCTTTCTTGGCCAGCAGGCACATTCTCACAGTGGTTACCGAGTCACCAAACGAACATCGAGGGTAACGATAATGTAGATGAATTGACCAGGCTAAGAGCAAATCTTGTAGATACCTTAGTGGAGAATGTCCTGTAGTCGTTGTATGCGACGAAGAGAGATATAACCCAATAGCAACCATCAGAATCTTGTCAATTGAACATAGGGGGAATTGGGTTAAGGATCTCATAAAACACCCACTGCTGGAGCTGCGAGGAGGTACAAGACACAACTAAAGGTTTTAAAGGAACTGGTAGGAACGTCTAGAGCTGCTGTATGCCAAAATAGAAGACATGTGATCAGAATCAGGACTGTACGAAAGGAACTGTTGCAAACTTGGCTGTGGATCTAAGGAAATCGTGATTAAAACGTAACTAAGATAAAATCCGTAATTAGTTGGATTAAGCATTAAGCATGCCCCTCACCTGATTTCACACTCGATTTTCGCCCCCATTGTATTTAACAATAATCGAAAAACACAAAACGAAATTTCTAAAATCGAAGCTTGCGAAAATCCGAAATTCTGATAATAACAAAATCTTGAGCAAAGCACGTGCATGACATAAAATCGTACAAGTGAGAGACTTTGTCGCCACCTTTTGTGACTATCTAATGCTTATCTACCTATCACACAGATAAATATTTATTTCTTCCTGAAGGATCCCAGCAATATATACATAGGACGTCTTCCTCTCTACTCCACCCAGCCAGCTATGCTGTACATCCGAACGCAAATACTCTGCTGAGACTCTGCAAACACGTCCTTACCATAAATTCCTCGAATTCAATTGAGTCTAGGGAATTACTTGATCCCTCGAACCTACCGAGGATGTGATGCTGAGGCCCTCACTTTGTGGTTAACGTCCTCATATAGGTGTGTAAGCTATGCGAGAGTGGATTTCGAAGCTATAACTAACAAATCTTCCATTCTGTGTATAGAGGAGTATCTGCATGCCCTTTGTGTATGGTATGTACTGTGTTTGCTATTAGTGCTCTCTGACGGGAAGCGTTTATTACAGATTGCTAGCATGTTCCGGGGTAATTAAGTGGCCGGGGCTTGCAGCTGGGTGATAATATAAACAATTCCAGGTGATTACATCACAAAGTTACACAATTAACGATATGCTCCGCTTACAGGACGCACACACAACAAGGATCAAAGCCATTCTATAATATGAGAGAGAGAGAAAATTTGTGTTTGACAACCAGCACACACACGGCTGTGGATTATCTCATCTCTAAGTCGCTTCAATCGAGGATGAAGCAGGTTCATAAATAATTTCCTTCTGGTCAACATTGGATTATGATGCTTTATTAATGGCAAGAGTAATGGCCGTAGTGGAGCATTAATAAAAGCCAATTATTATTTGATTTTGATTCCTTCTTTAGGGGATATTAATTTCGTTTTATGAATTTGAAAGCATTCTGCGGAATTACTTCTCTAGACACATCCACTCTTGTATTCCGACATAAATAATTGAGGCAGCAACGTTTAAAGAAGTGTAATCCATCAAAGCTATCGCAACATTGTATACATAAAAAAAAAAAACTTATATAAATCTACAGAAGAGCAGATGATGAGTTGAATCAATACCCAACATCACATCCACATGTCAAACATGATGGTGCAGAGACACCATCAGGCCAAGCAACTTCAAATGCATCCCAAGAATTGAAAGACGAGGGTCAAGTCTAGAAGATCATATGGGAGCCCGGACTCAGCATATGGTGACAATTACAATTAGAATTTGCTGTGGCACAATGATAGGGGTCATTCCCTCCGCAAAAGGGATAACAAACGAGGGCCCAGAACCCAGGAGTAAGGATTCGTTTGTAAAGTTCATCAATGTTCACAAATCACCCCGAATTTGAAGGAACCAGGAAGAGTTTTTTGCTCCCTCTCTCTCTCTAGGGAGGAGTGACATGCAACAAATAAATCTACTTAGGAAGTGATGAAGGAGAACGGTTTGTATGGCGATTCAGGTGGAAGGGACTGAAAGCTGCAGTTAGTGGTGATTTCTGGAAGCTCGTTTCAATAGCAAATGACCAACCACTTTTTGTTGGTTGGGGAGAAAAAGTTGAGGGAGGTGCAGTGAGATTGTTCTTGACACACCGTTAATAGTTAAATGCAGCAGTTTTTGGCACTGTTGAATTTATTGATTTGTTAGTTACTAATGTGCTGAAAACTAGAATCATCCACAACATAGTGATAAAGATGAGGTGGCTTGGTACACCACGTTCAGGAAATCTCTCGCCACTGCAATGGATTATGATTATGGATCCGATTTTGAAAGCATTAGAGAACGACAGGACAAAGGCAATCATCTATACCTAGTATCCAGAAATTTTCTCTTTACAATCAGCGAAATTATAGAGATGGCTATTGTAAAGGTAAGCTAGTGCGCCAATCTATTAATCCGGAAAAGATAAAAGTAATGGTTTTCATCAAAAGAACTAAAAGCCATGACTTCAGTCTACATACGTGCAATTAATGGTTGCGTAGTGAACCTATCCCGATCAGCTAAGTAGGTGGGCTTTAATCTGGAATCAAAGTTGAATTGCAGGCTTAACCCCGAAGAAAGGGTACAGCAGGCAAGTATAGATTTCTGTGACTGTAAGCAGACTTTCGTGGGAAGGCTTTAAGCAACACATATTGCTCGGGCTCTACAATCCAGTGGTTCTTGTAAAACAATATAACAAATTCAGGCTAGGCCAATTCCAAAGTATGGCATGTCTCAGAATTTCGCAGTCTTGTGTACAACTCCCACAACACCAATGAATGTAATACATGATCTTTTGCAGCCTACACGGCGCTGAGTATACGGGAAGCAGACTGCTGGGTGAAAAATACATGGACGTATTTCTACCAGTGGATATGGTATAAGGCCAATCTGACTACATAACAGACGGAAAACCAAATACATATTACAATTCATATTGATCGCACTATAGGAAACCCTATCCACGAAACTCTGACCAAAAAAAGGGTTGCCTAAAGTACGAAGAAGATTTTTTTAGGCAACATGAACTACATGATGTTACCTTGAAGGCGGCCATATGCACTAGCAGGTAGGCGGCCATATACTAAAGTAAGCTTAGTTTGAAAGGATACGTTAGAGATAGGTTAGGAAGTGCTGAAGCAGAAGATGATGGATCTTAGGCTTGAAATATTAGATGTGGTATGAATTTCGGAATACGGACTGAAGATGACTGTTCCACGCTTGAGCTGCTCTAACGGCAGGCGAACTTCTGGACAAGTGTCCATGAAAACGAGAACTACAGGGTGTAAAAGTTAGGCGTGCGGGCTTGTCTGACGTATGGCGAATTCTTACGGACCTAACGAAGAATAAGTTCGAGTTCCTGGTGTCATGAGTTGTCGATCATCCAGACAGAGTTGACATGTTCTGGCTTGCACTATCTAAAGCATAAGCCGGACTCTATACATAAGCTGCATATGCGGCATTTTTTCATTTATATATAGCAAATCGCCACATGCCGCTTTGCTACATAAGTCTCCATACAAAAAGTGACGAAAAGCTGCATATGACGCCTATGCAGCTTCGGTATACGGCCCGGCTAAAAGTAATGCAGAGTATTTTCATAAGGAAAGAATTGGTTTAGAGGAGGGAAATAGGTTTATACAAATAAAGCCGGCTCTACACGATGCAGTGAGCGTGTCATTAAAAAGTTGGCTTCCAACGATTGAATCAGCATCGACAACAGCCCGAACGTGACCAAACTTGAACGTTATGCGTTTGACATTGGACACTCGTAGTTCGAACGTCGGCCAGTCGATGCGTCTAACGTTGGAGAGTGTTCATAGCATCGCGTATAGCAGGATTAAGAAAAGTGCGATTGATAGAATTGAACCCTAGAGAACATCGAAAGAGATGGAATGAATTGAAATGCAATTGTTTAGAAATGAGTGAATACCAACAGTTTGGAATTGAGCTAACAGAGTAGGAGGCAGGTTGTTGGAGTCAACTTCTTACTAATATTATAAACGTGAATGTTTGTATGTATGTTTGTTACTCTTTCACGCAAAAACTACTGAATGGATTTTAATGAAACTTTACAATAATATAGCTCATATATCAGAATAACATATAGGCTATAATTTATAAAAAAATTCAAAATGGCCGTGCCAATATGGCCGACGAATTTGCCAATTGTGTTCCGATTCCAATGAAAATCGAAATCTGGGGGATTTTAAGGTTGCAAATAACGAATTTATGATCAAAACTTATAAATTCAAAATGGCGGACGAATTTTTCCAATTGTATTCCGATTCCAATTAAAGTGAATATCTAGGGGTTTTTAAGGTTGCAAATAACGAATTTATGATCAAAACTTATAATTTCAAAATGGCGGACGAATTTTTCCAATTGTATTCCGATTCCAATGAAAGTGAATATCTAGGGGTTTTTAAGGTTGCAAATAACGAATTTATGATCAAAACTTATAAATTCAAAATGGCCGCGCCAATATGGCCGACGAATTTTTCCAATTGTATTCCGATTGCAATGAAAATCGGTATCTGGGGGCTTTTAGGGCAAACAACGAATTTATGATCAAAGCTTATAAATTCAAAATTGCGGGTCCAATATGACGCACGAATTTTCCCAAGCCACATTCTGAAATGTAGTAAATTTCTAAAATTCCCTCTAACCAGTATAGAAACAGTAAAAACGGTAGAAAGAGTCGAAGTTTGCAAATTTGTGCGCCCCTACATTGTCATCACGAGGTTAAACGATGTCATCTATCGCTTCCAAAAAGTTCGAACGGAAAAAACGGGACCTGGAGGAAGCTGTGTTCGGGACGAATACTGAGTAAGAAGGGAGCAGTGTAACGGCTAACCGAAAAGAGAAAGTTAAAATTCCAATTCACCGAGAAGTTATATGTTTAGATGCATCTACTTGAATACATAAAGCTGTTCTAATTGAATCACCGATAAGATTGGGAAGAGGCAATTTTTTCCAGATTTATTGTTTTTTCATTATACTTTTTTTCCTACCGCGTACAACGCACACATAATTTTTTTTCCGATAGGTGGTGCTCAACCTCGAATTTTAATAAATTTGAAGCATATTTTTTATAGGTAACTCTAAATTCTTTTATGTACCCATAACCATGCTTCATTATAACCATTTCCTATCCCGGAGTATGCCCACATAATTTTTTTTTATTAAAAGGCGTTGCAACGCACGCGGGTTTTTGCTAGTTTCTCCATATGGCCTGAAAATGTACAAGTTTTCAACAGTGTGGATAATTTCCAGGGAACTATGATAAGGCAAAGTGTTTGCGCAGAGATTTAGTCAAAGAAGAAACGCATCTCTTTAAGACTTTTCATTACGTCAAACCCTTCGAGACACCTGTGCACCTCGCGAATCATGAAGAAGACCCTTTCCATTGAGTTTGTCAAAAATTGTTGAAATGCCATTGAAAAGGTGCCTGCCTTTTATAGGTGCAAGTGGTGCACTTGCACCGGGCACGATTTCAGAAATTGAGATTTAAAAAAAAAATGAAAACATCGAAAACAAAAAAAAATGAGATAGTGTTCCCAATACTTTATTGTCGTATATTAAAGGAACTGCACAGAGTGTCGGTGCCTTTTACCATTGTCTTCTGCTTGTGATGGTCAATCCAACTGCATTTCGTTCGCCTGATTTCTTCGTCTATACTTTCTCGGTTGGGTGCCATAGTTCTTGATTTGTAGTAATTCGTACTAGTCGTACTATTATAGATCCCTAATTCAGCGAGAAATACCTGGATCGCCTCTGTTCTGAAGTTGTTGAAAACTCCCTCTGTGTCCGAGAAGGCTGTTAAGGTGAACTGTTTTTTTTTTCTTTCTATGCAAGATTCTACAGTAGAAACCAATACATGAAGTGCAGTGATCACCTATTATCCCTTGAAATATGAAAGAAGGAGAATGACTTAAAGACCTCTATTATGGAGATTCAAGTGTATAGTACTATAGATTTTCGGAGCCCAGGATTTTGTTGAAAATAGTTAGGAAAGTGCAGCTAACATCGAAAAATTTCCTGGAGCATTAAACCCTATTAGCGGGACTCAGCAAATTCAGAACAAAAGCAAGATCACGAAGCAAATCTTGATTGGACAAAGGCAGGAGCGGCGTTTTCAAAAGTGCAATTGGTGCACTTGCAACGGCCGCAATTTCAGAAAAAAAAGTGCAAAGGTGTTCCCATGTCTTCATTTTCATTTATTAAAAGAACTCCATAGAGACTTGGTGTCTTTTTCCATTGTTCTTCACTGCGATCAAAAAATGAATAGCTCATGGGGGGCACAATATGGCATACTGCACCGGGCGCAAAAGAGCCAAAACCTGGCCCTGCTGGTATCAATGTTCTTTATAAGCAAAGCCAATAGATGAAGCAAAATTCTTCTTAACAGGAATTACCCAGGACTGGAAGTAAAATCTTCGGTTGCGTTAAACATTCTACTTCCAATCTGTTTAACGATGATGATGTGGCTTTCCTGATGATGTGACTTTCCTGATGGGTTCAGCAATACTACATTTTGTTGAATCTCTTTAGAGTGTCCAGTATATACATTTTGGATGATGGGCAAATATCTGGAGTCTGAACCGGTACAATTTATTGGTGAAGCCTTAAAATAAGAAATAAGATATAGTAATGAATAAATAGTGGTGGTATTGCAAGTGAGAGGTGGAATAAAACCACATTTTGGAAGATCTATTTTTAAAATTTTTTGACTAGAGTCTACTGCAAAACGTTGCATTCAATATAATGATTATGTATGAAAGCTTAGAGTGTTAACAGTGTAGAATCAATTTAGACCAAAGCCCATTAAAACAGATTAACACATTATAAATAAAAAAAAAAAACATAAATTTTTGTCAATTTTTTTTACCACATTCCGAATGTCTTACCGTGAAAAAGTAGGAACTCTTATGAGAAGTCCTTAAACGGCGTTGCCTCAAATCAATCTTTTACCTTTAACTTGAAGTGCTCACCAAACAAAACCGTGCCGAAACAAATCACAAAGTAATTGTGGCTTTGGCAATCCTAGTGAATCCTCGAATAAATCAATCGTCATCGGAATCCCGACTACAGCTAAACCAGCTCCACTTAAACTCATCAAAACACGGAAAGACAAATGGCATGCAATTATGACAAATTTCCACACATGTTGCCGCTCTCTCGCTGTGGCGGGATCGATTCCCAGTCCCGCAAACGCCATTCCTATTCAGGGGACAACCATGTACTTTGATAAATTACCGTGACTTTGTGGGTATTTAGAACAAGCCCCTTCTTGCACACACCCCCGCCCCCTTACGCAAGAAGGGAGTGAATATGACCGGGCTGCTTATGTTTACTTATGTCAGATTGTAGCGACCCAAATCAGTGTGCTAGAGATTCCCCGGGTCGATGTAGTGGTAGTGGTCTTGCAGGATGTCGAATCCATCTTCCTTTGTGCAAATGTTGCCTCAATCGCCGAAACCAGAGTCCTTTAGACTCGACTCACACGGGACTGCCAAGAAGGATATTAATGGGAAATGAGCAACCTTGCGGCGGTAATTAACTCGCACGGTGCGGTAACAGATCGTGGTTGCGTTGAATATTAATTAGGCGCGGTCATACTCACCGATGGTGGGGGCTAATTATACAAAATTATGACTTATGACGAGTAGTGGCAGTAACGCTTCCATGGAAGCACTGAACTTTAAGTCTGTCGAAATCAACGGTTATAGTCGGAGCATACTCACGTTTACCAAATATTGTTTTTTTTTAGGTGATGGGATGGGGGCACTCACCTGGAAAAAAAGATAAATTCTGTTATAAATCGGATTATTTTTGAAATTCATTAAATTTTATGCGAATTCACACACAAAAAATGAGCTTTATTTGATTTTTATATAAATGATGGGAATTTAAACGATTTACGAAACGGAACAGGATTGTCGGCGTAAAGCTGTGTAATTAACCAAGGATTTACTAAAAAAGCAGTTCAATATATTTAAAAATTAAACAAATGACATATGTATATGTAATTATATAATAAGTTGTAATATCCCCAATAAGTTGTAATACGGCCCAATCAATGTTAACATGGATTGACATTTATATCTGCAAGCTGCATTGTCGAGCTCAGGTATTACAGTGTCACAGAAGCTTGTCTGAGCGATTATGAATAATATTCAGTGGTATATTATTTAAGTACATAGTATCTAAAGACCATGAGCCCTTCAGTATACATTTATTACAAAGAACGATTACTTTAGTTAATTTTTCACATCACCTAATCTCTGCGAAAAGAATCGGTAGTCAAAAAGTTAGCTCGTTGCACTACCATACCAAAGGACTGCGGTTCGATTATACGCAGCGCCATGGTCTTTGTCTACTCTCTTTACGCAGCAATACCGCGCATGTTCTTCTGCCATTGTCTGTAAGCATAACAAGCAAGGACGCATTATAAGCCATCGCTTTTTTGATCACCGAAGTCAGCCTTCTAACGCGGTAGAACCTTTTTTTTATGTGGGAAAACCAAAGTTAGGAATCACCAGTCTGTACTACCAGTCTGTCATGTCGTTTAGGTCATAGTGCAATGTCTAGTAGCAAGCTTGGTTTGAAAGATAGAAAAGAAAATGATAGGATAAGGGGGGGGGGGGGGGGATCTGGTGGTGTTGGAGCAGGTGACGATGAACCTTACGTTTGAACTCTTGGGTGTTGTACGAGTTCGGGAAAACTGACTGTGGCAGATTATTCCACAGTCGAGTTGTTCTATTTATAAACGAACTACTAAAACATGTTGTGCGCAAAATATGTTCAGGACTCTTTATCTACCGCACTTTTCGTTAGCGCCCTAAGTTTTTTACATTTCAAAAGGTTGTTCCCATATACCTACTAGCTGTCTCAGAACAAACCTTTTACAGCATTCAAAATCAAAAACCCTTACATTCAAAATTATTTTTTACATTTTAGTTACATTTACGTCGGGGAACACAATTGCACACAATTCAGCCACCATATTGGAACCACCATGTTATTTTTTTTTACAAAATGGTCCAATTGAATTGTCACGCGAACTATGCATATGTGCAAAATTTTAAGTTGATAGGTTATATTCTCTACTTTTTATTCAATCTTGCGCCATCTTGCGTTGGCCGCCATATTGAATTTGGAATAACGCCAGTTAGGTAATTGTACTGTACTCGTAATACCCTTTCATTTAATACCCATGTCGAGTATCGGGAAACACAATTGCACAATTCGGCCGCCATCTTGGAACCACCATCTTGATTTTTTCTGATCGGTTACATGAAAGTGGGTGAAAATCAAGTTGCAAGAGGCGTAGAACGTAAAAAATTGTGAAACATCGTATTAATTAATTAATTAAAAAAAATTTGTTGTCTGTAAAGAGGGTTTACGGACGATAGTTTAACGTGACAACGTCATGAGAAAACATTGATGAAATGATTGCATACTTTTATGAATAAACTTGAATCATTTATATTAAACTAGCAAAAACCCGCGTGCGTTGCAACGCCTTTCAATAAAATAAGATTAAGAGGACACAGTCTGCGATAGGAAAAAGCTATAGTGAAAAAAGAACAAATCTGGGAAAATTGATTTCGGGAGATGACCGCCATGGACCAAATGATATATTGAGTATACTATATTGCCTATGGTGTTCTACTTATCATACTCTTTCATTTGATACCCATGTCGAAGGGGTTGTGAAGAAAATATTAATCCGCACTCTTGAGATGGCCGCTATGGACCAAACGATATATTGAGTATACTATATTGCATATGGTGTTCTACTTATCATACTCTCTCATTTGATACCCATCTAGAAGGAGTTGTGAAGAAAATGGTAAACCGCCCTTTTGAGATGGCCGCCATGGACCAAATTATAAATTGAGTATACTATATTGCTTATGGTGTTCTACTTTTCATAGCCTTTCATTTGATACCCATGTCTCGGGTGTTGTGAAGAAAATCGCAATCCGCCCTCTTGAGATGGCCGCCATGAATCTAAAGACATGGTCTATGGCATTCTTCTTATAATGCCCTTTCATTTGATACCAATGTCGAGGGGGGAGTGAAGAAAATGATCATCCTCCCTCTTGAGATGACCGCCATGGACCAAACGATATATTGAGTATACTATATTGCTTATGGTGTTCTACTTATCATACCCTTTCATTTGAAATCCATATCGAGAGGTGTGAAAATATCGGTAATCCAACCTCTGGAGATGGCCGCTATGGACCAAACGATATATATTGAGTATACTATATTGCTTATGTGTTCTACTTATCATACTCTCTCATTTGATACCCATCTCGAAGGGGTTGTTAAGAAAATGGTAACCCGCCCGCTTGAGATGATCGCCATGGACCAAACGATATATTGAGTATACTTTATTGCCTATGGTGTTCTGCTTATCATACTCTTTCATTCGATATCCATGTCGAAGGTGTTGTGAAGAAAATGGTAATCCGCATTCTTGAGGTGGCCGCTATGGACCAAGCGACATATTGAGTATACTATATTGCTTATATTGTTCTACTTATCATACTCTTTCATTGGATACCCATTTCGAATGGGTTGTGAAGAAAATGGTCATCTGCTCTCTTGTGATGACTGCCATGGACCAAACGATATATTGAGTATACTATATTGCTTTTGGTGTTCTACTTACCATAACCTTTCATTTGATATCCATGTCGAGGGGTTGTAAAGAAAATGGTAATCCGCCCTCTTGAGATGGCTGCTATGGACCAAGCGCCTGCTTTTGAAATTTTTTTGCTATAAACCTCACCGAGCCCGAGACCTTTCCAACGAATGCAAAACCGTGGAAATCGGATCGTGCGTTCTCTAATTATAGCGTCTGGAAGGAAAACCCGACTTATTTTTATATTATAGATAATAACAGTAAACGTCCCACCTTGCGACTTGTGAATGGTAATAGCACAAGCAGGAACGCAAGGAAACTGTTTTCGTTTGCATTTCACGGTTTTCGTCAGTGTAATGTTCACTATTTTCTTATACACCGGCACCCAGTTAGGAGACAGAGTGTTTGGCTTGCTTTGCTTATTGTTGACAATTTGACAATAATTTAATCTAATTAATATTGACAATTTTAATCAAATTTTTAAGATTACTACGATCAATTTTTTAAAATTACTTCGGGAGATAACGGGACATAACGGGACATAACGGGACAATGAGTCATCATTTTTCGTGCATGCAGCCGGCGTTCATCGTTTTAATAGACGTTGTCACGTCAAAAAATAATTAAAATTTCGAAAAACGGAAACTTACTTCCACCTGTCGGAGTATCCATGCATCTACAAAAAAAAATCAGATTTCTATCTCTTCTAGTTTGGCTCCAACGGGTGCCGGTACGCACAAGCAGACACACAGCCACAGACACACTTTCTTTTATTAATATAGATAGATAGATAGATTAGTACCCGCTGCTGATATTGAAGTCTATAATACCATCGAGCTCTTAGCCCTTAGTAAATTTGACAACCTCATCCAAGTATCGAGTTCAACGACACAACTGTGGCGGATACCCAAGCATTTCACTCTACTCAACCTAGGGCTAGGATATCCAAGCTAGGTTTGAATCCATCGTGCATCAACGAGTTTTTCCTGTAGTATCTTAGGAAAAACCCAGGATAGAGCCCGCGCCATAAAAGAAGGGAAATGAGCATGACGAATTGTGATTGAGAATCTAGCCGGTTAGTCGAACTTTTAAACAAACAGAGTGACGTTGTTCACTTGTGGGAAGACTTGATGCTCTCACTGTGTATGGAAAAAGTGATTTCCTTCTTTTATGGCGTGGGCTCTAGCGTTTATTGTATTTTCACGAAAAGAGTGCTGAATTGTAAGAGTTTCGCGGGCATGCAATATTTAGCGTATACTAAAAATTTAAGAATATTCCTACTGAATAAAATAGCTCATGTGGCCATTGGATATCTACCAAAACGGGTAGAATATCCAGGGCTGCCGTTGTGATATATTAATAGAATCGGGCCAAATTTTTTCTAGTCCTTACTCTAATCAGTATCAAAATAATTTAAAAACTCCATTGAATTGTTAAATTGAATCATAAATTTTCCTGATGCAGTTGATTGCAATCAGTCATAACAACAAACAAAGATACAAAATCTAAATCCACCCCACAACAAATCACCCTCAATCCATTCTCTAGCTTTTGATTAGGGGATATTTAATCCAAGGGAGGGATTTTTTTGTATTTGATGAGATTTATGTTTTATACGCAATTTCATAGACGTGTCCTTCGATTTTCATATATCTGGGATGTCTTTTTCACTGTTGCCGTTAGGGGAGTGATAAAATTCATTAGTCACGTGGTTGATAAATTGATCGCTTGTCCCCTATCAACTCGTGGAAGATTTTTTGTCACTCTATGTGTCTATTTACTATTTCTCAATCGATTTTATTTTCTTTTTTTTTTGGAATTTTTTTCGTTCTTTAGTTTTGCAATGATTTCGTGAGGGTAAGTACGTTTGGGGAAACGATATGAGAATTTTTGCTGCGTTGGTTGATGATTGATCGCAATTTTGACAGATCGCATGTATCACGCGGATGCCTCAAGGTCTCATCCCCCAGTCAGACTGCGTAATATGTAGCCTTCATTGGGCCGTACCTGTAGGGAGGTAGATCTAAGGTTTTGATAAGCTTTGCCCGAGCACCTACAGGCAAAATGGACGCGAACAGCCAAAGGCGGCGCAAGTTACTGTAAATTTTGGATAAGGTATGATCGGTTTGATCACAGCAGGTTAGTTTGTGTATTCTTGGCTCGTAGCTGGTAGGGTAAGGTTGTATGAGAGTGCTTGGTGGTAAATAAGAGGTGTCTAACTCACTCTTGTACATTGCGATGCATCTAGACTTAGAAGCATTTAAATTCAACTGATTGGATAACGACCATAGATGTATTCGTTCAAGGTCAGCGTTGATGTTATAGACACTGTTTTCTACCAGTCCAAGGGGACTATGTAAAGTAAATAAATCTGAACGTCATCCGCATACATGAGAAGTTTGCAATTCTTGACAGTATTACAGATATCTTTTATGTAGATGTTGAACAGTAATGGCCCTAGAATAGAGCCCTGCGGAACCCCACATGTAATTGGTGATAGATCAGAGATAGAATCTTGAAACCATACATTTTGGGAACGGTTACTTAAGTAATTTCGAATTAAGGAGATAGCTGAGGGGGAGAAACCCAGATAGTCTGATAGTTTAGTTTCAAGAAGCTTATGACTGACACTATCAAAAGCCTTACTGAAGTCAAGGAACACCAGAATTGCAATGTCATCACAATCAAGAGCCATTCGATGGTCAATAGTTACCTTTAGCAACACAGTTTCGCAGCTACTGCTTTTCCAGAAGACAAACTGTGTACTCGACAACAGAGACGACATTTCACAGTAGGGCTGGATTTGCCATGGCATTAATTCTTTACCTAAGAAACATAGGATACTGATGGGGCGATAAATCAGAAGGATTTTTCGAGGATTTGCATTAGGCGGAAGATCATCAAGTCCAACCGCTTCTGACTTCATAGAGAAAAAAGCTTAGTGCACTTCAGAGTAATCCGCATTGCGAAAACTGAATTGCCTACAGTTACCTACCTTCAATTAGTCTCGAGCGGGAATGATCACCAGTACTGTTGACAACCGTGGTAAAATAGTTGTTTAGTTCAACAGTAAGGCTGCTCTGGACTGCACAATAATCACCATGGATCCAAAGTTTTTTTTACGTTAGCCCAAAATTTCTTCGAGGATAGGGTGGGACCGAAAAGAACTTCAGTTTGGTTTAGGCCCTAAGGTTCGCTTCAATTTGATTTTTCTTATATCTTCTAAACATGTATTCTCTCTCAGAAATGAGGCGTTTAATTTGAGAGGAGAACCAAGGTGAGGTAGAGGGAAGTATGCGTTTAACTTTGATTGGAGCAAATGACGGGTGCTCGCACAAAAGGAAATCAGCGGATTAGGATGGGACTGCTGAAGGAGAAGTCTGACTATTTAAAGTCCCCAAAATCGAAGGAAAGCTTTACGCGAAAGCTCTTTTCGTAATCTGGGGAAGAGTTATTAGATCTAACAAGAATTTAACATCTAGAATCGCGGGGTAAATTCACTTTTTTGCAAATTAAATTCATCCTTTTGAAAATCAAATTCATCCATTTTAAAATTAAATACTTCTATAATAATGTCAAGCGGTCAAGCTCGACCCACCATAATCTATTATTGTTGTTAAGAAAAAACATACACTCTACTTTTTATATCACCACTTTCTCCAATGTTCCAATCGAGGAAGTCCGATCCAAAATCAAGTTTAGTGCAAGAAATAAGTATGTTAGCCGATCCTTTAAATTGGAAAGGACAATTCCATACACATTAACATTTCGTGTATAAATAAAATACAAACGCATGTGCATTGGAATTTCCCCTTCGAAATTCGTTTACGGGAAACAACACTCCCAGTTGGAGGCAACTACGACTGGCAAGAATTTTTATATAAATGAATATAAATGAGCGGATGAATTGGGTTTTAAAGCGAACGGGGAGTGACACTTTTATTTTCAGATGTACTTTCGTTGTAGGATTTGGGACTCTCACTGCCAATGGAAAAGCTTTTTTGAGATTCCCAATTGTTTTGGCGCACGCCATACTATTGGCTTAAAATAGGTGAATTTCATTTGAAAAGGATGAATTTAATTTGCAAAAAGGTGAATTTGATTTGCAAAAGGATTAATTTGATTTGCAAATTCGTGAATTTAATGTGAAAAAAACTGTATGAAGCTTGAATCGGCTTTCAACGATTCTGACGGGATGCCATCTGTTCCAGCTGCTTTACCATTGGCCATTGCATGAATTGCGGTTACTATTTCCGTTTTGGATGGGGCCCGGTGGTGATTCTTATTGGCTCTGCATTCTTGCTGCTTTCTTGAGGTTCCTGTGCAAATGAATCATTCAAGGCGGCGAAGAAGACGAAAACCTCTTCTTCAGATACCACATAATTGTACGCCCTCTTTCACCGACGATTTGCTTTCATTGATAAATTTTTCAACGTAAACAACACTACTTATTACTAAGAACTTGGACGTTATCCAAATAATTAGTATGTTGGCTTAGTTTTGTTTACGAATTCATCTTAATTCTGTCGAAATTCAACAATTTCTCATAGTTTTAATTTTTGAAGAATGAAAACAAAAATAGAAACAAAAACCTTCGAGTTAATATCCAAAACACGAAGTAATTCATTGCCAATGGATATAAATCATTAGCTGACAGCCCAATTTCCACGTAGATGAAGGGATGGCCTTTTTAATTTTAACGTAAATATGCTTCGAGTTTGGTACAACAACGAAGAACAACAATGAAGCTCGTTCGTTCTTTTTATATATTTTTATATCTAAATAAAAAAATCAACAAGAGCGAATCCTTTTAAAAATATGAAATAATTACATTTTATATATTTTTCAAAAAAAAAATTGATATACGAAGAAGAAAAATACTGACAACAAAACTCAGCAAATAGCATTTGACATCTCTCTTTATCCAGTTTTTATATCTTCATCTAAAAGACAATTTTGTCGTACCTTCCCCGAAAATAAAAAAAAAACGGTGTTATCATCCATCACTGGAATACCTCTCCAGGTAATAATATACCTGACATGAAACATATTGGCACCTGTTTTCCTTCAGGCAGCAGAGCCCAGCCGAATCCTAAACATTAAAAATTCCAACCAAAGTTCATTGTCCGTGGTTCGTCCCGGCGACCCTTGCCCGAAATAAGAATTCATTTATCTCCTGATACTGGGCCCGATTCACCAGTGGAAATGTGCTGAAACATTTTTCATTTTCCGGGTCTTACCCCCCTCCACCACCCGGGTATATATATAGTCTATATACACCTTATGTTCACGTTGTTTTTTTTTGTTATCAGGTACAGGCCAAAGGTAAAAAATGGCAGAATGAAGTTTTCACCTTTTATGTACCTGGGAAGACTAGGACATAGCAGCTCTGGAGAGCGAAATGCGGTGAGCACCGGGATGTTGTCGGGCTGCATTTCAAGTAGCTGTAAAAAGGGTTTTAGCACCCCAAAGCCACATAGGATAAAACTTCATCACTTCATATTTTCCTTGTACGCCGGGCAAGAATTTTCCGCAATTTAAACATTTGCTTAGGGGATGGGGGTGAACAGTGAAGTAGATGACTCCATTCATTCCGTTTTGGTGGGGGCGTGACGAGGGGGGCTTTAAGGTACATTTCGAAAGGACAAAGGGGAAATCCCTTTGCTGTGATTCCAGCTTAGGTGGCGGCGCTTTATTTGAACCCTTATTTTCTTGTTATGTACTCGTTTGTGCGGCAAAGATCATACTTTATGAGTTATGATGATTTATACCTACTTGCACAATGGATGAAGTGTGATAAGAACCGAGGGGACGATATCATTTTTTGGGGGGGAATGAGTAATACCTATGAAGGTGGAGAAGAACGCAAAAAAGGGCTAAGGGTGGCAATATCAAAGTGGGAAATTGCTTTAAGACAAGATGGGTATGACCTGAGGAAAGTTTTTGAAAATGCTGACGAAAGTTGTTGTTATAAATCACTCCGAAAATGATTGCCGGGAAAAAGTAGGAAGGAATATGACAGTTAACCAACCCTGGTTTTAAGGAGATTCCGAATTTGAAATGTTCTTTCGAAGAGTTATTGCTGAAGTTACACAATTTGATCACGCATTGTATTAACCCCAGTTTTGGTTTCACTAGATTGTGGAGATAAATAAAAAGTATTCAGGTACCAGGCTCTTTAAAAGACACCCTAGTCTCAATAATATTGGGTTAAAAAAATTGTGAAACTTATACCCGAATTTTAAAAGCAGGCACAAGTTGCAACGCAACCAGAAGTCCGGCTGCACACTTCAGGCGGCGGTGATTTCATAACTGCGAATGGTGCACTTGCACCGGGCGCAATTTGTCGGAGCGAAATTTCAGAATTTAAAATTTAAAAAAATTGGAAAGTATTCTTATGGGGGCAAGAAATTACACACATTTACCCAATTTCTATACCTGTACTTTTTCATGCAAGAAAAATTTTCCTTCTCCTCGTGCAGGAAGTTTTCAGAGATTTTAGCATCAAGATTTTCATAAAATTTTGTTGGTTGGATGTTGTTCCATGTCGAACTTCCTAAATAACGTTTTTTTTTATGTTATACCCATTATTATGGTGCAATGGTATCCAGCGAGTTATTGTGTCTTTTTCCATTGCCCTTAACAGCTTGTAGGGCACAATACGGTATAGTGCACCGGGCGCAAAAAACCAAAAAGCGCCAGCCTTGTGTGTAGTGATCCTAAATTTGAATCAATTTGATATTCTAGATTTCCAGTCACTATTTTGATACAGTGACAAGGGATATCAAAATTTTGACTGTATAGCGTATTTTTTAAGATTTTTTGCAGACCCGACATACAGCCAGCGACTTTATTTCAGCTCATTGCAAAGAGAACAAATTCATCATTACAGGTGATTTAAGATTTTTCTTCTAAGCTGTCAGTCACAACAATAGTCTCAAACTCTCAATGACAAGCAGGAGTCTGAAAAGCTTGTGACCTGTGACTGATCACAATTTAAAATAAGGGGTTAATGTAAAGTGTAATCATAACCGAATGCTTTTTTTCTGACCCTACAATTCTTATCTAATACTAAGATACTAAGTTCTGTAGTTGTGCAGTCCTGGAGTTAACGTTAGTTTGGCAGTAACAACACAACCCCACGATCGTAACTCATCAGAACGACACCCCGATCATTTGGGCTCTGATTCTTTGTTGAGGTGAAAAGTGAAGGCTGGCTTGAGGTTATGGATATTAACTTGTTGGTATCGTTAAAATTGATCGAGAAATATTTCCGTAAGCGTTAGATTATCTTGTACAATACTTCATATGGAGGTTCGAAAGGTTTTCACATGGCATCTACTCGTACAAAAACGTTAAAGATGTCTTTTTGGACATTGTTTTCGAGATTGACTTGCCTTGAAGATCTGCCCGTGAAAAGGGAGACGAGCAACAGATTCTAAATATTCTACTGGGCATTCATCTATCGGGATGGAAATGGAATGTGGCAGTAACAGAGTTGGACCGCAGATAATATTCAGTTTTTTACATGTTTGTTTGATCCCAGCGGATACCATATACCAAATAGCGGCGGATTTCGTTTGGTAAATATTAAGTCTGACGAATGGTGGCGTTTTCCCGAAAGAGAACGCTAATTGGAAATAAATCACGGAGCTACTGATCGCAGTGACATCACTAAAAGCTCGTTTGAAGGTTGACAGTTCGAGTGTTCAGTTCTTGGTAAATTCCATCTAAAAAAATTTACTAAATGCATTACCGCCTCCATCATCTACAATGGGGAGGTGATAGCAGATAGCAAACCCAAGGCTGACTTACTAACATCTCGATTCTATTCGAATTCTTCGTTGGGGTTGTCCATAAATTACGTGAGGCAATTTGGTTGGAAAATGGCGGCTAAACAATCGAAGGGCTACTATTCCACTTTCTTCAGTTCGCATAACCGCTTGAAAATTTTTATGTAGGATTTTGCCATATTTTAAGGCCCGTTTACACACAGGTCGCCGGCAGGCCGTGGCCTGAAAGTTTTAGCCTTCACGGCAAGTATCATCACACACTCATCGGCGGCCAACTGTATGGGGGGGCCTGCATATCAAGAAAACTGACATAAATCTTTATGTGTTTAGCCATTTGTCGTCAGTTCGTGCCTGAAGATCTGAACTTCTTTCTATACACTCCCAACCCGTGAATTAACGACAAGAATTCACGCAGTATCCACTAGGAGCGCAGAGAACGGAGCGAAAATCATCCATACTCGCGTTCGCGCTTGTTCGCGGGTGTTCACGGCGCGAGACTGGAGCAATAAGTGAGAGGAATACAATCTTTAAAGCCTACCAGGCCAAGATGTTAAAGTCATCGTGTTAAAGACTACTTAGCACTAGGTATTTTTGGCACTATCGTTATAACGGCCTCCTCTGGCCACCTAACCGCTAACTTCTTATGCTGTCTCTTGACGCAACTAAGGGAGGTGGACCCCGCGTGCAGGCTTTACCCGAGTAAAAATGAAACTCGCCCGCACCTAGCACGCAGCAGGTGCTCACGAGCAGTGTCAATTAACATATTTTTAATTAAGTGTGCATGCCAAGTGCGGGCACCATGCGGGCTAGTGCGCACCCGCTGCATGTTAGCTGTGGGCGAGTTTCATTTCTACTCGTGAATAAAACTCGCACTCTCCCGCCACAGGCATGTACGCTACCGCCACAGGCATGCAATTTTTCCAGACTAAAGGGAGCAAAATTAGGGCTTTAAAAAATTATGTAGGACGAAGAAAACGGGCGGACGGACCTCGGTGACCATATAGGGAGCCAATAGCATACGTAAAAAGATTCTCGTTCGATTGCGTAGGTTAAGCAGCATTGGGCGTGATTAGTAGTTAGCTGGGGGACTGCCTGGCAAAACAACACTCGCGTTTGGAATCATTCAATCGGATAATGCCGAAGCGAACAAATTTTTTTTAATCGGGTAGCTGCTGAGCTGAGGATGGGTCTGTTCTTCGTGTTTACTGTTAAAGCACCACGACAACGACGAGTAGAACCTCCTTGTTTAACGAGAACCTGTTCAAAGGCCTAAGGAAAAGTTCGTGGCATTTTTGTCAAAACAATTAAAGCGGATTAGTTTCACTCTATGGTCGAACTTAGCAAAAAAACCGTCTGAGTTAACCACACTCTACACTCAATTGTCAAAATAAAACAAATCCTTGTTGGGATGCATGAAACACCAACAAAGATTTTTCTAGATAAGGCATTCCTTTACAAAGATAACAATCCGCCCCATATTTCAACGCTACAAAGTGTTTCTCAAGGAATGAACCAAAAAAAAATCTTCATCAAATTTTGTATTCACTTGAAAACATTCTGAATTTCATTAAAATCTTATCAAAAAGGGAAGATACCCACCTCGGCATGGGCTTTTTACCATAAATCCCGTGGCTGAAAATGCAAATTAACCCCAGGACACGTACGCCCTCTAAAAACTTAATTAGCACCTTCCATGGGCCATAAGATTAACAAAACGGTAACCTTCTTTTATTACCCGCAAAGTGGCATAATCCGCAAAAGCATACCTCGTCAAAGTGGGCAAAAAGGTGTCATCACGAGTAGAGCAACGTCAACGACTAACAAAGGTCCACTAAAGGTTCTGTCATTAGCACTTCAAACACGGTTGACAATGAAAAACGCCCTTCGAGGCTTCCGTCTTGTTCTGCCAGTACGAGCCCCACCCCCACCCCCATTCGGGGGAGACCTGGCGAGCATTCGTTCCTGAAAATTATCAAGAAAATTGCGAAACATCTTCCCAGAATTCCATTCGCGTCACGTATTCACTTCCTTCGAGACTAATGTCCCAACATTAGAAGCACGCCAGCAACATAATTGCAAACCGAACATTAAGCCGAGCCGAGACAAATTGACTCTAGGCAGACCGGGGGCGGGGGAGGATGCGGCATGTTTATAGTCGATTTGTTTCCACTGGCAAGAGTTATGGGGCAGTTTGTAACGGATACATCGGTGGACTAGGAGTTCCTCCAGCCACGTCCTGTCCCCCTGGCTAATCGCCCGATGGAGCCTAGTTTGCCGATTGAAGTGATAACAGGGCAGCACGCTGCCGCGAGAGTCGCTAGTGGCGCAAGATATCTCGAGACTTGCCAGACTTATCTTATCTCGGCCAAAGTAAATAGTATCGGTGACATGCCGCTAACAGTTTTATTTATTTGCCGGTCGCTCTTCCCGGCATCATTTTTCCGTATTTTATCTCTTGGTATCGAGAACGATCCACTATTTACCAACCGATGAATTGTGGGCCGAGCTGAGTTTAACGGACGACATCAAAAGTCGGTCAATATTTGATCGTTTTACATTCAACGAATTTAGTTTACTCAATCTTATCTGAGAGTCTTCAGTGTTTTCTTGCCCTTGAAATTGAGGAATTTTATTGAATTTGTGGAATTCCGTTCAATAAAGAGCGGCTCTGTTCGTTGAGAGCTGAACAGACGAACATATGCAATACCGGATTGCGAAATAAAAACAGGGAGTAACCCACGCGAGTGTTTCACTAAAAAAATACAAACACAAATTTGAAAGACTTCTTCAGTCCAAATTGTTTAAGGTTATCGAACTTGTATGAAACGGGGCAATTGTCGAATCTAGAATTCAATCAAAAGTCGAAATTTTTGAAGGTGACAGCTCCAAGTTCAGAAATCACCATTTGTATTACTAGTCGTTGGTCACGTTACAGCGCAACGTTTAGTTTAGCTCGGGGTATAGAATTGGTTTAAGGTTATGATGAATCAGAAACGTGTTGAGAGAGAGCGACGACTAAGAATGAGTACTTGGGATTTATTAGGATTAAGTTTAAGGAAATTGGAAGAGCTCCATTCACTTATCAGGCATAGGACATTATTGAGATCAGAAATATAGGATTCAATCCGATTGGGAGGGCATAAAGTATATAACTGTAGATCATCAGCATATAAATGAAAGGAGCAGCCATGGATAACAGCGGGGAGATCATTAACATACAAAGAAAAAAGAACAGGGCCAAGAATTGAACCTTGTGGAACACCCAAGGGTACAGGTAGCAAGGATGATACAATAGAATTATGACGCACGCATTGGAGTCGATTAGAAACAAGAGAAGAAAAAGACGAGTTGCAAGCGAAAGTAGCTAAGCTTGGAAATTAGAAGCGAGTGAACCACAGAATCAAACGCATTAGAAAAAACAACAAGAACTAATATCGCAATGTTACCTCGGTCAAGTATAGAGCGCAAATCAGTAGTTACCTTTAGTACAGCTGTTTCAGGAGTTGACGCATAGTTGGCTGCCTCATTCAGGTCGAGTGCCGAAGTAAACACTTGGATGTTGTAACAATTCGGAAAGACAGATTGAAAAAGATTGTTCCATAGTCGATTTATTCTGTTAAGGAACAAATTCCTAGTCTGTAAATGTAGACAAAAAATGGGACTGCAGGCAGAAATAAAGTGTTGAGTGAGCTAATCTGCTGTTGCAGGTATAAGATTGTAGAAGAAGGGCGTTCTTCTTGGTGGCACAATCGCTATGGTAGTAGTTCCTAGAGGATTAAAGGATCGATGTTGAAGTAAATGGTATCGTCTCTAATGAGTTTTATTAACTTCCCAGTTTATAGTATGGTCGGACCGAAAACCGAAATCAAAATATTCAACGTATTTTCATTTTGTGTGTGTGTGCGTACGTAAGCGGTCTTTTTTTCATGCATGATATTGCTTGAATCAAAAAAGATAACGACTTCGTTGAGATGTCGTTCGAAGCGTAGGTTAGGTTAGATATGGCTGAGCTGGTGGTGTTCGAAGCGTAACAACGGAACTATAATCTGAACAGATTTTCATAAAATTCGGTCCAACCGTTTTTTTTTTGTTCAAACGACGTTCGTGTCTTTTGTGCCTATAACGACTGCTTTGAGATGCCGAAAGAAGAATATTAACGAAAAAATGCTCTGAAAAAAATTTCATAACATTTGGTTGGGCCTTTCTTTTTGTTTACGTGACAGCAAAGAAGAGCAGAAAATAATATGTTTTCTGTAAACGAGGTAAGAACAGTTACTTGTTATCAGGGGCAATTCAATTTTGAAAGAGAGGCACGTTTACCAAATTTGACACTAAAGAGGTAACTCCTGAGAAACATCAACCTCCATATCCTTGAGAATTTATATCCGGTGACCCTTTAGGGGGCGAATGGCTAACAAAGACCTCGGAGAAAATGGCAAAGAAGACCTCACTTCTGCCAAAACCCGAGAAGAGTCACTGCAGACGAACGCCTAGCAGCTCTGTTAGCAAGTTCTGATCGCACCTCCCCGCGGTGCCCCCTGAGGTACTTCGGAAAGAGCTAACGGGAGACGGGCGAATAGCGAGTTCGTGCAAAACGCAAAAGAGAATCCGATGCAGGGCAACTGTTTCCGCCCTACGTCCAATGAGGGATTAAAGGAGGAGCATAAAGAAAGAAGAATTGAATATTGAGCACTGGTTGTGTGTGAATGTCAGTGAAAAATTTATCACGGAGGCGACTGACACGGAAAGCATCGGTGCCGTGCCGTCACGGATATGTGTGGATCGACTTTAATAATTAAATTTTGGGACCGATTTGATGAAACAGATCAAACATGTTTGATTTTCCTGTCGTCTCCGTCAGATTCAATTTTTGTTTTTACCGAGGTTTTTTTGGTGAGGGGGTCGCAAGATTTTTTACTTCATTTTTTGTCGGGGTCGCAGCACTAAAAAGGTTGAGAGACGATGCTCTATAAGATCTATACTTTCCTGTGGGCCCTCTTTGGAGAGTTTAGCTCTCCCGGACCTGACCGAAATTTTTCCAGTCAGTCCTTCTTGGGTTTTTGTGCGATTGAGGATCTTCAACCTGCAGGTTTACCTTTAAGCGTATCCATCGGTGATCCGAGAAGGGCACATGATCTGATACCCTCCAGTTTTTTACTTTAAATGTTTCGTGTCCATGGACAGAGTGATGTCCAGCACTTTCTCTCCGTGCTTGGGAATACGAAGGTTGGGGTGTTGTCCCAGTTACACACCGCTAGGTTTGAACTAATAATATAATCTAACTCTCCCGTGTCGTTATTCTCGTTGCTTCCACAAAGGGTATGCCTCGCTTTGACGTCGCACCCTACGATCAGTTTGGCTTAGAAGAGCATACTTACTGAAGATTAGTAGTAAAGAACTTTGTTTATCTTGATTGTAAAGACGAAATTAATAGAAGTCTGAAAAACTGCATTATTTATAAAATGGTCTAATACCAACTTTAGAAATTTTGTGTAAACTCTACTAAACTTTCATCTATTAGGAATACCTCCTACACTTAGACGTTATCAACCATTTCTAGTTAAATTCTGTTTATCTCAAAATCTCTTTTCCAAAAAACCCAAAGCTAATCCGAAATTTTTTTTTCCAGGTAAATCAATGCTAAAAGGATTGTACAAATTCCCATCGTTAATTACATAATTAAACAACCAGAACTCTCTCCCTCCACCCCTAAAAGAACATTAACGTATTTTGTTGTTAGTTTGGATTTCTTATTTATAAAAGAAAGTCCACTTAAGGGATATCATCCCTAATTACTTATTATTCCTTAATGGCGCATTTAGTAAACAAAAATTTAGTCAAATTAAGCCCACGAAAATGAAAACTAAACATAAATAATTAAGGATTACAAATTTTTAATCGCTTTCAAACTTTTCCTCGCTCAAATTTCCTTCGTTGTTGTTTCCCCCTTTTTTCATTCCCCAAAAAAAGAAAATGTAAAATAAAATTCAGGAAAAAAACCACCCCTAAAAGAAACAAGGGAGCACATCGGCCGGGATGTCCCCTTTTAATGTTGTGGTTTGCTCCTAACTCTACTATCTTCATTATAAACCATGATAAAAAAAGGGCCCAACTCAATCCCTTCTCCTCGGCATATCGTATTTTCTTAAATCCCCAGGAAAAACAAAACGAGGGCAAAAAAGGACAAAAAACAAAACAAAAAGACGGAAAAATCCTGCGAGGAATTATTCAGGGGTTGTTGCTGGTCGGTAGATGGCGGAATTCTCCGGGTTTTCAATGATGGCGTGCTTTAATTATGAAAATCCACCTATGCTCCCCGCCAGAGGCGGCGAGATCGCGGCTGGCAGCGGGGAATCGAAAATGGATTTCTCCACGTAAGTGCATCCATCCCCATCTACCGGAAGAGCATGTTGTTAGAACTCGACACCGTCCTAGCAGCTTCTATACGACGACGAGTATGTGCGGCCAGGGCGTCGTTTGTCGTTGCTGGCTTCCGACGAAACAGCCGCCGCGCACCATGGCAACACTATGTCAGGGTCGTAAAATTTTAATTAACTCCCATGCCGCCAGCCCGACCGTCCCGGGTTCTGGTTTGGCCCAAAGAATTCTGGTCGTTTGGAAAGTGATGAAGAGACAAAGATTCCCGGGCGACAACGACGGCGACGGTGGCGGTGGCATTCACTGGAAAGTGTTGTTGGTGGCGAATGATGATTATTTCCATGCAGGGGTGTAGGGGGCGAGTTGTTTTTGGGGCGAGCATTTTAAGTAACCGATGAAAACTTTGAATTCCCCCGGGGGAGCCACGATGTTCAGTTTTTAGTCGGTGGCGGAGAGTATCATGGCGGATTGGACGGAGGATCAATTATGGACTAACGGAGTGTGAAAATTTGCCTGATTTAGGAGAACTTTTTAACATAAAATACTCGAATAAATTTTCATTTAAATGTCGCCAATTTTAGCAGTTAGTTTGAGTGAGTTAGGTTCAGTTTTTAGGGTCGTATTTTCTATTTTATTATTTAGAACGAATCTCTGTTAGTATTCAGGTCATTAGCCTAATTTGTATCGCGTTTGCTGTGCACGAATACCAAATGCACGTTCAATTGCGGTAATACCGTGGAACTAGATCAAGGCTTTAATTAGCATAAAAGCCGCAGAATTTAACAAACTTCCAATTAAATCGGGTTTTTGTGAATGCACGGAATTTTTAGGATTGTAAATTCAATTATTAAAATACCGAAGTGCCATGGCAACGATACCCACTGGAATAATTAATTAATGTTTGTTATTATTTTTCACAGTAATCTATTATTTTATTACCCACACTCCATTTACGAGCCTTTTTTATGTGTAACTCTCTCTAAACATAGATATTACTATTTGTATTTCCAATCTGTATTGTCATATACGCCATGATGTTTGGGCTGGTAGAAGATTAACCCGAAAGGCAGGAAATGTTTCTCCAGCTTTTTCATCTCAAACAATTTTTTCGTAATGTCCCGGCTTCACCGACCACAGTTCAATAATGTTCAGTTCAATCCACATAAGTGGCTTCACCGGCTAAAGTCGAGTTCATGTTCAGTTCGTATTTCAAATTGTTGCTTTTTCACCAGAAGCCAGAAATGCAAAAGCCTTCCACTATTCCAGTTGATTACTCTCTTTTGAGTGAGTTTTTTTACGTTCAATTTCAGTTCGAGTCCAGTTGGGCGAACTGAGGTTTGGGTTATCCTCAGTTGAATATGTGAGAATTGTATACGAACCTAGGTAATTTTAAAGTTCAATTCGCCAATTTGCTCGAACTTGCTCGACTATAAGTGTCTTTCATTCTTTTCACCCCTATACTTTTTCAAGCTAAATTTCAAGCATGTCGTCTAAAGTAGAAACTTAGACGCTATACATCTTCAGCGACAAGGACTATTTTGGGAAGAATGGGTATGTCCCATCTGCACTTAACATCCAAAACTAAGCCTGCCTTAGGACATAAGGCTCTTTTCTTTTATCACAATTGTAATGTAAGGTCTTGTAATGTACGCTGTAGACTCACTTTCAGCCCCTGTGCTGAAAGTCGAATGATATGTCGTAACAAGTCGTTTAAGCTTAAGAAAGTGACCTTTCAGTCGAATTACGATTTCCATCAACGGGCTATAGTAGAAGTTCTAGGTTGAGTTGAGTCGTAATTCTATCTTGAGTTGAGTTGAGTCGTAGCACTATCTTCAGCTCAAAAGACTTGTTACGTCACACAACTCGACTTTCAGCATAGGGGCCTAAAAGTCTCGAAACCGTTTCATTTCAATGTACACTCGTCATTGAAGTCTGGTTAAATGATACATTTATAAATGAGGAGATCTTAAAGGCACCATACTCTAGAGCTCCGCCCATACCAATCCCTTGGCTCGTCTTCAAAGGCCTCGATTCCCAGATCCGACGGGAGGGAAGTGAGTGAGGATTTGACAATTTGCGATTCTCAAATCCGCAGTCCCGGATTGGTTTAAATCGAAAATTCGGAGTGAAGACTCACGCGATAATGAAATATATGATGTCGGATTATCTCAGGCGCATTTGTCGTTCAAATCCGCAGAAAATTTGTTGCGGATCACACTTTTACAGCGCGGAAAATGTCAAAAAGAAATTCGGGGTTGCGGATCTGAGAATCGCAAAGTGTCAACTCCGCAACTCACTTCCCTCCCGTCGGATCTGGGAATCGAGGCCAAAATGTTCTGGTTGCAGTCTTCGATGCGAGTGATTGTACATAAATCCAATAGCTCTAGGTCACAGTTTATCCGAGTTTCCCAAAACACGATAAGGTTTTGACGTGGCCCGGTGCTATTCGGGTTCATGGATCGATCATGTATGGAGGCCTTTAGACTTTAGCTGGAAAATCTACAAATACGCTAGGGACTAAAATTCAATCCAGGATTTCAAAATGTGGTGGAGTACTTAAAGAGGTGAAATACAATAAAATTCTATACGACAATCAGTATGGCTTTAAACTAATAAGATAAACTGACGAACTTCTCAACGGATTGATGAGCTTCGTTAGGTTGCTCTAGATATTATTCAAAGCTTTTGAATAAAAAATATGGCACTCTGTTGTGTTTACCAAACGAGTGCCGGCGGATCGTGTTGGGCTCCTGGGGTGGGTAGTCAGATAAAGCCAACTCCCTACAAAACTGTTATTTGGTCTGTTAACTGAAAAGAGAAGGAGGCAGGCCAGTTCATTGTGAATCCGACGGTGTACAGAACAACAGGTGGAGTTCGCCAAGGTTTCGTCCTGGGCTCCACTATATAATGATTTGATGACGCTACGACTCCTAAAAGGATGCGCTCGTATGACGACACCTCGATGAGATCGAATTTCGCGCAAACGATATGATCTGCGAGAGTAAAAGTATGGCCAGAAAGGTGGTCTGATGCTTGTGGGGCACAAAACTGAAGCGCTGCAAAAAGTGAAAACCAGTATCCGAAAGAATCAAGGTATGGGAGCAGATCATTGACTCACAGCCACAACTGTGGTGCCATGCAACTTTGACAGGCGATGCCTACGAAATAGAAATTCGATTGATTTGGTCGCTGTGAGACGACAGACCATAATGAAATAGCAAAGTAAATGGGACGAGTCTGTTAAAGGTCGGTGGACCCACAGAGTTATGCCAAACGTGGAGAGATGGGTTACGAGGGAGCTTGAGGTGGAGGATATAGCATATACCTCCATTGTTTCGACTCACCGCTGTGCCCGGCTATTTAATAATTGTACAATTTCAAAAATAAAAAGATCATGTCACTCGGCTACTCTCTAATTTCGGGTGGGTATTTTACCCACTCGGAATTTTCCGGGTGGGTACTGCTACCCATCATACCCACATTATCCGCCGGGTATGCACCAAACTACGAGCTATTGGTATAGATTTATTACTGCTATGACTTCGATAATATAAGGTTGTGATTATGAATCAATCGACTAGACGAGTATAGCGTGTAAGAGGGTTTGAAAGGGTTTTTAAATGTACATAAACAAATCGTGGCGGTTACAAATGATTTTTTGGACGAGCGTGTTTGAGAGGGTGGGAGCGACTGACGAATGGAATGAAATACGGGTAGGCCGTTTCTTAATTTAGTTTCTAATTTATTAATATTGAAACATTTGGTTGGCGCCCTACGCTAGGTTGGAGGCCCTGGCATATCTTTGCCCACATCCGAGGGACACAAAAAGGGTCTAGTTGGTGACGCCCAACCCAGTTCATTCAACCACGCGCTATATCGCGAAGCATCTTCGTCAACTTTTTTTCTGTCTCAGTAGACAGTGTGAGCCTGACGCATCATCATACATTACTGAGGATCTATGATGAAATAATTACATACTCCGAATCGCTAAACAAATATCTCAATGATTGGGACTTTCATCCTTCAGCCAGCAGTCGAGGCTTCATGCATGAATCATGCGTCCTGGTGTATTTTGAACCAATCTTGAAAAATGCAGTCACCTCGAAAGCTTATTTGTTGGTCAAAACTTCTGATTTTTAATGTCCTAATATCACAATGATTAATTTTGAATGAATTGATGATCGACTGAAATCCTTTATAACAAAAGGACCCATCATTCGATTATTTATTCCAAAAATACAACTCTGTCAAAGAAACCCTTATGGAAGGAAATCTTAATCAAAAAGTTCAGAATTTACAAACAACAGACCGAACCAATGCAACCACACTATATATATGTAGATGCCACCAGATAGTGGTCCCAAACAACACTCAAGTGTAATATTTGGAAAATTTTTGGGTTGTACGTGACTAGACTTACAAAATATAGAACAAACGTGACATTGCGAAACAAAACAGTACTACATCGGCCACATTCCTCCGTAAATATGTCTGTATTTCGCTGCACTTGAATTCCTCCACATATCATAATGGTTATCAGGATCGTTTTTAAATATTTATGCATGAGTGTGTGTGTATGTACGAATGCCTCATCAATTTTCAATTTTCTTATCATTTTCCATTCAAACCGTAATAAAGGATAATCTTTCCGTTTAAATCTAATGTGATTTAATTTCCACGCAATTTCCTCGTATATGGCGGCGCCAAAAAAAAAAATCAATTGAAAACGCCATATAAAAATGCAAAGCTCTTAAAAACTCACCATCAATCCGCAATATCCTTCATCCATAATGTCCTGATCCATCAAAATCCAATTTTTATAGGAGTGCATGTTACGCTAGTAAAGCATCCCGGCAACACGTCCGAGAATGTGTAGTCCTGTGTAGTAGCGCCTGTACGATACAATATCGTTATCCCTCTCGCTCCCCCGCCCTGGGTGTGCGTCCCAGTAAGCAGCCATGTGCCAGGACATGCATCCTTGATCCATCCTCAATTCTAAGTTCTCATGCGATTTATGAGTCGCGATATTGCGCCCATAAAGCGCTCCAGAGTTGTTAGCTTTTATGTGCCGCCGCCCCCCGAAAACTGTGACCAAAAACGAACCCCAGGAGCATCAGTAGCCATAAAATAGTGGTAGTGCGGCTATTGTTCCGGGTTCGTATATATGATGTAGTTGTTAGGGGTTGTTCTTGGTGGGGGATGTTGCTGATACACTTTCATTTCACGGGTAACAGCCCTCTTTGGGGCTTCCGCTGGGAGAAGCAGCTCGGAGGGGACGCCAACACCCCTAGACAATCCGGCCTGAAGTTAGTTGTAGTTGCGGCCCCCGCCAAATGATGCGAAAAAGATGAATTGGACAATTTCTCATCCAAGTGCTGTTGTTGCTACATTTATGATATTTCCTAGGAAATTTATACAAAATCCCCACTTAAATAACAAAAATAATCCCCCATTCTGACACCGGCCTCGGCACGGGTGACTGGATATCATCGAACGGTCTGCCCGGACCCGAATCCGGATCCAGTCTGGTGCACTGGGGCCGAGTTTTTCAACTTTAAGCGCTTTAGTTTTTCCCTGAGTTTTTATTCTTGTTTTTTGGTGACCCCTCCACCCCCACCCCCGGTATTTTTATTTTTATTTTTTCGGCCATTTAAACTTTTTTTTTTTTTTCATAAACTGCTTGACATTTTTCCAAAACGAAATTCAATTTGGCGTGTGCCATTCGGACGAAGTTGTTGCTGCTGCTGCTGATGATGGTGGCGCTCCTTGTAGCTGGTGCTGTTCTATGGTGATGGGCGACGGTGTGGTGGTGGTTGTCCCGGCATCGACCTCATGTCACTGTCGCCGCAGAGTGTGGGGAATTGATGTCGGAATGTTCGGAATCCCGAACATTTTCTGGATTATGATGAAATTTATGGTCGAGTTGGTTTACATTCTTTTGGTTTTGTGTTATTTATAAGCAATTGAACTAAATGAGGTGTCATGAAAATGGACGATTCACCAGATATAAACAATTTGTGAAGTAGGCCTTTATTTGAGTGACACTTTCGGCATGGGTGATCTGGCGTTAGGATGTGTTCGGCTACAGTCACATACATATACATATATTTTGACGGTGCCATCCTCGATGAACGTTCTATTTTTGTGTGACGTTGAAGTATTGACACGATTCGCTTGTTTGTTGTTTTAAAAGTTGCTGCAAGTTGGGTGGTTAAGTGGTTTTTGCCTTGTGATTTGGAATTGGAAGACTATTAAAAGTGATCATTTAAATATGAGTAATAGTAAACCCAGGTAGGTTGTTTCGGAAGCTACTTTGCGTCCCTGAACGGTAGATTATTTAAGTAGGCTGAGAATATTTTCTTGCTTACTTCAAGAAGCCTGAGGAATATTTCCAGCCTGTTTAAACAGCGGATATAAAGAACTAAGGAAGAACAAAAAGTTGTTTTGTATCAGTAATATTAAAATGCGACGCGAAAACGAGAATCTAGCCAAACGGGCTCTTGACTGGAATCCGCAAGGATCCCGTCGAGTAGGAAGACCTAGAACAACGTGGAGGAGAACCCTACTAGCAGAAGCCGCAACAACTGGGAGATCCTGGTTGGAGCTGAGAGCTGTCGCGCAAAACAGAATCCGCTGGAGGGCAACTATTTCCGCCCTATGTCCCATGAGAGATTAAAGTAGCGTAAAGAAGAAGAAGAAGAATATTAGGAGCACAAATGGAAAACTGGTGTTTTGCAATAGATGGCGTCAATGCTGGGCAAAAATGTCAGATCACATACGACAAATGATAAGGTAGATCTGTATTAACAACCACAATATTATAGCCTCACAGAAGTATTAATGGCCCGTCTATAGTACACAACACACACAGAAACGCTACTGCTAAGTCACGACGGGAGAAAGTCCGCGGAGACATTCCGTTAACATGGTCCGCCCAGACATTCCATCGGTCGTTTCATTCAAATTTTACTGTCTGTACAGAAGCCGGACAGCACGACGGACAAAAGCCTGCGTCGGACCCGCCATAAGCCGAAGTAGAAGGAAAAGAGGAAATAGTTCTAGCAAAGACATGACGAAGTGATATTACACTCCGATCTGGATGTTGCTAGGTGGATGTATTCACTAAAATCAAGTTTTTTGTCAAGAAAGATGATTTTAATTCAATTTTTCGTGGTTAGGAATTTACATGAACTCGGTACGTTACATGTAATCTAGGTTGGATTTCACATTAACACGATCCGTTAAATGTGATCAAAATTTACATTAACTCTATTTGTTCAATATAAATGAGTTTGGGATCACTAGCTACTCGCTGGTCTTCTCCGAGCTCCATTCGCTATGGAGATCTGATGTGATCTGAATTTTCGGATCAACGTGCTGCGATATTTATTTTGGTGCTGACAATAGATGTTGATAGGGAAAACTTGAGAACCTGCCCCCCTCCCCCCTCGTTCATTTTTTATGTTATGTGTGAGCTGTAGTCTCCGACGGTAGCGCCGACTTCGTAGACACGGATGCCGAAGAACCGGACTTCTTATTTCTCGTATCGCACAGTCATACGTGCTAAACATCAATGCGGAAAAGAGTGTGCTCACAACGGACGGATCGAGCGTCAGTGTTCCCCTCGATTGAACCCAAATCAAACAAGTTCCGATGTTCAAATACTAGGGATCATTGGTTGAGGAAACGAAAGCGGCATCGACGGCCGACATTCACAGCCGCATCGGCCATGCAACAGCAACATTCGCCTCGCTCAAGTGGTGCATATGGAAATGAACTAATAATACCATCAAAACTAAAGTACGCCTTTACCTAACGTTGATCCTTCCAATGAATCGGAAACGTGGAAACTGCTCAAGCCAGACGTCAACAAGCACGAAGTCTTCCAAAAGCGATGCTTGAGCAAGTTCTCGGTGTCTCACTCCGCGATCGCCTTCGAAACTAGACAGTCAGACAAAGATGCGATCAAGAGACACTGATCGAAGAAGAAATCAAAAACGTCGACAACGGTGGTTTGGGCATGTTTGAATGATAACCGCTTGCCACGTAAACTTCTCTAGCGAGAGCATCCGGCAGACTGGAAAATTCAGCGATCGGCACTGAACAAAAACCTGGCTAAAGGATATCGAGGGCGACTTAAAGAATCAACGATTATCAACGAGGCTCGAGACCTCCCAAAAAATCGTCAATAATGGAAACAAGCTAACAGATCAAAGAAAAAGAAAGAAGTTGTAGTTCTTCAACGCCGATGATGGCAAATAGTTTAAGTAGCGATCACAAATCCATTTTTTTTTATAGCTGAAAACGTACCAGCCTTGAGAGATCCTTTTTACAAGATTTATGATAGTTAGTAAAAGTGCTCAATAACAGCTTAATAAAAACACTAAAATGATATCAACATTTTCCCAATCAAAATTTGCCCTAAAAAAAGTCTTCGTTCTAGCGAGGACACGAACCTTATCAATATTTCCCATACAAGAAGCTTTCATTCTATCGAAGACACGAACTGTATAAAAACATCCTCTACAAAAAGCTTTCATCCTAGCAAAGACACGAATCTCATTCTTAAAAGCTTATGCTGCGAAATTCAAAAAGTGAAGGTATGTGAGGAGGGAAACTGGAAAGGCAAATATGAGGGGTGACAGAATCTGCCTTGCTATACTACTGCGAAGGTAGAAGAAAGAGCAGGGATTTTTTTGTGAATAGCTAGAAAGAAGAAAAGTCATCTAGGTGAGAGAGAGAAAAAACGGCGAATGACCATCCCGCGGAGTGGATTCGAACCACAGACCTCCAGGATAGTAGTCGGGTGCCTTAATCTCTAGGCCAACAATCTCATTCCAAAGCCAGCACGGGAAGATGTTTTAGATATTGTTAAAAATAAGACAGTACTTACTTTTGGAATCATTGAATTCGATAAGATTCTTACGATGACTTCGATGTCCCTGTTGATTAAGTCAGTCATAAATCTGCGGTGGTCAAGACAGGATCTGGTACATGCAGGTCTTACATTTTCAAAGGCGTAAGAGTGACGCAGTTTTGTAAGATATTAAAGATGTCAAGTTTTCGAGATCCTACCAAGAGACCACACAACCAGTTTAACTGTATAATATCACAAATTCAATAGTTTTTACCAATCCATTACTCAACGACGTGTCTCAACTCTATGTCGCAGTAATAAATTTTCAGTTGTCATCAATTCAAGATACGATATTACTTCCAATTTTTTCACACTATAATTATACGAAATAATCACCTTCTAGCAAATTCTAATGCAACTTTCTCATTTAGACACAGTTTGACGTAGAGTTGTGAGAAGGTTGATTTGATACACATAATAAGATTAAAAAAAAATTAAATATGGTTATGGTACTACATTGCACGTGATTGATACGCTAGAGTCACTTTAAGATAGCAACGAAAAAATCTAATTTCAATATGATATACGAATAGAAAATTGTAGATACCTTGTACCATAGATATCATTTCCATTATCTTTTATTTCTGAGCTCCTTTACCATAAAAATAAATAAAAAACAAACCCCCTTAGTTAACATATTAAATTGTTTATGGCATACAAAACCGATGCCTATGGAGAATCAACAAATTTAAATTTGTGCCCGAAGACATGTTCAAGAATAAATTAATATAGTTAACGAAATTTCAACTATGACACAGACACATGCACAACAAAAATAAAGACAAAAACAAAGATGTCACTTGCCCCAAAATAAATCCATCTAATAGCTGATAGAGCCGGCTCGATCAAAAGAAGGGGCTATTGTGTGCTCACCTGAAGCCAGACACCTCAAACTGGAAGTCTCCCATGAAAGTTTTCTCAAGTAAATTGAAAATACACCCCCTGGCATATTCCAGCCCCAGGTTAAAGGGTTAATTAAGTTTCTCTCTCTCTTTCTGTGTAACTTTTGACGTATTATACTTGTTGGTTACACTGTAATGGAGCTTTGAAATCACTTAAGGTTTTCGAAAAAATAAAGAAAAAGAATTTAACTTATTTATCGCTTAGTTTGAGTAGGGTTGAGGGTGCTTTTTAGTTCAGAGAAGTCCAGAGTGATTAGTATAGGGTTGTTGTTTGAACTTAGTTAAGAGAATTTTCTTTTTTAACAAAGATTTATTTTTAAGGGCATGTTTCTGTAATGTATTTTACAAAATTTGTATTTTTTCATAAAAATCGGTCGAACCGTTTTTTTTTAAACGACGTTCGTGAGTTTTGTACCTGCACGATACCGCGCGAACCAAAATCTATATTGACTTCTTTGAGGTGCCGAAAGAAGAATAATAAAAATAAAGACTTTTTTTTATAACATTCGGTCGAGCCTTTTTTTTTTGGTTTAAATGAAAAACTTCGACTAAATGTCAGAAAGACCTTATATTGATAAGTTTTGCTAATATCTAATAAACTCTGCACAGCGATAGCTTTCCAAAAAAACATAACTTGCATTATTTGCACCCAGCCAAGTCTATGTGCTCATCAATATGACTCGAACACGAAGTGCTGACTCCACGACCGCCTGTACATGGCCTTACGCCATATCCTACCGGAGGTGCCTCTGCCAGTTCATGAAGCAGGCTGAATACGGCGGATATAGAGGCAACAAACTCGATAAAACTCACAATCTCACGGAATGAACAATAGTGTTGAAAGATCAATATAGATGCCTTCAGAAATGGAGTCCGACGCACCCACAATAAAGCCTAGAATGGCTCAAAAATGAACCTTCTGTCAAATGGCAAGCCGGGTCAGAATGGTCGTGGAACAGAAGACCCCATTGACATTAACTAAAAGGATAGGGGTCTTAAACAGGACCTTAGGATGCAGGAGTGGAGAGTACTACATAAAGTCCACCGCCCACCATTCACAGAGATGACGTTCTCTGTGGACTAAAAGATCTATTGACGAGATGAGACGGGAGGCCAAACTGGCAACAAGTTTGGTAGGGCATAGCTTAGGATCAGAGCGGCATAAAAGCCCATACTCAGCCAAACTTTCCCTGTCCCCTCAGCACCTCGTGAGCAACCAAGACCATACCCGCTCAAATCACCAAGGAAGCAGGAACTCTTCCAAGGTTACCAATTGAAGCCTCGCAGCAGTCTGCTTTAGGAATGGAAGACAGTTGCTCGAGTGTCTGGATGGGGACCATTGCATTTGGCGGACTGGTAGTAAGAGGAGCCTCCTTTAACCACATCACTAACCTTAAACCTAAAACCAGCACCTTAATCCTTAGCGGGGCAATCCCTAGCCCAAAGAGGCTCGCAAAAGGGGGGCAGCATAAACCGATTCCAATATAAAGCTTGTCCAGATAAACCTCCATCGTCAAGGCTGTCTCGGCAGTGCTCGAAAAAAGGAAATGCAATTTATGTGATGCGAAAGCGTCGACGGAAGACAATCTTGCTCTACCCTGAGTTTGGGATAGAGCCTGCACTGGGTGCGAATATATGTGTCCCGGCCTTAATTGAGCCACCGTATAAATTTAGCAGCACTGGTAAAAGACAGCGATTGTACCACCGAAATAAATACCATTCTGTCTTCTGCTTATGACTTTATTTTTCTGCAACACAACAGTAACTCCCTCGGGTCACTCGCACAGTCGGCAGGCTTTTTTTCGCTCAAATATGGGTTAAGGAATTCGTTTATAAGCAAAACAACTAAACTATACTGTGGAACAACCCTCTATAGTCAGTATTCCCGAATTCATATAATATCCAATAGTTCAAATTCAGGATTCATCCGCCTCAATCATTCTATTTTCTATTTCTTGATGAGAGGCGCCTTGGCGGGGGCTGCGACCTGCTTTGTTTGGTATATTGTGCCATACCCGTCTTTAAAAACCATCAAGGTTTAGGCTTCTAACTGATTTAGGGTTTTTGAAGAAGGCAGAAGGCCTAAAACTGATTTAGAGTTTCTGTCCCAAATTTCCCTGGGAGTAGGGAAGTCACGATGGAGGAGGCTCAATCTCTTCCTCGCTGTAGCCTCACAGTCGCACAGCCAGTGCTCCGCAGTTTCGGGAGCCGCCCTGCAGAACCGACAGCCAGAATCGGCCACCAGACCTATTTTGTTTATATAATAGTTAAGCGAACAGTGGCCCGTTAGGAGCTCTGTTATTATTTTTAGCTCCTACCTTTTGAGATTTAAAAGCTTGCTCGCTTTAGCTTTATCGATTTGGATGAATCTTCTAGCTTGACGAGTACTCTGGGTCTCCTGCTATGAAGAAACAGCTGGTCGACCCAATTTTTTATGACCGTTTTTACATGACAGCTTGCTAAGCTGCAGAAACGTTTCGAACCAATAGATGATGAATGTGCGCCTACTCTAACCAGGCTGTCGATAATTTCATTACCAATATTCGTGGCACGGAATCCACATCAGCATGACACTGTCGTTCCTGCTAAGGAATTTGAAAGATTGGAGACAATCTAGAACAGTCTTTGATAACAAACTGTGTGATTTAATGGCCAGCAGTGCAGCTTGACTGTTCGAGAAAAGAACAGTGTAAAGTAACAGTGGGGGTAGTGCCCAGAGCCATGGATATTTTGCTCTTTGGGCCATAAAGCCCTATCCCTTTATCGGTTTTGGAATCGTTCGTATACCAAAAGGCCGCGCTTCCGCTAAAGAGAGGCCTGCTGTGTTGCCACTCCGAAGTACTTCGAATAATCGTCGTAAACGGTTTCTAAAAGTCAAGAGTGGCAGGAATGGTATCGGACAAAGATTTCATTGGCTCCAGGTTCAGCTCCTTGAGGATCGATAAATGATCCAGAAGATCTCCTGGCTTAAAGGAAAATAGCTCCCGTAGATGCAGTGCCCCCGCCAAAGGTGTAGCGGAGGGAGGTTCAGACGGGTGCTTTTGGCCCCTGTGTGGGTCCCATGCGATGGATGTATACGTGACCATGGGCTTTACGACCGTCGTATATAGCCAAAACATTATCCTCGGTTTGAGGCCTCAGGTTTTTCCTATAAATTGGCGACAAACATGGAGTGATGAACTTGCCTTGGCAGCTACTCTCTCAGTTTGAGATTTCCAGGAGAGCTTTCGATCCAGGATTATGCCTAGATATTTAGCCTCCTTTGAGAAAACCATGTCTTTGCCGTCCAAGGAGGAAGCTTTTAAATTTAGCTTCCTTCTATTAGTATATGGTACGATGACAGTTTTTGGTGGGTAAATACTCAGGTTGTTGCGACAGCACCAGCTATGCATATGTGACAGAGCGGCTTGTATGAGGTCTGAAACGGTACTATCATGACCTCCGCTAATCGTTATGACGATATCGTCTGCATAGGCCTATGCTTTAAATCCCCGGCTATTCAGGTCGGCAAGAAGTTCGTCGATAACGATTGACCATAAGAGGGGTGATAGGACGCCCCCTTGAGGACAGCCTTTAGTAGCCATTACCGTAATCGATTCACCATTCATCTCAGCAGTTATCAATCTGCTGGTGAAAAGCGATGTGATCCCAGTGGGGGAATGAATGCTTTTTTTACTTTTACTACTTTATTGATTGCGTCGAGGATAACTTCAACCGCACTTTCAATGTCTGCAAAGGCGCAGAGAGATTTCCTTGGCCCTGAGGGACTTCCCAATATTTCTCACTAGTACATGAATGGCAGTCTCTGTAGATCTGCCCGGGCGGTAGGGAAATTGTAGGCAGTGAAGTGGGTTGGCTGTAAGACCCTCTCTAATATGTCTGTCTAAAACTTTCTCCATCGTCTTCAGGAGAAAGGAGGAGAGGCTGATGGGTCGATAGGATTCTGCTTCCCTATATCGACTCATGCAACGAAGACTATAGTAACTCATTTTTGGGGGTTTTTGAGTTACCATTGTGCATGGCATATATTTACCTGAAGTTCGAAACGAAAGGGTTAGGCAACCAGAAATACTAGCATAAAAATAGTAAGTCATTTTTGGCCATAAAATACAACGAATACTATATTATCTCGAGATACTATACTTCACCAAATATATGCCATGCACAAAACCCCCAAAAATGAGTTACTATAGTCTTCGTTGCATGAGTCGATATGATCTTCTCCCCAATTTAGGGATAAAGACTACCCTAACCTCTTTCCAAAATGGGCCAGGGTAAAGCTACTCTGAAATTGTGGTAGCAGGATTGGTAAGATATCTTAAAAGCCTCTCTGAAGGAGAGTTGGGAAGATGTGGTCCTTTCCAGCAGCCTTGAAGCGATTGAAGGTGCCAATGGCCACTCAATATTACCTCCTGTTTGCCAGGTCTTTGTTCCTGTTGTAGAACCGGTCCAAGGCCAATCCAGTGTTCCACGCAGTTCGTCCTTTCTTAGTCCTTCTTTACAGCAATTCCCAGCCCTGTCTTCTGATTTGATATTGTTTGTAAGAAGAAAGGACAAGTGATAGCGCGTGTTGGTAATTCCTTCAATTCTTTTCCAATTGTAGCTTGCTGTTCGATATCCCATTCTCGATAGAATACACAACAGTACAAATGGTCTTACCTGTGAGCTCTAAATTTTCACATGAAGAAAAAATGTAGTTAATTTACTTAAAATAATCGTAATTACAAATAAACCTCTAGTAATTAAAAAGAAATTGTTTTCATTCTAATCCCCTCCAAAAAAAAATTTAATTACTCCTCTCTATTCTCGTCGTTAAACTAAATACAAATTCACACCCACCAACAACGATTACATTCACCTTAACAAGAATGAAGATTGCGTTCATCTCTTTCCAAATCGTTAACCAAAGACTGAAGTTGGTAAACCTCCTTCGTCGCGCTAACGACCAGGTAAAACGTATGTAGTCCCACGTCAGAGTCACATCAAGCAATTTCCAAAGCCAGGAGAGGAGCATGTTTCACACTCAGGTTAACAAACTCTCGACAAGCAGGCACCCTCCCTATGCTGCACATCGCTGCCATTACTATCCCCCCTCCACTTGTGAAGTCACACAAAGGGGACGGAGCAGGGATGAGGCTGTGTGCCGTGTTTTTGTTAGAAATTTAGGCCACATGCACTCTATTTAAACCCAGTGGTAGTAAATAGAGTTGGGACGGAACCCCAACCCCGGTCTCTGGCTGTGGGTCTGGTTTGTATGGGGTTCTACCCCCAAAAGAAGCGCAATTCCAAGATGATGAATAGGGCACACACCCTTAAACGGGATGACGTCACTCAAAACTGCTACAAAACGTCTGTCGAGTTTCGTCATCAACAGCAAGCAGCGGTAAATAAATGGCTCACCTTCATCCCCCTAGAACTATGCAATTAAAACAGTACACTAAAATCCGCTTTACTTACTGGCAGGGCATTAATTTACCCTCTGACCTGCCTAAGCCGACTCCCCCACTCGCTTTCATTTTCAGGTTAGACCGGGTGGACTGGGTAGACCCCTCCCCTCCCTCCGTAAGCTCCACTTCTGCAAACACTTTGCGTTTATGGTCATTAGAGCAATCTCGGGAAATGACACAGTTGAGATCGTAAAGCCTGAGAGCTGCTCCATCTTTAAAAGGCAGTTCATTCCCCATTGGCAGGCATCGATTATCCGGTACGGGGAAGGGGGGACGGGTGCGGGTGGCAGAACGGTTATGATGTCAGCCCGCTAAATGGAGCAGCCGGGGCAGGAGCTCTGTCATTCACTTGTCATGTAGCGCAAATGGAGCGAAATTCTTTGTTAATTTCCTGGACAGGATGATCGAAATGCTTCAAGGATTCTGAACAAGAAATTACCCGACCCGACCCGGGTAGCGACCCAGTGGGCCCTAACGACATCGTTCCGATATTATCCTTCCACTTGCCCGCACTGCTCGCTCGTAAACTGCAGGACTTCGTTCCCACAACGACTTCGTGCCATAGAAATGCGATCATATTCGTGGTCACTAAGCACGACCGCACCGAGAACGCTCCGGAATATGGCCCTCCTCGAACTTTCGTTATTATAGCAACTTTTCGCATCGGGCACACCCAACAGCCGGCCACAGGGCGGAGAAAAAGGCACCCGAAACGAACGAAACTGTTGTCCAAATTTGCATGTCAGATGCATCGTGGTTTTTCGGGGCGCACAGTACAGGGTGAGAGTTAATCGCATTCCGGTGATAAAATCCAGTTCCCGTGGTGGGGTTTTTTGCTGTGTTGTTGTTACTTTTAACGAGGGATGAAAAAAAGTTCAATCCAACCCTGCAAGAATGCGGGGGTGGACGGACGATTTTCGAAAGGGGGCGGCACTCGTGTCACAGGGTGGTCTATTATGCCTGGAATTTTAAGGAGTAAATTCGCCGTGATTGATATTTGGTGTGGCTTTTAGTCCGATTTTTTTGTTTTCGCTTTAAAGCTGCTTAATTAAAACCGACGGAAATCAGTACTCTTTTCGGATGCAATGAGGAGAGACAGAAGCGGAGGTTTTCCCATATCTACAGTACACAGCCAGAAGTGCTTAAGTGCAAAATATTTGTTTCGAGAAAAACGCCCTCAAAGATTTTTTTAGATACAGAATTGTTCACAAAAGCACTTTTGCCGGTCGGATAACTCAGCAACCACAGCTCAGTTTAAGACAAGAATTATATCAATGATTAAGAATAAAATACTGAATACAAAAATGCAATAAACTCAAAATCGTCAAAATTGCACTTAGACACTTCTGGCTGTGTACTGTAGATATCGGAAATTAATTGATTTATTTTGAATTCCACAGCCGGACACTGGCTGAATAATTGGAAATGTAATTATGCAGTCCGCCCGGCATCCCCGCGGGTCTTCTGGACTCGGACTATTCGGAGATTGAACAATGTGCGGTAATTGAAAGTAATTTTTGTAGCAAAGTTTAATGACTTTTTCATATTGTTTTTGCCCCTCCGTGCTGCTGTGCCACTGGGTGGCGGATTGCGGTAGGAGAAGTGCCCAACAAAACAATAAAATTGCACAAAAAGAATATAAAACAAAATATGGCAGTAATTTACGATGTTTTAATGAATCGAAAAATTATTTTATGTTTGCCAGTGACATAAATGCTGTGTGCTGGTGTTGTAGCTGCTGTTGAAGCATACTTAGGGAGTTTTTGTTTCGATCAGTTTGGTTCATTTAAAGTCAATTTATTTAATAAAGAAAGAGGATATAAACCGGGTGCGAGGCTTTTATGGAAATTTGTATTTTCGTTATACATTTTTGCATGATAAAATTTCATTTTAATCAACTTAAAATTCCTTGGATATGAGTTAATTGATCGCTACCAAAACGGGCGCTTGCTTGTTAAATCATATATAAAATTACTTACTGGGACCTGGTACACCTCGCTGTACCCATAAGCCAATAGAAGCCAATAAAAACCATTCATTGACTTGATGTTTTTCGAGAAAATTTCTGAAAAAAATTTCTAGACATTAGATTCAATATGCGTTTGTATTAAGTTTGACTGATAGAATACAATAAGCAATGTAGAATACTCAATATCCCGTTAGATCCATGGCGGCCGTCTCAGGACCCGGGACGCCTCGCTGCACCTATAAGCCAATAGTAGTCAATAAACACCATCTATTAACTTGCTATTTTTCGAGATATGAAATTTACACAGATAAAGTGCCTCAAAGAACAGATAAATGGGTCTTGAGACGGCCGCCATGGATCTAACGGTATATTGAGTATACTACATTGCTTATTTTATTCTACTTATCATACCCTTTCATTTGATACCCATGTCGGGGGGTTGTGAAGAAAGTGATAAGTCGCCCTCTTGAGACGGCCGCCATAGATCTAACGGTATATTGAGTATACTGTATTGATTATTGTATTTCAGTTTAGTTTCAATAGCCTCATGGCGTACCTATTGTTTGACAGCTGCGTAAATTTGAAATTGTCATTAAACGGAATGATTCAATTTAATGACAATTTTACATTTACGAAGCTGTCAAACAATAGGTCGGCCATGAGGGAAATCCAGGACGACTATTCTGGATCGCTCTAAGTGAGAAGAACTTATTCTTCCTGGGGCAACAAGAAATCTCCACAGGTTTGCCAATGGGTCAAAGACGGTACATGGTACAGGGGGTAGTGTCTCAGTATTCAACTCCTAGGTCTCAATTTGAAATGGGAAGCTGGTCCTCTGTTTTCCATACCATTGATTGCACCTTTTCCAGGTGAAATAGAAGCTTTCTCTGCACACTGGGATATCGCTGGCTATGCGGCTGCAAAAAGCTGGCGAGAGAGAGGTCTGAGACGATGGTCAAGGGCCAGAACCCTTCTGGTCCATCTCCGAGTCCCTGATAGTGGAGTGAGTTAAGGGAGTCGCAAGCCTTAGACAAGCTAAAGAACTAATACGACTCTTCGTCTTAAGGAGCATTACCATTGCAAACAGGTCGGATGTTTGGCTGTTGATGGGATATCTGCACCATGTAGAGCTGCGGTATTACTTCCACAGCCTGTGGCTGTCTCAGAAACTGAGAGTCAACTCTGCATGGAAAGCGATGAGAAATCTACACATGTTCTCTGCGAATGTCCTTCTCTGATCTGGTTTAGTAGAAGAATGTTTGTCAGAAAGCTTATGAGCCCTGCTAAAGTTCGGTCATCGACAACTAAAGACGTTGTTATCCTCGTCCGGAGGGTGGCGGTCTTTCCGTTAATGGGGTACAAATATACACATATTGGCATTATTCTTCAGCTTCTTCGACGTACCTATGAACCGTGCGATTTACGAAGAAAACTTCGTTCATTGAGTGGGTTGCATATAAGTGTGGGTGAAATAGCAATTTTGAGTAAAGAAGCGAGGCGAAAATATACACCAATAAATCGGCCTTGGATTTGCTTTCTACCACAAGCTAGAGCTATGAGAATTTGATCGTTAACAAGCAAATTTTTATGCTGTCTAACAGCTTGAGTATCAAAGCGATAGAGTTTCGTAAGACTAAATTTAAACTAGCTTTTAATTTCCAAGTGAGCTGGGTGTTCTCAATCTGCTTTTATGGTTTCAACGCGTCATAGTCTATTAAAATTCGGATTCCCAACTCTGCAGCTGCATCGAACGGGCTGTTCGAACACCTAGCAGTTTGGTGAACTATGTCAGGAGGATAGGAAGACTAGGGAAACCCCATGTGGAAGATTAGTCTCGAGTAGCATGAGTATGAACATTAAGTTTTCTGACACTGTCTGGCTGTATCGAGGAGAAGGGCCCCATTGTTTAGTTCTGTCTTAATTAAAAAAAAGGTTTAAGAGAAAAACCTATAGTCAGGCGCTGCTAAAATTATTCAAGCCTAGAAGTCTGAAATTCAGGGTTTGTCAAGAGTACAATTTAGGATTTGTCAAGGTGCACAGAACAGTTGAACCCTTCTATTAAAAGAGCTCATCTGGGGAAAGAACTCTTAGCTCCTTCTTTTTCATCGTCAATTGAAACGTACAATCTGTGAAGATTTTGAATTCCAAACCAAAGTTTCTGCAGAGCTTTGATAATGGGCAGAACTTCTTAACTCGTACTAGAGTAACGTGTCTCTGCGTCATTGGTCTTGAAACTTAAACAGAAGACTAGATGGAGCTGGTTGTCGAGACCGATGTTGACGGAAGAAGATGGAGATGGATCAAACATATTTCTTTTTCCTGTGTCGTCATCAGACTCAATTTTTTGTTTCTTAACCCAAATGCGAGGAGTCGCGAAATGTTTTACTTCTTTTTTGGCTGTTCAAAGGGTCATGTCACTAAAAAGGTTGAGAAACGATGCCTTAAACTATAAAACTGTTGATGAACTTTGGCAGAAAGACCTCTCAGATCAGACATATCTCAGAGTTGTAAACTTAACAAAAGCAGAATGCGCTGTAAAATCATTACATAAACTCCAATCGTGGATTTTATCCAGGATAACCTAGATTGGTGTTTAAGATAAAATCACGAATAAGTATTATGCTTGTTGATGTTTAGCGCCCTTGTTGAATGCGACTTGGCTCGTACAGGGTTATATTGGCTTCTGTAATTAAATCCTTCGACAATTGACGTTTTCGCCACGATGCGCTCTTTTCGGTGGACCGTCATACTTAAACTTTCTGGGAAAATTGTGGAAGTACTGTATTTTGTTCAAGGTCTTAAAAGATTAATCTCGGATATCTAAAGAACTGAGTTATGTTTGTGGATGATCGCTTGGCACGAAATCTTTGAAATATCACTTTTCATTGGTTTTTACTCTACAATTTTTACTCTACATCCTGACCATTTTGAGATCATGTGAGTTTGGTAAAAACAAAACAATTTCTTGCATGGCAACGACAGTCTCTCAGGTGATAGGAGAATATAGCAGGAAATATTATATGAATTATAGGGTTTTCATTTTTTTATGTGAAAGACTAGAGTCTCAGGAAAGGCTCTTTATACTGTTGACAACCTATTTTCTTCGTATGGAGTGCAATGTTGAATAGCAGCTCTTGTCGGGGAGGAAGGAACTGACACAACCTACCTGCGATATTTTTTTATTCCACCTAATCCCAACTATTACTGTCGCGACTTTTGACATCGGGGCAACCAGAAACAACTCACTGAAGTGTTATGTCTCCTGAAACGAGTTGAATCTCATCAACCAACCGATGACATGCGCTTTGGTGAAGCGGGGAAGTCTAAGGAAGGCTATTACAGGAGGAATTAGAAATGTAAAGAGGGAAGAAGAAAGAAGGAGAGTTGTAGGTGGAAAGTGAAAAATGCCAAGGACCGTGGGGCTGGCCGGGATTCGAACCCGGGACCTCTGGGATGGTAACCAGACGCCTTATTCCCTAGGCTAACGAGGCCCCCTAGTATTGGAAAGATGGATGCAAAGAAAGTCTTCGTGGGCATAAGATTGATGATTTTTCGAAATATAATCATAAATGTGCGTTCATTGGGTTTCTTTAAGATAAGAAAATTTTGGGATTGTTTCTGACGGTTGACCATTAAAACTAGCTTAAGCAGACATTCTGGGACCATTTGTATTTTAAAAACAAAGACCATTGTCACAAATGTCCTCGAATGTCATCTTACGAAGATTTTTAAATTTCTACCATTTCCCTTATTAAAGAACCTGACGTCAACCATAAAGAAAAATTAATTTACTTCAACATATTTCAACAAGACGTCCCTCGAAAATCCTGTTTTTTATGCTTGTTTGATTTTTGTTTTTTTTTTTCACTTGATAAAAATTCATTCTTTTGTTGATAGCTTTTGTGACAATTGACATGCTCCAACCGAAAGCTGCTTATTAGCTTATCAAGGAGTTAGTGAGCCCCATTTTCGCTTCCTTGATAATACCAACCAACCTCCATGGAAGTATAAGTACCAGGCTGCTGCATTCCCTTTCATTTATTTGTATTATGCACGCTCCACTCCATTTCATCTCATACAATTAACCAGAGCTCCACAGGTACAAATGATTTTATTTCATATTTTTTCTCTACCTCTCTCTCTCCCTATGTCAGGTATGAGGTTACACAAAGAACTCACATTTATCATAAAAAAAAATTATTTCTCAAGGGGTGCGCGTTGTTCCCGTTAAAGATTTTACAATTCCGCACTGTCGGCACAGGAATCGCAATCCTTGTTGAATGTAGAGAGAATCCTGACATTGCCGTCGGGTTGGTAAATATAGGGCTACGTAATATCCGGTTTACTCCCAGCTGAAGAGATCCGTGGTGCACTCTTGTACAGGGGGCGACATAGGGCCACTTCTGTTCAAGGGTAGGTCGGGGATTATTCTGGCAAGTATCATCCCCACCCTGTACAATTCCAATTTTCTACGGTAAGATCAATGGAACGGAGCGAAACAGATGAGATAGTGTCTATGACGGATGTAGTAGGATGTTCCCCAGACAGGATGTTACGTCGATGTATATGTATATACCTACTGCTTACATATACATCCTATGGAAGTCTTTTTTCCTATTAAGCGTAAAATTGAAGTCTTATTTACCTTTAGTTCAGGACTTGGTTTTATTCTGCAGTGGTTTTTCGTAATCTTTCTCCTTCTCCTTTCACAAAATATTCATAGTTTTATGAATATCAACGGCACTAAAAGGACGACAGGAGAAGAACACGGAAAACTACGGCGGAATGAGAAAATGGCGGAGCACAAAAAAAAAATACGGAGAACGGCAATAATAGCGCGGGCCCACCAACAATAGCTGTGTGCCCGTTGAGGAATATGGTATTTATGTACATTGGTTTGGGGTATAAGGAGCTGCTCCGTTTCTCTCCTCTGTCCTCCTCCGGGCCGGTATCCTGGCTCGTTATACAGGACCCCCGGACCTACCTCTGCTGTAATATATTTCACGCTCGATATTGCATTTTGTGCACATTAGGAATTCAAATCTATGGGCGTACACTTCACCTTTCCTGCCACCCTGTGGCACATGTCTACTGCTGAGCTCTTTATAAATATTTAACGCGAAAAGCTCAAAAAAGGAAGAAATTTTTTTTTCTACCAGCGATGATGTCCTGTTTTCGTATCTACTCCTGTCCATATATATAAAAGTACTTCCGCAACTGGGAGATTCTGTATATATATGCTGTATATATCCTTGAAACGTATAACGGCGCGGGATTTTCACTGTCGAGAGCTGTATATATGCATGTATGTGTAGACAATTTAATGTAAATTTATATACATATACATATCTGTGAATGCGAAATATATACGTTATATGCCCGTCAGCGTAAAATAAAATAATGTGAAAACCAATGAAAAATTCATCACATATTCTGTGGTAAAAGGAGAGCCACATATGAATACAGGAGAGGGGATGTGATATCTGTACACCATCCCTTCTACCCCCGTCAACCGTTCGCCCACCCCATACACCAAAAGGAAAAAAATATTCGGGCCATGTGATCCGCTGGATCAAAAGCTATAGACGATGCTGATACATTATTTATCCTGTGAAATTATTCGATGATTCCCTTTTATGTCATTTCAATAAATCCCCACCTCGCATTGTTGTGTTATTAAAATTGGATTTTATCCTGCTACCGCAGCGCAAATCCTGATCCCTTTGAAGTTGAAAGCGAGAAAAATACTGATTTTTATATGTTTTGTAGTCACTTTTCACTTTACTTAACAATTTTGAGAATGGATGGATAACATTTCAGTGCAGTCTGTTTTTGCTCAATATTCAATATGGCAACACTGGTCAAATATATCATGAAATTTTGGATTTTTCATGATGGCAATTTTTGGATAACATAGAAACATGATTTTCTGAACTCTTACTTTTGGGTAGTTAAATCATATTTACTACTCATTTTTACTACTTTCAAAAGGCTAAGGACTATCATCCCAAAGGATCGCGATTCTATAACGGACGTGGAGTCGTTGTGATAAGAACATCACCTTCGGCTGTGATCATCTGGGTGGTTACTTGGCCTCAATGTTACCGTAAGATGAATTTTGAGAATAGTAAAATCTACTACTTTTTTGAAAAAAGAAGTAGCAAATTGCTACCAAAACTTTTGCCATTTCTGAGTTTTTCGCAATGTTACATGTCGTTCTTCAGTCGTTTGGAAGGTTCAACAGCGATTTCAACATAGGCATCCTTCTGGCAACGTGGCTGTTATTCTAGAAGAAGCAACGGTTGTCTCCCCAAATCCACTTGGCACACCGAGAAAAAAGGCCACATTTTTCATAATCCATTGCCTTCATTAACGTATCGTACACTTCCTTCTGTTCGGTGTTCAACAGTCGTTCATTCGCTCGAACCGATTGGTTCAATACATCTCGATCCCGGTTCACGTTCACGGTCCAATTTTCAATTGAAAGCGTCGCTCGTTCGATGGAAAGCATGTCAACATAGTGATAGCAAATTATGTGCGATCTGACATGGAGATGCAGAAACAATTTCTTCAGCGATTCAGAGTATCGTATTCAATAATCAAATTGAGCTGTTGCAGCACGAAATGTTGGGAACATCTCACCATTGACAGTTTGAAGTGATTCAAATGATGTCGGCCCACGAACATTCACCAGCAACAACCGCAAGTAGAAGCATTCGTCGTCATTCTTCGGATGAACTCGGCAAAGGCGACCAAGAGTAGTACTCACATCCGCATGATCAGGAACCGCATCGCCTTGCTTCTGACGTTTTTCGTTCTTCGTGAAGCGTTCCAAGTGTAATAAAGGTGTCAAAGGTGTCGTTGGAGATGTTTCAGCACGTTGTGCAACCATTCGATGGGTGGAAATAAACTCGTTGACCATTTTCAAGATATACCGCCAAATGTACAACAGTAGGATTACGCTCATGAATGGGAATCACCAATCACCACCAATACGCCAATCGCCTCATTGCAACTCACATATCGTGATATCATCAAAGAAGCCGCGTTTTCTTTCATGAAATATATCCGATGTTTTAATAGTTATTCTGTTATTCAATGCGTAGACAAATCCGAAAAATCAAAAATCATAAAAATCGATCCAGCCGTTCTTAAGCTATAAATGGTGTAACTAATCCGACTTTGTTAAATTAAAAGTATTCATTTTATTGCCGTAATTAGAATTATCGAAAAAAGGTAGTAGAATGATAACTTTATGTAGTAGTGTAGTAGATTACCATTTTTTCCTAAAAAGGTAGTAAAATCACTACATATGTAGTTAAACGGTAACGCTGCTTGGCCTATACCCGGCGCTTTTGTATTTTTTGGCAACTGTTTCCGCCCTATGTCCGATGAGGGATTAAAGGAGTTTAAAGAAGAAGAAGAAGATCGAGAAACTGATTTGTGGGCTGTGTGATAATCGGTGGTTCGGATGCTCGACCTTGTGGCGGATCGTGGTTGTACAGCTGGTGGAAGTATTCTCTCTCTTCTCAAGAGGGGTGACGGAAAGTTCCATCCGATTTTTTTATGTTGTCGTTTGTTGATGTTGTTTTGTCGCCAAATGGCTGGATTGTCTGGTACAACGTCCGGTACTCGTGCCTCGACACCGCTTCTTCAATGTCGACCGCGACGTTATTACAGTACGCTTCCCATTCCGATTTCATTTTCTGTCGAACTTATTTGTTCAATCGTCGGAATTGCTCGAAATCGACGTGTTTCATTCGTTTCCGCTGAACGACGAAGTCCAGCCAGCTTTCCGAAATCCATGGGTGCGTCCGTTTACGAATAGATGGACAGAGCTCCATTGCACACCCCATAATAGACTCCGAGAATTGGCTTTCTTCTACATCGATATCTTCCGCAAATTTTTTGGATAATGCCATTTGAAATTGAAGATATGCTCCCCTGCATTGACTTGCAATGTCAAAAAGTATTTGGAACTGGTATGGCAACGGAAGCTCTGTAAGCTTTTTAAGGAGTGTTCAAATATGACTATACTACATTTCCCGCTGGGTTCTGACTGCCCTTTATGGTGGAAACTATTCAACAACACACTCTACAACTGAGTTATAAGCTATACGTGAGATCAGCGTACAGGGCATCAGCAAACACGTCTTCCATACCGTCTAGTGAAAATGCCAATCAAAAATACGCCTTCAGAATTTACCATCAGGTGTAGCAGTGGATCGAAACAACTTGGATCCAGAGTAGTGGGGGTGCAAGTTGACAAAAAGTGGATTGGTTTCCATTATCACACTGAGACCACGGGCTTCGGAAAGGCTTCTTTAGCTTACATCTTGCAAATGCAAGACAGATTGCCGAGGTCGATGTGGGTGTAGGCAAGCAGGACTGTTCTGCACGAAACTGTGCCAGTAATTTGAAGAACCATGCTTCAACATTGACAATAATTTCGATATAGAACAGGAAGACGATCTGGGCGAGCTCCTGTCTGAAGGGGCGACAGAAAGTATTAATTTATGTAATATTTTGTTACATTTTTACAAACACATTTTTCTTTATGTTAGGTAGCTAGATGGCTAGACTGTTTCGGGTTCCGGCTCTGGTGAGCACCTTTGAGGAATCCCATTTTTAAGGGTCATGCTGACGACACGAGGCTGAAGTAATTCCTTTACGGTTCGTACCAGTCTGGACTTGAACGTCGTGCAAAAAAGAGTGGGTGAGTTTAGTCTGTGGGAAATAGAATTGTGCCGGACTTACACGAGGCAGTACATTTGTCACTTACACGATGGTAAATTGTACTGAGGCCTCATTTCTTTTAAATGTCCTGGTTCAAAAATAATTTCTTATATGAACGTGTATCGAGATAAAATAAAGGGAAGTGTAATTGTAATTACCTAGTGAATATATCTTTTTAAGCTTTTTCGCGTCATTTGAAGTATGACATTGTACTGGCTCAAAAGAAACTAGTTGGGATGTGGGTTTGACCCCTTCGGTCCACTCGATTAACTTCCCAGTATGATAAACGAAGATGGAATAAACTGACTTCTTACCAAATAGTTATACGTTTAGCACTAATGGAAAATTGGCTAGTATCAGAACTGATGACAAAGCAATCCCGAGAGAAGCTAGTTCAAATAACTATAATAGTAGTAAATCCAAAGATTTTTCTAGAAAATTTGTTTTTCCTGAACGTTAGCAAACAAACATGTCCTCCGTATTTCGTTCGCTGCACTAAAGCGGGTGTTCAAATTGGTATTGAGCGTGCTGAAGCGCATAAACTGAGAAACGAATGACTTCATTTGGAAATTCCAAAGCTTTCCGGAGATATTAGCAAAACTGTAACTGTTAAGTACTTGTCAGACTTGACCAAAAAGAACAAATTTCGCGGTAACTACTGGAAATCCCGGGATAATCCGCAATTTCCGAAAAGTGTATCACAATTCCCCGTCAAAGGGTAACGAAATTTTTGCACGATTTTGAAATGTTGTCGGATTTTGACAAGTGATGTTCAGAACCCAAAAAAGATCACTTCGTTTAGAACGGGTCTCATTCCATCGAGTTTATTAGATATTAGCAAAACTTGTCAATTTAAGGTCTTTCTGACAATTAACCGAAGTTTTTCTATTTAAACAAAAAAGGCCCGACCGAATATTATGAAATTTTTTTCAGAGCATTTCCTCGTTAATATTCTTTTTTCGGCACCTCAATGAAGTCGATATAGTTTTTATTTCGCGCGCTATAGATTAGGTACAAAAATCATAAACGTCGTTTAAACAAAAAAAAACGGTTCGACCGAATTTTATGAAAATCTTTTCAAATCATATTTTGGTTAATGCTCTTCGAACGGCACGTCAACTAAGTCGATATCTTTTATAGTTCGCGCGATATCGTGCAGGTACAAAAATCACTTACGCCGCTTAAACAAAAAAACGGCTCGACCGAATTTTATGAAAATCTTTTCAGATCATATTTCTGTTAATACGCTTTGAACGACACCTCAACGAAGTCGATATCTTTTTCGGTTCGCGCGATATCGTGCAGGAAAAAATGACCACATCCGTACGCACACACACACACACATACTTCCTCCCAATTTTTTGCTTAAAATGCTCCTGGGACATTGAAAGATGAAAATACGTCGAAATTTTCGATTTCGATTTTCTGACCGATTACAACTTCCTATACTGGGAAGTTAAAAAGAGGCACCTCTTACAAACTCATATTAAAATCGTGTCCTAACCAAGCCTAGTAGAAAGCTAACAGTACTGTCTGAGAGCGCACCTCCAGCGTTGTCTCTTGTCGTATGCATGGAAGCCTTAAATAGGCGGTCGGACAGATTTCCTAACGAGACATTATGGGCGCACAAGCTTAAAAACTTAAAGAGGGCATTGAAAACCGGAAAAAATAGTAGCTTCAAAGATCGATACGACCTCCACGCCTTGATTATTTACAACTTACTAGTCACCTACAACATAAGAGCAGATTGGCTGAAAGACGAGGAGAGACCTTGAAGGTAGAAAAGGCAAAAGGAAAAGTATGTTAAGTCGCCTGAGATGAGGGCATGGTTGCAGAGTTCATTTGGGCGCAGACGGTGTTTTTCGTAATTTTCAATATAAGAGACTTGTCTTGTAGAAAATCTAATGAACTTTCACTTGGTAGAAGGGTTTTTGTCGAAGGAGGTGTATATTTTTCGAGTTGTAGCGGAGCCAAAACTGCTCACCAAAAAACCAAATTTGACTAGTACATTTTATAGAAAAATATTTGTCTTCTTTATAAGCGGAATACTGAATAAGGTGGAAAATGTTCTGTCTTTTTGCGTTTTTCGTTGTGAAACTGACCTCCTACAAAGCGGCAAACTTGAAATTCGGATTCAGCACCCAAAAAAAAACATATAGACACATTTAACAACATTTGACTGGACTATTAGACCTATGCTTCTGTTTTGTAATATATAGACGATGTCGCAACAATCCGGGGTCTAGCGATAAAAGAGCTTCAAAGTGAACTTTCGCGTTAACTTTGGGCTGTATACTGGGGTTTAAGACTGATGCAGCAAAACTACATAAAACATAGAGTTGACAACAAGCTGCAGACGACCGTTTGAAGAATAAAGTTCTAAGCTATTGAACCCTGAAAGACGATATTTAAATAACATGACAATTCTAAATAAAGAAGATCGCACTGAAAATAATTCTAAAAAATCATAGAAATAAATCTGAATGCCATCTTTAATTTATTTTAGTTGAATATCTTAAAAAAAAAATGCAGCAAAAAATATTCTCAGAAATGAAGAGGTTTCTTATAAACATAACTCAAGCCAAAAAGTCCTACCAAAAAAAAGGGATAATAAATCTTCTTATCCCTTTTTTTGTCCCCATTCTATCGAAAATCACTCAGCGGTGAAATTTGAAAATATTTCCTACTTTCAAACTACCTTTCCATTAATATCTTCAACTTATAAAGAAAAAAATATAAAATACTTTTTTTATCGTATTCGTCCAGCAACAACAGCAGCAACATAAAAAAACATAAACCCTATAAATACAAGAGAAAAAAGGGCACGACGCTGGGGGTTTGTGGAGGGTGGCTCTCAACAATCTAATTCTAAAAAAAAAACATCAAAGAATAGTGCTGATTCCATGCATTTTTTTCCCTTTCCCCATTTTATAAAAAATTCACAATCTCTCAATTTCACAAACATAAAAGGGAATAAAAATTCGATTTTCAATTGAAATCTCTCGAGCAACTGACTGAATCTGTGCCGCCACCCTTCTCTCCCGCCGAGAGGCCCTCGTAGCCCCGCCGTAAAGACACAGTACGGTTGATTTGCCCCACCAAATGGGGGTGGCGGAGGGGGATGTTTCAATGAACTTGACTTTCATTCAAACATTCGTGAAAAAATCTCCATCCTCCGCGTCCTCTTAACCTCAAAATAACATTGGAACACCGGCAACAGTAGCAATAATAGCGCAAAGGGAAAAATCACAACAACAACAGCAACAACTCAAAAAAGGAAGAAGGAGCAGAAATGAGATTTCCCCATCATCAGCAATGCCAGCAGCCGCACACAGTTATCCTTGGAAATAGAAGAAAGAAGGAAATTTTCTTATAAATAAGTCACTTAAGCATGCCAGAAGTGTTCCAGGGCTAAGGGAGGGGGGGGGGGGGCTGACACCGATGGCCACCCATACGCCCGTGTGGGTGGGTGGTGAAAAGCGAGCAAATCCAATCGAACATAACACAATAATCTGGAAAATTCGATGAAAATTTAATAATAAAAAATACGTAAGCAAATCCTTACAGCATACATGTAGGCGACTGATAATAATCAATCTGGTACACGAATTATGTGATAACAGTGGGCCCATCAGTCGAGGACGAGGGGCTGTTAACACCCGCCCATATCAGCCCCGGATGACGAGGGTGAGGCTTGAAAATTGCCTTGTAAAATGTGTCATAAATTTGCGAAAGCCCAAAAATTGACTACGTAACGGCGAAGCCGGAATACCCCCATTTCAGGAGCAATGTCTAGATCTCTTCTGAATTGTGTAATGCAGATATTACCCCCTTCCCCCGGCATCGAAGCCCTATACCATCAAGCTACTACTACTTACTAACCAGTCTCATCCCCTTACGGACTACACAAGAATTTTGTTAGTTATTGGAAGACGAGGTCGAAGAAAGCATCGACCGACATACATACATACACCAGAGTTCGTCGTATATGACACTCTAGGATAATGGGGCACATCATCTTTTGTATGCCCTTACCATTTCACTACACGAACTTTCCACAAAAAGAAGGACGAGAGCATGTAGTGCGATGACGGGCAGGCGGCGGGGTGTGCAGCGGGCATACGGGGACATTTATAGGGCGACAGCCAACAAACAAGAAAAGTACGTAAAACCCTCGTTAAGTCATTCTCCATGAGAGCCCGTTCTGAATACTAAGAGCTTTCAGCACTTAATCGAAGCCAAGAATATTACATACAATGCTGAAGCCAGAATGGTCCGGTAGCTACGGCATTAGCACACAAATGAATATGTCACAAGACCACCCTCCATTCAGGACGAGACAGGATGACTCTACCCTTATTAGGGGGTGCACACACAGGTAGCCCAATAACAAAGTAAGATCCACTTGCTTTCTACCTTAAACTGATGAATTCTTCCTTAACCCTGCAGAATGTCGACTGTAACATGAGTCGAAACCCCCAACCCTGTCTATACCATACCATACCCCATACCCCATACACGACTGTGACACATATTAAGGCAGCTCTGAAACGTTCTTCCAATTTCGGGGCCCATATGTGACCACTCACAAGGATGCTGGAGCAGCATCATACTAGGGGGGGCCACATTGGCAACTGGCTACGGTATTATACCATTTGCATACCGTTTCTGAGTCGAAATCAATTGGCCGGTATACAGACAGGGAGACGAGCCAGCATCGAATTAAAATCGACCGATTGGGACACACAGAATCATTGTCGTTGTCGTTCTCTTTTCTTCTGTTGTGTAAGCGGCTTGCAAACAGCACTAAGAGGTTCAGTAAACTCCAGCTGAACTAGAAAGTAGTGCCCCTTTGATTGGGTTCGGTTCAATCGATGGGACTTAATACAATAGGACAAAAATAATGGAGTAGGGAAATTGGACCTGGCGAAAGATTTCTGGAATTACGAAATAGCAATTTCGAAATGTACGTTGATGAAATCGTTGCCAAATGGAAATTAAAATTTGGGTAGGGATTGGAATTTTTTCGGTGTATCACACACAATTTTAAGGTGATATTGGATATTGATTGGAATTGTTTCGTTTGAAGAAATTTCAGGTATGCATCCAAATAGAGCTCTTGCTATTAAAAACCACCCTTTGATGAGTACAATATTGAACACCAAGCATTAGTCGAACAGAGAACAAAGAGAATATGAAAAGACTGGTAGCGACCACACTCCCGTGCAACATTATCTCGGCCGAACCCTGACTTCTTCGCTTCTTATATATATATCTTGGCTTCACCGTCCGAACTGCGCAAGTTCGAGTAAATTGGTGAACCGAACTTTAAAATAACTTCAGTTCGCATACAATTTCCACATATTCAACTGAGAATAAAACAGAAATCAGTTTGCCCAACTGAATTTGAACTGAAGTTAAACGTAAAAGCTCGCTCAAAAGAGATTAATCAACTGGAGTAATGGAATGCAATTCCAGTGAGTTCTTGCATTTCTGACTTCTGGCGAAAAAGCAACAACAATTTCAAGCATGAACTGAACATGAACTGGACTTTGACCTAGGGAGGGAAGGCACTTATATCGATTGAATCGAACATTACGGAACTGAGATAAGTGAAGGCGGAGCATGCTTAAAAGTGCTGGCGGAGGAGATAGAAAATAAATTACTGTAAACCGGAATGTTAAGAAATTGTCTGTGGCAAGTGGAAATACGTAGGACAAAGGCGTTGCGTGGATTCGAACCACAGAGCTCTTTGATGATAGTCGAGGGCTTAGATCCCTAGACTAATAAGGTGTGAGGCTAAGGTGAGGCAACCCATTGCATGCCCATACCAATAAAAGTCGCCCCAAATAGTCCAAACGAATCACGGTACCCTCAGACTTTTTTAGGCTAAAGGGAGCTAAATTGAGGCTTTTAAAAATTGTTTAGGTCGAAGAAAACGGCCAATTATCTTGGTGACCATAAAGGGTGCCATTAGCATACTCAATAGACCGGTTCTCGTTCTTTTGCTTAGTTGAATCAACATTGGACGTGGTTAATATTTGGTTAGGGGACCGCTTGGTAAAACGAATGGCCGGATGGAATGGTCTCTAGTAGTTACGTTGATTGAAGCTAATTGAAATTCAATCGTACTTGTTATCAACTAAGCAGTTTTCTTATTCGGTGTTCATCTAAATGGTATTCTAGGATTTCTGCCTGTTTCCCTTCTTTATATTCCAGATGTATATGTGTCTATTGCTGCGTATCACTCTTCAAGTATTCTGGACTTCGAAATTCCCAGATTGTCGTCGACGGTTTACAGTAACATAAGTGAGGTGATTTCTGGGAACTGATTTACTGATTCATTACGTCAGTATGCAATTGTGATGAAAAATTTGGTCTTGAAATATTGACTCAATGTCTTGTAAGCGTTTTGAGCTTTGAGATATAAAAGAGAGATATTTTAAAGAAGTGATTTCGCTCAAAGAAGAATGTACTGAGGTGTTTCATCCCATCTACTCCAGATACACTGACTTGTGGAGTCAGTATCCAAAAGACCGTAGTGTGCCATTTGCCAAATACGAATCAGGAAAGTCGTTGTACAATTATAATAAAATAGGCACCTGAATGCTTCTTTGCTTGAGTTGAGCGCCCTTCAAAGCCTTAATGCAAGTTGGTGCACGAGAGAGGAAGACCCAATTACGGTCTTGGGATATTTACTCAATGTTTTTTTAGTTGAGATCAATTTAGAGCCTCAATACAGATCAAAAGTGATCGGAAGTTGATTCCGACTGTGTGCCGGTATTTATTTCCACTCGAAGCAATAAATTTGGGAGGTCCTTACGTATTGGCAATAATACTGAAGCTTCTGTCAATACGCTTCAATAAGTTCGTACGGCGTCCAAGTTGACATTAACGAAATATTTATGAATAAACGAATGAACGAACATTTGTAGACGTCAATGCGCGCACCAATATGGCTCGCGCCAATGGGCTTAAATCAAAATTTCTATCAATACCCTTCAATAAACTGACGTTTGGCGTTTGAACCGGTGAATATGCCCTTTCGATGTGCCTCGTCAATATTATTGAGAGGAGTATTGACATTATTATTGATCGTCTACGGGGCCCTCGGTGCAATATGAATTTCCTGGTTTGTGCCTAGGGAATCAGTCGTTGTTCGCGTCTGGCAGCTCGTCTTTGACGTAAATATATTTTTCAAGTTGATATTTTGATATTTACTAATTTTTGCTTGTTTCATTTATTTTTGGACTACTGGGAAGATCTTAGCAATGAATTTTTGATGGTTGGGCTTCTTTGCCATCTTTGTTTGCCTTTGGTAAGATTTGGCTATGCCTGTACTTTGAATGTAGTTAGGAAGATTATGCCAGAGTCGGAGCGAGTCCACAAAGTTTGGGCACAATGTGCGGAAATGAGAAGTCTAAGTCTTATGTCACTTCGTAGGTGAAAGATAAACCTTAAACAATCGCTTAACTTGGAGACGACGGTAGGATGAATCGAAGGATATATATACAAGGGCGCCATAGAGTAAATGTAGCATAATGACGCTTTTAACAATCTTGAGCCGAACAACGATCAGCGACTAGAATGGAGCCAAAGCTTATGAAATGTGCTTTTTTTTCATTTTCCTGCCTGGGCATAAAATTCCCAATTGTTTTGGCTTGCATTATACTATTGAATTTAGATATACAGAGTTCGATCTGACTAGGAGGACATGAAGTATACAATTAAAAACCATCAGCTTACGCATGAAAAAAAGCGATGGAAAATAGAGAGAAGACGATCAACATACAGTGAAAAGAGAAAAGGGCCAAAGATTGAACCTTGCGGAACTCCCAGAGGCACAAGTAAGAGCGAGGATTCCACATTTTTGTAGCGAACATATCGAAGTCTATGAGAGATGAAATAGTAGAAAAGTGTCATAGCAGGAGAAGAAAAGTGGTATACATAGTTGGCTAAGTTTGGAAGGCAGAAGGGACTGAATCGAATGCGTTAGACAAATCCACAAGCATCAGTAACGAACCAGCTTCAACGTAGAAACGAGTTTAATGAGAAGTAAGAAAACGATGGTGGACCGCTTAGACTGCAGCGTTACGAACTTGTGTAGAGTACCTACCACCAGAAACACAGGTGCCATTCGAGTAATGCGGCCAATTCGTATTGTGAACGTTGAAATTGCGCGCGACAATGATCTATAATATTTCCACCGCACGGAAGTATAAGACTTCAGATACGAAGACGTCCTCCTGGAGCAGCAACCTACGGAGACTTCAAAAATCTGGACATTGAAAACTATCGAAAGTCGACAGCGGTACACTAGAGTCCGCAATCTTGTTAATCACAAGATTAGAAGTTCCAAAAGACAATTCTTTTGAACAAAAATTAAACACCTCTCTCCCCTCTAAGCTGCTGTGGAAGAACTTACGATCGTTGGGGGTTTGTGGTAGAGTAGTACTAAGGGTATACGTTTCACTTAGTGCGAAAATTGACGAAGAATATTTATAAAGATGCCGGCCTCGCTAGCTTTGGCATTAAGGCGCCCGACTACAATCCTAAAGGTCTGTGGTGCGAATCTTATATGCGGTATGATTCTTCGCCTAGGATGCGAGCTGATAAAATAAAACTGCGTGTTAGGGTTCTTTCGCCTTTCTATTTATATCTTTCCAACTAAAGCTTCCTGTCGGACATTGCTCTTAATGATACAATAAAAACCGACGACAGCATAAAAGGCGCACACCTCTGAGCTGTAGTCTTTTAAATACAAAAAATCAAGGAATGAAAATTAATTTGAAGTCCACGAATATTACAAAAAGATAAAGGCTGTGGATATCAGAGACGTTTATCAGGTTATTGCCTCTGCCTTATTAACAAGTTAGCAATCAATAAAACAAGATCTCATTGTTATTTTTTACACACTTGCGTGATTTTTTCCACTTCGTGTAAGATAATTTCTTTAAAAAAAAAACCAACCCAATTTTTCCTCATTTTCTATGATAAAAAATCGTGTAAAAATAACAAAAAAAAAAAAAAAAACACGAAAGAGAAAGAATCTCGGCATTTTGCAATTTGAATAATGTTTCCACTTCATAAACTTCCACAAGAATTACACCCTTTTCTCATTTTGTGCACCAAAAACGTAATTTAATCACGCGCTAGGTGTACCGCCAGGTTGTATCTTGTGGCCTCCACTCTTTTTTCCCATATTTTTTTTTCTCTCTCTCAACAATTTTATTTTCTATTCTTCCGGTTTCTGCGTGGCAAAGACAATATACACAGAGATACAAAATGGTACCTCAACATCAGTGTCGTGGCATAAAGGTGGAGGAGGTAAACGACAAAAGGAAAATAATTGTTCCAGTACTTTACTTTTCAAATTATACCTGGAGAGTATCTCAAGGTGGATATAAGAGGAGAAGAATAAATGTGTTTTCTGTTGTTGTTTTTTTTCTGTTGGCTCTTAGAGGGTTAAGGACAACATTTTGAAATAAAAGGAAAATCCCTTCCAGATGTATGAGAAGACGGAAATTATTTTGCCGCAGAATACTTTTGCTAGTGGACTGTAATGAGACGGTTCCGTTTTGTTTGGCCAAGTACCGCTTGGGGAATTCCGTGGATGCTACCTGCCTTCGTAAAGGAACCGACTTGGTTGCTTGGAAGAATCTTATTTTCTAGGATTCAAGAATAATTGGTATGAAAAAAATACTTTCCGTGCAACTAGGACAATCTGAGGAAATTTGTTTTTTTTCTTCTGTAGATTTAAGAAAAAGCAAGGTTTTGTTTAATAAACAACAACAACAGCAACAAACCGTATTTCGGTAATCTCATGCAAGAAAAATGATGTAGATGTCTGAGTTGAAGGACGTCGTTTAAAATTATTGCAAATTAATTTAAGTTATGTGCTCAGCGGCACCGGATAATAGATCAGACACGTGGAGGCATCTGCCAATTTGGGATGTTAATTAATGAGATAAGCCAGTTCAGCTATTGTGGGTGGTGTGATTAATTCGGTTCGCCACCCATACACCCAAAAGGCATTATGTAATGCGAAATGCTTTCCTGCTCGGAGCACTAATTAATGGAATTAAGCATAATTTTATGGATTATTTTAAATGTTTTTTTTTGTGGAATTTAAATATATTTGGTTGTTTGCATTTGGTTAATCTTATCTCTATTACTGTTTTAATTCAAATACCTTAACCAAATTTGTCATGGTCTAGTTAATTTTTCGAATGGTGGGTGCAAAATAGGTGTGGGCAGTTACTGAAGAGCGAATGTTGGAACCGATCACTACATAGTTCCTGGTTCGATAACATACTTGAATTGTGAGAGAAGACCTTTAAATACTTCTTTAAAGAAAACATAAACCTACCACAAGCCGAAACGGACAAAATGAAGTACAGATAACTGAGAAAACAAGAGAACCTCCTATAGAAGAAGTTGCAAATGACATAGTAATACTTAAAAATCGTAAAAGATAGTGGGAAGAACCCATACCATCTTTTATATATGCCCATTTGCAAACTATGAAGAACCCAGTAAAAATAAAACTCGTCCGCACCTAGCATGCAGCAGGTACGCACTAGACTGCACATATAGCACGAAGAAAACGCGCAATTATTTTGGTGACCACATAGAGTGCCAATAGCAAACTCAGTACAGTAGAAAGAATCCCGTTCGATGGCTTTTATACCCTTGACACACTGCAGCATCAAATGAACATTGAAGTATCATTCGGCTATGAATGATCATTGGTGCTCAGTGTGTCATGTCCAATGTTCATTCAACAACTTCATGCGTCATTCAATCGAATGAAGTCAAAATAACTTCATTCAGTTAAAGATGGAAGTGAAATTGGGAAATTATCGAACAACTTTCCATGTACTTTCCAGTAAAATTTCCAACTAAAATACATACATAACTGTCAAACTGGCATTCATATTTTAGAATTTTTTTAAAAAAAAAGTAGACTTTATTGTAAATAACTGTTGCTCTGCCTTAATTAATATTTTTTATTAAATTTAAAAGTATAAATCACTATGGAATCACTTTCAGATCATATATTTGGCAGTTTATTTATAGTTTGTATTTTGACAGTTCTAATGAACTTTGAAAAATGCAGTGTGTCACTAATAAAACGAATAAACATTGAAAGCCAATGAAGTTGGAAGAATGTTCATTCGTTTGTGCAGTGTGTCAAGGGTATTAGGTCAAGCAACATTGGACGTCGTTAATGCTTAGCTAGGGGACTGCTTTGTAAAATAACATCAGTGTTTGGAATGGCCTATGCCGATGCGGATGTTTATGCTTGTAGCAGGAACGTAGCCTTTAACGAATTTTTTTTATATTTCCAGCGTGTGGAGGGAGCGTGCATATTTCTGTGACATGCCTATTTGTCGCTATGCGCTGGTCCGTGTGTATCTACTTGTAAGAAAATTAACCAACGAAATAATTTTTCTCGATCACCATCTATGGAAGATAATGTGGAAGGATTTATGGAGAATAGATCGACAACAGATATTACAGTACCGTTTTGAGATCCAGGCCTTGAATTTCCGTAAGCCATATAATAGTATAATAGTGAAGTGCGAACTTTGGCGTTGGATTACTCGCAAACTATACAAGCGAGAACGATGACTAAGGAACGATGACACTAGCACTATAAGTTTGGTAATCAGCATTAACCCACCCAAATTAATATCTTACGAGTTAATCGCAAAAAACTGCATTCAACCTCAACCGCCCGAACAAGTTCGAACTTTGAGCAGCCATAACTTTGAGCCAAATTAACTTACAGACCTCGTTAAGAGCTCATTTTGTAGATAATTTTATTCTCTTATGACTTTGTATTGATCATTTTCAGCTATCATTGCACACAACCGAGTTATTTGGTATAAACGACCTCTACCTCTTTTTCAAGATGGCGGCTTTTCCCATCACACTGCGACCCCACAAACTTGGTTTTAACATTGTCAGATGTACCCGAACAAATTCCGAAAAAATTTTGTACATCATGAAATGCAATTTCATGCCCTTTTTTCGACTAATTGCACTGGGCTAGTATACATTGTTTCAATTTGATTCTGCATACAAAAAATATGGTGCGATTTTGACGTTACAATCCCGTCAGCTGGGATCCAGGTCCAATCAATTTCAATATGTTAGTTCAGTACCTTCTCCAGTAATAAGACATTTGAATGGCAAATTAAATTGGGAAATTGATAGGAATAAATTGTTGAAATTTCAGAAATTGATTGCCAGAGCTAGTAGTTTCCACATCCTTAGAGAGAAACCATTCTGATAAATAACGAGATCGTTTATTAATAAAGGGACTTGCGTAATAAAAAGCGTGGTATATACCTGGAGAAATCATCTAGCGGAAGTTATGACACCTGCACCTGGGTATTGCCAGGATTATCCAAACTTGCCACACTCAAAAAACAGCTTGACCTAAAACATCACACCAGGCGACTTCACCGGCTAAAGTCCAGTCCATGTTCAGTTCGGGCTTGAAATTGTTGCTTTTTCGTCAGATGTCAAAAATGAAAAAGCCCGCTCGAATGGCATTGCACTATTTCAGTTAATAACTATCTTTTGAGCAAGCTTTTACTTAGAAAGATAGTACTTACGAAGTCCATCAAGGCTCCGTTCTTAGATATCGACAAGCACGCGATTCACTAAATCGAAATATTCGTGAACGAAGCGACGTGAGAGATAATCGACGTGATTCGAGAATGCTGGTCTAATGATAGGACCAGCCTAAGAACCAAGTCATCCGCTGTCAATCCGCACTTAGGCCCGGTTTCATGGGCACGGATATATCCACGGATAATAAATATCTTGGATATTCTGTCGGATATTTGGTGTGTTTCATCGACCGGGATAAATGATGCCTCCATATTCGAAAGTCTATGTTATTTTCGGACATAGAATTCGAACATAGAGTCAGTTGTTAATTGTTTTTCGATATCAGGTAAGGAAGTTGGCATTTGATTTTATTTTCTGTAAAAGTGGAAAAGTTCGTTGCGTCAAATATGAAGTATTGTAAAAAAATTTAAATCCAAACATATCACCGTGAGTGTTTTTAACGTCAACCATAATTTTCAAAAACTCAACTCAACTCAAAACTGATTTATTCAATGGTTCTAATGTCATTTAATTATTTTCAAAAATAAATTGAAACTGTTTGTTTTGAACGTCAAACATAATTTTCGAAATTTCGAACATAGCATACTAAATGAGGCTACGTTCAGCGGATATTTTTACGACCAACGCAACCCAGTCGTATTTATATCCGACTGAGATATATCCAGGTTGGTGAAATGAATATATTCGGTCTTATTATTATCCGGGTCGATGAAACCGGCCCTTAGGTATATGGGAGTGATTGATCGATGCCTCAACTTCGGGGTGCTTCAATCCAAGCCGACACCACTCATAAGAGTTCGATTTCATTGTAGGCAGCGCCAGTGTGGCGAAGGACTTGAAGAGAACGGACAATAGGAGGAAATTAATCTCTACCTACCGGCTAAGTGTCCTTCAAGTATGCTGTGAATATGTTCTATAAAGCACCATCCTGGTAGGCGAAACCCAAGACATTCTGGAGATAGAGTCTGTCGAAGCATGGCGAAAGAGGGGGGACGAGTCTACTAAGGGACGATAGTAAATCTGGACAAGTAGGTTATAAAGGAACATTAAGAAATGAGTTGCTACCTCACCCAGTTCCTGAGTGGGCATGATTATTAACCAAATTAGCTTAACCTTTACTGCTGCTGTTGATGGTGTAGTGTTTGGTAAGGTTTCTTCCTAATTTTCTAATCTGATGTGGTTGCGAAAAATGTGATGCTGCCCCTAAGTCGAATGCGATTTCGAAATGTGGAGCTGCCGCAATAAGACCATCTACCAGAGCTATTAAGCACTGCGAGGCTTGAATAGCAGCGAAAGACAAAGAAATTCCAGGAATGAGGAAGCGGTTAGATACTAGTTGTCACGCGGGGAAAATGGAAGTTAGAAAAGAGGTGTTTTTGAGGATGGGTTAGAGACCCACATAACCGATAGGCAGGAGCTTCTCGGCAAAACTGTCCATCTTTCGATGCACACACGAATACTTATGTAATTGGGTAGCGATCTTCATCGAAGTGATCTTTCTAACAAAGAAAGCAGAGGCATAGGGTTGCTGATCTCCGAGATAGTATTACGAGATACCCTTTAGAGTTCGTTCCAGAATTATCCCGAGAAATTGGGGGGTGAGGGGGATGTTGAAGGCTGATATCACATGAAGTGCCCAACAGCTTCTTTTTCATTAGGATCCTTGCAGATATGACGTGATGTGTGCCAATTCTTGATGGATGTTATCATTTTGGTCAGTGTTCCGTATACAGGGCTCTGGCTAGGATTGTGCGGGATAGCTTTAGTCGGTTATCAGTTTTGTTTTTGTGCATTGCGTGCAAGATGCGCAATAGCAAGGCAATCCATTCGTCTGCAAGGCCAAGCCTTAAGCCCGTGAGGTTTTATGCGTTTAAAATCATGTTCCACATTACATGGTAAATGTATGTATGGTAAATGTATTTTCAGGTATTCAAATTGATTTTTGAGTGCTCCAATAGTAATTTTAAGACGGGGGAGACAAATTTTTCTTATCACAACGAGCGCCGCGGAAAGGGGGTGGAGTTGCAAACAGGCTAAATCACTCTACAATTCCTTTAGGGTTTCTGAGTGATAAGATTTGATTAAGCAACACTAATACATATTAATAAACATTCAATTTGTCAGCATGTAACAGCATAATGGCGCGACTATTTATTGAGCGCCACTTATGCGAGGTATTGCCCCCTTAGCCATAAGCCCGGAAAAGCATGACTAAGGAGCCAACACCATACATAAGAACGGAAACTAAATTCCGGAACTCCTACGCCGGCCACACGGAGTCATCTAGCTCGCCGGAGGGGTCGTGGGGTGTGTGGCCGGGCCTTACCGCGGTTGGTTCACCACTTACCTGTGACTATGAAAAATCTTGAATTCCACCTCCATCCTTCGCCGGACATCACCTGAGCCTCGTCATGGCTAACTGTTTCCCTGACAGCTCATAGTATCGAAGACTATCAGCTTCAGGGACAGTCACTATCTAGGACACCCTGAAAAGAAAAACCACCCGCCCCAACCATTCCACCAAAAAAGAAATCTAATACACGGACATTATATTTATATCACAACCATTTAACAAACCATTTAACATTCCTGTTTATTACAGGTCAAGAACGCACAAGATTATAACAATTTAATGAAGAAATTCAATAGTCATTAACACGCCAAGACTAATAGTAGCAGATACTACCATCAACAATTCTCAACGTAATCTATATTTAACTAGAATTGTACAATTATTCTCGACGGAAGTTATTGAAAAAAAGAAAAGTGCCGTACGGGTACCCCTACGTCGCTTTTGTACAGACGATGTTACATTTATCAATTCCGTGTACAAGTACCTGTAAAACACAAGAAGGAAAAAAAATATCTCCACTAAGGAGCAAACAAATGTACAAACAATAATAATATTAAATACAATGCTAACTGCACCAAAAATTATGGGATATTATTACATTAAATTACTAAATGAAAGCATAAATGAATATTTTATTTTCTGTAGTATGTGTATGATAGGTTTTTGTGTTTCTTCCCTCTAGGCTAAGGGTAAGCCCTGCACCCGTTCGAGTATATGCGCTTTTGCTAATCAGTACACTCTCGTGAAATTTATGTATACTTTAATCCGCGGAAATACAACAGGTGAAATTTGATATTTCGCTATACTCTCATCTCGTTCAACACTCAATCTCAATTCCTTCTAGCATCCTCGAATGAAACAAACTGATACGACCTGTCTCAATCTTTTTTTCTTCAGCCAAGTCCGAACGGTTTTTTTCGCGTGAAATTTTATCTGAAACTTTGTGCCATGCACCCCAAAAAAAATACGAATTAACCTAGGGTCACCTGATAGCAGTTCACGAATTTCTGCGCTGGCCCTTCTGCGTCGTCCGAGTTTGATTGTCGCAACTGCGACCCACGTACCTTCTGGTCAGCTTAGCCGGTATTACTTCACAATATTTAAATCTTCACTATTGACAGATACCACTTTGATTTCCCGGTCTCTTCTATCCAACAGGATTTTCTTTCGTGCAAATTACACACGACAACTTCGATTAAAGATGATTCAAAAAATCCTAAAACTGAAGATTTTTCCAGGTTTGACTTTTTTCTACTTGAGGTGATTGACTGGGGTTTCGTGATGATTGGATTTTGGCATTTGCTAGGGGCTTCTCACTGCTGCACACCATCTAAGACAGCCAAACTTAAAACTGAAACTGCTTCTCCACGAACTCTGGCGTACTTGCTGCTATACTTCGATGTTCTGATAACAATTTACGGAGGAATTTAATTATTTGTTTCCTCGACTTAGACTAAAAACACCGATTTTTCAAAAAAACAAACTCGCCGATAAAACTTCCTTCATAATTCAGATTTTTTTCCAGACTCCCTCATAAATTTTTCGTTCCTATTTTTTGTTTTATTTCTCCCCGCCTCCTATTTGCTTTCGAACCAACTACTCAATTTTCTTCCCTACAGTAATTTTTTTGTCAAGTAGCTATTTAGGCAAAACTGACCGTTACAAGCACTCAAAAATCACTCTGAATATCTAAAAAAAATATTGATACGATTGATCGATTGATTGTGTGGAACACCAATTTTTAACTTTTAGTTTTTCTCTGTATGAGTTTTTAAAATTTCACTAATCATGGTTGGAATCATTCCTGACACCATTGTGTCAATAAGTCCTCTGATATGCTACTACCTAAGCTCAACTTCCTTATCATTACTAGCTACAGTAAGGAGAAGACCACTACTGCTTTTGGTATAGCTCTGTTGCCGTGTTTGGTTCCAAAGTAGATAAAATACTATATTTAATTGCTAAGTAAACATCATCAAAAACATCTAGGAAACATAAAAATCGATTTCACTGCACTTTCTAAGAGCAATTAATCAATGTAAAGAAAGAACATAAATAAAACATGACGTAAAACTAATGAGAAAATAAAGAAATTTTGACAGAATAAACAAAATTGATTGCAATTGTAGAAAATTGTAAAATAATAGTAAATGCTAAAATTCAGTCATTAATAAATCGCTGTCTTACTGAGTTTCAAAACGAAAACTAACACGACATTTATATGTAGAAAATTCTTCGTCTTTCGGTCTTGTATTTATCCGAATTATTTTCTATTAATTATTAATAATCCATAAATTATATTTACACTAGTTCATTGTAGTAGTGCATTACTAATAGAATGAATTGATTTAAATTTTAAGTACAATGAAAATTGCTTTAATCTAAAAAAAACTCTATCTAATTCAACAACATCTGCTGCTGTTAATAATAAATAATTGTTTATCATTGAAAATCGTATGATTCAGAATTGAATTCATTGAAATTCAACAATTACTCACGAGAGACCACTCAGACATTGAGATCATCTCCTTCATAAATACAATTTCATGCGTGTTTCATTTCATTTGGAGCTTGTGGGGATATCAAGTTGCATTTTGCGTCTTACCGTGTCTGTTGATGTTTTCTGAAATTAGAAAGAGAAATGGATATACATTAATATAAATATAAATAATGTTAATTTTGTATATTTTGCAGATAGATATTATATTTTTATTATAGAAAGAATGCTAACAATGCGTTATCGCAAGACACTGGAAAAATATCACTGATAAGGAATCAAATTCCAAAGTAATGAAAAAATTGTGGCGATTTCAGCGATTTTCTGATATAAATATAACAAAATGACGAAATTTGAATTTCAACAAAAAAAGCAATACAAGGTTTCAAGATTGGATTTCTGTTTAGGGTGTTGGGGTATTTTTGCTGATTTTTTTTTTTTTTTGGTTTAAAGCGAAGTTGTCTATACGTCTTTAGTTTTTAACTCTAAAGCCGCGTTTACATTTCCAAGTCAACGTGAAAGTGCATTTTGAAGCTCTTTTATCGCACAGAAATTTGTATGCTATTTTCTGTTTCACGAAAGTTTCAGAATCTTCGTCGCTATGATAATAGTGGTAAAACTTGCTGAGCGCTGCTACATTCCTACGGTGGCTTAAAGGATCGATGGAGGAACAAAGGGTACTATCGCCAATGACTTTGATGGCGCTGTTTTGCACCTTGTCTAGTCAAGCCACGGTGGTTTTAGGGGCGCTCGCCCAGTTGTATTCAAGGCGGGTCCGAATGTAAGACTTGTAAATTGTAGCCAAGGCTTGCATCTCCTAAGGAAGCCGAGGCATTGATACGCTTGTTTGGTGACTTGGAGCATGTGAATATTATATCGAAGATCATTGGATAAAGTCACGCCGAGGATGTTTAGATATGAATCGGCTGTTATATTATCCTCGCCCACTGAAATGGAGGGAAGGTTGGTGCAGGTTGGTGCACGATTCATGCGGCCCCAATCTAGAATGAGTTTAATGTCCGCGTTAAGAGAGTTGGACATGAGTTCACGTTCTAAGAGACAAGGTCTGGCACTTACTTGTCCTATATTGTCGGAGGGTTATTATTATTATTATAAGGAATGAGGGGGGCAACCCATATGGTGAACACTGCGGCCAAGTTAGGCCTATTGTGTACGTACCCCACTAGCGGAACAGACTATCGGCCTTCCGAATGAAGGCAAGAAGGTCTTTAGTTGATGAAGACCGGACTTGGGCAAGGCTCAAGAACTCTCTGATAAACGTTCTTCTTCTAAGCCAGATCAGAGCAGGACATTCACAAAGAATATGTGTGGAAGTTTCGTCGCCTTCCAAGCAGAGTCGGCATTCTGTCTCTTGAGACAGTCCTAGGTTGTGGAGGTGGTACCGCAGTCCTACATGGCCAGTGAGATAGCCCACCAGCAGCCTTAGGTCCGCTCTATTTAGAGTAATAGTGCCCCTTAAGGCAAAGGGTCTTATAAGATCTTTAGCCTGTCTAAGACCTGGGACTGACTCCCAATAGGCTAGATTTATTCTCTTAATCCACTCTTCTATCAAGGACTTGGAGGTGGACCAAGAGATGCCACAGAAGGGTTCTGGGCCCTGGAACAACGTCTCAGACCCCTCCCTCGCGAGGCTGTCTGGAGCCTCATTTCCCTCGATACCCCAGTGTCCGGGGACCCAGCAGAGCGAGACCTCGTTTCTTCTGGTCAGGCTCTGGAGTACGTCAAAACACCCTGCTACTATTTTGGAAGAAAACTTCCACGTTGAGAGTGCCTTGATGGCAGCTTGGCTGTCAGAAAAGATTTTAATGTTGGCGCCTTTCAGACCTTTCTCAAGGTTGAGCCTAGCGCAGGTCGCAATGGCATGTATTTCAGTCTGGAAAACAGAGGGCCACTTACCCATTGCAATCGAGACCTTGGAGTTGGGTCCTGCGACACCAGCCCCTGTACCATGTTCCATCTTTGACCCGTCAGTAAACCAGTGGAGATGGTTTGGATCCTTAGGAAGAATAATTTCCTCCCACTCTGAGCGATCCGGGATAATCGCTCTGAATTTCCTTTGGAACCGCAGTTGACTAACCATATGGTCGGATACGCGGCAGATGGAAATGCTTGGGATATTTTTAAGGATATCCATGTGTCCTTTGACCGTATGGGGCCAGTTGGATGAGATCTGAAGTCTCAAGACACTAATGGCGGCGGATTTCCATATGAAGAGATGCAAAGGGGTCAATCCAATGATTGCTTCCATTGCAGCTGTGGGGCAGGTCCGCATAGCTCCGGTAATGGAGAGGCAAGCAAGCCGTTGCAGCTTGCTGCACTTGAGGATCGACGTAACCTGTTTGGTCTTGGGCCACCAAACTATAGCAGCATAAGTGACAACAGGTTTAACGATCGTATTGTACATCCAGTACATCATTTGTGGTGTAAGACCCCATGTCTTACCTTATGGCTTTGACCTTGTGGCTTTGCTGATGACGTAGTCAAGTTGAGCGTTCCAGTTCAGCCTGTTGTCTAAATTTACTCCCAAATATTTGACTGAGTCTGAATACTCAACTGTGGTATCCTGGATACAGATAGGACCTAAGTCCACTTTGTAGCGTTTGGAAAAAGGTACCAGGACAGCTTTATTTGGGTTAATTGCTAGGCCCTCCTTGGTACACCATCTTTGAACTTCTCGCAGTGCCGTTCTCATGACCTCTGTAATGGTCAAGTCAAACTTCCCAGAGACAATGATGGCAAGATCATCTGCGTAACCGATGACATCGAAACCAGATTCAGATAGTTTGATCAAGAGTTCATCCACAACTAGTGACCAGAGTAACGGGGATAAGACTCCACCTTGAGGGCACCCCTTAATAGCCTTAACACTAATGGTGGAGACACCTAGGGTAGAAGAAATGTCACGATCTGCAAGCATGGCATTCCACTCAATCGTGTGAGGATCCAGATTTCTGAGAGCCCAGTGCTCTAGAGATAGAATCATAGCCAGTATTATCGAAAGCACCTTCGATGTCAAGGAACGCGCATAGGGCAGTTTCTTTAGCGAGGAAGGCCTTTTCGATTTTGCTGACCAGGTGGTGTAAAGCAACCTCTGTTGATTTACCTTTAGAGTAAGCGAACTGGGAGCTATGTAGAGGGAGGGAGAGCTCCAGTTTGCACCTAATATGAAGGTTTAGCAGCCTTTCCATTGTTTTCAAAAGAAAAGAGGTTAAGCTGATAGGTCTGTACGATTTAGGCAGCTCGAGGGGTCTGTTGCCCTGTTTCGGGATAAAAACCACCACGACTTTCCTCCAGATGGTTGGAATGTATCCCCAATTGAAGCTGGCTCTAAAGAGGCAGACCAGGTTGTTGAGGATCAGATCGAGGCCCTTCTGAAGAAGTGCCGGAAAAATTCCGTCTCCTCCGGGTGACTTATAGGGTTGAAAAGAGGCCACTGCCCATTTAATCTTGTCACAGTCGAAGATATTCCCTGAAAGACTGCGGGAATAGCGGTCTGGGATGGTCCTATAACTACACCCAGGATCCAATGGATACGCGGTCTGGAGGATTGACCCTGGAAAGTGCTCTCTGAGCAGGTACCTTAAGGTTTCCACATGGTTAGAGCTGTAGGAGCCATCCTCCTTTTGAAGAAGGTCCACTCCGTTGAAGGAGTCTTTAGAAAGTAGCTTTTGGAGTCTATTCGCCTCTGGTAGAGTCTGAATGCTCTCACAGTGTTTCCGCCAGGCAATCCTTTTGGAACGTCTCAACTCCTTGTTATAGGCTGTTAGGGTGAACCTATATTCATCCCAAAACCCGGTGTGTTTTGCTCTATTGAACAATCTTCTGACGTCTCTACGCATTGGAGCTAACCTGTCATTCCACCAGGGCAACTTTCGCGATGACTGAAAGGAAGAGACAGTGTTGCTGTCATGGTAGGAAGAGATCAACACATCAGTAAGCTGCGTGGCCGCATTCTCCAGTTCATACACTGAGCTGATAGAAGCCGCAAGCTGATCTGATTTCGAGGCCACAAGCCCTTGAAACTTAGACCAGTTGGTTTTCTTAGGAACCAAAGAAGAGGCGCGGACATTTGGAAGGCCCACCCACAATGTCAAATCTAATGTGCAGATGATCCGACAGTGAGGCCTCGTCCAGAACACGCCAGTTTTCAATCCTGTCGGATAAAAGCCTGCTCGTGAAGGTGAGGTCCAGCACCTCCTTTCTACTAGCAGTGATAAAAGTGGGTTTGCATCCTCTATTTGCAATATCTATGTTATTCATAACAAGAAATTCTAGAAGACACTCACCCCTTTGGTTTACATCGGTACTCCCCCAGATAGAGTGGTGAGCATTTGCATCACAGCCGATGACGAATTACCGGTTCGTCAGAGGGTTAAGAGTAACGCAGATTATCGTCATCGGCAAAACTATAAAATGGATTGTAGGGGATTTAGAGCAGATCATTAATGAATATAAGAAAGAGAGTAGGTGAGAGAATCGCCGCTTGGGGAACGCCGGCCGAAATGGAGTTAGGGTTGGATTCAACGCCATCCAATACTTCCTTGATTAAACGGGCAGAAAGAAAGCTCTCAATCCAGTTCCTTAGAACTGAGTCAATACCAATAGCTTGGAGTTTAGACAGCAGAACGTGATGCCATACTCTGTCGAAGGCCTTGGAGGTATCCAGAGCAAGCAGATCAGACTCACCGAAGTCATGGATGCTTTGGTTAATGTGTTCAGTCAGTCACACAAGAAGTTCGCCAGTAGACCTATTTGGTCTAAAGCTGTACTGACTGTCGTGATTAATTTGGTTAGACTCAAGATATTTCATCAACCTTCTATTGATTATTGTCTCCATAATTTTGGAGAGAACAGGAGTAATTGCTATTGGGCGGTAGTTTAAAGGGTCGCTGGCTTCACCTTTTTTGGGAATGGGTTGAACATGAGCTAGTTTCCAAGAGTTTGGATAAACTCCGGAGAAGTAGGACAGGGAGAAAAGTTTGCGCAGAGGTTTAGCCAGAAGTGAGGCACATTTCTTGAGTACCATAGGGGGTTATATTATCAGGGCCAGTGGATTTATTGACGTCAACCTCTTTGAGATATTTATACACCTCTCGTGTCCTGAAGAAAATTCCGTCCATTGGATGGGCGTTGCGATCGAGGACCGGTGATGACGAATCAGCTTCGGGTAAAGAAAAGGCGAACAGAGATGCCAATAAATCGGCCTTGGATTTGCTTTCTGTTATCACATCCGTTCCATTAATGAATGGATGGGTTGAGGAAGACGTAAAATTCTTCTTAATGGAAGTTACCAAGGACCAGAAGTTTTTGCTGCCTACGTGTGTGTTGAGGATTCTACTTCTACTTCTTTGTCGTCAAATGATGCTTTGATCATTCTGATGCTGGAATTACAGGAGTTTCTCAACGTGAGTTGGGGGAACGTCTGTACGCTCTATAAGCGGCTTCCTCAGCTTGAATTGCGTTCCTACATTCCCCATTGAACCATCTGTTTGGCCTAGGCTTTATAGATATGGTAGAATGAAGAATGAACAAACACATTCCTTCCCGTATTATTTTAGTAATACAGGAAGCGCCATAGTTCGCACTGGCAGTGCGGAAACACAAATTCCAGTCGGTGGCTTGGAAAAAGCGCTTGGAAAAACCCTGCTAATACTAAAGAACTTGTCGAATGTCTTTCCAGTGTGTATAAGAACATATTGGTTAGAGGTGATTTTAACGTTAATCTACTGAAACAGTCAACCTTACAAAGCTCATTTCGGTACGCCATGCATTCTGTAAAATACCCCCTTTGCCTGATGTGTTTCTTACAAGCGTCAATCACTTTTTGCTCTTGCAAAAACTCTCCTTCCAAGTATCATTTTATTCAACCGCTGTTAAACTTTCTTTTTGCTTAGATTTTTTACAAACCCTCGCAAAAAGTTAAGCTCGGCGACTAGCGACTCGGAGGAACTAGCTCCAATTCGTTGCTTAACTCTGGAGTTCCTCAAGGTTCCATTCTTGGGCCACTTTTGCTTAGCGAGTTTATTAATGATCTTCGTCTAGTAATAAAGCATTCGAAGGTTCATATGTATGATGATGATGTGCAGCTTTATTGTTCTACCCCAAAATATCAAATCCATAATTGTGTGGAGAAGATTGCGGCTGATTTGCACAGCATCTTAAGCTGGTCAACACTGAACTTACTACAGCTACACTAATCGAAGTCACACTGTATTTTCTTTTCACCTTCTTCCATCTGTCAAACTGACCTCACAGTAATTTCCTTAAATGGGGTTCCTCTCGTTCGCGCTTGTAAAAGAAGAAATCTAGGGATTGCTCTGAATATTAGTAAGACCTGCTGCGACCACTTCAATTTCATTATTGGAAAAACATATGGACTCCTGTCCAAACTCAGATATCACTGTAGTTTGCTTAAAAGGGCTGTCCGTTTGAATTTAGTGAAAGTGTTACTTCTACCTCTTCTAATGTATGGCCTTTCTATTTTCCCCTGCGTCTCTTCTTTTTTCTTTTCTTTATTTCTAATAGAACAGTTTACAGCATGAATATATAACTTTTTTTTATATTGTACTATTTTATTTAATAATAATAATATCAAATAATAAATTTTCGTGAACTTTCAACTTTTCAGCATTGCTACGACTGTTCTACCTTCCGTAATCGAGCGAACCCGTAATTTAAAATGCGGACTTCTATTTATAGGGATTACGTTAGAATAGAAGAAGAAAGACGACCGGCGACCACCTTGAAATTCCAAAGATTACGGGGTTCTGCTGCTCAATGAAGAAACGAAAAAAAAACTTAGAATGAAACACAAGAAAGAAAAAAAATCAGCTGCAAGACGAACTTTTCGTTATCCGCCATAAATAAGTTCTTTGATAAAAATTTCAAAAGTCGCGACTCGCCTCTAATCCAGTTTCTGGCTGCTTGGCTTCATTAAAGTCGAGCTCCTATCTCCTCTCCACCAGCAGCATACAGATGGCCATCTTCGGTCTTGTGTGTACCTTTTGTGAATGCAAATCCTGTCTATACCTCAGCGGATAGTGATGACACATCTCGGTGGAGCTCAAAAGTCCGCACACAGCGGATGGAAGACTATAGTTGTTATCTTATGCACATTCTCCTCCAACCTACCATCCGCCGTCTGTCGTCCCCTGGAAGTCCCGAACTACATAACATAAATAACGAGTTTCCGGTTTCACCTTAAGGCACACGCTAAGATGCCAGTCGTCTCTCAGAGTTTCATCGTTCACCCGTGGATATGGTGCGTCGTCGTATACACGTGAATGAGGACAGAACTGCAGGCCCAGATTGCATCCATATGACGAATGGATGGTGGCAATGCAGCCATAAGAGGATTTGATGAGGTCTAGTCTGGGCATAGCACATTTTGCAATGGAATCGAGGTTAGGGCGCTTTCAGTAATGCAGGATGCGTGCGCAAATGACTTATTCAGCAATTGAAAGTGAAAGCTTTCAATGACTGAATAAGTCAATTGCGCACGCATCCTGCATTACTGAAAACGCCCTTAATGTATCCAGATTCGGCCTGCTTTGGTATCGTGAAAGAGAGGATAGATGCAGTTTGTAGCAGTGTTGGTAGCATATTTCGAGTTTCCCCAAGAATCCCAATTTGAGTTGAATTACTAAAAGTTACCTTGATAACGGATGATACATTTAGAGGTACTTTTTTCAGTAGAGATTTTATGACAAATCAGGTATGAGTTGAGTCAAACTGAAGGAGTATTTTTGTTCGGAATTATTTGACATTTGGTCATGGAGAGACTTACCCCGACTTAGCGTCTACAAATTATTGATTGTATTACGAAAATTAGCATTTTACGAGAAATGTGTTTAGTGTGCTTAGAACAACTTATAATCGTTCTACCAGGAGAACAATCCGCTATACCATCGAAAAAATTGAAACCAAATTTTTATTATTGGATAAAACGCGATTAAGTATCCGATTGAGTAGTAAAAAATCGGCGGTAGCTGAGAGACTAAGCAATGACCGTGATAGATTCGGCGTCGTTCTGTACAGGTTGGCTTGTGGTGTGAAACGGCTTGGGGTATTTTACGTAAGGATCTTGGTTTAAAAACATAAAAAATTGAACTACCCAAATAAAAATAAAAGATGGCCTTACAACGGGCGAACACAGGCCGCTTCTCTTTTTAACGGGCATACTATGGCCATCGAGTTTTTATCCATTTTTAAATGGGAGCACTAGCGGGCTCACGACGGCCAAATTTGCCCAAAATTTAGTAATGGCCGAGTACTGAGGTGTACACACGGGCTTAGAACGGCAAATTTGAACCAAAAAAGAATCTGCACCAAATGTATTGTTCAATGTGCTTTATAGGAGTTTGATCATTTTTGTTATGTAGAATCGTTCTTTGTGTTATCATACTTAAGAACTATCAATACACAAGAGAAACGAACTCGGCAGTTGTCGGTTTGTTTTACAGGAAGTATGAGGTGCTTGTTGCTGTTGACTTCTATTTTAGTGGACAATTGAGTACGGCCGTACTGTCCGGCAAACAACATTCTGAAATCCAGCACTTGAACGAAGACTTTGTTTCAATCACGGTCGCTGTTCGCCCGTTGTAGGGCTCTCTTTAATTTTTACTCGGGTCGTGTAGGAATTGAAGCTGGCTGTCCTACCGAATCCTCATCGTCTCACTGTTTGGGCTCTTGAAAAGCCTGAACAATCCCCACAGTTCTGGCTTAATGGCTACATCAACAAGCATTTAGGTTGAAGAACAGCATGAAGAAATTGAAGAGCTACCATTACATCTAGTTTTGTATGGTTTATGTGATGGTCCATATTTGTTTAAAAATGAAGTACAACTGGCGAAACTATGAATGGCGCCTATTAACACGACGTTATAACGGACTATTTGCTGCCTGAAATTGCAGCCCGAGAACTCGATGATATTTGGTTCCAATAAAAGGGAGCTAGTTGCCCCACAGCCCGTGAAACTATGGCTAGACTGCGCGAACAACTTGGCGAGTAGTTAATTTCAACTCTTGGACTGGTGAATTGGCCGCCTATAACAGTGGTCGGCAACCCAAAAACAATGCCGTGGCACAAAACAGATAATTAAAACTACTGCACATTAAGCGTGCTGCAAAAAAACAAACCTTTGTATATGAAGATAATTTTATTTGTGTAGTAAATTATTTTCAGAAACAATTTTAGGGCCCCCATTCATATATAGACAGCTTGCAGGCCGTGCCCTCTCAGACCACGTCGGCAGGTACGGGCGGTCAAGGCCAGTCAGTCTGACTGAGGATTGAGGACTTGAGGTATCCGCCTGACAGGCCGTGGATTGTAGGTGACCTCATGATTCCCTACATACACACAGGCGAACACAGTTTAGCGTGGCAGGTTGTTAATTCAAGTGAAAAAATCTCCATGGCCTCAATAAAAGTTCAAATCTTCAGGCCCGGACTGGTGATAAATACCCACAGGCATAAAAATTTCTGTCAGTTTTCAAAGACTGCAGGCGCCATCCAGTTGGCGGCCGGTGAGTTTGTGGTGATACTTGGCCTCAAGGCGAGAAGCCTTAAGGCCACAACTTGCCAGCGGCCTGTATATGAATGACTGAATGGGAGCCTATATATCAACATGAACAGTGTCCTAGTCTGAGTTAGGACATCCCTATAAATCCTTTCCACACTTTTAATTTTCGGCTGCGTCCTTACAGTTTCTTATTCTCAAGGTCCATATATCTTCTTAAATGTCATCTTACCACCTCTTTCTCGGTCGCTTTTCTCTTCTTTTTCGATTTGGGTAATAACATGAACTTTGGTTTAGAAGGATTGAATTCGATACGATTCTTGTGGCCTCAACCAAGAATGAGTTCAATATCAGTGTTGATTGAGTCAAACATAAGTCTGCAATCGTAGAAGGTCCATCCAATGTGGATTTGAACCCCACCACAAAGTTTTTGACTGGAACCGATGACGGTACGAAGTGCTTAAGCTTTTTACCTGATACTTCACCGAAAGAAGAGAGCGTCAAATTTTGGTACCCATTTCAAAATTGGTAAACTTTCCACTATTTTTAATTGCGTTTTATAAGTTTTCCACTTGTGATGAAAACGAAATAAACTCACTTAAGGAAATTCACTAATCTTACATCAAAAACAATAGCAATTTTGGTGCAAGAACGGACGAAGAAATGCCAAAAATTGTTTACTTCTTAACGCCACAGGCGCCTCTTGTTTTCGACTCTATTTTACTTCAACCAGCAGTCAATTAATTCTAAAATCTAAACAAGCTAAAAATACCGCACTACCGCCAATTTAAAAGTATTAATTACACCATGCATTTCCCCAGCGGCAACTTGCTTTCTCCGGACTCCGGATCAACCTTCGGGAAAATCAATAACAAAGAGTTCCTGACTCTAATCGATTTACATACTTGAAAACAAATTCTATCCTCGATAAGTGAATTTCCGAAACTTGTGCATCAATCTTAATGGCTATTATATGCCTGGTCGTAATCTCTTGCAATATGGCGACGGGAAGGGGATTATTGATTCGTAGTTCCGTCTTCCATTCAATTTCGAAGTGGGTTTTAAATTTTAAGAGAATCACTCGTGAAAGCCGCAAGCCAAGACGAAACAAACTTGAAAGTTGTAAGACTTGAATTCGAAAATCTAATTTTCATTCAATTTTTGGAATCAAGTTTATGGCGGCGACTGCACTAACTTCCCAAAAACCGGGTTCAGTGTTGATTCTTGAATGAAATGTGAGAAGTGGAACAGTGGATGTGGAAGGTGTAACTTTCGTCCAGTTATTGAAATTAGTTTCTACGTTTTTTTTTTGGTTGATGTGTGGTACTTGGGGTAAGTTTTGCCGGATGAGAAATGAAGAAAATTTGTTTGAAAGTAATTTTTGAAATTGATGCAGTTCGAGTTGGTTTATGTGGATTTGGGGGCACCTTTACGCTCGGGGTATTGTCATCTATGTTGGCAGTGGTGTTGCTTCCTCTTAAGTAATGAAGATTCTACTTCCAGCATTTGGCAATATTTCCTCATTTCAATCCTGCATTACTACGTATGAAATCATTGCTGCAATTAAGTTCAACGTTCACAATGTAAATTGAAAATTAACTGAGTTAATCGAATGGTACCAGAGTTCGATTTCGAATCAAATTGTAGAAAATATCACGTGACTCCCAGATTTTTTTATCCAAAGAGCCCATGTCCTTGCCTTTTTTCTTGCTATGTATACTCTGACGAAGTTGATTCATCTCTTAGTAACAACGCTAACTCCTCATGCAAATACCCCCCCCCCCCTCCCAATCAACCAAACCAAGTTAGAAAGCTCTCTGGAGTATGAAGGGCAATTGGCTGGATCTGCGATTTTTTTCAATCCGTTGAATGGGACTTGTGTTTCCGCAACGAAAACGTCAATTCTGCCAGGATTAGTATGGCCAGGATGGAACATGCGGGAATATTCATGCCCCATTCTATCAAATCTAGATTCTACTAGGCCGAATAAAGGGTTTAATCGAGGTCACTTTCAGAGCGTAACCTCTCCGTCGAGACTTCATCCAATAAAGAAATTCTTGTAAATCCAACATCGGGAATGTTAAATCTTTGTTATGATACCAAATTTAGAACAAAACTTTTTAGTGCAACCGCAAAAATGCATGGCCCTTTGTAAATTTTATGAAAAAGAAGTTCAGTACATCCACTTTTTTGTTTGAGATATTAGGTCCAAAAGTACCACGGCCATTCACTAGACTTATTGCACTACATCCCTATAGTTACCTCATATTTGTGGGCCATACCGCCGGCGCAAGTTCAGTAGTCTGTCTAGTGGTTTGCCGCTTTCACTTGACTGTTCAAGCTTCCCGGGTGCCAGGCCGCCGTCCTGCATGTGGCCTGGCCTGTTGGGAAAGAGTTCACGAAAGCGGAGCTCAGCTGTGTTCTGTAGGGCTCCCCAATTCCACTCCTTGACTTGGCTCTTTAGTGAGTCCAGAACCTTAGGATCTGCTTGTTGTCCCAGTAGGAGGATAATTGCGATTCTACGCCTTTTTTAGAACCTTGTATTTGAACTCGTGGATGTTGTATGAGTTCACACCATAGAGAAGAAATTGATACGAAGCCCGAACTGGACTTCGATTCTTCAAAGTCGATATCATTAATAGCAGCCGGTTGAGTCAGAGACTATAGCACCCGGTTTAGTCAAGTTAGTGGGAGAGGTCAACGGCGTCGTTCTTTGCCAGTTCTTGCCATTAAGGTTTCGTACTCTCAATGGACAGCAACTTCCTTAGAACTCGACAAAACACCTCTTATCATCCAAAACAATTCGTCTCTGTGTAAACTCTTTACCCATTTTTCTTCTTTGGAGTTTATTCAAATTATTCGAAGCCCTAAGGTCCAAACTCATACTAAATGACAGTACAGCCTCAGACAAGCCTTTGCTATATTCTAAGCTGTTGGTATTAGCTTAGCTCTATTAGGTTAGGTTAGGTTCTAGGTTAGGTTTAGCTCTATAGAACTGGTTTGGAATTTTTTTTTCTCCGACGCCTACACGTCGAGCAAACGGCAGCCTGGACGGCCGCCAGTACAAAGGCTTCTCTTGGATGGAGTCCATATTCATATGGTCAATAATCGATCCTTAAGAGATTCGCCACCGCCGCGGACAACCTAAACTACGTGGACCTTGGAGAAGGGTTTCAATACCATCATTCCGGCCAGAGATGACTGGACAGATGGTGTTATCCCAACTGGGTAATTATGTATCTACACAGATGCCTCAAAAATTGGGAAAAGTGTAGGCTCTGGTATTTTCTCCGAGGCATTGAATACAGATACCTCACTTCGTCTACCCGGCCACTTCAGCGTCTTCCAAGCGCAAGTCACTGCGGTCGGGGAGGCTCTCGAATGGCTGAAGATAAATAATATATCTCATAAGAATATATGTATTTTATCGGATAGTCAGGCGGCCTTCAAGGCTATTAATTCTGTCGTCACAACATCCACGACTCTTCTGAACTGTCGCAGGTCTCTGTGTGATATAACACACTCAGTTTTATATAACACTATGTTGGGCTCCTGGACACAGTGGGATTAGGGGAAACTGTAGGGCAGATGGGCTTGCTAGACAGGGAACCAGGACCCCCCACTTAACCCGGATGGGAATGCCCTTAGCCACCTACAAACTAGATGTGAGGAAAAGCTGTGAGCGAACTGCAAAATATTGGTGTTCCTAACCTTTGTCGCTTTATCAAAAACTCAAAATGGCTTGAAATGGCCTGAACTTTGTCCCAACACTAGAATGGCATCACAATGGGCCCAACGGGTTATCTAAGTGGGGTCCCTAATGGGAGAGCAGCCATTTCAACCTAACCTAACCCCAGCGGTTTAGGAATCTAGTCAAAAAGAAGGTTGGGGCGCCGAAGGAAGAATGTTAGAACATTGATGAGCTTGATTGCCGAATACGCTTAGGTTCTAATCTATAGAGAATTTGAATAGCAGAATAATGTCATCTACAGGCTTTGGTTCGAGGAGAGTTTTGTTCTCCGTCACAGCAATAAGGTACTCAAGATGTCTGGCTTACAAATCTGAGATATGTGGTTGCAGTACAATAGGCCAATAGGAGGTACTTTGGTCCTGCTATCTTATTGATATAAGAAGTAGAGAGCCATATTTGAAAAATTTTACACATTGCAGACACATGGCTTTCGCTTGACTTCAATATGTACGATACGTACGATTTCCAATTCATTTTGCTTTTGGTAGGTTGAATTTCTTTTTCAGGAAGCATTTCCAAGGCATGTCGTTCGTCAACTTTTTACTTTCATTATTCAGCTTGTTCCGACTCATGAAGGAACACAACTGATAACAGTTGCATGTACTGTCATTCTAGTTCCATAGTTCCACCCAACCTATAAAGTCCTTTCTTGATAACATCACTTCAATCAACCTTATTTTAATGCGGTTGAGGGTCCATCACTTTCCCTCTCACCAATGAAAAGTTATAGTCAATGCTTTTATATTCTCGAAGTTGTGCTGTGCAAAATCTTCGTGTACAATCCAAAGCCATAAAGCAAACTTAGATATTAGTATCCTTAACCACCCAAAAACGGCAAGCCTTGTACTTATACTGACAGGACCTTATAACCCAAGTGAAGTAGTTAATGGCATAACATAAATCGTCCTCTATACACCGATACTTAAAAATTTTACTAAACCGGATCTCCGTTAACCATTTAACCATTTCCATTCCATCTTTACGGCCCAACATACACCGAAGCCTCAACTTACCTAATCCCCTCATAAAACTTTAAGATCAATTCAGTTCTGGATGTACAAAACTAATAATCCGCCCGGAATAACCAGAATTCATTTAAGGATAACACCCATACGTAATACATTAACCATCAGGTTCGTTTCCTGAATGACAAATTGCAAATCTACCCAAATTACCAACCCCAGTGTCATAGTTATATTCGCCCCAAATATGTGGTCGCCGGACACCGGGTCAAATGCCAACACGTTCCAAAAAGGATGCCATAACACCACGCCACGCTTTCAAATTCATGAAATAGCGTCCAAGGCTTAAGCTGGATTATTTTTGGAGTGGACGGGGGGAAGGATGCCAACGACTATGCACGGAATAGAGAGATGCATTGGATCAACGCTGCTTGCCGGTGCAGTGTGAATGGAACAATTGCGTCTTGTTGCATCGCGACCGCAAATGAATGACCACTTAACGCCGCACCGAAACGTTCGGTTGTGCATTCGTTTGAGGGAATGTCCTTTCTAATATTGCAATAAGCGTAGTAGGAATGAACTGGCTCTGGACACGGTTGTTCTGGGCTGTGTGTGTCAAACCCTCGCACGGCAGGCATTGTTCCCTGCCTGATTGTCACACAACGCCTCTATTGTGTACTGGGAGCTAACGAGCAACATTTGCCGTAACAATATGCATCTTTTGTTCGATCCACATATAGTGGGATTGGTAGACTCATATTCGCGTGTCTAACCCTAACCCCAACCCCAAGACCTGCCACATCGAAAATTAGTTCCTGTTTCTGGTTATGTTGGCGCAAATGCTACATTCATGCTTAAGTACTGAAAGGGAATTTCACCTCTCGCTGGATGGGCGTTAAGTGACGTCCGTGTATCGGGCGTATTGACATTGAATTTCGAATTAATGCACGTCAATTCAATTGGAAACCCGGAATAATCGGGGTAACCACAAAGCCGATTGTAGTTAACCTTACAGGCCATGGATACACACCCCAAAACCCTACCCTTTCCCCTCCTTTATAGAGAGGCGAACGAACGGCGTTTCCAAGCCCGAATTGAATGAACGACCAACTCCCAGGAAAACGCAACACTGCTCGGGATTAATGTAAAACAAGAGGATAAAACCGGGCAAATCCTCCCCTACTGCAGCCGAAGGAGCACAGGGGTTGACGGGTCGAAGATGTAGCGAAATGCTGATGCCTAGTATCCTGGCCACTGTTCCTGGTCGGTTGTGCAGGACGAGCCAAAGGAGGGCCATCCAATTGGAAGTAATTCCCGACAGACTGCCGGGAGACGAGTGAAATTGAAATCTCCGCTCAGTTGAGTCCTTGTTCCGCCCTCCATCCACCCCGCTCCCTCTCTGCTACCCATGAAGCATGGCTCTTGCTTAACTATGCGTATTTATCTCCCGAGATTGAAAAACTTAATAAGTTTGCTTTTGAGGATCTGATTATGAAGGATCTGAATTCGTAAAATTCTGTTGCTACTGTGCTTAAGGAAGCGCTCCTTCAACAAGGAATGGTTTATGACGTGACGTGTTCGTAGTTGGTCTTCTTTTAAGATAGATTGAAAGACTTTTGACGGAAGAAAATGGAGCGATTTGGTGGGTGAATTGCTTTCTATAATTAGGAGCAAAAGATGCGATATTTTTCTTTTATTCATGATGCTTTCTTTGCGAGCTTTCTCATTTCGATTCTATGGGGGTGATGGTGGGTGTATTTTTATTTTGTTGGGAGTTGGCAACTTTTTGAATTTTTATAGAATACTCTTGGAGTTAGTATTGCACAGTGACAAGGATTCTAAAAACTAAATATATCGTAGCGTATCGGCGGTATTGAACAATAATAACACGAGGTTTGTAAATAAGGTCACGAGAGATCTGAAATTCGTCTTGGTGTACTTAGATGGTATACTCTTTGCAAGTAGATCTGAGGCGGAACACCATAATCATCAAGGCCATCTCTTGGAACGAACTAACAACTTCGGCTTGACCATTAAGTTCGAAAAGTGCCATTGTTGATCTCGCACCTCCAACATTGACCATATACAGTATTGATCAAGTGAGCCCCTTTCGTCATCTTGCTGATGCTCGCAGATGGTTACAATCGTAGACGGATTGATGGACAGAAAATCACTCAATCCAGAATATTTACGACGGTTCGTCAAACGATTAGGCGCACCCCTCGAAATCAATACTGATCTGAGTACGCAATGCGAGTCCAAACTGTTTAATGAAGTAAGACAACAGGAAGCAAAAGGAATGGGCGACCGGTTTCATCGACAACTTAAAACCGGCTTACTTCTTCTTCTTTTGATGAGGTATTGAGTCCAACAGTATCGCGGCCACTCGCTTGAGCTATTGTTCTACACCCCTATCCTTACTAATATTATAAATGCGAAAGTAACTCTGTCTGTCTGTCTGTCTGTCTGTCTGTCTGTCTGTCTGTCTGTCTGTCTGTCTGTCTGTCTGTCTGTCTGTCTGTCTGTCTGTTACGCTTTCACGCCTAAACCACTAAACCGATTTTGATGAAATTTTCAACAGACATAGTTTAGACCTTGGAGACGGACATAGGCTACTTTTTATGGAGAACAAAAGGGTTGAAGGGGGTGAAATGGGGTTCAATAAGTTGTAAGGGGATTTTTTTCTATTGTATAAAAAGTAACTGACTGACAGACAACGCACAACCTAAACCGCTAGAGCTAAAGGGCTGAAATTTTGACTGTGTATCCCTATAATGGCGTGGACATCCACTAAAAAGCGATTTTTCGAAATTCATCCCCTAAGGGGGTGAATTGGGGTTTACCGAAACCGCTGGAGCTTTAGGGTTGAAATTTGGACACTGCATCCCTATAATGGCGTGGACATCCACTATAAAGCGATTTTTCGAAATTCATCCCCTAAGGGGGTGAAATGGGGTTTATCCAAACCGCTGGAGCTATAGGGCTGAAATTTGGACAGTGCATCCCTATAATGGAGTGGACATCCACTATAAAGCGATTTTTCGAAATTCATCCCCTAAGGGGGTGAAATGGGGTTTACCCAAACCGCTGCAGCTATAGCGCTGAAATTTTGATAGTGCATCCCTATAATGGCGTGGACATCCACTAAGAAGCGATTTTTCGAAATTCATCCCCTAAGGGGGTGAAATGGGGTTTACCCAAACCGCTGCAGCTATAGGGCTGAAATTTTGATAGTGCATCCCTATAATGGCGTGGACATCCACTAAGAAGCGATTTTTCGAAATTCATCCCCTAAGGGGGTGAATTCGGGTTTACCGAAACCGCTGAAGCTTTAGGGTTGAAATTTGGACACTGCATCCCTATAATGGCGTGGACATCCACTATAAAGCGATTTTTCGAAATTCATCCCCTAAGGGGGTGAAATGGGGTTTATCCAAACCGCTGGAGCTATAGGGCTGAAATTTGGACAGTGCATCCCTATAATGGAGTGGACATCCACTATAAAGCGATTTTTCGAAATTCATCCCCTAAGGGGGTGAAATGGGGTTTACCCAAACCGCTGCAGCTATAGGGCTGAAATTTTGATAGTGCATCCCTATAATGGCGTGGACATCCACTAAGAAGCGATTTTTCGAAATTCATCCCCTAAGGGGATGAAATGGGGTTTACCCAAACCGCTGCAGCTATAGGGCTGAAATTTTGATAGTGCATCCCTATAATGGCGTGGACATCCACTAAGAAGCGATTTTTCGAAATTCATCCCCTAAGGGGGTGAATTCGGGTTTACCGAAACCGCTGAAGCTTTAGGGTTGAAATTTGGACACTGCATCCCTATAATGGCGTGGACATCCACTATAAAGCGATTTTTCGAAATTCATCCCCTAAGGGGGTGAAATGGGGTTTATCCAAACCGTTGGAGCTATAGGGCTGAAATTTTGACAGTGGATCCCTATAATGGCGTGGACCTCCACTAACAAGCGATTTTTCGAAATTCATCCCCTAAGGGGGTGAATTGGGGTTTACCCAAACCGCTGGAGCTATAGGGCTGAAATTTTAACAGTGCATCCCTATAATGACGTGGACATCCACTAAGAAGCGATTTTTCGAAATTCATACCCTAAGGGGGTGAAATGGGGTTTACCCAAACCGCTGGAGCTATAGGGCTGAAATTTTAACAGTGCATCCCTATAATGACGTGGACATCCACTAAAGAGCGATTTTTCGAAGTTCATCCCCTAAGGGTGTGAAATGGGGTTCTTACAAACCGCTGAAGCTATAGGGCTGAAATTTGGACAGTGCATCCCTATAATGGAGTGGACATCCACTAAGAAGCGATTTTTCGAAATTCATCCCCTAAGGGGGTGAAATGGGGTTTACCCAAACCGCTGCAGCTATAGGGCTGAAATTTTGATAGTGCATCCCTATAATGGCGTGGACATCCACTAAGAAGCGATTTTTCAAAATTCATACCCTAAGGGGGTGAAACGGGGTTTATCCAAACCGCTAAAGTTATAGGGCTGAAATTTTAACAGTGCATCCCTATAATGGCGTGGACATCCACTATAAGGCGATTTTTCGAAATTAATTCCCTAAGGGGTTAAATGGGATTTACCCAAACCGCTGGAGCTATAGGGCTGAAATTTTGACAGTGCATCCCCTTAATGACGTTGACATCCACTAAAAAGCGATTTTTCGAAATTCATCCCCTAATGGGGTGAAATAGGGTTAACCCACACCACTGAAGCTGGAGGGCTCTAATTTTGACCGTGCATCACTATAATGACGTGGGCATCCACTTAGGGGTGATTGAAATTTATCCCCTAAAGGGGTTAAATGGGGTTAAGCCAAACCACTATAGCTAAACGGCTGAAATTTTGACAGTGCATCTCTATAATGACGTGGACATTTACTAAGAAGCGATTTTTCGAAATTCATCCCCTACAGGGGTAAAATTTGGTTTACCAAACTACTCGAGCTACAGGGTTGAAAATTGGACAGTGCATCCCTATAATGACATGGACATCCACTAAGAGGCGATTACTCGAAATTCATACCCTAAGGGGATGAAATGGGGTTAACCCAAACCTCTGAAGCTGAAAGGCTGGAATTTTGACAGTGCATCCCTATAATCACGTAGAAATGAATGACTCGAAATTTACTTTACTTAATATTCATTTGTGATTGCTTCATAATTTCTTGCACCCACGTAAATAGGCGAACAAACTTAACGAACGTTCATCAAACCCTAAAATGTCACTTTTCTTGATGACATATACATGCCAATCTACATTAAAACTTGCAGATTTGTTGAGCAGAGGTGATATTCGCAGCAATTTGTTTACCATATTTATTAAAAAAATGCACTATAATAAACCCTTTTTAGGGATAATAACAGCTGACTTTTTTGTTGGTTTTTTTTAAGGAAAACATTGCACATAATAAACAGTTTTTAAAGGCGTTGCAAGGCACGCGGGTTTTATGCTAGTACCTTATATGTGTAAAAAGACTGTTTGAAGAGCCTAGAATATTAACAGACTTAACAGCTTGGGTAGGCACTCGTTAAACAACCTACCACTGCTATAGGGATACCGACCAACTTGCACTTTCCTTCCTTTTGTTTGTTGAAAAAGAACTCACGAAAGCAAGGCTTGCATGTGTTTCTTCTTCTTCTAGAATCATTGCTTCCTTCCGATTTTGATCTGCTTAATGGTTCTCCGGATTTCTGATGGTCGTTCTGCGAAGGAGTTTGTGAGAGCGGATCTAAGGTGCACTCCACGACGTTCCAATTAAACTCCGATCGTCATTGCCTTGACCCTTTCCAGCGCGATTGGTACATGAGTATGGTAGGAAAGAAAAGGTCTATGTTGACAGGGCCTCAATATTTGGATAAGGCATGCCATGTCACTGTCATTTATTTGACATCTTGACTTGGTGGGCCCGATCATGTTAGCCAGTCTCTTTCAGGACAGCTTCTAGTGGCCACCACGAGGATTTTATGATCACACTTTCACCAGTGCGAAGTGGTTGGGACATGCGCGTATTTACATACACTATATCTTGGTCACATATCTAAACCACAACAATTTGTAAACCAGACTGCTTGAACGGATTCCAGAGCCTACCAAGCCTATTCTCATTTAGAATTGTTTAATCAAGCAAGATCGGACCGTACAATGAGACACTGCTCTTCGCTATCGCGGGACACCGACTGAAAACGTGAAGAGCTTACTCTTTCTCGTCCTGGCAAATCCTGCAGATGGGGTCATCCCACTTTCCGATCCTTGGTATATTTGGTTCGTAAAGTCTTATTTTCTCGCAGCCTTCTGAGCTGGTCCAAAAATTAAAGCGCTTACTTCATGCAACATTGAAAGAAAAACATTTACCACGACCACGTGGGCTCGGCTGAGACATGCAAACATATAAAAATAAATAGAAGTAAACACTCTAACAAGGAAGCGTGCTACAACAAAGAGGGAGTGGGTACACCAAGGACTCACGTCACATTAAGAAGACTCTTTTTGAGAGCCTCTTCACTTGTAAGCATGCTAAAAACCCTAATATTTCTATTAACGTTAATAAGCATGCGATTAACAGGTTCGTACTTGCCATAATTGGTATTAGAGGAGTTAGTATGCAGGAGAGGTACACCCCTCAAGCTATAATTACTCACTCTGAATGCCACTTGGCTTCGTAAGAAACCTGAGTCTACCTTGTCATTTAGTAGCCGATGAACAAATATGACGTCAGCAACTTCACGACGTTTATGTAGGGAGCTTAAGTTGAGTAGTTTAAGCCTGTTTTCATAAGGCGGAAGGATGCGTGGGTCATCCCAAGGGAGATGACTGAGTACGAAACGGACGAATTTTCTTTGAACCGATTCGACTCTTCCAACTTGGGAGGAGTATTGAGGAGATCATACCTGGGAGGCGTATTCGAGTAAAGGCCTCACTAAGGATATGTACAAATGCTTAGTGATGAGGGGGCTGTTGAATTCCTTAGACCACCGCAGGACTGAACTGCCCTTGGAGGAAATATAATTAATGTGGGTAGAAAAATCCATCTTACTTTCAAACCTGACCCCCAGATCGATCACAGAGTTAACTCGGGAAAGTGTGTTGTTAAGGAAAGTGTAGTCATAAGTTAGTGGACCACGTTTCCTGCAAAAAGTCATGACCTCACACTTACTAATATTGAGTACCAGGTTGTTGTTGGAACACCAAAAATAGAATGTGTTCAGGTCAACTTGTAAAAGTTTGCAATCCTCAATACTTCTTACATAACGGTAGAGTTTAATGTCATCAGCGTAAATAAGGATTTGACAGTTCTTTAACAAGGCAACAATGTCATCATTTGAAAGAATAAAAAGAAGAGGGCCGAGGTGACTACCTTGCGGGACTCCAGATGACGCTTCGATGTTTCTAGATTTAGCCCCGCGGAATAAAACCTGGTAAGTTCTGTCGGCTAAGTACGACTGGAACCATACCATAAGGGCAGGCGGAAAGCCAAATTTTTTCAGTTTGAGAACTATAATAGAGTGGGAGAGCTTGTCGAAAGCCTTACTGAAGTTAGTGTAAACACAGTCGGTTTGGCAGCCGCTAACAAAGCCTCGAACTGTGTGAGAAGAGAACTCAAGTAGATTAGTAGTAGTAGAACGAGCTGCAAGAAAACCATGTTGATTAGTTGAGATAAGTCTCTTGCAGATTGGGGCGATAGCAGAATAAATAATAGATTCGAAAAGTTTTGGGATACAGGATAGTTTCGCAATGGGTCTATAATTAGATATTTCGTTCTTACTACCCTTTTTTATGAACGGGGACTATAAAAGAATTCTTCCATAAGGTTGAAAAGCACACTGTAATTAGGGATTTTTGAAATAAACACAGAAGAGGAGACAGAAGGGCCTCTGCACAGGATTTTAGAATAGCAGGAGGAATACCGTCAGGACCGGACGAGAAATCATGTGGGAGTTAATTAATATGTTTCAGGATTTCATCCCTAGTTATAGATATAGAAAAGTTTTGAGACATCTGTATCGGATTAATATGTCGGAAATTGTTTTCGTCGGGTTGAAAGACAGGAGGCGAGAAAGATTTGAGGAAAAACGATGCAAACATGTCGTAGATCTCGGATGGATTGGTACTGAAAGAGTTCTCATGTTGCATGGTGTTAGGGTAATTATCAGTTTTTTTCTTGGTGTTAATGAATTTAAAGAATATTCTCGGATCACCATACAGTTTATCTTTCATATCACTGAGGTATTCATTATAGAGAGTTTCAGAGAGTGCAGTGTCTTTCCTCTTCAGGTAGTTTTTCCAGAGTTTATTCTTCTGGTTTTTGGTTTGCCTCAATTCATTATTGTACCAGGGTGGAGATGACCTAGATAGCTTTAGAGGCTCAATGGGTACACAGGATGCAAAGGTTTCAAGATACATACATATTTCATCAGAGTCCTATCGTCAATGTTTTTTTAGTAGACGGATGCATGCCTCAATAGCCGGTTGTAGGCCGATGAAAGCAGTGCCAAAACCCTGCCTCTTTATTGCCGACAAAGCCCTGATGGCCTGGGACTCACATAGAGGTGACCCGATTGATAGTACCTAACTCACCAAAAAAAATTTTGTTTCCCAAAAAAAATTGAAATAACGAGCCGCGCAGTGGACCGCCGCTCAGAGCTTGAAACGGTTAGCAGCGCAATAGGCGGAAACAAAAACTCACTCACTCAGGTTCAGTCATCGAATATACGGAAACAAAACTCTAATCTTAAAGGTCACCTGCTTATAGCCACCCAAAGCTGGAGCACGCTGGGGTCTTGGGTTTGTCTCTAGGACGACTTAGTGTACTTAGAATGAGTTGGCAAGAAAGTTGGTTCTAATTGCTAACAACGATCAAATCTGCAACGGAAATCCATACATAACAAATTGCAATGGGTCAAGACATGGATCATTTTTGTTCTGAGTATATCCAGAATCAACCAACACCTGATGTATTGCTTTATTCCAAACTCTTGCTGATTGTTTTAATCCATTCATGACAGATTTGACAGAGTTATGGCAATCATCACGGGTCATTGGTCCATACGAGTCCACGCTACCAAGCTGCGTATCCCACACATTGTTTGTTGACGGGTTGCGGTGGGGAGACGAACTATAAAAAACACTGCTTCTTTTCCTGCGCAAATACTCAACGCAAAACTAGACAGTGCACACTAGGCGTGTACATACTGGAAGACCAGCCCTGTATTCAGCTTCTTTTTTGGACCTTCCCATTGTTGGTGAAACAGCCATCCGGTTGCACTGATACATGTACTTGACATAATCTAGCATAGGCCCACCTTAGTATACTTGATATACTTGAAAAGCTAAAGGAATTACGGGGAAAGTAATATTTGAAGAAAAACAAAAGTTCTGTTTCATCAAGACAAACGCAGCTGCTCACTCTTGGATAATCGCCATGTCCAAAATTTACGAATTTGACTTCGAATTGGTTAAGCATCCACCGTATTCGCCAAACCTAGCCCAAGTCATTTCTTCCCGTTTTTTAAGCTTAAAGTTGGACTTGTAGAACAGAAATTTGGTGTAAGGTGTACCCTGACACCTGATAATGACTCCTCATCGAACGCGAATCTCTCACACCTATTTTGCAGAGCATGGCCTCAATTTATAAAATTTTGCCAATATAAACAAAACTTAACTAAAGTATGTTTTTCTGAAGAAACAAGTGAAGCAGAAGCGATGGCCTTTTCAAGCTGGTAACAAAATCAAGCCGTTTGCCTTCAATTTACACTAGGAGCACAATCAATCAATAGTTGGTGGCTGAAGAGCTCCATCAAAAATGAGCACCAGAATAAATAAATCTGCGTTAATTTAATTCAAGGGCCGAACTCATAATAAAAACAACAAAAACCCATTATTTCCCATCCATTAAAATATCAGAGAGCGCAGAACGTACTTAAAATTGTTAAACTTTTGCCGCAAAACTTGGCGGAAGGTTCGCTGGTAATTGAATGAAATATTCGTTAGGTAAACAACGGGGAGGATTCAATCACAGCCTCGTCGGGCAGAATGGCCCCGAGTCGGGCTCCGCTCGCTCTCAATTAAGCTGGAAATTAATTTAACGAAATTAGTGCCTCGAGTTTAACTACGAGCAGACATAATGAAATTATTACTTAACGGCGGGATCTTTGAATATATCTCGATCCTTTAGTTTGCTGCCCGACGACTACGACTACAATGCTCGGCGAGGACTCGCAGAAATTGCATTTGGCCCCCCCGTCAAAGAGGGATTAGGGGCGGCTAGGGCAAAAACTAGATTGTTCTAGCTTCTCGACCCTGCCTCGTTTGGTGCCCAGCCGTGTGTTCCGTCCCTAGCGTAGCGCAGAGAGAGGGTGTGCCGCTGTAGCGCAAGCTGGCAGCCAACGTGGTCTTATATCCTTTTCTTTTGGGAGCGGGGGTGGCTGGAACACACAAAAGGCTGCAAAATGTGGGGGGAAAAGTTATTTTTGCATAACTAAAACTCTTAGGCGTCTGCCCCCGACCACCCCCCGGCAGCCATCTGACAACGGAGGTATTCAAACAATAGAATTAGATTAAATTTCATCCACTACACAGCGTAGCACAGCCTCGTAGGGTTATAGTGTTGCCTGCGCCCCGCAAGGATATCACCCTTAACATATATGTATATCTAGTGCTGTAAGCCCCGGCAAACTGTACGACCAGGGGGAGGGGTCGGTCGGAGAGGGGGGTATGGAGGGGAGTTTTTGCTCTTTGTGCGGGAAACAGAAGGATTCCTCTTTATCCACTCTAAAAAATTTCGGGTGGTTGCAACAGAAACGACCCAAATGGCAGAAAAGATAGCCCCAAATGGGGGATGAACTGCAAAGTTTTAACGGTTTCTATTGTTGTACAATTAAGGAATGTCTGTCCGCGTACGAAGCGCCTGCAAATGGGAGGCTGTCGAGAAGAGGGGATTAAATAAAGAGAGAGAGATGAATAAAAAAAAGAGAGGCGATAATAACGGAATTTTAAAGGAAATAAGCGGCATTCATTATTGAAGGCAGAGCCATCTTCCGGGAATTTTCGATAAAATCTTTGAAATTAATGTCGTCCTTTAAGCCTCCTTGATTAAGGACACACAATTCCGATGACTAGGTGAATTTCAAAGAGAAAAGATAGAGCAAAATTTAAGAAACACAACGTCGTCGTATACGGCCCTAAGAAGAAGAAGTGTGGGCTGCTGCTACATTTAGAGCCCCTTGGGGGAGGGAGGATGATTAGAAAAAGGACAAAGGAGAGTTAATTAAAATTTTTGATTTGAATATTCTTTAAAATGTAAACAGTCTTTTCAATGACACTAATTAGTCCAAGGATTCTAAACGTAGCAGCAGCAGCAGCCCAACGGGGGACCAAGGTCAGAATTATAAACTAACAAAGGTCAATGGGTAAACGCTTTACAATTTGATTGGCAATGAATCGCCGCCTGGCGGCAATGTCTATAGACAAAGGATTTCTTCGAGCAGCGCTCTTCAATTCATGGCAGAGCAATGCTAATTTACATTATTTGTATAGGATTTTTTTGAGAAGCAACTTTTAATCAGCTTAGGCGTGTACAAAATTTTGTTTAAACGGAGAACAAAAAAAAAAAAAAAAATAATAAGGCTGCTAGATTCTAGAAATTTTAATCAAAATGAAATTTACAAAATTGATGAAATGAGAGACGATGATGACGCAAATACGATTAAATTTTGCTGCGATTACGTAATTTGGAAAGTTGTTAAAAGTTAATCAAAAATGATAATGGGCGTTCTGTAATTGCCTACGAAACAAACCCACTATAAACCCAATTTGGCATCGTTTTCTGCTTGGATAGCTTTTATTTTTCAACTTGTTTTAGGTTTTTCAGAAAGGGTTCTGTTCTTCTGTGAACAACTTTCATATCTGAAACTAGTGGAGCTAAAGACACATGGTAAATGGCTCAGGATTTACCCTTTCTACTAGCAATCTCTCATGCCGTAGGTCACTTAAAAGTAATAAGCGCAGTTCAAGAGAAAGAATAAGTTTGGGGTTGTAGTGGCCAGCTAGAACTAACATATATAATCAAGACACTTAGATCGCCGATCACTTATCTGATTGGTGGGTTGGTTAAAGAGACGAAGCCCGCATACTCCTGCTGACTTCCAATTAGCACATTAGCGCGGGTCTGATGCCCACTTGTGCTGAGAGCCCGAACAGACCAAACTTCGACACAAAATACTTCAAAATTTGGACCGCCAACCCCGACCACAAAAAAAAATTAACCATCAGGCGATCTCTCGGGCCTCCGAAGAAGGGCTGGCTCGCCGGGGAGGGTCGTGGGAGTGTTGAGGCACTCGCGCAACCGCCTTTTCACGTGCATCACCACTTATCTAGGAGCGCCCCATTAGGGCGGACGCCGAGTCCTTAACGAAGAGTGGAGGGTACCCGCAAGAACTGCTGGTGCGAGAGTTCTCGGCTGCCGCTAAGCCATCCTGGGGTTGCTTTAGCCCACCATCTTGTAAATCAAGCCCATAGGTAGTAGCTAAAGCTGTTAATAAATATTAGGGCACGTGACATTCGCCTAGGGAGACTGAACTAACATTTAAAACCAATAGGACTCTCGGACAATAAAAAAGAAAAATCCCGCCCTGGTACCAGGTCGGGTTTTTCCTCTCAAGCGACGTATCGCAATCGCTAATGACGCTACTCAATGAAAAAAATTCACATAACAAAAAAAAAACTGACAACTCCTGACCCTACACACAATTGAGTGGTAGATACTACGAATTCATGCCTGGTCCCATACCATGCCTCAACATTCCGGATATGCATTACTTCTATTAACGGTCACCGCGTTCTTGACTTCCTTCTTCTTCTTCTGCCGCTGGGGATGCACGCTGCCGATGGCCTTCTTCGCCAAGGGCTGGTCCAAATGGTTGAGAATAGTCCCGGAAGCGGCGGACACAGGCCACTGACATTCGGGCTGATGTCGGTATTGGGTCAATCATTGGAAGCAAACATTCGAATTAAACGTTCTCCACGTTGTGTTGAGTCGAGTTAAGACGAAGGGCAAGTTTTCACTTCAGTCAGTAGTGTTGTAGTGGTGGCACACAATCGGCCAACGTCGAGGCAGCGATACTTCTTAGACACAAAACCTCGCTTAAAAAAGAAGAAAGGTATTGTCTATCACCTTGCGCTCCGTTTAGCCTAACGGCCATTGTCTGCAAAGTGATCCTGTATCAGTATCATATAGATTCCTTAACTTCTTCCCTGCATCCAGCTTTGAAAAATTGGTAGTTTGCTGACCTCCAAGCTCGAGCAGAATTTATACCAAAACTCGAGAAGAGTCATTGCAGAGAAACACCTAACAGTAGAGTTGAGCCGGACTTACACGAGGCAGTACATTTGTCCCATTTGAGAGATTTTTTGAGGCAGTGAAATTTCGTACTGGAGGGGCATTTCGGTCGAGGTCGAGCTGGTCTCCAGTTTCGGAGAGCATTATTACCATGCGCTTACAATAAAAAGTACTAACGTATTCCACTAAAATATATTTTTATAGGTGACCACGAAATCAGACGATGGAAATGGATAGGCCACACTACACAATGCGAAAATGAGAATATAACCAAAAAGGTCCTTGACTTGGATCCGCAAGGAACGCGTCGTTTTGGAAGGCCTAGAACAACGTGGAGGAGAACCTGAGTAGTAGAGGCTTTAACAGCTGGGAGATCTTAGGCGGAGTTGAAGGTTGTCACACAAAAGAGAATCCGATGGAGGCAAACTGTTTGCGCGCTGTGCCACGAGGGATTAAAGAAAAAGAAGAAGAAGCTTGGTCACAGCCCTTCTAACTTTCTTCTTTAGTTTTTGCAGCTTTTTACATCGAATTATAGCATCATGATTCTCTACTGGGGTTATGGGATATTCTACCCGATAATTGTTCACTATTGCAACCTCTAGGACAGAGATTCAGCATCTAGTGTGGTTTTCGGTAACTGTGATACCTTTCCTCGAGAGGTTTACATGCAAAAGTTTGTATTTTGGCATGTCCTTGTTGCGGGGAATTCTTTCGGCTTTCATTCTGTCTCTGCTGTACATGGATCTTAAAACAACTTCAAATGATACGGCTTTGTGATCTGGCATTGTTGTCCCATCCATCGCTCTTCAGTTGGATAGCCTTGTCAGAATCCAGCGGTAACTTGCAGAATCATCTGTGATTTCATTTGGTCTAGCATCAACGATGATTGGGTTCAATACCTGCGTTTGCAATACGTTGCAGTCGATAAATTCGAGCAGAACCTTTACTATGTAGTTGCAGTTAACAGGGACGGCGCTTAGGATTTTTGCGCCCGGTGCACTATGTCATATTGCGCCCCATAAGCTGTTCATTTTAGAACGCAGTGAAAGAAAATGGAAAACGAAACAATCACTCACTGAAGGGGCGAAATAATTTTCATAGTTACACCATAATAATGCGTATAACATAAAAAAAGATTACATAGATATGAAGTTTCACATGGGTCAGCATCTAACCAACAAAACTCAGAACGTCGTTTGCGGAGAAGAGAGTAGACACGCACGATGGGGCGGACACATTTTCTAAACATCTCCCTTTTGCTAGGAAAAGAAAAGAAATGGCAGAAGGAAAATTGGCGATTATAGCCAATTTTTGTTGGTTGGTCCGTGTGAAACTGGTCATATTAATTTGTTAGACAGTAATACTCTGGGTTTAGTGGCCGAAACTGCGCAATTCGAGCAAATTAGTGTACTGAATTTCAATTTTTGCCGATTTATCATACATTTTCACATATTGAACTCAGGAAAAATAAAGCCAGAGTTCGCCCAACAGAACATGAAATTGAGATCGAACGTAAAAGCTCGCTCAAAAGAGAGTAATCAACTGAAACAATGGAATATCTGGAAGTGAGCTTTTGCATATTTAACTTCTGCATGAACTGAACATGCCAGCCGGTGAAGCCACCTATGCAGATTGAATTGAATTTTATTGAACTGAGGCCAGTAAAGCCGTGATATAAAGCAACAAAGAAAAGGAGCGAGAAGGAAATAGGAGTTCTCGAGTTTTGCTCTCCTCTTTTAACAATTCCTGAAACAAAATTTAAAAGTGCAGCAACAGCGCCCTCAAGTTTATATCAATCACGTTAAACAGCAATACACAATACAGAGTCATCGGAACAATTTCTCCTTTGTGTGAGTGGATATGGTGCTTTTTTGCTCAATAAGTGCTGGAAGTAAATGAGACATTTTTCTTTCCTTTGGGAGATTTTTTTCCGAATCGAGAAACTAAAATCTCTGGAAACTTCCTGCACGAGAAGTGAAATTTCCCCGTTTTTTCTTGCATGAGAAAGTACAGGGTCAAAAATTGGCTAAATATGTGTAACTGCTTGCACCCGTGAGAATAATTTTTTATATTTTTAAAGTTTTTTTAAATCTTAATTTCTGTAATTGCGCCCCCGATAAATTGCGCCCGGTGCAAGTGCACCATTCGCACCTATGAAAGCGCCGCCCCTGGCAGTTAATCTATGTTTTATGTATTGGCGTCGTTTTCTTTCATCTTGGCTGCATATTCATTTCCCGTCTAATGGGTGGTAGAAGATTTGGTGGATCATACGATAGGTAAGCTTAAGCTATCACAAAAATCAGTTCCACGGGTAGCTGTGAAAACTGGTATACACAACTGCGAAAGCAAGATCGCCTGATCAACTTGCTTAACCAGAACATTGGCTTTCAGTTTGTCATTCGCCTATGAAACATACAGCGTGCTAAACATCTGGTCCGAGACTTATATTTTTGAAGATCCAGAGCTCTTGAATGAAAGGGATATACAGTTTCATCTCACCAAAGCCATCATTTGCAGATGCCGGTCACAATTCTTGAATCTAATCGTAATGGCCCAAAGGAAGTATTCCTTCAGTATCAATAGTACCCGTTTTTTACGAGAGAGGTATAGAAAGGACAAGAAGGTAATGTCACATATTCACCAGAAAATTCCGATTGTAGAGATAAAAAGATTTTCTTCGCACTTCGCCATTTATCACCACCGTGAAGCTGGTCATCTGTTTTCATGATACGACATAATCTGTTTTCGCTTCAAAATTTCCAGAATACAAATATTTCACATAATTTACTATTTTTTAAATAGATTTTTTCACAGTCAATTACTAGATTGCAATTTATACATTCCCATTGAAACTTCCCAACGCCAACCTTCCTCTAAGTTTACGTGATTATATATTATTCATGACCTATTATTTTTCTGTTTGCAGAATTTGGAAAACATTAAGTTTCTTGCAAACATTTTACTATTTTTCCGCTTTTCAACTTTTTTTTGGTGCAAAGGAAACATTTCTTAAACTTAGGGGACAAATTGCGAAAACAAATCCCCTTGACACGCCGCCCCACCACGAAAACTAAAATTTTATTTCCCCCCCCCCCCCAAATGCGATAGCGCTTCGCCAAAACTTTTATACATTTGCGATACAAAGTTTCTGACTGTACCCAAAAAAAAATGAAACATATAAACACACTTACCAAAAAAACACACACCCCCTCCCTTGAAAAGACGAAGAAGAAGAAGAGAACACAAAATCACAGAAATAGAACAGAAGGACAAATTTGGACTTGTTAAACCTGAAATCTCGAAATCCCTTGTAAGCTCTTGGACCACATGTGAACTGCGGAGCCCCGAACAATATATGCGAGGCGGGAATACCCATAGTATTTCAGAGAATGAAAACTACATCCCCCGCCGAACCACCCCCGTACCCCGGCCAACGCTATTTATACACGAAATTTCTAGTCCTGCTGACGGATATTGTAGCATTATTTCCTGAAAATCCGGAAACCCGTAGTTGGTACTATTTATATATAGATGGCGCAGGATCGCCGTTATCTTATGCAAATGCTGTGTTTACACTGATGCCTGAATACCACCCTGTGTAAAAGTTTCCCCCATGGGGGTAAAATGGTGATGGTAGTGGCAACAGGAAGACATTTTCATCTAGAAAACAAAATGACGGGAAGGTGAATATACACTTGTGGTGTGTGTGTGTGTGTGTGTGTGGAAGCAAATATAAATTCCGTATCCTTCCGGCTGCCACCAATTTTTTGTATTCGGTTATTCTTCTTGTTAGTTTTGTATGAAAAAAAAAAACGAGTGGAGAGGGATGAATTGTTGATAAAATCATGAAAAACCGCCAAAAGGATAAAGGAGACAAGATAACATTTGACAAAGTTGAAATCTGCTTGAGTGGTTTGATATTCGGGGGGAGGAGATAGCGACTTCATATCCTGATGATCCCTATGATGAACGGACATGAAAGTGCGTGAGCTACGTATGTATATGTATGTATGTATGTATGTGGTGTGCATGTTCTAACCTTTTAAACTAAATCCCGTTATATATGGATACAAAATTCATTTACCTCATGGCCTAGTGACTTGTGTACCCTCGGCTGGTTCAAAGGTAAAGATTGGCGGAGGGGAGTGAGGAGAAGCACAGCACAGAAGAAGAAGAAGAAGAAGGAAAAAAATGGATATAAGCCTTGGGGTTGAAATATCATCAGGAAGATATTTTCTAAGGCTTCACAGGAAGGATAGCGCCAACCCCTAACTCGACTTGTTACCTGTTACCAGGTAATTTTTTCCCTTCGGTTAGCTTCTCTCGTCTGATCTCCTTAGGCAAGCAATGCCTTGTGATATCGTAAAATCAGTTTTCCTTCAGTTTTCTTCTTATTCTCTCTCTCTCTCTCTCGTTATAATCCTTGGCCCCAGGGACGGTGGCTGTGACTTCAAAAGAAAAGACATGGACGTCGACGACGACGACGATGATGATGATGATGATGAACTAAAAGGACCCGGAGGCTTGTGTCACGTAACTGTTGTTTACTATAAAATAGAAAAGGATCAGGTCAATCTTGTTGCCCCCTCCTCCACCCTGTGCCCCTTTCGTCGTTGGGGTAAAATTAAAAAGTGCTAGTTTTACTCTCCGCTGTATGCTTCAAAGGAGTTCGGTCTTTACAGAGGCGAAGTTAACGAGTTTTGACTCTTCCCATTCCAACTTGACACATTCAATTATTTTTTGTGACTTTATCTAGTTACCCCGCTTCAGTTGTATGTTGTCTCGATTCTCGATACATAGGTTGACTGAGCATACACACAGCATACGCAATAAATCCATTGCTCCTCAACCCAAGACGACAGTTTCCTTAACCCAAACCGCCATTAGGACGAACCCTTGATGGCTAAATCAAATCTTCTTGGAGCCTCTTTATAAACATTTGAGACACGTTTACGTGAGCCTCCGAAAAGGACATTGGTGCGGGACAAATTTTGCTGGCTGTAAAAGAAGAAGAAAAAAAATATCCCTCAGTCCTTTCATTTATTTCCTTATCGTACCCCATTCAGATATCCTTTATCTCATGCTCCGTATCGACAGCCCCTCAGTATCCATCGAACCGAATACAATAAGCTGGTCGGTTCCTATCTCCGCCAGGTTCCAAGGCTCCGGATGAATGTTGTAATCCCATCGATTTCTCAGGGTCGTGAGTTGGCCCTGCCATTAGATCGGCCCCAGCCAAATGAATTCCACACACACACACACACACATACATACCCAAGCCAGCTCCGCCAAAATTCCCGCCCCTACGCCCCTATGCTATGCTGGATAGCTTCTGCCGGTTCCGAATTGAAATCTCTACCCTGGTCTCAGGAGTTATGGGCTAAGCCGATTTATGTGTGTAGGAGTAGGGATTTCTTATTAACGGAATTTCAGTTGTTGGCTTTTTCTCGGTTAATTTTCATCTATGAATGTAGATGGGGCTGTAAACCGCTAAGCACTCGCTCTCCTCCAAATAGAATTGTGCCGACATGATGAAAGTTGGGCGCCTCTTGAAGACGCTCTTGTAGGTCTGATGCAGAGACCGGGCGAGGGATACGGGGCTGGTTAAAGTTCATCTTTTCTTCACCGGAAAATGTGAACTTTACCATTTTCTACAAGAAATTTTTTGGTAGGGTTTGGTAGGTAGGGGGCCGAGAGCGGCGGAGAGGTTTGACCAAATTTTTGAGGCACATTTTTGTCTACCTTTGAGAATTTCCCAGGCGCCCCGTCGTACCGAGAGTGGTAGGTTCATAGCTCTATATAAGAGAGAGAGTGCCGGGGCAACGACAGCTTGACTTTAAGGATTTGATTTTAGAGTAGGAGTCCCCAACATTTTCAGGTAAAGGGATTAAGCTTTTTGGGTGGTGAAAAAGGTGAGGAGAAATTTTCTAAAAATAATTGTTTTCTGGAACCTGACAGCTTTTGTGAGCATTCAGGCAGTTCCGGATGATTGATTTTGAGGCATTCTACCTTAATAGACTTCTCTCTCTCCTCTACCAGCCAAAAAAGTTAGGCCAGTACATTTACGTAATACAGTCCGGAAAAAGTTTATATGTATACAAATTTATTGATTTGTTGAAATTCCCAAATATCCTGAAAAAATATTTACACAAAAAAAAGGATTTTTTTTTTCATATTCATAAAACAGAGAAAACTTGTTATAAGAGAAAATTTCCTGGAAAAAACCTTTCCCCCTCCACCCTTAAAAATGATGTGGGTGTAGTATACAAGGGTAGGTGCGATAGCTCTAGTATAGTGGCTGTGGGGGGAACTTACTTAGTTTCAAATCTTTTTACGATTTTGATATATGGTTTCTCCTGCATGATTTAGCGTTATTAGACAAGAGGAAAATAAAGGAGCTCATGCTTGTCTATTGATTAATGGCTTGAGGTTACACAAGGTGACTCTGTATATTTTTGGTACCATCATAAATTTTACAAAAATACGTGAAATGTCGAAGTTATTTAAAAAGGCATTACAATGATGCTTTTAATTTTAGTATAGTAATGGTTTTTGGTTATTAGGATCATTATTATTATTTTTTTTTTAAAGTTATGACTCGGGGTTATTATGAAGAGATATTTATTAAATCCTTTATTGATTACTTTAGGGAGTCTTAACAATTTCGAAATGGTAAGAGAGATTGCTTGATGTTTACACTTAATGATTCGGGTTGCCTTGGGACTTTTGAGAAAGCGTTATAATTTTTTCTCGATATTTTAAAATTAGTTAATATGAAGAGGGGATCCATGATTCTTAAAATTGTTCTCACCCGAGTAAAAATAAAAAGTTGCCTTACAACGGGCGAATAATGGCCGCTTGGCTTTTTAAGGGGTATATGATGACCGTAATGGGATCACAAACGGGATCACGATGGCCAAGCTAAACCAAAAGATTTAAATGGCCAAGTGCTGAGTTGCACACACGGGCATACGGGGGCAAATTTGAACCAAAAAAAGAATGTATTGTTGAATGTCCTTATGAGAACATTATCTTTTCGATCTGGGAACATGGTACGTAAAGATGCTCAACAGCAGTACAAGAGGTGAGATGGATTGGAAAGGGGAACATAGGAAAAACAACGCACAACATATTCTATAGCAGTAACGAGAAAAAATCATACTTTTGGACCGAATTCATTATAAAAAAAAAACAAATTAAACATCTAGTAATGGGATTTGACGCTATATACGAAAGAATATGTAGAATATGTATAAGAGGAAGATTCTTTAATTACTCCATAATAAATACACATGCCACGCGAAGCGAAGAACAAGGAGTACTGGGAAAACGAAATGTCAAAAATAGAAGAAAGCGAACAGCCGAAGCGACGTCAGAAAACTGTATAAAAAAGTAAATGAGCACCTAGTCGGTTTCAAGCCCAGAGTAGCAGTGTGCAAAAATAAGGATGGGGAGATCTTAAGTACAAAGAACTATACCTTTTCAACTTCAAATTGGGACTAAACAATTTCAAATTAGGACTAAACATTTTCAAATTGGGACTAAACAATTTCAAATTGGGACCAAACAATTTGAAGTAATAAATGAACTACTATCAGTAAAGATTAAAGTATTAATTATTTTTATTAAGTTTGGAATAAATATGAACACAGATAACAATATAAAAACATTATTTGAAAACGAGCATCCATCATATTTAATGCATCGGGTATGAACCTTTTAACGATGGGCGATTTATTTTGTGCAGTTCACACCTGTTTGATTTCTTATATCATTAATTAAGATGGTTTGTAACCATTGTAAACGATAATCGGCTTGAGTCATAGTAGCCCTGTCTTAACCGGTTAGAGTTTGTGGCATTTGTATTGCTAATTCTCTTTTAACGTTAGCTTGATCAAGCGTGCTCGATAGCATTAAACATTGGACTATAGGGTCCAAGTCTAAGTAATCTATGACCAACAAATTCATTTTCCTGAAACATTTCTTCGATAGCCATGAAAAGGCATATAACAAGGCGCATTATCAATAACTAATACAACATTTGTCTGATACATATTTTGAGCATTTCTTAGACAATGGCTAACAAAGTCCTTGACCTCTGGCTTCTTAAAAGCACTCTTCCTAATTTCATGATGAACTAAACCCATAAGTACCAATTTGAAATTGTTTAGTCCCAATTTGAAATTGTCTAGTCCCAATTTGAAATTGTTTAGTCCCAATTTGAATTTGTTTAGTGTCAATTTGAAGTTGAAAAGGTATAGTTCTAATTAGATGGTATGAACACTTCAAAGAACTGCTAGCTCGAGAGAGGAGCGAACGCTAAAAGAAAACGTGGAACTAGCAAGAGAAAATGCCGCTCTTCCATCTCAACCGCAACGTTATTCCAGTAAGTACGCTTCTCGTTCCGAATTCATTTTCTGTCAAACTTCTTTGTTCAATCGTCGGTATTGATCGAAATCGACGTGTTTTTTATTCGTTTCCGCTGATCGATGAGGTCCAGACAGCTGTACAAAATCCATGGCTGCGCCTGATTATGGATAGGTGGATACAACTCCATTGCACATCCCACAATGAACTTCGATAATTGCCGTTCTTCTATAACGATATCGTTCGTGATTGCGAGCGCCGCGAATTTGTTGGATAATGCCATTTGCCAAACGCTCGGCTATCGGGTGGAATGCGATAACGCTGCTGGCAGCCCGTCGATCGACCATAAAGCCGACGCCGCACAGTGGGCCAAAACGATACTTGGGTGACCAAAAATCGATTTTCGTCATGTCATAGATTTTAAATATTTTAATGCCATTCGATAGTAAACTAAATATATTATCATATGACAATAATTTTTTTTTAATTTTTACCCCCCTCTTTGTGTTTGGAATGGCTAAAGTCAGAGAACAATTTGAACAGCTCATTTTTTCTATGATTTCAAAGTCCTATTGTGAAAATGTTTGTATGAGGAGGTTGAATTGTTATTAATGAAACCACTTACTATACAGGAGGAGGTATTATTAGGCTAAGAAGTAATGATAGAAGTCAAATAGTTTTTTTAATAATAGCATTTTAATTAAGAAGGGCGATTTTTCGTTCAAATTTGTATTTATTTTTAACTTTACTAAAAAACTCCAGCGAATTCCACGTTCTAATTAGCATCAAATTAAACTAGAAACCCTCCTGCATCGATAACAAAAGAGTTTGGCTGCGACCACCTGCGACCTTCGGAGAAAATCGCATTTGAAGTAAAGTCTACCTTGTTGTCGCTGTCGACTAAAAAACCGGTTTTCAGGACAGAGAGTCGTTATCACTTTTTGAGCAGAAATTTTTGGCGTGAAAACTAACACATGCACAAATGTATCATCTTATCTTCTTCTTGTATGGGTCTGATGTTGAAAATATGTTTGTTATTCGCATTGGAGGGGGTGTGCACACATTGATATCCCGTGTACGGATAATAAAGTTACTCTCGGTTATAGAAATACCCATGTACGCCGAGAGCATCATAAAAAACCGGTTTTTTAGTGTTGACGTTATGATCCGTGTATGCCAGCCCAATACCAGAAAAAAGTGATAGATGAGCGACTAGTAGCCGACAGACACCATAAAACCAAATGTACTTTACAGGCGAAACCTACAAAACAAAACAACAAAAGTACGGTTAGTAATTCCGCGAATACGTTTCCGAACAGATATTTAGACAATAAGTGGTAGATGCAGGAGTAATTATTTGAAACAAAAAACCCAATTTTGGGAAAGGATACCTATGTAGGAACCTGATAGTTCAGTTCGCAATCGAGCATCGCGCCGTGAGTTGACTGATTATAGTTGTCGAAATACGTGTGAGAGTTTGTTTAAAAAAAATATATCGCTTACATTTATTTGGTATATAAATACATACTACGAAGAAATCATTATGCAGATTTTGTATAGTGAACTTTATAAAATAATCCGTGATAATAATGTTATGGAATCTCAAGAGTTTGTGCGTGTTTTTTCAAATTCGTACAATGTTAAAATTCTGGACGAAAAAAGAGTTCGGCGATTCTTTTGGATTTTTAAGAAAAAGTGGCAACTCAGTACTAGGAACGCAAGAAAGTTCGAACAACAGAATGAGTCGTGGTTGAATACAGTAATGGAAATCAGTGCTGAAGAGCTAAAATCTACCGTGTCATCTCAACCATCAACTTCAACATTTGCGACGCCTACATCTTTACCTTCTACATCAACATCGGAATTTTTTTCATCGACTGCGGAATCTTCTGCGTCAACATTGCAACCTTCTGCATCAACATTGCAACCTTCTGCATCAACATTGCAACCTTCTGCATCAACATTGCAACCTTCTGCATCAACATTACAACCTTCTGCATCAACATTACAACCTTCTGCATCAACATTGCAACCTTCTACGTCATCCGGCAGAGGCAGACCAGCTAAATCCCTCGATCAGTGCTCGGAAAGAACCAAGAAGCGAAAACTAAAAGAGCATAATCAACAATTATCAACGGAATTAATAAGCCAATCACTTTGCCAACGATATGCGTCCGAGAAACAAGTTAACAAAGCCTTTATTGTAAAAGCTGTTGATGAAGCCAGTCCAAACCGTGTGAGTCGAATTAAGGATAGTATCCCCACCCCAAAAGATCTGCCTCAGAAATTCACTCCAGAGGAAGCTTTGTCCTTGTTTTTAGACTTGGGACTTTCTAAAGACAAGTACAGTTTTCTGAGAAATGAGTTGAAAAAGAGAAACCACGATGCTTTACCAAGCTATAACAAAATTGTCGCAGCAAAAAAGGAATGTTTGCCTGAAATGCTCCAAACTACCGAAACTTCCGCTTCAGTGCCTCTTCAAAATTTGCTTGATTCAACCGCGAACAGAATTCTAAAGATAAAATCACAGGAGGAAATCAAGGCCTTAGATGACACCACTTTAGTGTTAGTGAGTAAATGGGGATGTGATGGATCTTCGGGGCAAAGCGAATACAAGCAAAAAATTTCTGGAAATAATGACGAAAATATAACAGACGCCAATTTATTCGTAATGTCATTGGTTCCTCTTCGTTTAAAATGCAGTACTTCGGAAGACTTAGTGTGGAGAAATCCTCGTCCATCATCTGCACACTTTTGTAGACCTATTAAATTTAAATATGAAAAGGAAACAAAAGAGTTGGTTCAAAGTGAAGTTGACCTCTTGAAACAAGAAATAAATGCTTTACTGCCGACGAAGTGCTTAGTTAACGGCAAAGAAATAGAAGTAATTCATAGGCTTCACTTAACAATGTGTGATGGCAGAGTAACTCAATTTGTAACAGACACCAAATCATCGGCAACTTGTACTATTTGCCAAAAAAATCCAAAAGATTTTCGAAATACGGAAGAAGAATGCGATGTTGAAGAAAACTATCAATACGGGCTTTCGCCCCTTCATGCAAGGATTCGATTTATGGAATTTACATTGCACATGAGTTACGACTTGAGTTTCACTGATGAGGGTGTACGAAACAACCCTGATAATAAGCAAAAGAGACAGCAGGAGAAATACAGGATACAACAAGAATTCAGACGACAACTTGGTTTAATTATAGATACACCTAAGCAAGGATTTGGAAGTACGAATGACGGCAACACAGCGAGGAGATTTTTTGAATACCCGGACATAACAGCGGATATTACCAAAATAGACGTGGAAATTATAAAGAGATTTAAGACTATATTAAATGTTCTTTCTTGTGGTCTTCCTATAAATGCCGAAAAATTTGGAATATGTGCAGAACAAACAGAAATATTGCTAAATGAGAAATATGCATGGAAAAAATTATCAGCAACAGTCCACAAAGTTTTAAGGCATGGGAAAAATATAATACTTCACTGTCTTTTGCCAATTGGCGAACTGTCGGAAGAAGCCCAGGAAGCCAAAAATAAAGAATACAAGTGCTACAGATACCACAACACCAGAAAAATTTCAAGGACAGAGCAAAACGTTGATCTCATAATATGCTGCTTATCTCATCAGATCCATACATCTCATCATTTCGGAGAATACGAAACAAACGTTTAAGAAGCAGGGAATATCCAGAGGAAATGGCCTATTTACTAGACACAGATGAAAATATAGATAATATGTTTGAAAGTGTTCCAGAAAACTGACTGCTATTTGAGTATATATGTATAATTTTTATTTTTGTAAAATTTTTGTTTTAATTAAATATTGTTATGGAGATAATAAAATTTAAAGATTAAGTTAAAAATGTCGTTAAAACTTTTTAAATAACATTAATAAACTCATTTTTTAACAACTTCAAATTTTGTTGATTTATTTTGAGGCACCCTGTAAACCAATTGAACTTTTTTTTTATCAATTAAGGGGTAATAATGTCAATATTTATTTCCCAAAGTTTCATTATGATATCTCTAACACAACAAAAGTTACAGATTTTTGACACCCAACAAGTCGTTTTGGCCCACTGTGCGCCGGCCTCTCGTCTCTCACCACTGAAGTAGTAAAGCGTCATCATTTCGTCGATTGTTGGCGGGACTATCGTCAATGTCCCGGATCGACTTACCGGAACTTCCGATAGCGCAGCAACTGATATTTTGCATTTCAACAATACCATTGCTATGATTTGCCTTGCGTAAACCTCATCTCCGGGAGAACGTGTAGGTAGCTCGTAAAGACACAAAGGCTTCTACCTTTGAGCTCTAGTCTTCCACATAAAATAAACTATTATTCTTCCTCCACCTTCCTACTGAAAACTGCCTAACAATAATTTATAGTTTTAAAAAAAGGAATTTAGCATTATTAAATAATGCAAGAATTTTGTCAACTTTATTTGCAAATTGAATTGTCTGACTACACGAAGTGGGTGACCATTTTACTATTTATGATATCAGCAATAAATATTTATTCAAAACATTCGATAAATCTCCAACAAATGTTTATTTAAGGATTACATGGAATATATTCGCTTCGTTTATTTGTTTGATGAATTTAATTGATATTTATTGAAGGTAATCAAGATGCACACTTTCTATGCTTTGTGAATTATGAGTAATCTTTACAGGATTTAGTAATTTTGTCACTTCGAATCATTGGAGTCATTTTTTGTGGGTGCTCCTGCAATAATTATGAATTTGTGAAATTTGTATAATACACCAATACTGGAGGATGCATGAAGAGGAGGCAGTGAATGTCGCGTTTGAGCTCTTGGATATTGCATGAGTTAATTTTTTTAAGCAGCCGGCTAATCCTATCGTACTATTAGTCTGTCATGCCTTGCAAGCAATGTGGTAATGTCTAGTACTAAGCTTACCTCGAAATACAGATGAACAATGGTTTGATTCTGGGGTTGGCTACATGCAGGGGAATGTCCAAGAACCCGTGAAAGCCAGAGTTACGTCATAGTATAAACCATGAATTTTTTTAGCCGGGTAATGAACACTAGACATTAACATTCTGGAAGACTCAAAAGACAACTGGAGATCAGGTCACTAATAAGCTTCCTAAATTCTACAGCATGGCTTTAGACATCCGTTACACCCGGCCAAATCAACCACTGAACACAAAGAATACGAGTTGTAGCAACAAAATAGCGTGCCAAAGTGCTAATTGGGCCTCTGGTGGCACTGAAGGCAGCACTTCATTTCCTAACCTATTCCCGTAACAACAGGTTAAATTCGCTCGGCACATTCCCATTTCTTACAACTCCATGTTATTAACTAGGGATTCGTTCATAAATGGTGCACCTTAACTGTTAAACAACTTTACGCAGTCTGCATTTCCGATTTGCTACAATATACAAGAGCTCAAACGCAAGGTTTATTGCCGTTTCCTTCAAAACCCTCGTAACCCCGCCTAAAACCTAAACCTAAAACCTATTTTATCCCTCGAACTAAGTTTATTACTAGACAACGCGCCACGACGCGGAAGTGCAAAGGATTAATCTTGAGCTTAAGACTGTCACGAAAAAAACTAGTAGATATTACTTGTCGTCTTAAAAATTCCAAAAGAGTGACCATGTGATCATGTGGAAAAATTAGTGTTTAAAAAATAGCTTAAAAGAACTAAAAAATACACTTATATTTTAAAATGAACCAAAAAGTAAAAAATAATTTTGAATGTACAGTTTTTATGGCTGCAGCCACTAATTTAAATCTAAAAAAGCATGGATAAGATAGTGAGTAATTTAGAGCGCCTGCTTAGGGCCAGTTAGATATAAGATATGAAATTAAAAATTCTTAAAACAATAGCACCTAACCACAGAAAGAGTGGCAGTGAGACCGGTTTTTAAACTTTTCTTTTCGAATGCACGAAAGGGATTTGATACTCTCACTGCCCATAAAAAAGCGATTTTGAGATTCCCAATTGTTTTGGCGCACGCCATACTATTGGCTTATGGGCACCGGGTTTCAGCTAGTTTTAAAATATAAGCGTCTTTTTTAGTTTTTTTAAACTATATATTTTTATTTTCTACTTTTTAGTGTATGACGTCACACAGCTTACTTTATTCTACCTGTTGTCTTCTTTGATTTAATACCCATATCAGGGGCTGCGGACCACAATTGCAAAATTTGGCCGCCATTTTGGAACCGCAATCTTGATTCTTTTACAGAATGGTCAATTGTCATCCAAACTAAACTTGTATGCAAAATTTCAGCTCAATCGGAAACCAAGAAGTGGATCAAATTTAATTTCCAAGATTTTCTTACATAGTTACAAGTGAAGCTAATAAAAGCGTATTAAAAATAAAGCAAAATCCTCTAGATATCGAAGACGAATGCTCTAAAATGCAGAGTAGGGCATTCATAATTGGCAGATTCTATTCTTTCAAAACCATAATAAAAACTTCAAAACTCACATGAAATTCCCAAATAGTTCTCAACACTGTCCGCAATCTCCACTAGCACTTAGCAACGTACGGCGAAAACAACAAGCTCAAGAAATGGTCGACAGCGTCTTATCCAGCCGCAGATCGTCGTGGTCTCAACCGGCATAAATTATCGCCTTAACAATTTCGCATATCATGAAAATCGCCGAACTGGAAAAGTGGAGAAGTGGAGAGGCCACCTCCAGCCAGTCTAGAACCTCCTCGTTTTATTTTCGTATTCACATCATTATTTTCGATGAATCGTTCGAATTCCATTCAATATCGATTTTTTGTTCGCCCGCGCGATATCGGATCCATTGAATACCGATGACAGAACTTTGACAATTACGACAGTTTTGACGACTTTGACAACTCACTCGGGGGCTACCGAAATGGACGTTCGCAGCGGGGTAGTAGTAGTAGTGTGATGTTCCAAAAGAGGCAGCAACAAAGTGTCATCGCTGTCAGTTACCGTGATTCGACATCGGACCCCCCGCGGGGGGGAGCAATTAAATTGCGCAAGTCAGTGGAGGTGAATCGCCGCCGCCACCACAGACCGGTGTGCGAAGCCCCATTATGTCGCAATAATCGTAATGATTTCTTTTTCTCCCCTTTTTTGTTTGGCATTTCTTTTTTTTTTTGCAGCCGTGGCCTTGGCAGCTGATGGCGGCGGCGGCTTACTTTTGGCAATTTTTGATTTATCGAAGGCAATCGCGATGGGAAATTATTAATTGCCGAATTATAAAGCGATAAAAGCGAAAAGGAAGTCATTTGCCGACCGATTACGATTCAAATTTGTCGCAGGCAGCCCACAAAGCGCCAGAGCAAGATGTCCAGAGATAGTAGCTGAGGGGGGCTGGTTGAGGTCCATCCGATAGTGAAAAGGTCTTTTGTGCGCCCCGGCGACATTTTTTCGGGGTTCCGGTTTTTTTTAATAATATAAATTATGACTTTTCTCACATCGGATGATTTTGTTTGTTCTCCTCTTCCCCTCCGACCGGATTATTATGGATTAATGCAAATGATTATCGATTTTATCGAACTGTAAAATCGGATGTAGACAATCCGATAGAGGAGGCTCTGGCAGGGGAAGAGTTGGGGCTCATAACAAACGAGGAAGATCAGATTACAATGTTTTGGTTTCGAATGTGTGCGCCTCCATTAAAATCAAATTAAATTAAGACAGAAGAAATCTGATAAAAACCAAAACTGAGATGACAAATTTCGATATTCGATACTTTTTGACCTTAGAAGAATCGTTAACGAAGAGTATGTCTTCAGAGATTTCTTTTTAATAATTTTTTATTGTTATTTAATAATTAGCTATTAGCGAAAGACCTTGTGATAATATCTCTGGACATGCTTTATAAAATTACATTTAGTAGGAAATTCCTTCGCTTTCCTTTTGTTTACATGAAAATTAGCATTCTTTAATGTTTTCATGTTTTGTTATCAGCAAAAGATGATGGTTGTGTGTATGATTGACAGAATATGACCCTCAAAACAGATGATGACATTTTCAGAAGGTCAGTTTTAAAACAAAAATCTTAAAACAATAAAATCAAAACGTGACAATTCTAAATATTTTTTAATTTTATAAAAAGTTTAAATCTTGGAAAAATTTTAAGTTTATTTTTCATCATGCAAAACTCTCCATATTCTGATTACTCACATGCTGATCGTGTATATTTTTGCTGATTTTAGTAGGAAAAAAAGTGTTCTACGATAAAACTGCTCTAAACATGTTTTGTTTATATAAATGGCCGTGGCCCATATTCTTTTAAGTTCTGTTGCGTTGAAGGTCGCATTCATAAAAGTTAAATAAACAGGAAAATTGGGATCAGTGATCGCGCTTTTGGAATGACGTGGGCCTGTGCTATTGATGAGTACTTAAACTTTGATCTGTGATATTTATTTATTTGGTTAACTAGATGTTGCAATGGTATATGTGAAGAGAGGCCGTAACCAGGGGGTAGATCATTAGGGTTTGATCTTTCCATAATTTTTGAAGTTACTCCATTAAATTAAGTTTTCTTGTGAATTGATTGGTTTTGCTGGAATCATTGGAGGATCCAAAGCGGATATTTTTGCTTGAAAGATACCTCATAGAAAATATCCAGATGTCTCATAGCGACCAGTGGCACATCAATCCAAGCAAATTACCAAGTGATCACATATTCACCAACAAGATCGGTTCTATGGATGTACACAGCCATCCTACAAGCAATCCTCATGTATGGCTTGGTTGGTGATGGCCAGCGTTTAGCGGGACCTATAAGAGCATCAAGTTAGAATCGATACACAGGTTGGCAATATTAGGGGCAATAGTGATCATCAGAATATGCACCACGATCGCCCTTGTTATGCTCCTGTAAATGATCCCCTCACTCATTTATTCTTTTGAGGGGTGCCTTAGTGGGTAATGCGACCTACATATTTTATTTGGTCTATTGTTCCAACCTTGTCTTTAGAAACCTTGAAGGTAAAGGCTTTTGATATAGTCTAAAATTGATTTGAATTTCCCTGAGATCAGGGAAAACGCAACGGATCCCTTTGTTTGGTATTGACCCACCATGCAATGAATGCATATATGGCTATAGGCCTTATGATCGTCATTACGTCATAAAATTACCCTCGGCTTGGTGCGTCAGATTTTGCCTACAAATTGACGACAGATATGACTTACTTGGGTTATTCCGCTGTAATCCCTCATGGGGCGGAGACGACAGATATGAAGAGATTTAATTGACTTTCTTTCCCAGGAGAGCTTTTGATCCAGGATTACACCTACATATTTAGCCTCCTTTTGAGAAAATCATACTTAGTAAATGATACAATAACCGGTTTTTGCGGGTTAATACCCAAGTATGTATAGGTCTTAAGTCATCGCCACCCATCATGACGGCTGCTGATCGTAATGACGGTAACATCTGCATAGTCCTATGCTTTGTAGTCGCAACTGGTTCAAGTCGGAGAGGTCATAGGGCGCCTTCTTGAGAACAACCTTTAGCAGCCTTGCCATAATCGTTTCACCATTCACCTTAGCAGTTCTCAATCTGACAACCCATCTCGCAAAGAAAGACCTTTTTTTACTGCGGCTTCATTGATCGCGTAAAAGGTATCGTTGTCAAACGCATCCACGATATCTGCAAAGGCGAAGATAGAGATAGATAGAAGATATCTGTCCCTAGCACGTGAATGGAAATCTCTGTAGATCTGCTGGGCGATAAGCAAATTGCAAGCATTGGAGTAGATTCGCTGTAAGACTCTCAGGGCCTGATTAACCCTTAGGCTAATAATTAGGCTGCAGCCTAGGGCGCGAGAATCCGGGGAGCGCTCTGAAATCCTGTCTTCGCATGCACTAAGCTAGTATCATTGCATCTACCCTACATATCGTCGATCCAAATGCAAACTATCGAAAATGAAAAAGGACTATTTTTTGCTATATTGCACTTTTTTGCACTCTAGATGCCTTTATGGTGGCAAAGTATAGAAGCCTTATCCCTTCTCTAATTTTTTCAAACTACGGTTGCAATGTATCAACAATTAACGTCTTCAAAAAACAAAAAAAAATCGTTGTTTTTGACGTTCATGAAAACTAATTCGATGGTTTGCTTTTGGATCAACGATATTTCAACTAGACCAAGACAAAAGCACTAAAACGAAATGCGCTTGAGACTTGAGAGTTCCTGATTTTAAAAATAAATTTTGAAATTTTAAAAAGGGCGCGTAAAGCAAACACTGACTTGTTACTCGAATCGGTCGGTGGTCGAGCGAGTGGATGAGCTGGCAACAGAGTGCCTAGTGCGAGTTTTGTTTAATCCGCCTCGCAATAACGGGGGTAAATTTTAACTTCATTTTGCATGGGAGATTCGGAATTTAAATGATGCAACCTAGTTCTCGCGTTTGCCGCTAGATGACTCTTAAAAAACCGGCAAATTATTTATAATACAGTAAACACAAAGTTTGGTTTCTTATGGAAACTGCATAAACTAGACGACAGTGAATTTATTAGAAGCAAAGCAAAGGAGTTAAAACAACTATATACCACTGATTTAAAAGAAACTTTTGCAGAAGAATGCGTCCATTTGGCGCAGTTTTTAAAATCTAACACCGAGGCCGAGCATTCTATTTCTGCCAGAACCCCAAAGGGTTTTTTGCAGTTAATAAAAAGTTTCAATATTTCATGCATGTTCCCGAATGTGGAGATAATATAAAGAATTTTTTTGACAATGAGTGTTACCAACTGCAGCGGCGAGAGCTCTTTTTCATCGCTTAAAAGAGTGAAAAATCACTTGCGCTCCACACTCCGCCAGTAAAAACTTGCAGCACTCTCGCTAATGTACATAGAAAGTGACTTTTTACAAATAAAAAAAATTTAAAAAAATTGTGAAAAGATTTGCAAACCCTAAAGCAGGACAAAGGACTTTTGTATAATCTAATAATAATTACTTAATTACTCTAATTTTCAAATAAATCATTAATCAGTTGCAAAAATGTTTCACTTGTATGATCCCTCTCCTCTTTAACAATAACAGAAATGTAAATATTTAAAAAATACTCAAGTCGAAGCAACTCTACACACACTAGATGACCACGCTCATGGTCAATGGCAATGGAAACTAAGTGGTCTATAGAGATTAAGCCAATGCAAGTCATGCGGCCAAACACGACATGGATTTGGTCTTCTACTCGGTAGCCTGCAGTCACTTGTCATGATTTTGGTCTTATAATGCATGAGGTACTTTGCCTTTATGTACGGCCAGCTTAAAAATTGTAGATCGATCTGAAAACTTTTATAGGTAGTATGAACCATGTTAAAATTTTCACACTACTACTGTACTCATTTACTACTTTTTAGGCCGTCCGTAACACACCTGACGGGGGCGGGTCCTCATAATTAGCCTAGGGCGGTCAGAACTCTTGATCAGTCGCTGAAGACTCTCTCTAATATACCTGTCTAAAGCTTTAGAAAGGACGAGAGCCTGATGGGACGATACGATTTTGCTTCCTTTTACGATCTTCTCATTGATTTTAGGATAAAGACAACCTTAGTCTCTCAACAGGACTTCAACATAGACCAGCAGCGAATAATGGCAGGAGGATTAGATCTCTTTCCATCCATATTGCTGGAATCGCGGCAATCATCACGGGACTTTGGCAATAACAGACTACGATTCTAAGGTGGGCATCCCGTAAAATATCTGTGGCCAAAGCTACGAAGAGACGAACGAGAAATGAACAATTCTTATGTAAATGCTCGTCTTTAGCTAAAGCTAGGCAACTAACATTGGGCAGTTAAGTTTTGAAAGACTTAAGAGAGATCTCCGGACTGGAGATCAACGATCTGATAGCTTCCCTGATAGCTTCCACAGTGAATAGTTATTGGTTTGTTTTTAGAGAGTGGTCCAATTACGTTAGGGCAGTTTTGGAGGCTCTCTGGCTCAGATAAAAGTGTTGAGCTCAAGGTGATGACGAATGTACAACTTGTAGATTAGGGCCTAGGTCAACAGCTGAAGAGAGAATTTGCTTGTTCTAGGAACTGAGATGCTTGCTTGTTTAGCTCGAAATAGGTAGATCATCACAGATCATATCATTCGTCCCAACTATCAGTTGATAGAACTGTGAAGTCCCAATATAGATGGTGTGAAGTTTGGATTCCACGTCATTCAATATGACCAGAGAAAACACTTTCAATCCTAATTTTTAGGACAGAGTCGACACCAATAGCTTCGAGTTTAGTCAAGTGCTCTATTCGATAGAAGCCTTGAAGATTATAGAGAAACCAGGACAAATTCAGGACTTTGTTTGAGATGCTTTGTTAGGCACACACCAGAAGGTCAGCCGTAGATATTATTGGTCTTAGTCCCTCTGTTTGTCGCCTAGTATTTGGTTCGATTCTAGATATTCCCTACACTTTCGATCGTTTCTTGCAGCAATGGTTTTGTTGATTTCGATTGGCAGTAGTTAAAGGAGTTGTTTGTGTCTTTTTTTCGGTATGGGCGGAATACGTTTTCAAGTGTATGGATAAAATCTGGAAAAGTATGAAAGATTTTGCGCACAGGTTCAGCTAAAGGTGATGCATATTATCAGGGCCAAAACCTACGAAAGAAAATCGTAAGAGTTTTTTTTTGGTCCGGACGGCATAGTGCAGCCACAAAGCTTCTTCGTCAGCCTCAGTTTTGAGCTATGGTTCACTTGAGACGGGATGCCGCATGGCAGGCGTCAGGAGCCTTATATGGGCACCTGAAGATCCTGGATCGCATCAAAGGGACTAGGGAGCTCATGATGCCCATGGAAGGGATCACAAAAATGAGGGTGATCGAAAGGTATCATAAAACCCTTATAGGGAACGGAACGCTTCCGGAAGGGAGGCCGGAAACATATATATCTTCACGGACGGAGCCATGATTGACGGCAGAGCAGGTGCGAGAGTCTTCTCAGAGGACTTAAATCTGACCTGCTCTCTGGCTTTGGGGAATTACACCTCAGTCTACCAGGCGGAAATGCTTGCTCTGCTGCACGCGCTGGATCACATAAATGATGGTCAGGTGCAGGGAAGAAGTATCCTTATAGCACTGGACAATCAGGCTGTGATTAAGCGCATGAATCAGACAGAGATTAATGCGTCTCTGGCGTTGGAATGTGTCCAAAAACTGAACAGGTGTGCGAAACAAAACAACGTGATGCTAGCTTGGGTTAGAGGACATACAGGCATCGATGGGAACGAAAAGGCTGACAACCTGGCAAAACAGGGGTCAACCTCGGAATTCTGGGGACCGGAGCCATACTCTGCCATTGGCAGAGGGTTGGTAAGGAACTGCATCGAGAAATGGGTCGCTGAGGAACACCAGAGACGGTGGGACGCTATGACCACGTGTAGGCAGGCTAAGATGGTGCTTACGTTGCCGATTACCGCAGCCAGAAGAAGGATCCTGCATATGCAAAGGAGAACCCTCAGATGGTTGGTGGCACTGATTACAGGACACGGATGTTTCAGGTATCACCTAAAAAGAATGGGAATTCTGGAGGATGGCACCTGTCGGATGTGCCTGGAGGAACCTGAGACGGCCACACACATAGAGTGTCACTGTCCGGCGGTGGCGAGAAAAAGGGCTGCCATAACGGGACTCCATTGGATGGAGGACATGAGGCAGACTCCCTTCAATCAGCTGCTTGCGATAACTAGGGGAGTCGAAGCAAGGGAGCAATGGGACAACCCACTGCAACCCCAATAAGATGACTCTAGGCAGAGGGACGAAAAGGGACCCGCAAATAGTGGTCTGATTCGGTATCCCTCGAAAATCTATATATGTATATATATATGGTTCACTTGGTTTATGAGCCAGATTACACAGCCATAGAGTAATATGGAGTTGACAAGACAAGAGTTGTTAATATTTAACTTTACATTTCTAGATAGTTGTGGCGATTTCAAGACTATCCCTGTGAGGTAAAGCCGCTTTGGGTTGCTGACGATAGAGCCGAACCGAGTACAATGTCGGACATCAAGCGAAAGAACTGACATCACCAAGCTACCGCTTTATTCTACCGACATCCAATACTACCACAACAAAATGCAGACTTCGGTGATGTAAGAGAAATTTCAAGCTATTTTTTGAAAAAATGGAAGAAAAGAAAGAAAGAAACGTATCTAGAGGGGAGAAATGGAAAGACGAAAGACTATGCTGCAGATTGGATTCGAAACAAGGACCTCTGGGATGGTAATTGGGTGACTTAGTTCTTCGCCCACCAAGGTCGGCGGCGAAGTATGGTTAGCAGCGCCATCTCTTGTGGGTATGGAAAGTTTTTATTATTAAATTCCTTCCCCTTAGCAACAACAACTTCTCCTGTATCAACAAAAACCCGGGAAAATTTCATACTCTCGCATTTGTCTTATTTTCCTCCTCTATATATCTGACGATGAAAACCATTTCCAATAATTCATTCGCTGTTCAATGACGAATTCCCCGGGAAGTATTGGAAATTTTTTTTTGTTCACATTTTTTATTTCATTCTTTATTTTCGTAGAGTATCAAAAGTGATATCGACGAGGGAATCGCTACTTCATATATCATTCCGAATATGCTTAGTTTCATGTGGCAGCACACATGCCTTATCGGGAGTTTTTCCTCAGGAGCGAATCGATCAAACAGGGCCGCTAGCTAACCGAAAATAAAAAAGGAAGCGTCCCCTCGAACCACTATAAATTACAATTTCCACCGAAAAAAAAAAACACAGAGCATAATCTGCCACGGCGGCAAAGGCAAAAAATTACATAACACGCCGCACCACACAAACGAGCAAAAGAGCATTCCGCAAGGATATAATTTTTCACGACCAGAGCCTCTACCGGAATGGAACGACGACTGCTATCGCCGTGGAACCTTTCGTGTGTTGAATCCTTTTTTGTGCCACTGATGCCGGGGAGGAGGCGATGTATCTCGTTTTAGATGGTTGTCATATGTCTCCGATATTGCAGGAGCGTCCCTTCTGGCTCCACACAGCCAACCCAGGCCGCAGGATACACGCCGCCCCTCGCCCGGGTAGTTTCCGTTCCGGGCTCTATTCTGCTGCCGTGTTCTTACCTGATAAATTGAAAGTAAATATTTAAAATCAAAACAAGCAAATCTCTTTGGATCTGAAGAAATGAGCGAATCATGTTCGAAAGCGGGGCGCTGGGTAGGGATATGCATTTTGCAAACACAACAGCCCTCGGAAGGAGTCCCCCCACCGCCGACCCACTCTCAGCCCTTACATATTGGGGGATGAGCCTCTCCAACTCTCCGGGGCTGATGGCATGGGATTCCCTGGCATAGAGATGCGGCTGTAAACACACACCCTCGTAGATGGGCAATTCCCAGGTGTGATCGCTATTTCCGTGTATTCAGAGGCTGTTTGCCTTTATTCATCCTCGGGGAAAATGGAAGGAAGGGGTCCAAAGGGCATAATCGATTCATCTAAAAAAAAAATCTCCTTTTTTCATGCTGGCGCGCCCTACCTGTGCTGCGTGGCTGCTTGTATGCCAGCCACATACATACATACGTGTCAAATCCTTAAGTCCTGTTTGCTCGGTGGCTGAGATGAAGGCCCAAATTGGATCGTAGACAAATTTACAAAGGATACACCATCCGCTCACAAAAATTCTGATTTTATCACCTTTTTGGGAAGTCTCCTGTTATTTTTTCTGCTTCTTTTAGTATATTTGCGGCTTCATGTAAGATAATCGGAAAGAAAAGGGAAGACTCCTTCTGATACCGTTAACTGGGAAAAGGTATATTCCTGGAATGGGTTTTCGATCGGTGCGTAATAGTGACACAACGGTGATGTTTTCCTCTTTGATACTTGACACCAACGGATAATATAGATTTGCTTGTTGGGGAATGTGCTTCTTTTCTTCTCTGCCTTTTTCTTTGTTTATTAGTATTTGATATTTTACAAGGATTATTATTATATTTTTGTCAATTGGTGAGTTATCGTTCCTTTTGTAAATGTTAAAGGGATTCAAGATATAAATTGAGAAACGTTTGTTGGCTTGTGAATGACCTTAAAATGAATGAACTACCTATGTACACTTATTGGTGTTTTCTTATGTGGCACCTCACCCCTTTGCTGAAAGTCGATTTTTGTTTCGTGACAAGTCAATTGAGTTGAAGAAAGTGACGTTTCAGTCGAACTGCGACTTTCAGTACATATCCGAACGGTAACTGAAAGGGTCGACGATGGACCATATGGCGTCGTCACTGATGAGTTTCAATGATCGTTTTTTTCGACTTTATCTAACCACGTCAAGGTGGTTTCTTTCTTCTCTTTTTGATCCATTAGCTGGCGGTCTGAGTGGAACATCCCCACAACGGATACGATGCTGCCGGTGCCAAAGGGTCTCGAACTCCATTCACTATTCGTTTCCATTCTTGAGGATTTTTGGCGACGCGTCGATCCTCGATAACTGATAATGGTTGATTCTTTAAGTCGAAGTCGTCCTCGATATTCTTTAGACAGGTTTTCTTTTGTGCCGATCACTGAATTCCCCAGTCTACCGGACGATCTCCCCAGAGAAGCTTGCTTAGCAAGCGGTTATCATCCATTCGGCAAACATGTCCAAACCACCTTGATCGACATTTTTGCATTTCTTCTTCGATCAGTATCTGTTGATCGCATCTTTGTCTAACTGTCTCGTTTCGAAAGCGATCGCGGAGTGATACACCAAGAATCTGCCTCAAGCATCGCATTTGGAAAACCTCGAGCTTGTTGTCGTCTGGTTTGAACAGTGTCCACGTTTCCCATCCAAGAAGATTCGGAAGGAATCCAAGAAGAATCGGAAAGTTCAATGTTCGGTAAAGGCGTACTTTCGTTTTGATGGTAATATTTGTTCGTTTCCATATGCACCACTTGAGCGAGGCGAATGTTGCTGTTGCCAGCCCGATGCAGCTGTGAAGGTCGGCTGTCGATGCCACTTTGGTTTCCTCAACCAATGATCCTAAGCCTAAGATGGTTCTTTGGATGTCATGGTTTGTCCAATCCTCGCATATGTGGTGGCCAGCGCGGAGCAACAGTATGGTCTACTATTAAACTATTGAATGATGAAAGCACTGGAGACCTGCATCGTCCCTAGGACGACTTAGCCTTTTGAAAGTAAAGCAAGACCACGGGCCTCCTAAACGAACTTCCAAGAGATATTTCCAATATTACGACAATCTTCAAGGGACATTGGTCTATAAGAAACCACGGTACGGATATCTCACAGAATGCTTGTTGCCGAACCTGCGGGGCTAACCGAAGCCAGGTAGCGCACAATAAGCAGTTACTTTACGATGGCTTGGGTCATTGATAAGCTTCCTAAAGTCCTCAGGGTGGCTTTAAAACGCCACTACAGTCGTCATCTATGAGGTGCTTCCAGTTAATTAGAACAAACATTGAATCCCAACTCTACTGTCAAAAACTAGAGAAATTAAGCAAGAGAATTGAACAGAAATGGTCCGAATTAAATAAGAGGAAAGGTTTTGTCTTCTTTTGATGCATTCACCGTATACATATGACATTCTGACTATAGCTTGTTCTGATCTCTGCAGAACTTGATTCCACAGAAGTTGTTCACTGATGGCATCATGACTCTACTCTAATTTGGTTTAAATAAATTCATTTTCACACTACATATAAGAAAATCAGTTGAATTTTACCAAAAAAACGCCACGAGCTTTTTTCCCAGACCTAATACAACAGTTCCCCAACCACTGCCGCTGGGGTCAGTGTTGGGAGAGTACGAGTTTATCTAAAAATCAACACCCACTTCGGCGTGCATCTTAATATCGCATCAAAATGAGCCCAGAGACAAAAAGAATGTGGCAAGCGACATTATTTCCAATTTAAGATGCTGCTGGGAAGATAAAACCCGGATAAAAAAATCGAAAACAATTTCTCTTCGGCTGCCATCGTGCCGAAGATGACGACATTCGTCTACAGCCCGAAACGAAGAAGGTTAGAGGAAAATTAAATAAGACGAGGCGAAAATACTCGGAAGAACCTAAGAAACGGTATCCGTAACCTACCGAAGACCAGAAGGTGCGACAGTTGGGATGCCGAAGACGTGGGGGCAGCGGGGATTAGGTAGGGACGGAATGGAGGGGAACGGCTGCATAGGTTGGGGGGAGAATTTGATATAAGACGAAGTACAAGCAGCCGGAGTTGTAATCCGATTTGTACCAGACGCGACTGGAACGAGGGAAATGAATTCATGAAATTGAATTTTCGAGCTCTCCCGTGCACTCTATCTCCTGCCCCTGGCCCTCTGTTTCGTGCGGCGGACCTACGCATCCCTACCGGTCCCCGGATCAGCACAGCCTCTCCAGCCAGCGCCGGGTGTAGGTGATTTTCACCAACGCAAAAACGGAAATTTGGTGCCTCAATGGAGAGGAAATGGAATAATCTTGCCGTGAAAAGCATGAAGCAAAAAAGCCTTGGTTCATGGCTTCATCATTTTCCATATTCCCCAAAGTGAATTAGATTTACGAGTTTTTTTTTTATTTTTTCCCGCTGGCTCCTGCTGACGACGACGGTGTACAAAAGTGACAACGCGCATCACGCTGAGCAGCACATTTCCTACCTTCTTGATAAAAAATGGCACGGATACATTTTTCCGGGGATAATGTATTGTAATACTGGCAATAATACGCCCTTACGATAACGAAATTCGATAAACAACGTGTCTACAGGCGAGAGCTAATCAAGAATAACTGATATGGAAGTTATGGTGGGAAATGTCGAGAGGGGTATTGTCTCCGGCAGCACGTTGACGTTTTTTTTTTTGAATTTTTTCACCTGTTTGAATCGAAATTTCCTTTGGACATTTTTCTACAATAGAGGTCTTCCTAAAAAATTAGGAAATAATACTACACACTTAAAAGACGAATTTTAACATTCTACAAAACTGTGACGTATTCTGTCACCTCATCTTCAAGTGCACCCAAAAAAATGTTGAATTGCTCGGAAAATTGTTCAATGGAATCAAGTACTTGAGGCTTCGGAGTTCGACAGATAAAAGTGGGCGTCGGATGCGACACGTGGATTCATTAAGTAGAAAGCCAATCGGATAAGACTTTAAAGGCGATTAAGCGTGTGCTTCAACAAGCGAGCTTTAAACGTTTTTTTCTCTACAAAATAAAGGGGAATGTACTCCTTGAGAAAAAAGGAAGGCGAGGGGCTTCAAGGACAGGAATTAAATACTTTGGTAGGGACAGGAATTTCGTTGAAAGCAAAGGGAAAAGAAACCCAATTAAATCGGGGATTGTGAGTGCTGCAATTTAATATCCATTTTGTAGTGAAAATTTAAAAAAAGGAGGAAAGTCGTTTAAAAATTCTTGAGTTTGCCATAAAAAATGTGCGAGATTACAGGCATAGTGTCTTTGAACTTTACAAACGTTTCACACAGATAATTCTCCCTTTCTAAAAATTATTTCAATCTAATTCCAATGAAATCTAGCTGGGAGGACACATGAAGGATAGAATAAAGTTAAATAAGCCTGGAGAGTGCTATATAAAGAAAGCGATGAACGTCTATAAGCTTTTGCATCTTGGACAATTTCGGAAATACTGGATGTAGCTATAATTCTGTTTATAATATGTCTAGTTCTTTTTAAAAACTAATTTCCGGACGGTAGTATGCGCGAAAATTGCATCTGTATGGTGTAAAAATGAGCCCACTGGGCTAGTCTTGCATTACAAAAAAATAGAATGGGCCAAGTACATCCCGAGTAAAAACAAAAAATGGCAAAACGGGCAAACACCGGCCGCTTGGGTTTTTAAGGGGCATATGTTGGCCATAGAGTTTTTAACCATTCTCAAGAGGAGCGCATTTGGCCTTATTTTACTTAAAGTAAATCGATGCTCAAGAGATACGAGCTCGCCAGTCGTCGGTTTGGTTAAAGAGAATGAAGATATTACGATTGTCCGTTTGTGTATGCATCTGGTTAATTTTATAGGGGAACCCAATTGCATAAAGTTGTGTGAAAATATTCTCCGTCGGTGTGTGCGTGTGTGTGTGTGTGTGTGTGTGTGTGTGTGTGTGTGTGTGTGTGTGTGTGTGTGTGTGTGTGTGTGTGAGTAGCTCACGGCCGTACAGTCATTGAAAGAACCTTCTGATGCCCGTAACATGGCCGAGGACTATTTTTCAATCACGGTCGGCATTCGCCTGTTGTAAGGTAATGTTTACTCGGTATGATATAAAATATTGAAGGAATTAACCCTGATAAACATATTCCAAGAATAACTCATAGTGGAAATAAATGTATTAAATGATTACCTCACACCTGCAATATATGTTTGCATAACAAAGCTGGACCATTAAAAAAGTGCTGCATATTATGAGTGTTTTTGTAAACCCATTAAATCAGCCACTATCTGTGTGACATTAAACATACCGACATACGCTTCTTTGATCTCCACAGCGAAATCAAGTTTCACACCATCTCTGCAGATATTCCGCAAGGCTCAATTCTATTATACCCCGGCTTCACCGCCAAATTTTCGCAAGTTCGAGCAAATTAGTTTACTGTGCTTTAAAATTTCCTGATTTCCCATACATTTTTCACATTTTAAATTCAGGAAAAAATGCCTGCTTTGCGCCTACAGAACATGAAATTGAGTTTCCAAGTAAAAGCTCGCTCAAAAGAGAGTAAAAAATTGGAATAATTCCAGTGAGCTTTTGCATTTCTAATTTCTGGCGAAAAAGCAACAACAATTTCAAGCACGAACTGAACATGCTAGCCGGTGGAGCCACTTATGCCGATTGAAGTGAACTTGATTAATCTGAGGCCGGTGAAGCCGGGGTATTACCTGTTATTTTCCTAGTTTTTATAAAAGACCTGCTCCAAATGTTCTAGAACCAATTTCACAGGTTTGCTGAAGACGATGCTGTCGATAATCCAAAACAAGCACCTTCCATGCTGTGAACTTATATCTTATCTATCCATCACAGGGAGATCAAATTCATTCTCGATTGTTGCTGCCTGAAGCGCCTCAAAAACGAAGTACTGTATCAATACACGCGAGCAAAGCTACACCATTCTAAACTCGAAAACCTCCTTAGTGTGGTTGGAACTGGCGCAAAACCATAATCTCAATCTTATTGGTGATAGCACCATTTGCTCCTCAATTGACTCACTAAGCCTCCGTAGGAAAGTAGCACCTTTATCAAGTTCGTTCTATCGAAATAAGCAACCATCTGCCACTACCGCTATATTTTTCGGGTAGTTCAAGGCTAGTTTCCAACCCCACCACACTGTGGCTATTAAAAGTCATACATGTGTTGACGGGTTCGTTCTTTGCATATTCTGTTCGATGAGGGTATTCCTTAAACATTTTTGTATGCATATTGTGTCGAACTTCGGCATGGAACTGGATTCTATCGGACAGGAACTGTACCTTAACGTCATCGTTTAGGACGTCCAAAGTAAAGCAAGAGGTAAACACTTCCCTACAAACTGACACCGTCATGAGTTCCAACATCTTGAGTCTGTTGCTGTAGGGGGGTAGCTGAAAAATTTGCGCGGGTAATGTAGGTTTCTCAGAGCAAAGAGGAGAAATTTCTTCTGTACTGATTTCAACCTACTGCTACTTACCTGGAATATAGGGTTCCAGATCAAGTACCCATATTTTAGGACGAGGCGGAAGAGCGAACAGAAAAGATTTTTTGTGACCCGCATGTTATTGAATATATCGAGCCCAAGATGACAGCCGATAAAATTAACTGCTTTTTATATCTATAGCCTCTATACTGTGCAGCCCGTTTATAGGCCACGCAAAATCGCAATATCGCTCCCACACACGATCAAAAAAAGGAACAGCACCTAGATCACAATACAATGATCTAGCCGCCTGATCTGTTCTGGGTCTGGTTGCTGTAGATCAACGAGGTAGGGTGTTCTGTAGGTACGAAAGGAATTATGACACGCGCTTCTGTTGGCTTAACTCCTTCGTATTGATTCAGCTCTACAAAACTGGATCGAGAGTTTTCTGTGGGTGCCCGTATCTGGCGGCGTTTCCCAAGGGTCAATGATTTCGCCCACTCTTTTCTTATTGATGATCTGCTCTCAATTCCCTTCAATCCATTTCAATGCTTCGCTGATGACGGGCGAATTTCAAGACTAAATACAGTCTCATCATCAACAATCTATCCCACTGTAATAGAGTATGGTGTGAATCCAACGGCTTACCCATCTCAGGTTTCACTTTAATCGAGGATTTGCGATGGGATAACTATATATTCCAAATCGCTAAAAAAGCATCCCAATGCGAGACCTACGTCTCTCCTTAAGTCAGCACACCAGGCTACAATATACAAGTATTACATATGACTCCGCAGCGAATGTTGCCTAAAATACCGCCTAAAGTCTGAATGAAAAGAAGACGTATGCTAACACAATGTAAGGTAGCAACGCGAGGCCTTACATCGCACCGATCTAATTGAGGAACAAACTTAACGAATGTTAGTCAAGTTCTAAAACGTTTGACACCGTAAGCATCCGTAAGCGGCATCGGTTAAAGTAAGCTTTTTCGAATTTTTTTTTTAATTATTTTATTTTGTTGGAAGCTACGAAACAATTTACGTTAGAAAGTAAGTTTAAATTCGTTTAGTATTCTTACGATAAGTTTATTTTGGTTCATACTTAAGCGTGACTCAACAAAGTGCAAAACTGCAGCATGCAACTCGTTGAGGATAGCATATACTCGTATTTTAGGTTATAGAGTCATCAAGAAGCTCATTTGTAAAGAGAACAATTGAGCCGTGAAACAGTCTCCCGCAATTCAGTATTTCTGAGCTTGTATAACATTAAAAGTAAGATCCTACGACATCTACCAATCCAATTGTAGTCTCATTTATCCTTTAAATCACACTTACCCTAGGAATTTTTTTTTTGTGGCAGTGCTAAGATCAGGAGTCACCCTTTGTACTACTAGTCCGTCGTGTCATATGTCACGTCATGGTGCAATGTCTAGCAGTAAGCTTAGTACGGTGGAGGAGGTATAGGTTAAGGGTTAAAAGGTACGAGGGGTATTGAAGAAGGTGGTGATGAACCCTGCGTTTGAACTCTTGGATGTTGTAGGAGCTCGGAAATACTGACTGCGAGAGATTATTCCACAGTCGAGTTGTTCTATTAACAAACGAATTCATATCATGACCAAATGGTAATTCCCAAGTTTGACTTATTGATATTAAAAAAAAATTCTTCATATCTTCTTAACCTGTTTTGGCTTTATAGTTGTATTATACATCTCATATCAGTGTAGACAATTTGATTAGAACAATTTGTACCAGATATTTTCCAGGTGCTTTAATGAATATTCGAATTTTATTCGCCTTGGGATACTTAACTTATTTATTATTCAAATATTTATAAATTCATCTTAATAGCAGTAAACATTTTCATATCGCCGTAAAAATAATATTTTCTTTTTTACAAAAATTACGAATAATTAATAACATAAGAGATAAAAGCACAAATGAAGTAAAAAATAATTGTAATTACACTAATTACATAACGATTTCCACATTTCAGTACTAATAATAAAACGAACAACCACAAATAGTACGCATTCCCTTTTACCCACAACAAAAAAAGTAATTAAATTACAATAATTCCATAGGTATAACTTCAACTTAGGCCCAGTAATAAATTCTCATTTGTAACAAAAAAAAAACACCGCTCCCAAAAATTACATTTAATTCGGAATTAAGTTAATTAAAAATGCATTTCGTTTCATATTATTCAAATTTTTACCTCGTATCCGTATCCAAGCTCTCACCCCTGCATAAAAACACCCAGAATAAACAAAGAAAATCCACCCCCGCCCGTTCAGAAATATTTTTACGTTGATATTAACAAAGGTAAAAACAGCACCTTGCTACTACACCTTTTTATCTGTCACACATCAAACTCTACTTAACCGAAAATTTTCTAATTAAAATGCGAGTTAACAACCCCCGACGAATGTTCTTGGGGGTAGTATAGAGTTGCTTTCTCGATTCGAATAAGAACATACGAAGTCAACCCGAGGGTTCTGTTTTTTTTTTTTGCAGGGTGGAAAATTTTCAATTCTCCACGATTTTCCGCAACTGAAGACAGGAGGAGGAAAAAATCTCTCGGATTCTGGGGCAAATCCCCTGAATACAAACAGGTGCATTAATAAAGGTAATAAAATTAATAATGCCAAATGCCGTACACATTTTCGCCTGTAACATCGCCGTAGAAGCTAATGCGAAGTGGATGAACCGAAGCGAGGACGATGGAAACTGGGCGAAGAGCGGCAACCACCCCCAAAGCACATTCAAGAACCCTAACCCCCACCCCTGTGTCACCATCTTAATTGAAAGTGAGCGCGCAATCATTCGCGTGTGGAACGTTAATTGAAGGTGCTTTAGGTACAGAGCCAATGTTAATGCACACCCACGCACCCCTATCTTAGTGTAGGCAAATAATACAGGAAAAAATTTAACGCTTCCGCGCCACCCCCATCATTCCTATCCACCCCGCGCGCCATCATTGCACGTGTATTATGCGACCCAGCCACCCGTACTTTTTCGCTTCATTCTTTTTTTGGCGCGAAGGGGGTTGAACGAAGGGGGAGCCGCGGAGGGCGGTGCGCGCGAGTACTATTCATGTCATATGTTAAGTTGCCGGGAGGGGGTTGCAAATATGAAGGAAATGAACAGTAAATGTCAGCCATGAGACCTAGCCGGGACGCGGCGTCGAGGCAGGGGTAGTAAACGATTTTCCACTTAATACGACTTCACTGATGGAAAATTTCGTAGGCTGTCAGTCAAGAGGAAGCACTCCAAGATATTTATGACTACGACTTTAAGGTAAAATGACAACAATCTACCGTTACGGCGGCGGCGGGGGTGGCACGGGGCGGCAGTTAATTGGGAAATTTCGTCGTCCTTAGATGAAATGATTTTGTCATCAGGAGTAGAAAAGGATGTTGATTTTGTTCGTCGTCGTCAATGTGTGTTGTTCAAAGATGGAGAAAATACTTTCAGTGCTTGCTCTATGATGGTATGATGTCGTTGATCGGGGTTGATATGTGTCACAAATCATCAATCACCATCATTCTAACGGTAGTTGAAGCACTCACCTGAAAGAGAGAGAGAAAGAGAAAAGACATGTGTTAGAAAAATTTTATTTAGACTTATATGTAAATTTATTTATTTTTAGACCTTCGGAGAAAGCATTAGTGCCCTAGTAGCAACTTCGCATTTGGCATTTAGGGATTCTATTTTTAGTATAGCGAAATAAAAAGGACGTTTTTTGCAAAGTGGAATGTCAAAAGGCCAAAGAATTATTTTCAAGGTCCAAAAAGTAGAGAAAACCCATCTGGTACCACATCAAAACGAGGTCGTTTTTTTTTCTTTCAGTATAATAATGGACCCAAGGAGTACCGCGTCCTGAATCTGAGCCAAAAATTAGCCCCACTAACTACCTCAGATTTGTAAACCAGACCGATTGTGCAGATTCAGCATTGTACATAATTGTTGGTCACTTAGACTTGTTTGATCAAGCAAGGTCGCGCCGAACAACGAAACCCTGCATGGCGGGACAGTGTCAGAGAGTGTGAACATCAGACTCGCCCTCCTCAGCGCACATCCCACAGATGAAGTTCTCCGACGATAAGCCAAATAACGGCTTGAAATGCGAGTCAACCCAAGAATAAAGTGCTTAAAGCTCACCAGGCAGGTAGGACCAGTAAAAAGCATTGTAGAAGCAGTAGAAAAAGGGTTTTTAAAAAAGAATTCATGTTCATCTGTTATCTTTATATTTATAACTATCTTTCCCTTTCCAAACACGAGTGTCGTTTTACCAAACCGGTCCCCCAACTAAGTACTAGCCATGTCCAATGCTGCTTGACCTTTGTAATCGAACGACAACCGGGTATACTGAGTATGATAATGGCACCGTTTATGGTCACCAAAATAATTGCCCGTTTTCTTGGTCTTATACAATTACTTTAAGCTGCAATTTTGTTGCCTTAGGAGCAGCGCTCAAATGTCGCCCTCCTTATCAGCGCTCCCTATTTTTCCGACCTTCACTGCCATCGCCTGTAAGCATATTAAGCCATCTCATGTTCGATAACCCAAGACAGGATTCTGTTGCGGTTGTATTGTATGAGGGCTGACAAAGCATGTTGGCGTTGTCAATGCCTTCACTCTTCTCTCTTCTACTATCTTTCCGGCTAGATTTTGCTGTCCGACATTGCATTAAATGATAGTACAAGTAACAAAATGCAAAATACCTCAACCAGGTAGATCGACCTGGTTGTGCCATTCAATTTGACGATGTCGGGATCATTTGATTACTTGATATGGAGGTTCTAATGGGTTTCGAACACGGTCGACTCGTAGGAAAACCTAATCGGCGTGCTCCAGGGCTGATGCCACGCAGAGATTCGTTTGAACGGGTTGTCGAAGAAGTATTACCTTTATGTTCTGCATATGACAATGAAGGCGAGAGAGGAATTCTGATTCTTCAAATGGATTTTCATTAGTTGGGATGGAAATCGAGTCTCAGGTTACAGTACATATACGGGGGTAAGTCGGCTTTGATTGAGGTGAGGGCAAATCTTCATTCACAATGAGTAATGCTATTCCTTGCCATTAAGGATGCTTTTAGTTGCCTGAGGAACTGTTCAACCATCTCGTTTGCCTGCGGATGATTCGATGAGCGCCGAGTTCCTGAACAGTTTCGATTCTATCTGGAAACCTTGATCATTTGTGATCTCAACGACGAATCAAGCATGAATTCAGAGCTGAATTCTCTTTGCCACTGTAGACGCGGAGATGTCTCGATTTGGGCATGCTTCAGGCCATCCCGTAAACCTATCGACTATGGTCGAGCTATAAGGTTACCCACGAGATGGTTCCACTAGATCCATATGGATATGTTCAAATCTATTATTTGGAAGCTTGAAAGCATCAAATGGAGATTTGGTATGTTGTGAATCTTTGGAGTTTTGGGAAAGAAGCCACGATCGAGACCAATCCGTGCAGTCTTTTTTTGAACAATGGCTATCCCACTAACGCTACTGAGCTCATCGAAAGCATAGAGCACCTATCCGGTATCTACAAAAACATTCTGGTTGGAGGCGACTTCAACGTTAATTTAATAAAACAGACTGTCCTCCAAAGTACATTTAGGTACACTATGAATTCCCTCGGTTTATCTGCTATTAATGAACTTTCACAATTTTAATTGTAGGACTCCCTCTCTGCTTGACTTATTTTTTACTAACGATATCACATCTATTATATTCCAAAACCAAATCTCTCCGCCAAGTTATTTGGACCATGATATTCTATTCGTGTCCCACCGCTTTAATGTAGACCCTCCGCCTTTGAAAATGATTACTTTTCGCGATTTCTCCAATATCGACCGGGAACGTCTTTCTCAGAGATGTCTTTGTCTATCTTGGGCCAACATCTTCACAGTGACCGACGTCGATGACAAAATTACAGAGTTTAATAGGTTATTCCTTGATTTGTACGATGAGTTTGTGCCTCTGAGGAGTGAAACTCTATCAGCTAAGTCTAAACCTTGATTTACTGCAGAAATTAAGTCGCTCATAATTGAAAGGGAGTTTGCCTACCAGTGGTTCTTAAAAGTAAAAAGTGCAGTGGCAGAAAAATCTTTTAAACGCCTTCGGAATCTGGTCGTTGCAAAAATTAAACACGAAGCGTAATTTTTACGCCCGAAAACTTGATCCGTCTCTTTCACTCAAAACTGTATGGAACAACTTGCGAAATTTGGGTGTCCACACTAAGAATGACGCCGCTGACTACACCCTTAGTCCTGAAAGCCTTAACCAATATTTTTTAGCTAACCAAACGACTGAGCAGGCCAACACCTCCAATACCTCCATTATAGCATCATCCGCTTCTGTTTCCGATGCGTTGATTCCCTCGAAGTTTTCTCGGCCTTAAATTCAATTAAATATATAGCCACTGGTAGTGATAATATTTCACCCAGGTTTCTGAAAATTCTATTACCATGTTTGTTGCCTATTATAACCCACATATTCAATACTTGCCTCACTGTATCAAAATTTCCCACTTCTTGGAAGCATGCCTTAGTTACAACTATACCCAAGTGCTCTTCTCCCACTGCCCCTTCCGATTTCCGGCCTATTAGTATACTTCCATTTCTGGCTAAGGTTCTCGAAAAATTAATAGCGATTCAAATCCTTAACTTCTGTGAAAGACTTCAATTGATAAATGTATGGCAATCTGGTTTCCGAAAACATCATAGCTGCGAAACTGCACTCCTTAAAGTTACAAATGATATCCGCAGGTCTCTTGACGAACATAACGTTTGTTGTTTATTGTTGCTGGACTTTTCTAAAGCTTTTGACAGTGTCAATCACTCTCTGCTTCTGGAGAAACTTTCCTCTCAAGTCCGCTGTTCCCCGACTGCTCTTAAACTTTTGCATAGCTTTTTATCCAACCGCTCTCAAATAGTTAAACTCGGTGAGTCTAGGTCCACTATTGGTATGATTACCAATGGCGTTCCCCTGGGCTCTATTCTTGGGCCACTTTTATTCAGCGTTTTTATTAACGATCTTCCCTTAGCAATAAAACACTGTAAGGTTCATATGTATGCAGATGATGTCCAGCTATATATTTCAGCGCCAAAAAGGCAAGTCCACACTTGTATGGAGAAGATTGCAGCCGACTTGCGCCGTGTCTACTGCTGGTCATCATTGAACTTACTACAATTAAACCCATTGAAATCACATTATATTCTGTTCTCTCATTCTCTTATCTCTTACCCTAACCTTCCAGTAATCTCCTTAAATGGAGTTCCTCTAGACCGCGTCGATAAAGTAAGAAATCTAGGAGTCATTCTTAATAGCAATATGACCTGTTGCGATCACATCAATTCTATTGTTGGCAAGACATATGGGCTCCTGGCAAAACTTAGATACCACTGTGGTTTGCTTAAAAGGACCGTTCGATTGAATTTGCTTAAAGCCTTACCTCTTCTAATGCATGGCTTTTCAATTTTCCCCTCTCTCGATTTTTCTTGCGCTCGGAAGCTTGAAGTGGCCTTTAATGATTGCGTCCGTTTTGTGTATAAGCTGCGACGTTTTGACCATATTTCACCCTATTTAAATTCCGTTTTGGGCTGCTCCCTGAGTAACTATCGTGAGTATAGGCTTCTGCGCTTATTACATGATATATTACACCAACGCAAGCCTTCTTACCTTAATGAGTTCGTACAGCTCTCACAATCGCTTAGAAATAATAATTTGATAATCCCGCGTTTCCGTACTTTAATTGGACAACGTTCTTTCTTTGTCTTCGCAGCTATGTTATGGAACTCTCTACCAGTCCATATACAATGTATCGATTCAATGGGCATTTTCAAGAAACGTCTTTGCGAGTTTATATCTTCTCGAAGCATGAATACATAATTAAGTATTATATAATTTTAATTTTATTTTTGTAATATATGTTTTTTTTTTCTCTTTCTTTCTCCTATTTTTTTTTTTCTTTTTAATTTCTAATTTTTAATTTTTTTTTTGTTCATTTTTATATTTTATTAATTTTTTTTTTAAATGTTTCCATGTTTATTATTTTTCTTCCTTCTGTTTAGTTAATGTACTTCATTAAGATTATAATCTTTGTACATAATTGGAAATAAATAATAATAATATGTATTTCTTGGTAACGATGCGTCTTGGAACACGAACACCAGGATGAGATAAACTGTTTTCGGAATTGAACACTAGTCCACGTAAGGTAAGGAAGTGGAAATATAAGGCCTAGGAATGCCTGTACTAGTTTTACGGCAGATTCTTGTATCTTCTTAAGACTAACATATTGACTGGGCTGGCTTTTGCGGATGATAAAATAATTTTACGGAGAATGGTATTAAATCTTCAAAATGAAAAAAATTAAAAGAATATATTTCTTCTTCTAGAGTGGACAATGCCCCTATCCAAATACCCCCTTGCACGACTGAGATAACTACAATCGCTAGCAGGAGGCGACGCTCTGTATGAGGCAGCCACTTTGGGGAGTATTCTTGGAAGTGATACATGAATAGCGGTCGTTTTATTCTCTATGCCCTCCAAGTGTGTTTTAAAATATAGCCGACCATCACTCCTAAGCAGGGTGGACTGTGAGTGAATGATATATTCTCATACTTTGATCTGGCACTGGGTTTCTATTTTTATTGAGCAGCATAACTAGCTTCAGTTCTGTGCTGAACAAGCGAGCGTTTTCAGGCCACGTTTTAATCCCCCAGATCGCTTCGTTCGCCCACAATTCATTTTCTTGGAGGTGCCGTCCTACCTTCACTACCCCGGGATCATCCCCAAACCCGATTGCAACTGATCCTTTTGGGAGACATGGCCTCATTACCATTATACATTGGGATTAACAGGAAAGGGCCCAGGACGGATCCCTGTGGAACTCCGTATTGTCTTGTACACCGTCGGCCCATCATAACGAAGTGGCCTACCTTCTTTCCTTTTTATGTAAAAATACCAAATAACAGTTTCGGGGAGGGTGGATCTAACACGATCCGCGGGCATTGTAAATATGATCGACACTATTCTATTCTGTCACTACTCTGAATCTAGTTTACGCCTTTTCCAACGTATCATCAACAGGTGCAGCGACAGTATTCTGTCAAAAGCTCCAATTTCCATAAATATCGAATTATTAAATTCCATAAATCTCGCCATCAATTCCTCATGCAATTATTAGACTTTAAACAGCATTATGTCATTTGCTAAATATCGATCCGGGGACTTTCTAGATTAATTAATTTCGACTTTATTATGGAAGTTACAAAGCCACTTAACAAAAACCACAAATAGCCTATCATCATCGTCTCTATCCTTCCATCTGTCTTTTTTATTCCCTTCCAGTAATAAAACAAAGACGAAAGCAGGACGAAATGAATAAGATCGAAATAAACCCAGCGCCAAGTTCATTCCGAGCGGCCTACAGAAAAAAGGAGAAAGTGAACTCCTAAACGTCGCAAGGCATAAAAGCTAACAGAGGCAATAAAAAAGCAACAAAGAAGCATTATCGGGACGCTCATTAGCAAATCTAATTATCAGAGAAAATCTCCCCGGGAAGTAATTAATGCCAGAAAAGGAATAAAAATAAGCACACCACCAGCGCCCATCGCTTCCGCCATTGATCCGCATCCGGTTCCGGGGGATGATTCAAAAAACGGGAAAAAAAGAAGCTCAGAGTCAAAAAGACGATAAAAAACTCGAGTCTCGAATTTTACGATATGCAAAAAGAAATTGCTAATCCCGGGGGCGGCCCTGGCGAAAGGGTGGTCGGCAAATTAATGCGCACATTCGCAAGGGTGGTGGGGTTGATCCACCATTTTGCAAAAACAAAACAAAAAAAAAAACATTGGAAAAAATTAATTTTTCGAATCCGGCGGTTTTTGTATGTTTTTGAATCCCACGAATTATTGAATCTCACGGGCAAGGAGGAGAAGGAGTGGGAAAGGAGAGCACGGAAGGACGAAGCTTTTTGGGTTAGCCCCATCGGCAAAAGTAAAGGTAGAGCGCGCGTGTGGTATACATTTTTGCGGTACATTTTCGCCATTGTTAGATCCTGCAGCCGCCCCCCACCCTTGCCTCACAAACCACTCTCGCTCTCTCTCTCTCTCCAATGTTTACTAGTTTTCATTGTTCTTTCTTGGTCTTATTGTTGTGCAGGTGAGCGCTCTCAACCCATTACACATTTTTCCGCAGGTGAATTTCACAAAGCACATAACAAACGAAAATGGTTTCGAATTATTGAAGCCGCACCCGTGGTACACGGAAATATGAGTAGAGGGAAGCTCTCAGCGCCTCAATTGAGGTAAGTTGCGGAAAATCTGGGGGTCTGAGGGTGGGGGGTGGTTAGCGTTTTCTGGTTTTTTCGGGGGTGGCTATGGTTTTATTTTTAGAAACCTTTTCACCATTTCCTCATTTTCCTATGGAAAACCGTGCATGGAAATTGTTCGCATTCGGCAAGATACACACACACGGTGAGTCGATTTTGGCTCATTATAAATTTGCACGGCTTTTGAAAGGGTCATTGTTAATGGACTGCTTACTTAGAACGTAGCGCCAAGGGCAGAAAATGGCGCTTTATTTAACAAATTACGATCCATCTGTAGAATTTCTCTTTTTATTAAAGAGCAGAGTGCCAATTACGAGTTCAATGTGTTTTTCTAAAATCAATTATCATGAATCCTGTTTTAGTCAAACGGATGTACGGCTAAAAGTATAAAGCCACCTATGGAATGTTGTGTTTGGTCACTCAACAGAAATTGTGCTCCCAAGTCCATCGGTATCCCAGCACTATTGCTAGAATGTTCCTGAGTACTCTGGAATTGAATATAGTATCTCTTTGACATAGACGAACAAATAAAACATTTTCGATCTATGTATGGACATCCCTGGGCCCAGTTCCTAGTTTACCTGTAGAAAAAAACTTTCGACCAACAACGTATGTAAAGCAACTTGGCATTCATGGGAATGTAGGTGAAGCCCGTGTCAGCCTTAGCGCTAATTAATTGGTTCTGATGACATTGCATGACTTGTACTTCTTGACTTCTGTCAGGGATTTGATAACGTTAGACAAAGGCTTCTAGGAAGTAACCTAATAGAGCACACGAGGTTTTTATCCTCAGCTGAATCCACGATTCGGAATTACTAACTCAACCGGTCTCAAAAAGTATGGGTGCAATATTGCATTTCGGATTCTTTACCAATCACCCATGAGGTTCCGCAAAGTTCCATACTAGGACCTTTGCTTTTCAGTTTGTACTTGTAACAGCAGTTTGTTTTGTAACAGCTGTAAATTACACATACACCCTACAATTACACATACACTAGTACTAGAGGTGGAGCAAAATAGTTAAAGTGTTGATCGAGCTAGGCTCATCAAAGTGCGGCTTTTAAAAGGGTCTAGTGCGCGTTGTATTCGTCTATCTGTAGGGTGGTCGCTTCATTCGTAAAATGGTCCGAAGGTGTTCGGGACAACATGTGGTGGTTCCGTGGTGGACCCTCTACTGAGAAATTGCAATGTACAATGATATGTTGGGGCTTCGTCTTCGAAAGGAAGCAGCGGCGGTCGGGTTCGCAGATGAAATCGGGTTGTTTTCGTAGAAAAACACCCAGATGACATCGAACTGTATGCAAATGAAGCGATCTGGAAATAAAAGCGTGGCTAGAACGCGCTTGGCTGAAGCTGGCTGAGCACAAAATTGAAGCGGTGCTAATCACCAAACAGAGAAAGCTAGTGTCCGTAAGAATCAAGGATCCACTCCAACGACACAGCCCGCTCTGAGGTACCTGGGAGTGATGATCTACCGGAGGCTGAATTTCAAAGCGTAGAATCGCAAGAATGCTGCCCAACGTTGGGGGCCCTAGACCAAGTCGCCGCCTCCTTTTAGGGAGTGTGGTTAGCTCAGTCCTGCCATACGTGTACTTCGTGCTTGCCGCGCGTACTGGAACACGTCTAGCGATTCGGAGTGCGTGATAGCGGAGATGATCGCTATAGATATTTTGGCGAGAGAGCGCATGCGTCTCTATGACCTAGAATATGGAAGAGGGGGAGGGGGCCAAGAAAGGTGCGGCGGCAGATTGGCAAAGGAAGTGGGACAAGTGGGAAGTGGCAATAGTCGTTGGACCCACAGGCTTATCCCTAACGTCGAAATATGGGTCACGAGGGAGCGTGGGGAAGTAATATACGACCTCACGCAGTTCCTGAGTGAACAAATACCTCTACCGCTTTGGGCACGAAGTTCGAGGAAATATGGAGGAAAGTGGAAGCAACGCTGAAGGCCATCTACAGAAAGGATAGAAGAAGCCGTAAGAAATAGAGAAGAGCAGTAGCAGCTAAATAAAACTGAACCCCCGTGATGCAATGCTTAATGGCCAGTCCCGCGGGAGGAGGAACCCGTAGAGGCGGTTTTTTTATTTTCATGTACACTTAGATCCATATATGCATATTTGCATGTATTTATATGTGCGAATGTGTGTATGTTTGTATGTACACATGAACATAGCCGTTTTATGGGATCGGCCAGTATTGGGCGCATGAGTCGTGGCGGTAGCACAAACTTGGAATAAAAGGATTCACAGGATGGCTTTAGACGACTAACCAACCACCGAACTTTAGGTAAATGAGGTTAGCTAGGGTCGTCCTCTAGGCACCTTATACCTAACCTAATTTTGAATGCACCACACAACATGGTTTCTATTCAAAGACTTATAGCTAAATACATCTAAATACGATATATAATATAGAAATATAGAAATTCCTTCTTCAGCCGTCGCGTCGGCCCATTTAGTAATCTACAAGTCCCACATTCGTGCCCGACTTGATATCAACTCTAATTCTTGTCGGAGGCGCCAGAACAGCATTTGGATGGCTCGACGACGCTATGAACGCCTTCCAACGTTGGACACTTGATGGTAGGGCGCGTCGTATGGCCAATGTTCGAACTACGAGTGCCCAATGAGAAGCGTCCAACGTTGTTGTTTAGACACGTTCGCGGGAACTTAGGGCTGTTGTCGGTATGAACGTTAACCGCATCGTGTAGCGCCGTCTTTAGTATGTAGAACTGGAAAAGGTACAAAACTGCGCTCTCAAAGTTATTGGTGATGACATAATTTGCGCCAATCTTAGAATCCCGATTTTATCGCTCTTATCACAGCGACTGTTCCACCAAAATAAATGTTTTCCCCGCAGCACAAAACTACTCCCTTCAGCTCACTCTTACAGCTTGCAGGCCGTACTTTCGCGGACACTTCAGTCTATCAGCTCGTTTATAAGAAAAGAAGCTCAACTAAGGAACAACCCCCCACAGACACCATTCCCGAAGTCATACAATATCCAAGAGTTTCCCAGACTCAGTTTAACCTAGCATATCCTTCACCTAGCCTTCGAGCTCATCTTACTACTACCTTGAGCTTCATCTTGATTTTTCACTAAAACAAAGACAGAACGAATTCTCGAAATTACTTGGACCAATTTGACGTTATTACCTAAAAGTTCGATTATATAATTTTACTGGCTCTTTACTGGACAAATGGTGTCCTCGCAAAGGCTTGTCGATTCTCACCTTAATTGACACCTTTACAGTCTTGCACTTTCTAATCGATAGAACACAATTGCAACACTTTTTCTACATTGTTGAATCAATTGCTTCACTTGACAAAAGTTTGTTTTCATTCAATTTCTTATTGGTATTAGCTTGCCGATGGCATTGGTCGGATTCGATGACTAAACGATCTGCTTCTGGACACGTAATACATTATCTGTCCCAAGCAACAGAGTTCATTCAACAATTCGTCATTGAAGACGTGGGAATTGGGTTGTCGATTTCAATCCGTCGGCGAAGTTATGGTTGGTACGTCATCCCGTTCTAGAAACTAGCATGTTCCTTCTTCTGCTGTACTCCTTTATTTGTAGTCGATTCTTTAATTATGAACTTCAGATGTCCCAGGATGACACATCTACGCCTGCCTATCTTCAGTACTGGGCGTGGTGTAATCGGAGCAAAAGTCTACAATTTTCAGTGTCATTTTCCGAATAAACGCCAAAAAAACTTCTCTCGATAATAATTTCTTTTTCTTCCGGGGCCCCTCCCAGCCCGGCCCCGGTAGCATGTGCCCCAAGCTGGATCCTGTTTCTTTACACGCTCGTATTTGCTATATGCTTGCTACTATTTCCGAATTCGATTTTCTTAGTAGAATCACGAAATCGCACACACAGCATCTGGTGTTGATTGAGCTCCTTGGGAATTTGTGTTCGCGTTCCGTACTAAAAAAAAGGAAATTTGTTACACATTTTCACAAGGATTTGTATGACTTAAGAGTGTCCTTAACGACGTGTTTCAGATTTACTTTTAAGATGGATTGCTCAACTTTATAAGCATTCCGTGTAGCCAACGTCTGTGTTTTAGTAGTGCTGCTTTGATGTTATTGAGGGTGTTCGTTTTTTTGTTGTTGCTGTAGCCGGTCGATTTCTTCTTGAGTAAGAACATAAAACGTGTCGAATTTAAATACTTTTGTGGGTCTTAAAGAGCGCTCTTAAAGTCTACTTAAAGTTATGCTTCCGAAGTGCTCCTCCACCATCACAATTCAGGTTCAAAAACTTATTGAGAACGAACGTCTGCCATTTTGGTTGGTGTCATCGTTCGTTTCTGCAACATTTTTTTTTTTTTTTTTGGACGAATAAAAATTATGAAAAAGCAAAAGGAAAATTAATTTTCTCTCCGCCATGGCCGTCGTCTACGTCGTTGTCAGCGTCGTCGTTCGTTGGTCTGGGCTAGCAGCGCGTGTCGAACATTTGCAAATGGTCAGCAGAAAGAGCATAAATTGCTTCCCGCCAGCAGATCATAAAACATCGTGGCTGGCCTGCATTTGAAATACGTCTAGACAAGTGATTCCGGAGCAGCCAACTCGCCATCGTCTTTGGGTGATAAATCGATAATCGATAATATTTTTTTTGGTGGTCTTCTTTCGTCATTCCAACAGCCGAAATAATTTAGAGTTTGTGACTGGAGGAATTTTACCACTTTGTTAAGGGGGTGTATTTTTTTTTGGCAAAAATATTCTTAATTAGATTTTTGTTTGTTCCACCCGGAAGGGTTGTGTTAATTTATTGTTCTGTGGATGAGTTTTTAAAGGCATTGTTAGTACAGAATTTAGTGTAAATGGCTGGAGAACATAAATTTTTTGCATGCCCATGGTTCTTGCAAAACGGTGGAAAAATACGATGGCTCCAGCTGCAGGATTCCGCCCCAAATGTTCAGATTATTTATTATGAAATTGGTGTAGGTCCAGTGGTCAGCCAACAACGGGACAAGAGGGAATAACATGTAGTATAAAAAATATGTGTGTGTGTGCCGTAACTATTTGGAGCTGATGAATGTGCGATAATAACCTCAAATCGGTGAGTTTTGGTAATTATTCTAAAAGGGAGGTTAAGCTTATATGTATGATAGGACAACTAAAGATAAGTATCAAACATGCCTAAAACCCATTTATTACTGGGTAACAACCAGCTAACAATAACCGAAATAAACGAGCTCACAATATCATAAAAATTGGAAGTGGAAGGAAGAAATAAAAGAAAACTTTGGGACGAGCGATTTTAAGAGCTATTGGACCGATTCAAAGCAGCCTCAAGGATAAGACAGAAACATGAAGCAACTGGATCAAAAATTAGTGCAGGAACAGTTCAACAAAGGTTCAACACAATGGCTGTAGGCCAAGGAGGCCGACATCTACTTATCTTCTAGTGGGATCACTCACAATCACAACCAAATAGCCCACGTGTTTATAGACCGCTACCATCTCACGGATCTGATGAAGTTATGGGCTTTTCAGGGTGCCAACTTCAACCTGGATCATTATCTTGTTGATATTGTGATCCACCATCGCAAAAAGCCTTGCATCAAGCTCGAACCAGCACACTTGCACTACACTACGAGACGTCCAGAAATAGCAGCGGCCCCATAAAAAGCCTAGAGGCGAGATGCTGAGCGTCAATAAGATTTGGTTTAAGGTTTAAAAACACTATTTTCTTCCTCCATCTTGAGCAAACCTCGTAGAGATCAGAACGACTAGTTCTCTATGTTGAATGTAAGCTTGCGAATGAGCGTAATGTTGTATACCAACACGATACGAGTTGCTGCTGACCTAACTAACAGTTGACAACTACTGTACCTGTCTTCTCGCATGACAGTAGCTCGACTCGCTCGCCCGGTCACACAAGTGCTGAGTTGCTGGCCTGACAGTAGACAGCTACAGCCAAAGCTTTCAGTAGTCATATGTATACTTTACGAGCTACTGTCGTTTCGCAATACCGTGCCAGTTGACGTCCGAGTAGAATGCGAGCTGCTGCTTCTGACGTGTTGAGGAAGACGAGAGGCGAGTAAAAACCAAAAATGTTGTATAGCTCGGATGCGAGGTACTGACCGACACGCACAGGATAGTAACTCGGATGATGAGACAACACAGTGTTAGTATCTGCAATTCAGTAACTGACTATGCCAGCTCGCATGCTAACTCGCACTGTATGTGTAGGCCCTTCTTCCACGAGTCGACTTGTATTAAACACAATTGCGACTCTACTTCAATATCGTAGATGCGTCGATTCTGTGACGACCTGTTCCCATTGTCTAGTTTACATGGCAAGATGTCTAGGGACTACTGATGAGCAAGATAGCAAAACTTTTTGCTCATCACTAAGTGCCAAATGTCTTACAGTGATGAGTAAGCAGTCTCGAAAAAAGTCTTGCAGTCTTTTTTTGGTCTTGGACCAGTCTTGCTTATCTCTACTAGGGACTTTGAAAAGGAAATTTTATTACATTATATTCGGCATGTTGCGCCCACAATGAAGGTCATTAAAGAATTCGGGAACACGAAGAAGAAAAGAAAAAAGCTTACAAAAGAACAAAAGCTGAGATAGACCACTTGCAGCACTCTGGTTTACAATGGTGGACAACAGTCGACTTTTTCAGAACACCAAGGAATCTCTGGCAAAGTTCTTGTTTATATCTATCAGCTGAACCTAAAGCTAAGTCAGAGCTTTGGTCTATGTCTCTCACTTGAACTCACAACCAGGAAAGAAAGCCTCTGCAACTACCTTGGGAGCTCGTGCGAATATCAAGATCAGCCGTTGCCCACCACTGGGCCAAGGATTCGTAGCTCTAACTTGGCAATTCGAACCTAGTCATGTTAAACAGTGACATCTTGACCCTGAATATCGCGAAACAGTGTCAGAGAACATGAAGAGAAAAATCAACCTCCTAGACGAAAAACCTAGACACCAGAAGAAACTTCATGGAGATAGCTAGCAAAGCCATGGGTGGACTTGTATCGTACGAAACATTTTATCTTGATCCGATCATCAAGGGCCTCTTCAGCATGGCGTTGTGGGGCCAATAAATAATGTTTCGGAGCACTGTCTCGGCAGACGATCCGTCGGAGACCAAACAATATTCACAATTAAAACGAATAGAATACGAGGCATCTTCGAAAAGTAAGGACCGTTTGCTCATATTTAAATATTGGCGGATCAGAACAAAGTTATACGTAGGTATAAAGCAGCTCGCTATAGGTACGAAGTAAGATACGCTCACATCCTCTAAGATTAAAGGAGGCAACATGAAGCTTTAAGAATTTGTATGTGACCACGAAGACGGGATATTATCTTGGTGATCATTAAGGGTACAATTGACATACTTAATAGACATGTTTTCCTTCGATTGAGTAAGTCAAGCAGCGTTAAACGTGGTGAGTACTTAGTTGGGGGACCACTTGGTAAAACGACACTAACGTTTGGAATGGTCGAATACGTAGACATTCAATTTTTAAGTATTTCGTTGTAAAGACCTTATTGACTTGCCCTTACTTTGAGAAAGTAAACTGGATAAAAATTAGTCCTGAAGTTGCTGATCAGATGTGGTAGCAAAACGTATGACATTTTATACGTTTGCATGTTTGTTTGCAGGTGAACCTTATCAGTTACGACCTTGAAACCAGGAAAGTACGTTTCAAAATGTGTAGGAGTGCATCGTTTGAGTGATCACTCGACTTTGAAAAGCACCTAGAGTATCTGTGGTAAGCTTGTCTATACTTCGACCGAAAATGATCTGGGTTTTGATCTTCTTAGCTCTTTACTGTATGCAGTTGGTTTTTATTTATTTTCAAAGAAATAATAGCAATCGGTTCCTTTCGATCGGTATAGTTCTTTTGTGTATCCCAGTGATTCCAAACGTGAGCGCTGCGGCTCCACGAAGAGTCAACGATTATCAGTTATCGAGGCTCAAAACGTCGCATTAATCGTCTAGAATGGAAACGAATCGTGAATGGAGTTCGAGACCCAGCGGCACCGACAGCAACATAACCGTTACGCGAACGTCCCTATCGGAACGCCAGCTAATGTATCAAATAAGAAGAAGAAAAGGGCAATTAAGTTGGTGACCAGTGGGCGTCATTTACCATGCTCAATAGAGCGGTTCTCGTTCGATTACGGAGGTCAAGCAGCATTGGACGTGGCTGGTACTCAGTTGGGAGACCGCTTTGTAAAATTACAATGGCGTTTAAAAATGTAAAGCTTTCGACACTGCCGCAGCTAGTACTCAAATGGCCATTTTGAAAATTTTCAGAATCTTATTTCCTCTTGGGATCGACTAACACTCATTTCTCCTCACGGAGGCTATATGGAGCATTCGTAAGGGAAAAAGCGGGTGAACCAAGCCGCTACGAGGAATCGAACCCCGAACCTCTGCCATGGTGGTCGGGGTCCTTACTTCCTAGGGTTTTCGGGGATCCTTTGCAATACAAATAACGTTCTATCCCGGGAGGTCTTGTATTATTATGAATTCAAATTAAGCCAACTTCAAGCCAATCAAAATGTTTCCTTCCTTCAGACTTACAATCTCATCTTCCACCAACTTAACATCGAAAATCGAACAAACGCCAATTGTATCCCGCCATTAAATCCAACTGCAGCCCATTTCGAAGTTCATAAATGTAAAAAAGGGAATCTACAGCGGAATTCATCCCCTGGGCATTCGCATCCCCATCAACAAACAAGCAAATACCAAGAAGAAGAAAATCGAAACTGGTTACAAGTTGCTGATTCTCTGATTGGAAAAAAACTTCTCGGAATATAAAGAAAAATAAAAGAAGGAGAAAAGTGACAAGAAAAAATCAAGTTTTCCCTCCCAATTAAAAGGTAAACAAATCGTCGGCACGGCACAAGGCACAACTTTTGTTTGAGAATGTGATTAACTTATTTGGAGCAGAGGAGCGAAGATCCACCACCACCGGAGGAGGAAAAGCGAGTTCAGAACTCTTCCACCGGATGACAATTTCTCCGAACTGCGACGGACAATGTCAGACACTATCTACCGTGATGGATACACCCAGGAGCTGAGGAAAAGTCTCCAGCGGAAAAACTAGCAACAACAGGAAAAAAACTCGTCAGAAAAGCAGAAAATTCTATCAAATTTTCTAGGAAAAACTTTCAAGCAAACTTTTCCTCGGGTGCAAGAAGGAAATTACTTTTTCAATTTTTCTCCGCTCTCTTGACACAGCGCGAACGAATGGCGGCGGCGGGCGAATTTTTGTTAGTTTTCTTCGGGAAATCTTCAATGAATTTCGTACACTGATTTCCCAGTCCTAATAATGATTGTTTACCGTTTGGAAAATGCTTTTTTGTGATACTTAGCATCAACAACCACACTGCACCACCCCAGCCCCTACTCCCGAGGATACTCCGGCGCGAGCAGTTCAAAGACTTTTTACACAAATCTAATTTCGGAACTAGTCTAAGAAATTTTCGGACTTTGTAAGAATTTTCGGAGCGATTCTTCGATTTTCCTCACGTACAAAGCGGCCGCCGCTTCTGCGAGCGAGAATGGCTTTGATTTTGTATCGGGGCAATTCTTCAGACGCTGGCTTTGTTTATAAATTGACCGACAAACCTTGTTGGCAAAAGCGCGCCTTCATGCCGTACTTTTTGGCGGCGGCTGGGGTGTTGGAGAGGCGCCATCTTAGATTTTAGAACCAACAAGCCTCAATTAATTGATCTCAATTGAATCACAAATTTGTCGCGCTTACGTCAATCACTTTATGTGCCAAGGATTTCGGTTCTCATTCACTATTTAGATCAACGACTTGCACCAGCGATAAAATACTCATTGAGAGGAATTTGTGCTGCCACTGATTTTATGAAGAGCTTTGGCGAGCGTTGGACTCACGCAACAATTAAAGATGGCATTCAGTGCTTCTTGGGGCATTAATTTTTGACGCCTTTCGTGCAGCTTCATAAATCCTTGTTTGCAAAAAATTCATTTTAATTTTTTGTTGTGATCGTGATGTCGTCATCGGAATCTTAGATTGTTCTTTGAAATAAATGATAATTGATGTATCAAGTAGATGATTTTTACACACAAAAGACTCCTTACTTCAGTAAACACTCTATTTCTTTAACAGTCCAATATAACGTTGGTAATGTCACAAAACAATGTGGGATCAGGCAGCAATTTTACTGTGAAGAGTATAATGCAGAATCAGTAGGAAAGAGTTTCAGCCTTATTCTCGTTGTCGAATGACGTGACAGATGTGTCACTTAGACATTAAATTGGTATTCTCATTGCCAATCTGACAGACTTCTGGCGAGTAAATCGACAAAATTCGTATTTAATTGGGGCAAGGTGGCGTGTGAAGTGACATCTTTCTAGATGCGTGTGTAGGTATCGACAGTTTCATTCCACCGCGTCCCTCGTAGTCACATCACTCGACTACGAAACTACCACCTACTACCATAAAATCCAAACGAAAGTTCTATGTATTGTTTTGGTTCAACTGTTGGATATTGTACAAATTCGGAAATATCGTTGGGGCAGGTTTGTTCCATAATTATGTTGTTCGACCTTTTTTCAGAAAATTTGCACTAGCAGTAACTTTGATTTCAAGGATAGAAGAAAACGTATTGATTATGGATCGGGGGTGCATGAGTAGATGTCGATAAACCTTTCATTTGAACTCTGAGATGTTATATGAGACCGGAAACAATGACTGTAGAAGACAGTTCCCGAATAGGACTTCTTCCAAGTTCTTCATAGCGACACATTGAAGGTGTCTGGCCGGTAGAACCATGGATAGATGTCCTGAATGACATCAATAAGAGCGGCACGTAGCTGTCCCACTCCCGTTGATGGCCACTAACCTCCTTCCTAATGTTCACCAATGGTCCGGTTGAAATGTTCCACCCAGATTGTGGGTGTAGTAACGGTGGTCCCTATCTGATGCTGGGAGTGCTCCCGCCACGTCAATCGCAATTTTTCCAAATGGGGTCCCAACAATGTACTGCTACTTTTTCGTTCTGGGTTTCATCTATGGGACTTACAGACCGTGGCATTGTGACACCATTCCTCGACGATTTTATCGAGAACGACGAACTTTACTCTGTGACACACACAAATGGAATTCGTCATAACGAGGAACTTTAGCGCTAGTTGCCATGTGTCGAGGATAGTAAAGATGTCATCAGCGCAAAATTATCTGACTGAACACCACAGTTAATTGTCTAATTCCGTTCCCGCATCTCCAACTCTGCCTCGTCGTCATCAAAGTCTTTATCAGTCATTTGACGGAATTTGCCTCTTTTCCGGCGACATAATACTCCAAAGAGCCTGCGTCTCAGTAGTCTCGGTCGTTATGGTCCCTAAATTTTCGCACTAAATGAAACTCCAACTTTACCTAATAACGCCTTTCGTGTACACTTGTCAAGGAATTCCTTTATAATCAAAAGGGTTGGACTCTGAGACAACCTTCGGTAATCAGTATTTCCGAACCATACAACATCCAACATTCAGCGAGAGACAGAAACGGTTAAGATAGGCTGCTGTTATTGGAAAGGTATCGATCACGCATTGTATAAAATAATTTAAGCTTAATAGCTGTAGGAGCGAAAGACTGCCAGATCCCCTCTAGGCAGAGCCGGATTAAGCATCTGGAGGCCCCTGGACGGACCTACATACACACAACGAGCTTTCTTTTCAATATTTGATATAAGGAAAAAACATAGTAGTATAGCTACGTTCGTCCGGGCCACATTTCATAGCATTGCGCAATCAAGCTTTTCGTTTGTGTGATGAAGCTTTTGTGGTTTGTGTCTTGGGTACCCTTTGTGGTTTGGTAAGCTTTTTTGTTTGCGCCACATGTGTGAAGCTATTTGAACTTCGCTGTAGTGTGTATTGGGAGGGCTTTCATGCTGTGGTAGTCTACTCAATAGGCCAACCTACCTGTTTAGCTATGTAGGTGGCTGCCTGTATGGCTGCCCACCTGAGAGCTTTGATTTAATTTATAATAATCTGGGAGGTAGTGCTACATTTTTGCGAGGGATTTTATACCGTATCAATTGAATTTATATTAGTTTATTAGTATTCAGCTGCCGTACTCGCGGTAAAGATGGCAGCAGGTGAAAGCTTTTAAAAGAAGTAAATTTTAAGGAACGGCTTTCAGATCAATTTCAATCGTAAAATAATCGTCGTTCATCTATCGTTAGGTTGCTACATATCGTTGCTATATTTACTCGTGCCTGCATCATTACCTTGGTTTTATCCTCATTGATTCTCAAGCCTATCTCTGAGTAGCATTTCTAAGCAAAGAAGTAGCAAAGCTCTAACTGACAAACATAGTATGTCATCGGCATATCCAATCTCACCTGAGTGGATTTGTTTATCAGGGTGTAGTTTCGCTGAATAGCATAGGAGCCAGGAGTTCAAATGCATCACCACCTTTTTTAGCTCCCTCCATTAGAATTGAGCCAGAGTTACACGAGACAGTACATTTGCCCCTTATATGATGGTAAATTGTACTGAGGCCTTAATTTTTTTAATTCTCCCGGTTAAAAAATAATGTCCTATTGGTATATGAGTGCGTATCAAGATAAATTAAGAGAGATGTGATTATAAATTACATAGTGGAAAGACATTTCTTACTTCTTTTGCGGCAGCAAAATTTCCAGCTTGAAATAACACCTCACCTTATTGCAAAATATAAATATATGTACATTGCGAAGGCATAGATTTCGCACTTACTCTAAAGCAGTTTAATGCATGTTAGAATTAAACTTGCAAAAAAGCTCTTCATTGGTATTTATTTTCTTCCTTTTTTTTTATTTGCTTGTTTTGTCATTTTGGCATTATGTACAATAGCACCTCGCTTCATTTGAAGTATGACATTGTACTGGCTCAAAAGAGAAAAGAAACACCTCTTACAAACTCATTTTATAACGGTGTCCTGTCGAACACTACCTTCCATACTCATACCAATCTATAATGTGCTTTTTTCTTCCTTTGATCTAAGCTTACCAGATATTGTATATGAAGTCAGATGGAAAGTTAACGCGTTAGTGAAGTCTTATGACAAATCACACAATATAAAGGTACCTGAGGCACCAAAGGTACCAAAGTAATTCTGTAGCTCCTAATAATACAAAGCCTACTATGTATAACGAAGTGCTAGAACCATCCGATGTGAAATTGTTGCTGACAAAAGAATCAGACCAAACATAGATTGAAACCAAATTTTCAATTTCAAGAGAACATTGTAAATCAAAATCATTCGTTTATTTAAAGTAAATTGAAATGAAATTACAGGAAAAAATTAATTTTTTTGTAATTAAAAAAATATTAGTAACATCAAACAAACGCAGTCTCTTTTGATTGGAGTTTGATTACAAATACGAACCCACAACTCCACATGCAAACATGCCCCCAAAGCCTATGCGACTGTAATTGTCACATTTCACGAGTAAATAAGAGTAAATTTAAATTTTTTGAAAACGACAACAATCACATCCGACAAACAACCGATTATTGGCAAAATATTTACCCGTTGACCAGGGCGTACACATGCACTGCCAACTGCACGGTTGAAAAAGGTGTTGCTCCACTGTCCGCTGCACCCCCAAAGGGGAGCTAAAATGCACAGGGAATGGCCCGACCGCATCTGCCGAAAAACAATTATTCCACGGCAAACAAAAAGCGTTGCCAAAATTTCCATTAAAATTTATGGCAGAAATTAATTATCCGATTCGATACAGCGTCGCGGCCCGATGGCGATGTTTTGTTTTCATAAATCGATTACGATGACGGACGGTCGGGCCATACCTCCACCTGATAATCTTCACTCACCTGTCCGCAGCGCAGCGCCGATACTGACAATACCAATTGGGGACTATTAATTCTCTAAACGGCAATTAAACGCGACTTTAATAAACTCATTACGGAGCATTTTGGTCACGGCGGCGTTTTTACGTGCCAGCAGCGGGCGGATCCGCCGCATCGAGGCTGGTGAATATTTTAGTAAATTTAAATAAGCCCCGCTAAACTGGATTTTGCCCACTCGTCATAACCACCCGCGTCCCCCACGGTGGGGTGCAGTTCCGAAAATTGAGTTTTCCATAAAATAATCATCGTTTAATGAGAGTCTGCGGAATCGCGCACCACAATTGATGCCGTTCGATGAGCTACGTAGCTTTGCCGCGAACGAAAATGTCGGACGTGCCCGGTGAACTGGCATCGAACGCCACCTGCAGGTGCTAAAAGGTAAAATCGCGTTGACACACCGCCTGGACTCTAATTATGAGTATTAGTTGCGCGTTTTAACTTTTTAATGAGCAATTACGACGGCGTTTTGGAGCAAATAACGATCTGGAAATTGGGTGAATACTGAACGGTTTAAAGGCGCACGAATGGAGCCAGTGATAACGATGCGAAACGTTCGCTATTATCTTTGCGAAATTGCAATTTTGGAAATTGGTGATGAATTTATATTTGGACAGTGAACTGATGGGATAACTCGTTTGGTGACGGTCTTTTTGTGCATGATTATTTGTTTATCCCTTTCAAATGTTTCTAGGTAGTGAATTAGTAAAAAAAAGAATAGGCAATATCATTGACCTTAATATAGGATACATCACAAGTAAGATAAAATCACGGCTTTTTACTCTAATGCAGGAATCTCCAATCTACGATCCGCGAGTACCACCAAATTCCTGAGATTTCAATGGGCCTTTCAAAGATTTATATTTACTAATACATGATGAGTTGAATAGTCCAGTTGAAGTTAAGTTGAATTTTCGACTCCCATCACAAATCGCAAATAAAACACAGAGATTCTGCTGTCAACTAAATTCAATTAGTCAACTACTGTCACGTCTATATGCATAATTTCAACGCAAGCCAGGTAGCAGCGCTGAGTCGAGTTCAGTCGACTCTAATTCAACTCGATTCGCGTCTACATGTAGTTGGACACGGGTTCTACCTGAGCTCAACTCATCATGCTTACGTACTAATTGTTACGTTGCCATGGCATTACGGATTCGTATGATTAATTTAGGAACACACTTTTAAAATATTCCCACAAATCTTCTTTATTAACAATTTAATCACTGCAAAAACTATTCTTAAAGTTCACTAATTATCATTTGCAGTTTAATATCTCTCACTAATAACTCCTATCTTATTCACTACTCAATTACCAATTTTCCAATTTGATCATTTTATAACACTTTTATTGCTTTTCTAGCTTTTTTAATCATAAACCGATTCTCACTGCGCCTTTATTTTTATATCTCAGCCCCCCTCATCCAATTTCTAGATTTTTCTATTTCAATTTGGAGAGCCCTGCATTTCTCCCCCCTTCTAAGCTTCGTTTCGCACTATCAAGAAACTTCGAGAACCTTAAATCGTGTATTTAGGTTCGTTAAAACTTCAACAAAAAGATGCCTAAATCGTTACAAATTACAGTTCGTTCAAACTCTAGTAGATGGCGCATAAATCATCGCAAACTTTTCTAACCATAGACTTTCTGTAAATTTCTGAAATTTTTGAGAATGTTTAGTCATAATGACGTTTACACATGGCGAAATATTGACATCCCCGTTATTAAGAGAGCTAGTGATATAATTTTTTTAACACTTATTCGCAACCCCTAGAAAGGCAACTATGTTAAAATTCAGGTTTCCACAACAAAATGGGGCTGAGGAAAACGCTCTGAAACATAGAAGTGTTGGGTGAACTTAAATCAATTTCGGGCACTGTAGTTCACTATCTAACTTTCGTTTCTTTTCCACATTTATGCAAATCTACACAAAAAAACTTGAAATAAAAATAATTGGGTGTCTTGCGTAATTCTACCCACAAAATGGCGTTCCACTACTGTAGTTTTTTTTAAATTTTATTTGAAAACCCCAGGCTTAGGAATCGCCCTTTGTACTTACTACCCGTTTGTCATGTTATTCAGATGGTGAAATGTCTAGTAATAATCTTAGTTTGAGGGATAGAGGCGAGGGCTCAATGCGTTAATGGCGACAAAAAATATGCCATCACCGATGAGTTTTATGGCTCGATTTTCTACTCTCTCTACCCAATCTAGACGAAAGAATGCCCCAGGTCTACGGAGCATCGGAGACAATCCTGAACAAGATGCCGAGACCAGAGGTTGCGCGAAGAGGATGGTGGAAGTGGCGCAAAAGGTCAACCATCAGAGGCTTAAGCAATACGAAGCAGAAAAGAGCAAAGAAAGGCAAAGGAATAGCAGCTACACAGCTTTTCCAGTCCCAATGGCAAGAATGGAAAGAATGTACGTTAAGAAGGAGGTGGCTCTTTTCTTAGGCTGGGCTAGAGACTCACAGAACTGAGAGGCATAAGCTTCTCGACAGAATGTTGTTTACCCTCCGATGCACGTAACTGGTATTGATGCAGCTAGTGAATTGGTTAGTGAGCTTCAATCTTCATCCAAGTCGCTGATCGGTAAGCCTTAGGCTGGTCGTCCACTGGAAGCGTATTCGAGCGGCTTCGCGCTTCGGCCATACAAATGAGTCGCTTGTAGCCGCTCATATGTATGGCCGTAGCGCGAAGCCGCTCGAATACGCTTCCAGTGGACGACCAGCCTTAATGTTGCGACTCTGGTGAGCACTTTCAACGCAAGGGTCACGTTGATGACGACATGTCGAAATAATGCCTTTACGGTTCGTATCGGTCTGCCCTAAAACGTCATACAAAATGGTTGTTGAGTGTAGTCAGTAGGAATCTGACACTTTAGTCTGGATGCGGATCCCACCAGTGTCTCCTGTCGTAGGCAACCCAAATGAATGAGTGGAGGCGGGGCCGAATAAAAGACTTGAAATACACTGCAACTCGCGATTCTGACTGAAGGAGGGACTTGCATCTCTAAAGGGATTCCAGGAATTGGGACGCTTCCTTGGCGATCTTACGCTTGATCCTTCGATCCCAGCCAATACTGTATGGAATAACTTACGCTCCTTAGGCGTGCATTCTCAAAATGTAACTGCGCCTCATTATGCGCTTTGTGAACACAGCCTCAATCAACATTTCATAGGAAACCATACGACTGCCGAGATTGATATTCTCCCCTCCACATCCCCTGATGGCTTTTGTTTTCGCTGTGGCGATTCCCTTGAGGTTGTCGCAGCTCTAAAATCAGTCAAGTCACAATCGGTAGTGACAATATATATCCTAGATTCCTAAATAGGCTTAATTGTATCTTGCCAGTCTTTACTCACATTTTTAACACTAGCCTCACTGTTTCTAAATTTCCTTCATCGTGGAAACTTGCTTTGATCACGCCTGGGATTTCCGTCCCATCAGTATACTTCGCTTTTTGGTACTTGTAAAGGTTATTGCTGTTCAAATATTGGAGTTTTGTGTACGAATCCAATGCATTAACGAATGGCAATCTGGCTTTCGAAAACCTCATAGCTGTCACTGCCTTCCTTAAAGTGACGTGGGATAAACGAAAGTCTCTTGACCAATATCACATTAACTGCTTATTGTTGCTCGATTTCTCAAATCGCTAATCACGGTTTGCTTCTGAAAAAACTCGCCTTTCAAGCTAATTTTTCTCTTCCTGCCCTTAAACTGGTACATAGTTTCTTAACCCGTCGTTCTCAGAAAGTTCGGCTCGGTGACAATTCTTCCTCAGTTGTTGCTCTTCACGCTGACGTACCCCAAGGCTCTATCCTTGGCTTCTGTTAAAAATTTTCATTAACGATCTTCCTTTTGTAGTCACAGATTTCAAGATTCACATGTACGCAGATGGTGTGCAACGATCCCACCAAAGAACAACTCCTCAGTAGTTTATCGAAACTTATCGCCATCTACTACTTAATTGAAACGACATTGACCCATCTACTACTTAATCCTCGGAAATGTAGCTCCTAATGTAGCTCTAAATTGGGAATCCCTCGCCTGTGTTGTTAAAGTAATATCTGGCGAAATGGTGTCGAGTTTGGATTTGACTTGAAAGATAACTAAAGCATTTAGAACAGACTAACAAAAACGATGGAGGATGCTTTGGTTGAGATAGGCCGCTTGTTAACGGAAACGGCTAACAGTCCGTTTTTTATAATGGACCATTGTCCGCCGTCTAGTCTTATAACTCAAATAAAATACAGGGTGCATCTTTGAATCTTCGTGTCTTTGTAATAGAATTGTGCCATAAACATAGCCGCCGATAAAGCTGAGGTTACAGCTGAGCGCTGACTGAATCCCACATGTTATGAAAGTAGGAAATGTGGAAAGGCCAAAGAGTATACCGACACGGGTGGAATCGAACCATGGACTTTCGGAATGGCAGTGGAGCACCTTAATCCTCTATCAATGCAAAATATCACTTCTCAGAGGATTTCCTCTTTTTAAAACCATTTGTTCATGTTAAAATCTCAAAACAAACACGGAAGTGCTTTTAGAGAATGCTTAACATACTTCACAAAACAAAAACAAAAAATCACAGTAGAAGACGAACTCTCGTAACAATTCAAAATCGTAAAAACTAAAAGACAAAATCCAAAATGACAAACTCACAACGATTTAACTTAATTCATATCCGTAAAAGTTCTACAGGTAACAACAACCATTGAAATGTGTACAGAAAAAAGAACATCTCCTCCAACATCATCCATAACTTTAAGAGCTCGAAAAAGAGTTTTCTTTTGCATAAATGCAAATCCTCTGTGCAGCTGCAGAAATGTGAAAAGTTTTCTCAAAAATTTCTCTGCCTCCACCCCCGCGTTCATTCCTTACAAAAAACATTTCCATGAAGCTGCAACAATTTTAAGGGAAAACCTATGATGGTAGCCATAAGGCAAAAACAATTTAAGTTGCAAAGTTAATAAGTAATCACCGCCATGCATTTCACACAGGTTCTATGGGTACACAGTAGTCTATAGAGAAGTCACTAGAGAGGCACAGTTTTTGAGACACAACTTCCGTTCGCGAAATAAGAAACAAACTCCCTTCACAACCCCCGTCCCCCCCCAAAAAAACGAAACTTCCGTGTCTTCTTGCAACTATAGTAGATATGCTGTGCCGCAGCAGCAATGGCAGCAGAAGAAGTAGAAGAACGAGTCTAGGGTATCCTTTTCACTAGTATGGCAAACCCCGAGGAACTTTATATCATTCGGTGTGTCTGGATCTACTTTTTCTTTCAATAACAAAGGACCTACGGTCCCTGGGGGAGGTCCTAGCTGGCAGAGAAAGGGCGGATAAGAACCTGCAGCCGCCGGAATTGTCTCCGTGAACTTCTCTGATTCACAATATACAAATACAAAAACGACCGAATCGTAAATCTTGAATGGAAATCAGGGAAGTCTTAGAAGACGCTAGATTTCAGGGCGGTTGACAGGTCCCAACAAAAGGCTGCACTGCCACAACCCCTTCGTCCTCGCGCGCTACCTTGCTTGTTTCAATAGCGACCGAGTAAGCTACCAATAAACCGAACACTCCCGGTCCATTGTTTACTCTTTATCCTTTGTTGGAGCAGAATGAGTTTGTCTTTAATTCGTTTTTTTTTGTTGGTTTGTTTTCTATCTTATTCTTTTCCCTTAAGATAAGTTTCTCGCCACCCGCCTTAAGTAGCAAGGCACAAAATTTCCAGGGGTGCACCACCATAACTACCCGGGCTGAGAGCACATTCCGCCTCTCGAAACAATTTCTGGATTGCTTTTCACAAAAGTGTTGATTGTGCAGAATGCATCCCTGTCGACCGTTCTACTAAAAAAGGAGGATAAAAGTTTATTTAGCAAATACCAGCGGTTTATTGATTGAGATGGAATTTAATGCATCTCCGGAAGTTTCGCAAAAAAATACTGGCCGTGTTCGTTATTGTTTGCACATCCAAGACAAAGCGAAAGTTTTTTCTTCGAAATTAAATCCTGCGGCGAGAAAACTACAAGTCAGAAAAAAACCCTTTTCGGGTTATCATCATCGCCCCACAAAGTCAGTACGTTTCAGCTGCACAAACAAACAATTCGATGAAACAATGTATCGATGACTTTTCCCTGAACAACTGTTGTATAAATCGAAATCTTTCTTCATCATCATCTTGCATGTGTGTCATATCATTTATTTTTTCAGTTCAACGCAATTCAGCATTGATAACAGATGAACGCACAAGCAAAATCATTTCGCCGCGCTTAGTGCGAAATGAGATTAATTTTTGGACCAACATTGGAAAAAAATAGAAGAATTCCAAAAAATGACCGCCACATAACATTGGGAAAAAAACCACTGAGGGGAAATTTGTCAGTTAATATTAATTTTTATGTTTGTCGCTTTTACTTCTAAGAATTATATTAGTGATAATAGATGGTATAAAAAATACGAAACTGCATTATCTCCTTTCGGGGGTACAGGCACGTATTCTTCTACATAAAACTGATAATGATGCGCCGTTGTCTTGTTTTATATTTTTAATTTATAAGAAAATGTGTTATTAACTCACTTTTTCGTGTCAGAGTATTTTGATGATTTCAATTAAAATGTGAAGAATTTGTAGAATTATTTTGATGAAACATTAGTGAGTTGGGGAATAACAACAAATTGTGTAGCGTATGCATCTGTGATAAGGATATTGGCTGACTAAGTTGGCAAATGTTTTTTCTCATTTCGGTGAAATACTATGCTGAGTCAATTGTTGTTTGTTTTAATCAAGTCTCAATGTTAAAACGTCAATTGAAAATAAACGTCAGTTGAAAAATTCGCGGAATGGAACCTTTTGCACTTAAATATTTTTTTGGCGTCAACAATTCTTAATCACTGGGAATTAAGTGAAGAAATTAACTAAGTATAAATTCGTTATTAGCTTTAAGGAAATCGTATGTTTCATCTTGATTTAGATTAATACTGTACATACAGGGTCAATCCAGAATACATGTTCTTTTAACCTTTTCCCGCAATAGAAACCTTGTTTCAGGAGTTATGTGGCATAAGCTGTCGTCCTGTTGACAACAAAGGGCGACCACATCAATAGCATAAATTTAAAACAAAACAATTCAATCAAAATCGTTTGATAACGCAATCGATTAAATGTAATTTTCGAAACAGCAATATTTTCAAAAAGCCATATCTGAAAACCCCCTGGTTTTTACATGTCAAATGCTACTGTACTGACAGTTGTATATTGACAGTTAAAAAATGGCGGGAAATTTTTTAAATGACAGCTCTTGTTGGAAGACCCTTTATGTCTGTCCAAAAGACTTTCTGCCCTGAATTTAAACTATTGGAAAACACAAAAATAAAGGAGCAGTAGTGCGTGACAGGAAGAGGCAAGTTGAGCTACTGTCATGCGAAGACACAGGAGCAGCCGCTGTTCACTGTTAGCGGTTGCACAGGATTATGTACACGATGTTTATCAAAGTAAATGGCGAAGCATATGAAGCACCCACTTGCTTTGGTTTGCAGATGGTAATTTGAGTTTGTGTAAAACTAATACCCGTATTCTAAAAGCAGTCACAAGGGAATAATAAATCTCAACTTGAGGTAATTTGGTATTCAAATTTTACAGTCCCAGTTTTGACAATCCGGAAATAGTGTCAAGATCTCTCAAAATTGTGACTGTAATTGTGACAAGAGTTTAAAGAGCGGGTTTCTAGACACATTCGAAACACAGCTAGGGTCGATGAGTGATATTCGAACGTTTACCATTAAAGGTCGATTCGCACTATACGGAACGTCAACGTCACGTTACGGAACGGCAACGGCACGTGAATTTTGCTGTCGATTCGCACTTAAACATCACGTCAACGTTACGTCAATTTTGCCTTTCAGTCTCACTCCTCAGCACCAGCTACAAATCCTTCACAATCCTTGTAAAACAAAAACTAGAACCTATAGCGGAAGGCCTTATAGGAGAATATCAAGCTGGTTTTAGGACAAACAGGTCAACATCGGTCCAAATGCTGACCTTAAAGCAAATTCTGGAAACCTGGGAAATGAATGTAAATATACACCAGATATTTGTCGATTTCCAACAGGCCCAATATACTGAAAGAGACTGTATGATATCTTATAGGAATTAGGAGTCCCCTCAAAGCTGGTCTTTCTTCTTTATACTCCTTTAATCCCTCATGGGACATAGGGCGGAAACAGTTGCCCTCCAGCGGACTCTGTTTTGCGCGACAGCTCTTAGCTCCGACCAGGATCTCCCAGTTGTTGCGGCTTCTTCTAGTAGGGTTCTCCTCCACGTTGTTCTAGGTCTTCCTACTCGACGGGAACCTTGCGGATTCCAGTCAAGGGCCTGTTTGGCTAGATTTTCGTTTTCGCGTCGCAAGGTGTGGCCAACCCAATTCCATTTCCTTCGCCTGATTTGATCGTCTATCCTTTCTTGGCCGGCACGGCGCCATAGTTCTTCGTTTGAAATTCTATCTTGCCAGCGGATTTTTAGGATACGACGAAGGCATCTGTTGATGAAGACTTGTAGGCGCCCTGTGATAAATTGGGTGACTTTCCATGTTTCGCAACCATACAAAAGAACTGCCTTAACGTTGGAGTTGAACAGCCGCAATTTGGTGTTAGTGGAAATCACCGTTGATCTCCATATGTGGGACAGGCATGCATAAGCGCCTCGTGCTTTATTTATTCTGGAACTGACGTCTTCTTCTGCCCCGCCATTTTCGGTAATAATGCTACCGAGGTAGCAGAATTTATTTACCAGTTCCACGTCACGGTTATTCAGCGCTGTTCGTTCGTTGGTGTTTGCATTTATCCGCATTTCTTTAGTTTTAGTCGGATTTAGCCTTAAGCCCGTTGGACTACTTTCTGTTGCTAAATTGAAAGCTGGTACTACTGATCAAATGCTTAACAATTAGCTCACTAGCGAACGATAGGATCTAAAATGTTATAACATAAAGTTTGAAGGGCAACAAGGACTTAGACAAGGAGATGGGCTGGGCTCAATGCTCATAACCTCGCCCTAAAATGGGTGATAAGGAAAACGTCAGTCAAGAGAAGTGCATCAATAGCTAAACAATCGGTACAATTTCTTAGTTATGCGGATCTGACCATCTAACAAGGTCCTTTTTGGCAGCAAAAGAAGCTTATGTCGAATTAAAAGAGGTGGCAAAGGACATAGGTCTGAAGATAAATGAAGAAAAAAGGAAAGTGTTGCAACAATCCAAAGCAGGAAGATTTAGAATGGGAAGAAATATAACCACCAACGAACATAACCTAGAAATACTCGATAAAACAGTCTACCTTGGGTCTACAATCACAAAAAGAAACGAAGAAAACGAAGAAATAACCAGACGAATACTACTGGCTAATAGAGCCTTTTATGCCCAAAAACAAATCCTGCACTCAAGATTTGTGCACAGGAAAACGAAACTCTAACTCTACAAAACAGTAATACGACCAGTACTGTGTTATGGTAGCGAGACTTGGACTATGACCCAGGACATAGAGGAACGAGTCAACAGGTTTGAGAGGAAAGTCGTCAGATGCATAATAGGCCCAACAAGAGAGGATGGAATATGGCGAAGGAGATACAACAACGAGTTGTATGAAATTTTTGAAGACCCACAACTTTCAACTTTAATAAAAATGAACAGACTGAGACTAACCGGCCACGTAATCAGGATGGAGGATAATCGTATCCCAAAACGGCTTATGGTTTCAGAAATTTCACGAAATAGACTAGTAGGTAGACCCAAGAGGAGATGGATCGACTCTGTGACGGCTGTCACATCAATTCTCAACATCCGGAAGAGGGGACATGCTGAAAGAGACCGTCAGACTTGGAGAAATGCCTTAAAGGAGGCCAAGGCTAGATTCGGGCTGTAGCGCCTTAGGATGGATGGAAGGATCACATTAGTTTTGGACGAGAAAGAAAAAAAATGTGACAAATCATACAGCTCCTCAGATCGCCGAACCTTTTCAACTAAATTTTCATCTTCAATGATAAATTAGTTTAATACAAAAAAAATAAATGCTTGAAAAATTCGAAATGCTCCCGTTACTACGTTCACATTGAACAGAATAGATCAGTCACGTCAAGGCACGTCACGTAAAAATATAGTTTGAAACTAATCTTGACGTGCCGTTACGTTGACGGTCCGTGACGTTGCCTATATATGTGAACTTGTAGTGCAAAACTCATTGAAGAATATTTTGACGTGCCCCGTTGCCGTTCCGTGACGTGACGTTGACGTTCCGTATAGTGCGAATCGACCTTAAAGGTGAATTATCCGTAATTTTTCATGTGACTAGGTGCTTAGAATACCAAAACAGCTAATGGTGACAAGAGTAGTCATAAACTGTCTATGACAAGTATGCCACAAAAGCTGGCCACAATTTGGAATAGGGCTAAGTATCAATTCTGGTGATCAGTCAGCATCAAGGTAGCGGAAGCAACACGTATTGTATGTAAATACGCGCGTGCCGTAACTATCTCGGACTGATGGAAGTACGATTATAACCTTCTCGTGGTGGCCACTGGTACCATATGTCAGAACCAACGATACACCCTACCGAGATTCACGGAATCGGTCCTTGCAGACTGATTTTTTCAAAAGCGAAATACGGCGCTGGATATTTTGAGAAAGATATGAAGTTTGCTGTTGCTCAAAACTGGTAATACTAGGCTCTCCCTTAATTAACGCAGGTGAGTTCGTATGGTGCTCGATGACTCCAGCACAAAGGTGAGAGTCGTGTTCTGAGATGGAAGCCCCAGGTTTGGAAGGCTTTTCAGCACCGTAGCTACTGCTTTTCAAGCAGCGGTGTTCGCTTTACTAGCATTTTCAACGAATATTTAAAGGAAGCTTATACAAGGAAGGTTTTTAAATTCTATGACAGTCAAATGACAAACAGAACGATAAGGCTCCGCAGAGACAAATATAAACTATTCGGCCTTTTATAGATTATTGATATGATAGAATGAATAAACAAATTATTCATAGCCGTATAGCTCTGGTGACACAGGCAGTGTTAAAGTTCGCATTCTATGTTTCTTTCATTTTTTAGTGAAGTGTCAGGTCCAGGGAATGCAGTTGCTGTCATTTGGGTCTATTGTAATCTTAAGAGCTAATTTATGTTGGATTTATACGTCATACAGTTATGTTGGATTTATACGCCATACATCATACAGCAAATGTATCTCAAACTTTTTTGGTCAAGTAACAAAACTGTTCCTCGCTATTGGTGGATAGTAACATAAAAAATGAAGGCCAGACGGTCTACCTGAAGGCGGGTTTTCTCATTACTATAACAGGAGGTCCACTTTAAAGCAGATACAGAAGAGCAAATAACTCCTTGCCTTTAGAGGACCAGTCTGACTTACGCTGAACGTCATCAAAATCCGATGGTTCACAGTTCTTTTCACGAAACTATTGAGGGTCCTGATGACGTTTATAGACCTTCAATACAGGTGCAACAGCAATAATGATAACAGCAATAATGAACAAAAAGGAACCTTCTATCATATGGTGACCCCGACTTTGTCTTCGCCATGGAAACAGGTAGTAGTAGCACTTCAATCCGCAATCGGGAAACGTATCGAGAAGCAGTATCAAGTATTTCCAGAAAGACTCCCACGAATTCCAATTCGCTCAATTCCAGCAAAACAACAGCCAACTAATTCCACTATTAGTGGAAAGGAGGAGTTTAAATGTGCGATCCAAGGGACCACCGCAGTTGGGCGGCTAACCACAATTGAGAAATATTGGATCAATATGACGTTGCACCTACCCATCATGTCTGCAATCGGTTAAAGAAGACTAAAATCTAAATGGCTTCTTAGCACTGTAGGGCCTCTAAGAACTCTCCATTCCTCAGGAAACGGCTGCTCCATCCAGACCTTCAATATCAAACTATGGTAAAGCTCCCCACGATTACACATCCTAAGTTTGACGGGAACTACCTTAGGTGGCAATAGTTCCGAGATATCTTAAGGAAGAATAACTTTATATTCAACCAATGGGAGTGGTGATGAATTAATTTGAAAGCAAACTTAGTGGTAGAAGCAAGAAAAATTGTACACGACCTCGCAATTGTACAACACACTTAATGACCGCTACGAGAATAAGAGGCTGTTGATAAAAGCCTACTTGGACAAACCTCGTTATAGTACGAGTCAACTACCGCCTTAAAGGCCCTGCACAACAATACGAAGGAAATGCTGCTGAAATTAAATAACACAGGTCTGAACACAGACAGTTGGAGCCCTCTTGTAAACCATATCCTGACCAAGAAATCTGATCGAACTACTTATCATCCTTACGAGCAGCCTCTCGCCAATCTGAAGGAATTCGTGTTCATATTTGGACTCCTCTAATTTTAGAAGCCCTCTTTCGACCGCTAGGAAATGGATGAATCAACAAGTACTACATGAAAGAGTGTTGCCAAGGTCACAATGCCGTCTTGATGTTAGAAAATTCTCTCACTAAACCACCATTTTATTATTATTGGATTATTTGGATTCGCTAGTTGAATCTAGTACAGGAATAGCCTACAAAGCTTGCATACAAAGTAGACTAAGTTCTGCTACTTCTTTTCAAACAGGTATAACTTCTCAACTTTAGAGCAGAACAGAAGGCAAAAAGAATGAGCCAATAAGCACACAATCTGAAAAAACAGCGTCAAATGAAATTCGTTTTCAGTTGATACAGTCTAATTTTTGAAATCGATTAAAATCGGCAATTATATCGCTGACAAGGTGGTGTCGCGGTTACACATGATAAATTAAAAATATTTTTCAATTCTAACCACTACTACCGAAGTGGTTTCAGCGGAATAACTCAAATTTTATACACTAACTAGCAACAATTTATAGTTTGTTTTCCACAGTTTGAATTAACCGCATCAATTCTGATATGAAGATATATAATACATATGCGGTTACTGTGTGGGTTGCCAAGGGTGAATTTATTTCGAAAAATATATTTATATTTTTTTTTATTATTCATGGAAACACGAACGATATCGAGTAGTAAGGTTTATTGAAAATATACATAAAATTATAAGGACAATACATAATTAACTGGCAAAATTAATAAAAACAGAAATTACTCAAAACATACGACCCATATATTTTATTTTAAAGAGTTCAATAAAACATAAAGTGTCGCCCCACACTTCATAAATCACCCAATCACAGCTCGAATTTATTAACGTATTACCTATATTCATCGGATTTATCTCTCCAATGACTTTATTAATCTGTCTTTACTGCGTTTATTGTAAACTTCGTAAATAACTTTTTCCAATTATCTGATAGTCATCAATCAATAGCCGATGTGCATTCAGCTAAAGTTCAGCTCTGCCAACGACTGGTCGTACATAAAACTGAAAATATCTCTCGTCAAGTGATTTACAAATTCGTCAGCAATTTCAGGAGATATTAACGATCTTTTCAGAAGTTGCTCGCCCCATAACTACTAGCAAACATGACTGAACTAAAATAAAATTTTACCACAGCAGCAGGACTGGACGAGCTCATGTGGATCAACATTTTCAGCTATAAAATCTCTGCTTTTGATGCAGCCGTTTCAGTAAAGTGAGGAGCCATAAAAGACACTTTGCATTTTGGTCTATTAAAACTGCAACTCTCCTTCCTTGAATGGGTTTGAAGTGGCCCGAGTCTATGGTGGTATATCGTCGTTATTCTAAAGGTATACACAAATCAGAAGGACGAAATACATAGACCAAAATATTGTCGACATTCTAGACTCGTTTCTTGTTATTCAGATGTGGAAATTGGGGAAGTTTGCTTCTCGGAATGAGCGGAATTATCGTCCCTTAATGCTTGGTAGTAAAAAAGCTTGCAAGTTCCGATTATTACCGCTAGACGACAAAAAGCCAAGTCGGAGGATCTCCACCAGTCTCCATTACGAGGAGATTAGCCTGAGACATCACTGAACTAACATGCGTTCTTGTTGTACCTGCCGCAGGGCGAATAAATACACGAGCGAATGTTGGCAAACCGAGAAGAATGGGACAAATTAAGCCCTGAAAAGGTGTTCCGGGCGGAGTACACACCGGCGCGGCGCAACCCAGCAAGGGAGATGGATCGAGTCACACAAGCTGCAGGGTGGTCTTCTCCCTGTGCTGTAAAAAGCTCTGCCGGATTGGAATTAATTCTGCTGCGGGATTGGCATAGCACAGAAGGTTCAGCACACGACATATAGTCGTCGCGCACATTTTGTGACTTTGTGGGTAATTGATGCGTGTGGGAGGCGAACCCTAAACCCCAGAGTGGGTGGCGGACGGGTTAGCCTGGATCCGGGTGTGTTCTGGGCTGTAATTGCGTTCATTAAGGCATGTTAGCGCAGCCCTAGAACGGGGCTGCACATTTGCGAAAGAACAATTCGCCGTCGGGCATTTTTCTATACATCGCCAGATGTGACCCCGCGCGCACGGGGGTTGGGGTTCGTTTCATCTAGGGGCTCCACACCACCACCAAAGTAGTTCGCCCCCAGCTGCTTTTCATGTTCTGCAATCTGAAACAGAAAATTGTTTACGATATTTCACCGGAATTCTTGCTGTTCGCCTTCTGGACTTGAGACTAGATTGACGCTAGTTAACATTCCACAGGGAAAGTAGCCGCATTTCCGTCAGAAATGATAAACCCCCACCCACGTTCCAGCGGAGTTAATCTTTGCTGAACTTGCGCGACCTTGAATTGTCTAAGAATTTATAGAGAGACTGGTCGCCTCATCCCTCGATATATAGATGTGTGGACAATTGTTATCAATTTGCGAAAGTGGTTTATCCTACTGCCCCATTGCTGGCTCGTTACGGCATAGATTGTACAACTAGCTCGTCCCAATCTTGTTATCTCTTAAGAGCAGCACGAAGGCGAGATCAGGCCAAGTCACCACCACCAGGGCCGGGCCAGGGCAGTCCGGGGGTGATCTCTAGACTGATAGACGGACAACAAAGCTCCCAATTGTTGCGCAGTTGTGCGGTCACTCGACGGACGAGGAAATACAATATATCAAGATGCAAGATTTGTGGAAGATGATGATATGATGTCGGTCTGTGCTGGCGGGGCTCGAGGCACCTCTGTCCACAAAGACGTGAGCTTCTTTAAGTTGCAATCACTCACAGATTTATCTCTGTTCTGCACACACCCCGGGTTGTCTTCTTGAATAAATTGTTTATCCTGTCCCTGGTTCTTTTTTTAGGGGATGGAAAGAGGGAAAGCAGCTCAGGAAAAGCTCTTTAAGTTTTTGTTTTGTTTTCATTGTTGTTGTTGTTGTTGTTTTTCAGCTAGCTCGCTATCTTTACAAAATGGACAGTCCAGAGAATAAATACAATATCTAAAGAGACATAGTGGGGGAGCTGGGGGGCTAAGTATGTGAGTGGGGACATGTGGTTTGCTGAAGGATATCACGGAGTAAATTCGACCACTTAAGGCGATTAGTGTGCGGTTATTTTTAGAAGTTTGGATTTAAAATGTTTCTCCAAAAAGACTATCTCCATGCAAATATTGAACGGTGGTTGGTGGTCGGGCGTCGGGCTTAATTTGTTCGATATGTACGACAGCTTAATTGAAGGCATATGGTCCTGAGCTAGCCAAGGGAATTCTTGTGGTGGAAGAAGAGACTATGAAGGGTCAAGGTTAATTCAATGGTAATTGTTCCTAAAACGAATGGGATGATGAAATTTTTGGGGGATAATTTTTATTTGAAAATAAACTTTTATCAATTAAAATTTTTTTGCTTCGATTTTTGTTCGACATTATTTTAGACGTGATTGCATCCACGTTTTTTATACATAAATAGGGAAATTGAAAGCAAAAAGGAAAGAAATTGGTATTTTCGGAAATCAATGGAAGATAACAACTTCGTCAGGACAACTTACCGGTCCTAAGTACAAAGAAATAAAGAATGGTTCGGCAACCGTTAATATACCAGTCTGTAGGAAGATCTATAAGCCCGGTATCTAAACATAAAGCGGCCCAAACCGTTGCAGTTTTGCTGCTCAGTTGATCACGAGTGACGTCATGTCTGAGCGATAAACTGTGTGAACTGCGCAGTTTTGAACAATTTTCACTCAATCCTCAGACCTGAGCTTCTCGACTCTCTTTTGCTTCGTTAAACTGCGCAGATCAGACAGTTGATCGTACAATTCTCTCAGTTCCGTCCATTTGGCATTATTAAAAAGATCTACGCAAGTCAACAAAACTTTGTTTGCTCAAACCGAACAATGAACTGATGAACCGAAACGCCTTCAGTTCAGTTTATTGTACAGTTTTTTTACACAGTTCAACTGCGCGGTTAAAACTGAGAGTGTGTGGGCCACTTAAGACTTTAACTAATTCTCTATCTATCTTCAACATAAACGTCAAAATACAATGACGCCATTTGCAAAAAATTTTACAGTATTTTTGCTCTACCTTGCACTTTTTTATGCTCCTTTAATCCCTCATGGGACATAGGGCGGAAACAGTTGCCGTTCAGCGGACTCTGTTTTGCGCGACAGCTCTCAGCTCCGACCAGGACCTCCCAGTTGTTGCTAGTAGGGTTCTCCTCCACGTTGTTCTAGGTCTTCCGACTCGACGGGATCCTCGCGAATTCCAGTCAAGGGCTTGTTTGGCTAGATTCTCGTTTTCGCATACCCTCGTTTTTTTTCGCCTGATTTGGTCGTCTATCCTTTCTTGGCCGGCACGGCGCCATTGTTCTTCATTTCAAATTCTATCTTGCCAGTGGAGTTTTAGGATACGACGTAGGCATCTGTTGATGAAAATTTGCAGACGCCCTGTGATGAATCGGATTACTTTCCATGTTTCGCAACCATACAAAAGAACGGCCTTAACGTTGAAGTCGTCTCAGACCCCTCCCTCGCGAGGCTGTCTGCAGCCTTATTTCCCTTGATTCCCCAGGGACCCAGCAGAGCAAGACCTCATTTCTTCTGGTCAGGCTCTACTTACGCATTGTAATCGAGACCTCTCCGAACTTACCAATTGCAATCGAGACCTTGGAGTTGGGTCCTGCCAACTATATGGTCAGAGGCTTAGGCACATATGGCGGCGGATTTCCATACTAAGATATGCAATGTGGTCAATCCAATGATTGCCTGCAGTTTGCTGCACTTGAGGATCGACGTAACCTGTTTTGTCTTAGGCCACCAAACTATGGCGGCATAAGTGACTATAGGTTTAACGATCGTATTGTACATCCAGTACATTATTTGTGTTGTAAGACTCCATGTCTTACTCGAAAACCTTTTGCAGGCCCGCATGGCCCTTATAGCTTTCCTGATAGCTTTGCCAATTGAGCGTTCCAGTTCAGCCTATTGTCTAACTTTTCTCCCAAAAATTAGACTAAGTTTGAGAACTCAACAGTGGTACCCTGGATGCAGATAGGACTTAGGTCGACTTTTTGTAACGTTTCTAGAATAGTACCAGGGTAGCCTTATTTGGGTTGATTGACATCATCTTTGAACTTCTCGGATTGTTGTTCTCATGGCCTCTCTAATAATCGTCAAATTTCCCAGAGACAATGACGGCAAGATCTTCTGCATAAACGATGACATCGAAACCAGATACAGATAGTTTGGTTAAAAGTTCATCCGCAGATAGTGACCAGAGTACCGGGGATAAGACTCCACCTTTAGGGCAGCCCTTAATAGCCTTAACACTAATAGTGGAGTCACCTAGAGTAGAAAAAATGTCACGACTTGCAAGAGGCGAAGATGGAACCTTGTCAGGATCGAAGATGCTCCCAGAATAACGGTCTGGGATGGTCCTATGACTACACCCAGCATCCAATGGATAAGCGGTCTGGAGGATTGACCCTGGAAAGTGCTGGCTGAAGGTTTCTTAGAGGGGTTAGAGGGGTAGAAGCCATCCTCCCTTTTTGAAAGGGTAGGAGCCATCCTCCCCTTGTGGAATGCCCACTCCGTTGAAAGAGACCTTGGAAAGCTGCTTTGAGAGTCTAGTCGCCTCTGATAAACGTCTGAGGGCTCTGACAGTGTTTTCTCCAGGCAATCCTTTTGGAACGTCTCAACTCCTTGTTGTAGGCTGCGTATTCATTACTCGATTTTCGGCTGGAACAGATTACAAACACTTCAGCCTAGACTACGCTGCAAAACAGGGCAGTGCAGCCCTGTGCAGTACGTTGCAGTGGTTCATTAGACAATGCGTGTAAAACATATTGAATAAGCAGTATTTTGACAATTACTGTGCATTATGTCTTTTGCCGTTTTTCTTGTCAGTCAGTCACAGAATTGTATGCAAAGTCCGTATTTCTCACCAATTCTACTAATTCTACCAATTTTTTGACATCCATTTTGCCAATAATGGCAATCACAACTTCATATGAAGTTTGAAGTTTTTTATAAATTGGCATGCAGTCCGAAGTAGTTTTTTTAGAAATTGGTCTAAAACTAGCCCATGCAGTACAAGGCAGTGAAGTTAATGTGAGTTGCCATATTTACTTACAAGAAGCGCAGTGCTGCACTGCAAGGTTTTTCAATGTAGTTCAGGCTGTAGGCAGCGTTTTCAAGAGAAGCATACTGAACGCCAAAAGCAGTATTCGGAAATTGTCACGTGAGCTCGCAAAAAAATTTACATGGGTGCATCCGCTTGTTGTAACAAATCAGCTGTTTTCTAATAATTCTCGCGATTACTTTTGTTCATTTTTTGTAACTGCCTTTTCGCCCTTCCAAACCCGTGCCGACAACACGTTTACCAAGTGGTGCCCCAACTAAGTACTAAACATGTCCAATGCTGCTGGACCTCCTTAATCAAACGAAAACCGTTCTATTGTATATGCTAATGGCACCCTTTATGATCACCAAGATAATTCCTCGTTTTCTTCGTCTTTCTTAAAGCTCCAATTTTGCTCCTTTAGACAGGTTTATCTGGAATTCATGTTCGTACGAAAGAGAGAAAAGCATGCAAAATTGCTGCGCAATAAAAGAGCTCCAATTTGTGTTTCCACTTTGGGTTTGCGATGTAAAGGGCGTTAAACGTCCCTAAATTCTCCTTTATGTTTATATGGAAATTAGTCACAACCGAGATAAACCTACGGTTAGCTTTAATTTTGACTTGAATGCAAATTGTACTCGGTACTCGATTTTACCCCATAATGATACGAGTAAAAGTACTTAGTCAAAAAAATCGAGTACCGATAGGAGTATAATCGAAAGCCAAATACCCATATGAGTAAAATATCGACTACTGATTCCGTATCCCTACGTACACAGCCAGACTTCCCTAAATTTATCCGATCCTTCACCTGCACATCGAGCTTACCATACTAGATATTATACCATAACGTGAAAGACCTGACGAGCTGATATAAAAGGTAGCTTTCCCATAAAAACTAAATATAAGTGATAGCACTAGAATAAGGTGCACAACAGCAACGAACTTGTTTAGAAATTGCATGTGTAATGGATAATATTATTTCATCGCAAAATTCCATTTCGCGCTGAATTACTCTATAAGATAAGACAGCGGAGAATATTTTTATGATGAAATAATGAAAAATAATTCTTCATAAAATCCAAGTTTCCACAATAAAAAATTGCTAAAAAAATGTCATCATCAATAAAATACTCCACACCCATATGTACTTGAAGCACTCTAAACTGATACTCTCCAAAAAAAAAGATCCTTAAAAGGTTTCGAAATCGTGAGCGTTTCTACCATTTGTTGACACAATATCATTTACGTATCCTTTTTGCTATCTTCTACTGGACCTTTTCTTAGGTCATTACCATCAATATCCTTTTTCACACTAAACCACGATAATGAAATAAAAAAAAGACGAAAAAATACGAAAAGAAAAAACTAGAAAAGAATCCTGAAATAGAGAGGAATTCTCCTTTTAAATATTCGTGTCCTTTATTTACAGTATCCTCTCTCTCTCTTTCAAAAATGTGGCATCAAGTTTCACTCTTTCAGGGGTTCTAAGCTTCACACAGCCGGTAAAGAAGTGTCCCGATGGAAAGTACCATATTATCCGGGCCTAGACGAGGCGGTGGTGGTGGTGTCGCCCTTGTGCCCTAGAATGGACCCTGTTAAGTTAATTTAGTTCCTTTGAGATATGAGGACTATCTTTTCACTTAAGGCTGAACTGGAGTAGCGCAGAATTTTGTATTTAAGAGAATTTTTTAAGGATTTTAATTTCATTTAAAGTATTTTATAAAATTTGTAAGATTAGTGGTTGGCAGTGGCGTAGAAAGAAATATTTTCAGGGGGGGGGGGGATTAAATAGTTATAAGTCGAAAGGTGTGATTAAAAATTCAATCATCAATGAACAAGACTGATTTGCTGCGCTACCTGCTCGACGAGAGACCAACTATGGCTTAATGATTCGATATTTACTGAGTTTCCATGCAGAGTTTACCCCGAGTCTACTCAGATTAAGCGCCCATGGAAACTGGGAGTGAAGTTTCGTTAAATCTAAGTAAACTCAACGAAGCCAGTTCGGTTAACCCGGGTTTTGCATATGTGTGTGTGTGTTTCAGTATCATCTACCGCACATATACTAAGGCGACATAATGTAAAATTATTTATCTGTCAGTTCAACCCAGAACTGTCATGGAAACAGCATCGAGTTAACTTGAGGGAAAAAGCTTTCTGTTTACTACACGAGAGTCATCGGTTCATGGAAACACAGTGATGCACAGTCGAATAAATTATACATACTAATGAATTTATGAAGACGCAGATGTTTTACTATTGTAAGGAATATCAGCAGAAGGCCTGTTATGTTGAAACACGTCTAAGTGAAAATTTCGTCGAACCTTAGAATTATCCGCGGAATACCTGGAAAAGCGCTCAATAATGACCCTTCATTAGTCACGAGGGCTCCAGGTAGATTTGAAAAGATATCAAATAATTTATGAGTCTTGAAATAAAATTCATCAAACGAGCGGATCAGAAAGTGCAGTCTAAGTGAAATTTAGAGCCCGGATAACGACCAAAACTCACAAAGGGCAAACACAACTAAGGTACGATATAGACAAGCTAAAACTTGAAAGTAGAGATGCATATCAGAATGCTATCGTACAAAACCTGAGAGAAGAAGTAGGAACAGCTCAACATCAACAACAAATAGGAAAAACTGAAAAACAGTGTATGGGAGGCAGTAGAAGAGGCCTTAGGCTGAGTCCGCAGACAGACTGGTAGAGCCGCAATATAAGAACGAAACAAGACCCACCGGGAGTACATCGCAAGGCCCACAAGAGCAAGGATGGAAGTCTTTGAGCTAAAAAGAAGAACTGCAGACAAGCTGTGCAGAAAGAAGAAGAGAGAGAATCTAGAGAGGAGGATCCTACAAATACAGGAAGACTTCAAAGAAAGGAGAGTCAGGCAAATCTACAAAGGCGCACGCCATAAGTTTAGTCAAGAACGGATATTTGCAGGGACATAGATGCGAGCCTATTAGCAGACCCTGATAGGATAAAGGAAAAATGGAGACAAGATTATCAAAACCTATTGAATCCAAGCCCAAATATAAACGAAGACCCACATTGGGTGAGGTGCCTGCATCTGTGAAAAGGCAAAAAGCAACAATTCCCCAGGCATTGATGGAACAACTCTTAACAAACTTACACGAACTCATATGCAACATCTGGGAGAAAGAAGTTATACCAGATGACTGGACAAAAGCGATTATATGTCCAATCTACAAGAAAGAAGATAAATTAACCTGTAAAAACTACAAAGGTATCTCACTCCTCAGCACTAGCTACAAGACCTTCAGAATCCTTGTGATACAAAAACTAGAACCTATAGCGGAAGGACTTATAGGAGAATATCAAGCTGGTTTTAGGACAACCAATTTCTTACTTGAACAACAAAACAACAAAAGACTAATAGTCCAGTCAATGCACGGAAAAAACGGCCAAACCTGGAAATCCTGCCAAACAGTACCAGTTTTCCCCGAAAAATGCATTGTTTTTGGGATATTTCACGTTGAAATTTACGATTTTGGCGTTTGCCGAAGAAGAACCAACCTTTAACAAGCTATTACTCCATTAATATTGGGTCTAGTGATATTTTGTACCAAGTTTTCTTTTTTATTTTTTTATAAGCTACATTTTTACTCTGAATGATTTTTTCATAAAACACCTATTTTCAAAGTTATTCATGAAAAAACCTCTGAAAAAGGGTTTTTTTTTGTTAAAAAATTGACATTTTCACTCTCGAATAAGTCGAAAAGTATTGACTTCCAGTAAAAACTTTATATAACAAAAGTTGCTTAGAATTAGTCAATCTATCCATTCCCATACTTATTTTTAATAAAAAACAGTTCACCCCCTAGTAGGGGTGGCGCCCACCCCCAGGGTAAAAGCAACCCCCGGCATATTGACAACTTTGAAGAAGAGGGTAAGTAGAACCTACAGCCAAATTTTGGTGCAAATCGGTGCTGTTTGGTAGAATTTCCAGTGAAATTGTGCATTGACTGGACTAACAGAGCACCTTCCCCAAAGCATCCATCGCTTTGGTGAGTCTTCTATGGTAGCTTTAGAGTATGGCACCCTGCTCTCTGTTGTCAAAACTCCAAGCTATACACTCAGTTCTAAGAAAATGGATTAAGAGCTTCCATTCTGACCGTTCAATAAAGGTAGTATTGGATGGCAACGAATCTAATCCCCACACCATCTCAGCCGGAGTTCCTCAAGGTTCAATTCTTTCACCTTTCTTTTCCTAATATTCATAAATGATCTGCTCTCAATCCCTTCCAACCCATTGCTCAGCTTCGCTGATGACAATACCTTGCGTTATTCTTACGTTTTCGATAATATTAGACAAGCAAGTGCCAGACCTTGTCTTCACCATCGTGAACTCATGTTTCAACAGAAACTCATGTTTCATCTATCAACAGGGACATCGAACACATTCTTGATTGAGGCCGCAAGAATCGTGTTGAGTTCAACCCCTCCAAAACGAAGTACTGTCTCATTACTTATAAAACCTGCACCGACCTTCCTTTTGTCTCAGTAGGCAAAACAAATCTTACAGCGGATTATTTTCTTAACATCTTGGGTATAACTTTATCTGAGGACTTGCGATGGAATGATCACACATTCCAAACCGCTAAACAAGCATCCCAATGCCTAGGATGCAAGAGATGCAATTTTCTTCTCCCACTAGCAGCTAGAGCTACAATCTACAAATCCTACATTCGGCCCCGCTTCGAGTATAACTCATTTGTCTAGCGCCTCGAAAACCACATTAACCTGGCTGGACAAAGTGCAAAGCCGTGCCATCCGAATCATCGAAGATGACAGCCTTTGTATCTCCATTGACTCTCTGAGCCACCGTAGGAATGTAGCAGCGCTCTCCATGCTTTATCGCACAGCGACTGTTCCACTGAAATTCAGGACCTTCCGCCTGCACGGCAACACAGGCCGAGCGAGATGGCTCACCCCCTTACCCTACAGCCCCCTTTTCGCACACAACATGTTCTAGAAGTTCGTTTATGAATAGAACAACTCGACTGTGGAATAATCTCTCACAGTCAGTTTTCCCGAACTGGTACAACACCCAAGATTTCAAACGTAAGGCTCATAGCCACCTGCCAGAACACCTCCCAGACCTCCCTAATCCTATCATTTTCTTTTCTATCTTCCAAACCAAGCTTGCTACTAGACATTGCACCATGACCTGAACGACATGACAGACTGGTAGTACAAAGGGTGATTTTCTTCGCGCTGAATGTACCACCAAAATTACAAAATGATAATGTTCAAGTTGAATGTTCTTCTTACAAAAGGCGTTTCGGACTACACCCCCATTCCTACGCCACTGGTGGTTGGTGAAAGAAGCAAGTTTGTTGCTTTGATGAAGCAATGTTGCGCAATTTATTACTTCAATGAGGATACTTATTATACGAGGGTACTCATTTTGTTACATATGTACCTTGGAACAAAATTACAGTCTTTGCTTTAGGGGTTGGTTATTACTAAAACGCCCACACCACTACCACAATATATCCCGTGTACATTTTCCCCAGTCAATATTTAGGTCAGCTACCTTTGCTTTGGTTAAATTGTCTGAGTCAACCTCGTTAGTTAAATTGTGACTATAAAGCCGACCTGCTTCCCTTTTTGCCGCCCGCCCGCCCGCGTCGTACCATGTATAGATGTAGTGTAGACGAATCATGCATTAAGGAAAATAGGTCAAAGGTAAGTTGCGTGCTAATGCGAACAGCTTCGCAAAATATTCTTTTAACAATAATTTCCCTCAAAAAATGGTCACGAATAATAAATTAGCGCTAAACCACTTAATTCGTCTTTAGAGCCGCAGTCCTGGCGGGGGTCACCGAAACAGGAGGTGTTATTAACCAAACAAATGAAGTAGAAGAATTTTGATGAAATTAAGTGAAAAATAAAGCATACGCACACCCAACCCACCCCCAGGGCTCCCTTCCAAAAAAAAATGGAGAACCACTGGTAATAAAGACTGACATTAATCACGGCTGCCACTAATGGCTACTAAGAACTAGAACACAAGGTGAGCTTTGAAAGGAGTCCTTTGAAGGATAATATAATAAAATAAAAAAAATTGTGTTGTTTAAACACTCGTAAAAGTAAGGACATACGTTTAAAGGACATGCAAAGTCACATAATAAATCAATCCAAATACAGGGTGACATATTCCAGGTGAAAATTTGCATGTTAAGGATAGACACGAACTTGCTACCTCCCTACTGGGGCTAGCACCCAGTATCTGGGGACTTACACAGACACACTAACAGGGAATTCCCCCGGCCCAATAATATTCAATCAGGCTAACCGTGCCTTATACCCTCTGTGTGTGTCCTTCTGCCGCAGGTACACCCACATGTCTAGGACATTCGTCCTTGCATATTCCGGCCATTAGTCATCCTACACTTAGGGAAAGCAGCAATAGCAACAGAAAGTAGTGAGCTTACTCCCCCTGCCCCTACCGACCCTCGTCGTATCACCGCCCTCTGTCAGATGACCTTGTCTTACATTCCCATGCTCGGAGCACTGTCTTGGGATTTTCCGTGACTTTGCAACGCGCCACATGCCGGGGCTCTGCCGACCAACCAAAATCGATAATCCGTCAAAGCGAAGGAATTTCCATTGTGTGTGCCATCATTTAAGGGAATTCCGTTTTTTTTTTATAACCTTTTGATGCCCATTAGAGTCATCAAATCAAAACACGGCGCAATTGATCGGGCATGACAACACAGAGAGGGCGCTGTACAGCGGGAAGAAGGAGATTCAACTAGGGGTATAGGGAACCAGAACGACATAGCCGCCATTTCTCCTGCCGAAACTTGTCAAACTCCTCCGCTATTCCGCCGTAGTTTGATTAACTGGAAATTTCGACTTTTTCCCTAATTATGAACTTTTAATGTCAATCACGAGTTTTTGAGCTTCCTTCCAAATTTCGCCGAGGGGTGGCGGCAGAGGCACGGCAAAGGTACGGATTTCGACGGGTAGAGGGCTAATGATTATATTAAGCAGGGGTTTTCCCGCTGGGGGAAATAATCAAGAGATACAGAAATATTATATAAATTTTTTTATTATTATTATTTTTTTCATGGGGATTTTGGCAAAACAACTTTTCAAGAGATAAGAAATATTTTTTTATGGAAATTACGTTTAGAAACGTTTTGTTTGATGACGAAATTATTTCAGAATTTTTGGGGAGGAAGAGGGATGTTATGAGCGGAATGTTATCATTTCTAAATGTGAGTTTAAGTAATACATATAAAAGAAAGTAGAAAAATATATTTTTAATATTAAAAGATAAACTATATTAGTGGGTAATATGTTACAAATAGAAATAGTATTGTTATGAAATTCTGCTTTTTCCAGATTAGTGTGGGTTTTTTTGTAAGTTTCATTATCTATTTAAATGTTATTTTAATGAAATTTCAAACTTTTCAATCTTTGTAAAATGCACCGCAATTGATAAGTAACGGGTAATCACAAGGCGGTTTTATTTTATAAAGTACGAGAAAAAAACTCACAAAAAAGCAAATGTGAATTTTTGTTTAGATCATCAAATTACAGAATAGCAAACAATGGACGACGTAAAAGATGCCATGACGAGAACATTACAAATAATAAAGCCGCAAGTCAAAAGAACATAGCTAGTGAGATATGGAAATAAGAAGGTCAAGAATTGATGAAAAGATTATATAAGTTTATAGAATCGATTTGGCGTCAGGAAGCGATCTTACTTGAATGAACGGAAGATGTGATATATTCCCTAAACAAAATCAACCCACACACACCAACTAGTATGTGAGAGCTATAGTAGTACCAGCTGACCCGATAGACCTTCTTCTTCTTTAAACTCCTTTAATCCCTCATGGGACATAAGGCGGAAACAGTTGCCCTCCAGCGGACTCTGTTTTGCGCGACAGCTCTCAGCTCCGACCAGGATCTCCCAGTTGTTGCGGTTTCTTCTAGTAGGGTTCTCCTCCACGTTGTTCTAGGTCTTCCTACTCGACGGGAACCTTGCGGATTCCAGTCAAGGGACTGTTTGGCTAGATTTTCGTTTTCGCGTCGCAAGGTGTGGCCAACCCAATTCCATTTCCTTCGCCTGATTTGGTCGTCTATCCTTTCTTGGCCGGCACGGCGCCATAGTTCTTCGTTTGAAATTCTATCTTGCCAGCGGATTTTTAGGATACGACGAAGGCATCTGTTGATGAAGACTTGTAGGCGCCCTGTTATGAATTAGGTGACTTTCCATGTTTCGCAACCATACAAAAGTACTGCCTTCACGTTGGAGTTGAACAGCCGCAATTTGGTGTTAGTGGAAATCACCGTTGATCTCCATATGTGGGACAGGCATGCATATGCGCCTCGTGCTTTATTTATTCTGGAACTGACGTCTTCTTCTGCCCCACCATTTTCGGTAATAATGCTACCGAGGTAGCAGAATTTATTTACCAGTTCCACGTCACGGTTATTCAGCGCTGTCCGTTCAATGGTGTTTGCATTTATCCGCATTTCTTTAGTTTTAGTCGGATTTAGCCTTAAGCCTGCTGGACTACTTTCTGTTGCCAAATTGTTAATCATGTTTTTGAGGTCCTGGTGTCTGTGGGCCAGCAAACAGATATCATCGGCGTAGTCGAGATCCTTAAGGCGGTCTATTAAACCCCATTGTATGCCGCCTGTTCTATTATCTAGAGCGCCGACAAGGATGTCATTTATTACTATAAGAAATAGTAATGGCGAAAGTAGGCATCCTTGTCGTACTCCTGAGCTCACCTCAAAGCTGTCGGATAATTTTCCATTATGGAGAACTCTGCATTTGGAATTGTTATATAGGGCTTTTATCAATTCTATTATTTTATCAGGCAGTCCACGTCGCCGTAGTGCCTTCCAAATGAAGCTCCTATTAACCGAGTCAAATGCTTTCTCATAGTCTACGAAAGCAAGGTAAAGGGGGGATCGCAATTCTGCTCCACTATTATTCTCAAGGTGTTAATATGATCAATACAGGAGCGGCCCTTCCTGAATCCGGCCTGCTGCCTCCTAAGCGTTCGATCAACTGCCTCACTTATCCTAGATAGTAATATATGGGACAAAATTTTGCCCACAGTAGATAATAAACAGATACCTCTCCAGTTGTCGCATATTGTTAGGTCCCCCTTTTTTGGTATTTTGACTATGATACCTTCCGTCCAATCCTCCGGAAAGGTACAGGTGTTCCATGCTATTTCCAGGATTGGCTGAAGCGCATCTGCTATGAGGCTTGAATCGGCTTTCAACAATTCTGGCGGGATGCCATCTTTCCCAGCTGCTTTACCATTGGCCATCGCATGAATTGCGGTTACTATTTCCGTCTTGGATGGGGCTCGGGTGGTGATTCTTATAGGCTGTGCATTGTTGCTGGTTTCCTGAGGTTCCTGTGTAAATGAACCATTCAGGGCGGCGAAGAAGTAATCTCTCCATCTTTGGAGCTGCTCCTCGTCGCTGCACAGCAGCCTTCCATCCGCACTCTTAACGGCGTGCTTTTTAGTAGAGTGCTTTCCCGAGAGCTGTTTAGTGATTTGGTACAGCACCTTACTGTTGCCAGTGTTTGCCGCGTTTTCCGCTTTTTCAGCGAGCTCATTTATCTGCTGCCTTTTATCACGCCGGACACTTCTCTTAACCTCCCGATGTAATTGGGAGTATTCCCGTTCTAATTGGTGACGTCTTTCCGGGTCGTTTGTAGAGTTTACGTTATTTTTGAGGGCTCTCCTGCGTTCTATTTTTTGCAAGGTTGTGTCCGAGATCCAGTGTTGCTGGTTTCTTTGGACATAACCGATGCTCATTTCCGCAGCCGTCAAGATCGCGCCCTTCGTCGTACTCCACAATTCTTCAATATTTGTGTCGTCAGAAACGATTTGCTGGTTTAATAAGTCTTGTAGGTTTCCAGCAAATTCCCGCTTTTTAACGCTCTCCCGCAGGAGGTCTACGTTAAACCGTCTACGGGTTCTAGCAGTTTGTTGCACGTTTCTGATTGCGGCGATTTTAAGGCGAATAGTTGCTACAACCAAATGGTGGTCGCTTCCAGTATCCGCTCCCCTGAAACTCCTGACATTCTCAAGAATAGTTCTCCATCTGCGGCTGACGGCCACGTGATCTATCTGATTTCTCGTTCTACCATCGGGCGATACCCGATAGACCTAGTCCTGTCCAAATTTCAATTTTGGTTGTTATGGTTTTGTGAATTTGTGAAAAGCTATTGTGGAAATGTCAAAACAAAATAAAAAGCAATTGACGAAATCACAGCATCTCGGATGATGTAATCCCAATGAGTGTCGTATTCTGCAATCGCAAAAGAGTGGAGATGTTGGAATGATGTTGGGCCACGAACGTTGACTAATAGCAAATGCAAATAGAAACACACGCCTTTGCATGGATGGACGGTGTTCATGCGACATAATGCATCATTGGAAAATACATGTGGGTAACCTGGAACTCCATCCCCTTGGTTCAGTTCGTTGAAACTTCTTTGATCAATGATTTCAATTATATCTTGGCATTTCCGAGTAGGTATAGCATCGTTCGAGCGTAGTATTCAGCGTGGTTAATGTTGTAGAGTAGATGGTGGTCGATCAACTCTTTGTAATGCACGGTCGAATCGTCCTCTTCATCGGGAATTTCCACTTATATCTTATATCATCGATTTCGTTCGGTCTATCAGCCCAATGAGAAGATGTGCGTGTTAGAGTTGAGCAAAATTGGTCTTGGACATACTATTTAATTTCAACTAAACTAAAATTTATAAAATAAAAATAAAGTAGGTACAATTTTAGAGGAAGCACAGCCTTTTGGTATAAGGACGGTTCCAAGCCCGTCATAGGGTAGGACTAGCCGTATATGGTTCAATGAACAAATTATCCATGCCTCTGGACACTACCAAACTGTTTTTATAGTCGAATCAGCGGAGCACTTGCTCTGAGAGTCTGAGGCTACAGCGAGGAGAAAATTGAGTCTCCTCGATCGCGACTGGACCTGGAAGTTTTTTAACGACGGCACAATAGAACAGATACAACATAATATTGCAGTGCCCGCTAAAAATGAATGAATGATGGAAGCACTTAATCTTGATCAAAGGCTACTTAACCCCTCCAAAAAGTCATAGCAGGCTATAAACCTTGTAGCAGGCGGTGTGTATGGAAATACCCACGTCTGTTTAGTCGGTGACTGTCGTTTTTTGTCAGTTATATACAAAACTGGAACCCGGTGCGCTTCGTTGCTTCCATAAGCCAATAATATGGCGTGTGCCAAAACAATTGGGAATTTCAAAATAGCTTTTTTTGAGCAGTGAGAGTCTCAAATCCCACCATAAAAGCACATTCGAAAAAAAAAGTCACTTCGGAAATTTCGCAAAGCCCTGGCCAGCGCTTCGAGCAATTTTTTATGGGCCATAGTGCATTTTTCCGAAATTATAATTTGCCCGTTTTAAAAACGAGAGTTTTTGCTGATGTTACATGTAGATGTTTCTATCTGGTTCAAATTCAATGAAAGCTTTGGTTCCAAATGCACTGTACGTCCACCATATAGTAGAAAATCAAATTCATAAGAAATGTTTTGCCTACACTACTTGGAGCATACAGGGGAAAATCCCGCTATTTCTGTTGGATACATGCTGCATAGTTTTGTCGTAGATTTATTTTTATCAGTTTAAACAGATTTATGTGGAATTGTAGGAACCACAGCTCAAAAAGTGATCAACATCCGATTTTTGAATTTGTTGTCATTTTGGTTTCGAAACCTTTTATTTAAGACAAAGGTTGCTAAAATCGGGCAAATACAGCCGAAGTTACTTCAATCCAAGTTCAGGGAAACGGGTCCTTCACGTAAAATCTGCATTTTCAACTAAATTGTACGGCAACTAGCCGTAAATCACCTCCGTTCGATCTGAAACTTTGGGAATCGTTTTTTTTTTTTCAGAAGAAAACCAAAATAAAATGGTTCTGAGTTATTTAGCATTAAGTTGAAGAGTACCTCCCATACAAAAGTTTCGGATTTTACCATATCGGTACACTAAAGCTTTCCGAAGTGATCGAGATAGAACAAAATAGATCCGAAAAAATCTATTTCTAAATTTCTAGCCAATCGGATGAGGAGTCTATAAAACATTTACACATATACTATCATAATAAAAAGGGCCTTGTAACGAAAATTTATAATAGTCTTTCATGTGGGGTAGCAGCATGCTCTGAAATAAATTTATGCCCCTACATACTCCCTTGGCGGACTACTTATCATGGATGGGAATCTTACCGATCTTTTTGGTACTTATTCGTCCTCAATAGTTGAGATTCTCGGCGAAGGGCTTACGTAAATGTTTAATATCCTAGTATGGGCTTTCGTCTGGAGTACTTGACGTCTGTCAGTGTTACAGGCAAGTAAACAGCACTCTTTCCAGCTTGTTGTCGAGGATTTCTTGCCCTGAAGTTCTACAAATCATATAGAAGACTGGCAGGAAATTCTCTGATGCTTTGGCCCCTGTGCTGAAAGTCGAGTCGTGTAATGTGACAAGAGTTGAAGAAAACGACGTTTCAGTCGAATTACTTCTTTCAACCCAGTGGCTATAAACTCAACTTAGCAACCCCATTCTTTGGCTTCTGAGCTGAAAGTCGTAAAGGTCGCAAAGTCACCTTCTTTAACTCAAACGACTTGTCACATTACATGACTCGACTTTCAGCACAGGGGCCTTTATTGCATTCTCTTCCGGAATCGATATCGAAGGAGCAGTTTCAAATTCTGTCCGTAGACAAGATCTGCGTGTGGACATTGCGCAGGTGATTTTTAGTGGTGTCCGTGCGAATGCTCAGTAAGGCAAAGGGAAAATCTTCACACCAATGAAAGAAAAAATCAACCAATCCGTTTATATGGATGCGATGGTATACGGCTCTTCGGATTCGACATACCACTTAACTACAATCAAAACAAAATTCTTCAAATAAAGTTACAAAAACTCCTCACTAACGTAATGTTGTTTTAATATTGTAAAATCAATAATAAAAAAATATAATATATAACTCCATAAAATCGTACTAATCAGACTTCTACACCATCAACTATTAAAGTAGCGTACTGAAGTTGCATAACCAATCAATCTAAATTTAACCGAAAATTTTCTTTCAATTTCATTTAACTCACAAATAACTAATTCTTTACTGAGGCATACAAAATTAATTAGTTGAAACTAATTAGAATTAGAACAGAACTAAAACAGTGGAAAACCACTCTATTATGACGAGGTGCAATGGTCCAGCGGCTTTTAGAAATTTGTTTTATGGAGATTTATTTTACTTTATTTTTCAATGTTCGGCGTTGATGTTGAACATTAATTTTTGTATATTTATAAATCTAAATAGGGCCAAATTTTTATATTTAGAATGAAAAAAAATCAACGATGGTTGTTTATTTTTTTCATGATAATTTTCCGTTTCTTTGAATTATTTTTAAGCCTAATTGAATTGTGCACTTGCGAGGATTTCGCTGGAAAAATCAGAGAGAATTTTAATAATTTTATATTTAGACTAAAATTCACCTTTAAAACCTCAACCCCAGTGCAATCAAGCAATCTACCCTAAACCCACATAATACAAAAAAAAATTGAAAATTAAAAGGAAAATGCGTCATAGTTCCCAATATTCAAAAAATAATATAAGAATTAGATTGAAAATGTTTTCTGAAAAGAAAAAAACCATATCCCTTCTGGAGTCGCAGAAGTTGCCATAACTTTAAAAAAAAAATATTTGAAATATAAATGAGAAATCAGCATTCAGAGAACGCGTTATAATTCTTTACCAATTCTGGTTCTACAGAAAGAAATTCAACCCTTGTCACAGAAAAGTCATCTCCAGCCATCATCCCTTAGGCAATTAAATACAAATTTTAAAGGGAATAGTTGAGACTTTTGCAAATTGTGTCTGGCCCTTTTTTTGTAGGATATTAAAAAACTGTTTTTGTTTGGAAAGGGGAGAAAATATTCCTTTTCTGTATTTTGGGTATAAAATCCTTTAAAAAAAATAAAAAAAAAGTTTTCCCAAAGTCTCCGGGCAAATTTATAAATACCTTCTGGAAGGTCCATTCCAATCAAATACTAGTCTTAAGGGAAACACTCACCTGAAAAAAATAGAATTCAAGAATTAGTACATTTAATTAAGAAATATTTTTTTAAAATAAATAATGCAGTAAAACAAATACTAATACTAGCTGAGACCCAGTACGCCTTGCTGCACCTATCAGCCAATAGTAGCCAAAAAAAACCATCCATTGACTTGATATTTTTCGAGATATGAATTTTACATAGATGAAGTGCCTCAAAGAACTTGAGACGGCCGCCATGGATCTAACGGTATGTATATATTGCTTATTGTATTTCAGTTTAATTTCAATAGCGTCATGGCCTACCTATTGTTTGACAGCTGCGTAAATTTGAAATTGTCATTAAATGACTTGACAATTTTACATTGACGAAGCTGTCAAACAATAGGTAGGCCATGAAACTATTGAAACTACAGTGAAGTGAAAAAAACCCAAAATCACCAAATTTTTAGATTTTTTAGCTGTTCCTTTTGGTTGAGGGTATAAATTTTATAAAAATCGGTCAACCAGTTTCGAAGGAGTTGACACGATATTTTTTATATATGTATTTAGATAATTGGAGTGTCTGTACTTCCAAAATAATTGTCATTTTCTAAGTTTATATGGTTAATAACGTGATATTAAAATAAAATCAAGTATTTTTTAAAGTTTTGTGTGTCCGTATGTCTGTTTGTCCGGGCTAATCAAGATTCAATATTTTTTTGGGCATATTTTAAACTATTTTTTACTCGAATCCAAATACATATCGGATCCAATTACCGGCTCCGACTATCGTGTCCAACTACCGGATTAGACCGAAAACTTGAACCGATAGTGGAAGGAAAGCGAGAGAATACATTTTTTTATCATTCTAATTGTAGACTGTTCAGAATTAGCAATTTAATTTCTGACTCAATAAAAAGGTGCCGGAAGGGTGTGATTCAATAAAAAGATAACTTTTTCCAATAACCAAATTACTATTTATTCACAATTAATTATTAGATTTTCTCAAATATAAATTCAATAAAAATTCAACAAATTGCCAAAATATTTCAATTCAAACTTAAATTCGTTATTAATTCGTGATTTATTATTTGTAAATTCGTAAATTATTCTTTATTTGTTTTGTAAATAAGAATTACCAAAATATTGCTTGCTCTGATAGCTTAATTGATAACGCCACCTATCTGTCAGATGACGATTGATGTTTCGCCTGATGTGTTCTGCAATTAGAACAGCCAGGAATAACCTTTGTGTTGCTGCACTCTGGTTTCGTTTCTTGGGAATAGCTTGGGATTTGTTTGCTGCTTGCTGCCTGGTTGCTGCTTGCTGCCTGGTTGCTGGACTGCTTTGCCTTGTTTCTTCGCAAATTCGTCCCTCTGTGGTTGGTTAGAGTAACTGCTGAAATCAATTCTGGTGATTAAGTTACTGCTGTATTAAAGACTTCAAAACTGTCTTTAATTCGGGCTTTACTGGGAAAAGACCTCAATTCTGTCTTTCCAGAATGCTAAGTTCGATACTTAGGCTTTGAAATTGCTTTATTGCTAAAACCTCAATACAGATTTTATCTTCTAGTTCAAGACTCTAGAAAGATTAAAAGCAATCTGATTTAACGCCGTCTGTGCGTCGGTATTTATTTCTCCTTGAATAATGGTTGAGGCTATTCTGTAGTAGGGGGCTTCGTTCTCGAAGTACATAATTTCGAATTTTCGGGCTTATTTACTTGTGTTGTGAAATCAGCTGTTCTTGTTTTTCTTATGGCTGTCAAATGGAGGCTTTTTTACATGGTAAGTGTTTTCTTCTAATTTTAGTTTATTTACTAATTTTAGTTAATATTTTTAGGTTTCTAGTGGGGATGGACGAGGAGGTGGAGCCCGCGACTATCATATTGGGGTTGTCAGGTGAGTACTTTTGTGGGACTTGTTTTGGATTTTATTAATCTTGTTTTTGTTTACAGAATTTGTCGATTTGCCGACGGCATTTGGCATCTTCCTTGAATGGATTTCTGGTTGGGTTTCCTCGTTAATTTGGATTGTTTATCCCCTTTGGTTCAAAAGGTAAGAACTTGTATTTTTAATATCTGCATTTCAATAACTTTTTTTATTTCCAGGTATAAATTTCTTGTTGTTTGTTTTTATGTAGTGACGTCCTTTTAAGTGTGTGTTTTTTTGTAATTTTGTGTATGGTTTGTTTATTAAATAAAAATACAAAACTGAAAGGAATTTAGTGTTTTCATTTATTAATTTCTTTTTTTACTTTTTTGGTTGTTTTTTAGTGTGGCCGGAACATAGACCTCAAAGCGCTCTCTCTAGATATTTAGTTTTGCCTAAGTAAATCTTGATCGTACTATAAGAAGCCTTTCTCCTTTTGGACCGTTTTGATTATTTACTTAGGCAGCAATGGATATTTAAAGATGCAGACGAAGATCGCCTTAATGAACCGACTACAAATGAAGTATCTGTGCTATTGGTACATCAAAAATGTGATGGATAATCGGGACATAATACTTACATTATAGAAAGTACAACGAATTAGATATTAAAACAAATTCATGCATTTTTAAAATTGTTGTCAGTATGTCGTGTAGGCTAATTTCGAAAATAGCTAATCCGATTGTGATAGGACTTTCACGGGAAGATTCAGTATTTCATTAGATGTGTTTTAGGCTGCTTTTTCACTTGGATCCGACTATCGGTTCAGACTGTAAATTCAGTTCGATAATCGGAGGAAAGGGAGTGCCTACTTTTTTTTATCATTCCAATTGTAATGATCTACGGCTGGAAACGGATTTTAGGATTTTCACGGCATGATTCAGTATTTTCTTAGGCATAGGTTAGGTTACTTTTCCACTGGCATCCGATTATCGGTTCAGACTGTAAACTTGATCCGATAGTCGGACGAAAGCGAGTAGAAATTTTAGGCATATCCCGAGATGATTCACTATTTTCTTGGGCGTGTTTAGCCTACTTTTTCGCTCACATTCGTCTATCGGTAATTTTAGACTTTTCACGAGATAATTCAGTATTTTCTTAGTCGTGTTTAGGCTAATTTTGCACTCGGCTGCGACTATCGGATCAGATCGAAAACATGACTCGATAATCCAAGGAACGCGAATGCAATACTGTCACTGCGAGATATGTATTTTTCTTTCAATAGGCGAAAATACTGTGGAACATTATGGTTTTGCATCTATGCAACTATATGGATCTGATATGAGAATATATCGAGCACAATGAACAATGGCGCGAAAAGACACAATGAGGTCGCTATCGGGCAAATCATTCTACTGCAGATCCTCAATTAAAGTTAACTCAGCTGTTGGTTATAAATCGTCCACAGAAACATTGGAAGGACTCTACTTCAATTCAATACTATTCTTGTGGGCCAAGAATGATTATGATGTCTCTATTGAATAAATTGAACATAAGTCATCAATCATGAAGATAGGGTATCTTTCGAGTTAAGTCGTCCGACTATAATCCCAGAAGTACGTGGTTCGAATCCACTCCGCAGCATAGTGCCCCTATCAAATTCGTCCACATGTTGGTCTCCACGAACAATAGCTTTGAAGATGCATACTGCTCTGCAGATTTGTTTTTTGAGCATAGAGGAATGCTCAAAGTGATATTTATTCCGAAAGTGGGTAAAGGAACATCGACCATAAACTTAATCATGCTTCATCCAGGAAACACTAGAATGCGTAGTAGACAAATACCGGTTGGCACTGCACTGGATGAAATAGGGTACTAGAATACAAACAAGTCTGGTTTTGACTAACTTAGGACTATGCCTGTTGGTACCCGGCTCTTGCAAAAGGATGTAACAAATCCAAATTGATTAAGTTCACCGAATGGAATGCCTCGGAGTAACGGCATATACAATTCCCACTGAAGCAATGAACGTATTTTTCGATCTGTTGCCCTATGATCTATATATCTCGCGACAGGCCATGACCATGCCATATATCTCGCGGCAGACCCAAGTAAAAATAATTTAATTGGTTAATTGTTTTTAAAAACATATACGCGCCCGCAACTAGTTCGATTAGCGAACAAATGCGCCTGCACGCTCCCGTTACAGGTATGAAAAAGTAAAAATGCTTCGGTTATAGAAGTATGCACGGCGCTGTTACAGATGTAAATTTAATCGCAATCGATCATTCCAAGCACGAGTGTCGTTTTACCAAGCGGTCCCCCAACAAATTACTAACTAGGTCTAATGCTGCTTGACCTACACAATCAACGCCAACTGATCTATTGATTATGCTAACGGCATTCTTTATGGCCACCAAAATAATTGCCCGTGATTCTTTTAGACTACTCTGTGTGTATTTTATTGGTACATGCTTACAGCAGGTTGTATTTGGAAAAGTAGAATTTTTACTCAAAAGCATCGTGACTGTTTGTGGTGCCATGACGCTGTGTGTTCCTTTTTCGGTTTAAAAATGGCGACTCTTATTTTAAATTGTGAAGAAGGCTATTGACTTGAGAATTCGTATAGACAAAGCAATATACTGCAATTTCTACCTATGCATATGCTAAAAGGGCCATCTGATTACATGACATCGAAACTCAGTTTCAGTTTCCGATGTCCAGGCTTCCAGCATAGAGAACTGGGAAACTTGCAGGTTTCAGCGTCACAAGAAAGGGTAGTAGTTCGTTTCACATAAACTAGACGTAGTTCTCTACATCAGTTAGTAGTCGTTAAACTTCCAAAAGTTCTACTGCCTACCTAATTATTCCAATGTCTTCCAGGCCGAACTGTTGACAATCATCAAAGCCTGATTAGACAAACCTAAGGCCAGGAGACAAAAGGAAGAACAATGCTGTTATCAGACGACGAAGCGAAAATCAAGGTAGTAGATGAGGTAATGTACTAGCTGGTCGAAATCTTTCAAAGGATCGCTCTTAAGTGAGTACTAGATCACAAAAATTTCGACGGTAACGAGATAGCATAAGAATTTGACCTACTAGAAGCAAAAGTTTCAGTCACGCTGTGTAAGGAAGAGAGATTTCATTCCAGGTATTTTCTATAACAAGCTTTAAGTGGAGGAGTTTAACATCATGTGGCAAAACTAGAAAGACTGGGTCTGACTACAATAAACTGAGATCACATGACCTTTTGATGATGTCTTAGAAGCAAATCGCCATAATCGTGTGGATCATCACAGGATCGGTACTGGTAGATCATTGAACATGCGGTCACATCGAGTTTCCACAAGAGACAAGACAGAGGGAAAACTGAACTTATTCTTTGCAGATATCCAGCTTTGACCAGGATAAGGCGATATGCATTTGAAGCCCTTTTCTTGCAGAACTTGAGAGGTTAACAAATTCAAAATTAGAGATACAACCCTGTATCTGAATATGACACACATGTAAATTTTTCACGATTGCAATGAAAAACCAGCATCCCTTCAGCGATAATTATGCTCTCATCCTCGGTTCTTAGACGTCTCTGCCAACTTTACTTACCCACCAAGTCAATCTTAAGCAAACTTCAAGAATATTAAATTTATAAAATTTTCCCAAACACAGATGAAGGTATTTGAAACGTTAACTAAATTAATAAAATCACAAGTTAATAATTAAATAACTACACAAGAAGCCCATTCTTCTTAATTGGCAGATTCATTCCTCTTGAAATCAATCCTTTGAATATCCTTCCTTCTCTATATACTATGCCCTTTTCAAAATTAATTATGTACACTTGAAACTAGATAATCATCAACTCTCCCCATTGAATTATCAAATCCTCTTAAAATAAATACAATTTCTTTGCTCCCCACTTACACATCTACGAAGGGGCAACATACAATGTCATCCCCATTGATTACTAGTTAATCATCATTAAAATTTCCCTTTGAAGAATCAATTTTTTTGAGAAAGTAAGAAAATTCGTGTTTTTTTGTTGTCCTTTATATTTTCCCTGCTTTTGCACAGACACTCCCAAACGACGGATGGATCCTTCGGTAACCTACGAAGCACCGTCATCTTCACCGAGATACATCAACCGGATTTCTTGTTTGTGATTTATTTCTGGAGTCAATTTAAAAAAGAGCTTCTACGTTCGTCCTTAAAGGGAAAAGTACTTCGTCCTTAAAGGGAAAAGAAAAAAAATTGTAGGAAAGAAAAAAAAGGAAGAAGAAAAAGTCTCAGACTTCACACTTGTGAAATGTATTAAATATCGCTGTTAGTCCTTGAGGAGGGATACACGACTACTACTACAAGCGCGCGCCTAGTATACGGATTTTCCTTTCTGGATCAATTGCAAGCAAAACATGCTCGTTCAATATCAAAAGGATATGTTCCAAGAAGACACGGGCGCTCTAAAGAGAATGGTTAAGCGGCATGGGTGCACGGAGGTAGATCCTTGCCAGACACCAGCAGTTGGTGCCAAGGCAAGAGGATATACTGGGAATGTACATAACACAAAACAACAGAACCACAAGTCGTGGATAATAATACTGTGTTACAGGATAGAAACGTGCAAGCGGTATAACAGGACAGGCCCCGCCAGGGGTAGAGGTAGGTGATTGGTGCGGGGTGGAGGGAAAGTAATTATTTTCGCAAGAAAGATAAGAACTTAATTACGATAATAAATCAACGTTAACCGCCATTTGAACTGTTGACATTCACTTAGGCGAATTTTACATTTACAAAATGTAGCGATTCCATTGCGCTCCTTGCGGAAGCGTTGTTTTTAATGTGGAATAATAGAGCCGGCGTTGGGGTAGAGCACTTGCGATATCGTCGGAGGTTGACGAGAGAGCAGCTCAACACCACTAATTCCACGGATAACCACACCATTATGCCTGCGGGTATGGGGAGCGTATACATTTATGTGTTTGCTCCTTAACCTCCCCCGCCCATGTAGCTTCAAAGACTTTTCTCATCCATCCCGAACAATTTTCCTGATAAAAAGAAACGTAACCTTCTCCACTTTTTTTTCTGTCTTATTTTTTTATTTTTTGCTTTGCTTCATCCTTAAGAAATGTCACTGTCATTGTCGTAGGGTAGCGGGGCTGGGACGATACTTTATTTTGGCTGGCATTTGTCAGATGTGACAATACCAAACATTCTTTAAAATCCACCCACTTACCAATTCCAGTTCAAGTCTGCAAGTCCCTCCAGCATCCCCTGCTACCACCCCGGAGCCCCCTCGGAAATATTGCCACAACCATAAAACAATTCCCACCATGGCTGTCAGAAGTATTCAACTAACCCAAGCGCGCCCCCATGCCCCCATTCCTGTCGGCGCTCCTCCTCCGGTATCTCCACCAGGATGATTACTGCTCCTTTTTTGTATCTCTCATCGTTGATTTGCATTTTCCACGTTTTTCCTGCTTCGTAATTTTTCTCCTTTATTTTTTCACATTTGGAAGCGTTTATTTTGGCTTTTTTTGTGCGCGCTTCTCATGGAACATCCTTAAACCAGTTACCGAGTCCTTGTTCCACTCAAAGGCACTTTCCTTTTTGCTTTTCTGCTAAGTGGACACTTTTTCTTTCCTCCGAGTATCTTCATTTTATATTGCGATGAAAATTTCCCTTTTTTTCATCATTCTCTCTCTAACACACACGCACTCCATCTGCCGGCGTAAAAATAAACCGTTTGGTCCTGCTATACCCCCCATTTTTTTGTCAGTGTATGCATGCGCTTACGTGAGATTGCTAAAGGGTGAGAGGGGGGTAGAGGCATACGCGCGTAAAGAAAAACGGAAGCCGTCTTAAAGAAGTGAAAATTGCGAAACAAATGGGATTGGAAAACGGCTTAAAGCTGTGCTCCTGCTCCTCCAAATTTCTGCCTTAATCCTGGAACGATGTAGAACTTCCTTTTTAGCACGTTTGGTTTGGGCATAACTTTCTAGCGTGTTTTCAGAATTTTTTCCTCTTTCCTTTTTTTTTGAAAAAGTTTCAATTTTTTAGGTGAACATGACAAAGATATGTTTCGACATTGCTTACGAATTTTTGAATATTTCATGATTTTTTCTTTCCTTTTTTTTTTTTTGGTGAAACAAAACCTTTTTTTTTCTTGTTGGCAGGACATCGAAAAGTTTGCGAAAGTTAATTTCTGAAATGCGAGTGCGGTTTGAGTTAAATTTTATTTGAAAAGTTAACTTTTAAAGTAAATTAGTGTAGATTGGCCTAGAAACAAAAATCGGTAAAAATAATTTAGGGCTTTATTTTTTTCCATTTCAATCTTTTAGAGTAGTTCTTGGGAAAATTCCCACCGAGTTGGTATAGAGGATGTTGGGATAACAGATAATTTTTGCATTTATAGCGCGTGTTCCGAAAAGTACAAGGACGATTTGAATATTAAGGCATTTGTGACATATTTAACATGGCGGACTGAAATTTGACATGTGTCATTTGAAAAATTAATTGTGGAGTCTTTTACAGGGAAAAAATCAGATAAATCTTATAGAATAGTATTCAATGGTATAAATTATTCTAAACTAATGATGGAGCAGCATTCAGTAGGTTAGAGAAATTTTTCGTCTTTCTGGTGCGTAATACCAACCTTAACTCGTCCACAGACCAAATTGCAAGCCTATTACTTTAGAGATGCAGTCACTAGAGAGGCGTTAGTTTTGCTATTTTAGAAGAAAAATGGATTTCTAAGAATTTCTTGTTTTAATTAAGGTAGCCCAGTGCAATTAGTCGAAAAAGGGCATGAAATTGCATTTCATGATGTACAAAATTTTGTTTTTTTGGAATTTGTTCGGGTACATCTGACAATATTAAAACCAAATTTGTGGGGTCGCAGTGTGATGGGAAAAGTCGCCATCTTGAAAAAGAGGTAGAGGTCGTTTATACCAAATAACTCGGTTGTGTGCAATGATAGCTGAAAATGATCAATACAAAGTCATTAGAGAATAAAATTATCTACAAAATGAGCCCTTAACGAGGTCTGTAAGTTAATTTGGCTCAAAGTTATGGCTGCTCAAAGTTCGAACTTGTTCGGGTGGTTGAGGTTGAATGCAGTTTTTTGCGATTAACTCGTAAGATATTAATTTGGGTGGGTTAATGCCGATTACCAAACTTATAGTGCTAGTGATTACCTTTAGAATAAGCCCTTAGTCATCGTTCTCGCTTGTATAGTTTGCGAGTAATCCAACGCCAAAGTTCGCACTTCACGTGCCTGAAATAACTGATATCGCCATTTTTTTTGAATATCTCCTTAACGGTTGCTCAAATGATAACGTAGTAAACAGCAGAAATACGGGTATTAAAATATCTTTCAAATGGGCTATTGACCGAAACTCGATGTTGTTTTATGTCCGCAACAGTCCGGGTGAAAAGTCAACAGCGAAGGTTACGACACTTCTCGACGAATAACTCGCTTCCAGCCAGTTTCGCGTGTCGGATGAATTAGAATTTTATGTAAGTCATTTGAAAGATATTTTAATACCCGTATTTCTGCTCCTTACTACATTATCATATGAGCAACCGTTAAGGAGATATTAAAAAAAATGGCGTTATCAATTATTTCAGGCACGTGAAGTGCGAACTTTGGCGTTGGATTACTCGCAAACTATACAAGCGAGAATGATGACTAACAACCAGCAATAGATTTCAGAGTATTCGGAGATGGTACGTGGAAAAAACGTGGGTTTACTTCATTATTTGGTGTTGCAGTGCTTATTGGACATTTCACTGGAAAAATAGTTGATATCGTGGTAAAAAGCAAATATTGTCATCAGTGTGCAATTTGGAACAGTAAAAAAGATAGTGTAGAGTATGATGTTTGGTTCGAAACACACCAAGAAGAGTGTCAAATCAACCATGAAGGTTCTGCAGGCAAGATGGAGGTAGATGCTATGAAAGAAATGTTTGCGTCTTCTCTTGAGAAATACGGAGTCAGATATGTGAATTACATTGGAGACGGGGATTCCAAAACATTCAAGAGCTTACTAGATCTAAATCCATATGGAGATGACTGCACTATAATCAAAAGCGAATGTGTTGGACACGTGGAGAAGCGAATGGGCAGCCGACTACGAAATATCAAGAAGAAAGAAAAACTTGGAGAAAGAGGAAAGCTGACTGATAGTGTTATAACCAAATTAACAAAAAATTATGGTTTAGCAATTATACAAAACAAAGATTCAGTTTTGGATATGAGGAAAGCCATATTAGCATCTCTTTATCATTATTGCTCGACTGATGACCATCCAAGACACGAATATTGCCCGACAGGAGCGGATAGTTGGTGTTCCTGGCGTAAGGCGGAAGAACGTGGACACCTGGACAATTACACTCATCCGCAACAACTTATTTCTTTCGAAATGGAAAAACACCTTCTCCCTGTTTACCAGGATCTTTCAAAAGACGATCTTCTAAACAGATGTTTAGGCGGATACACGCAAAACGCAAATGAAAGTTTCAATTCAACGCTCTGGCGTTTAGTTCCCAAAAACATCTGCATTGTGGCTCTAAAGTACTGGAAACCACTTCTTTTCTGGCTGTTAGTATATTCAACGAATGTTATAGTGCAGTCTTACGAACTATGGAATCGTTACAAATAACTATTGGTAACCAATGCAAAACTTTCTGCGACAGCTATGATGAAGATAGAAAAAAGAGGCAGAGTCATCGTACACGAGCAAGCACAAAGGAGGCCCGAGCGGCACGAAGGATCGCCAATGCTGAACGAAATGAGTTCTACCAGCAAGAGGAAGATCTACTGTATTCATCTGGAATAGCGGATTAGCATGAACACGCTGTAAGTAGGCAAGACAAAAAAAAACAAAAAAAAAATTAGTATTTTAACAAAATCTTTAAACGCGTTTTTCTCGAAACCATCTTTTTGGAATTGGCGGACACGATCACAAAGTGACGAAGAAACCTATCGACTTGAAATTTTACATGCTTATTCACAATTAAAAAATGTCGTCGATGAACCTAAAAAATTGTGAAAAAATTAATAATAGGCCATTTTTTTACAACAACAAAGCAAAAAATTTGCAGCAAATTTCGAACTTTTTTTTCAAAGTCTCCTAAAATAACTAAAATTACACTTTCTTCACAATTTTTTAGGTTCACCGACTATAAAAAACCATTACGAATAATAATCGGGTTTGATATCTCGTTTCAGATAAAAACTAGAGACGTCAGCGTGTACGCCAATCAGGGGAAACTGCTCGTGGTGGTGACATTGAAACATGTATTTCTCCCTCAAAAATAAATTTTAAAAAAAAATGTCTTTTTTGTCTTTAAACATCCGTTAATATACTGAAAAAGTTTCAAACAAATTGTATAATTTATTAGTATAAAAAAAAATCATGAAAATAGCTTCGTTTTTCATGTTCTAAATAGAGTTCCCCCCTTAAGAACATAGAGAACTGTTGTGGAGGATGGCAGGAGATTTAGAGTAGAAGATATTGGAAGTGACCAGCTTTTGGTAATAGCAACAGTTCGCTTCAAAATCGCCGAAATCAGAAACGGCCAACGCGATGCTAAATTTGTTGAGAGCCTGCAATAAACCTTAAACAAGCAACAAGAAACCGTTGTAGGGTGACTTTTTAATGGTTAGCGGCGTTTAATGAAAGTAAACAACTAAAAATATTCATTCATTAGTAAACGATTGAAGCGTGTTTTAAGTAGAGAAAAGCTTTCTCAACCCTCCAATTTATAAAGCCTCTGTGGATATGTGAAAAGCTGCGGTGTCGAAAGCCTTTTTATTTTGGTTCTTTTACTCCCATTGGCTTCTCATTATTTAAAGCGTGAGCGGCATTTTATCAAGCGGTCCCCCCACTAAGTACTAACCACGTCCAATGCTGCTTTACCTCCGCGATCGAACAAAAACCGGTCTATTGAGTATCCTAAATGGTACTCTTTGCGTTCTCTAATGTACGTGCTTGAAATATGAGTGACGCCATAATTGTATACGTAGCTTCTTTCCATAGAGATGTTTGGCGATTTGGAATATGCGATCATTCCATCGCAGATGCTCCGTTAAAGTTACCCCTAGGATGTTGAGAGTTGAGTCAGCCGTTAGATTCTCTTTATCCACTAAGATAGGAAGAAGGTCGGTACAATTTTTGTTGGAGATCAGACAGTGCTTCGTTTTTGTGGCATTGAATTCGACGCGGTTCATTTCGCCCCAATGAAGAATCGATTCGATATCCCGGTTGATCGAAGTCGACATCAGTTGACGGTGGTAAAGACAAGGTCTGGCACGTGTTTGTCTTATATTGTCGAAGGAGTAAGAGAAATTCAGAGTACCGCACAGTGTTTCGCCTAGAACAAGCTAGGTGGACAAAAGTCATTGTCAGATTTCCAGAAATGAGTAATTAGATAAAGAAAATAACACATTGAAACCCCCAAATTCAATAAATGTTTGTGTATCACTCTTCAATGTGATGAGTCATAGTGTGAAGAAGTCAGCTAAAGCGGAACACTACTGATATAAGTGTAAGTGGACTATTTAATCACTTGCATTTCTGTAATCATTGCAACAACACATCGTATGATTGACAGTAAGTTATTTTGTGGAAAGTTTTAGTGATGGATATTATATTTGAAGGTAAGTGCTAATTTTTTAAAATGCGGCTACAAAAATGCAAAGGAAGATTTTAAAAAGATGTTAAAACACGTGTTCGTTTTTCTTAGTTTTGTAACTTCCATGGACTGGCAAATACCTGCCAACGCCTGCCAACGGTCTAGATTTTGTATATTATTTAGCTACAGCGTTCATATTTATTTCTATATATGTTTCATCGAGCAGACTTGAGTAGAACCTTTTTTTTGCAGAACATCTTCATTCCATTTCAAGAATGGAGTTTTTTGAAGAATGGGCAAAAAAGGAGAAAAATCAAAGAAACATCCATCTTTATAACTACGTTGCAGCAAAATTTGACAAATAGACAATTTACAAAGGGACAAATAGACAATTTACTGCCGTCAATTTGTATCTTTGGCGATTTCAAATCTCTGTCAAGCATGAACTTCTACTGACAATGACTGACGGAAAAGTGTGTAACGCGTTGACTGATACTCGTTCAGCACAGAAGTTTTTCATTTGTGGTGCTACCCCTAACATGATGAACGAGATATCAGGGAATTTTGACAGCGACCTTGATAATTTTGGCTTTGGTTTGTCTACACTTCATGCTTGGATACGTTGCTTTGAATGTTTACTACACATTAGTTATAAACTGGATATAAAAAAATGGCAGGCTCGTAGTAATGATGATAAGGCGCATGTAAAACAGAGATCGGACGCCATTCGACTAAAATTCAAGCAAGAAATGGGTCTAATTGTGGACAAACCAAAGCCAGAATTTGGTTCAAGTAATGACGGTAACACTGCTCGCCGTTTTTTTGGGAACCCTGAATTAAGTGCTCAAATCACAGGATTGGATGTTACACTAATTAAAGCAATTTGACGTTTTGCTGAGAACATTGTCGTCTGGTTTTGAGATAAATTTAGTTGAATTCAATAAGCTTTGTCTTGACACCAGACGACTTTATATCAGTCTCTATTCGTGGTATTACATGCCTGCTACTGTTCATAAAATATTGATCCACAGTACACAGGTCATCAAAACTGCTCTTGTTCCAATTGGGCAGCTTTCGGAAGAGGCCCAGGAAGCTAGAAACAAAGATTACCGAAGATTCCGCGAACACAACACCAGAAAGTGCTCACGTATTGCCACGAATAGAGACTTACTCTCCATGTTGCTTGTCACATCTGATCCACTGATCAATAGCCTCCGAGAGGTTCCCAAAAAGAAAGCGGATAAGGCTGCTCGCACACTGGATCAGAATTTGTACGAATTTGTGCGAATTCCGATGAAATAGCATACAATTTCATCAGAATTCCCACAAAATCGTACAAATTCTGATGCAGTGTGCGAGCAGCCTAAATTACCTGTAGAAGTGTTAAAGCTTTTAGTAGCTCCTACTATAGAGCCTCGAACATCTGTGCCTACGGTAGTTTCCCAATACGAAGAAGACTATTATTTATATGATACAACGGTCGACTCCGATGACGAGGGGGATTAATAATAGTCAAATAACCTTTTTCATTACTTTTTGTTTTGAAATATGTTTTTTGTTATTAACTCTCTTTGATACATTTACGGACTTTATTAGTTTTTATTTTTATGTTTCTCTGTGTAAATAATTTTAAAATATTTTGTAATTAACTTATCTTTTTGTAATTCAGTATTTTTTTTTATTGATTTTTGTGCAAAATATAATATGTTTTTGTGAAAGTTCTGTGTATTATAAACTTGCCCCATATTTTTTCCTAATTATTATAAAATATGTCTGAAAACATCATAATAATACTTAAAGAACGTAATAAAATCCAGAAACATCAAAAAATAATTTTGTCCAGCTAGCTTGTTCTAGGCGAAACACTGTGTACCGTCATCAGAGATAAATTTATCACAAAATTTTTAAAGTGTTTATCGTGAATGTGTTTATTTCTCCATAAGTGTTTACTATAGCAAATGTTTACAGCATGAATAAGTATTTTACTTTTAAACGCTTCTATTGTTTTTAACGAAAGTTAAAATTATTTGGTAAATGCCTGAAGTGTTCAATATCTGCAAATACTTTAAATGCAAGAATGCCTAAATCAAGTTGGCAGCTGGGCAGCGTTGGCTGCAGTAAGACAGTAAATTTGGGAAAAACTGAGGTGATGCTTTTTACAGGGAAAACGAAAATTCCCACCTTCAATCTCTCAGGTGGGAGGGGCATACTATCAGCTTATCTTCCAGAGTGAATTTCTGGGTCTAATAGCGAATCCTACACTCAGCTGGAAGACGAACATCAACGAAAGGGTAAAGAAAGCCTGTATAGCCTTCTACACCTGTAAAAAATACTATTGGCAAAATATGGGGTCTCGAGCCAAAGATGGTACTGTGGATGTTCACTGCTGCTGTACGCCTTATTCTCACGTACGGGTCGGTAGTATGGTGGCCAGCGCTGAGCAGGACCTCTACCGTCATAAAGTTGGGAAGCGTCCAGAGAACGGCAACAGGGGCCATGAGGACATGCCCCTGAAGGCTCTCGTAGTTCTCTTGCAGCTACTCCCCCCGGCCTTCACATCATACATCTAGCTTCGTGTAGCGCCCTCAGACTCCGGTGTTCGACCTCAAAACTCCACGATCATAGCAATATTTGGAATCTGCTACCTAAGGGTATGGACGCAACAACCACAAACTACCTTCCCCCTGGATTGACCTTTAGGAAGGACTTTTCTGTTGAACTACCCTCAAGAAAAGAGTCGAAAAACGGAGATGTCCTGCGAAAGTTCGATGTACAAATATTCACCGACGATTCCAAGACATCAGAAGGCGTTAGAATAGAGGTTTATCGAGAGAGTTCACTCTTCTGTCACCTCCCGGTGTGCGCTAACGTTTTTAAGCTGGAGTGCTGGCCGTTCTAATGGCCGGAGACCGTGATGGTCAGCAGACGAATAAGTGTAGTCGAAAACGCTATTTTTGACTACCACCTGCTGCTGGCCAGTCACAATATAGAGAGCAATGGAGACCTGCACTATCTGTAGGGCGACTTGGCCGACTTATAACAAAGAAAAACAATGGGCCTCTTAAACAGACTAAGACGAGATATTGCCAGAATTACGGGACATTGGGGCATAGGAGACCATGCTGCCAAATGGGGGGTTCCGCTCAACGTATATTGTCGTAGCTGCGTGAAGACGAACGAGACGAACTAGGCAAGAAAACGGATTTTTTTAAAGCGGCACCTTCAGCAGCGTATCCGTTGCGGGGACGTCCCGCTCGGATCGCCAGCTAACGGATCAAAGAAGAAGAGGACCAGTCATAAGTCACTGCAAAAATGAGAATACGAAATAGGTTCAAGTCGAGACGAAATGCGGCTATTGATTCCACTCCATTGTTAAGGCAGTTCTTTCGTATGGTTGTGAAACACCCAATTCATCACAAGACGCATCCTAGGCGTCATATCATTAAAATCAGTTGACCGAATTACAAATGATGAACTATGGCGCCGTGCCGGCCAAAAAAGCATAGAAGAATAAATTATGGGAAGGAAATTTAAAGAGGTTGGCCTCACTATCCGCAAGAATCCCGTCGCGTCCTAGGCCTAGAGAGACCTAGAACAAAGTGGAGGATAACCCTACTAACAGAGGCCGCAACAACTGGGAGATCTTGGTCGGTACTGACAGCTGTCGCACAAAACAGAGTCAGTTGGAGGGCAACTATTTCCGCCCTATATCCTATGAGGTACTAAAGGAGCATAGGTTGAAATAAGTTGATTTGCAACTTCTTCTAATGTAGGTCCTGACGTGTCGTTTTCTGGGTCATCTGTTCTTGTTTCTCTCTGTGTTAGGTTTGTGTTATATCTGAAAAAATCTAAAAAGTTTTTCCTCCACACCTCGAGTTGATACTACTCTCTCTCGGAGACATCAGATGACGAATTTGATGTCAAAATTTTAAAATTCAAAACGGCTATTGGATCCAGGCTATTGGCGGACATAATTTTTGAAAATTTGTAGAAATAAGTTCAACAGCAGGCAAAATGAGCTCACAAAACCAGAAATTTGTCTTACAACTCACAATGAGCTAAATATGAGGAAAATATGACATCCCAAATGCCAAAAAAAATTAAATCAGTTGTGAGAAAATAATGAGATCATAATGAGAGGAAAGTGAGAAAGAAACCGAAATTGAATGTCCCACTTAATGTTCATTGATTGGAAGGTTGTTATGAGCTAATTATGAGCAATTCGTTTGACAACAATTTTTAAGACTATTATCGTCATTCCCAATTTGACTTTTTCAAGCAAAAGACTGAAATTGTTAGTGAAGTTTGTAACCGCGGTATCTTATGATGGACAAAAAATTGCTACAAAAATATAAAAGAAGTGGAAAGTTCACCAGAGACAAGCGGAAATATATAAGAATGGCATTGGAAACTTCTCAAGCTGGTCAAGCCTCTTCTAGTAGTGCTGCTTCAAGTTTTTTTTAGATGGGAACAGCGGAATCATCGAATCAAATCGAATGAGAAATGAAGTTGATAATTTGGCCGACTTATCTGAATAATTTGATGATAATGATGATATCAATATTAGTGTAGGAGATGCAATCGCGGGAATTGGAAGTTGGGCTAACAAATATGGTATCGGTAGAAATGGAATAACTGATTTAATTAGTGTTCCGAATAAACTACTTCCTAGTAAATTTCCAACTGAAGGAAGAACCGTTCTGATGACACCAAAATCAGTAGAAGTGACGAACATCGATGAAGAGTGCAAATATTGGCAGCAAGATGTTACAGTTTGTCTTAAGAAGGCATTTTAAAATTTACAAAAAGATAATAGCATTTTGTTAAACATTAATGTCGATGGTTTGCCAATTTTTAATAGCTCAACTGCGCAATTTTGGCCAATACTCGCGAATGTCGAAGGGATTATAAAGGAACCTGAAATTTACAACGGTTCACAGTGGAACGAATTGCCGAAAACGTGGTCTAAATATTGATGAATTTGGACGAAATTCGGTAAAAATTCAAAATGGCGAATCCAATATGGCAGACATTATTTTTAAAACATTGTAGAAATAAACTCAAAACTTGTATCTAGATGTTTTTGGGCATGCCGATTACGAATTTGATGTCAAAATTTGGAAATTCAAAATGGCGGATCCAATATGGCGGAAATAATTTTTCAAAATTGTTCAAAACTTGTATTTATATGATTTTGAGCATGCTGAATACCAATTTGATACTTGAATTCGAAAATTTTAAGAACAGGAACTTGAGTGACTCCCTTTACAATATATGTAGGTTCAAAATAAGACCAAAATGCTAAAATATTGGAATTTTTCTGAAAAAACGAAAAACATTGGGATTTAGATCACATTTTTAATTACATATCTTGTAAACGATGTCATTCACTTAATATCATATAAAATAATACACATTTACCTAAAAGACGAACCGAATTACGTTGCTCTACGATAATTAGTCTAGGAATTATTCAAGTTTAAGTAAATATTAAAAAAATACATTTTTTTCTTTCGTAAACACCCTGTACTTACCTTAGTGGATAGTGGGGATAGCCTCCTCTCTAGAACAATTTTTTTTTCTCCAAAACCATCCAAAAATCACGCCTGAAAATATTAGCCACGTAGTCCAACGAGGATTTATTCAATGTCTGATGACCGATACAAATTGCATATTAGGTCATGTAAACAAATTCATGAAACAATATTTTAGGATGGGACTTGCCGTTTAAGAGATATTAGCCAAAAACGGAATTTTCTGTTTTTAGGAGCAGCGGACAACCAATATTCCGAAACTTTTTTAACATATTCTACTCACGAAAAACTTTTTTTTTTTAGAAAAAGTTTCGTGAGTTAACATTTAGTTAGAGGGGTGCATTCGTATTGTGCTTTGACGACTGACCTAATATTTATAGGTATATATATCCGTGACTTTGAATTTCCTAATTTTGACATCAGATTCGTAATCAGCATGCTCAAAAACATATATGTAGATACAAGTTTTGAACTTATTTCTACAAATTTTCAAAAATTATGTCCGCAATATTGGATCCGCCGTTTTGAATTTTAAAATTTTGACATCAAATTCGTCATCAGCGACGTCGATAACATAATACCACAAAATTTCGTGCAAATTTAACAATATGGAGAATTTTCCCGCACTTTTATAAACATTTCATCAAAAATAAAATGTAGCAGCCGTAACTGCATATGTGGTTTACTAAGAGAGTTGCGGCTAGTAGCTGGATTTTCTTTTTTAATCCTGAAGTAAATATAACTTATTTTATAAAAAAAATACTTCACTTAGTGGTATTCCGTGGAACTCATAACTAATCTCTTAATTTCGATTGAATTTTATAAATTTTTCTCGTTATTATACATAATTATTGTTTATTTCAATAACAAATGTTAACACGTCGCTTAAGAAGTCATAAAGCATTTAAAATTTAGTACATACCTGGAGAAACATTTTCCATTTTCAATATTTCGAATCTGTATTGTCGTTATAATTTTATGCAAGTTTCAATTTGCACTACGTTTTTTAAGCACAGAGCCGAACGCTTTACAAATAAACAATGACCAAGTTCGACCTGCTGTGCAGCTTTAAGGAAAAACAATTAAGTTTCTACTGCCTACTGTAGTCAAACCAAAAGATGGAAATCCCTAAATCGAAACCTTTATTTTCGGACTTTTGTCCACGTTTTAGGCAATTCGTCCCACTGTGCGGTTATAAGAAAACCTCCATCGTTAGGTACATATTTATTTAGACAAATCTCACAATGAGCTCATATTTAGCTCATATTATATTTGTCATTTATATACACTCTTACGGCGGCGTATACACAGTAGTCTCAATAGCGCAGTTGGTAGAATGTTGGCTTTATGTTCCAGTTATCTACTGTGGGTAAAATCTTGTCCCACACTATACTATCAAGAATAAGAGAGGCAGTAGATCAAACGCTTAGAAGGCAGCAGGCCGGATTCAGGAAGGGCCGTTCATGTATAGATCACATCAACACCTTAAGAATAATAGTGGAACAGTCTACTGAATTCCGATCCCCCCTTTACCTTGCTTTCGTAGATTATGAGAAAGCGTTCGACTCGGTTAATAGGAGCTTTATATGGCAGGCATTACGGCGACGTGGACTGCCGGATAAGATAATAGAATTGATAAAAGCCCTATACAACAATTCCAAATGCAGAGTTCTCCATAACGGAAAATTATCCGACAGCTTTGAGGTGAGTTCAGGAGTACGACAAGGATGCTTACTATCCCCATTACTATTTCTTATAGTAATAAATGACATTCTTGTTGGCGCTCTAGATAGTAGAACAGGCGGCATACAGTGGGGTTTGCTAGATCGCCTTAAGGACCTCGACTACGCAGATGATATCTGTTTGCTGGCCCACAGACATCAGGAGCTAAAAACCATGTTAAACAATTTGGCAACAGAAAGTAGTCTAGCAGGCTTAAGGCTGAATCCGAATAAAACCACAGAAATGCGGATAAATGCAAACACACTTGAACGAACTGCGCTGAATAACCGTGACGTGGAACTGGTAGATAAATTCTGCTACCTCGGTAGTATTATTACCGAAAATGGTGGTGCAGAAGAAGACGTCAGTTCCAGAATAAATAAAGCACGAAGCGCATATGCATGCTTGTTCCGCATATGGAGATCAACGGAGATCTCAACCAACACCAAATTGCGGCTGTTCAACTCCAACGTTAAGGCAGTTCTTTTATACGGTTGCGAAACATGGAAAGTCACCCAATTCATCACAGGGCGCCTACAAGCCTTCATAAACAGATGCCTACGTCGTATCCTAAAAATCCGCTGGCAAGATAGAATTTCAAATGAAGAGCTATGGCGCCGTGCCGGCCAAGAAAGGATAGACGACCAAATCAGGCGAAGGAAATGGAATTGGGTTGGCCACACCTTGCGACGCGATAACGAAAATCTAACAGGCCCTTGACTGGAACCCGCAAGGATCCCGTCGAGTTGGAAGACCTAGAACAACGTGGAGGAGAACCCTACTAGCAGAGGCCGCAACTACTGGGAGATCCTGGTCAGAGCTAAGAGCTGTCGCGCAAAACAGAGTCCGCTGGAGGGCAACTGTTTCCGCCCTATGTCCCACGAGGGATTAAGGGGTACATAGATAGATTTATGTTCCAGTGACCCAGGTTCGAATCTCGTACAAGGCAATCGAAAAAAAAATATTCTCAAATCATGAGTAAAATATGAAAATATATAATATAAAATTATATGAATATAAAAAATAGTAGAAAAAGACAGGAACAAAAAAAAATTAATGTGAAAATAGTAATTTTGTTTTTTAACATTTCTCAGTACTTTTTTTCTGCTCAGTGAGCTCAATATGAGAACATTTTGAGATAGCATTTAGCTCTTGATTTACTTCATATTGACCTCATATTTAGTTAAGAAACATGCGCCAATTAACTCACTATTTCCTCATATAGTACAGTTTCCAGAGTAAAAAAATCGCTAAAACTGCAAAAAAAATTGTAGTTGAATGAAATTTGGAATGGTGGGAGTATAGCAATTGGAGAAAAGGTAACCGTTGAGTTCCGGGCCGTACTTCGTGAAAATCACGAGAAAATCCGATTGAAAGAATTTTCCGACGCTTTCCCGACCGTAGCTCGGAAAAACGTCGAAATTGGAAAAATGTTAAGAAGACAAAATTAAAGCTATGAAAATTCTCAACAAAAAAAGTTATATAAGCTTTTCCCGGAAAACCCCACGTTTGGTCGGAAAATGGAGGCTAAAGAAAAAAAATATGAAAAATTACTTTGTTTTTATGTTGTTTTCTTTATGAAAGGGTGTCCCACCTCAAGTTACAAAGTGGCGGGCTGTAGATAGGCTTTGGATAGACGAACAAAAAATCATATGGGAGGGGGCCAGAAATGGTAACGGTTTGGTCACTAGGGCGTTTTGAAATTTTTTTGATAGAGGTTTACATATCACCCTGTATTTTGGTAACCCGATGACCTACTTCCATGAATTAGGTAGCAGTATACGCAGAATACTCCCACCTATCTAAACTGTAAAAGCGAAGGTTCTACACCACCAACTTCCAGAGTTATGAGTCAAAATATCATTTTTTTCACAGAAAAACTATTTCGAATATACATTAGTATATTAGAAAAATTGACAAAGTTCTTCGGAAATAACTGGATATAGATCAATATAATAGACGTCTGTTAAATTTTTAATAAGGCATAACTAGTATCAATATAATTTCCTTTAACGCTGAATGTAAAACGAAATTTCAATGTGAATTTGGTACCTAAAAAGCCTAATTGATTCATAGAAAACAACTACATAGCATGAGGATTCAATACGGTGTGTATTCCTAAACCAAAATCAATTTTCGCGTTCATGTTGCAGCAGAAAGAAACTTTTATACTAAACTTTTAAACACATCAAAATATTCCAGAGCACGAACATATCTCTACAAATCATGAGCTTTAAAAAGATATATGTATGTACGAGCAGCATACAACTTCAACAATCAACCGAGAGAGAAATGGCACAAAATTTCCAGAATCGATCAGGTGCTAAAATTTCGAATATTCTCACGTTGAATACGCTACACGCGATGATGATTCTACATTATACGTGAGGAAACTTTTTGACGACACATTTTACCCCTTTTCGAAATGTTTACGACTAAGTTAAGGGTGAAATATGCTACTTGTGGCTAAGGGACCACAACTATTCTCTACTGATACGAAAATTCCACCTTGGGAGGTTGAGAGCTGATAAAATTCGTGATGCTGTACACGATTCACAATGCTATTTTAAAATCTATCTTTGTCCATCTTAAATTCTCATAAATTTTTCTTAACCATGGAAGTTTGGGTTGTTTTTGTAGTGGAAGGACTATCAGTGGGGAAATTCAAAATGGGGAAGAAGGATAAAATAGATTTTTTTATTATTAGTGGTGATTGGATTTGTAGTTTATTTCGTCGCTATATTCTTTAGAGGCATGCAAAGGCTAAATATCTGCAATTTGTATTAGCGGTCAACTATATTTCTCAAGATAATCAGATTTTTCACAGATTTTCTGACCTAAATATAAGTCTAGAAAAAAGTTTGAAGCGGTTTTCCGATAGATGGCGTCAATTTCCAATAAGTGGAATCACTGATGATCCCAGCGATATAACTTTGTCTACTTTAAGTAAACAGGAAAATATTCCCAGCCTACTGCGACCCAGTACCCACCTGGGTCCCAGCAACCACAAAATCGTTCACTAAATTTTACTAAAAAAATACCACAAACTCTTTCCCTAGACCTAACACATTATCCATTATTCAACAAAATCGATCTTTGTAGTTTCAAAGTTTAATTACAAATAAATTGTTTGCCTTTAGTTAAAAAGTTCGAACTCAATTTAAACTGATAAGCAATAAGAGAGTTCATTTAATAGTCAGTTATCAATTAAAACTTACCAAAAGTCTACTAAGTAATAATCTCCCAAAATTGCCACTTAGACAGGGCCAAGTTGTGCAGTCTTGGACAAAGCTAAACTTATCCTTTCAAAACAACTTTTAACAATAGTTACTCTTAATCTAACCCTGGAAATTCAGGTTAAAGATTCGCCTTTGGAGCAAGTAGCAAGGTTTTAGGTAGTGTAGTATGTGAATTGTTTCGTAGAACTTGTTGGATTATTGTCTGTAGCTGAGTTAGACTTTTACAATGTAATGGAATTTCTAGTATTTATTGGATGGTCTAATTTTAATTGTCTTTTTTTTACTTAAGATAAGGCCTTTTTAGGGCTTATGAGGCTATGAAAACTGGTAACTATCCTTTGAGAGAGGATAGGCTAATGTGTTAGGGCTAGTCCGTTCCAAGTAAGGTTGGCGTGAGGCTTATAACCTCACCCGGAAAAATGAATTATTACCGAACGAGCAACATTTATGTCGTTCAATGTAGGAGTAGTGTGGCCCGTATTTTAGAGTATTGGAGGTTGATTTGCTTGGGAACCGAATTTTTCATATCTATCGCTGTGGGGGTGGAGCGAATGGAGTAATAGAGTTTCCCTTCTTATGAAGAAGGCGCACTTCTCAGCTGGGCTGAGAAACATTTACCACGACCACGTGGGCTCGGCTGAGGCATGCAAACATAGAAAAAATAAAAATAAATTATGAAAGAAATAAAAATTAAAAAGAAAAACACAGAATAAAAAATCGCATGCAAACCACGTAACCAGTCACGAGACATTAAAAAGACTCCTTTTAAGGAGATCTTTACTAATGGTGACACTAAAAACATTAATATTTTTATTGACATTAATAAACATGCGATTTACAGGCTCAAAACGGCCGTAATTGGTGCTAGAGGAGTTGATGTGTAAGAGCGGCGGTCCTCTTAAATTGTATCTGCTCTCTCTAAACACCGCACGGCGACTTAGAAAACCTGAGTCGACACGTCCATTAAGGAGCTGATGAACGAAAACAACATCGGCCACCTCACGGCGCTTGTGGAGAGTGCTTAAGTTGAGTAACTTAAGTCGGTATTCGTATGGTGGAAGAACTAAAGGGTCTTCCCAAGGAAGGTGATTCAATGCGAATCGAACGAACCTACGTTGAACCGATTCAATTTTTCCAACATGCGAAGAATAGTGAGGAGACCAAACCTGGGACGCATATTCAAGTAAAGGTCTGACAAGGGAGATGTAGAGGTGTTTAGTGATCAGGGTGCTATTAAATTCTTTGGACCACCTTTTTATAAAACCCAAGACTAAGCTGCTCTTGGTAGAAATATAGTTGATATGAGAAGCAAAGTCCAGCTTGGTGTCAAATCTAATCCCGAGATCTTTGACAAAATTAACACGGGGGACACCCTCATTAAAAAAGGAATAGCTATAAATTATAGGATCACGTCGCCTACAAAATGTCATGACTTCGCATTTACTAATATTAAGAACCAGGTTGTTAGGCACACTAAGAGTAAAAGGTGTCGAGGTCGACTTGCAAAAGTTTGCAGTCCTCCATACTCTTTACGCGACGGTACAATTTGATGTCATCAGCATAAATCAGGATTCTGCAGTGTCTTAGCAAGGGAACAATGTCATCAATAGAAAGAATAAAGAGGATAGGATCAAGATGACTGCCTTGAGGGACACCGGATGACGCCTCTATGGTCGCGGATTTGGATCCACGGAAGAGAACTTGGTAGGTCCTGTCAGCTAAGTAGGACTGGAACCATATTAGAAGAGCTTGAGGTAAGCCTAACTTTCTTAGTTTGAAAAGTATAATGGAGTGGGAAAGCTTGTCAAATGCCTTACTAAAATCAGTGTAAACACAATCAGTTTGACAACCGGAAGCAAAGCCTTCGACAGCATGGGAAGTGAACTCAAGGAGATTGGTGGTAGTGGAACGAGCTGGAAGAAAACCATGTTGGTTTGTAGAAATAAGTTTCTTGCAGATGGGCACGATTGCAGAATAAATGATTGATTCAAAAAGCTTCGGTATCACAGACAGCTTGGCAATTGGTCTGTAGTTCGATATTTCGTTCTTGCTACCACTTTTGTGAATAGGAATTATGAACGAATTCTTCCAAAGAGTAGGGAAGTACCCTTTATCCAGGGACTTTTGAAAAAGGGTTTTCAGTGGAGACTGGAGAACCTGCACACAGGATTTAAGGACAGCAGGAGGGATACCGTCAGGGCCGGAAGTGAAATCGTATGGGAGTTCATCAATATGTTTCATGATATCGTCAATGGAAATTGAGAGAGATAAACTAGTAGCCTCTCGGTGTGGAGTTATGTGACGAAAATTATTGTCATTAGGCTGAAAGTTAGAAGGGGTGAAAGATTGATGAAAGAATGAAGCAAACATGTTGCAAATCGAGGAAGACTCACTACTTGACCAGTTAGTGTGCTGCATAGTATTTGGGTAGTTATCAACTTTTTTCTTGGAGTTGACAAATTTAAAGAAGTTTCTAGGATCAGTATAAACCTGGTCCCTCATGCTGCTGAGATATTCGCCATACAGAGCAGAAGAGAGTAAACGAAATCTGTTATAGCAATCAGTAAATGTAATAAGACTCGGAGAATCATTCCTTTTTAAATAGGTCTTCCAGAGTCTATTTTTCTGATTCCTTAAATGCTTCAGCTCATTGTTGTACCAAGGTGGAGTAGAACTGCGCAATTTTTGGGGCTCAAAAGGTACACATGAAGCAATAGCTTCATATAGTACGGCATAAAACCGTGCCACATCGACATCCAACTCATTTGCGGAAAGTAAGCTGTTGAAATCAATCAAGGCAAGCTTAGATGAGAGTTCATTAAAGTTAGCCTTCTTAAAGTTGAAGGAATGGGTTACCGCCTCCGGACAAGGATTGTTCTTTGAGTTCAAGCAGTAATTGAGCGAGAGAGGAGGGTGGTAATTGTCAACGGACGTCATGACTATTGGACTGGGTTCAACAATCATGTTTCCTGAGTCAGTAAAGAATACAAGATCCAACTGCCTCCCTAACACATTAGTCACACCACTCATTTGATAAAGGCCAAGTGAGAATAAGGAATTGAGAAAACAGGATTCCTTAGAATTAAAATTGCCTTCGGGGAGGTAGTTATCGTCAGCTTCGTCAAATACCCACTGAATATTGGGTAAATTGAAGTCGCCAAGAAGAAGTAATTCATCACCAGTGTTCATCATATTCAGGCTATAATCAACACAGGAGATGAGAATATCATAGAGGTTTATACCTCCATCGTCAAGTGTGCTTATCATATCTGGTGGGATATAGCAGCACAGCAGGAAGAGATTTGATTTTGAAAAAGAAATCAGTGTGGACGACATTGTTGCGAGAGGTTAAAGCGGTTATGTTGTAGCAGTCTAAATAAAGCCTAACATGTCCACAGACACGACGTGCCTGAATCAGGTTGTTTAAGGCTGGTCGTCCACTGGAAGCGTAGTCGAGCGGCTACGCGCTTCGGCTATATGAGCGGCTACAGGCGGCTACAAGCGGCTTTAAGATATGCGGCTACACGCTACAGGGGTCGTCCACTGCAAGCTTTTCAGGCTGCTCAGTTTGAAGTGAATTTGACACAATAATTTTGTGATTTGTAAATATAGAAGGCTTTTAGTACAGTTAAATTAAGCCGAAAAAAGCGGAATAGCGGAAATGATTGGGTACAGGCTGTAAATTGGCACAGAGCTTCCATTTAGGGTTCTCAATAAGGGGTTATTGATTATAAAATCACAATTTTATTCGTTTTTTAGCATTTTGCTCATGCTGTCAACCTACATACATATGTTCTAAATGAAGTTACTCAAGTTCCTGTTATTTATATCAAATAAAAAAATACTCATTCGCCTAAAAGATGAGTCTAAGTATATTGCTTTACGATAATTAGTAAACTAGTTATTCAACTCTAAATAAATTAAAACATAATACTTTTTTTTCGTAAACACCCTGTATTTTAGTAGTTAACCCCCTCTCTAGAACAATATTTTCTTCAAATACATCCAGGAATCATTCCTAAAAAAAATAAACAACTGTGTATTCCTCAAGGATCCATTCTAGGTACTGTTTTGCGAATTAAATCTATAATCTACAAGTTATTTTCGACCCTACTACGAATACGTTAAGCTGAATGGGACAGCAAAAAACACGATAGCGCGTGGCTCGTAGGCATTATTTTATTGCTATTATCACATCGACTGTTACATCACAATAAATAATCTCCTACAATTCCCTCCGCCAACTAAATAAATATCCCGATCTAGACTTGAGCGCAACAACTAGACAAGGAACTCAGCCTCGGCGACCCTCTAGCGGCCAACGAGAAACGGTTGTTACGAATATGCCACCATATTTTCCACCTGAAAGGGGACAAGCTAACCTACACGCATGAAGCATGAGCTACCATGATCTACGACCTATCGTTAATCAAGAAATGTCGAGACTGCCCGAAACCAAAAGGCAAGTCATAAATGATCAACTAAAAAAAATGTTGGACAACGACCACGTCAAGTCCAAGGAACTCACTCCTTCTAGTGGTCTCTAAAACACTGGGCCCAGATGGCAAGAAGAAACGGCGGGTTGTCGACTTCCGCAAGATCAAAGAGAAAGCCATATCCGCTGGCAAGAATCGAGGACATCCTAGACTAGCTTGAGACCTAGACAGGTGCTGGTGGAATGACAATATCGCCCCAGAAATGCCTTCAGCACGAACTACGACCATGGTGAGTTTAAACGTATTTCGTTCGTGCTAAAAAGAGCCCCAGCTACGTTTCAGCCAGCGACTAATGAATTATGTTCTCACAGGTCTCTCGAATGTTTCGTCTACCTCGATGACATAGTAATTTATGGAAAAAACCTCGAGGATCATAATTGCAAGCTACATAAAATATTCGACCGGTTTTTGGAAAACAACCTTAAATTGTAACCGGAGAAATGCCAGTTCTTGAAGAAGGAGGTAGTCTACCTGGGCTCCGTATGCTCTGAGGAAGGAGCCTTCCCAGACCCCAGAAAAACAGAGTGTGTTAAAATGTTCCTTGCACCACGAATAGTGAGGCAGGTACGGTCGTTCCAATTACTATAGGAAATTTATTCCGGAGTTTTCGAAAATAGTGCGCCCCCTAAGGTATTTGCTGCGAAAGGGCGTGAAGTTTTGTTGGACGCCAAATTTCCAGGAAGCATTTCAAACGGTAAAGCGTTCACAAAAATTATTCCCGCAATACGAAACTAAACCGCTCGGCCTCGGCTCGGCGAAAACTTCGTATATCCAACGGGAGATAACTATCAAAATGTAGAGACGATTGCAAGCAGAGAGTTCTACCCGGTTCACCTTATTTCAGTCCAGTAATCCAGCGAGCCAATCCAGTCCAGTGAAAACTGGATCATATATCGTCCACATTATTGGAGTCATTCAAAATTCATTGGTCGGTAATACGGTAAAAGTTTGGTTTTTAGTTATCTTAATCTTTTTTAGAAGTTATGGAAGTAATTGCAAAAATAACAATGCGTGTTCACTATTCAACGTGATTCCAGCACTGGATTGGTCGTCCACACGGTCGTTCCAGTAGCGATGGATTTCTCGAACTGGAATGAAAAAGTAGACTGTCAATCCAATCATTGGACTGTAATGGGTGTATTCCAGTGCCGGTTCGCATTATTCCAGTAGCTGCCCAGCGCTGGTTTTGATCACTGGACTAGAATAATGTGAATCGGGCATTATATTGTAGCATCCTTTAAGAAAAAGAAAAGAACATACTCCAAAGTGGCTTTCTCCTTCAAAATTGGAATCACTGCAAAAAATCTTATAATACCGTATGCAAATCTATAAAAAAACTATACCTTTTCAACTTCAAATTGGGACTAAACAATTTCAAATTGAGACTAAACAATTACAAATTGAGACTAAACAATTTCAAATTGGGACTAAACAATTTCAAATTGGGAACAAACAATTTCAAATTGGGAATAAACAATTTCAAATTGAGAATAAACAATTTCAAATTATGACTGAGCAATTTGAAGTAATAAATGAACAACTATTAGTAAAGATTAAAGTATTAATTATTTTTAATAAGTTTGGAATAAATATGAATACAGATAAACAACATAAGAACATTATTTAAAAACGAACATCCACCATATTTAATGCATCGAGTATGAGCCTTTGAACATGGGCAGTTTTGTACAATTCACAACACTTTGATTTCTTATATCATTACAAACCATGTTAGTAACCGTTGTAAATGATATTCGGCTTGAGTCATATTACCCCTGTCGTCACCGGTTAGAATTTGTAGCATTTGAATTGCTAATTCTCTTTTAACGTTAGCTTTTAAGCTTGACCAAGCGTGCTCGATAGTTAATCCTTGGACTATATGGTCCAAGTCTAAGTCGGGAATGTTTTATGCTTGATATTCTAAAAGTTGCTGAGCGTAATTACGCCTTTTAATTTTATTTTCCTCTCTGTTCGCGTTATGCATATCTTTTCATGTAAATAACATATCATCTAAAGTTAAAGAAACAAAAATTTTGATAATTTTAACTTACCCCCAATTTGAAATTGTTTAGTCCCAATTTGAAATTGTTTAGTCCCAATTTGAAATTATTTAATCCCAATTTGAAATTGTTTATTCTCAATTTGAAATTGTTTAGTGCCAATTTGAAATTGTTTAGTCCCAATTTGAAATTGTTTAATCCCAATTTGAAATTGTTTAGTCCCAATTTGAAGTTGAAAAGGTATAGTTGGGATGTGGGTTCGACCCTTTCGGTCCACACGATCAACTTCCCAGTATGATGGAAGGAAGCTCTTTGAAATAACGATAACAATGGTAAATCCGCAAGGCTTTTCTAAAAAACTTTTTTTTGTTGAACAGTAGCAAACAAACATGTCCCTGGCACTTCGTTCGCTACACTATAAAGCGAATTCATTTTGAGCGTGTTGACGCGCTGATGATAAACTGCAATGGTAAAACCTTCATTTTCAATTCGAACGATTTCAGGAGATAGTACCAAAATTTATCAATGTAACGGATTTGTCAAACTTGTCCGAAAAGGCCAAACTGTAATCACTGGAAATCCCGCGATGAACTCAATTCCCAAAACTGTAGGACATGGAAAGCAATCCGCCGTTCAAACAGTTCTGAACTAAAGTTTGAAAATTTCGTCATGTTACAATACAAACAAATGGTTAACGTATTTGTTGAATGGTTTTTAAAGAAAACTCGGATTTTGACGAGTGATGACTCTTTGGGAAGCTATTGCTCGGCTGAATCCATAAAAGTGAACTTCATTTTGAACGGGTGTCATTCCAACGCTTCGATCGGCACCTCAATGAAGTCAATATCATTTTTGGTTTGCGTTCTATCGAGCATGTACAAAAATCACTTACGCCCTTTAAACATAGATACCGCTTGATCGAATTTTATGACAATCTTTTCAAAGTGTACTTTCGGTAATACGCTACGATCGGCACCTCAAAGAAGTCGGTATCATGGTTGGTTCGTGCTATATCGTGCAGGTACAAAAATCACTTACGTCGCTTAAACAAAAAAACGGCTGGACCGAATTTCATGAAAATCTTTTCAGATCATATTTCGGTTAATACGCTTCGAACGACACCTCAACGAAGTCGATATCAGTTTTGGTTCGCGCGATATCGTGCAGGAAAAAATGACCACATCCGTACGAACACACACACATACACATACACACACACATACTTCCTCCCAATTTTTTGCTTAAAATGCTCCTGGGACCTTGAAAGATGAAAATACGTTGAAATTTTCGATTTCGATTTTCGGACCGATTACAATAACTTCCTATACTGGGAAGTTAATAAAAACTTTCACCAATGTAGTGAAATGGCAACACTGATCAACCCAAAATTAATAAAAACATTGTTTTTAGCTAAGACATTTCATATTTTTTATCAAATTTCCAAACCTTATCCAATTGCGATGGTTTTCATCATCGAGTCACTTTCCCCGCGTAGGTCGAACTTTGCCGGCATAATTTTAGATCGCATTCAGTGAAGCTTAAGATTTTGGGGGTGTGACACGTAAAGTTAACAAGAGCTGGTTTAAAAGTGCATCACTTTCTCTAGTAAATATAAATAATAATAACAAAAAAAAAATGTTTTCTGTGCAAAGATTGACACGCATCAATTTGAGCGACATTCGGTAAGTAAATATCGAAAAATTGCAATTTTTAGGAGGTGCCTGAAATGTTGTCTGTTCGGAATATGAATTTTTTCGGAGTAGAGTAATTGTTTTGGAAGTACGTCAGTACGTGAATATATTTCTGGTATTAAAAGTTTTAATTTTAATGAATAATCTTGAGAAAAATGGTTTTGGGATGACTATGGACATCGTTAGGGAAAAAACTTCACTTCAATTTGCAGTAAAAAAAAATTGGGAACGTTAAGACGACAAAAGCATCTTAAGATGTCTCAAGGGCAGCTTAAAATTACAAAATATCAATGCAAAAACCGCAAAAATATTTCAAAGCCCACCAAGAAGAAAAAAATTAATTAAAGCATAAACAATTTTGTTATTTTCAATTATTGCAGCTTTCTTTAAATAGCAAAATAAAGTATTTTTTCAATGGATAAGGTAAACAAACCATTTATCCCAAAATAGCATCAAGCAGTGAAAATTGTTTACCTCTCGAATAACACATCAACAGGAGAATGTTTCTAGAATGAAATTTATTTTATTTACCAAAAACAAGCAAAAATATATCACTTTCAGAATAATAAAGAGATTTAAAAAAAATAGTTGATTAAAATTTCTCTAGGTGTTGCTCTTGACCCCGAAGGAGCTTGGAACATACAGTGATGGACAAAATTATTGGCACAGGTATGATTTGCAAGTGAAACTAGATTTTATAGATAGTAATTTATTAAATTTTTTTTATAAAAACTGTTCCTCCATATATCTTGTATTAAATAATATAAAAAACTTAAACATGAAAATTCACATAAATAAAAAAAAATATAAAAATACAGTTCATATCACGTTTTAGGACGGACAAAATTATTGGCACACTTTCAATTAAGTTACAAAAAAATACTTAATAGATTTTCAATATCTTTTTTTATGATAGACAGAGGCTTAGGGGAAGCCCCTTTGTACTGTTTGACAATCTATTTTTTTTATATAGAATGTCGATCAGCAGCTCTAGCCGGAAGATAGAGAGTAGAAAGAGATAGAAGTAGGAAGGAGCTGCTACAACCTAGCCGCGATATTTTACTCCAACCATTTCGCGACTCTGGCATCGGGGCATTTGAGAAACAACTCGTTGGAGTGTTATGCCTCCTGAAACGAGTTGAATCTCATCAGCCAACCGATGACATGCGCTTGGTGGAGCGGGGAAGGACTAGCGAAGGTTATGACAGGGGGAATCAGGAATGTAAAGAGGGGAGAGGAAAGAAGGAAAGTTATGTGGGTGGGAAAGTGGAAAAGGCAATGGACCGTGGGGCTGGCCGGGATTCGAACCCAGGTCCTCTGGGATAGCAGTCAGGCGCCTTACCTCTAGACTACCGAGGCCCCCGGTGGTGGATAATCCTTTTTTTAATTGTCTCAATTAATCTATTTGGCATCGACAGTACTAACTTTTTCGTGATATCTTCTCCGATTTTTTCCCATTCTTCCCTTTAAGTTGGGTTTTGCTCGTAATGTGATGCTTCCTGACCCGTCTTTCCAACTCTTCCCATAAATGCTTGATGGGGTTAAGATCGGGTGATTGTGACGGAGTTGCCAAAATGTGGGGAACTTTGTGAATGAGCCATGATCGCACAACATAGGCCGTATGCTTGGGGTCATTGTCATGTTGAAAATAAAACTGTTTCCCAACCCCAATTTCTGTGCGCTTTTTTCAAATTATTTTTTAATATGTTAAGATAGACCATCTTGTCCATGGTTTCTTCAATGAAAACTAGTTCACCTACTCCTGCAGCGGCCATGCAACCTCATACCATGACTCCTCCGCCACCGTGCTTTACTGTGCTTTGAAGATTCTTTTTATCAAATTCTTCGTTTGGTCTTCTCCGCACTAATATTCTTGCGTCTGACTGTAATAAATTGAAAATTTGCTCTCATCCGAAAAGAGCCCTTTCATCCAAAATTCTTCACTTTTATTTTTATATTCTAGTGCAAACTCTAACCTCTTTTTTTTATTTGCTTTGCTGATGAGGGGTTTTCTGCTGGCAACTCTCGATCTATAACCAGCACGATCGCGGCTAGGTTGTGGCAGCTCCTTCCTACTTCTCTCTCTCTCTACTTCTCATCTTCCGGCTAGAGCTGCTGTTCGACATTCTATAGGAAAAAATAGATTGTCGAACAGTACAAAGGGGGCTTTCCCTAAGTCTCTAGTCTATCACATAAAAAAAAGGTCCTTCGCACTGTTTTTGGGTGTATATCTTTGTTGAACTGTTTTTTCACTTGTGCAGCAAGCTCAGATGAAGATGTTTTAGGTTTTTTTTATATTTCTAACAATTGCCGTTTCTTCTCTTGGAGTTAACTTCCGCGGCCGCCCACTATGTAAACTACTTTGCAAACTTTTACAGTCTTTAAAACGTTTTATGACACTGCGAATAGTATATCGATTTCTTCCTTAAATCCTTCCGATTTACGCATAAGATTTATTGTTCTTGTGTAAATTTAAAATAATTTTCCTTTCAGCTTCAGTGGTTTCCTTTTGCTTACGCGCCATAATTAAGTTTTAGAGGAAAATATTGCAATTAACTGAAGTAGCTCACAATAAAATACTGATTAAATTGAAATGGGGATTTCCCTATTTATTAACTCTGCATAAGCTGATACTACAGCCATCTACGAGGTGTGACAATTAAGTAATGAGACTGATTATATTGCCGCGATTGTGGTAACCCTGCGACCTTGAAATTCACTTTCCCTTCTCTCGGCATCCTTCCCCTCTCCATTGATATATTTGCCATCGCTCTAGCTTGTTTAGTTCGCCTGCTCTGTCGTGTTGAGTAAACGTGTGTTCGTGGTGCTCGTCACGAAAATGGAAAAACGAAATCGGAGACAACCATTGTGAGCTTTGGCGTTTGGTTTCCGGGTCGTATTGAAAAAACCAGCTCTCATCGCATGTAATAACTTGTTCCAAACAGTCTTCTGCGACGGTCATTCGATGCTGCTTTTGCTCCTCGGAAAGGTTCCTTGGAACCATCTTCGCGCACAACTTTCTCATCCCTAAATCGTCGGTTAAAATTTGTCTGACTGTTTCACGGTTCATACCCAGTTCCGACGCCAACATTCGAACTGTTAAACGCCGATCTTCACGGATCAGGGCGCGCACACGCTGCACATTCGTGTCAGTTCGCACCTCGACTGGTCTCCCGCTCCGCGCCTCGTCTTCCACGCTTTCACGCCCCTCCTTAAACTCTTTATGCCATCGAAACACCTGGGCACGACTAAGAGCACTATCACCATGCACTTTTACAATTTTAGCGTACGTTTCCGAAGCTGTTTCGCCCAATTTGACGCAAAATTTTATCGCGACGCGTTGTTCTTGATTTCGTTTTTCCATTTTCGTGACGAGCACCACGAACACACGTTTACTCAACACGACAGAGCAGGCGAACTAAACAAGCTAGAGCGATGGCAAATATATCAATGGAGAGGGGAAGGATGCCGAGAGAAGGGAAAGGGAATTTCAAGGTCGCAGGGTTACCACAATCGCGGCAATATAATCAGTCTCATTACTTAATTGTCACACCTCGTACAAGCTCATATATACGTTAGAATTAAAAATGTGCCAATAATTTTGTCCGTCCTAAAACGTGATAATGAACTGTATTTTTCTATTTTTTTTTTTATTTATGTGAATTTTCCTGTTTAAGTTTTTTATATTATTTAATACAAGATATATGGAGGAACAGTTTTGTTAAAAAAAAATTTAATAAATTACTATATATTTTCTATAAAATCTAGTTTCACTTGCAAATCATACCTCTGCCAATAATTTTGTCCATCACTGTATGTTGAGATTTTCCAGGGGTGGTAGCACGTAAATTGTTTCAATCGACCTCTCCATACAAAAATTCAAGATTTTTGTATGAAGAGGTCGATTGAAACAACTTACGTGCTACCACCCCTGATAATCAACTGCTGGCAAACAATAGTTGAAGCTATCCAAAAGCTTTTGTTGATATGATTTTGCTGCAGGAGCATTATTTTTCTGTAAAATGTGCATCAGAGATTCATTTTCTAAATTAGAGTAGTACATAAAGGGAGTTCTCTTGTTGGACCATCCATGTGTGTGTATTCTGATATAGTTGGTCTTTTTCTGCAAAATTTTGTAGATTACAAGCCAATCTGTATTTAAATGAAGCATAATCTTCAATGTCCACTTTATTCTGCATCATTTGGTCAAACATTCACCGTTAGGATATTTAATGAAATAGTTCAAATTTTATCAGAACGTTTAACCAAAGCGACGAGGTCTGACATCGTACTAGTAAACGCTTGTTATTTACTATCTTTCAACAATACTAAAGCCATTTTCTATTCATCTCTGAACCACTCAGCAAACCTCTTGTGTTATTTAATTGTGTCTGCTTACTTCAAATCAATATTTTTGAAATGAGGATCATTTTAGGGGGTTCTGTGTTCATTCTGGATTTTAAAGTTCCAGTTTCTTCAATCTACAACTCTAAGGGCAAAAAACATCATCGAGGGATAGGTTCAAAGGAGAACTAAGGATTACCTTAGTTGATGTTTATGTTAAAACTTACAATTTAGGATTATCTTCATTGATGTATACGGCCATAAGAGTCGTTGATGCAGAAGAAATATGAGTGACAATAAACAAACTTTGCTATTAGACATGTTTGAACGAGACATAAAGTAACGGCTGAACCATAACCAAGTCTAGTAACAGAGGACATGGATCAATTGCTGCTTGAAGCCGACTCTATACGATGTTATGAATACCTTCTAATGTTGGACGCACCGTGTGGCCGATGCTCGAACTACGAGTGTCCAATGTCAAGCGTCCAACGGTCGTATTTGGACACGTTCGGGATGATGTCGGTATTGACGTAATTGTTAGAAGCAAACATTCGTATGAAACGTTCACTGCATCGTGTAGAGCCGGCTTCAGTTAAACGGAAATATCGTACGATTCTTCAGATCATCCATACTAAGGCTCTTATTCCATACTTTACGAACGGAGTAGCTGTCCAAAAACCAGTAATTTGTTCTTGATTAGAGTATGGTACCATAACGACGTTTCAATTTCAAGTGATGTTTCCTAACAATCTCAATCATTGGCTGTACCCTGCACAATAAGGCATCCAGCCGATTTAACCGGTTATATATGGACAATTTCCGCTTAGGTCGGGTCTTCACCTAGCGGTCGGTGCACCTACTTGTTCTAGTTTGTCTTGTTGTTAAGGACATGGTGCAATGTCTAGTTGCAAGCTTGGTCTGAAGAATATAGGAGAATAGGAAAGGTGGGGGGTGCTCAAGGAAATTTCGAAATGTTGAACACTAGGATGGTGTGCAAGTTGGGAAATACTAACTGTAGGAGATTATTCCACAGTCAAAAACGAACTTCTAGATCGTATTATGTCCGAGGGAGTTGGGTTGTAGGGTATGGGGGTGGGCAGAGCGGGCTAGTATTGTGTATAATGTATAGAGAGAGCTACTACATTCCTATGTTGGCTTAAAGGAATGAATTTGATGGAACGATCTTGCATCTTGTCGCGCCAAGCCGAGGTGGTTTTTGGGGGCGCCTGTCTAGATACACGATTTTTTTTTATGTGGTGGTGCTAAGCTCAGGAGTCACCTTTTGTACTACTAGTCCGTCATGTCATTTGTCACGTCGTGGTGCAATGTCTAGCAGTAAGCTTAGTACGGGGGAGGGATGGGGGGGGGGTATAGGTTAAGGGTTAAAAGGTACGGGGGGGTATTGAAGAAGGTGGTGATGAACCCTGCGTTTGAACTCTTGGATGTTGTAGGAGCTCGGAAATACTGACTGCGAGAGATTATTCCACAGTCGAGTTGTTCTATTAACAAACGAATTCATATCTTGTTGAGTGCGTGAAAGAGGTAGTTGCTGGTGAAGGGAATGAGACGAGTGGGCTAATCTGGTGTTGCGGGTATAAGATTGCCGTGGAGGCAGGAGAGCGTTTAACTCGAAGGAACAGTCACTATGATAGTAGCGATAAAATTTTGTCAGTGCTGCTACATTCCTACGGTGGCTCAAGGGGTCGATGGTGGAGCAGGCGGTGTCGTCATCAATTAACTTGAGTGCCGTTTTTTGCACCTTATATAACCATGCCAAGGTGGTTATTGGGGCGCCGCCCCAAACGAGGGAGTTATATTCGAGAAGAGGCCGAATGTAGGATTTATAAATAACAGCACGGGCCGATGGCTGGAGAAGGAGAACTTGAGCACTGGGATGCTTGTTTGGCGATTTGGAATATGTGGTCATTCCATCGCAAGTCTTTGGCTAATGTCACGCCTAAGATGTGTAAAGATGGGTCGGCCATTAGTTGAACTTCATCCACTCTCAAGGGTGGAGAGGTGCTGAACTTCTTTTTGGAGATAAGACAGTACTTGGTTTTGTCGAAGTTGAATTCAACACGATTCTTCTTTCCCCACTCTAGAATCAGCTTAATGTCGTTATTAATCGACTTGGACATTAGTTAAGTTCGCGATCATCAAGACAGGATCTGGCATGAGTCTGTCTTGTATCGAAGCTGTACGAGTAACGTAGAGTACCGTCGTCAGCGAAGCTGAGAAGTGGGTTGGAGGGGATTGAAAGAAGGTCATTTATAAAGATGAGAAATAGGGCCGGTGATAAAATTGACCCCTGGGGGACCCCCGCAGAGATTGAATTCAAGACGGGGCCAAATGTAAGATTTGTCGATTATAGCAAGGGCGGCTGGCTCGAGGAGAAACCTGCATTTCTTAAGAAATCCAATCCAGTGGAAGCCTCGTTGGGCGATTTCGAATATCCCCAGCGACCCCTTTACTGCAGGTAAGCCCGCACGATGCATTAAACACATCTCTAACCTCCCCATGAATAACTATCCGTTTTCTTGCACAGGTTCTTAAAGTGCTCTGTTTTCCTCTTCCGGATGGCATTTTAGACCTCTTCCTGCCTCCTTGTATTCCCATAAGGAATTATGGCCGCCTTCGCTGTCAGCGCATTCTTGTTTTAAGGCAAACCCTTCGACGCTCCTAAATTTCATCAATTCCACAAGTTCGGTGAACGCCTTCGAGCTTTTTGGCGCCAGAGACACCACATTGGTCTAATGCCCTACCCTGATATGGAGGATCTGTCAGGATGAGCCTACCCTTTCCTATTATGCTAATGAGGCTTTTATGGACCAATAACATTGCACTCAAAAGTTTGGGGAAGAAGGCCTTTGCCAATCAGACCTGGATGAAACACACCGAAGGCTCTTCATGTGACTAAAAAAATGTTGGGGAGCGGTACGAAGAATGGCTTGATAGTTGCACATGTTAGCTTAGAAAGGGCAGGGGACCCTTTTATAGACTTTACCTTAAGGAGCATAAGTCTGCTCTTAGAACAGTCGAGTCTAAGCCACAAGTCTGCCTAGCCTGTTCAAGCGGTCTGGCCTATAAATATGAGGTATATGGGTGTAGTATAATAGGCCTATTGACCTATTGGACTAAAGAGGAAGAAGAGCACGCGAGTAAAGACATTGAAAAACCATATCACAGATATGAAAAAAAAAAACACAATTTAACAAATTTTATTATTTTCTAGCCTCGTAAGAATGTACAGTCCAACCACCCAAGGAATGGCCGCTAGGGATGTGAGCGAGGGTAACGCTAGAGAGAAATTTGCTAAAATCCAAGCTGCAAGTGAGCAAGAATACTTCTACAGAACGGTAAAACGCATCTTTGAAAATGTTATTGTTAATAGATAAATTTTATCCTTTTTTCGTATGGCAGCAAAAGGAACAATTGGAGGAATTGAAGTCGAATCGAATTAACCAAAGGAAGTACTATCAAAACGCGATCGAACAACTTGAAAAACAATTACAGGTTTTTAAGAAGCATCTCAAGGACCTTGCGGTATAAATTGTAAAAAGATATTTACAATTTAGAAATTTTGTAGTGTTTTTATTTTATTAACTATTATAGAGTTTTAGTTTTTAGTATTTTTATTTTAACTTTTAGTTTTTTAGTATTTTTATAGAGAAATTTCTCCTGGAAAAGGGAAATAAATTTATTGTTTTATGGTTGGTTTATAAGATATTAAGAAAATAAAAGTGTGCTTGTACAGCATATTTTTTGTATATGCAGACATATCGTTTAATCTCCAAGAATTCAACTTAAATAACAAAAATTTAATTCTAAACACAACTTTTTCAACAACCAAATATTATCTTAAATTATTTCAGTCAGATAGAACGCACTTAAATAATGGCGATAAAATATGTTAAATATGTACATATATCTCGTATATTGAAAGTTAAGAAAGAGTGAATCTGCATGTGAGAAGAATTTCATAGTGGAATGAATATAATATATTAAAATAATAAGAATAACCTGTAATAATTTCGACATGATGTAAAAAATGGCGCAGTTAATTTTTAATTTAAGCAATTATCTTGGTGACTATTACTACGTTTATAAGCGAAGTTTCACTCCCGGAGTTTCAATCCGAAGTGAAACTATCGATGCGTTTATAAGCAATGGGAGTGAAAGTCCAAAATATTTTCTGGTTTGAGATGACAGATCCAATCTCAAATTGGAAATGGCTGCAGCAAACGCGAATTTAGAAGTAATGCTTAATTTAGTGAGATTATTGTCTGAAAAATACATAGAATCAGTTTTGTCTTCGAGGCGCGAGTTTTGGAGGAAAATTGCTTTATATAACAAAATGTAAGTTTAAATAATTCGTGTTTAAAGCATAACATTTATTATGTCCTTTGTTTAGATATAACGGGCGTAGAATTAACCGAAAAATCCGGTATGGAATTACTTCTCGCAGAAGAAGGATAAAAGGTTACAAACGCTTTGACAATTGGTGGCAAAATATCATAAAAAACGACTATTGAGACAGAGACATGCTGGAGAACTTCCGAATGTCAAAAACGACATTCATGTATATAGTGGAAGGATTAACGCCATATTTGAAGCCTTCTGAAGTGTCTGTGACAAAACCATTAGCAGTTAATAAAATAGTCGCAATAGCGATATTTAAACTAGCAAGCACAGCTGAGTATCGGGTCGTTGGTATTGCTTTTGGTGTTCACAAAAGTACAGTGAAAAAGTGCCTATATCGCGTTTGCAATGCCATCAACGAAGTGTTTTTGCCGGACCACATAGCAATGCCAACGGAAAATGAAGCTCCAAGCATTGCTGCAATGTTCGAACGGCAAACAAAATTTGGGCCTATATTAGGGAGCATAGACGGCACGCATATTCCTATTACTCCCCCCTCTGAGCATTCTTCTTCTTCTTCTTTAAACTCCTTTAATCCCTCATGGGACATAGGGCGGAAACAGTTGCCCTCCCTCTTAGCTCCGACCAGGATCTCCCAGTTGTTGCGGCTTCTTCTAGTAGGGTTCTCCTCCACGTTGTTCTAGGTCTTCCTACTCGACGGGAACCTTGCAGATTCCAGGCAAGGGCCTGTTTGGCTAGATTTTCGTTTTCGCGTCGCAAGGTGTGGCCAACCCAATTCCATTTCCTTCGCCGGCACGGCGCCATAGTTCTTCGTTTGAAATTTTATCTTGCCAGCGGATTTTTAGGATACGACGAAGGCATCTGTTGATGAAGACTTGTAGCCATTACAGGGACTATATTAACAGGAAGAATTGGCCTTCAATTATTCTTCAGGCTGTTGTTGGACCAACGTATTTGTTCCACGACATAAGTGTTCGCCATCCAGGAAGTGTTCACGATGCGACGGTATTAAAGGACTCTTATATATTTAAAAACAACAAAACTGTGCTGCCAAAAATATTTAAAGAAATCGGGACACACAAAATACCAGGATTTATTATAGGAGACCCCGCCTATCCTCTGTTGCCGTGGCTCATCAAAGGGTACACCTCCCCCAGAAATCCAGAAGAGGATTCCTTTAATGCTTATTTAAGCAGTGACCGAGTTGTTGTGGAACAAGCTTTTGGTAGGCTTAAGTCACGATGGCGGATTTTGTGTAAACGAATGGAAATACATTATAAATTTGCTCCAAGTGTTGTTTCGGCATGTTGTGTATTACACAATATAGTAGAAAAAAATAAAGATCCTATTTTGCGAAATTGGGATACAGAAGCAGAGAAACTGCAGGAGCTCTATCCACAACCCACTCAACGTACGAATACAGAGTATCACAGCCTTGATGGTGACATTATAAGAGCCGCGATTAGGGATTTCTTAAGCCGGAATTTCCCAGTCAGGCAATCAAGGCTATATATGCGATAAAAACGGTTAATAAAAATAAGATTTAATGAGTTATATGTATTATCTATCTCGTAGGGTTTTAAAAATATTCATACAAATGTATATTAATATATTTTTATTATAATAAAAGCCAAATTAATTCTTCACAGTTTTTTTTAATAAATATTTCAAAATAAAAATAACACAGCTTCCTGCTTTGACATAATCAAAATAAATATATCACAATCCCTGTAAAAACTACAAAACATCAACATAAATCCTGCCTTATTTATCTAGCAACTTCAGAAACATTAATAAAAGTCAAAGTAAAATCTGAAAAACTTCATAAAACATAATAAAAAATCATAATAAATTCAGTCTTATATAGGTAAAAAATTTATAAAATATAATAATAATAAAAATCAAAACAAATTCAGTCTTATGGACCTAAAAACTTTAAAAAAGTCAAATTTCTTACAGCAAATTGGCGAAATAGTTAGCAATAGAAGCAAATTTGCTGCTAGAACTGGCCGCACAGGCGCTCATAGCTGCGGTTAATTGTTTGCGGAGCAATTCGTCCGTGGTGAAGAACTCGAAAAATCCCGAAAAATACCCTTCAAGTCTTCTCGGAAGTTTTTTTGGATTTCTAACTCATGTTGCCTCTGCTTCTCGAACTCTTCTTTCCAAAAATCGTGGCTCTTCTCCATAAGTTGCTCCTCGATGGCTAGCATTTCTTGTGCGCTATTTTTCAGCTGTGGCCTTCTGGAAGCCCTAGAAGAGGAACTTGACATCTCAGCTTGCGGTTCTTCACTTGGAATTGAGGTACCCACCGACCCACTTTCGATACCATCCCCCTCCGCGACTATAATCGGCCGCGACCCATAGATTTCATCAAGGAGCTCATAAAAATCGCATTCTCGACGATTAGCGCCAGACTGCATATTATTTTTTTTTTTACTTCCGAGAAATCTTTCCGGAGCGCTTTAATTTTTATTTTAATTTGTTCAGGCGTCCTTACAAATTGGTTTTGCTCCATAATGTGAGATATTTTCCCATAAATCTCACCGGTCCTGTACCTTTTGCCGTCAAGGAGTGCCACTATGTTATCTGAAATATTATTCCGTTTAATATATGTTTTCAAAAAGTTCGACAACAACTTACTTTCTTTTATTATCTTTAACATCGTTTCGACTTCCTCGTCAGTCCAAATGACCCTTTTAATTTTTTTTCCATCGCACCAAACAAAACTAACTTAAAGAAAAAAAAACACCTAGCAAATAATCACTTCTTCTTCATATGAAAAATTAGGCTCCTGTCATTTCAATCCGCGTTTATAAGCATAACATAAACCGGGATCGAAGTTTCACTCCAGCTATTTCTTTGGGAGCGAAAATCCAAGTTCTGGATTTTCACTCCCGGTTTATAAGCAGTGTTTCACTCCGGATCGAAACTTCCATCCGGAGGGAAACTCCGCTTATAAACGTAGTATATAAAGAATTGGTGAACAACAGCCGTACTTGAACTAAGTTTTTGCCTGCACCTCTCTCATTTAATCTTCCAAGCAGGTAGCTATAAAAGGTGCCATTAGGATACTTAATAGATTGGTTCGCGCTTGATTGCTGAAGTCCAGCAGCATTGGACACGGTTAGTACTTAGTTGGGGCACCGCTAGGTAAAATCGTTGTCTAAACGACGTCAACGTGATGGTTGTTGTCGGGTTCGGAATGGCGAAAAGGCAATTGCAAAAGGTGAACAAAAATAAAAACTTTTCGAAAACGGAGTTTATTAACATATTCAAAGGCCACTATGCATTCTTTATCATAAAAAGTTATTTTTCTACGTTTGGGATTGCTTTAAAAATGCTTCTAAAGGAGCATTAAAAGGAGGGCTCCTATCTACGGACATGCAATCTTAAAAATTATATAGAACTGGTATGAGAAATGAGTTCTAAGTTCGATATCGCAGCGCTTAATTTTCCGGCGGGGTACGAAACCATCTCACCTAAAAAAGCTTTTGAGATTATACGCATTGGAAGAAGCTTACATTTCGAGATTTTGACCAGGCTAAAGGGATGTAAAGCTATCAAATGTTGTATGTATTTTATGCGGGGTGAACCAGGTTCTCGGTGGTCAGTCATCAGCGGAATAGGGGGAATAACATGTAACATAACATGCACGTGCCGTAACTATTTCGGACTGATGGAAGTGCGATCATAACCTCCTAGCGGTGGCCACTGGCAACTATTCTATGAGAGAGGATAGGCTAATATGATCGGGCTAGTCCCTTCCAAGTAAGGTTGGCGTGAGGCTAATAACCTCACCCGTAAAAAACAATTATTACGGAACGAGCAACATGCCTCGGATACTGGAATAAACGACGACGACCACGGCAACGAAAAAGGCAAAACGATTTACGAATTTTTTCATGGAATGTTCGAACTCTGTACAGAACGCGAGCTTCAAAACATCTGGCCGATACCCTGTCAAATTATAAAGCTGACATTACCGCCATTCAGGAGATGAGATGGACAGGGAATGGTGTTTTGCAAAAACCTGAGTATGACGTATATTACAGCTGTCATACAAAACACCATGTTCTAGGAGTAGGTTTTATGGTTAGCAAAAGAATGAAGCCTACCATTATCGGCTTTAAAGCAATAAACGAAAGGCTATGCTCCCTTCGTGTGCGAGGTAAATTTAAGAACATCAGCCTCATAAACCTTCACGCACCTACAGAAGAGTCCCCGGATGATGATAAAGAAGAATTCTTCGAATTAGTTTAACGGGAACTTAATGCTAATGCTTAATGATGTAAAAATCATACTGGGAGATCTGAACGCCAAAGTAGGCCGGGAGCCCATATACAGGCAATATGTCGGCAACCACAGCTTGCATGAAAACACTAATGACAATGGACAGCGAGTTGTAGAGATGGCAGCAAGTAAGAACTTGGTCGTTGCAAGTACTAGATTTGCGCGTAAAGATATCCATAAAGCCACCTGGGTATCTCCTGATGGAGCCACTCGCAACCAAATAGATCATGTGTTGATAGACCGCCGCCACCTTTCGGGTCTGATGACGGTACGAACGTACCGAGGTGCCAACTTCGACTCGGATCACTATCTTGTTGGTATGGTTCTCCGAGAGCGCATTACAACGCTGAAAAGCTTTGTATCAGCTGATCAGGCTCGAATCAACACAGCTGCACTACGCAATGAAATCGGCAGAAACAGCATGTGCATCAAGTTAGCGAAACAGTTTTGGCAAATCAAGTCGTAAATATTCGGATAATTTGCCGTTAATTTGCCGCTAATTAGTTGTGATAATTTCGATTTTGCCGTTTTTTAATTTTTTAAAAAATTTAGATGTTTCGCTAACTTGATGTCAAGTTAGCGAAACACCTGTTCAAAATAGACTCAATTTCAAAATTTTCAGTTGGATCATATTCGCCGGATTTGCTGCAACGGAGCTGGTTAAATATGGAGGGCCTACATTACACCAAGCGATTCATGAATTAATTGTGCAAGTAAGGGAGCAGGAAGTGATGCCAGAAGACTGGAGAAAAGGCATCCTCTGTCCGGTACACAAAAAAGGAGATATCACAGCGTGCACTAATTATCGCGGTATAACGTTGTTGAGTACCGTGTATAAGATATTCTCCGCTATCCTACAAAACAGGATGGCCCCATACGCCAGAAACATCATAGGCCATTACCAGTGTGGCTTCAGCCCAGGCAAATCAACGACTGATCAGATTTTCACCTTGAGGCAGGCTATGGAAAAATGTCTAGAGTTTCAAAACTCAATTCAACACCTCTTCATAGACTTTAAAGCCGCCTATGATAGCATAGCCAGGGTAGAACTCTACAAAGCCATGAGAGAATTCGGCATCCTCAACAAACTGACAAGACTATGTAGGTTGACCATGATCAATGTGTCAAGCCAAGTAAAGGTATCCGGAACACTGTCCAGACCAATCAACATCTATAATGGACTCCAACAAGAGGACGGTCTGGCCTGCCTCCTTTTCAACCTGGCGTTGGAGAAAGTGATCCGAGATTCGGGCGTGACATCAAGGGGTACAATCCTCCACAAGTCCACCCAATTACTGGCTTACGCAGACGACATTGACATCATTGGAAGAACAACAACAGCTGTACAAGAAGCTTTCACTCAGATTGAGCAAGCGGCAGGAAATCTGGGACTGCACATTAACGAAAGCAAAACAAAGTACATGGTGGCCTCGTCTGGAAGAACACCTAACATTGGTCCCACAATCAAGGTAGCGGAACACGAGTTTGACGTGGTAAAATCATTTACCTACCTTGGGTCAATAGTAGCAGCCGACAATAGCATGGAACCAGAAATACGCGCACGACTGCTAAAAGCCAACAAAGCCTACTATAGTCTGTCAAGACTCTTCAAATCCAAATATCTAACCATAACGTCTAAACTTTTACTATATGAGACAGTGGTCTTACCCGTTCTCACATATGCATCCGAAACGTGGGTGCTTAGCAAAAAGCACTCGAACCTCTTGGGTGTGTTTGAGAGGAAAATACTTCGGAGGATTGTTGGCCCCGTATGTGAGGAAGGACGATTCCGGAGACTCTACAATGACTAGATCTACGAGCGCTATCGCGACATAGATGTTGTGAAGAAAATAAAGCTCGGTAGCCTCCGGTGGGCAGGGCATCTAGCTCGTATGAGTGAAGATGAGCCTGCTCGGAAAGTTCTCTGCGGTAAGACCTATGGGGTGCGACAGCGAGGGAGGCCCAACCTTCGCTGGAAGGATGGCGTGGACCAGGACGCTCAGAGTTTAGGGATGCCAAACTGGATGACATCAGCTCAGAATCGGGACCGGTGGAGAGAACAGTTGCGCGAGGCCAGGACCGGATCCCGGTTGTAGAGCCGTTAAAGAAGAAGAAGAAGAACCAGGTTCTCATTTATGCTAAAATACATATTAAGGATTAACTTAAATTAATTTTTAACGGTTAACTTCGTTGATGTATGTTTCGACAAGAATTTAGTGTTTACTTTTTTTCGATTAACAACAGAAAAATAATAAACCTCTTCTCACATGTCCCGGTACGATACTCTTGTCTGTGGTCACTCGATGAATTTGAGTTTCACTCCCCCAGAACGAGCTTTACTCTCCATAGCGTATCCATCCGGGCCATCGTCGGTAAAGATAACTTGGTAAACTGGAGAGGTTAAACTTTTGTCGGAACCATTTTTTACAAATTGTTAATTATTTTTCAGAAAAATTAATAAAAGTTGGTTACCACATTATCAATATCTCATAAACCAACCCAGAATTCTACAAAATTAATTACAATGCGGCCCCTTAGCCAATGCGGTCACCTTAGCTGCTTCCCATATTTCTTAGATACTTAGATGTCGAAAGTTAGGGAAACACTGATATATACGGTCCTAAAGGTTCCTTTTTCGTTTTCTATAGATAATAGTCGGTAGTATAATCTATCAGTCAGCCTCCCAGGGGTTACCAGTTTTGTAGGAATACCAGACGTATACGACACACCGACACACTTTTCATACTTAAACAACGCCCAGAAAAATGTTCGGAGGGGAATGTTAGCACATGCCAGATGTTTATGGACTTCAAGCAGGTATACGACAACATCCAGTGAAAGAAGCAGCTTCAGATCCTAATCGAATTTGGTGTGCCAACTTAACTACGTACGTTTGATACAATTAACCTGCTTCGACACAAATGCCCGAGCCAGAATACTTCCCAGCTAATCAAGGGATCAAACAAGGAGATCGGCTGACGCTTATTCTGTTCAACCTTGCTTTGGAAACAGTTATTAGAAAGATGTCAACTCAACGAAATTATCCGCTGGTAAACAAATCCGCTTAGATGGTCAGATATGCCAAGGACATCAACATAGTAGGCAAGTCAGTCAGAGCAGTTAAGGAATGACACTGAGAAATTAAAGAAGCAGCCAAAAAACTAGGCTTGAGAATCAATTAGGAGAAAACCTGGTAATGCTGCAAACAGAAGTAAAGAGATCAACGATACCCAAGAAAAATGAAACTCGCCCGGGCTTACCATGCAGCACGCTTGAGTAAAAATAAAACTCGCCCGAACCTGGCTTGCAGAAGGCACGCACGAAAAGTGTCAATTGACGCAGGGGTCTAATTTTTACTCAAGCGTGCATGCGAGCTGCGAGCGCTGTGTGGAATAGTGTGTACCTGCTGCATGCTAAGTGCGGGCGACTTTCATTTCCACTCGGGAATAAAACTAGCACGCTCGTAGCATGCACACTCCCGCCACATGCATACAAAAGCAAAATTGAGGCTTTAAAAAATTCTATAGGACGAAGAGAACAGACTTGTGACCATTAGCATACGCAATAGATCGGTTCTCGTCCGATTATGGAGGTCAAGCAGCATTAGACGTGGTTGAGAAACAACCTGGTAAGACAAAACTCGCGTTTGGAAGAGTCTATGCTATGTTTATGAATGTAGCAGGAATTTTCGTGCCTGTGACGGGAGCATGCTTGCCTCTACCGAGCAAATTTTTAGATTTTCGTGCCGGTGGCGGGAGCGTACATGCCTGTGACAGGAGCGTACATGCATGGGCGTAATCGTGTATACTTCTGTGGCATGTCTGTATGTTCGTTATACGAGGTGCGGGCGGGCGCGTGTGTGCTTGTAAGAAAATTAAACAACTAAATTATTTTTAATCGGGTAGGCAGCAACTTGACGATAGATGAGCAAAAGTTAGAAGTAGTTGAGAGTTTGCATACTTAGTTAGGCTCAGCCGTAAAAAATAAAAACGAAGAGGTAGACGAAATCAGTGGGAGAATTCTACTCGGAAACAAAAACTTGTTCGCTTACATTCGACGACTAGACATAGACTTAGCGACATACATAAAACTTAATAGACTTCGGTGCACTGGAGACGTCAAACGCATGCCAAAAGAAAGAACAGCAAAGAAAGAGAAAGATTCTTAGGCAGGCTGAAGGAACGGCATACGAATGCGGTTGTAGCAGATGAGGAGACACTTCTTACTTCTACAACCGCAGAACAGCCAGCCAGAAATAGAGACAATTGAAGAAAAATATTAGAGGTTGTCAAGGTTCGAGTTGGGCTACAGCTCCATTGGGAGAAGAAGAAGGAATGCCCTTAGTACTACCTAAAAAATCCACAATTTTACATGAAAAACATGAAATTAATTTTTAAAAATTCGCATTATTTAATTCGCTTCCCAGAAATCGTGCAGGTGTAATAATAATACATAATTACAACAACATTCCTCCCCTTCGCAACAATCTCTTTAAAAATAGCTTCAAGGCATAAAAGCATTTTTTTTCCTGTTGTTATATTTCGACGTCAATCAATGCCTGAATAAAAATAAAAACGTTTTCCCATGAAAAAAAAATAAAAGCCCTCGAATTTTATCGATTTTATTAAAAGTGTACTAAAAAAAGAGAGAAATTTTCCCCTCAACTTTTCCATTAAAAATCACGTTTTTTTTCTCGGTCTAAAACTTTTTTTTATACCTTTTACCTTTACCTACACTTCAGGATTGACAGCGACGGAAACTAAACATGTGTCAATTGTTGAAGGAAAGAAATCTTCTTGTTAAATTTCCATCCAGAAACATCTGTGAATTGTTAAGTCAGGGGGGCCGGGCCGGGGGTGGAAGGTGAACGCGCAGGCAGGTATTGTAGGTAGGTCGGCTAGCAACTTTTTAATTGAAATTCCTCACCTGGAATAATTCTATAGAGAAATTCCGACCCATATACACACGGGAGCTGGCGGGCGGGGGGAGCACCCCCGCCTCTCTAAGCATAGGGTGTAATAAAATACAGGCTCTGGGACTAGGGCGAGGACGTCGGGATGGAGGGCCGACGACCACTTGCTACTATACTGCCTGCTACTGGCGGCGGCGGTGGTGGTAAGTACATAGGACGAAATTATTTTCATTGTAATGAAATAGCAGTAAACGAGGCCGTGGCAGAGCGCTGCGAGAAACTAGGCAACTCGACGGAGTTCCGAAAGGGTTGAATTGCACTTTAATAAACGGCTGATGACTACTCTCTGCTGCGGCATTAAATCACTCAAGGAAAAGCTCTGGAGCACCCTTTGTAAAGTTGATGAAGCTTTGTAGTGAGCACACTGAGTTGTTTAATTGAAGCACTTAACGAAGTGATGGCATTTTCTCGATTTCGCCCCCACACGCCGCCCCTGCCCGATGCAGGGTTCACCATCGGGGCGCCGCCATGGGGTTGGGGGCGGGCCTTTTTTCATTTAAAACTTGGGGAAAATTTATTGAGTTTAAATGGGAGAAATTTACAGGGTTGAAGGGTTTTTTTTTCTTGTGTAAATTGTTTACAGGAATTGTAATTCACTCGAAAGGGACAAAGTTCTGGCTGTGCCTTTGTCTTGTTGTTGTGCAGTGACAGATGGCAGATTAAGGCTAAATAAAGGATTGCGGATTACTTTGAGGTGCTGTTGAAGCGACCTACATGTTGTAGTTTACTAGTGTATAATAATTGCTTTTATTCACATTTTTCTTTGGTTTTTATTCGGTCCGGAAGTGCCCTAGATATCTTGTTAGAGTATGACAATCGGGAACAAACGGAATTCAAGTTTTTGTGCAGCCTACAAAAGACGACAAAATAGAGTTTGACTTAAATGTAGTTCAGATTTTTTGTGAAAACATTGTTTAAACGGAGAAATGTAGTCGAAATAATAAAATACAGATTTCGTTTATTGTGTGCTCCACCATAAAACTTTGTTGCTATGTTAAATAACACAATAATGGTTTGGTTTTATTAAAATTGTTATTATTACTAGTTTCACACTTTTTTATAAATACACTTTAAGAAGATGCCGGAAGTCGGGATCGAAGATCAGTGATCTGGATGGCGTTTTCCGATCGTAGGAGTTTTTTGCTGTAGCTTGTAGACCTCACTAATCTTTAGTTGGTGAACGCGCTGGACTATCATCTCCAAATCCACTTCGCATGGTCTTCACCTTTCGATTTGCCGATTTAGAAAACTTGTATCTTCCTCGTGTTTTTTCCCTTTTTATAAAAGATATCATGCCCTTCTCCTACCATCGCTTCTAGTAGTCCAGGCAACAAAGACCAAAAAAATCCCAATAGAGGTAAAAGTACATGTAGATGCCAATTTTGGCACAGTTGTAGGGGAACGTCTCCTTAACAACATGGTGGATCCTCCTACAGAGCTTCTCCGTATGCGAGACCACCTCGGCGATGCATACATCGAAAGATCAAATGGGAATCCCCTCACTCATGAAATCTCAGCAATATTCACAGATCCCTCAAAATCACCTGAACAGTATGGCGAGAATCTCTCTTGGCTGTATACCAAGCGTCTCCACATCAAAACAACCTGAACAGTGTTTGGCATTTTTGAAGGCGTCAACGAAGCCCTCAGGTTGAGCGAGGGGAAGAAGGGATCCTCAACCCAGTTACCACACACGCACCTTGTGGCACCGACTTTGTTTTTAACATGCATTTTGCCGATGTGTGTGGGGTGCGCTGTGGTTGCCATAAAAAGGGGTGGTCTGCTCCGGTACCTGAGGTGTGTGCCTGGACACATATACATACATTGTAGTGTTGAGTAGGGCGCGAGTAAAAAATTAATTTGTAAGAAGTGCCTTTTTTTTCTTTTTAGCCAGTACAAATGAGGCGAGGCGCTATTGTAATGCCAATATGTCGAAAACGAGGAATAAAATAAATACCAATGAAAATAAATACCAATATGCATTAAGAATACCAATATGCAGTTTTCGGCTACTTTGCAATGCAAAAATTCAAATTTCAAAAATCCACCTTAGGGTAAGTTTTAGCAAATCCAATAACGAACAAAACATGCTTAACAAATTTGTCGCCTAGAAGCCTTCGTTAAGAGATATTTAACAAGAAAGCTCATAAAACAGGGAATTTTTAGTGAATTTTTCAGTTTTTGGGCTACCACAAATTTTCCTGGGAGTTTCATGCTTGCGCACCCCCTTGATATTGTTGGGGATGTCATTTCGGGCCGATTCCACCAAAAAAGTCCGTTACATCACGCCAAAGCCACTGGAAATGATCCAGCGCCCGGACTAGAGGCATAGCCCCACAATGTATATTTGTATTTTACAATCTCACCTCGCCTAATTTTAAGTTGTAAATTTCGCTGAAATAAGATATGTCTTTCCAGAACGTATTTACAATCTTGCCTCACATCATTTCATGTTGGGAATTGCACTGCCTCAAAAGAAGTATGAAATGTCTCTGTATTTCTCCAGTACAAAATTTCATTCCCTTAAAAAATGTAAGGAGCGTCACTCCAGAACCAAATTGAGGCCTCAGTACAATTTACCATGGTGTAAGGGACAAATGTACTGCTTCGTGTAAGTCCCGCTCAACTCAACTCCATTGGCTTCTACAAGCTATTTTTCTAGCATAATTAGCGAGCAAGCCATCTTCTGTTCGATCACCGAAGCCAGCCTTCCGTCACGGTAATAAGAAGCCAGCAGATTCTAACTACACTAAGGCTGATTCCTTTCTTTTTCAATCAAGAGAATTATCGAAAAGAATGTAAGGGATACTTATCTGCTGTTTTTTTTAGCACACGGAACAGCAGGACAAGTCCATTGAGAATGTCTCATTACGATTGGCTCTGATCCTCGAACTGAAAGGAGAAATGTTAAATAAAGGAATTGCGCTATCGACTTTCTTCGACATCGGCATCATTGGAAACTGAAGCTTCGGATCTAAAAAGACGAGGTATATGCGGTTCACTTTGTGGCTAGATCTAGTTCTTCCACCGCAATCTTACAACCGCAACACCAGATTAGCCCGCTCAGCTCGTTTTCTGTGCCTACAGACTTCTTTTTCGGTCACGACACTAACAAGGTATTCGTTCCTAAACAAGATCGAGCCGTCACCTGGTCGATGCTCTATAGTTGGGACATTCTACAATTGTCAGCTTTGTGGAAAGGATCCCAGAAGTAGGAATGCTCTCAGATTGCATTGCGACGAACATCTAATATTTTATAATCCGCTTTCTGTGAATATATGCGAGGTGCTGCATTCCTGGTCTTTCCTATGATAAAATACACCGAACTTTGGAGATGCACATCTGGTCTGGTGAACTCCAAGCGATGGTTTTATGGGCCGTTGGATGGTTCGATGGTTTTATGGGCAGCTGAAGAATAACTGTGGCACCGTAGGAGTGATGTTAGGATACTAGTTGCCTTGATCAAGCGGCACTGTATATTGTAGAACAAACAAACATATTTAGGGAGATTGCTGCTGCATCTATTGAGGTACAGGGACTGCTGAGAGCAAAATGAGCCTAAATTGAACCCGCAGTTTTCTTTGGACCCATTATAAGAGAGGAGGAAAGAAAACGTGCGAGTCTTACCAGTTGGTCTTGTTAAAACTCAGAAACTGCTTAAAAGATGACATAGAATCGTCCAGTATCGAAGTAGTTTATGCGAAGCACTCGGTGCAGTTATGATTTAATGTTTCCTGCTAGACGACCACCAGCATGACCAGACATATTTTAAACAATACCTAAGAGAAAACATCCAAGAAATTAGACCTAATCAGACAGAACATCACCAATGTCCACGCATAAAAATCTCTCCAAGTCTTATCATATGAATCAGCAGACTGAGAAGGCGTGTTGATCAAGCAGACCCAGCCTTAAAAGGAGACAATTGTGCATTCTATATCAGAGACTATGAATGGCAAACATTGTAGTATTTCAATGAATCCTTTAAAGTCCGCTTTCATGCAAGTAATTTACAAACGATAAAGCCAAAGATACGATGGACTAGCTTTAAAGAAGAAAGAGATTTTATAGAATTTAATTCCCTCCTCTAGAAACGAATTCCACGAAGGGAAAATACATGTAAAGAATTTTATCTCCTTTGAGTGACTTTATGACCATCCTCTACTGTTCGGCAGTTGGGATTCACGTGCTCAAATAAGATTTTTCCTAGGAATAAATGTCCAATAAAGCAACCACAATTTTGTTACACACCAATTCTCCATATTTCCCCTCAACAAATAGTAATAAATTATTAAGCAATTGATATATTTATAACGGATCTTTTCCCTTGTTATCACTATCTCTCCAAAACTCAAACTGTTTGCTAAATGACTCACTAGATGTCACACACTTCATAACTGGTAGTTTCTTATCTAGATGCTGTTGACGTACCTTTTATAAGTCTCTTCTGACCTTCAACACTGATTTGTTTGAGGCTTACATATGTGCCCAAAGCTTAATTGTGGTTGTCCTTTTCACTATGGCGATCGATATCAAAAAAAATTTTGTTTATCAAGATAACAGCTGTGTGTTTGTATCAGACTATTAAAGGTATATACCTGATCTAAATTTATTTCAGGAGTAATTAACAGAAAATGTTTCCCTTTTTTTGGTGGGTTCAGATTGATTGCTTTAGTTGAATTACGTAAGTGATGTTTAAGTTATGGTTTTGTTAGATGTTCAAAGTATTTTGGTTTCTTCGATTTTAGAACGTTTATATTTGAGGACTATAAAAGATAAAGCTTCTTTATCGAAGAAATAAGGACATATCGATTGCTTTGTATGTATTAAGAAGTTAGAAGTTAAAATAGAATTCATTCATTCCCAAATTTCGGAACTATGCTTAATTATATCAAGTATATGCCCGAAAAAGTACATCCACGGTTTGAAAGCAAAGTTAACTTAAAGCAAAGCATATATTTTGAAATTTACTTTGCTGTAGACTGTGAAAACTTTTTGTTACATATTGCTGCGAATGCTGTTGCTTTCAAATTAAAGCCTCAATTATACTGGACGCAACGGAAAGCAACGGAATGGAGAGTTACGTAATGAAATTTAGCTGGTTATACTGACGGAATCGAACGTATTCAAATGTCACTTTTTTCAGCTATTTTTTGCCAAATTTTGGACTTATGCTTAAAATTTTCATGTCCATGCAATTTTTTATTATAAAGAATTTCATTATATTCCACTTCCTTTATAAATTTTTCAACAAACTCTGACTACATTTTGGGCTAAATAATAAATGACAAAATCAGCTGTTTTTAATGCTGCTTTTGACACTTCAATCCGTCGGTTCCTTCAAGTTCCAAAGTTTTGAAACATCGATCCGGTCCGTTCCGTTGCGTTGCGTCCAGTATAACCACTTCAATACAATTTCTCTGTAATGAAACTCTTTTTGGCATTTCAATCCGGTCCGTTGCGTTCCGTATAATTGAGGCTTAAGTACTTAAAAGCTTTCAGGAGCATACTAGTCCACCTGCAATTTATTGGGCTCTAAAATACTTTGCTGGAAATGCTTTTTCTGTACAGTTTTTAAAAAGCTTTTTTTAGTGGTCCCACTTTATATAGTAAAATGGTACTTTTTTTAGAGGGGAGAAAACTTTTTTTTAGTACACATATTTGAAGCATTTGCAGCCGAAAAAGCATGCATTTGTAAGCAACACAGCATTCACAGCAATATTAAACAAAAAAGCTTTCACAGCTTGCAGCAAAAAGTTTGAAAATAAGATTGCTGTAATACAAAGCAAAGTATGTTTCTGCGGTGTGCTTAGCCAGAAATAAAAGATGTCATCTTGCTTTATGTTGGCTCAGCCAGAAACCTAAGTATTGAGTTTAATTTCAAATGTTGTTGTAGTCTTACGAGCAGAGTTCTTCAGAAAGTCTATGGATGCCCATGTCAACTATGGGAAAGCTCAAGCTGTTTAAGGGGAGGGGTCGACCCAAATCTCGCACAATCTCACGTGGGGCAGAGGGGGGTCGCGACAAATATCAAGTAATTTTTTCCCGCAAGAAACAGTGTAAACTTTTCTTTATGTAAAAAAACTAAGCTTAGAATCACAGGTTGTACTACCAATGTTTCTTGTCGTTAAGTTCATGGTGCAATATCTAGTAGTAATCTTAATTTGAAGCATAGAGGAGAATAGGAGAGGTTAGAAGGGGTCTGTGGGGGCTCAAGGAAATGTCGATGGACCTTAAGATGTTGATCGAGTTCCGAAATACTGGCTGTGGGAGGTTATTACACAGTCGAGTTGTTCTAGTCATAAACGCACTTCTAGATCGTATTGTGCCTGAGGGAGTTAGGCTGAAAGGTAGAGCGGAGCGGGATAGTCTTGTGTCTATTGTCGTGCAGGCAGGTTCTAAGTTTCTTTGGTAAGAGCGATAGGTTATAGAGAGGGATGCAACATTCCTACGATATAGAGGCGCGAAAGGTGCCATCACCACTGAGTTTGATGGCACGATTTTGCACTTCGTCGAGGCAAACCAACATAACTCTTTAATTTTAATAAAATCTAACAGACTGAGACTAGCCAGCCTCGTAATCAGGATGGAGGACAATCGTATCCCAAACCGACTTATAGCCTCAGAAATTTCGGGAAGTACGCCAGTAGGTAGACCCAGGAGGAGATGGATATACTCTGTGACGGATAACGCAGAGGCAATGCTCAACATCCGGAACTGGAGACATGCTGCAAGGGATCGTCAAACTTGGAGAAATGGCCTAAAGGAGGCCAAGGCTCGATTTGGACTGTAGCTGTAGTGGATGGATGGATGGAGGCAAGCCAAGGTGGTTTTTGCGCCACCTGCCTAGATATACATATAAACTGTATTCAAGGGGCGACCGAGTGCAGGATTTCTAGATTGTAGCCGGCGGATAGCTGCAGGAAGAAATTGCATCTCTTAAAAAATTCACGGCATTGGGAGGCTTGTTTGGCCATTTGGAATATGTGATCGCGGATCCCCGGCTAGGGGTCCATTGGACGATAGGTTTTGCTGTCAGTTTTGCCCCAGTTAGTGCTATGAGCGACGGAAAATCCATCAATCATGAGTGATGGAATTGGTTGACACTGGCATTAACGTGCAATGGTCCGGCCAAATCTCATGGCATCTCACCAAGGGGGGGTCGCAAAATCGGCAAAATCAACTCACGTAATTAATAGACGACCCGTGACTTCAGTGGAAAGAGGAAGCACCATGCTCCGCCGCTGCGTTGAAACGAGCCCGTGAACTCTGAGATGGTAGTCGGCCGCCCTTAGCCTAGGCTGCAGTTAAAATCGAAAAAATTACTCTCACTTTCAACTAGAAAGAAACCACTGCTTATAAACAGACTCATTTTGTGCATTTTTTCCACTTTTGTGTAAAGCACTTACGATTTTCCTCACTGGATTCACAACTTCTCAACATCAAAAATGACATGAAGAAGCGCAAAGTTTGAATGTCCTTGAACTGTTTTTAGCTCACAAATAACTTCTAAAGTGACCTATGCTATCACTACCATCCCATCCACAGCTTGAAGCTGTAAACGATCTCCCACTAATAAAAATTCTTTATAAATACCCTCAATCCACATTTTCATGGCCACACGATTCCAATGCTGATGACATTTCATAATAATAAAAACAAAACATTTTGTAATTAACATATGACCAACAACAACAAGAAAAGGTAAAATCTGGAACAGCTTTGCGACATGCGTGAATAGCTTTTCAGACAGATGTTCTGGCGCACAGCCGAGGAGTACGCGCACTCGATCCATATCTATTCTAGAGCATAGGCAATGTTTCGTTGACCATTGTCTTCGTTTGATTCTTCAAAACTCCGTAAATTGAGTGATTCCACTCTTTAAACCTAGCTTAATGCTTGGCTAAGTTTCGTGAAAACAGAAACAAACCACACAAAAGTGGAAAGGCAGCAAAGGGGTTAACTACCTTGATCTTGACCCACGAAGCTCACCGGAGCAGTGTACCGTAAACACCAGAAATAATTGATGATAATGCATTTTTGATTATGATTTAAGTAGATGAGGGATTTTTCATGATTTCGTTTATGATTGAAAAAATTATTGTAGAAAAATTTGAATTTTTAAACAGAATTGTGGGAGAGAGTTTTTTGTTGTTGTTGTTGTCGCGCTGAAAATGTAGGGCTAGCATCTTCGTCGAGCGTCTTTTCTTGACGTCGAGAGCAGCTCTCGCCCGAATCTTGAAGAAGTTTTTCACTTAAATGCAAATAGCCGAGCGCAAGGCATGTTCGTTTTCATGTTACCGAGAGAGAGTACAACACATTTGTTTATGACAGGCTACGCTCATTGCATAATCAAACGTGAAAATTTGCAAACTCTTCGTGCCACCCTCTAACCCAACCTAGCTAGTAGTAGTATATCATCCCTTTTAGCATGTCATCAGATTCACAATCAAAACTTGCATCCCCTTTTCAGTATATACATCATAGTCGACCCTCCCCCACCCCCACATTTTCGCTACTGTAGTAGTAGAATACAGCTTTTTGTCATGTCTGGAGGGTCGAGTAAACTTTCATGTCGCCGCATGGAAACTTCTTTTTGATATAGAACACCCATCCGCACTTGCACTCACAGAAACATACATACATACTTGGATATACACAATAAAAAAACGGAACGTCATGTCTTGATTTCTTCTACCCTTCCTAGCTTGAAAAGCAGCGCATTTTTAAGCAAGTCTGAACAGGGGGTAGGAGTCTTTTCGCGCTTCGTAAGTTTTTGCATTTCAACTTTTTCCTTTTTAATCTTGCAGATAGTTCTCCATCCTTTTTCGGGGGAGGCGCGCGCCAACCCATTAAATGCAATCCTCACTGAAAGAACGAACAGAAAAAACTTATGCTGCCAGCGGGGGTGGTGGGTGAGAGAAGGGCTAAAAAGAAATGGTCCGTTGTAGACAGTAACAAAATTCCATTCAGACGTAAGAAATTACAAAGACAGAAAAGGTTTCATCTCTAGAATTAACTCGAAGGGATCAGGGATCAGGATTGAAGACCCAGAGTCAGAGAGAGGTCATTTTTTATCCGGTACTTATCGAAGGAAGACACTCTATCTCTGTTCGGGAAAAACTTCAATGTCCTAAGGATGCTGGCAGCCAGCGTCTTCTGCCTGCGAGCTATTCGTAGATGTAACTTTATATCGCGATGCACTTTAATGACTTCCCGGCGAATCTCCGAGTATTGCTCCCTCTCTTGAATTTTATTGCGACTTCTTTTTTCTGTCTTTTGGCGCAGTATTTTTTTGGTTATCTAGTGTCGCAAGAAGTTGCAAGTGACTTCATTACAGGATTCAATAGCTCGCGAACGAACGATAAAAATATCGTCCACCACCCCCGCGAGGGTGGGGTATGGGACGGAGTTCCTCTTTCTGGTCCTGGCTATGAATTTTAATTGAATGCCAGAACGGCAGCTCCAAGAAGTGATTGGATTTTATTCAATTTTTTCCACCCTCTAAACCCCCCACCAACTCGCGTTCCCACCCCATTCAACCCCTAGATCAGTCTTCGTAATAAATTTTACTAACAAGCCCCGAGAAATGAGATTTGGATTCGATATAAAAATACTAAGACGACGGACGGTTTCTATGACCTCGACAACGCAAGTACAACAGGTCTTCCTTTGGGGTTGGTGCTGAGGGTGGTTTCCTTCTCTCTGTCCTGTATTTCTACTCCATCTTTTGTTCTTTCCTCCTCCTTCTACGTCGTCCTCGATGTTGTTGATGTGCTTTATTTCTCTTCTTTCTGTTTTTCTTCTTTTTGTAGATTGTTTTCGTTCCATGCTAAATGACGCGCGTTTCGTTATGTGACGTGGAATGAGAAAACTTTTTGCTGTTTTATCAAATTGAGTGAAAATTCTTTAGAAATTTATTAAAAATTAAGATTTTAAATCGGGAGAAGAGAAAGTATTAACTACAAAATGCTGATTTAAATTTTTTAAGATACGGTTTATACAATGGAACTCCATTCAAACTTTTGCGACAAAAACTTTTGCAATCATATTTTCGTTTTTCGCCTAAATGATTTCAATATGGCTTTTATGCTTGTCCCATTGCCTTCAAATCGTTCGCCTGTAGCACTTCTTCTGGATGAAATACAATTTCACTGAAGGTAGTACATAGGTTCCCTTGAATGCACACAAATATTTCAGTCAGCTCTGTAAGTGCTTCGCTTTCAACAAAGAAAATCCTTTGATCTTATGCAGTAACACAGTTTCACTTTATAGTATGATGTTCTTTTTTTGACTAGAATGGTAGTACATGCTAGAGCCATGCTCTTAAGGAGTTTTGATAAGTAAACAATACAATTTCGTACGTGAGGTTGACTAAAGCATGAGTGATCGCCTCAAGAGTTATTGTTCTCATCATCATGGGTTGTTGTTGGTTTTGATTTTAACCACCGCTCGTCTCCATGCTTGCCCAGCTTAGGCCTGCCTTTTCACACTTATGCGATCTATAGAATCCACCTCCATGCTATCACATACTACCACCATCTCCCCAAAGATGTTGGCATTACATCGAGGGACCCCTGGATGATCTTGTCTTTATAAGAGTAACAGACGGTGGAGACTCAAAACGAAGTAAACACCGGACCGGTCCTCCAGGTTAAAGGTTGACGGCAGGCTGAATATTTAAGGCATGTTTAGGATAAGACGGACTCCACGACAATCAACCTGTCAACGGAATTTGAAATTCAATATAGAAGCTTGGAACTTCTCAGAATCTCACCCAATCTCGCATTGGGGAGAGAGGGGTCTCGGCAAATATCACTTTATTTGTTTCCCTCAAGAAACAGTGTGAAACATTGCGCGAAAGCTGGGTCAACTTAAGCAAATTAAGTATTTCTCCACTAAAGACCTCCATTCACATACAGGCCGCCGGTAGTCAGTGGCCTTTCAGACCAGGTCGGCAGGCACGGGCTGATGAAGGCCACAAATTACTCAGTCTGACTGACTGATGAGGACTCCAGGTATCCGCCTGACAGGCCGTGGCATGCAGGTAAAGTCATAATTCCTTACAGACACACAGGCGAAGACGTTAATTCAAGTGCAAAAATGTTCATGGCCTTCATGAAAATTTCAAGGCGAACAAACGCCAGTGTGGATGGTTTTCGCGCCTAGCTCGCGTTGCTTTCCGTCTCGAGTGAATACAGTGGGAGTCTTGCAGTAAATTCACGAATTGAGACTGAATAGAAGTTCAAATTTTTAGGCACGAACTGACGATAAATGCCCACACACACATAAAGATTTTTGTCAGATTTCTTGGACTGCAGGCCCATCCAGTTGGCGTCCGGTAAGTGTGTGGTGATACTTGGCCTTAAGGCGGAAACTTTCAGGCCACGTTCTGCCGGCAACCTGTGTATGAATGGGGGCCTTAAAATATGGCTAAAGCCTGAACCGTTTAACTTCAGTTCGAGTCCAGTTGAGCGAACTAAGAACTGTTTTATGCTCAGTTGAATATGTAGAAATTGTATGCGAACTGAGGTATTTTAATGTTCAGTTCACCAATTTGCTCGAATTTGCGCAGTTCGGCCGGTGATGCCGGGGTATAACAAAACTTCTCCGCAAAGTGCTGAGGTTAGGTTAGTGCATTTCCATGAGGACTTGAAGCGTACTTCAAGTAAAAATGTAAACGCAAGCAGCTCAAGTGAAGTCTATCAAAAAGGTTTTTCTGATCGGCTTGAGCCATGTAGTCAGCTTGAAGGCTTGAACGCTCGAAATTGTGAAAGTTGGGCTTGTAAATGTCTAAAAATAATTTGTCGTAACATGAACTCAAGAACTCAAGCAAATATACCGCTTCAAGCAGTAGCGGATCAAGAAACTCATCGGGGGAGGGGGGAGGGGCATGCTCATCCAGCAGCGAATCTTAAAACTGTTGGTGAAGGGGCGGATTCGACAAAGTTTTTATTTTGAGTCTTTTTGTTTAACAAATCGTTCGATAATTTTGTTAGTGAATATTTAATAGGACTAGATCTGTAAGCCTGTCTTTAGCCATACAGGTCTTTAGCCAAGTTTCAATCTGACGTAGTGCTAAAAATCGCATTTTAAGGCCCGGTGGGTTTAGGCTTGCTGGCCTAAACTTTACTCCTTAAATAACCCCACAGAAAAAGTCAGTCCGGTGCCTTTCAATCCGGAAAAAGTCGAGACCATTACAAATATCGTCATTTTTTGACACAAAGTGTCGGCTGCGGTGTAGCAAGGTACTTATTAAAAATAGAAATTCGTCAGACCTTTTTCACGCATTTTCGGACACACAAAGTGCGCCAACATCTAACGATAGGGTCCGGCCCAAATAGTGACTTGCAGTGGTGTTTCGTTAATGACGTGTGGATTCTCGGTTCGCCAAATTCGACAGTGTTCTGTAATGACTTTGCCAGAGAGTATAAAATGAGCTTCGTCCGTCATCGAAATTTTGCCTCAAAAATCATATGATAAGCACGTTTTAAAAATTGAACGAATGTGTTCAATGTAAAGTGCTGCAAGCTCATCGTGTTTTTTCGGTGTCGTAGCTAAAATGGTACTGAATTACGTTTCAGAATCGTGTACAATTGTTGAAATCGGCAGAGAAATGTCAGAGTTATTCAATGTTGAAATACCGAAGGTCTAGGTGGCGCACCATGTACGTTTCGGAATGAATATGACCAGATCAAAAGATTCTAACGTGTCTTAAGTAAGTTTTCTTTCAATCTAAATACATAAACAAATCTATTATTTTTATTAACAGTAAAAAGAACTGAAGTTCACCGTCCAACAATTTTTTCCTCAAATGCGTTTATTCGTTTGAGGTGATTCACATTGGTAGTTAGATCCGCACTGTCTTCACGTAGACCTAGATCCGCACTGGCTTCAAGAAGGCAGAGAGTATTCGGGCTCTTGAGATTTTCAAAGCTTTCGCGAACTGTCATAGAAAAGTATAGTATATGTAACGCTGTTAATTTTCCGGGCTGCCTTGCTCTGCGCTTTCTGCCTGACACAGCTCAAAATGCGCCCTAACTAAGCATCAGCAAGATATACGCTATAGCCTTCAATAAAAAATTTAAAACTCTTAGGGGTCGTCCATAAATTACGTGAGGCGATGATGAGGTCTGCAGTCCAAGAAGTATTGTGTATGTGTGAGTGTTTTGTGGCTTTCATCGGGCCGTGCCTGCCGTCCTGGCCTGCCGGCGGCCTGTAAGGGAATGGGGGTCTTTAGTGGAGAAATAAACTGGATGGATGGTAAAAGCGGTAGCGAGATATAAGAATACTGCGTATGTATAAGAAACTAGTTATGTTGAGACGACTGGAAGAAGAGACTTAAAAAGGCACCAGCCCTACAAGGACATAGCATCACACTTATTTCCCCAGCAATCTCGTACTCTTTACTAGTCACTGTCTACACAGGGATTCAAATCATCGCGCGGTTTTAAGTAAAAAGGTGTTCGTTTTGCGGAAGCTTTCAATGAGTGCATCAAAAGATTATTCTGAGTGAAACATCGCACCACCAGTGCCGCGCTACAATCAACCTGCTGTTATATAAGCGGGAAAAAATATTCAAATCATAACTTTTTGCACAGAAATTAAGCTGATAACGTCCGAATCGAAACAAAATAACAAATTTTTTTCACGTTTCGTCTCGAGCAAAATAAAAGGAAAATCGGACTGAAGGACATGCGATACCGCCTGAGATGATACCAGTATTAAAATCGAATTAAAACTGCGTCTTTAGCAGCCATTAATTAACAGCCAACAGCAGAATCAGTGAGTGAGCATCGAGCTAACATTTGACCTAGAGATAGACGGGGGCAAAGTTGCTCGACGGAAATCACAGGCGTCTGGTGCTGTTTATGATTCGATTTTCCAGAAAACAACCTGCACGAAGCCGTTTCCACCGCCAGGCGAGAGATTAGCACACGCAGCGCAGCACAGCACCACACAACGGCACAGTCTCGTCTCTGTCAGCGCATCCCGCGGAGCCCCAAGAGGTCTAAAAATACTTGGTACAATTGGAGTCGGCGGTAATGACGCACATTTTCCAGCATCTTCTAGTTGTTAGGGAGGAGGATGTCAGCTGCTCTGGAGTGGAGTGCACTTCTCTATCGATTTATCGGGTGCAATTTACGTGCCACTCGGTGCAAGGCATCACGTCGGAGGCCTGGCGGTGCTGGAAGCATCCCAGAAATAAAATCTCTGTGGCACGCTATCGGATTAACAATGCCTGCCGCATAGCTCTTGTCCCCCGGCCCTCTGTGTCGGGCTGGCGGAGCAGCAAATCGGACATGAAACTAGCGGCAAAAACATGGGAATTGGGTCAAAGTCACGGCATTAGCGGTTAAAGCCGGAGAATAAAATGCATTTAGAGCTGAGATCGGTAACAAGACTACGCCTACCCCGCCCCAATTGAATTTTCGATCTGCTGCGGTCGTTGAGTTTGTTGTTGAGACTTGCATAGAATTTGCGGCTAGCATCAAGATCTGAGAAATCTGCGGTTGAAAACCGCTCTTTTCATATGCATTTATACTGCGAGATAAGAGATGAAAAGGGCGCCGTAACAATGCCCGAAGTCGTCGGCAATAGATGCTCGGTATCGGTAATGGAACCATGCACTTCACTGGCACGGATGCAGGCACGGACCAAGGAGCTCATTAGACCGGTAGCTGGTCGGTCCGAGGATGTTCTTCTAGAGAAGAGAGCGCACATTCTTTGGTTGTGACATAACGAAAGCACTTTTCTGCGGTAGATAGTAATTTTTTAATGCTGAATAGGATTCTGCGGCTTCGGGGGAGGTGGCTGTGCAGCAAGGAAATTGAGGAAAACTTGGTTGGGAAATTGCAGATAAAAGAGTCCCACCAGCTCTCTACTCCATGCATCCCGGCAGCCATTGTGTAAGGAAACTCCCAGGATTGATAAAGTTCTTAGCGTGAATTTCGAATTCAAAGATTCTAAGCCCCGCATTCTAGTGTGCAGCTGATAGCGGTGGTCCTTCCTGAAAGGAGTCGAGCTATTCACCGGATCTAAAGAAAGACTTCATTTCTCTCCCTGCACATTCAAATGCAATTTCTTCGTTTGAATAAAATGTTATTATCTGTCAATATACACGCCATCTCTTTCCCTCCTGCCAGTCTCGGCGGTGGCCAGGATTCAATTTCATCCTGCAGTGCCAGGATTCCCATCGAATTTTATTAGGGCCTTTCTGTGCAGGAGCAACGAGCACCAATGCGAGATTGTAATTCAAGCTTGAGCTAAAAGCGAAGTGAAACAGTTGCGCGCCGATTCATTCAGGAATATTTGTGGAGGTAATATAAGTTTTACGAATATTACTGCTCGTACTACTCTCGACGTCCTATTACCTCTCTGCTGGCGATGGGGCTTTGTTCGAATTGATTTTCATGGCATCCTTTTGATAGTCAATGTCCAAATGGGAGCTGGAATTGAATAGTAATGAACATGTGTGCTGAGAGGCTATGGGTGGTCGATGGGATATTAGTTTGTGTCATGTTGCTAATAAAGTGAATTAGTGATGAAAGGACCGATTTAATTGTGAGGCTTCCGGAAGAATTCTGCAATAAATACTGGTAATTGATGTCGGTATTTTGGAAATATGTTACTTCAGTTTATAACTTAGGACATTTAAAGTGGAGGAGATGTAATTTAGTAGTTTTAAGTTTAACTAGAGTGGAGCGATGTTTACCTTCTCAATTATTTTGGTCGTCTGGTACGCTGTAAAAGCCTCCTAATCTGCCTTTGGCTGTAAGAAACAATGCATTGCCATCGTATAACATTTGCTATCATGAAGCCTGTTTATAGAGCAGTGCAGTCTTGGGTACAAAAGTATCACGGACACTTACAACCCTATGCCTCATATTTGTAGGCCTGACCACTTGAAGGAGTTCAACAGTCTGCCTAATGGCTTGTCGCTTAGACTTGACTGTTTCCAGGGCAGACTCATCCTTTTCAAGGTTTAGCTTGCCGATGTGGACCTTAGTGATAAGCAAAAATGGTCTTGTTCTTGCAGTCTTGTCTTGTTCTTGCACATTTAGCAAGACCAAGAACAAGAATAAGTTGTGCTTGCAAGAACAAGACAGACTGAACAAGAACAAGACAAGACCAAGATTAGATTAGTCTTATCTTGTTCTTGCGTTTGCTCATCACTAGTGGACCTTCGCCTTTTCTATCCTACATAAAAGGTAATTAACTGGTGCCCAGAGGAGATCCCAAAAAGACAGTGTCAGACGCCGCCATGCAGATCTTGAAACGATAATTTTACATCTTGGCTTCGTAGGCTTCGCAGGGGGTGCTTATCCAGGGGCACCACGAGGAGAATAGTTCAATTTTGTCCTCCTAAAGCGGCCCACGCCTTTTAGTTTAACTGCACAGTTTATCACGTGTGAAGTCATGTCTGAGCGATAAACAGTGTGAACTGTGCAGTTTCGAACTTTTTTTTTACTCAGCCTTCAGACCTGAGCTTCTGGAGCCTCTTTTGCTCCGATAAACTGCGCATGTCAGAAAAATCATCCAGTTCTCTCAGATTCATCCATTTGTCATTATTAAGAGGATGTATTCAACAAAATTAACGAAACTGAGCACATACAACGAACGGACCTAACCCACATACCTTCAGTTCAGTTTATTGTATAGTTTTTTTACACAGTTCAACTGCGCAGTTAAAACGGAGAGTATGTGGGCCGCTTAAGACTCTAAAGCCCGGCGCTACAGAGGAGGAATACATATAAAATATAGGCGCAATTTGAGGAGGAATGCTTCTGGAATGAAAAAATGTGCACAGCATTTCGTCATTAGTCTGATTGGCTGATTTAATTCATGCGACTGATTCTGATATGATGTTTTTAGCCCCATCTTCTTATTCCCTGCATATTTCTCTAAGTTTTGACAGTTATCTGGCAAGGCAGATTATATGACATAACGGCCGGGGGTTTTGATTTGTTAAGCAAGGTTGCTACATATAACTGCTGCATCAATTTCGGATCTCGCACGAACAGTGGCCAAAATCAATAAGAAAAATAAGCCACCATTTCCATAATCGCCTTCATTGACGTATCGTACACTTCCTTCCTTTGGGATTTCAACAGTAGTGGTACATTTGCTCGAACTGATTGGTTCAATGCATCTTCCATTTCTGGATTGAAAGGATCATTCGTTCTACGATATGGCATTAGTATTTCTAACTTGACTAACAAACTTGACCAACATACAAACGGTAACACATTTCTTCGATCAAAAGCAAAACCTGGTTAACTCCTCATTCTCCTCGAGGTCGGGATTCCCTGAACTGACGAAAAATTTCTTCTGACATGTCACCCTTGTACTTGTTCCAGAGTTCACGTGGATTCGATGCGTAGCATGTCGAAATAATGATAGCAACTAATGTATGTATCAGGCTTGGAGATACAGAAACGATTGCTTCAGCGATTGTCATGTCCCAATGAGTATCGTTTTCCCTTAGGGAAAGTCCCTTTATACTGTCGACAATCTATTTTTTCGTATATAATGTAGTACAGCAGCTCTAGCCGGAAGATAGAGGAGAAGAGAGAGAGAGGAGAAGGAAGGTACTGTCACAACCTAGACGCGATATTTTTTTTATTCCGCCTACTCGCAACCATTTCGCGACTCTGACATTGGGGCATCGAGAACAACTCGCGTTAGTGTTATGCCTCCTGAAACGAGTTGAATCTCATCAAACCAACCGATGGCATGCGCTTGGTGGAGCGGGGAAGGACTAGAGAAGGCTATGACAGGAGGAATCAGGAATTATTATTATTATTTATTTGAAATTATGTACAAAGATTATAATCTTAATGAAGTACATTAACTAAACAGAGGGAAGAAAAATAATAAACATGGAAACATTTAAAAAAAAATTAATAAAATATAAAAATGAACAGAAAAAAATTTTAAAAATTAGAAATTAAAAAAAAAAGAAAAAAAATAGAAGAAAGAAAGAGAGAAAAAAAACAGATATTACAAAAATAAAATTAAAATTATATAATACTTAATGTTAAGAGCGAAGAAGAGAGAGAAGGAAAGTTTCGTAGGTGGGAAAGTGGAAAGGGCGAAGGACCGTGGGGCTGGCCGGGATTCGAACCAGAGACCTCTGGAATATCAATCATCCGCCTTACCCCTAGACTATCGAGGGCCCCATGAGAATGCATACCTGCTGCAAGTTAGAGTTTCATTTTTACTCGGGTATTTATTGAATTACCTTCACATTTTTCTAAATAATATTTAAAATATTTGAGGCAATCATATTCGCAAAATATTTGCGAATCCGAATGCGTATATTGGTTACATAGCTGGATAGGTTCCAAGCACCATGGATATTTTGCACCTTGGGCTATATAATGCCCAGCCCTACCCCATTATCGGTTCTGTGTATCAAAAGGGCGTGTTTCCTGTCAAGAAGGATCTCTCGAGCTGACACATTCTGAGCAACCTGTAATAATCGTCATAATCCGTTTGTCGAAGTTCAGCGTGGCAGGAATGATATCGGACAATAAGAGCATTGAGTCCATATTCTTTCTTGATAGAATTGCCCCAGAGAGACTCCTTCTTCACTACTAAGTGGAGAGGAAAGAGATTCAGTTGGGCTTCCAGAGCCGCAGTGAGACAATAAGTGCTAAAGCATCTTTGATAACGAGAAAGGTCGGCCTTTGAACCTTGGCCAGGTTAATTACTGCATCATTTTTTTTTGGTCATGACCCACCATGCAATAGAATCATACATAATCATTGGCCTTATGACCTTCGTTTATAGCCAAATCACTAATCTCGGTTTGAGGCCCCACGTTTTCTTTCCTGTTTTGTCACCTATCTTGTATATTGGGCAGATAATACTTTCCTCTCAATCTTTCTGGCATTATCTCGTTCTTCCATATGGTTCATTCTTTTACAAACTGGACAGATTTGGGCAAAAATTTAATATTTACGAAAAAAAGACGCATTCGAGGATTTTAAGGCTGCTCGCACACTGCATCAGAATTTGTACGATTTTGTGCGAATTCTGATGAAATTGTATGCTATTTCATCGGAATTCGCACAAATTCGTACAAATTCTGATGCAGTGTGCGAGCAGCCTTATTTTTTGGAAAATAGAGGCGATGAAAGTTTGAGAATTTGTGGATTTTTGGCTTGGAGACTGATAATCAAAAATTCATAGCTCCAGTTCTATTTGAGCTAGAAACTTATTTTTCATTTCATTTTGAAGCTAAAAGAATGAGTTTAAAAAAATAATAGGTTCAATAAAAATTATGAACAAATTCCTATTGTTATAAACAATTAAAATGTGTAAATCGATATTTAACAATTGCCCCCATCTCGTAGGGAGTTTCTAGTATAGCCATCGTGTTCTACGTCAAATATTCTATCAAAAATGAATTTTTGATTGATTAGAGAAATTATTATTACTAATTTATCTAGCGTGGCACGTCATATCGGTGCGCGGATTTCATTGCACGCCTCATTTTTTTTGCCCCATATCAGTTTTCTTTACAATATAAATGATTTTATATTTTTAATTAAATAATGTTATTTATTATTAGATACAGCTTAGTTTAGAAGTGTATATGCCAATAATTTTCAGATGGTGAGCAGTCCAATGTGTCAATGTCAAAATATATTCCAAAAACTGGACGAAATTCTCTTCTAAATGTTATAAAAGCGTAAATACATCCTTCAGGAGTAACATGGGTTGTCCGTACGTACAGCCGTATAAAAAGTTCTGAAGGTTACAAGGTAACAGCTGAAGAATCAAGGCTGTGACTACGCTCTACAACAGCGACTAAAGAGCCCCATTAATTTTCAAATAAAAATTGTCTGCAATAACTTTGAAATACCTATCATTTATTCAAGGACCATTTCTAATTAAAATCAAGAAGAATATTCACATCCAGCCCGAGAACCTTATTACATTTATCATTTAAGAAAAGTTTTTTAATTTCCCTAACCCCATTTTCCGAATGGCAAGCTCATCATTTTCTGCTCCAGCCGTCCCCCGCAGCACACAAGCCTCCCCAGAAGAAAAAAAAATCCTCTGGAAAAGTGATTTAGTTAAAAAACAGCTGCTCAGTCAATCTTCATTTCTGAAGGCAACAGAAGTATTCCATTCGCCGTTTTCAATTCTTATCAATAATTTCGGCACACACAAATCCCCGTGCACGGATAAAAGCCCAAATTCCAAATTTCTATTAAATCCTGAACCGAAAATGAAAAATCGCTTTCATTCTCGTCCTTGCGAACAGGAATCATTCTTAGGATTCTGAAAGGTAAATAATGGCCGAATGCCTGCCCCCCCCCCCGGACCCCGGGCTCCCCTGTCCGTATGTGGGCCAGAGGTGAGCTCTCCAGTGGCGGTGGTGCTCTTAAATAAAAGCGAAAACGCACAGGCCCCTGACTTCATATCCATGGGAAAATTGAAGACTTCTTCGCCATACATCAGCGGAGCACCAGGCGCTGCTGCTGCTATAGGTGGGCCCGTTCGTTCGCTCTTTGTGCGTCGTCGTTCGTTCTGGATTTCGTGCCGACGACGGAAACTTTTGAATTTTTTATTACAGTGCACACACGATGTAAACAACGCCAGTAAAAGGCGAACTGTGTGCGCCGCCCCCCAAACACACGCTGCCGCGGCTGGGGTGTGGGGCCCCACAGTCATATCCGCAGCCCCACAGCAATCCCGGACGGAAGAGGGGGGCTGCCATGCTGACATAACTCCAGATGAAAATTAAGAAAACGACTGTTCCTCGTTCGCCCCGCGTGTGTGGGTGCGTATGTTGTTGATGCTCAGGAATTCCTTAAGAGACTTATATAAATAAAACACACCCGCGCCCCGGGGATGGGGGATGTTTCCGAGAATCCAGCTGGAGGCCCAGAAATTCCGCCCGAAATTTCCACATCTCTCGGATCCTGGGGCTCCATGAATCTCAAGTGATGAGATAGTTTGGCCGAGAATAGTGAGGATATAATGGCCGAGCGTTATGACTCCGGAGGTCACATGATTATCTTGAAAGTGGCACGGGAAGTGATGGATTAAAAGTTCGGGTGCGGGGGTGGCCCCGACAATTGGCGCGGTGTATTTTTTTCGTATTAGGATTGAATAAATACAAAATGGCGAGAGAGAGAGAGTTAATCCCAAACACGAAAGCAACCACTTTCGCCGGGAATGGATACTTAATTTTGGTAATTGTGAACGTGTTTTTGCGGCGAATGTGGTCCTTTTGGGGATTGTTTCAAATAAATTAGGATCAGTTTTATTGTTGGGAGGTTATCGAACTTTCAAGGATTTTTTGGCTTTTTTTTGTGGTGAATACCATTCCACTTTGAGGACGGCATACAGAAGTTCGGTGGTACTAAATAATTAGCTGAGAGCTTGTTAATTTCCATTAGAATTAGGAATATATATATTCGAGGGCCACGATAATCTGATTCTTGTGCACTTAAGGCCTAAGGGTAATTTACAACATTTCATTTCGAACTTTGAATATAAACTTAGTTACATTTATTTGCCTTGTTACGAGTTACATCATTTTGCCTTCTGGTTACTGCTCTTGCCAGCGGCATACACAAGTTTGGATTAGGAAGAACGATAGGTTGGTGGAGAGCGCCTTTCCCAAACACCTTGGCTAGAACAACAACTAAGGAATGACCTTGATGAAGATTACTGGGTGAAAAGGGAAGTTGCTGGGGTAGTTAATAGTGGCATAGTCATTCTCTCGGATCAACTTTGAACGTTTTTCTGATAACCTTAATTAAAACAATTCTGCCATCGTCGTTTTCTTGTATAATGGAAATGATGAACCTTTGTGGGAACAAATATTATAATTGTGGTAAATTGGTTTTTAATGGAACTTTTAAATAGTTGAGATAAGAGATAATTCTAGTTTGGCACGAAATAGCTAGGTGGAAGCTATTGTGAACCGAATATAATCATGCTCATATTATTGATTAGCATTTGACAATCGAAGTCAAAGTTAAGCTTTATACCAGTCTGTTTTAGCCCCTCCACACCCCCAGAACCCATCCTATTCTCTTTTGCTGTCGAAACTAAGCTTACTGCCAGGCATTGCACAATGGCTTAAACAGCATAATGGACTGGTAATACAAAGTTTTTGGTCTAAGTTTGGGGTTTTCGCTTTAGAATAATCAAAATCAGCAGTAGAATGTTTAGTAATTAGTTGGGGGACCACTTCCATTGGCATTCTCTCGCTATCAATACATCTTGAAACTATAGTTTGCTGCCAAAAATATTTAGCTAATAATATAACTACAAATATTGCAAGAAAAACTGGTAGTCGATACAGAAAGAACTGTACCCAAGAATTAAATCTTGTGTTAGTTAAAAGACCAAGCAGTTTTTGTATAGGAGCTAAAATTCGAACTATGGAGCGCAAGAACATCTGCTTGGAGAGACACGAAATTTTTTTTTTCTTTCATTTTAAATTTGAGTTTCGTGCGTACCAGCTGCATGCTAGCTGCGGGCTAGTGTTATTTTCACTCAGGCGTGCATGCTAGCTGCGGGCGCCGTGCGGGCTAGTCAGGGCCGGATTTATAAATTGTGGGGCCCCAAGCACAACCTCGTGATGGGGCCCCCAACAATGACTACCGTAGTTACGTTTAGTTTTAAATTTATTATTTTAGTCGCAAAACTATGACAATTTTTTTACTTCCCTTTTATCTAAAGACGAACCACACAAAATATAAGAGGCGCGGGGCCCCCTGAGGGTAGGGGCCTCAAGCAAATGCTTGTTTTGCTTGTTGGTAAATCCGGCACTGGGGCTAGTGCATGCCAGCTGCGTGCTAGCTGCGGGCGAATTTCATTTTTAATCGGGCCGTCGGGTGTCCATTTTTCTGACCTAGATACTTTCCTTCTTTCTTGTGCTCATAATAAACGAGAAAGACACCCCTTGTTGGATCACTGAAGTCAGGTTTTTGTAATGGATGGTGAGTTGGTGAAAAAAATCGCGTGTTGGCGATGTCAGTTGTCTCACTCTTTTCTTTACTATCATTCCAACCAGAACTTTCTGTGCAACATTGCACTCAATTGCCCAATCTACATTAGTATTCCTTCAGCAGCAGCAGAAACCGTTACACATGTTAATTTAGGTCTACACTAGAATTCTTTCATTGCTAGAAACTTTGTCTTTTTCTTGTGTGAGGTATTAGGTACAAAGGTACCGCAGCCATTCATTTGGCCTATTGTACTACACCCTTATACCTCATATTTTGTAGGCCAAAACGCTTAAACCAAATTCAGCAGTGTGCCTAGTGGGTTGTCGCTTAGACTTGAATGTTCGAGCAGGGACTCTTTGAAGAAAGAACCCCTGCTCCCTCACTCACTGAGAACGTGCAGGGCAGACTCAACCTCCTCAAGGCAGAGCCTGAAGGTGGGGTCCTCTGCCCTTGCTATCCTCCATAAATGGCAATAACATCATTTCTACTGCGCCCTAACAATTCCTTGGGCGTGTGAGAAGAGACCACAGGAACGAGCCACTTAGAAATGGCCTGTCCCGGCGAGGATCTCCAGCATACAGTATGTCAGTATGTCATCAAAGCCCAATCGGCCAGAGCCCTTTGCAACAACTTGGTGGGTGCCCCAATAGCCGGCTCTAGACGATGAACACAATATCAGAGCCCGGCAAAAGTAGGAAAGGCGAAGAACCGTGGTGCTGCCGGGATTCGAACCCGGGACCTCTGGGATGGTAGCTAGGCACCTTACTCCCTATACTGTTTAGCTTAGGCACTTTTTGTTGCCTTTGAAGCCCTGGTATTTCGGGACCCAGAAAAAGGTAACTTCTCCTTGAAAGACATTTGCTAGGGTGCCTAGGCTAATCCCTCTACTGAATATGCTACTTTCACTCCAGATTCTGGCGCCCACACTTGTCTCTGTTTTGGAGCCTAGCGTGTACCATACTAGTCGACCCGGCGATACTTTAGGATAACTCCAGGTTAGCCTATCTGGTATCTGCACAGTAGGTTGTTCACAAATTTTCAGATTTTAAAAGGAACAGAGTCCGACAGTCGATCCAGTAGCAGAAAAGGCTACTTAGACTTCATCTGCTTAGAGCCCTGGCTTTAGTATCAAGAGATGTATTGTTGACGGCTCCCTCGATATCGAGATAGGCTGTCAGCTTTGTTTGTTTAGTGATGCATTCCAACTGGTGCACCAGATTGTGCAGTGCTGTCTCAGTTGACTTGCTTAGTACGCATGCTGATAGAAGCTTAGTGTTTGGCGTTGAAGATAAGTTTCCCTTATCATCCTGTCAAAAATTTTCTCTATTGTCTTCAAGACGAGAGACTTATTGGCCTGAAAGGTTTAGCGGAAGTGTAATCCGAAGGGTATAAATGTTATTTTGACGTTCCTCCAGTCAGATGGGAATATCCATTTGTATGAGCCATTTTTACATGGGAAAAATGTGTCTTAACGAACTTGATGTCAGTAAATCCACTGAGCCTGACAATATACGGCATATGATTCAAAGGAAGTACACCTAACCCCTGACCAATATGTTGGCCTTGTAATATACCTTCCGAAGCGATCCAGACTTGAACTGAATTGATCCTGAATTGAACTGACAATGTTTTTCTCTGGCCTTTCAATCAAGACGATATTGAATGGCGTCAGATCTAAACCCAACACCATTTCCGCCGGGTTTCCCAAGCCCTAAAAAAAACAAAGTACTAGCTTTATAAATAACTCGATGGAATAAGAATAAGGGTTGGAATAAGAGCTCAAACATATTAGGCATTGCACCACAATGTGAGACATGACAGGGTAGTATTGGTGATCCTGCTACAGATTGGTTAAGCCTAAGCGAATTTGTAATATACTTGCAGCACAATTTGGAGCAAAGTGAGCTTGAAAATATTATAATTATTTCCAACTTGTTTAAATTCCTTAGCACAGAATTAGCTCTCCATCATTACATACATACTTCGCAGTTCCGTTCTAAGAACGAAATATCGTACATGACTAAAGCAATCATGAACGAACATCCGTATATCAACCTTTTGGCTTTTTTAATCAGGCCAGAATATGGTACATTTACCTTACAGTACTGGTTGTCAAACACAAGTATACCTTTGTAGTAGGAAGAGCTTTAAATTGGTAACGTTCGAAAGAGCAATTGCAAAAGACCAAAATCGGTTCCCTTTTAAAGAGCCGAATAAGTAATCAATTAACTTACGAAACTACGATGTTTTAAATGCTATACAATGGTCTTTTGTCCAATTATTTTGTTTATCCATACGTTCTATGAACAAACTAAGTATACTGTTTTTGCATGTACCTACTTACTTATAATCTCCTTTGTACTGTCAACGGATTTGGCGTATAATATCGAACAGCAAGCCCTAATCAGATCGATAAAGTAGAATGAAAGAATGGCCAACAGAAACATTATGTTATACTTTACTGGAACCCATCTAATACGGCCGTGGAATGATACTGATGATCGAACAAGAGAAGCAATGGAAGAATATAGCAAGAAAAAGGGATTCTGCTTAACAGGAAAGACAAGTGCAAGTTTGAAATGATAACTAGTAAGATACGTAAAAAAGCAAAGAAACATGCCGATGCGATGGTTTGAAACCGTATCTCTGTGATGGCAGTCGGACGCTCCAACCTATAGATTATCACTTTGGAATGCAATAACCATCCAAGCATGCAATTACCAATTTAAATAGCAAAAACATGTAACAAACAACACGTATCACCTAACAATAAGTAGCAGCACAACCCATCACCTTCATCAATGTAAATCCTTTCCTCATTTGTTTTAATTGTCACCAATCATGTAATTAATTGACGTCCGCAAAAATGACAATTTTTTCTTGTTGTTGTATAATTGTTGGAACAATAACCTCCTGAATGTGTACTACAAGACGTTAAAGCATAAATCGGCATGTACGTACGTACGTAACAATCGATTGCATCATCCCTAGATACAAGAGGTATAAGCACTCTCTCGCCTGCTTATGCTTTAAGCCTCTGCATATATTGCCTAGGTGTTTGCTTTGATATGTGGCCTAGGGAATTCTGCTTTAAGTAAAAGGTTTAAAATTTATCAATTATTCATGGCGTGTGTGGGTTCTATGGTGTTGAATACAAAGTGTTACTAATAAGACGCAACCGTTATTAAAGTTTTTATATTAAAAAAAGTCTCGAAACATACATATAATATCCCTTTGTGAATTTGTAGTTAATAATTATTTTAATCGAATTTATTATAACCGGAAATGGGTAGAGAAGTTCCTGTATTTTTTTGGATGGTGTTGTAGGGGATATTGAAGACTGGATAAATTGAGATTTAATTTGTTGTGGAATAGACAAATTGCAAAGGTTCGTTTTTTTTGTATAATGTATGGGGAAAAATATGTTTTTAATCTCTGACCTGATGGATCATAAAATTCATAACACCCATATGTGAAACGGCAGGAAAACTGGTTTTGAAGGTACACACAGAAATGAGCCTCCATTAACTGCACGACTTGAAACCTTTAAATCGAGGCTCTACAGTCCCACAGCAAGAAGCAAAACAAACCGAAAGCAATAACAACAATATTCTTCCAACAGCAACAGCAGCAGCGACGACGACATCCAATATTGCGTAGGGGCCCCTGCTGGACCACAGCACTTACGGAGTCATAAAAGGCCTTTGATCTTAATTAATCCGTTTATATCGAGTTAAAAAGAGCGCATAAAATGCTCCCAAACTAAAGGAAAATGATTTCTTTGCGGGGCCCACCAACGCACAAAATCTTGATTTTTCGGGGGCCACCGCCGCCAGCAAGCTGGCAACATTGCAAAAAAAATCCATGGAACTGCGATTGAGAAAAACGAAGGCGTGTTGCTCCCTATTTGAGGTTTTCAGGCCTATATACACACACCAACACGGCACACACATCGCGCGCCCCGGAGTAAACACTCTCGACGCACAGCGAAAATGTAATCAAAAGTGGCGGTTGTGTGTGCGTGCGTTCTTCTTGTATATACTTTGTGGACTGTGCGTTTGTGTTGTGTTACGGCGAGGGACTAGTCAAAATGTCACTTCTTGGAATTTTTTTTCCGTCATGTTTTTCCGCAGCGCGACCCTTTCAAGCGCCAGCGACCAGCGCCGATAAATAATTCCGGGCCCAGACAGGAGCGCCCCGAATCTCGGCGGCTATTTACAGAAAGAAAATCAAAAAAAGGCGACGAACTCACCTCGTCTGTGGCTGCGACGGTGACAATCAGCATCCCGAGGGCAAACGTCAGAATCCAAGTTGACGAGAGTCGGTGGTGCGTTATCCTTCTGTTGTGGGGCGGCATCGTGGTCTGGGCTCCTTTCGCGAGGACTCGAATCAAAAAAAACAGAAAATCAACGCTCGCAATTGCTCACTATATATTCGCACTTGGCTGATCACTTTTATTTTCAGGACCTTTGCACACTTTTCTCTTAACTTAAGCACAGAAACATGAAATTTTTCCTTCCAAAATCACCGACGAGAACCCAACAGCAGCGGGCACCACGGCATACGGGCACTTGCACGATATTATCAGCGATAATCAGCGCGAAAATCGAACCTGAACAACTTAGATGGGTCGGGGCTGTGGAAAATTATAGGAAAACTCCGATTTGCACGCGTTTTAATTGATTTTAGACCGAATTTCCACTATGAAAACATGAAAACGTACTTTTCACGAGCTGCGATCACGACGGTTCCGACTACTTCTGCGGTGGCACACACACTCACGACTGCCTTCCGACGTTCATTTTCTGACGGGGGCCTCCTCTCGGTGCTGCTGCGTCGCGATTACGAGAAATACCACATATACACCCGCATCCACTCTGCCGTAGTATCCATACACGACTGTCCAACCATGTATGCGTGAATGTATTCCCTATTTTTTGCTGTTTCGCTTATCGTTTGTCGGCTGATCAATGGAATCGAAGGCGACAAGCGCGGGTGTATGCGTGGATACGAAGGAAGAAGTATTGTTGGAGGGAGAAAAAAGAGAATAAAAATCGTGAATGCTGAAGTGAAACAATGCGCCTGGCAGCGTCAGGTGTGTATGGACACCTTTGGTAAATGCGAATGGATTAGTGCTGTAAGATTTGTAAATTAAGGGGAAATTGTTGGTGTTACAAGATGCTCAATTACAGGGTTTGGTAAAAAAACATGGCGACTGCTATTTTAGTAATGCCAGGTTAAAGTTTTTGAGGAAGATAATTTTTAAAATTGGTTTTGTTTATTGTTTTTTAGATTTTATGAAAAATGATTTTTGTTTTAATTTATTTTATTTAATGATTTTTCTGCACTTATATTTTTAAGAATTATTCCATAATAATCTTTAATCACTTTAAAATCACTTTTAATTCGATTACCACACAAATTCAAAAAATTTTCTCTAAATAAACACGAAAAAACCACCGCCAATGTGAAAAAAATTGAACACCTTAACCACACACTTAAAGACTTTTAATCACTCATTTTTGTTTAATTTAAACATTCAGATCAGTAAATAACTAATCACTGATAATCCATGTGCAGTCAACAGTGATAAAATACAACATTTTATGACTTTTTACTGCGAAAATAAAATGTACACCTATAGCGCGTAAAATACTCACCTATCAAGACACAATTAACACACTTAATCACTGATTTCACTCACTCAATTGACAAATTAAAGAACTATAACTAATCAACGATAATTCTATTTAAAATGTTTTATTTTATCCCTTTTTACTGCAAAAATAAACCGAAAACTTACACCGCCCGATATAATTGTTTGTTGGTTGCGTTAGTGTTAGTAAACTCAGCAGCTTCCAGGCCTGTAGGTGAAATGGTGTTGCCTAGATGCTTTACTTTGAATTTTTTTCTACTTTCAAATCAAAATGAGTTATTTAACTAGAAATAAGTTGCTATCAATAGCTATTGAAATTTTATGTTTATGCTTAGAACTGTCAGATAAAACCACGAAAAAATCAAACCATTTTGATATTTGGGACAAACTAGTGACAAACATAAAATCAAATTCACCACACATTGTCAATCTTTGTTTTAATGCCTTGTTTGTACGCCTTCCTATTAAGATTGGCAAAAAAAACCACGTTCCCTTCCAGGCGTACCACGTTCAGCTGTGCTTTAAATAATCCTCCATCATGAACAGCAGTTAACAAGAGTGCGTTCTTCATATAAGTGGGATCCACTTTTATTAAACTCGACCTTATTATATCCACGTGATATTATCCTATTTACTGACGGCACTGATTTGTCATAAAGCTTTTATCGTTGCACATGTTCAATTGCACCTAAATCAACATACCAAAGCAAAGGCGATTTTGATTTGACCTCGCTGCTGTTGGATGAGCTTTCGCTATGCGGATCGAGTCCGCAGTTCAATTGCGCACACTGATGGCTCCTGGAGAGGATATTGTGGGAAATCTGCAGTTGAACTTCACTGTATGGGTGGGATTGTGGAAAGGAATGAATGGAATTTGGATATCTCTATCAATACAAGTAGTATAGTAACAGGCTTACTTGCCCAGTAAAGTCATCGGTCGTGGGTCCCGGTGTGAGCTTATTTGGGACATGAACCCTTTCTTCTATTCTTCTCAACTTCTATTTTTATGTAATTGAATTCATTTTGAGAGGATAAGCTACACTTGTCAAGTATATCAGGAAAAAAAATACGCCTAACGATGTGTTGAATATCAACTCAAGCTTAAAAGTTGATAAATAACTCTTCCTTATAGACAAAAAGTAGCGAAGTTCAACCAAATTCCCCAAGCTGACCCAAGACGCAGCAAGTTCAAAAGCTCATCCGGCACGAAGTGTCATCCTAGGCGTATCGAAGTTCAACTAATCTTACACAATAGTGGCACTCACTACCAACCCACGTCCAGATCCCAACCCAAGTTAACAACTGTGCCAGGGACCCTATAGCTATACTACTTCTGCTGCTTGAGTAAGCGAACTGAGAGCTAGGTAGACGAAGAGTTTCAACTAGCACCTAATATGAAGGTCTAGCAGCCCTTCCATAGTTTTCAAAAGAAAAGAAGTTAAACTGTTAGGTTTTTACGATAGCTGCAGGGACCGGTTGCCCTATTTACGAATAAAAATCATGGAATGTATCCCCAATTGAAGATAGCTCTAAAGAGACCGACAAGGTTTTCGAGAACTTCTAAATGAGTGCTGGGAAATTTCCATTTCTTCCCCGGGGTTAATAGGGTTGAAAAGAGGCCAATATCCGTTTAACCTGCACCCGGTAGAAGATTTTCCCAGAAAGGCTCCGGGAATAACGGTCTAGGATGGTTTTTAGACTGTACCTAACATCCAGGGGCTAAGCGTTCTGGAGGATTGACCTTGGAAAGTGCTCGCTGAGAAAATACCTCATGATTAGAGGTGTATGAGCCATGTTACTTTTTACGAACGCTCACTCCGTTAAAGAATCTTTTGCAGTCTAGTCGCCTCCATAGCCGGCGGATAATGTGGATACAGTGGGTAACAGTACCCTCCCGTGGAAGCAGAAACCTTCCGGTGGAGGAAAATTCATGAGCGTATGACACGAAGAATGCCTAGTTTCGACTGATAATCGCCAAATCTCACACAATAAAAGAAAACGTGCTCTTCATTATCCTGGATACCTAGTCATACCAGTTACAGCGTTGAGCTATCGTACTCAAAACGATGGAGGTATTTTCTATATCCTCTATTTCCACTCGAGTCCTGCGTGCGGTCGTAACTCACTTCCCCACACTCCCTCGAAACTCATCTATCTACGTTTGGGATAAGTCTGAGGGGCCACCGACTCTTAACAGACTTGTCTCACTTGCCTTGCCATTACGTTACAGACACGCAGTGCATCATCTGCCGCCGTACTGAATTTTCCTGCCCTCTAACATATTCTGGATCATAGAGACGTATGCTCGCCAATATCTCTATGGGTATAATTCCCACTATCACGCAAGCCGGATCATTGGATATGGTCCTACATGCGCAACACGCGAGTTATATTTTTATTCCGTATTCTTTTAAAAGAAAATAAACTTTAATTAGTTTTAAAACAAAATCAAATTTATTAAAAGAAATAAAAATATTTTTTATATGTGCTTTTAAGGACCACTCTTTTGAGGATCTTGTTGGTTATAAATGAATCTTAAGACTAATTGAATATTCTCTCTAACTCTTGATCTGTGCCTTGATGTAATTTAATTTATTTTGTCAGGCGATAAATTTCTAAGAATTAAGGTTACCCTTGGTCGTCATGAAGTGAAATTATTGCGATAAGAATTCCGAGAATAATGCAAGGCAAAAATGTCACATTTGCATTGAAGGAAATGTGAGATTTTTGTTTTGTCTTCATACAAAGATTAAGAGTTATTTTTTGAATATTTATCTAGAATTTCTTGAAAGTTAATAGGGTCGGGTTTATACATAACTCCTCCCTCTCTTGTTTTAGGATTCTCCTGGATCCTTTTTGTAATTTTAATATTTATCTGTTTACGTTTACAGTACAAATATGTTATGAATAAACCTGATATAATAATAACAATTATTGTTGTTAAGCTGTAATTTACAATTTTATGGTATTTTATTTCATCTATTTTTTCGATATTACTTTGTTTGTTAAGCAAAATTTTTTCAAAGGTTAATTCGTCATTTCTAAATGTATCATTGGTGTTTGTTGGTATCACAAACTTTTCCGTAAATATTCTTAACTTATTACTAAATATCCTATCCTTAATTTGAATTGTGCAGTTGTTAAAATTTATAAAATAACTTCCTTTAAGTAAAATGATTCTTTCGTCACAAGTACTGTTTAAATTAGTTTGTTTAAAATTATTAATAATTATTATATTTTCTTCTATCGTTATTATTTCTTCTTCTACTTTATCGATAAATTTACAATTTTTAAGATTAATGCAATTTTTACTTTTTATTAACTCTTTTAATGATTTACCTTCGGAATAAGTTAAAACTTGTCCATTGTATCTTATTATGTATTCAATATCGGAATCTACTTGCTTCTTTAGAGAATTTACAATAGGTATCAATAAGCTTTTACTGGTTACGAAACTATGGGTTGGGATTTTAATGGCGAAAATTATTGAGTCATCTATGTGTTTTGCAACAGCTAGACGGATATTAGACAATTTGTTAAAGTCTATATTGTATTCATTTATTTCCTCATCAGTCAATATGTTTGGAAGTAAGAGTCCTAATCGAGCAGAAGCAATATTATTCTGGAGATGTTCGACTTGGTTTTCTATATAGTTTAATTTAAACATTTGCTCTAAAAAGATATTCTCAGAGAGTATCCTTGTTTCTGTGTCATTGAGTTCCTTAAAGCGGCTCAAAATCTTTGTTCTGTCGGCTTCGATGATATTCTTAATTTTTATGAATGTTTTGTTGAAATTTTCATTTATTTTAATCTGTTGATTTAGACCTTTGATTAGGTTGTGGTTATTTTGGTCAATAGCATTAAGATGATTTTCGATGTCAACTCGGTCATCATTGTCCATGGTCCCGAATAACCATTTATTTATTGTTCCTCCTAGATTTAAGAGTCCTCTTTTATGCCTAAACGGTAACAGTGTTTTTATTTTATTCTTAATTCTAACGATTCTGCTTTGCATTAGTTCCTTGTGGTCTTCTAAATTTAAATTTTTCAGCGTTGATTCCAAGCTGCATACCAAGTCCAATATTTCGTTGGGGTATATCCTGTGTAGGATTATCTCAAATTTATCTATAATTTCGGCATTACCTATTTTTATTTCGGCATATCCGTGTTCAGAAGCGATTTTTTCAATTATCATGGTTTGGTGGCTCATCGTTGGTATTAGAAACACAAGTATCCAAAACAGTACAATTTTGATTGGGTTTGTTTTGACCTGCAAATTTAAAGGGTCGCTTAATATTTGTTTCATGGATATTGGTCAAATTGTATTTTCTAAATTTGGGTTCTTCTTTGTGCCTAAGTGACTTGTAATTTTTAATAAAACCTATTTCCCTATGCTCTTCATAATTTTCTCTACATTTGTTTCTTTTGTGAATAACGTTTTCTTTTGATTTGATTAACCTATCATATATTGTATTAAAATTTACTTCTCTATTCTGTACAGATAAGGGTGTTGTTTTGATTGTTGAATGATATGAATTATTATACTTTTCTATTGCTTTAAGAATCTGTAATCGTATAGGTAATTTTTCTTCTAGATTTAGTACCCTAATTTTTTCGGTTAATGTACCGTTAAGTCTTTCGACATCAGCATTACCTGTGTGGCTATTTGGTTTAGTTGTGTGATATTCTATACCTTCGTTTTCGCAGAAAGCTTTTATATGTTTTGAACCAAATTCGTTATCAAAAATAATTTTTTTCATTTTTCCTTTTATAGCTATAATTTGCCTTATTTTCTCTAATATCGTAACGTGGTTTCTATCTTCTAAATGTAAGCACATTGCATGTTTTGAAAATCTATCTACTACATTTATAAAATTATGTTTACTATTTGTGTATATGTCTATATGTACTATTTCATTTATTGTTTTGGGAGTTTCCGTTATTTCGAAAGTTTTGTTAATGGGTTTCCTATCATATTTTGCTCCTGTGCATATATCACAGTTGTTAAGAATTTCGTGAATTGTTATTTTTAACTTAGGGTGATATATTGATTTTTTGAGTTTTTCATATGTCGCTACAATTCCGCAATGTCCTGATTCCTTTTTGTGGAATATCGCTATTTGCTTCTTTAATGTTTCTACATCATCTATGTCTTTCGCAAAATAACTACATCTGATAAACTTGACAACTGATCTATTTGGATACATTTCTATCAATTTCCTTTGCAACTTATTATATTCTCGATCATCTAGTTCTGAATATATACCTATTTTACCCTTTTTTATATATCTTCTAAAAATGTCTGTTTCTTGCTCGAGATCGTTTCTATCTACAAATATTCTACTATTGTTAAAAACCTGTTCATATTCTTTTTGTTTTAGATCAACGAGTATAATTTGAAATCTAAATCTGTTCACTACCGTTTCAAGTATTGGTATGTGATCGTTAAAATTTTCCCTTTGCGAATGAAGTGTCTGCACTTCCATTGATTCCTGTGGAGTGATGCTTAGATTATCGTTATTAGTTTCATCACTAAGATGTTCCTCTATATGGTTAATTTCATTCGTTTCTGAATTGATGCGGCTAAGGAAGTCGGCAACTTTATTCTCTTTTCCTTTAATATGCTCAATTTTTATGTCATATTCGCCTAATTGTATGAGCCATCTTTGCAAACGGGGGTTAATATCTTTACCTGTATGTTTGGATTGAAGCCATTTAATTGGTTGGTGATCTGTAAGAAGGTCAAACTCTTTGCCAAATAAGTACGGTCGGAAATATTTAGTACCCCAAACTATCGCTAACAATTCTTTCTCGATAGTTGAGTAATTTTTCTCATGATCGTTAAGAGTTCTAGAGGCATAGCAGATTGGGTGGCCTTCTTGTGTAAGAACGGCGCCCATCGCTAAATTACTAGCATCGGTAATGAGCTTGAATCGTTTATTGAAATCGGGATATCTTAAAATTGGGTGATTAGTAATTATTTCTTTGAGCTTTTCAAATGCAGTAATGTAACTGGGATCATTTGTATTGATTTTTTCGGATTTCTTGAGATATTTAACCATAGGAGTTGCAATTTTTGCGTAATCTTTCACAAACTTCCTATAATATCCCGTAATACCTAGAAATGACTTTATTTGCTTCGGTGTAGTCGGGAGATTTAAATTTTGGATTACTTCTATTTTTCTGGGGTTTGGTTTAATTCCTTTCGATGTCAGTATATGACCCAAAAATTCCGTTTCCCTTTTCAGGAAATTGCATTTGTCAACCTGTATCTTAAGTCCAGCTAGCTTTAATTTCTTAAAAATCTTTGCTATATTTGTTAAATGCTCTTCTAAAGAAGTGCTAAATATTAGAATGTCGTCCATATAGACGATACATAGTTTATTAATGTATTCACGTAATACCGAATTCATTAACCTTTGAAAGGTTGAGGGGGCATTTTTCAACCCAAATGGCATTCTTAGATATTCGTAGTGCCCGAATGGGGTTGAAAATGCAGTTTTTTTCCTATCAGTTTCTTTCATTAAAATTTGGTGAAAGCCCTTGGCTAGATCAATCGTCGTAAAGTATTGGGCTCTGCCAAGTTTGTTCAAAATGCTTTCGATATTTGGAATGGGGAATTTATCGTCTACAGTAACTTCATTCAGTTTTCTGTAGTCGATAACGATTCTCCATTTTCTTTGACCAGAGTTGTCTGTTTTTTTGGGAACAATCCATAATGGACTGTTATAAGGGGAATTGCTTTCGGTTATAATACCTTGTTCAAGCATTTCCTGTATTTGACGCTCTATTTCTTTTTCATGTATCTGCGGATACCTATAGATTTTTGAATATATGGGCTTGTCGGTGGTGGTAATTATTTCATGTTTGATTTCATATGTTGAAGTCAGTTTCTCACCATCTTTAAAGAATAGATCTTCGTGCTGTTTAAGTAATCTTGTTATTTTGTCTACCTCTTCTGTGTTTAAATGGTCTAAGTTTAGTTTACCTAAGAAGTTGTCTTTAATTCCATCTAATGTGCATATTTCACTAATATTAAAGGTATAACAACTATCTTCAAATAAAATTTTATTGTTATTCACTTCTATGTCTTTACTTCCTAAATCGATTTTAGCCTTAAAAGGTACTAAGAAATTCTGACCCATGATTGCGTCATATTTTCTACCGTTAAGGTTAATTATTTTCCAATTTAAAGTGCCAAAAAATTTGAATTCTTTAGGCATTGGGGTTGTAACTTGGTATGTAACTTTATTTATTCCGTTAATGGTCGAATAAAAAAGAGGGTTTTCTAATTTTTCTTCAGAAAAATCGATAAGTATATTTGGACTGATTACGCTAGTGACTGATCCGGTATCGATAAGACATTTGATTTTTTGGTTGCCTAGTGTAATTATTATTATGGGGACTTTGATTTCTGAGGCTGTAAATGAAAATTTACGTCTTCACCCTGATAATGAAAATTTACATCCTGAGCCTGATTTAAGCTACTAATTTCCATAGGTTCCTGAATAGGATAGTTCCTAACTTGCCCAGAGTTTTGTCTAGGTTGCTGATAAAAGTTTTGATTTTCTCTACGATACTGTACTGAATAATTGGGATTGTAATTCCTATTGAAACTATTGTAATCACTTCTCTGTATCCCGGAAGCACTATTACTGTTTCTATTATAATTATTTCTGTAATTGTTATTAAAATTTGAAATATTTCTGTTGAAATTGTTTTTATTATTATTATCACTATTATTTCTATCTGATTTATTATTGTTGTAATAGTTATTTTTGTCATAAGAATTTTTATTATTAGTTTTATTATGGACGAAAAAGTTTTTATACTTATTCCTTCTACTCTTAGAATCTACTGCATCTTCATTGTCTAATAATTTTAATTGGTCAAATTTATTATAAGCTTGAATGATTGTGCAATCCTCAGGAATGGTAACTCTTATAAAATCATGCACTTTACTACTAATTATGTCCATTAAATATTTATCATTATTACTGGGATGATAAGTAGGTGGTTTTTTATCATCAAAATCGTACAATTCATTCAACTTGTAATTGATTTCTTTAATACAATAGAAAAGCTCTCTTAAACTACTTACTTTTAATGTTCTACATTGGTTTAATAATTCAGCGTAGTCATGTCTCGGTTCTCGGTTTGAAATGCTGTTTTAGTTCGGCTACAACGTCTTCCCATCTGGCATTGGTATTTAATCGCTGGATGCATCTTTTTGCTTCACCTTGAATTTTGTCGTTTATTAACGTCGCAATGGCATAGTTCCTTAGTCCTGGTATGTCCTGACAGAGTAACAATGTCCGCTCCACAGTTTTTATGAACTCCTGCACAGTAAATTCGTCCTTCCCATTGAAGCACCTTAATTTAGTAATATGGTTGAGGAACTGCTCCGGTGTTAAAATAAAATTGTTCTGGACTGCTGGTATTGTTGGTTGCATTAGCTGTTCCACCCTGGCCTGAAGAGCCTGGATTTGAGCCTCTTGTTGCTCCATGATGTTCTTTACCTGCTCATTTAGCTCCATCCTTCGATTTTCGTCACAAATATGTTTTCTGCTGTTTCTCATAAACAAGAAAAGTTTTTTTTTTTTCTTTTCAATAAAACCACTGATTTTTAACAAAAGAACTGTAAGTATTTTCTTCGCCTTTAAACTGACGAAACACTGTTATTAAAAAAATTCTTCTTTTATATAAAACTCGCTACACAACTTTTGTATTCCTGGTTCTAACTAAAATTATTAAAAGTGTAGGAATTTTTTTTTCGTTGAAACTAGTGAAAACACTTTTAATTATTAATATATTTTTACACAAATTTTCCCGCCGTTTTAGTCGCGACACAGTTTGTTTCTCCGTACTTTAAAAAACACTTCGTTCACTACTTTACCGTCGCGTTTTTTCTGAGATTTTCGTTTTTAATCCGTATTCGACTGCGCCAGTTATATTTTTATTCCGTATTCTTTTAAAAGAAAATAAACTTTAATTAGTTTTAAAACAAAATCAAATTTATTAAAAGAAATAAAAATATTTTTTATATGTGCTTTTAAGGACCACTCTTTTGAGGATCTTGTTGGTTATAAATGAATCTTAAGACTAATTGAATATTCTCTCTAACTCTTGATCTGTGCCTTGATGTAATTTAATTTATTTTGTCAGGCGATAAATTTCTAAGAATTAAGGTTACCCTTGGTCGTCATGAAGTGAAATTATTGCGATAAGAATTCCGAGAATAATGCAAGGCAAAAATGTCACATTTGCATTGAAGGAAATGTGAGATTTTTGTTTTGTCTTCATACAAAGATTAAGAGTTATTTTTTGAATATTTATCTAGAATTTCTTGAAAGTTAATAGGGTCGGGTTTATACATAACTCGCGCGGAGTTCACTTAAGCTGGAGACAGATACATGCGAACATTGGTGCGTGCGGTGATTGATATAATAGAATTGTCTTCATTCAAATGCAAACTGACATTTAATTACGTAAACGGAACGCACGCAACGCAAAAGTTAGTCTACTTCCATCATTTCCTCATTGCCGCATTCGCCACAGTCTCAAATTCCCAAACACAAGCACAAACAAAAACAAATGCACTCGTCGTTTAGATTTTTTGGTTTTTTGCAAAAGACTAGACGTAGCCCATGCATACAACTGTCTGCCAACGAAGATTCGCAGCATTCACCGCAGGCACTGTACGCCCGCACATATCTGTTTCCAACTTTAGTCCTCCATTTTCTGCTGTTAGCCATCTTTTTTGCTGCTGCTCATACTGACACTGACACTAAAGATAAACTGACCTAACCACCCTCGCCAACAGGAGGCGACGGATAGGCTTGGGCGCCGCGTTGGCCAGCACTCTCGTAAATGCTGCACAAATAGCGGAAGCTGTATCTGCCATGACCTCCAAGTGCGTTTTGAAATTCGGACACGCCTTGAGTACAACTCGTATATCTGGGCGGGCGCCCCTAAAACCACCTTGGCTTGGCTAGGCAAGGTGCAAGACCGCGCCATCAAACTCATTGGCGATAGCACCCTTTGCATTGATCCTTTAAGCCATCGTAGGAATGTAGCAGCGCTCAGCAAGTTTTACCGCTATTTTCATAGCGACTGCTCCACTGAAATCAAAAACCTCCTGCCTACACGGCAATTTTTCTCCCGCAACACAAGACTAGCCAACTCGGCTCACCCCTTCACCCTTCAGCCCTCCCCTTCACGCACATTACGTTTTAGCAGTTCGTTTATAAATAGAACAACTCGATTGTGGAACTCTCTTCCGCAGTCGGTGTTTCCGAGCTCATATAACATCTCAGAGTTCAAACGCAAGGTTCATCGACATCTACTCATGCACCCTCCAGACCCCTAACCTATCCTATCTCATCTTTTCTTCAGATCAAGCTTACTATTGCACCATGACTTGTAAGACATGACGGACTAGTAGTACAAAGGGTGACTCCTAAGCTTCTTCTTGCCACAAAAAAAAATAAGCATGTGGTCGATCACTCCCAGGTACCTTAAGGCGAGCTGTGAGTGAATGATATGTTCCTTGATTTTTACGGATGCTAGTTTTCCCAGGTTACTGATCAGTACAGTTACCAGCTCTGTGTTCAGCAAACGGCATACCAACACTTTAATACCTCAGATATCTTCATTTGCGCATAACACGATCTCATCGAGGCGTAGCCTCAACATATCATGATCCATTGTGATCCACCGGAGAGGTCCTAGAATACCACAAGCTGCTCTGTACACCGTCGTCCCACCTTGGAAATTTCCAAATAACAGTTTCGGAGGAGGGGATTTGTTTGTCTGGTTACCCAAACGAGCCCAACACGATCCGCCGGCACTGTTCGCTTCTGATAGAGTCTGTAGGTTCTCACAATGCTTCCTCCAGGCAATCTTTTTGCAGCGTCTCAACTCCTTGTCGTAGGCTATTAGGGCGAACCTGCATTCCTCATATCAGCATGTTTTGCCCTATTTAACAAACACCCAACCTTTCTATGCATTGTAGCCAGTCTGCCGTTCCAACAGGGCCCTTTACGCAAAGACTGGCGTGAAGATACAGTATTGCGGTCATAGCAGAAGAAGATCAACATATTAGTGAGCTGCGTGGTCGCCATCTCTGAATAGCACCAGACAGGATCACATCTTATGTCTCATCCCTTTCAGTTTTCACGGCGCTCTTCGTTCCCTCGGCCCCTACAATCGTAATATAATCTAATCGACCAATTGAAAGTAAAAACTGCCTTTAAGGAATAAAATTGTCGAACGAGTAATAGTAACCTTAGAAAACTGCTCAGCCATGAATTTCTGTTGCTAGGAAATAACTTCGCAACAGCCACTTTGAGTTTCTCACTTGAAATGAATTAGGAATTATTTTGGAAATTAGTAGCGCAGAAAAATTATTCAACTTCAACTTCGTCCTAATTTGAGATCAAGGGCTGCACAGAGAATAAGTTGCACGAATCAACGCTCATGCTATCAGTTAGAGGAATATTTCTCCAGCGCTTCCGGCAATTTGTAATGTAAGCCATAAATAAAGATGTCCTTTGTTACATATATGTATATTGTTACTAAATTTGAGTTTGTATGTTATAGTTCCAGGGCACCAATTCTTCATGATCATTCCGGCATCAAGAAGGGCTTGGGTTCAGCCAGTGAAGATTTGCAAAATTTGGTAACGGTGCCCGGCGGGGGATTAGAAAAGTTGCAGGGAGCCAAAGAGGAGGTCTTCTTTTGTGAACACGTATGTGATGAATTTTTGTAAAAAAAAAATTTTGAGTTTAAAGTTTTCTCTTTTTTTGTATTTATTAAAGGAGAAAGATTTATTGTGTAAATTAGGGGAGAAACATAAAAAGCCTGAAAATAAAATGACTACAGAATTCGTGGATTTGCTTGAAGAGGTTTTGTTGAACGTAAAAGAGCATCAAGTTTTAATAAAAAAATAAACCATTTTCAGGAAAAGGAAAAGCCGCAAACTCATGACGTTGTTTTTAAGGCGAAAGATGTTCTGGAGGATTTTTACTTTTATAAAGAAGTAAGTGTATTAAGTCCTTGTTATTTACATATGTATGTGTGAATAACAACAACTAACACATTTATACATTAATATAGAGCCAAGAAAATTTTCAAGAATTAAAAAAAGATAAAAAAGAGAAAGTCTCGACTGAAGAACACAAAAATGAATAAAAATAACTTTAAAGCGCAGTCGGAAAATTATGTAGTGGAAAATTAAAAAAAAATCCGTTTTTATCGTCATCAAAATTACTTGTAATATACACACACACACATAAAGAAAAACGCCCCCACACAAAAAAAAACACGCGAATCCAAAAATTTTTAGATTTATTAAATTTTTTTTCGATTGTCATTTTTTATGTTTTTTTTTTCTTCTTCGTACTTTAATAAAATAAAAAAAAGTTTTCAATTCAAGTTCACCGTTTTTTTTTCTCGTTACTACGGAAACCCACGTGCGCGTGTGTGTATTTTCCATATCCTACTAATCCCATTATTTCTGTGAAAATTTCGTTAACAAAAAAAATAAAATGCTATCAGACAAAATTCCAAGTTTTCCAATTTTTCATGAAAAAATGACGAAGTAAATTTTTTTTGAGATAATTTTTATTAATTTTATTTTAATCGAATTTCCTTTTTTAATAAAGTTTTCCTTTCAGTAAAAGAAATAACAAAAGTTCTGAAGGCGAAGTGTGTTCTGAGGTAAAATGATTTTTTAAATTAAAATTTTATTTATAAATTTTTTTTTTTCTTAAAATTACTACGAAATATTTTCGGAAGAAACGAAAATTTGTTTTTTTACATTTCAACAAACTGAGATGACTTTTTTTTTGAACGTTGACTGTAGGTAGTGTGTAGTGTCATTTCGAATTGAACGAAAATAATTTTCTTTAAATCGTGTCGGGAAGCTAGTGCCATCTGTCAATCTTAGCCAGAAAAGGGTGTAGTTTTTATTAAAATAACATATTCGTTATCAATACTCGCCCTTTGTTGATATTTTATAAAATTATATTAACCATTTCAGATATCACTTATTCGGCAGTAGCACTATAACAAAGTTTGATGCATTGATCAACGAATTGCAAAGGAGAATAAAACAATTCGGTCATTCAGTAAGAATCTCTGTCCAGTGTTTCGATATTTTAAACCTAGGAAACTGCAAGTCCACAACTATTTGAATCGGGTGTGTCTCAATCCAGGCAGACTATACAAGGAGATATAACTCCGTGTTGTCACTTTTCGTTTGATTAATTAGGGCGCCACAATCACATGTACCCCAAAAAACATGGCCGATTATATTCATCCGGTTCATGGCCAAGTTCAGCCAAGTTCGTTAACTATTAAGATATTTTATGTTTACGCCTAACTTGAAAAATCAGCTTCTGATTTTTCGTATTTAACCATTTTATGGATTTTCCAATGAATTTTCATTAATTCCCAATGAATTGTTTTGCATTTCGGCTGACAATTTTGAAGAAATCGTCGAAATGGGTAAAATTCAGCTAACTTCATGTGGGGCACGTCAGCTTTAGGCGTCATCTGTGGCAAACAATGAACTAGAAGTTTAGTTTCTGCTACCCATCCATTTCCGGTTATTTTTCCCATAAGAGTTAAGGCCGTATCAGAACCTCTGCAGCGCTGCACCGACAAGTGTTTCTATTGGCTGAGGCTGGTAAAATGACAAGCAAAGCAGCACCAGAGCAGCGTGCTGCATTTTCATCTCAAACTCTAATTTTGCTGCATATTACATGCAGCACTTTTGACACTTCGTACGTGACATGTGAATTTTAACAAAAAACGGAAATTTTGCGACAAATAATTTAAACAACAGGCGGGAATTTTTTTAAAAGCATTTAACAGGCCATGTAGGAAAAATTAATGGCACTAGTTAATTTTTATTTTGAGGTTTACCTGTCAAATAAAAATTGCGCTGCAACGATGAAACAACAGGATCTGATACGGACTGCAGCATGCTGCTCTGGCGCTGCTGCTGCACGCTGCATATTTTTAGGTTCTGATACAGCCTTTATATCTCCTTGTATAGTCTCCCTGTCTCAATCATTGGCCAGTGTATTTACGGTTCTCATGTTCTTCTTCTTCGATGGCTCTACAGCCCAATTCGAGCCTTGGCCTCCATCAGCTTCTTCCTCCAGACGTCTCTCTGCTCTGCAGCTTCTCTCCAGTTTCTTGTGTTGAGCTGTTTTGCTGCATCGGCCTTAACATTATCTTCCCACCTTAACCGTGGTTTGCCAACTGGTCTTTTGCCATCTGGTAGTAGATGCAGGGCTTTTTTTGATATCCTTGAGTCATCCATTCTTTGGACATGACCGGCTCAACGTAAACGTAGTAGTTTGGCATGGGTCGAAAGTTTACATTCTTTGTATAAGTCGTACAATTCGTGATTGTAGCGTATTCTCCATGCACTGTCTTCATTGATTGGGCCGTATATCCTTCGGAGAACCTTCCTCTCAAATATATCCAGCTTGTCTACGGATTTCTGGGAGATACTCCAAGCTTCAAATCCATACGTAGCTACTGTACGTATGATGGTTTTGTAGATTCTTATTTTAGTTTTTCTGTGGATGTCTCTGGATTTCATTACTGGCAATAGTGAGAAGTATGTTCTGTTCGCGGCGTTTATTCTTTGTACGTCTATCGTTTCATCGTTGTCTTCGCTGACTGTGGACCCCAGGTAGTTAAATTGGTTTACCCGTTCAAAGTTATATTCCCCCAGGTCGTATTGTGGTTTCTTCTTCTTCTTTCCACCCATGACTGAATTAGAATTTTGCTTTTGTCTGCGTTTATTTTGCAGCCCTATATGTTTTGCTCCATCTTCTAATTCTGTAAATATTTCTCTAAGATATGACAGTGATCTTGCAAGGCAGTTTATATCGTCGGCATATCCTGCCAACTGTTTGGATTTGTTAAGCAGGGTTGCGTTTGCATCAATGTTAACCTTGCAAATTACTCCTTCTAGGCAGAGATTAAATAGCATGGGTGCCAGCCCATCGCCCTGCTTTAAGCCTTGCTTGACTGGGAAGGGCTCCGTCAATTCTCCTTGTATTCTGACTGCACATCTTGTATTTTCTTGGCCTTAATTATATTGGTCATTATTTTATATACTGTGCTTAAAAGAGATATGCCTCTATAGTTTCCATAGTTGAATCTGTCCCCTTTCTTGTGTATTGGGCAGATAATGCTTTGCTCCCATTCTTCAGGCATTTTTTCATTCCTCCATATGCAGCATAGTAATTCGTGTATAGCTGCTGAGAGCGATTCGCCTCCTTGTTTGATCAACTCTGCTGGGATGTTATCAATTCCTGGAGATCTTCGCTGCCTGTGACTATAGTGCCTTCTTTTGTTCTACATATGCCGGAGGAGGGTTTGAAGCCTTTCTTAAAAAAGTTTACTTCCCTGTATGCTTCCCGTGTTTTGTTTTGGGTAAAGTTTTCTTCTGCTCTCAGGATATGATTGTTGAGGAATTGCCGGTTCTCATGTTATAACGTCTAAAACGTCGGTATGGGCATTTTCGAGAATTCCTCATGGTAGCTACCGGCCGAACCAGAAGTTAATCTACCATTGAATACATACCCGCTTTTCCTGTGGTGAGACTCGAGTTACCTTACTGGTGAATATTAGAACGTGGTGAGCGGTGACTTATGGCAAATAATCAATTTTCGAAAATGGTAGATTAACTTCTGGTTCGACTGGTAGCTACCATGGTAAATTTTGTAAATGCCCTATGCGCCATATTATTTTTTTGCACTATTTCGAACGATCACAACTTGATGAATATACCAAAGAGAGGGCCCTTATTTTTGGTTCGTTATCGATTGTACAGCTAAACTATTCCCACAACCCACCTACGTTTTTGGATTAGAATGAATGAACTCCTCAACAAACGCTTGATTGGCCAACGCACTTTTGTACCAAGTTATAACAAGCACGCACTTTCGATATAAGTATGCATATAACATATGAACTAAGTATGCATAGTACATATAAACTTGATCCTTTTTAACTGTGATTAAACAAAAGCATTCAGAGTGATTTTAAGGCTTCCTTCGCATGTTTAATTCGAGGGAATTTCTTGCTTACAAGAGTGCTTCGGTTGAGTTCGACTGACTTCATTAATTCAACTTACTTACTTAATTTAACGGTTCTACAAACGGGATCCGGTCCTGGCTTCTCACAACTGGTTTTCTTTACCGATCTTGATTTTGAGACGATTTGTTTGACGTCCAGTTTGACACTCCTAAGCTCCTTACTTGTTCTATGATATCCTTCCAAGGCTGGGACTCGCTCTCGGTCGCACTCCTTAAATCTTACTGCAGCAAACTTGCATCTTTGAGTCATCAGACTAGATCGTATCTCTTTCGAAGAACTTGGGTGAATTCGAAAACTCGTCACAGCCGCACGACAGCAGAATTCAGCAATTGTAAGTCTGTAGCTGAATTCTGCAATGTGATGAAAGTCGAGTCGTGTTTCATGACAGTCGTCTGAGTTGAAGCAAGTGACGTTTCAGTCGAATTACGACTGAAATGCTAAGTGTTGAGTTTAGGCCCCTTTACTGAAAATACAGTGATTTTACCACATGAAAAAATTGATGTATCGGCAAACCTACGTATGCGAAAAGAAGTTTGCGCTGCTTTGTTGCCGATGCTTTGTTGCTTAGTTGCACTGTTGCTTTGGCGTTGACGAAATATGGTTTTACATTCTTTGGTCAAGGGGCTACGCCCGACTACCATTTTGGGAAGAGTGCAAATAGGGCCCTTACGAGGCTAGCCTTCATTTGGAGCCCGTGTGGATTTCCCTACAAGGCCCACATAGGGTATCTAACACCTTGCCCCATTCGCGTCTCGTCATAATGAAAGTCTCATTTGACTGCCCTTGAAAATCATTGCTACCCGATCCCGAGTGGAAAGCCATAAATTCGGCGTGTGTAATAACTGCTCCCATGCCGAAAGTTTTCAATTTTTAATCGCAACTGTCGTTTTGCCAATGCGGTCCCTCAACTGATTACTAATCACATGATCTCTGTAATCGAACCGGAACCGGTCTATTGAGTATAGTAAATGATATCCTTCACGGTCACCAACATATCTAATTGCCGGAAATATAAAGCAATTCAACCACAAAAACTAAAACTTTCTACTAAAGCTTTCTGAATACGTAAGGCAGATGTTGGGTTTTTCCCCATTTCATTTGTAATGATTTTTGCCTCATTAGATCCCTTATGTAAAGGCATTCCTCACTTCAGTATCGCTGATTTTTTTTGTGTGGTTTCATGAGGAAACTAAGGGGAAATCCCTCTTTTAGTAAGCCCCTTATTTGCCACATGGGATCTTCGTGAGGAAACTACGGGGAAATCCCTCCTTCGGCATGACTATTAGGCAATCCCATTTTTAATTGCCATTCGGGTTGGGTTTAAAAAGTTTAGGCTTCATAGCTTTAATATAATATACATATTTAGATTTCGAATGAAAAGTCCTTCTTGTGTACGGCCCTTCGACGCCAGCAACCGAGAAGGCCCTCCATTGTTCTAGGTTGAAATATTTTGGGTGTGGATTTCCGCAGCTAAAGCTTTCACTTTCGTGCGTGTGGACGTTCTCCGCCGCCTCTGGCCCTATCAACGCCCACTTTTGTTTCTTTATCTGTTTGATAATTAGTTCTTGTTTTGTCCTTTTCTTTGTACCATTGCTCTTTATTCCTTTTCTTCATTATTTCATCAAGTACAATAATAAAAAGTAATGGTGCAAGGAGGGCAACCTTGCTTCACTCCAGTTGTCCTTGTTATTGGGTCACTTAAATGTTCATTATGAAGGATTCTCTTCCCTTACACCAGTTCTCCAGTTCCGAATGGCGAGCATTGCTTTTGCGTCGGCCGTCATAGAGTCGATCCATCTCCTCCTGGGTCTGCCAGCGGGTCTATATCTCGAAATTTCCGCCACCGTGAGCTGTTTTGGAATAGGTTGTTCTCCATCATGTCAACGTGGCCGGTTAGTGTTAGGTCCCTATTGCAGGAAGCCTTATTAGGGCTACCTTAAAAAGTACGTGTTCTCTTAGCTGGCAATCTATTTTATCTTCAACTCTACAAAGGATTATGGAGGCCAGTATTTTTGCTACCATGTTTTGTATGGTATTACCTCTTCAATTTCGGTATTCTTTTAGATGCCCCTTTTTTGGCAAGTTAATAATTATTGCCTCCTTCCATTTATTTGGCAATCTTCTTTCGTTCCATATGGCTCTAAAATAGGATGTAATATTTCGTCGTTTAAGTTATAACACTACGTAAGTCAGTTTTTTGGCGGTTTCTACTTTTTGACGCCTTTTGCTAGAGAATCGGAAGAGGTGTTGTTTCAGACTTCAATGCTGCTTTTGAGCAGCTCAGGTGGAACTCCATCTGGGCCTTCTGAATTCTTATTTTTCATCTTCAGCATTGCCACTTTGACTCTTCTCAGTGTTGGTTGATTTATATTGCATGATAGACACAATTTAGTCGTCTCGAATTCCTTCGGGCACAGTACGGCTTCAAGAATTTTCATTCTACTCACCTGATACCTAAAACTTCCGTGTCCTGTGGTTCGCGTCAATAGCCCATCGGAGGCTCCCTATGTGCAATATCTCTACTCACTGCGTCACTTAGCAGCCTAAGGACCAGCTCATTCTGTTTTGGTCGCACCATCTTACTGCTTCTGGTGTTCCCTATAGATCTTTCCAGGTTTCTACTAATGGCCGAGTATGGTTAGGGAAGTCCAAGCTCTGAAGTCGATCTTTCAGCATTCTTGCTCCTATTGGTCCTGTGTGTCATTTAATCCAAAATCACCTCCTAGCCTCCCAATCTCCCCACGGGACTTGTTTTTTTAGAATTGCTTTGGGAGACGTATCAGACTTTTTTCTAACTGCTAATGTTCCTGGCGTTTCTTGGGCATTTTCGTATTTTCGTATTTAGAATTGCTTCCACTTTCCTAAACTTATCGTCGGATTTTAACATCTGGCTCAGGATATTCTCTGGTGCCTGCTTCGGGCATCGTTTCTCCCTCATAGGTTCGCGAATTTTGGACAACGAAAGAGGACATTCCGACAAGAAATCGTAGTGGAGCATGTCTAAAATATAGTGCGGTCCGCAATGGGGATTTTCTGGAGTTGCCTAAATTAAGTCATCCTAACAGATACCGCATGAGGCCCTACTGTCGAAAACGGGGCAAATTTAACTTAGTTTCTACTAGAGTTTGCCTAATGCGGACCTAATGTTCTAAGACTGCGGCTCAACTAAGTTGGATAAATTAAAAAAAAGGCCTTAATATCTCTTAGAAAAAATACAGGGCTCCATTTAGTACACTCAATATACCGGCTCTCGTTTGATTATGAAGGTCGAGCAGCACTGGACTTAGTTATTACTTAGTTGGGGGACCGCTTTTGAAAACGTCGTTCGCGCGTTAACTTCTGTCTAAATTTCACTTTCCCATTGCAAATTTTGAATTACAAAAATTAATTTTGTTAAAAATTTATTGCGATATAATTGATTACTTGATTTAATACAAATTTCCATTAACAGGCTGAGCCAAATTTAAAAAATACAAAACAGCCCGAAATCAAATCGCACGTTTATTACTCAAAAAGTCAACAGCTTCTGTCCGAAGAGAGCGATGACGCGGATTCACAGCGCAAGAAAGCTCGAAGAAATCAATCGCGAATTAAGTCGATAAGTTGGAAGAGGTCCGACAAGAAGGCATCATATGAGAAAAATTGCAAATCCAAATCCCCAAATTGGGTTGCACTCCAGCAAACTGAAATTTTGTCAGAGCTCTGTAGCTATGGTGTACTGTCATCATCAGAATGTCGGCCAGGTACGTCATATTCAGATGTAGTTTTTGGAGCAAAATCGCCTGGCTCCTTACTGAATGGAAAATCATTTGTCGAGTATAAAAATAGTTTTGAAGGATCATCACCGTTTGCCCCGGCATTGGGCGACATACAAGAAAGTCAAAAGAAGAAATTAATTAAAATCACCCCAAGATCGAAGAATAGCTCGAAGGGCTCCGAAACAGAAGAAGCTTTTCCACCGCTTAATTCAAAAAGTGCATTTCTACGCGGCAATAAAATACGATTAAATCGTGGAAAACAAAAAGAATCTCCAAGAAAATTGAAAATTCTTCACAGAGAAAATAAAATCAACGAATCAGAAGATGAAGATACTTCAAGTTTATTGGAATCTTGCTTTGGTAGCGATCTTGAAGATAATCAAAACGAGGAAGTTATATCAGAAATTGAATGTCCATCAGATGACACGAAGAGCTTAAGCATTCCGTCAGACAATTCAATTGGACAAGCCAAGTGCAATATTTTCCTTCAGAAACAAAACGGATCCTGTGATAATGGGGACATTTTGCAATATTTAAGTTCTAGCGATAAAACTGTTCGAAATGCAGCAGATGATGATGAATGGAAGTATAAATATGTACCAATTCTCAATGTTAAATTATTTAATGATTCAAAAGATGAGTTTGGATTTAGTTATTCCGGTTATGAAAGTCCGAGAAGAAATTTTCTAAAATTTGATAGGGGAGAACAAGTATTCCCGAGGTTTTCTAGACATTTCGATGATTCTCGATATTTAGAGTTAGAACGTGAGGCAACACTTGCTTTAGAGAGATCTCTACATTTGGGGTCTTGATTTTTTTCTTTCGGTTCTGTTCTAATTATTTTATTACTTTTTATTTTGTTACTTCAATTAAATTTAATAACGATTAAAATATTGTACTTATTTTGATGATTAAAAAACTAATAGTAGAAAACGTTATTAACTGTTTTCAATTTCAATCCAGGTCCAGGACATTGGCTTTTGTCAATTAACCATATTGCTCAAAACTTACTTCCTCTGGCAAATATGTAGTTCATTTTCAATATTTAGTAAAGCAATTTTATTAAAAGATTAGTGAAATACATTTAACGTACCCTGAGCATCTTTACCTTTACCTACCTAATTCTTAGTTAAACCCCTTTTGATAGTTCAAAGTCAACTAACCGCTGTACCCTTTTCTCTTCTACTTGTGTGGAGCAGTTTTGTACCTCGCAGTTGTCCCTGTAATTTATAGCTGGATTTAGTGAGTCCAGTATGACAGCGGTTCTGTTAATTGAATTCCAAGCTATTGGAGTGACTGTTCTAAAGAACCGCATTAAGTTTTTTTTGTGGTCGTTCAATCAAGGATGGCATAAATTCCTTCCAACCTAAACTCCAAACTATAGTTATTTACCTAGCTCTAAAGAACTAATCGAGTTTTTTCTCTGCCTGTTCAATTAAGGTGAATGGGCGGTGTCAAATATAAACCGCAGACCATGTCTAAATGACCTCTCAGCTTATCCAACACACTTAGGTGATGACAGTACTGTACATTACTCTTACGCTAGCCCAAGCCAAACGCGTGTCAGACCTGGTATCTGTGATGGTGGACTTATATCTAACTCAATCAACAGACATCAAACTCATTCCGCATTGTAGCCGTAAGAATGAAGTTGAATTCAATGCTTCCAAAATGAAATACTGTCGTATTTCAATAAAACCGGCAACACTTCGTGGATGGTGTAGAACCAATGGCTGACGCATCCCTTTACATCCTACAAGTGACAATAAGGATAGAGCTGCGATAAACCGACCACCTATTCCAAGTCGCCAAACAAGCATCTCAGTCCTTTGGCTTTGTTAGATAATGCCAGACAAGCGCGCGCCCCATCTTTAACAAGAAATCAATCCTGAGGCAATCTCTTGCAGATCAGCAATTCTTCCAAACCCGTCGTGTCCTTTGTTCTGTCTGTACCGCCCAGTACCGCTGAAATGCTTTTGGACCCGACATTCTGGCCACCCGCTGCCTTCTCTAAATACTTTGTTCCCGTACACGTGAACATCGCACTCCTGGCTCTCGTCAGGTCTCAAATAACTTAAGATGCTAACCTTTTTTTACCAAAACGTAAGAGGAATGAGATCCAAAAACAGGAATTTTGATATAATCGCTTTTACGGAGACATGGTTATTAAGCTGGTCAGGGTGCAAGCATGGCCTGTCTTGGTATCACGGGAGCTAAAAGCGACTGTGACTACGGAGGCGCTACTACACCTTCCTCCGCCACACCTAATGGACGCTCTGGCTGGGGTGCTGCGTCTACGGGACCTATTTTCCAAGCCATTCTGGATCATATATCAATCCTCATGTAACTGAGCCTAGAGCCAATGATATCATTGTCCGATACTATTTCTGCCACTCTTAACTTTAACAAACCGTTTACGACGATTACTCGCAGTAGGTCAGAGAAGCAACATGGCAGGCACCTCTTTAGAGGAAGCACAGCCTTTTGGTATATGGACGATTCCAAAACCGAGGAAGGGGTAGGGTTGGGCTTTGGACAGTCCTGTTGGCCATTAAATCTCACAGGGTGTCATCAAAGACTGTCTTGGATTGCCTCCTACCTCTGGAAATTCTTCAGCAGGAACATCAATGTCACGCTGATGTCGATTCCGGGCCACGAATGTCACGAAGGTAATGAATTTGCCGACAGCTTGGCTATAGTAGGGGGACACTCATCACTTATCGGTAGGGAGCCTTTTTACAGCTTAGCAAGCGGCCACGTAAGAACAGTCATCAAAAATTGGGACAACAAGCTGTTTCTTCAGAGCTGGGCAAGGACCCAGGGGTGCTTGTCAAACTAAAAGATTCATCCAAATCGATAAAGCTAAGCTGGTAAACTTTTAAGTCTCAGGAAGTGGGAGCCAAAAATATTAACAGAGCTCGTGACTGTTAGCTTAACTACCATCTAAACAAAATAGGACTAGTAGCCGATTGTAGCTGTCGGTTCTGCGAGGCATCTCCCGATACTGCTGTGCGACTATGAGACTACAGCGAGGAAGAGATTGAGCCTCCTCCATCGCGACTTCCCTACTCTCAGGGAAATTTGAAACAGGAACCCTAAATCAGTTTTAGGCTATATTAAAAGCCTTAACTTAGATGGTTTTTAAAGACGGGGATGGCATAATGGACTAAATAAGAAATAGGTCGCATTTCCCGCCGAGGCGCTCCTCAGCAAGGAATAGAATCCCAGTATCGCCTTACGTTGCTGACGACGTTGCTTCATCCTGTGGTTCAGAAGTATTTGCTCTGTCTACCCATACCCACTGTCTTCTGCCCCTAACATTTTTGTGTAGAAGAAATTATACTTTTCATCGGACTATTCCTGCCCTAAGATACATACTTACATACATAGACTGCATCCAGTTTTGTTGCCATTTCGTTTGTTTTGTTGCCTCTATTGAAATCGAATATGCTATTTTGTCCTCTCCATAACTTGGTTAAAAAACCACGGCGTCAAACTGCTATGTTCTACTACTTCAAACTTTGCACTAAGAATAAGAACAAGATAATATTACTACCTGTTTATATTACAAGTTGATGCTCTTCTCCGTCAACCTTCAGTTTATATATTTTTTTAAAAATCGCACTTAATATTTAAAAGGATGATCCAATATTTCCAAAAAACCACCATTCGAAGATCATATTAGCAAGAGCAACTAAAATTGGCGTTTCATTCAAATTGGATTTCAGTTCACTTGCCTGTTTTCTTTAGCGAAGACAAACGTTAAAATTTACCAAAACCTCAAACCAAGTTTTTGTTAATTTTCGAACTGTCACTTTGTAATCTGAACGCCGGTGGATTGCCGGCACCTAGAAATATATTTTTAGATCAAATAGGTCGACGTTCTGTGTGTATTAATTGTAGTACTCTCAAAATCGTAACAGTTAATAAAACAGTTAATTATATTTTATAATAAGAACATAAGCAATTTCTAATTATGTTTTCTGTTCAAAAAACAACGCGTTTGTTACCAAAATGGATTAGGTGAGTACACTACAAAATTCGGAAAACTTTTCTATAGATATTGACCCCTGCAAGGGTAAAAAATTAATAATTCTTTATGGATGTTAATTTTATTGAAGACGTCGATCAAAAGTATTTTGAAATTGATTTTACGATTACTTTTAATGCAAGAGCACAATTTTTGAAGGATTGCGTAATAACTTTTCGTTTTCTCATATGAAATTCTCTCGATAGATTTGCTAGAATGTATAGTCCAACGGGAGGTGGTGTCCAAGGAGAAGCTGGAAGTGGTGCCGGTAAGGGAGGTGGCGGCGGAGGAGCCATTCGTGATGCTGGTGGCTCATTTGGTAAAATGCAAGTTGCTAATGAGGAAGAATATTTCTATAAAAAGGTAGGATTTTTAAAATTAAGTTTATATCAAATTTACTTTATACGAGAAAATATATTTTATAGCAACGAGAACAACTGGAGGGATTAAAAGTTGATGATAAACCGGATGGCGGAAAGTCCCAACAAGGTGCCAAAAAGATTGGACAAACAAATATCTAAACAAATTAAACTTTTCCGTTTTTTATGGAAAAAGTTTACATTCAAGACTGCATTAAATCGTAGCTACCTTTAGATTTTTATATTATATTTGTTAGTATTTAAAATTGAAATAAAAATTCATTGTATAAAAATTATATTGTGTAGTCATATAAACCTTGCATTACACTATTTAAAACACCCTTTTTTATACGGCTTTATTTTGCTACTTAGATATGTCCTTTGGGTAAAACCAGTTTAAACTTCCAACACTTAGCGAGTAAGGCGTCTGGCTAACATCCTAGCGGTCCCGGGCTCGAATCCCAGCCAATCCCACGGCCCTTCGCCTTTTCCACTTTCCCACCTACATAACTTTCGTTCTTCTTCTCTCTACATTCCTGATTCCTCCTGTCATAGCCTTCCTTAGCCCTTCCCCGCCCCGCCAAATCGCATGTCATCTGTTGGTTGATGAGATTCAAATCGTTTCAGGAGGCATAACACTCCAGCGATGCCCCGATGTAACAGTCGCGTAGGAATGGTTGAGAGTAGGTGGACTAAAAAATATCGCGGATAAGTTGTGGCAGTTCCTTCCTTCCCGACTAGAGCTACTGTTCGACATTGCACTTTGTACCATCTCCTGTCATAGTGCGAAAGGTCTGGTACTTTGTGAAGCTAAATAGTGGAATGAGTGCCCAATGGCTCAGAAAAGAGGTTGAGAGATTCTAAACAATACGCTTCTGGACATAAGAGGCCACAACTAACTTGTAAGCAAAGATACAGAGTTTGGTCAAGTTAGTTTAGTCTGACCTTGCCTGTTGTGCCTTACGGACATCTGGAGATGGAAGTTAAGGTCTGTCTCAAGCATGCGCGTCAAACTTCAAAATGTGAAGGGACATATTTTGGAAGAAAATTGTAAAATAAATATTCCGAGCAATATTTGCGATATTGTGATGACTAACTCAACATCAACAAAATACTTGTGGAGAAACTATCGACTGAACTCATAAGGTACGCATCTGCGGATTTGGTAGAGGAGGAAGAAGAAGATGGTGTACATAATTCTCTACCTCATGGTTGACACTCCACCTCCAATTGTGATGTTACATAATCCAAACCATCCAAAACTTTGATTCCAGACTTCAAGTGAAAACTCTGTCCAAATACGTAATCGAAGAAACTGTCTTCATTCCACGAATTTCTCGCATCACAACTTTAAGTTCAAGTGCCCAGAAGACCCTGAAAGGGTAAAAATAACCAATAACGAGTTTCTACGGTGAAAGCAGAGGTTTTAGTTTTGTAAAATTTTCACAAATACTTTGTTCCTTTTGGTAACACGAAATAAACTTTAAGTTATCTTAAAAGCCTGCCCTTTCTCCTTCTATTGCCCGTAAGCATAATAAGCTGGGAAGCCATCCCCACCCTGCTGCTGCTGCAATAAAAAAACCGGAGACGCAGGAAAATAAAATACATATTAGCTAAACCCGTTCCTATCAAAGCGGATTGATTTTGAGATTGAAGGGAGTTTTGATTTTTAGGTCCAACTTAAAGAACTAATTGCTGGTTCCCGATAATACCTGTCAAACAACTTTCTTTCAATTATCCTAGAGAGCATTCACAGTAAAAATTACAACGAATCAGGTCCAGAGGCACAATGAGATCGCCACAGACCATATCCCCTTAACAGCCAAACTTCCAACTTCCTCTATTGCAAAAACAAAACTTCCTCTATTGCAAAAACAAAATACATAGTTGCAGAATTACATATAAAGCATCCATAATCGGTTTCTACAAAAAATGAAAAAGCGTTTAGAATTTGCTTATGAAAGGACTACGCCCGCAAAGACTTAGCGTCTCTGTGTACCAGTCATTTCCTTTATTTCTTGGAATCGAATACATACTTTGCATACTTACAAGTGTCAATTTAGTTATCCCGTTTCCTTTATATTTACATTTGCATACTTTTAGCGGTAATTTGTTATATTCGAAAATTTGTAGATGAAAATTTGAGTATTAAACTACTCACCCGCTGCAAGAGCATTTTCCTAGTTAAAATTAAGTTTATTAATTGCTCATTAAAGAAGAACTGTGTACAGGTACAATTCGATCAACGTTTAGGATGAAACCTCCATCCATGCGTACTACTACAAAACCGTAAGCGTACCTATATCATTTGTGCTAATTGTTTCTAGGTACACCACATGGCAACGAAATTATATTATTGAATTGAGTTTTAATCGTGTGTTTGCCCAAATTGTGAATATACTTAAGCGAGAAAATTTACCCACCCAAGTTTTGCTGGATTATAAATATAAGGCATTCCTCATGCCGGGTTTTCATTAGTAGAATTAGTGGTAGAGCATACTGGGCGAGTACTAACTATCTTGAGAACTCGCTTAATGAAAACGAAAGTGGTAGAGTAGAGTACTTGATTACAGTAGAGTAGAGTGGGATAGCACCGTGGTAAAGTTACTCTACTAGTTCTGTCCCCCACCACTGCTTTCCACTCTACTCTACCGCCACTATGCTAATGAAAACAGTGTTGAGATAGTCGAGCATACAAGAAATTCTTGGCATTTAAGTATTTAGTGTGCTGTCATTAAAGTTTTAGCGTTTAGCAACTAGTCACTATTACCTTCTGCACTATACTATTTTCAATTTAAGTGAAAACGGGTACTCTACCAAAATAAGTAGAGTAGAGTTAGCTCGGCTTAAAAGTACGCCAGTTACTCTACCACTAATTCTACTAATGAAAACCCGGCATCACAGATAGAAGCTGGAAAAATGAAAACAAAATTTTTAAAACCTACTGGCCACACACCAAACATTCACACCAATTTTAACCATAGACAAACTTTTTTCGAAATGTCTTTTTCTAATTTCGCTAAAGTGACACAAAATTACACAATAATATTTACAAAAACAATTTATTTTTAGAATTAATTTCATATAAATACTAGCGTTTAGTGTCTCTCTGTATAGAAAACAACAATAGTCGTGATTCTGAAGTTTATCATCAAGTGAGTAAAAAGTAGATTTTGTCACACAAATTCCTCCTAGTTAAGTGATATCAAAACATTGCGCAATAATTATTTTTCTACTTTTCTAGAAGAAATTACTAAGGATTGTTTAAATGGATTATCAAGGTGCTCAAGGAGAACCAGGAAGTGGTGCAGGTAGAGGTGGCGGAGGCGGTGGTTCCATACGTGACGCCGGAGGCGCTTTTGGCAAGATGCAAGTAGCTAACGAGGAACAATATTTCAACAAAAAGGTAAATTATCACTTGTATTATAAAAAGAACTTGCATATTAAATTTGTTTTTTTGTTATAGGAAAAAGAACAGTTGGAAGATCTTAAAACTAAACTGAACGAGGACAAGAGTTCGTCGAAGAAATAAATTCGATTCTCTTCCATTTTAGGTTCAGGAATTTTGTATAAAATATTTATAATTTAATTTTAAATGGTATGCCTATATCATTTGTGTTAATTGTTTCTGTTTATATTAAATATGTTTATTACATATAAAGTCGAATAAAGTTTATTAAACTATTTTTTCAAAAGAGTAGTTTTTCAAACGCGTTCAGCAATTTCGTCATATTCGATTTCGTTTTAGTAATTTCAACATGTTCGAATTCATTTCGTCATACTCCATGAATCAACCGTTTTTTACCTTCCTTGTTGTTTTTAGATCTTTTCGATGAAATTTAATCATAGACTCCTAGTAGGAAATTCGATTCTTCAATCGTAACGCAGTCCAATCGCCATTGTAACTGTACATTTCCTGTCACTTTGATGAATTTTTCGAAGGAAATTGAATGGTAATGTTGTTATACGAAAGTTGTTTGTCTGTAAATAAAATAAATATGTACAACATAAGCATTCGACCATCGTGAATTCGTGAACTGTCATCGACTACAATCGAATCGGTTCAATACAATCGATAATCAGACTATTACTTTTTCGATTTGATATTCGTCCGACTGTTTGATTAGAATCGGAATAGGGGACATAGCCTATTTTTAATATGATTGAAACTTGAAACTTAGCTAGCTTTATTTCCTTTTGTGCAATGAATGCTGTACCTAACACGTGGTCTCTCTCTTTGCAGCTATAAAATATGTTATGTATTCTTCTTTCAAATATTCCTTGTCCAGTCCATCTCATCTCCTGAATGGGCGCTACGTGCGCTCTGTATTTCATCAATTCGGCTAGTAGAATGTTCAATTTACCGGGTTAGTATAGTGTTCTTACATTCCATGAAAATAAGTTTAAATCGTTGGTCTTTGTATGTTTGCCGGGTCGTCTCCGCTAAAACTGTCTACTCCGAGGCCCACCGTAGGTTTCATAGCAAAAGTTAATGCCAGGAAGAATTGCTAGCCCTTCGCTGGTAGGCGAGAATATAGCGTCTCACACTCGCTTCTACCGTCGTTAGTTGATTATCCAGGGGGCACCACGTGAAGGTGACGGTTCGATGTTGCCCCCAGTTCTCATTCCTTATTAATTAATGGTCAGTTGTTTGATATGCTTATATAACCTTTGCAATTGCTAATCTATAAATGGTAACCCAGTCTATATTGTTCAGGGTTAGGTATCTGTTAATTCCTTTGTTAAGATTTTTATTGTTTATATAATTGGTGCAAGTCACCGTCGTTTGTTAATAAATGTTTCTTAATCCTCGGGGGGGCGAACGGCTAACAAAGACCTCGGAAAGTGCTGGCACCCGATTTGTCACTTCTGTCAAGATTCGAGAAAAGTCACTGCAGACGAACACCTAGCAGACCTGTTAGCAAGTCCTAATCCCAGCTCCCCGCGGTGCCCTCTGGGGTACTTCTTCGGAAGGAGCTAACGGGAGACGGGCGAATGGCGAGCTCTCTGCGCCACAAAACAGAGTTTTAAGTCGGTTGGGCTGAGGGTTAGCAACCCGCTCCCATAAAAAACACCATTGCTACGAATTGGCAAACAATGCCTCGGAACCGGACGGACAACACGACGACGACCTTTGCTTTTCGAACAAGGACACGAATCGGATCATGGAATGTGAGAACACTGCTGGCTGAGGGACGGCTGGATGAAGTCCTCAACGAGATGAATCGATATAAAATCAAGATCATGGGACTTAGCGAGACCAGATGGCCCGATGCGGGGGAACATATCTGCCCAAACGGTGAGTCCTTCTTATATTCTGGTAGAAACGAAACTGAAAGCCGTAGGAGTGGTGTTGGCGTAATACTCACCAAAGAAGCCAGGTCCAGCCTCATTAGCTGGTCACCGGTTTCTGAGAGGATTATTACCGTGCGCCTGCGTACCAGACTAAGAAGTACTACGGTAGTCCAATGCTATGCTCCAACTGAAGCCGCAGAAGATGACATCAAGGACGAGTTCTATATGCGACTGAATGAGGTTTTTCGCTCTATTCCAAGGGGAGACATCATCATTGGGTGACTTAAACGCTCAGATCGGCCGTGACAACACCGGCCTTGAACACACAATTGGAAACCAAGGCCTAAGCCAAGTTACCAATAACAATGGTGAGCTTTTCGTTGACTTTTGTAGTTCCCACCAACTCATGGTAGGTGGAACTTACTTTTGTCACAAGAAGATACACAAAGAGACCTGGGTATCGCCCGATGGTAGAACGAGAAATCAAATAGATCACGTGGCCATTAGCCGCAGATGGAGAACTATTCTTGAGGATGTCAAGAGTTTCAGGGGAGCGGATACTGGAAGCGACCACCATTTGGTTGTAGCAACTATTCGCCTTAAAATCGCCGCAATCAGAAACGTGCAACATGATGCTATAACCCGTAGACGGTTTAACGTAGACCTTCTGCGGGAGAGCGTTAAAAAGCGGGAATTCGCTGGAAACTTTTTAGAATTATTAAACCAGCAAACCGTTTCTGACGACACAAATATTGAGGAATTGTGGAGTACGACAAAGGGCGCGATATTGACGGCTGCGGAAACAAGCATCGGTTATGTCCAAAGAAACCAGCAACACTGGATCTCGGACACAACCTGGCAAAAAATAGAACGCAGAAGGGCCCTCAAAAATAGCGTAAACTCCACAAACGACCCGGAAAGACGTCACCAATTAGAACGGGAATACTCCCAATTACACCGGGAGGTTAAGAGAAGTGTCCGGCGTGATAAAAGGCAGCAGATAAACGAGCTCGCAGAAAAAGCGGAAAACGCGGCAAACACAGGCAACAGTAAGGTGCTGTACCAAATCACTAAACAGCTCTCGGGAAAGCACTCTACTAAAAAGCATGCCGTTAAGAGTGCGGATGGAAGGCTGCTGTGCAGCGACGAAGAGCAACTCCAAAGATGGAGAGATTACTTCTTCGCCGCCCTGAATGGTACACTTACACAGGAACCTCAGGAAAACAGCAACAATGCACAGCCAATAAGAATCACCACCCGGGCCCCATCCAAGACGGAAATAGTAACCGCAATTCATGCGATGGCCAATGGTAAAGCAGCTGGGAAAGATGGCATCCCGCCAGAATTGTTGAAAGCCGACTCAAGCCTCATAGCAGATGCGCTTCAGCCAATCCTAGAAATAGCATGGAACACCTGTACCTTTCCGGAGGATTGGACGGAAGGTATCATAGTCAAAATACCAAAAAAGGGGGACCTAACAATATGCGACAACTGGAGAGGCATCTGTTTACTATCTACAGTGGGCAAAATTTTGTCCCATATATTACTATCTAGGATAAGTGAGGCAGTTGACCGAACGCTTAGGAGGCAGCAGGCCGGATTCAGGAAGGGCCGCTCCTGTATTGATCATATTAACACCTTGAGAATAATAGTGGAGCAGTCTACTGAATTCCGATCCCCCCTTTACCTTGCTTTCGTAGATTATGAGAAAGCGTTCGACTCGGTCAATAGGAGCTTTATATGGCAGGCACTACGGCGACGTGGATTGCCTGATAAAATAATAGAATTGATAAAAGCCCTATTCAATTCCAAATGCAGAGTTCTCCATAATGGAAAATTATCCGACAGCTTTGAGGTGAGCTCAGGAGTACGACAAGGATGCCTACTTTCGCCTTTACTATTTCCTATAGTAATAAATGACATCCTTGTCGGCGCTCTAGATAATCGAACAGGCGGCATACAATGGGGTTTGGTAGACCGCCTTAAGGACCTCGACTACGCCGATGATATCTGTTTGCTGGCCCACAGACACCAGGACCTCAAAAACATGTTGAACAATTTGGCAACAGAAAGTAGTCCAGCAGGCTTAAGGCTAAATCCGACTAAAACTAAAGAAATGCGGATAAATGCAAACACCATTGAACGGACAGCGCTGAATAACCGTGACGTGGAACTCGTTAATAAATTCTGCTACCTCGGTAGTGTTATTACCGAAAATGGTGGGGCAGAAGAAGACGTAAGTTCCAGAATAAACAAAGCCGCGAGGCGCATATGCATGCCTGTCCCGCATATGGAGATCAACGGAGATCTCAACTAACACCAAATTGCGGCTGTTCAACTCCAACGTTAAGGCAGTTCTTTTGTACGGTTGCGAAACATGGAAAGTCACCCAATTCATCACAGGGCGCCTACAAGTCTTCATCAACAGATGCCTTCGTCGTATCCTAAAAATCCGCTGGCAAGATAGAATTTCAAACGAAGAACTTTGGCGCCGTGCCGGCCAAGAAAGGATAGACGACCAAATCAGGCGAAGGAAATGGAATTGGGTTGGCCACACCTTGCGACGCGAAAACGAAAACCTAGCCAAACAGGCCCTTGACTGGAATCCGCAAGGTTCCCGTCGAGTAGGAAGACCTAGAACAACGTGGAGGAGAACCCTACTAGAAGAAGCCGCAACAACTGGGAGATCCTGGTCGGAGCTGAGAGCTGTCGCGCAAAACAGAGTCCGCTGGAGGGCAACTGTTTCCGCCCTATGTCCCATGAGGGATTAAAGGAGTTTAAAGAAGAAGAAGAATCCTCACATCTTTATATATTTAATACAACAATAAACAAGAAATGTGAAAGCAGAAATGTTATCTTAGTTGGAGATGTGGAAAGGTAGCTGGACGCCTTAAACCCAAGGCTAACGAGATCGGCTGGATAGATGAACTCTTTTATTCTTTTGGTATTATATTAATCGTTATTTCCTATATTCAGGGGTTTAGAAAAACGTTCAGCTTAGGTGCTCTAAGTACTCTTTTTTAAGTAATGGTATACGCTATGTTGGCATGCTTTTACGAGAACTATTTGAGTCTCCGTTACTTGGGTCCAGGTCTATCGGGGCTTAAAAGGCAGTGCTCTGACACTGTATACATTGGTCCGGAACTCGATACGACAGGTCTCTGAAAACCGGAAGTCCATAGCGATTTCGGGCAGTAGAAGGTATGTTAAACTGGTTGACTTGGTTATTGTACACATTGCGCCCTAAATTATCCTCTACGGGACATCGGAATGTCGGAAGACCTCACCTTAACTCGAAAGGGATGAGTCTGCCGTTTTATGTTCTCTGTAATGGTTTCGCGACAACAAGTAGGGCCTCTTTGTTTAACACGATCTGTCGCGCTCAGAAGTCTAAGGTAAAAATCTCTAACCACACGGCTGAGCCTCTTGGCCGCGGTACTTTTGAACGCGATACCTTATTAAAAGAATGAAAGAAAAGAAATTGAAAAACTGTTAACATATGGCGGTTGTAACAACAATGTAATCGATAGTGGCAGCACTGCTGCGTTTTGAAGTCAAGTCTAGTCTTTTGAGTGTTATTCGATATAAAAGAAGAAGAAGAAACACGATGTAATTGTGTAATTAAAAACGAGAATAAAGTCTTTAGTTTTCCTATTTTTTAATTCATCTTGGTTTCTTTTCATAACATCAAAAACTCACTTTAGCACTGCTTTCCAACCTCGTTCAAGTTATCGGTTCTTTAGTTCAGCTATTAGCAGATCCTGACTCTTCTACTCTTTAGGAAAAAACGAGAAAACAAGAAAAAAACCTTAGAATACAAAACTACAGGAAGGGCCTTCGCCGAATTAAAGCGTAGTGAAATTCGTTTTGTATGAGTGCCCACGCTTTGGTAGTTGTTTGTACACTACAAGCGTAAAAACCGAGTGGAATAGAGGAGGGGCAAGAGCGAGTTCAAATGATGAGTTATCTAAAATAAAATCTTGCCCCCAGAAATGAACTTTTTACACGGCGTCACTCCGAAATCGAGTCAGCTGATCCCCCTGAATTTTGCGTTGGGTTAGTTAATGTAAACAAAGAATTTCAAGCAAATAAAATTTACATTTTTTGGGCTATTTATCACAGTGATTCACATATTTATTAATGTAAATATCTAACATATGTGTTTAGGAACTATTTTATTTAGCACATTCACCTAAAGAACGATTTTTCTCGCGCAAATTTCGATTTATTCCTACATTCACAAACTGCACACTTCATTGTTCTTTTTTTCACAGAAAACACTCGCTAGAACTTTAATTACACTTTAAACTATTCTTTATACTTTCTTTCTTTGTTTAAGTTAGTTTTGATAATATGATTACGGATAACTTTATAAAAAAAACTAGTTTTAAAAAAGTATTCTACCGAACGCGGGAACACAAGCAGCTAACTAACCCAATTTGACAGTTGACTAACCCCCAGATTTCACTACGCTCACATACAGGGATTATACACACGAGGGCCTTTCCTGTAGTGCTCTATTCCAAGAAAAAAACAATCCTAGACCGGTTCTACACGTTCAACTTTGCATTCCACTTTTTGACGTTCAACTTTTTTTTCTCTTTCACTCCAATGCAAAGTTTGAAACAGATTAGAGTTGAAAGGAATATGGAAAGCAGCTCAGAATGGAATGGAAATTTGCGTTCAACTTTTGTGTTTACGTTCAACATTTTTATGAGTGTGCGTACATATATGTATGAATATGAGTGTACACGGATAGCAAAGACAGCCGAGATTTTCGATTTGCTTCTTGAATAGTTGAAAATGTGTAGACGCGAGCGAAAGAATTGAACGTCAAAAAGTGGAATGCAAAGTTGAATGTGTAGAACCGGTCCTATCCCACAAGGACAAGGAAACATACAATCATGAATGCTGGAAACCTTCCGAGGAAGCATTCTCGAGTTTGGAAGCATTCTCTTCCGTGCTCTAGTTCATATTCTTTTTATCCATCCATGTCATTGGATGGAAGACTAAGAATGAAGCTTTTGCGGAAATAAAATTCAAAAAAATTCTCTATACCTTCTCTGGGCAACGAACAGGAAGGCTTCCTTATTCCTACCAATAGGAAGCATTCTCAATTTTCCTTGTGGGATAAGCTGATTTTCCGAAACCAGACATCAGGCAGTACTATTTAAATCAATTCGATGATTTCTATCCAAGCCAACTCTAATCTTTTATCAAAGTTCCAAACCACTTTTTCGTAATGTATTATGTAACAACGACTATCTCGAAATGTCATCTGCAGTTTCGACAAGTAGTCGGCATATCTACTCAGGTTAAAGTTTCTTGTCGAGTGAAAAACATATTCGCAAAGTGTTTACCTAAAACGATTTATTTTTAGAATTTATTTTGCATAAATATATTTATATCGAACAATGTTTTCCGTTAAAAAAACTCTACGTTTGTATCCGAATTGCGTTGGGTAAGTAAATAATAAAAAATAAACTTGTGACATAAGAACGTCCATGATTCTTATGCCTCAAAGAATAGCTTAGTCTTAAAATAACAAATAAATTACTCTCTAGATAACATTTTCATAATTTTCCTTGCATTAGTCGCAATTACCGGCGAAAATGATGATTGTAATAATATTTATTTTTATTATGAAGTCTTTGTGCAACAAGTCATACGTTTATAATTATGATCACTTAACAGTATTTATCCATGACTACATGAAGTCATCAGTGTTAAAATAAGAATAAAATACATTATTTACTAATGCGACTCAAAATGATTACGTAAAATTAATTGATTATTTTTGTCCTCCCTCGAAACAGACTTACTAGAATGTATAGTCCAACGGGAAGCGGTATCCAAGGAGATGCCGGCAGCGGTGCTGGTAAAGGCGGCGGTGGCGGTGGAGCTATTCGTGAAGGCGGTGGATCATTTGCTAAAATGCAGATAGCACATGAGGAAGAATATTTCTACAGGAAGGTATCTATTTCTCAAATAATAATTAAAAAACGACAAACAAATTTGATTTTAAATTTAGCAAAGAGAACAGCTGGAAAAGTTGAAGGAGGATAAAATTCAGCAGGAGCATTTCCATGAGGAGGCTATCAAGGATCTCCAGCAGCAAATTAAGCGCCATTCGGATTACCTCAAGACTTTGAAGAAGTAAATGAAGCTTCCTTTCTCAAACTCTGGAGTGGTCACTAATTTTATGAAAGTACTTTTTAACTATTAAACGTAATGCGATAATTGATGGCATTATTTGGACAGTTTTGGCGGCTGTCCTTTTGTTATTCAGAAAGCATTTTTAAGCGCATTCCAGGGAGAAATGAAAGCTTTTTTTTTTAATTAAAGGATTTATTTTTTGCTAATTTTTAATTTTGCATTTTGTAACCGCTGAAATACTTAAATAAAACTTGATAGAAGTATTTTTGGTATTCATTTGTCTTAACTCATAAAGCAATAGGTATACGTAAACTGTTTCAAGCGATTTAAACCTATTTCGCACTAGTCCCGATTCTAAAGAACTAAGAAACCTCAAAGTGAAAATATATAAAACGTCAATTCGCCTTAATTAACACTACTACCGATCTGAGGGGCTTGGACACTGATCAAATGGAATACATTGATTATAGAGTAAGTAGATATGGACAAACATCTTTCAGGTTAGTTTGTTAGATGGCGATAGTTACACTGATTTGAGTTTTAGGGCTGCGAATTTCTGTTGTAAACTTCTAAAATTAATGGGAATGGGTTTTCAACATTAGTTTAATAATATTATTTCTTTATTAGTGCATAAAAATCATGAAATAGACAATTTTTTTAATTTTGTTACTTTTTAGTAAAACAAAAAAAGGGGGTTTGCGCCGGAATTTAAGAAAGCATGTTAAAGCCCTTGACGCATGTTGGAAGACAGCCAAAAGTTTCGGATCTAAAAATAGATTCCTGTGCGGGTATTCCATTTGTTTTATTTTGGAAGGGGGTGGGTGGACTAAAATTGATGACTCTTTGGCCGGTGAATTTATCAATGAAGAAATTAATGAATGGATGCGAACGTAATCGGTGTTTTTTTTTCTTTCTGAGAAAAACGAAATAGGTTTTTTTTTTACAAAAATTCTAGTTTTTATGTATTGATTCGATTATTGCTTATAGAGAAAATTTAAGTCATTAGTTTGGTTTAACTATTTCAAAATATAAATTTAAATATATTTATTTACAATAATATAAAACAATAAAAAAATCTGAATTTTCGTTTAAAGCTCTAACTTCATATTTCTAAAAGGAGGTAGTCGAATCAATGAAAGAAGAACAGTTCCGATTTGGAAAGATTTTTTTTAAATGTTTGTATTAAGGGTAATTGTTTGTTTTATCAGTCCCCATCGTCCTCCGCTCTGGGAGCAACAACAAAAGGGTAGAGCCCCACTCCAAGAATGTGGTAAAGGTTGGGGCGGGAGAGTGTTTGGGGCTTATATTCCCGAGTCAAAGTTGTTGCTGAAATAACTGCCTATTAAACTCCTATATTTAATAAAATTACTGGGAAAAAGTAATTTTTACAAATTATCAAATCTGAATAACTTTTTAAAGGGAGACCAACGGCTAATTCCAAAGGAAATGCGTTCAGGTCAACCTCCCTTACAACCCCTACCCCCTGCGGAGGTGGGGTGATTTAGTAAATAACTACCCAAAATTCTAAGAATTTTGGTATATTATGCTCATGTACATACCCACACCACCACCCCTTCATAAAACCCTCTCGCTTCCTTCTGATAGCATCAAATTTTAAAAGTTAATGAAAATAATGCAATTGGAAGTAAAAACACTTAAAATTAGTAAAAGCAAACCAATCTGGAATCCTTATTGAAACTGGAAGCCTGGCATAAAACCCCATAATTAGTGACCTGGTTGAGGGATTACAAAACTTTACTCGTTTTGTGATGAAAAAAATATTGCAAACAAGTTGGAGTTTTTGATGTTCTTGAGGGTTGCAACAACAGCCATTATTAAAGAAGAAAGTTCTAGATGTAGACATATTAGAGGTACTCATGATTTGTGTTATTTGTGTTATTCGTGTTAAATCGAGAAAAAAGTTTAACAAATCGAGAAAATTTCCTTAGTAAATGACATTTGTTTCGATTTTAACAAATAACATCTGAAAAGGCGTGTTAATTCAACAACTCGATATCGAGATCGAAATAATCATATGGCAGAGTGGCAGATGTGAAATTCGATTATTCGAAATACCACTTTAACATGGAAATTGAAAGGGGTCGCTCACGATCTCGTCTATTTCGAAGATAACATTTTACGATTTCTCGACGTTTAACACAGATCATGAATACCCCTATTGTGTAGCTATAAGCATGCTTGGGACGACCAGCTTTAAAGAGAAAGTATGGTGTTAGTACTAGAAAGTACAGACGAAGAAAAATCTAGAATAGAAAACTCTAGTATGTATAAAGGCTCAAACAGAACCAATCCGTTCCGTCCGTTTTTAAAACTTGGAAATTTGACATTTCCATAAACTTTCCATGAGACGAACGGAGCGGTAGCCACAATCAAGCGGACGGAATGTCAAAAAGAACAAAGGAAAAACGTGCGGAGCGGGCGGAACGGATTGGTTGTGTTTGAGCCTTAAATTAGCAGAACATTGAAAGACTTTCATGGTATTCAATATCACCGCCTCTGGAAATGTACGCATAAACATTCCGTCGACATTGTCCATTCCGTCGGCTGTTTCATTCAAACATCAAAGTAAGACGGACAAAAGCCTCTTCCCGCCATTTAACACCAAATCTACAATATCTATTTTTAGTATTTTCTTTGGGTTACAGGTAAAATTTTTTTTAAATGCTTATCATTTTATTAAAATTTGTTACTTTGAAAATTACTGAGTTGATTGAGTGGATAGAAAAGCCGCCCCTCTTTTAAACTACATAATGTATATGTTTGCAGAAACTTGAGAGTAGAGTTATACGCGCAACGGAAAAGGTGGAGCATTCGACGCCTTCTGTAAAACTGTAAAATTAATTTACATCTCGTGGTTTGATGGCTCTGTTTCTGGCCGTTCTGGCCTCACTGAGACTAGCCGGCCACGTGATCAGGATGGAGGAAAATCGTATTCCAAAACGGCTTATGGCATCGGAAATTTCGGGAAGTAGGCCAGTAGGTAGACCCAGGAGGAGATGGATAGACTCTGTGACGGCTGACGCAGAGTCAATGCTCAACATCCGGAACTGGAGACATGCTGCAAGGGACCGTCAAACTTGGAGAAATGCCCTAGAGGAGGCCAAGGCTCGGCTGTAGCGCCATTGGATGGATGGTTCCCCAAGGGTCGATTCTCTCACCTGATCTGTTTCTAATATTCATTAATGATCTGTTCTCAATCCTCTCCAACCCACGTCACAAGTTTTGCCGATGACACTCTGCGTTACTCCTGCGCCTTCGTCAATATAAGACAAGCACGAGCGTGAGCTTTTATCCCTATAAAAACTTGTACCATCCTTCCATTTATCTCAGTGAGCAGAAGCAATCCACCAAGGCAAACGAACATTTGCTCGCGGGCCAAATGGCGTCACCAATAAAGTGCATATCGCAGCTGTGCATATCCGAAACATCATGTTTTTAGGACATTATGACGTCAGAAGCCTGCGAGCAAATGCCTTGGGGGATTGTTACCTTTGAGGGCTAAATACACGAGCGCTATATTCGACGGCGCTACGCCAAAACAACAAAAATATAAGTGCCTACAGATTGTTGTTGTTTTGGCGTGGCGTGGTCGCATGGAGCGCTCGAACATTGGGCCCTTTAGACGTATTTTACCTTCAGGGGCCCTATTCTCTATTACAATATTGTTAAATCCGATCCGAAAACAAAACAGTAAAAATTTGCCAATTTTATTAAATTTTTATATTAATGAATGCCAATATTGTAATAAAAGAATACTGTTTCGGCTAATTTCGTTAAAAATATGACAATATTGTAATAGAGAATAAGGCCCGAGATATGTGATGGAGTAATCACATTCCAAATCGCCAAACAAGCTAATCAATGCTTGAGATTCCTCAAGAGATGCAAATCCCTCCTTCAGCCAGCTGCAATCTGCAAGTCCTACATTCCGCCTTGAATATAACTCGTACATCTGGGCGGGCACCCCAAAAACAAGCTTGGCTAGGCTAAGGTGCAAAACGAAGAAGGTGCATTGGCGATAGCACACTTCTGCTCCTCTATAAACCCTTCAATCCACGGTAGGAATGTAGCAGCCCACTTTTATCGCTTTTACCTACACGCACCTTTTTTCCCAAAACTAGCCAACTCGGCCATTCCCGGCCCACTACGTACCTCCCCCTCGTTAATAAATAGAACACACAGTCGGTGTTGTTGAGCCCAAATCATCAAACCAACAAACGCAAAGTTCATCGACATCTATTCACGCACCATCCAGACTAACCTAAACTTACTAGGAGACATTGCATCTTGACTTGAAGGACATAACGTGCTAACGGTAAAAAGGGTTGGACTTGACCATGCCACATAAATAAAATCAAAAATAAAAATTATTTTATTTCTCTTAATAGTAATACAATTATCCGTAAAAATTTCAAAATTCTACGAAATAAATTACCTAAGAAAAAAATCTAAAAATTTGTCATTCAAAATTCGTTAAAAAAAATGAAATAATCCCTGAAAAACCATTTCAATTTTTTTAACATAATAAAAAACGATGAGGAAATGTTGGGCATCACGTTGTCTACGGACACGGGACCATTCAAAGTACAAAACGGGCAGATGTCGAATATAATGCCGGCACAGAAACCCAAGAAGGATTGACTGTAAGAGGTTCGATCAGGCCCCAAGATCGAGACTATAATACTGGCTTATAAGGTATCCTGCTCAGTAAGGCGGAGCGAAAATCCTTTCCGCCGTGGTGGAATGAAAATTTCTCGAAACTCAGTAAGTTAGCAAGAGATCTGCAATAGTTGTTACAAACAGTGACTTTGGCAGCCTTACAAAGGTGGTTCTGTGGATCCACAGCTGCAGTATGCCCAATTCTCACGTATGGTGGCCAGGGCCAAGTGTGACGTCGATTTTCTCTTATAGTATTTGACATTTCGATCGCCAGATTAAGTTTGGCCATATAAAACCATCAAATTGTGTGATATTACTTGTCGCTGGAGACTTTCCTCAATCTTATACCGCTCTACCGCTGGTAGAGAGATCCGCAATAAACGCGGCACTGCGGCTAAAAGTGATTCTGGAAGCGGAATGTTATCAGAGTGCATGACCTTTAAAATCTCAAAATTTGAACAGCCGTCTGTGCACATACAAGGCAGGTTAACCTGGGCTTTTCCTTAAGTAACGCCGGGTCGACTAAATCTAGACACTGACGACTCCAAAACAGAGACAGGTTTGCGCGTCGGAATCTGAAGAAAAAGCCCCAGATTCAGTAGAGCGATTAACCTCGACACCCTAGAAACTGTCTATCAAGCAAAGGTGTTCGCCATACTGACATACACTCATAAGAACTTTAGGAGGCCCTACCAAAAGAAACGGATTTTTATCTCCTCAGCACCCATCAGCTTGCTGTAAAGGGCCCTAGCCGATCAGACTTTGATGAAACATACTGAACACTGGAGGTCGGTGCCTGGACTGGCCAGCTCTAAGCGGTTCCCTCCTGGGTCGACTTCTTACACGGCCAAAGAATTGTAGGAATGATGTCAAGACACTTGTCGGCACTGCGCCCTAATTTCCAATTATGGAGAATAGGGAAGGCGGAGAACCTTACCTGCAGGCTTTGCCTCGAAGAGGATGAGTGTGCTCTCCACGTTCGCCGTAAATGCCCAGCAATAGCGAGAATCAGGGTTTCTTTATTCGAGGAGTCTCTACTCGAGCATTCAACTCTAAGCAACATGCTTGTTCAAGCGGTCTGCCCTAAAAATATAAAGTATAGGGGTATAGTACAATAAGCCAAATGACTGGCCGCAGTACCTTTGGACCCAGTACCTCACACAAGAAAGAAAGAAAAGAAGATATTACTCCATGCATATATGCCGAGCTTCTTAATGAACGTCAAACTTCTTTATCGACACGTAAAGAAACGATGAGGTTGTTCGATATCGTGTTCCCAAATGAGAATACAGATTCGATACGCAAAAAGCAGCTCTCTTTCAGGCATCCTGCCTAAAATTGGCCAGCCGCGTGTTTCGGGAGCTTACGCTGCAGAAACTTTATCGTAGCGGCTGCGGTGTGGCAAGGTGCGCTGACTTGTCATCTGTGTTTACGAACTCGTTGCATCGTTGGAAAGCATACGTATGCATTTACGAAGAGGCCCATATTCTTTGCGAATGTCCTGCTCTGGTCTGGCTTAGAAGGATGTTTATCTGAGAGTTTATGAGCGTTTGGCAGTTCAATCAAGGTAGCACCCCACTCAATACCTGTCCAACCCACTTCATAGCTTCACCGATGGCGGTACTCAGTGTTATTCCTTCGTACATGATCGTTTTCGTGATTGTTTTCATGATCAAGAACCTGTGCTGAATTCATTCGAAAGGGACATCGAAGTTATTCTTGATCATGGTGCAGCCGCAATCATGGTGTTGAACTCATCACTTATACATCGGAGTACTGCTTTATTTCTAATAAAATTTACACTAATTTGCTTTGCGTCTCAGTTGACGGTGTAGAACTAGCGGTTGACTCATCTGTTGACATCATAGGCATAACATTTAATGAAGATCAGCGACGTTTATCGTTTACTTTCTCACTGTGATCCTTACGGACGCCTGCGATCAGGCTTAGGAGTCACCCTTTGTACTACTAGTCGGTCATGTCTTTCAAGTCATAGTGCAATGTCTAGTCTAGTAGTAAGCTTAATTTAAAGAATAGAAGAAAAAGGGTAGGTTAGCGGTCTGGGGAATGCATGAGTAGATGCCGATGAATCTTGCGTTTGAACCCTTAGATGTTATATGTGGTCGGAAACATCGACTGCGGAAGACAGTTCAACAATCGAGTTGTGCTCTTTAAAAACGAACCTCTAAACGGTAACTGTGCGAAAACGAGGGCTGCAATAAGTGGGGTTGACTCGAGTTGGCCAATCTTGTGTTGCGGGAAAAAAGTTGGCGTTGCAGGAGAAGGTCGCCAGTAATCTTTTGGGTCTAAGCCCATACTGCCTGTTGTGCAAGAATTAGCTGGATTCAAGATAGTTCATTGGCATTCTAATTCGTCCATGATTTTGAAGAGAACAGAATTATCAGGACCATCTACGTTTTATCTTCTGCGAGTGGTAGCTTTGTATTCTCTAGTCAGTCCTATATTTACCTATTAACTTGTTTCTTCTTCTTAAAGGGCGCTGCAGTACTTGTAGAGGACTAGGAACTCATGAAGTCTCTCCTTCCAACCGCCTCTGGGCCTGCGCGAGAACTAGCGCCTCATCTATCCAGCCCTTTCTTCGTTCGTTTTAAGGCACAAATGGTTAGAATTTATTTCGTTCTGGCTACAATGTTAGCTTGTATGCAGCAACAGAGGACTAATTTCGCTGGATTCTTACTTAGGCTAGTCAATACATAACAGCAACTAAAATATATAGAATTTCTGTTAAGATTTTTTTTAAAAGTAATAACAAATGAAAAAATTACAAAGTAAATTTATTAAGTTAACAGTGAGATTGTTTTTTTTATTAATTATTATTCTTGGTTTTAATTCAATATTAAGTCGAGTGTTACAAAATGAGAAAATTCACTTAAAAACGAATGGTATAAATGCTGTAAAGTATCTAACAGTCCTTAACACTTAAATCTACTAAAATAAAATACATAAAATAAAAGTACTAGAATTGAGAAATGTGCATTTCTCTAGTTACATAAGTACAACAAATTATCTCAAATGCAATCGAGACAGATTCGCGCTAGTTGAATCAATCAATCATCACTATATTTCTATATATCTCGTCTCGTCTCTCTGAATATCTCAAATGCTTTATGTATAAGTCTACTTTAAATACTGCATAAATAGGAATGTAAGTAGTGCGCCAAGACGTATCTGGCCAGTTTGGGTTTGACTTAGCTCATCCTTCTATTGGCCAGGTCATGTAACTTCTGCAAGGCAATTGTCTTATTGATCTCTACAATGTCACGATTATATTTAGCCGTTTGGAGTTGAACCTCTAGGATCTGCATACGGAGCATATGTTCTTTGGCTTGCATTTCCATAAAAGCTTTGATATCGGTATTTGGTGCTTCTAAGCATTGTTTCTTTGCTGGCGGCTCACCAATAGGACTTTGTGGCGGAAATTGATTTCTAAAGGCATTTAAGGTTTCTAATGTTGCTGCTATATTATTAATTGTGAATGATGGTGTTATATGTATTGGATCAGGCATAAAATTATTTTGTCCATGATTATCATGGCTTTCATGTGGACTAGAGAGTCTTTCGGCTGATGTTGCACCTTCATTATCACTTTCTGATTCTTCTTTAATTGTTACATCACACAAATTTTGTGCTGGTTTTATTCTGTATAAGAAAAAATATAAATATACATTCTGTAGAATTTAAATATGACTTTGTACAAACCCTTCATTAACATTTTCTTCATTTTCAGTTTGTTCATTCTCTTCAAAACCTTCTTCTAAAGCTAAAGGAACTTTGGAATAGTCTACTCCGTCTAATGCTTCGTTCTTGCAAGCTCTTTTAGCTTCTTGCATGAATTCCCAAATTTCAAATGTGAATGGCGATGGACGTTTCCTATCTGCTATTTCTTGGCCATATCGTGCTACTCTATTATTATAGTCCATTATTTCATTTCTAGTGCAGGCTGTAACAAAAATCATCCCCAATATTACTTGTTAGTTAGTAAGACCCAACTATCTTGTAAAAGACCAACCTTTCATTCTTCTCCATTGCTCCTTAAGACGATTACAAGTTCTATCAGTACCGAAAGCTGCTGAAAATCTTTGGTGTATTATCTTCCAGGCTTTATTTTTTATAGCTGTTAATCCAGCGTCTAGTCGCTTATTTTCTATAATACGCATGTCCTTTCGACATAAGTCTAGCAAGAATTTCTTTTCTTGATGTGCCCAATTTTGGGTTCTCTCTCGCTTTTTATACATGTTCATCACTGGAGTCATGTATTGCTGCATGTCTGAAACAAAAAATGGACATTTTAAATCTCTAGAAAAATATTAGATGCCAAACATTGCACCTACCTATTTTTTTGTCATAGCCCTCCATTTGTGCGCTATTTTGCAGACTTGCAGCGATCTTTAAGAATGCATCCAGATCCGGCGCTGGTGGATTGTGTTTGTTAACCTGGAGGAAGATTTTATTTTAATAACAAGGAAAACTTTTAGTTAGAGCTATTAGTTAATTAAATTATTGATTAATTGAAAATATGTTGTCATTTCTGTTCCTTGTTACTGCTACGATTGTAACAAAATATGTACTACATAATTCAATGAAACAATAGATAGTGCGATTTAAAGTTAAGTAGTTTTTACTGTACTGCTTCCCTTGAAGCAAATACATACCAAGGTTTAAATTAAGAATGTTTGTTTGGTTTTGCGTAGTTTCAGTTGAGTACTTATTTCGTTGCAGTTTTGGTATCAAGAGAACAAGATATTTTAGCCGAAAAATCCTAACCTACCCCATCTAGACCCGAAAGTAATATTTTGTACGTTACAATTCTAAACACTAGCTTGAGCTAATTTTTAATCTGTAACTATTGGGTATGGGAATGAACGCGGAAAGTTTATGCGAGCTACTGTAGACGTCATGGAAAATAGCGCCTGTGTGGTAGAACAAGGACGTAGGCAGTAAGGCTGCTAGGCAGTACCAAAACGGTCTACTGGCGGTCTCCTTGTATGTTTAACCCAGCATTTGATAGCAGTCAACGCATTGGTGAGTCTGGTCTGATTGCTCTTGATATCTCAAAGGCTTTTGACATAGTATGGCACCCTGCTCTGTTGACTAAACTCCAAACTATTGGTATAAACTTATTTCTAAGGAACTGGATTAATAGACTCCTTTCTGGCCGTTCAGTTAAGATAGTATTGGACGGTTTCGAATCAAACCTCATGCCATTTCGGCTGAAGTTCCCCAGGGGTAAATTCTATCACTCGCACGTTTCTTAATCTTCATTAATGATCTCAATACCCTTAAACCCACTTCACTGCTTCGCTGATCACGGTACTATGAGAGTCTCTTACGCCTTCGACAATATAAGAAAGCACGTGACAGGCCTTGTCTTCACTATCGTGAACTGATATCCATTTCGATCAACCGGAATATTGAATCGATTCTTGATTGGGGCCGCATGATTCGTGTGGAATTTAGTGCCATCAAAGCGAAATACTGTCTCTTCTCATATCACCGACCTTCCTTTTATTTCAATCGGTAAAGATAAACTAACGGCTGAGTCAACTCTGAACATCCGAGCGGTAACTTTAACGGAGGATCTGCGATGGAATGGTCACATATTCCAAATCACCAAACGAGCTTCTCAATGCCTTGGTTTTCACAAGATTTGCAAGTTCTTACTCCAGCCAGCCGTCCTGGCTACAATCTACCAATCCTACATTCGGCCCCGCCTTGAATACAACTCGTATATCTAGGAAGGCGTCTCAAAAACCATCTTGGCTTGCCTCGACAAGGTGCGAAATCGTGCCCTCAAACTCATTGGTGACGGCACCTTTCGAGGCTCTATAGATCGTTTAAGCCACCGTAGGAATGTAGCAGTCCCCCCAATCCTTTTATCGACTGTTCCCACACTACCACACTAAGAAGATCAGAGGACTGGTGTTTCAGCCTCGGACGCCCTTCGTATAAGATCCTGTTTAAGGCAAAAATGACGCTTTACCAGTTTAGGGGGTTGTAATGACTAAGATAGGGTATCCCATCACAAAATTTCCGACGAAAACCCAATATGGGCCTGTTCCTGGATGACGTCAGCGGGAGTAAGGAGCTCGCGAAGGCAATTATAAGGATTCCAAAAATGGGTGGCTTTGCAAACGAATTCATAATTGATGGAATGCAGCGCTGGAATCTTCTATGAGGATTTTAACCAAGCTTGCTACTTGAGTTATGTGAATTGCAGCTGCCGAAATTTCTCGCGCTGGATTATATAAATGAAAGTCAGGCGCAGGGGAAAACATTCTCATAGTACTGTGCAGTCAAGCACTGACTAGACGTATGAATCAGACGGAGATGAATGCAACATCGTCCAATAACTAAACAAGTATTTTTTTATGTGATAGTCAAGCTCAGGTGTCAACCTCTATACTTCCAGTTCGTCATATCGTACAAGTCATGGTGCAATGTCTGGTAGTAATCTTAGCTTGAAGGACGGAGAGAGGGATAGGATAGGTTATGGATAGTCAGGGAAGTGTTGAGGGTGGAGGAGATGGCGATACACCTTGCGTTTGAACTCTTGGGTGTTGTATGAGTTCGGGAATGTTGACTGTGGAAGGTTGTTCTTGTTATAAAGGAATTTCTAAATTGAAGTGTGCGCGAGGATGACGGCTGTAACCTGTAAGGGTGAGCTGAGTAGACAGATCTTGTGTTGCGGAAAAAATGTTGCCGTGGAGGTTTCTACGGTAGGTTAATGAGTCAATCGAAGAGAAAATGGCGCTAGCACCAATAAGTTTGAGAGCGCGGTTTTGCACCTTGTCTTGACGGTTGGTTTAAGTTTTATTCCAAATGCGACAATACTTCAATGCATTAAATTCGACACGGTTCTTGAGGCCCCAATCAAGAATTAGTTCGATATCCTTGTTGATTGAATTGGACATGAGTTCACGATAGAATTGAGCCCTAGGGAACACTTGCAGACAGTATGTGGAGGCTGGATTCAACGCAATCCGGCCAGAATGGAAGCTCTTAATCCAGTTCTTTAGAACAGAGTTAATACCAATAGTTTGGATTTTAGCCAACAGAGCGGGATGCCTTACTTTGTCAAAAGTCTTGTAGATATCGAAAGTAACCGGGCCAAATTCACCAAATCGGTGTATAGTTTGGTTGAGGTACTCTGGTAGGCAAACAAGGAGGTCGGCAGTGGATTTAATCCACGGTCTCCACTAGAAATTTTTACTGTTAAGTCAGCTGTTATGTCTAAGGTTGTGTCTCCAGTGGATTTTTTCGGTCCAAAGTCTTACTCCTTTTTCGTCCAATATTTGGTTGCATTTAAGATATTCCATAAGCTTTCTATTTACTATTGGCTATATAATTTTGGAAAGAATAGAAGTGATTGCTATTGGGCGGAAGCTAGCGTGGTCACTAGGGCCACCTTTTTTCGGTATAGGTTGAATATGAGCCGGTTTCCAAGAGTCTGGATAAACTCCGAAAACTTTTAAATCTTATTGTTAAAGGACCACCTTTTTGATTTGGCCAGGAGATTCCAGATAAAATGCTAGTTTACACAATCCTACAACCCCTAGAGCTGTATCAATAGAACATATTCAAAAAGTATGGCGTAATATTCTTGAAATAGCAGAATATATTTAAATTTTTGGAGTCAACATTCTACCAACTGAATAACAGCTATAAGTGCATCAATTTAAATTCTATACACAACAAACCAATGAAGATACCGACAAGTTCACGTCATCGCAACATTCTAATGACACTAAATGAAGATCTAAGCCGATGTCGAATTTTAATGTCCAAAAAGAATATGTAAAATAAGTTTAAATTAGAGCTCATAGTTCAAATTTTAACCATTATAATTAGAGGGTGTCATAGTTGAAATTTGGAATATTTAAAGTGCAGCTAATTTGTGACGTAAATGAGTGTTATTTGGGATGCAGGGGTTTCCTGTTGTCTACTTTCGAGGGATGTACACTTAGATTGTAACGAACAACTCGAGGGAGATTCTACATTGGTCTACATTGGTCAAGGTAATTATAGGTTTCATATTACCGATTACGGAGATGGCGTCCAGAGTTGGGTGAATTAAACTAATTCTGCGATTGATGCTAATTAGGCTATTATGGTGCGCTTTTGAGCTAATGACGACTTTTTCTTTTAGCTTTCTTTCAAGCAGTAGCTATTTTGTATTGAAGAACAGAACTCCCATGCTGGGATTTCTTAATGATGGTCGGATTTATTTTAACAAGAGTTTGCCTCAAAAAGAAATGCGATTTGGTTATTTATTTATTTTGCCACTTTGCTTGTGTTTTTACTTGGAATTATTTTTAATTAGATTTACTTTCTTTAAATCCTTTTTCATTAGGAATTTTCACAGAAATTTTAACTTTAAGATTTTTCATAACTCATTAGGAATTTTCTGGATTGATTACAAACTTTACTATTCCAGAAGCGTTATCAATCAATTATAATTTCAATGAAGTAACGAATTCTGCAGATAGTCAGATAGTGTGGATATGGTAAACATTATTCCTGAAGAGTTTTACTTTAACACTATCTAAACAAATACGGTTGTGTTTAGAAGAGTTGTGTGTGAGTTAGGTAACACGCTTTTCACCAATTTACTAAAACTATTTGGACTTTGAATTAAGATCTTTAATCGAGAATATCTTTTAAAATAATATGGCCTAATGGTAAAGTCTAATTGGGTACATTGTTCGAGTGTGGTTCGGAAAGTAACTCCCGTTGATGTGCATCTTAAAGTAGTTGAGCACTGAGGAGCACCATCGTTTCTACATCTGTGCGTTCGGTCTGGGAATCAGTATGCTACAATTGTGAAAGTGGTATCATATCATTGGCGCACGTGTGTTCATAATAACACCATTAAAAGAGTACAGCAATTCAAAATCCGGCTAAATTAATAACATATACAAGCGGTAATCTTTCCTGCTTCTGCTTCAAGGTTTTAAACAAATGAATACATAGAAATAAATGTCTTTTAAACTCTAGCATTCGACAGTTTTAGCTTTTAAAATAAACGCTCGTGCACTTTTCTTTATAAAAGGTTTCACAGTTCTATTTTACGTGGAAGACTAGATTTTAGATGATTAATCATGGTTCTGTTCTAGAGTGATGTCTGATAATATGCTGCAGTGGAAGCAAAGTAGAGAAAGAAGAATAAAACATGCCAGACAATTTTCGTAAGAGATCCTCCATCCAATACCACTTCGACTTGGCTTTTTTATCGATCGAACCAAACTTACAAAATTGGAGGGTCAATATCGAAGAGAGCCCTGCATATATTTTTAAGCCAGTAATCAATAGATAAGATTTGAGGTCAGTGCGCTGCCGTTGTACAGCAGTGCTAAGACTAGTGCTATCGTGGTGAACCTTGCAAAAGAATGAAGCAAATTCAGACTAGGCTAAGTCTAAAGATTGGCATGCCTCGGAGTAACGACGGATTTGTGTACAATCGTCACTAAAGCAATGAACTTAATTCTCCTGATCTACGAATCGGGTAGACCCCGCGCCATAAAATAAGAGAAATTTTCTAAGGTTACAAGAAGCGAGTCGTAGGGAAATAGCAATTCTCTATCGCTATCACGGGACATCTGAGTTTATGACAGCGAAATCCAACTTTAACAAACTTTTCGATGTCCAGATTCTGACTGGAGACATATGGGAGGACTTTTGGCCTAAGAAGAAGTATGGCATAGTTTATATAAACAGATCGTTCTACGCCAAACTACCAGGCGGAATCGCTGACAATCTTCAAAAAGACGAACCCAAGATTAGGAAACCAGAATAATCCTGTTATAGGATAGCCCTGCTGCTATGAAGGAATAAGACGATTAAAATTTGCCAAAGTAGATCTCTTCTTTGGAAAAGAAGTGCAGGATTAATCTTCGTTGGGCCACAGGAGCATCGAGGGTAGCGAGAAAGAGAATGAATCAGATATACTAGAAGCAATTCTTGTAAACATGTTAGTGAATCCACAAAAGCCGTACATCCCAAAGAGAGATATCACCATGCATTTCCTGTCAATAGCTGTTGTGTTTAATATCATGTGCCAAGACTAGATACGACCGCCTATTGATGCCATCACTGATGCACTTGCCAATTTATGGAAAATGCAGACAAATTCAGAAAACCTTATAGCACCCACTACTGCAGCTGTTGCGGAAGAACAATATAGAGAGGCAGCCGAACATTTTCTTTTGGGTTGTCGAGCACTGGGAAGGATCAGATACTGTGCAGTATTTGGAAAATATTTCTTACAGGACTTAGAAGAGGTTTCGAAGCTTAGAGCAGGAGATATGTGATCCGGTAAACGAATATAACGATTGGATCTTAATGCACTCCAAGCATACTTTCATATAGTTACGTAAAGGTTTGCACGATTACAGTTAATAAAAGGTGCCCTTTCAGTGGCAATTGTGTTCAGTGTTTTCAGCATAGTTGTCGGTTCTACATATCTACCCTACTTTTATAGAAGTAAAGAATGCAATACAAAAATCCTGGATCGCTCAAAACGGATGGTGTAATGAAACAGTAAAACGAAACAAACTAGACAGAATAGAAAATTGCCGGTGATTTCCTGCAGAGTGGAGTTCAGAGCAGACAGTCGAACAGTAGATTCTTTTGCTGATGACTAGACGGGTATCTTTAGATAGTTGATCTGAGGATACTACTTATGCCCGCTCTATACTTTTTGGCCGTTCGCTATCCAGTCTCATGCCACTCTCGGTCCAGTCAAATATTTTTACAGGAAAAGCAATCGGCAATCACATTTTCGAGTGTTACTGGCGCGGATCTCGCAGTGTGAATATGCCGATTGCTTTTCCTATAAAAATATTTGACGGTACCAAGACTGGCATGGGAGTGGACCGGGAATGGCCTGATAATGTGGAGCTGCCCTTAACTAGATAAACGTGACAAAACCGTTAAAGAAAGGAAAGGAGAGCGGATCCGGTGGTAAACCGACAAACCTAGAAAACTATCGTTGAGAGACAATGTTACCAAAAGAAAGTTGATCGTATAGTAATTTATTTTACGAGATACGTACCAGGGAACGCCAGTATTACCATAGGAGAGTTGATCGTATGGTAATTGCTGGGAGCGGACGCATCATGGTAACCACTGGGGCATATCGGCGATAAGTGTGGCAGCACAACTGGGTTTTCGTGCAGTTCGTTCCATCAAAAACATAGTATACAGCTATAGTTTGGCCAAGATTCTGTCGATCTCTATTGGTCATCACGCTCAGGAACTATTTATCTCATGGAACTATTTGCAGCAAATTTTAATAAAGGGCTTGAATTTGGATGTTTGCAAGGTTCCAATTGACTCAGGAACTGATAGTCCAGTCAATTTAGACATCCGAGGGTACAGAAATTCACACCAAGCTGAAAATTTGTAGGATTGTTCAAAGCACCGTTATAAATGAAATCTAAAAAGTCCTCATCGATCCGGCACCTGGAACCTGGATTTACTCGGGGTCAAAGGTCACAAAAACGGGGTTTTCGCGATTTTCAGCAAAACGGTAACTTTTATCATAAAATTTATTTATTTATTTATTTCATATTGAATAGGGATGTACACAAGACTTACATCTTTTAGAGTACATAGAACAATAAATTGATAAAAATAAATTTTAATATACATATAAACTAATCTAAACTTAATAAACTAAGAAGAGGGGAAAATAGGGAAAAGAAAGAAAATATTTTGAAGTAAAGATCATAGAGAGGAAAGAGAACAGAGAGAATGAAAATAGTAATAAAAAACTTTACTAAGATAGGACAAGAATATGTGGAAGTAAGGAAGAGAAAGATTAGAAATACTAGAAAGAAGAAGAAGAAAGAAAAAGAGATGCTTGCCTTCTGAATGCTGTGACTGTGCCTATTCTTTGGATGTAGTTAGGAAGACTATTCCAGAGCCTGAGCGAGTGCACAAAGAAAGAACGACTACCAATTAAGGAGAAATGTGCGGGAATGAGAAATTTAATTGACCGCAGGGATTGGAGGGGCGTAAGGAAGTCGGAAAGATAAGACGGACTGTTAGTACGGAGAACTTTATGCAGGAGGATCAATGCCATAACATCAATAAAGTGAAAAAGGCCGCAACCCAGCAAGGAATTTTGCACACCAGACACATGATCAGACCTCCGCATGTGAAAAATAAACCTTAAACAATCGTTAAAAGCAACTTGGAGCCGCTGACGGCAGGATGAATCGAGGGATATATATACAAGGGCACCATAGAGGAAATGAGGTAGAACGAGGGACTTAACAAGTTTGAGGCGAATAGATGGCGATAAAAGACTAGAATATAGCCAGAGTTTGCGTAAAGTGCCATAGATCTTGGAGATCATAAGTGAAACATGTTTGCAACAGGATAGTTTGGAGTTAATAACAATACCAAGATTATTTATACAGTCAACAATAGGAAGAGGGGTATTATCAAGTAAGAGAGATGGGATATTGTCAGTGGACAAAGAGCGACGACTAAGAAATAGTACTTGGGATTTATTAGGATTGAGTTTAAGGAAATTGAAAGAGCACCATTCATTAATTTGGGATAAAGTATCATTGAAATCCGAAATACAGAGTTCAAGCTGACTAGGAGGACATGATGTATACAGCTGGAGATCATCAGCATATAGATGAAAGGAGGAACGATGGATAACAGAGGGAAGATCATTGACATATAGCGAAAAAAGAAGAGGGCCAAGTATAGAGCCTTGCGGAACTCCCAAAGGCACAGGTAGAAACGAGGATTCAACATTGTTATGGCGGACACACTGAAGTCTATTAGAGAGAAGAGAATAGAAAAGTCGAATAGCAGAGGAAGAAAAGTGGTAGAGTTGGCTAAGTTTGGAGAGCAGAAGAGAGTGAACCACAGAATCGAAAGCCTTAGAGAAATCCAGAAGAACCAGAATCGCAATATCACCCTTGTCGATCGCAGAGCGCAAGTCAGTCGTTACCTTTAATACAGCTGTTTCACAGGTATGGGATCTACGAAAGCCGGATTGGAATTTAGAGATGAGGTTATTATATTCAAGATGTTGCAGAACTTGGGTATACACAATTTTTTCAAAGCCTTTGGCAAGAAAGGGAAGAATACTGATAGGACGAAAATCTGTTAAGTCAGCAGGAGAGGACTTTTTAGGTAAGGGAATGACTCTGGCTTTCTTCCAAAGCGAGGGAACTTGAGAAGTTGTCAGGCAGTAATTGTAGATATGCGTGATAGTTTCCACGATTAGTGGCAAGAGTAGCTTAAGAAAGCGGGGGGAAAGCTCATCACAGCCTATGCTATTAGAAGAAATAGATAGCAATATCTCAAGGACTTCAAGCGAGTCGACACAGCGGAAGTTAAAACCATCAGAACTAAGTGAGTCAAAGCAGAAAGGACTAGGAAAGGAGGTGGATGCAGAGGTAGGGGTAGACTGAATGAAAGATGAATTGAGAAGGTTCACATCAGCCTCAAACGGGACTACCGCAGGAGCATGAATGCCCAGCGAACGAAGATTAGCCCAAAGCTCTTTAGAATTTAGTTTTGGGTCAAGCTTACGAGAATAGTACTCACGCTTCAAAGATTTAACCTTGCTATTTATGAGGTTTCGAAGCTGTTTGTAGTCATTACGGTAACTGAGATTCCTAGTCCTGCGATAGCGTCTATACAAGAGCTCCCGCTGAATTATAAGGTCATGGACTTCACGAGAGAGCCAGGGACAAGGAGAGGAGGGACTAATTGCTCTTGTAACAAGGGGTACACATTGATCATAAGCAGATAAAATGAATGAGGTCAAGATATCGACTTTGGTGTCAACAGAAGTTGTGTTGTAGATAACACTCCAGGGCATAGAGGATGCGACTTCAGAAAGCAGGTCAGAACTAACATTCCTATAATCACGATAAGAAAAGGAGGAAGGTGCGGAGCAGGGAAGAAAATCAAAACGAGAGGAGAGGAATAGGATATCATGATCAAGAAAGCTAGGAGGGGAGATTTGATTGAATTTTAACACTGAATCAATGGATGTAGCAGTAAGAACATCAAGTTGGGACGGGTTTAGACAGTGCAGATAAGTTGGGAGTTGATTTAAAACATGTAAATCCAGAGATTCAAGAAAATGTCTGAGGGTGTTCGCACGTGTATTAGCTTTCAACAAATCAACATTAAAGTCGCCAGCAGCAATTATATTCTCATAGCGGCGAGAAAGGCTAGAGACAAGATTGTAAAACTCAGCATAGTGTTTACAAAGTTTGTAGATTATGCGATTACCTACAAAAAAGGATCTTATACATTTTCCCGTACGAATTGTCATTCATGAGATATCGCCGTTTTAAAGATTTAAAGCACTCATATCCCCTCACTTGCAACTTGTATGGCCGAATTGCCATTTACTTAAACTTTAATAACTTCTAGACCGATTATAGTAGAGCAACGTAATTAGGCTCATCTTTTAGGTAAATGTGTATTCTTTTACAGAAACCTGAGTGACTCCGTTTAGAAGATATGTAGGTTCAAAGTATGGGAAAACTGCTGAAAAACCACTACGTTTTTGTGACCTCCATGTTCCAGGTGCCGGATCGATGAGGACTTTTTAGATTTCATTTATAACGGTGCTTTGAACAATCCTACCAATTTTCAGCTTGGTGTGAATTTCTGTACCCTCATACCTATTTTTTGGTCTAATTTGACCGGACTAGCTCACGAGCTTTTTGATGCATTAGTGTTTGCGTCGTGAGTAAACATCATTGGGTGTGAACTTTACACCAGAAAATCATCTTCTTCAACATGCAGAATTTTCGCATTTGGGCTTATGCGAACCCAAAAGTTATTGATGAAGCTATGCATTCACGAAAAGTCACCGTGTGGTGCAGTTTTTTGAAGCGACGGAGAGCACTTTTTCGAAAACGAAGCCATCAAAGCTATTACCGTGAATGGTATCTGCTATCGCTCAGTGGCGCCCGCCTGGAACTATGTTTACAGACTTACTGGAAATCACAATAGAACTCCCACAAGATCGGAATTATTAAAAAGGAACACCACCTAGATCACAATGAATTGATATATCAAGTTTCGACATCTTCGCCTCACTATTAGTGAACACGGTAACATTTCACGCAGATACCAAAGTCCGTCATTAAAATATACCCAGTAAAAAAGTTAGTGATGTAACAACAGTTGTAAATACGAAGAAGTTTATGTAGTTATTAATCTACATTTAATTAAATCATACAATTAATGTTACCAACGAAGCGTTACAATAATAAATAATATAATATACATATAATAAAAAACACTAACGAAATCTGGAATGAATTAGCTAACCTCCTGAAAGTGCAATTGGTATGGTGAAACCACCCTGCAGCGCCATGAAAACGTTGTGGCCGCAATTTAAATATTTCTGGAGAATATATCGTTAAAACAGGATGGTGCCAACTTTCTCGTGACAAAAATCTATGATCGCATTATATCCCGAGATGGTGATCATAATTGGCCGCCCAGATCATGTTGGACTTCTTTCTTTGGGGAAATCTGCAAGAAAAGGTGTACACCAATAATTCAAAAGCCAGAAGGACGAGGTAATTCGACATTTTCTGAACATGAGGTACAATTATGAGGATCATCCAAAATTTAGACAAGCATATGGAGTTCTAACGCAAGAGATCACTGGTGAATATTCTCAAATTCTTTTATAACTGAGTGTTTTATTCATTTTACGTGGAGAAATACCTAAAGGGGTATCCTTTATAAGAACTAAATTCAATCAATTTAACTTTGTTGTAAAAGTACATCGACAAACATTTATATTTCATGAATAAACCTAAAAGTAAATATACGAATATCTTGACTCACCACAAAAACTCTAAACCAACTTTTCAATTTGTTCAAAATTTTCAAATAAAAATTAAAACTAACTCAGAATTTATGACTAAGATAAAGCTAATAAACTGCCACGAGATAAGAATAGAAGAAAAAAATTGGTATTTCCTTTAACAAAGAATAATTTCTAGATCATTAAACCAGCCTAAGCCTCGACCAGTTATCGAACTGATCTGACAATAATTCAAACAAAAATCTCCTTATTTTTACTGTGCTGGATGTTGTTGCTCCATCCCTCCGGAATGAATCTAATTTGAAATCAAATCATCTAAGAGCAATTGCCTGTCTATAGAGCTCCGGATCGAGGCTTCACCTAGATTAACTCGTACAATAGACCGTGCATAATTGAATGCCGAGCAAGATTTCCCAGAACCCAGAGACATCGATCGGAAACAAGTCAAAAGCATGCTCTTCAGTGTCTGCCCCCTGAGCATAAAGTAGTGGCAATGATGGCGTAATAAAAATGAGTAACAGATGTAAAAGCGGATAAAATGCCCGACCGCGCGCGCTGCCTGAAGAATAAACAACGAATATACACATTTTCGAACAACGACGACGAAAAATTTCTGAGGTAATTTCGAAGAATAGTCATCGTCGGTGTACGATGTACGCGAAGAGCTCCGTCTTTTGTTGAAGTGTCATCGAACCGTGGAGCATGGAAGTCAAATAGCGATCCGGCAATCAACTCGGTCGGCCATACCCAGATTTTTAGTACTTCTCAAAATTTTTAATCGTTCCAACTTCAATTTAGTTATATTCCCTCCTAGTTCACTGACACCTTTTTCCCCCCGGCCCGGACGCCGCCCGCCCGCACAGCCCCCAAGGGGGGATGACGGAGCAGTCGAAGCGGGTAAAGTGATAATCGCATTGTTGCTCCAGCTCTGTTTGTGGAATTAGAAACATTTGTTCGTAGGTGATCGCGTCACGTATTTGGAGTGGGAATAGAGAAAATGTGCTCAACAGCGGGCCTAAGTACAAACTGTGGTAATTGCTCATGCTCGCACCCATATACGAAACTGACATACCTGGGGTTGTGACAAGCGCGCTCGGCTTATGATGATTAAACATTCCTAGGAAGAGTACCGGAGCCCCCTTATGGCTGTATGATATCGGGCCGACCTGATTCCCGAAGAATCAACTCATTCATAACCACGATCACTGACTTGTGTGTTGAAATCGATGTTGATCAAGCACCGATCTGCAGCTTTTGTGGATCGTGTTTTTTCGTAATTCTCTATTTGAATTTATATAAATTTTTTTCTTTATTATTTATGCTTCTTAAAACTCTTTTACCATTATATATACATATACATATGTGAGTACAGTTAATTTATATAGATGGCCGGCCAATAGCCACATTTTGATGATTGGCTTCGTTTGTTCTGACTATTCCGTGCCATATGGCATGCCGAACTATTATTTGGAAGCTGAACGTGACTAGCATTTGGCGAAGATCGTTGATCTTCATTGTATCTTGGAGGTGAAATTAGAGAAGAAGAAAAAACTCCACGGCATTTTTATTACGTTGAGTCATTAGAGTGAGTGATATGTGCTGAGTGAAAAATTAAACCAATTTGCTTAGGTTTTTTTTTCGTTCGTTCGGATGGAGTTGGAAATTTTTTTTAGATAAAATGAGCGTTATGATTTTTTTTTAGATTTTTATTTAGATGAAAAGACGAATTTCAAATTGGAATTGTCTTTTTTTTGGATAAAATATTATTGGGAACAATTTGGGATAGTTTTGGAAGGATTGTTGCGTATTGTTCGATGTTTTTATTAAATTGAGGTTTTTTTTCTTAAATTTTGTTTAACACACACGAGTTTTTTGACTCTGCCAGAAGTTTGACATAATAGGAGCAAATGTTTAATAGTAAATCCCATTTCCATCAACCCCAATTGAACTTTCGTGTTCGATTATGGACGTTTTTTTAGGAATCTTTGAAATAAGACAAACAGTTCTCAACAGATCATTGAACTTTATAAACCCTCTTCATTATATTAGAGATTAGAGGACGGTAGCACCGAGAAGTCTCGCGAGCACTGCAACATATAAGGGTTATTGTATGTATGACCCTAGAACTCCGCCGTCATCTGGTCCCAAGTCCAGGGTGTGAAGAGGGTGGTCGACTTGCCAAATTTACCAAAATCGGGAAACCGAAAAAAACTAAAAAACCGCATGGATACACGAACTAACTAGTCATGAAATAATGACTCCGGGGCAGCCGATGCGCTAGCGCTATGAACCAGGGATGCTGGTGTAATGCGGGTTACTGGCCGAACACAAAAATTAGTCACACCGAAAATGGAAATTCTTTTCGCCACGTGGAATGTACGAACAGGACATTACGTCGGTCAAAAAAAATCATAGCAATTGAATTGTTGAAATACAAAATATCAGTTGCTGCGCTATCGGAACTACAACTTACCGGGTCCGAGACATTGACGATCGTCCCGCCAACAATCGACGAAACGATGACACTTTACTATTCCGATGGTGAGAGACGAAAGACTGGAGTCGTCTATCGACGGGCTGCCAACAGCGTTAGCCCATTCAAACCGCGTTTGGCGGTAATAACCATTGGGGGAACGATCAAGACCATTTACGATCATCTTCAACAGACACGATACGATGATACCTCGAACCGACTTAATCATACTCGCGGGGACTTCAATGCACATTCAGAAGCAGATCGAACCTGGGAAGGAACGATGGGAAAATTCAGACACGGGGTAATTAACGACAACGGCTTACGTCTGCTTTCATTCAAACAATTTGATCGTTGGCAACGGCATTTTTCGCCATCCCCTCAAACATCAACTCACCTGGCGAAATACATCCGGCAACGACTCGGCGTTGTTAGACTGCGCTTTGATCAACGTAGATCGACGCTAAAAGTCATACGTGCAACGCGTGGGCCCGATTGCGGGTCGGACCATTATCTTGTTCGAGCGAAATTACAGATGCGATTACAAAGAGAGAAGAAAATGGCGCCACCACCAGCCAAGAAGAATTCGGCGTGCCTACGGGACCCGGCCATCGGACGGGAGTTTCAAATGGCACTATCCAACAAATTCGCGACGCTCGCAATACAGGACAATATCGATGTAGAAGAAAGGTCCATTGTGGGGTGTGCAATGGAGTTGTGTCCATCCATCTGTAAACGGACGCAGCCATGGATCTCGTACAGTTGTCTGGACCTCTTCGATCAACGGAAGCGAATGAAACACGTCAACTTTGAGCAATTCCGACGATTGAACAAAGAAGTTCAACAGAAAATGAAATCGGAACGAGAAGCGTACTGGAATAACGTTTCGGCCGACATGGAAAAAGCGGCGTCGAGGCACGAGTACCGGACGCTGTACCAGACAATCCGACGGTTAGGCGGCAAAACAGCATCAACAAACGACAACATCAAAAAATTGGATGGAACTTTCGTGGCCTCTCCCGATGGGCGCCTGCAGGGGTGGAGAGAATTGTTCTACCAGCTGTACAACCATGATCCGCCACAAGGTCCAGCATCCGAACAGCAGATTTATCGAACAGTCGACGAATCAGTTTCTCGATACCGAACCGACAATTATCGAGGTGAAGACGGCAATCAAAACGCTGAAAAGTGTAAAAGCCCCGGGAATAGACAAAGTCACCGCCGAATTTGTAGTCTTATCACAACGAATCCATGTCCTCATAACACACATATGGCATTCGGATCGTGTCCCGTCGGTATGCCAATTTTGAAGAAAGGCGAGAGTCGGGAATGCAAGAATTATCGCGGTATTAGTCTCCTTTCGATCGTCGGCAAGGTATTTACAAAAATCATACAATCGAGGCTACAGAAACATCGAGAGCAAACGAGCCGGAAAGAACAAACAGGATTTAGACCACATCGAGGATGTATTGATCAAATACTCGCTCTCCGTCAGCTATTTGAAGAAATAATTCGTTCCGACAAACGATCTATCGTCGTTTTGATTGAGTTCAAATACGTTTTTGATTGAAACCATTGGAACAGCTTATGGAGAGCCTTGGAAATCGAAGACGCGCCATTAAAAATCAACTTCTCCAATCGTCCTACGATGGCTCAACCATTGTTCGGATTTTGAAGCGACTTATCCCAGGAGTTCCCGATTCAAATGGGTGTCCTACAGGGAGACGTCGCCACTTCTCTGCAACATTGTGATCGACGCGATTATTTGTGAAGCGATTCAGAATTCTATACGACGACAATTTCCTAACCGACTTAATGTTCGCCGACGATAACGCAGTCTTCGAAAACACGGATGCCGAAGCAACGGAGGACATTTTCAGCATATCCTGGACATACGGGCTAAAAATCAATGCGGAAATGATCAAAGTGCTCACAATGGACGCATAGACAGCCAGTGTTCACCTGGATGGAGCCCAAATCGAACCAATTCCTATGTTCAAATATTTGGGATCATTGGTTGAGGGAACGAAAATGTCATCGACGCCCGACGTTCACACCTGCTTTGGCCAGACAAAAGCAACATTCGCCTCGCTCAAGTAGTGCATATGGAAACGAACAAATATTACCATCAAAACGAAAGTACGTCTTTACCGAACGTCGATCCTTCCGATTTATGGGTCGGAAACGTGGACATTGTTCAAGCCGGATGTCAACAAGCTCGAGGTCTTCTAACTGCAATGCTTGAGGCAGATTATCGGTTTCTCGCTAGGCAATCGCCTTTGAAACGAGACAGTTAGACGAAGATGCGATCAACAGACAATGATAAGACAAAAACGTCGAAGACAGTGATTTGGACATGTTTGCCGAATGGATGATAACCGCTTATCAAGTAAATTTTTCTGGAGAATTCAGCGATCGGCATGGAAGAAAACCTGGCTAAAGAATATCGAGAGCGACTTAATGAATCAACGATTCTCGGCTCGAGACGTCTCCCAAAATCGTCAAGAATGGAAACGAATCGTAAATGGAGCTCGAGAAGCAGCAGCATATTCGTTGCGGGGACGTCTCGCTGGGACCGCTGGCTAACGGATCAAAGAAGAAGAAGAACATTATCATTTTCTCTGGCAGTCAAGATGCCCTGTTGGCCATTAAATCTCACAAAGTGTCATCAAGGATCATCTTGGATGGTTTCCTATTTCTGAAATCGCAGGAACAACAATGTCAGGCTGATGTGGATTCCGGGCCACAAAAGCCACATTGGTAATGAAATTGCTGACAGCCTGGCTAGAGTAGGTGGCAAACTCATCACATATCGGTCCGAAGCCTTTCTGCAGCTGAGGACCATTTTACACGATGAAACACGAGACAAAAAGTTTCCTGTAAGCTTGTTCGGTTGGAAGGAGACAAGTTAGAGAGTGTTCTCTCAAGCACTCTCTCACCTCTCGACACGGGCATTAAAAATTGGGTCGACCAGCTGTTTCTTAACAGCTGGACAAGAACTCAGGGTGCTTATCAAGTTAAAAAATTCATCCAAATCGATAAAGCTAAAGCAGGAAAATTTTTAATTCTCAGGAGCTGGGAAGTGGGGTGTTCCTGACGGGCCACTGTCATCTAAACAAAATAGGATTGGTAGCCAATTGCAGCTTTCGGTTCTGCGGGGCTTTCCTACTCCCAGGGAGATTTGAGTTAGAAACCCTAAATCAGTTTTAGGCTAAAAGCCTTAACCTAGGTGGTTTTTATAGATGGGATGGCACAATAGGTCGCAGTGCCCGCCGAGGCGAATCTCAGCAAGAAATATGGTGGGGGCCATCTAGACCTTCGGTATTCTACATTGAACAACTCTGACATTTTTTAGCCGATTTCGACAAATGTATACGATTCTAAATCGTCATTCAGCACCATTTAAGGTTTGACGAACTTCTATTTTCAACAAGCCGACGCACCTTGCCACACCGCAGCAGCTTCGATAAAATTCTTGACACGTTGTGTCGAAAAATAGTGATTTGGAGAGGTCTCCACGTTTTTCGGATTTAACGGCATCAGACTTTTTTCTGTGGGGTTATTGAAAAAGTAGTTTATGTCGGCAAGCCGAAGACCGTTGACAAAATCAAAGCTAACATACGAGCCGAAATAGCTGTTATAACGACCGAAATCTTGGCCAATGCTATGCAGGATGCCCACGAATAGGTTGTATTGGTCTTGCGCAAGAACAAGACCAAGAATGCAAGAGCAAGATCATTTTGGATCATAACTAAATAAAACCTGAATGTTGTTTACTCAAGGGCGATCCATACATATCCGTGACGTGTCGGCGACTTCAGTGCAGTACCGGAAGCATCAGTGAAAAAAAAATTATCAGTAAGATATAATTCCATGCAACCAATTGAGAAATTCCCAGAGATCCGATGCAGTAGGGCACCGACGATCTCAGTACCCTTCAGGCATCAGTGAAAAAAACAAAAACTACTTTGCCACTGATATTTTTAATTTATCCCGGACAAATTCAAGTCTATGATGTACTTGAGACCACTGTCCAAATTTAAAAACTTACATTTCATGGAACATTGTGCACTGATACGAAAAAAGCGCTGCTGTGCTGTGTGAATGTCAGTGAAAAATTCATCACGGAAACCACTGACATGGAAAGCATCGACGCCGCGGCATTACGGATTTGTGTGGATCGACCTTTATGCGTATTCGTCGCTTTTTCGATGGGTATTTAGCCGCCTTTTTTATTGGCAGTCCTTTTATAATAAACGCTGGTTAGGCACGGCCTTGGTTAAGGAAGTATAGATCTAGTAATGGTTCTAGGGTCTTAAAAGCAAAGAATGATTAGTTTATTTTGAACTGTAAACATTTGCCGCAACAGTTCATTTAGTTATTTACTTATTTTTGGGATCTAATTTTCAAAAATCCCCACTTAGCGGATGTTTAAGTCACACACCTTTCAAATTTCTCAAGCTTATAGTATTTACAGTTCTGTAGATTTTACAATGAGTCAGTGAATGAGTGTTATTTTACTTATAGTATAAACTGACAAATATACACAAAATTATTTATAAAAAAAACTATGCCGTCCAATTATATACCATAATCTAAAAGAGAATTACGCTCGAAAATATTAAAAATAATCAATTACAATAAATTATTCCATTTGAAAAAAAAAAAATTGATACCCATTGCCTCTATATATAATTTTCTTCTACCTTCTTTCTATCCATCATCATCATCAATACTACCTACATACATATGTTATAATCTACACAAAAGTTTTTAAAGTTTCATTTTATGCTAATATGTAAAAAAAATCAATAATTTCAAGATAAAATGAAATTATTACGTTTAAAATTAAATTATAAACAAAAATAGGTTAAAAACAATATTATATATAAAAGTACATAAATAAAATTTACCATTGGAACTGCTGGTATTTATATTCTTCCTTTTTGAAACAGAGTGTGAGGAATTAATCCGTGAATAAATAATTGTTCGTTTTATTTTTATTTTCTTTTTATAATTCTCTGGTGTGTGGTATGTTGTGATAAACCAAACAGCCAAAAAAATTTTTTTAAATTTTATCACAGAATTTAAATTTCACAATATTTTTTTTTGTATATATATAAGTACATATATTTTTTATGTTCTATGGAAGATATATATTGTAATATCGCACTGTTTTTTTTTTATTTAATAAATATTTTTATGATAATTTAAATATCCTCAATTTCGAAACGGAAGTAGCTGGATTCTGATACATTTAGTTATTAAAACACTTTTAAGTGTTTATAATAATATAAACACTTTTAATTTCTCCACGGTTCGTTTTTTTTAATTATAAATTTTAAATATAAAAAAAAATCTAAACTTTCGCGATATAAGCCGGCATCTGTACATTATTTCACTATGAGATTAAAATCGGCGTCGATTAACACATTAAATAACGCAATTAGTCACTTTAGTATCTATTTAATAAATAAAAAAAAATCAACAAGCACAAACAGCAAATAAACAAACATATACTATGCACTGTTGCCCGCTTTTATTTATACTAATAATAATCAAATGGGGCGGGTTTAAAAAAAAAAATATCATGAAACTTACAAGCCCAAGCTCTTTTTCTTTTAGTCACTAGATTTTATGAATCACACTCTCCACTCACTATCTCTATCTTTTCACATTAAAAATTTTTAAAAAGTATGATTGAGAATAAATAAATATAAAAATAAATTAAAATTAAAAAAAAATATATGAATAATCTTTTTCATCATCCAAAAAGCCAACGAACGAAGTGTTTTTTTTTATTTTTATTAATGTAGGCTTTTAAAACAGGAGGTGTGCATACTAACATATAACTGAACCAACTAAAAACTTAAAACGCGCTCTTTAAAACGGAAACCGTACAAGAAATACAGAAATTATACACTCTCGGTGTAATATCGACATTTAAAAATGGAAGAAGAAAAAAAAAAAGAAATACAAATTTTTTTGTGTGGTTCTTTTTTTTTTATTATTTCGTTGTTGCTTGTTGGAAAAAAATCGAATCATAAAATAGACAAACGAAGACCAAGTATAGTAGATGTGAAAAACACGGCGGCACACTCACACCCGAGAAGCGTAATAATCATTTCAGTTCAAAAAACACATATTTCTTTTATTTCTTTTATTATTTTTAGAGAAGTATTGTTGTTGCTAGTTCTTTTCATTACACATTAATTCTTTGCCGGTTTATATTTTTTCTTTCTTGGCTTGTTCATTAGTTTTTTTTTCGTTGGATTTATTATAAATCCACCCCTCTCAATATAACAACAACAACAAAACACTATTTCTTTTCACGGCTCCACGTCCAAGCTGGCTAAATCGGCTGGATCATATAATCAACATTTCATCTAACCAAATATCCACTTAACAGGAAACTGCGGTGGTTGCTTGTGTCGATATGACGCACAGTACAGGGGCTCCTCCGTTTGGTGGTGCACACAAGAGTTAGAGCAAGAAAAGACACACTAAGCTTCAAAAATAATATCAAAAAAAAACCCGAAGAAAAAAAAATAATAATAATACACAGCCGACCCAAAAGATAAAATAACGACTTGGTATTTATATCGAACATAATAGCAGTCTAATTAAACCCCGAGAAAGAAATGTTGGGAAAAAGAACAGAGAGATAGAGAGAGAGAGGGAATATAAAATATAATCCCCAACTGAACGTCTTAAACATGTACAAAAATGGATAAAAGAATAATATCTATTCTGCTCAAAACTGAAACTCAAATGTACTGAAGGAGGGCTCCTCTCCTCGGGCTTTTCTTTTTTTTATTTGTATGAAGAATAGATGATATATCCACAAAAACCCGAAAACCCATTCAAAATCCCAACCAAGAGTCGAGGCTGTCGAAGATACGGGAAAAACGAACCGAACGAACAAACATATAACTAAATATCTATCTATCTATATATATGTAGCCTCTCAACCAAGCCAAAATATGATTATAAGGAAAATATAGAAACTAGAACGAGAAAGAGAGAACCCGAAAAAACCGAAAAATAATACTAAGGAGGGCAAAAAAAATATCTTTTTATCCGAAAGTAATAATGCATTCAATTGAACTCATAACAAATATCTTAAAAGGCATAAGGCGAACAAGAAGTAGTATAAGAAGAAGAATAAGAAGGAGAAAACAACGAGCGAGATGGGAAATAAAAATATTATAATGTATGAATAGTATATATCTGCTTGCTCCGGAGAGTTTTCTGTTTTCTTGATGGTATACCTCCTCTTCTATACTCTATACACCATTGCACCAGTCTCGTACCTCTTTACGCCACAACGGACGGAGAGACTCGCCTTCCATCCCGATATGAATGAAAAGCGGCAGAAATGTGCTTATAATAATATATATATATATAGGGGAGGATAAGACGAGGTACAACACAAAAAAAGAAACGAGGGAAGAAAAACGATACCATACCATACCTATACCATATACTATAGCCGCAGTTGCTGTTCTCTCCCATAAGCACAGAGACCCAAACTAACTATGCATACTACTATGAGAATAAAACGTCAATTTTAATCGCACTCTAATACACACAGCCCATGAATGGTATTAATATTGAAATCGAGTTTACATTTACAGATGCAGAAAAACATACCCGTAGAAACCGCCCGGGTGTAGAGAGTAGAAGAAGAGACCGGGTGTGGGACCGGGGATAGACTAAAATTGTACACAATGTTCCCATTGTTATAATAAAAACGGGAACGATTCAAATTGGTTTGAAACGTGAAAGGGGAGGAATAAATCTATGACTATATAGACTATGTGGCTCGATGACTGTGTCTATCTATTCGTACTAAGAAAGTCAGCTTTTCTGTGTTCCAAGAAATTGTACGAGCAATGGAACAGAGCAACACCAGCCGACAATGACTACGACTTCGACTGACTACGACGACGACAGTGCGCGAGTATCTCCAAGCATTTAAGACGACGTTTTTCCCAATAAATATAATCATAGCCATTGTTTGTTCGATTTCCAATTCACATGACGTCGACTAATTAAATTTAAATCCATAATGTAAACACAAGCTGCGATCATCACTTCTGTCGTCTACCAGGACGCCTGACTAATCGGTTGGGTATTGTTGTATGTAGTCACAAAAAAAAAACCAACGTACTATATCCACCAGCAACAACAAAAACCACACTACTAACAACCAGACAGCATCGCGGCTAAAAGAAAAACCTTTTTACCCTTAAAAATGATTATTGCTTGCTCTGCTCCTCCTTAAGGATTTTCTAATGCACATTCAACATAATCATCCTGTTTCCCTTTTATCTCATCCTTTTACTCCTCTCTCTTTTATATTATTGTACTAGCCGAGTCCGAGTTCCTTGATTTCTTGAATTCCTAACTCCTGGAGAACATGGCTCCGAAGACATCTGCTCCATTCAATTGTTCTTGCTTTTCTGTGCCAAAGAGCGCATCCTTTCAAATGCTACGATGAGGAACAAGTATTACACGTTTTACACCAAGCCCCTTTTAGCGAGTTATCCTTCTCTCAAAAATTTGCTCCTTTTACAACAGAATGTGTATATATATGTATGTACATATATAGGCGCCGTAGGCAAGCAAAAAGGATGTTTTCATTAGGGGGATTGTGAAGTAGTCTGCTGCTGCTGCTGTTTTCATTCTTGTGGGTATTGCAATTGGTGGCAAGTAGTCCGGGATAATATAATTTTTAGGGTTGGTTTGATACTTATAATTTGTGTAGGCACATGGCGAATGCCAAATGTTTTTTTTGGGGTTTTTTCGTTTTAGATAAAAATTTAGAATCCTTGTTTGTTAACTGCATTTCATGTAGACGTATTTAGTCGGTTACTGCCTTAATTCTACCATTATCGAGACATTCTGTACGTCTTTTACAATTAATTTTCTTCAAATGCGACAGCTTCGTCTATAGACCATAGATTGGTAATAAAAGAGCAGCTGTTTTTTTCTTCTTTTTTGATCTGTTAGTTGGCGGTCCGAGCAGGACGTCCGCGCAAAGGACACGCTGCTCCCGGTGCCGCTGAGTCTTGAGCTCCATTGAGGATTACTTTCCATTCTTGCCGATTTTTGGCGACGTCTCGAGCCTCGGTAGCTGATAATATTTGATTCTTTAGGTCACCACTTACTTTCGTTTCCTCAACCAATGATCCCCAATATTGGAATATCGGACTTGTTCGATTTGGGTTCTATCGAGGTGAACACACTGGTCCTCGACCCGTCCGTTGTGAGCACTTTGGTCTTTTTCGCGGCATCCGTGTCGGCGAACATTAAGTCAGTTACGAAGTTGTTGTCGTCTATCGAATGCTCCACGCATAATGGCGTCGATCACAACGCTGAAGAGAAGTAGCGAAACGACGTCTCCTTGTCGAACGCTGCTGGTTGAGCCATCGTAAGACGCTTGGAGAAGTTGGATGATTTTCAATGGCGTTCGTTTATGGATAGGTGGACACAACTTCATTGCATACTTCACAATAGACTCCGACAATTGCCATTCTTCTACATTGATATCGTCCGGTATTGCCAGCGCCGCGAACTTGTTGGATAGTGCCATTAGAAACTCTCGCCCGGATCGGAATCTTGCGTTGATCCAAACGTAGTCTAACATCGCCGTCTTTGCCGGATGGATTTCGCCAGGTGAGTTCGTGTTTGAGTGGATGGTGGAAAATGCTGTTGCCAACAATCAAGTTGTTTGACAGTGCGAATGAAAGCAGGCGTAAGCCGTTGTCGGAGACTAAAATCAATAGTTTATGGAATATTTCGAATGTGGCCAAACCTTAGATGAGAAACAGTACAGCTTCAGGCTTGCGATCTTCTTGTGTGTCAATGGAGAACCTCAACCAAAATATTCATCGCGTTGATGAGTCCGACATGGTTTCTCTAGATGTCTCCAAGGCTTTTGTTAGAATATGGCATCCCACTCTGTTGATTAAACTTAAAGCTATCGGTATCGAATCACTTCTTCTTCGATGGCTCTACAACCCAATTCAAACCCATGTTTCATACCCAAACGTAGCTAATGTATTGTTACGTTTTTACAGCTTAACGGATTCGTAGGATTAATTAAGGAATACACTTTTTAATTATCCACACAAAAACTTATTAATTAAAAACAACCAACCAAACACAATTCAATAACAAAAACAATTCTCAAAGTTCACTTTAATCACTTGCAATTTAATATCTCACACTAGTAAATTCTATTTATCGCTTTTTAATTCACTTTTTAATCACCACTTTTCGTCTTTAGGTCACTTTTAGCACTTTAGAACACTTTCATCGCTTTTCAAATCAAACTGATTTTCCTAAACGCCGTTGCAAATCCCTAGGCATCCTATAAAAGAAATCGATTGTTATTAATAATATAAATCCCCTAAGTTTTCAGTAGATTTAAACATTTATTAAATTATAATATACCAAAGTTGTTTATTCAATTTACCTCCAAAACATACCAGGCATTGGGATGAATATAATTTGACCCTAACAGCTTACCACAAAGAGTTGAGACGTTCCAAAACGAGTGTGGCAATGGCGACTAGACTCCGAAAGCTACTTTCCAAAGATTCCTTCAATGCAGTGGGCCCCCTCAAAAAGGACGATGGCTCCTACACCACTAACCTTGAAGTACTTGCTCAGAGAGCACTTTCCAGGGTTAATCCCCCAGACCACTTTTCTATCGGATGGTGGGTATAGTCAAAGGACCATCCCAGACCGTTATTCCCGGAGTCTTTTTGGGAACACCTTCGACCGTGATAAGGTAAAATGAACACCGGACTCTGTTTAACCCTATAAGTCCCCAGGAGATGTATTTTTTCGGGCACTCCTTCAGAAGTGCTTCGATCTCTCGGGTCTCTTTAGAGCCACTTTCAACTGGGGATAAATTCCAACTATCTGGAAGAAAGTCGTGGTGGTTTTTATCTCCAAACAGGGCAACAGACCCCAGGAGCTGCAAAACTCGTATGGACCTATCAGCCTAACCTATTTACTTTTGAAAACGATGGAATGGCTGCTAGACATTCATATTAGGGCAAGCTGGAGCTCTCCCTTTCTCTATATAGCTCCCAGTTCTCTTACTCGAAAGCTGAATCAACAGAAGTGGCTTTTCACCAAATGGTCAGTAAAATCGAAAAAGCCTTCCTCGCTAAGGAAACTGCTTTATGTGTGTTCCTTGACATCGAAGGTGCTTTCTATAACACTGGCTATGATTCTATTTCTAGACCACCGGCTCTTAGAAACCTGAATCCTCATACGCTTGAATGGATATATGCCATGCTTGTAGGTCGTGACATTTCTTTTACCGTAGGTGTCTCCACCATTAGTGTTAAGGCTATTAAGGGCTACCCTCAAGGTGGAGTCTCATCCTAGTTACTCTGGTCACTAGTTGTAGATGAATTTTTGACCAAACGATCTGAATATAGTTTCGATGTCATCGGTTATGCCAACATTGTCTCTGGGAAATTTGACTTGACCATTACAGAGGTAATAAGAACAGCATTCCTAGACTATCAAAAATGATGTCCCACATAGGGTCTGTCAATCAACTCAAATAAGACTGTCCTGGTCTCCAAACGATACAAAGTGGACCTAGGTCCTATCTGCATCCAGAGTACCACAGTTGAGTACTTAGACTCAATCTAATATTTGGGAGTAAAGTTAGACAAGAGACTAAATTGGAACGCTCAACTGGCATACGTCATCAGTAAAGCCACAAGGACCATAATGGGCCTGCAAAAGGCTTTAGAGTAAGACATGGGGTCTTACATCTCATATGATGTACTAGATGTACAATACGATCGCTAAAGTTAAACCTGTGGTCACTTACGCCGCTATAGTTTGGTGGCCCAAGACTGAATAGGTTACGAAAATCCTCACGTGCAGCGCACTGCAACGGATTGCTTGCCTCTACATTACCGGAGCTATGCGAATCTGTTCCGCAGCTGCAGTGGAGGCAATTATTGGATTGACGTCATTGCATAACTTCATATAGAAATCCGCCGCCATAAGTGCCTGGAGACTTCAGATCTCATCCAACTGGCCCTATCCAGTTAAAGTACACAGGGGTATCCTTAACAATATCCCAAAAATTTCCATTTGCCGCGTTTCCGACCATATGGTTGGTGAACTGCTGTTCCAAAGGAAATTTAGGGCGGTTGGCCCGGATCATTTTGAGTGGGAGGAACTTATCCTTCCTGGGGATCCAAAAATTCTACACTGGTTTACCACGACGCGACGGGTGAAAGATGGAATATGCTACATGGGCTGGTGTCGCAGGACCCAACTCCAAGGTCTCGATTGCAATGGGTAATTGGCCCTCTGTTTTCCAGACTGAAGTACATGCCATTGCGACTTGCACTAGGCTCAACCTTGAGAAAGATTTGAAAGGCGTCAACGTTAAAATCTTTGCGGACAGCCAAGCTGCATCGTGGAAAAAAAATAGTTGCAGGGGGTTTTGACAAACTTCAGAGCCTGACCAGCAGAAATGAGGTCTCAATGAGGTATCGACGGAAATGAGGCTGCAGACTGCCTCACGAGCGAGGGGCGAGGTCTTAGACAGGCTAAAGATCTTATAAGACCCTTTGCATTAAAGGGGGCACTATCACTTTAAGCAGAGCGGACCTAAGGTTGTTGGCAGGCTATTTAACTGGTCATGTAGGACTGCGGTATCACATCCATAACCTAGGACTGTCTCAAGAGACAGAATGGCGACTCTGCATGGAAGTCGACGAGACTTCCACACATATTCTTTGTGAATATCCTGCCCTGACCTGGCTTAGAATAAGAACGTTTATCAGAGAGCTTATTAGCCCCGCCAAGTCCGATCTTCGTCAATTCAAGATCTTTTTACCTTCGCCCGGTACGCTGATAGTCTGTTCCACTAATGGGTACGTACACAATAGACCTAACTTGGCCCCAGTATTCACTATATAGGTTGCCTCGTTATCCCTAAAATTCTTTAGTTATAATTTGCTGGAAATTTATTACTTTGTGCGATTATCTTCATTATCGACACTAAAATCTATTCTTCAATCGTATTAAGTGCTTCTATAACCATTTATAAATTCGTTGCAAATTTTGAGAGTCCACAATTTTTTGTTAAAATTTCAAACGTACTTTCCATTTCTCTATAAATTTCCATTGATGTTTGATACCAAAGATATTTTGTAAAAAAATTATAAAAATTGGCACTCTGCGAATTTTTCAACTAACTAATGCAGACAACAAACCTATTATGCAAAAATAATCAATCATCAATAATTTTTTTAGTGCCATAAACAAACCCCCTATTAAAAGTTAGTTAAAAGAAAAAAAAGAAGATATTTTGTGTTAAAAATAATTGGCTTGCAATTGCAACGAAGGAACGTCAGTGTTTAGTGCATGGTTAAATGGCACGCAACAATTAAATTAATATTTTAATACGACTTATACGACTATTTTTAGATGTGGTCACAATGTATACTCATTCAATTAAAGTTTTATTTCCATTTTTTCAGAATGATTTTCTCTATAAAATTTACGAGGAATTATGTCGTAAACATTTTATTTAATAATAATTCATAATTTACTAATAATATAAATTTGCATGAGTCACTCACAAGTCCAAGAGTTAACCCCGCATTGATCTCTTAAAAATATTTTAATGAAAAATTTAGTAGGTATAAAATTTGATTTTTTTTATTTTAATTCACGAAGATTAATTTCGTTTCGATGATTTTTAATATTATTCACCGCGAGGCGTGAGTCAAGAGAAATTTTATTCAAAAATTCCCAAATTTAGTCACGCGCAAGTAGTCAGGCCTCAATCGGACTACTTCACACGAGAATTTCCTTCCCCAAATTTGAACGTTAACAGTTGAGCCGTGGGCATAAAACCGGCAAAGTTCAAGAATGTGAAACACACTCTCGGAATCCAAAACGACTCTACCAAGATAAATGGCCAAGGATAAAGGATACTCACGTTTTAGATCTGCTTTAACACCTGCTCTCGACTCCCCTGGGGGACGAGAAGGGCCCCACAGAGCCTTCCGCACGATTCCAACGACGCGCCGGGGAGAACACACACGGGGGGACTGTGCCCACAGCGCGAGTGGTTTCTCGAAACTCACCACTCGCGTGTCAACAAACACAACACACCACGGTGAAACTTCTCACCACTCCACCCTTTGCTTATTTACACTAGCGGCCAAAACCGAGTAGACGGGCGAGAGGGGCCTCTACCAATATTTTCTAACTCACCAGGTCTTACCTCGGCTAGTAAACGCCTTGCACTGAAGCTGGTGACATATCCCAGCCGTACATGCATTGCATTCAGAGGCTCCATGAAATCCGGCGAATTTCGTCTGACATATAATTACATGGTTTGCGTTCCGTGCCGGCTGTCACACATAGCCCGAAAATCTAAGTAACGTGTTCATGTGTTTGTGTGATTATGCTTGTGTGTGCTATCTCGAATGCGGCAATGCAGAAAAAGTTGAAAGTAGCCCGACCTTTGCGTGGCATGCCTTCCACTCACGCAAGACCCTCTCAACTACAGGCCTTGCTGAAAATTTTTGCATATGTGTGACGTAGTCTAAAAGTTCGCTGAAGAACTGTCAAATTTATATGAAAAGTGCGGAAATCGGAGCAGTTTGTATCGTTAGTAAAAGAAACTAATAGGTTTTTTCGGTTAAATATAATAATTTAAATGTGACACAATAAAGATAAATAGTGGTTAATTGTGAAACTAAAGTTAAATAGTGAAAGTGTTAGGAAAATTCCTGATTTATGTGAAAATTTGAAATTATTGTGCAGTGAAAATGATTTTTAAAATAATATTTATTTCTAATAAGAATATTTTTATTTTAAAATTATATAGGGAAGTGATTAAAGTGTTTAAATTGTGCGTTTACGGCAAAACGTCTTTACCATAAGTCAGAATTACTTATTACAGAATGTAATCAAAAATTTTGAGATTATGATGAAGGCGCCAAATGGAATTTCGTCGGGTTCGGAATTTAATAAAAATGTAATAATTTATTGTATCGTGAATAATTGACTTCAATATGGAAAGTGGAAATAATTAATCAACTTTTATTTGATATTATAAAATCATTTAAAGAACAATATAAATAAGTTTATACTATTTTAATAGAAAACAATTGGAATTTGTAATATGAAAAGAGGTTTTAAATTATACTTATATTTGCATGTTCATTTTTTTTTATTTATGTAGACACGTAAAAGGAATTATTTATTTCTTGTTTGTTGTTCATTTAATTTTATTGCTTTTTTTATATATATGGATATGTATATATTGCATGTTGTATATATTTATTAGAATTTTATTTTGTTAGTTTTTATTGTTATTATTTCACTTACGTGAAACATTTTTTAAATAAGTCTTGTAAATGCTAACAATAATGTAGCTCCTAAAAATGTCATATAACATTTTTCGTTATATTTGATATAACATCATTCAAATTACAAAATACATTTACACCTTTTTTGATGAATTTTTTGCATTTATTATGCATTTCTAAATTATTTAATAAATTAATCGATTACTGATTTTTTTAATAAATAAATTCAGTATTACTTATTCATCTAAAAAGGAGAAATCTTAAAAAAAAGTTATTGTTATGGATGTGATTTCATATACATAATGTCAAAAATCCCACCACTTGCCTACTTCGCTCAACAAAAATTTAGACTACGTTTGCGCTTAGTTGTGTTAGTGCCAAGATTTACAGCAAGGCCTGTAGTTGAGAGGGTCTTGACTCACGGGATATTCCGTCAGCTCGCATTTGAATACACACACTTCTACATTATCTGTCAACGAATGCAATGCATGTACGGCTTGGATATGTCACCAGCTTGAGCGTCTTCAAGAGCCAAGGTGGGCAGACGGCAGACCTTCTCTCTAGTCGGCGTGGACGTAGTCGAAGTGACTAGCTCTCGTGCCATTTCAGCTCGGCTGCTCTGACTAAAAAAACAAACACCATAATTTCAGACATTAGAACGAAAACGGGAAAGTGGAAGCTCGGCTGGGGTGAGTGGAAGCGGGAAATGGAAACAAACATGCACCAAAGGAGAAAAATTGTAATAATCGAAATTCGGAACCCGTCTTCGAGTGTTCCGAGTTCTAGATGCGGGCTGAAAATTGGCAGTGCCATTTAGGGCTGCCAGACTTTTCTCATGCGAGAAGGAACTCCGAGGCGATATTCGTGCTTTCCACCGCTTGGGGCCCAGACTGTAGCGCAGATTGGGTTAGGCGATAACGGGGTGTATCAAAAGGGGATGCGTTTGTTTTTGCTGCCGAAAGGGATCCATCCAACAAATCGGTCGAAGCCGGCTAGGACGAGGCAGAGGGGATGGGGTGGCTGTGTTTAGATTATCAATGACAGCAGCCACGCAAAGAAGTCCTCCCTTGGGGTTGGGAGGTGTTGTAAGTTAGTTTGCCGAGTGCTTTAAAATATGTTTCGGTAATTTGATCTGGCAAGAGTTGAAGGATTAGTAATGTTTTGAATTAGGTCGGCACGAAATTGTACAAGGAGTGTTTGTATTTGCATTGTTCGCCGGCTTTGTGTAGGTGGGTGAAAACTTATTTTTGTGATGATTTGATTGTGTAAGTTCGTCCTTAACATTTCAATTCAAAATGGATCGAAGAACCAGATGGACGTAAAATTTACATTTTATGCTGCTGATGTGTTTGGTGAGATATTTGCTAATTAAGATGCTATAAAACTATGACAATTTTAGAAAGGTAATTGCGTTCATGATTTCGTTCATAATTTAAAAAACGAACAAGAAGTTGAAAATGAAATAAATGGTAGAAATCATAGTCTGCTGAGTTTATGATTGATTATTGTGAATAGTAAAGATATTAATAAACTTTAATAAGAGAACAGTAAATAACAAAGTAAATATGAAATAAGGGTGGTACTACATTATAGGCATACCCAAGTTTTTTCTTCGGGAAGGACTCTTTTAGCGACACTTTCTGCGGGTCTTTCCCCCATTGACCATATATCCGCGATGATTTGTTACTTGTCACTGACATGTAATAATGGACTGCTCATCTGAAATTATTTCCATACAAATTCATGGTACCAAAACGTATAGCTTTGATTAATAGAATAAAGAATAAGGCCGCCGCTACCATTTTAGAGAAAGACCAACAAAGCAAAATTTCAAGCAGTGCTGAGAAGTGAGCAGTGCTCCAGAACGCTAGGACAGCTGGAGCGGTAGCCTCCCGCACTAAAAGGGAGAGATCACAGAAAGATAGCTCAGGGCGTTCAAATATTGACCCAAAAAAGAAAAAGCTTTCAAGACCAACCATAGTTGGGGAAGCTTCTACTTCAGGAATCCAGCAATCAGGCTCAACGGATAACAGCAAGCAATGAGCGAAGTAGTGAAGGATCACCTGCTAGTAACCGATGCCAATTTTAGTACCAGCAGACTCCCGGCCGACTTTTCTGGGCCGACCTCGAGGCCAAAATATCAGAGCTGGTCCTGGAATTCGTGAGAGTCGTCAGAAGGGCCACTGCTTTCTTTTGACTCCCCGGTGATAATTAGAGGGGTCTGAACGAGTTCCTGATTAAGTGCGTTGCTCGTTTAAGCGATGCTTTGGGAAGGGCTCTGCCTGGATCTTATTCTGACTAGAGATATTCCCAAAAGATCAAGGGCGAGATTCCAGCTCTCAAATATTATAACAGAGCCAGACAATTGCTCCAGTATGTTCGGCACTACAACATGCCTATGGACAACTGGAAGGTACTCAAGGCCGAGGAACCCCAGCGAAATAGCAAAACACTTGTATTGCTTATCAACGACGAGTGCCTAGAGGCGCTCGAAAGATTTGACTATAAATTTCATTTTGGACTAAGGCAGGCATGAATAAAGGTTTCCAAACGGCTTCAGCTAACGAAGAGGCTAACTCCGATGAATATCTCAGTGAGCGCTTGGATGAACTAACAGTCATCGATGATGATCGGTCGCGGATCGCTTCCTCCGCGAGGGACACTTGGACATAGTTCTTGTGCAGGAGCCCTGAATTAGTTCATCGACCATTAAGGGTCTCCTGCACAGACAACACATCTCTTATAACAAAACGGCCAGTAAGCCTAGATCCTGTGTTCTATAAAGAAACACATGCATGCTTACCTATACGCCACTCCTCCAGGAATGTCAAAGTGATTTTCATCGGGAAAATCGGCAGAGGTGGGCACTAAGCGGCTAGAGACTACAGGCCAATGAGCTTGTCATCCTTTCTTCTAAAGACCCTAGAACGCATACTAGACATATACCTCCGTGACTCCATAAATTAGCTCCCGATGTCTAGATCTCAGCATGCATACTGTAAAAGCAGATGTAGACACTACTCTTCACGAAGTAACGCGCATCGTGGAATACTCCCTAGAATACAAACAGTTGACCATGGCAGCCTTACTAGATATAGAAGGCGTTCTTAAAAACATCACCACCGAGACCATCCGGGGGGCCTGGCAGTACCCTAGATCTACACTGAATTAGTCAATAGATCCTTCGCATGCTGGAGACTCGAATCATCCATAGCAGATGGAGAAATAACAGTCACAAAGTCGACGTGCCGCGGTACGCTTCGAGTACTCTCGCCTGTGCTTTGGCTCATATCCATGAACAAGATGCTAAAAACACTAGAGAGCTGCAGAATAGAGGTCTATGTGGACGACATGGTGATATTAGTATCTATTAGTATCATCCTTACATTCAATGAGATTATGATGGAGTTGCCATTTGGAAAGGTTAGCGCTTGGGCTAACCGCTGCGGGCTATCCGTGATGCTTTTCATCAACAGGACTAAAATACCTACCTTTAGTCCAGCTTCACTTAACGGTCCAACACTGAGCTTATCCCAGTCAGTTAAGGTGTTATTCTGGACCCAAAGTTGAAGTGGAGATTGAATAAGGAAGAAATAGCAAGGAAGGCCAGTATAGCTTTTTATGCCTCTAAGCAGACTTTCGGTAAGAGTTGGGGTATAAAGCCGCGCATATTGCGCTGGCTATACACGACAGTGATTAGACCAGTGTTGACATATGGATCTCGATTTGATTTATACATCAGGCCTGTATCGCCCTCCGGCTCCAGTTGGGCAACATGCAGCCATATTGAAAATTCCACATAACACCTACTGCCGCAGCTGCCGAGAGGAGCAGGCCAATGAGAAAACCGAACATATTCTCTGCGAATGTACAGCTCTGGCCAATATCAGACACCGTGTAATTTTAAGCCTCTTCTTAAATGATTTTGGGGATGTTTTGAAACTTAAAATAGGAGATTTTATACGGTATCGAAATTTTACGGGATGGATCTAAATCCCTAGTTTATTAAAGGCCGACTCGCACTTTACGGAACGTCGACGTCACGTCACGTAAGAAAAATTCGAGTATTATCTTATTTCGTATTGCTAATTTAAATTGTTATTAACAGTTATTATTATATAATAATAAAAAGTTAGCAATGATAGCCCTAGTTTTGGATGGGCAAGAAGAAAATTTGCGACAAATCATACAACTCCTCATATCGCCGAACCTTTGCAACTAAATTTGAGTCTTCTAATCTTGACGTGCCGTTACGTTGACGGTACATGACCTTGCCTATAAATGTGAAAGTGTAGTGCAAAACTCATTGAAGAATATTTTGACGTGCCGTTGCCGTTCCGTGACGTGACGTTGACGTTCCGTAAAGGGAAAATCGACCTTACTACTTTCACGGAAAAATTTTTCATGAGTGCGGCTACAAAATGACCCACCTACCCACCTTAACGCCAATTGTGTCCCAGCCTACTAAACGGAATTGCCGCTCCTACTTACCTACCCATGAAACGAATTGGTTCCATAGAAATCTTCTGATGAAGAGTCCATTCTGCATGTCAGTGGTTTCAACAAAGGATTTCGAACAGTAGACAGTGCCAATGCAATGCTATTAGCTGGGGAGCCGTGATTTTAATCAAGTATTTACTAGTTCCTTCGAGTTTACTGCTTAATTTGCACAACCGTTGACTTTGTGGTTAATTTTAATTGTTATTTATGTGCAACAGATGGCAGGCATACTCTCATCAGAAAACATACCACACCGATCTGAAGAAATTGTCTTCAAAATCAGAAATGCTCTATTGCACTGAAGTGTAGATCAGTTTGTTGATTGCCTCAAAATGAAATTGATATCTAACTGTACACATTACAAACACATTTTATTAGTACTTATTCCAAATATGAATTAAATAAAAAACAAAATTATTAGAATTAATAAAACCCACTTCTTCTCACGTATCGCCTTATACCAATAAATGACAAGAAATGAAACCCTAAAGCTAAAAGGACGAGTCCCACGTGATCGATAGCCAGCGTCAGCGGCATCGAACTGAATGCGTATTTCTCCAAAACTTCCGTTCCATTCCTCAGGCAGGGTTGTCCACTGTTGACTGGGCATTCTGTTAACAAAAATCCAATTGGTTATTCGGTTACTGCCAAAGGGAACACTCAATACTCACCAATGAAATCGACATTCCTCCAATAATCGTAAGCTAGCGCCTCGTTAGCAAAGTAGAAAACCGATAAGAACTTCAGATACGGAAAAACCGTGTTCAAATTCAGGTAAATTCCGCCTAAGAGCAGAAATATCAAATCAAACGGAGCCGCCAATTCAGCTGCCATGATGTCAGACTCGAAAATGCTCGATAAGAATATCCCGTAAGCGATTCCAGTAAGACCCGCCAAGGACACAGTCAGGGCCATGGTTAGGTACGTTAAGAGCCCCTTCGAGAATCCTGCAAACGAGTAGATAATCCCCAGGAACAAGAAGCCAGTTACAAAGGCATTAGGGATAAGCGTCACCGTCTGTGCAATGTAGTATGCGGATAAGCTGTAGGTGCCTTCGCCCACCCCGCGCCGCATTTGGGGCAGTTTGGACGGGAATATGTGAAGTGTCGTGTAGGAGAAGGTGAAAATTATTTCGGTTGTTATTAAGAAGAAGCATCCTTCGATGTCCTGGACCGAAGATTGATTGTTTCCTGTCACGCCGGAGTACATAACTGCTAGGGTTATGGATGATAACTGTGGAGGGTTGGAGCAATTTTAGGGGGATTTTTGGTGGTGAAGTGGAAAAGGATTTACCATGAATACGATCTTTGAGACTATTTCCTCCTTGATATTTCGTTTCTTGTCAATTGCTGTCCTCAAAATTAGAAGATATATTTGATAGAACCAGGATATTTTTCGCCTGAAATGAGTAAACAAAAATGTAGTGGTGAAATTTCTGTAGTCATTGTCTGATTTGTGACTACAACGGGGATTTAGTGTACAACACGCAATTTTAAAGCCAATGGCCCAATAAGTTAACACCCCAGATTATCTTGCCGGTCTTAAGATCGGAAAAAAAGGGGACTTTATGGCAAAAAAGCAAGATCAAGAAAGTGGTGACTTTTATTAGGCGCTTAGAATGCCATATGATACAATTCCATCATAGGTCATGAAAGTCGAATTCAAGACTTCAATTCAAAAGTGGATAAGGAGCCATAGAGGAAGTCAGAAAGATAAGACAGGCTTTTATGCAGGAGGACAAATGCCATGAAAGCGAAGAAGACCACAACCAAGCAAGGAATTTTGCACATCAGACACATTTTTTTTTTATGTGACACACTAGAGACTTAGGGAAGGCCCCTTTGTACTGTCGACCATGTATTTATTTTGAAATGTCGAACAGCAGCTCTAGTCGGAAGATAGAGAGAGAAGCGAAGGAAAGAACTGTCACAACCTCTGTGGTATTTTTATTTCACTTACTCCCAACCATTTCGCGACTCTGACACCGGGGCATCGAGAACCACTCGCTGGAGTGTTATGCCTCCTGAAACGAGTTGAATCTCATCAACCAACCGATGACATGCGCTTGGTGGAGCGGGGAAGAGAACTAGTGAAGGCTATGACAGAAGGAATCAGGAATGCAAAGAGGGAAGAAGAAAGAAGGAAAGTTATGTAGGCGGGAAATTGGGAAAGGCTAGGACCGTGGCACCGCCGGGAATCGAACCCGGGACCTCTGGGGATAGTAGTCAGTCGCCTTACCCCTAGACTACCGAGGCCCCATGATCAAAGCTCCGCATGTGAAAAATAAACCTTAAACAATCGTTTTGGAGAGGCTGGCGACATGATGAACCGAAGGATATTTATACAAAGGAACCCTAGAAGAAATATGGCAGAACGAGGGATTTACCAAGTTTGAGCTAAATAGGAGACTAGAATAGATCCAAAGTTTGCGTAATATACCATAGATCTTGGAGAGCATAACTGAAACATGTTTGCAACAAGGTAGTTTGGAATTAATAACAATACCAAGATTATTGACATTGACAATAGCAAGAGGAATATTATTGAGTAAGAGTGATGGAATGTTGTCAGGGATAAAGAGTGTTGACTAAGGAGTAGTATTTGCGATTTATTAGGATTTAGTTTAAGGGAATCGAAAGAGCACCATTCATTAATTTGGGATAATGTAATATTGAATTCAGAAATACAGAGTTCTAACTGAGTAGGAGAACATGAAGTATACAGCTGGAGAGTGTGACGAGAGTAATCCATAGAATCGAATGCCTTAAGCCTGAACCAAATATGGCGTGCTGTACCTTAACGTACGAACATGAATGTTCATATGGCACCGACCTAAATGGACTTAATGAACTTGCATAGGTTGGTTCGTCAGGGTACGTATGGTAACGGTACGGCACGTCATATTTGGTTTAGACTTTGTAGAAATCAAGAAGAACCATTGACGCAATGGCCCTTTGTGCGGGGCGCAGATCAGTCGTTACCGCTGTTTTACAACTATGGGATCTCCGGAAGCCAGATTGGACTTTGGAGATGAGGTTGTTAGATCTTAAGATGTTGCAGTACTTGGGTATACAAAATTTTTTTCAAAGTTTTTGGCAAGGAAGGGAAGAATACTGATAGGCCGAAAATCTGTTAAGTCAGCTCGAGGGTTTTTTTTGGGTAAAGGAATGACTAGAGCGAGGGAACTTAGAAAATTGTCAGGTAGTAATTGAAAATATGCGAGAATGAGTGAGGTCCTTGTCTTTCAGTTTTATAATTAAAAAAGTCATGTGGAGTAGCACTATTAGCGGAGTTGTGAAATAGGTTCGAGGAGATTGATAGCAATTCGTTTATTAAAATTAGAAAGAGTATGGGGTATATAACTGAACCGTGGTGGCACCGTCAACTCGTTCGACTTCAATCGGAATTCGACTTCACCCGATTTTATGGTCAGAAGTGAGTCAGTAGCTTGAAGCTTAATCAATAAAACAAGCAGATCAGACTACACGAACGCGTATAGTAGATGGATCTAAGCTGGGATTATAGACATTCACTTTTTTGATAATGATTGAACGTAAGCTTATTTCCAAAAACCTGGATAAAGTCCGGAGAAGTGCGTTAACCAACGGATTTTCTCTGACAGGCCAGCGATAATGTTTTGAAAGACCAAATCTAAACTAAACGTGTTTGACTTGGCAAGATTATTATAAAATTCCATATAAAAATGTTTACACCTGGGCTTTAATAACGCAGTTGTTAGCAAAGTGAATCACTTTCAGTTTCTACACTTCTTTCTTTGTCAGAGTTGACGCGCTGTCACCAAATGACACATTCTTACATTTTAAAAATAATCATTATCAGAACTCTCAAACAATATCTAATTAGTCAATACTAGTTGGGAATAGAGCATTGTTGAACGAACTTAATTAAATAAACAACATTCGGGCAAAGAGGAAACAAATTGAAAATTTCATTACTTAACTGGAATGATGAGTAATATAAAATTTTACGTACTTATGATTGTTGAAGTTCTTTGCCTACACGATTGATATGCTAAGATCGAATGGAAATATGTAAAGGCATATGAATATGTACAACTTGACGGATTTGAAGAAATTGAGGACCTTTGTAGCGGGTGAGCATCAATTTTTAGAACTTGGCGAGAGGTTAAATTAAAAAAAAAAACTTAAATAAATTTCGTACGACTTCCTCTAACTACTTCCAACAATTAATTGCTACCTAAACTAAAATGAATTGATAGGCTAGTCGGTGGGGTTTTTTCATCTCATATATGGCCCACAGGCGCGATTATTGGATTATCGCTTCGTTTTAGGGTGTAATTGAACAGCCTAAGTTTGCCCACAAATTGGTTGACGGCATAACTTTTTAATTAACTTATTGCAAACAATATAGACACTTTTTCTATATTTCTTTCAATATATCCATTCATGCTAACTTTTTGTGTAACATACCTATGTCTTGGGAAAGTTATTCGTTATGAAATTCTCTAAAAAATAAGCCCTGTTAGAAGTTGCTAGGTGCAAGGGTGATCTTTGAAAAGTTTTCAAATCACTGCACATAGAGGGCTGAAAATTCTTGAAGATGGTTTTTATGTAGGCACTGTAAAGAAAGTTCAACAAGATCCTTCATTACTTTTTGAATAATTTTTGTAAGGTTGGTTTATAATTGGAAAACACATTTAGAAAACTTCAGAAAGAATTGAAAATGAAATCCCGTTGGAATTTTTAAAAAATCGAACATTTGGTCGATTTTATGAGGTTTTCTACGCAACTACCTTTTTATACGAGACAAGAAACATCTCATTGTGAAAAACGTTAAACTGTCAATTAAACTATGTTTATCCTTTAAGACCTTATGCTACCACGAGGAGTCAGATTGGCCAAGATAAAAATTAAAAAAAAAAATACTACTTACATTTTTTCTGAAGCTTCTGATGGCTCCGAAATAGCTCGAATTGGGCAATTCTTCATAATTTCCTGCTCATAATTATTCCGTATAATATCCCCAAATTTATACTCATTCTGACTATCGGCAACAATTTTGATATAAAAATCCGCTGGATTGCAGTTTAGCGGACAGAAGAATCCCAATCTGCCGAATGAAATGAAGTTTTATCTAAAATACCAAAATATCAAGTTACTTTGAGAAAAACAAGCAAGCATCGTCCAAACTCCCTGAATAAATTATTTGGCCAGCATCCATCAGAATTACGTGTGTAAACAGCTCGAAAATATCGGATGTCGGCTGATGTATGGAGCACATAATTCCCTTCCTATAGTAAGCCCCCAGGCTAAATTGCTCGGAAGCACTTCCTTCGTGGGGAATCACTTGAAGTTCCATGCCGTCCCTTTGCTGCGCTGGGTCAGCAACCCTTCGTGATTTGGTTAATTGCCGCAAAGTTTGCACCACAGACCGGGCACTGAAGCTGTCGAGGCCAGTGGTTGGCTCATCGCAGAACACAAACGGCGGATCTGTTATCAACTAAAAACATTGTAATTATCCCTTGATTATCCTTGTAAGGTGGCAGGAACTACCTCTTCGGCCAGGCTTAGGCGTTTCCTTTCACCACCAGACATTAGTGATACCCGGGTATTTGCCGAGTCTCTCAGGCCAACGGCAATCAAAAGTCTGTTTACTTTCTGAACCTTTTCGGGCTTAGTGGCGGATTTGTCCATTTTGAAGTGTGACTACAAGTGAAGTTGGTCAAGTGGAATTCTGTTTGGGAAAGGGTATTTATATCACCATAAACAGGAGATGCTCGAAGGCTGTCAGGGATTTAATTGTGATGTCGAACTGCGGCAAGAAGGTTGAGATGTTGGTCATGTCTTCCCGTTCCATTTTGATTCCGTTTAAAGCTATGTCACCTTTTACACTGCCGCGTATCCTTTGCGAAATGGCAGCTAATAGGGTTGTTTTTCCCGCACCACTGGGGTTAAAATTGGATTAGTCCCACACACACATAGACACAACACTTGTACGAACCTCGGACCCAGTATGGCTATCAAATCGCCAGTGTTCATGCATCCGTTTGCTGCAAAGGAAACACGATAACGTCCATTAACAACCACTAAACTTTACTCAATCACCTTTCTTCAGAATAGTTTGATACTCCTGATGTCTGCTCCATTTCCAAAATTTGAAGTTAATCTTCTTTTTAACCGGAACTGAATACTCCAAGTCCCGCCACTGGAGGCACATTTGTGGTCTCATTTTGGTTCGGCTGAGTCTTTCTTTTTGTGTCCTAAAGTTTCGCTAACTCGCGTCACGTTACACTTCCTAAAGTAAACTGTGTCTACTACACTACGTTATCCGAGGAAGATTCAAACAACACCAGTTACAGCTTCAAACATTTGCGTACCCACAATTATTTATCTAGTCTAGAAATCTTATCGGACATACTTTGAATTTCGTCATTTTAACACCAAAACAAAAAATCAACTCAAATCTGACGGGCAAGAAGCTGCTTATCACGACTTTATTTGTAAGCAAACTATTGACTCCGCGCCGTGAGGTATCTTGGCCAACCAACCCAACCTGTGCCGGGAATTATCTTGATTGGCATCTACCCAACTACAACGCATGTCGCAAAGGTATCACCTTACTCACGTGCTTACTCTACTAGACTATCTACAGGGGAAAAAACACCCCGATGATACTACCAGTGCGCGCGGCAGGGGGATGGGGTTAACTGGAGGAAATTCAAGTCAAGCTCTTGTGGTTTTAGTAAGAAGATATCAGATAGCAAGATGTTTAAATATACCTGAGGTGTTACCGTTATTTATGGTTAAATAGTCTTGGGAGGCTGCAATGTATACTTACGTGGGGATTGGCAATAAATAAATCAGTTAATTGAGAAATTGCAGCGAAATGTACGCGATAAAGTGAGCCCCGTTTCATATTCTTCTAAGCTGGGATTTGTTTCAGTAGAGTGGGAATAATGGCCGATTAGTTGCTGGGGGGTTGAATGAACTTTTGGAAAATTAATCGGATTTAGTTGAACTGTTTCCTGGTTATTTGTAGTCATTAAAGAGATGGGGATTGAAACAACGTTTCTATTGCTGTGTACCCTTTAGAGTGTAAACCTTAATTTAGTTCAGTTCTGCACAATGCAAATGAATACCGCCAACCCAATACAAATGAATTCCTAGATCGTTACAGTAGGGCCACTTAAATTATTCAAAAGAGTTCAAACCGACTTCGTTTATACCAAAACTTTACTTCAAAATTGTCGATATGTATTTCTTTCTCGTACTTTTAATAAGATATCGCATCCAGAAATTAAGCGACCGCCACTTGGGACCTATTGTACTTTTGATCCGATCGCGTAACTCAGGTTAGTAGTCCAAAGACCTTGAACAAATTATTCAGTCTGACTAGAGATTTGTCGCTAAGCTGAACTGATGACCATAGGCGCCCGGTAATCAATTATAACAAGTTTTTGCTATGGGAGAATAGGAGTATGTGCTATGGGAGAATAGGTGCACGAGTAGATGGCGATAAACCTTACGTGTAACCTACAGAATATTCCACGAGTTCGGAAAACTAGCTATGAAAATTGTTCTTCCTTCAGGTGGTTTCTTTTATTTTAAAACTAAGTTCTAGATCGTCTTACTCGCGAAAAGGAAAACTGTAGATCTGTAGGTCACTCTGTATTTCCAAAAACCGGGAACAACTCGACAGCATTGTGGACACTTTCGCAGAACAATGCACTTGTAAAGCTTCTCCGAACAGACCGCATAAAGAGCCTTCGAAACCCCCATGGTGGTCTCACCGACTTGAAACACTCCAAAAATAGTGTAGAAAGGAATTTAATCCAGCTAGAGGCAGCCACAGCGCAACCTCCTGGGGCTGCTATAAGTCGAAGCAGAATAAATACAAAAAGGTAATAAGGAAGGCAAAAAATACCTCCTGGGCTTTTGCAGCAACATAGAGTCCACGTCGGAAACCTCAAGGCTACGTAAACTATTAACTAAGGCACCACAGTTGGTTAAATCTATCACAAGTAGAGCAAGAACTTCCAGCTCTATAAATCACCAGGCCCTGACTATGCCGTCAGTCGGTGCAACTGCAGCGCACCCTCAGTTACTTACTGAGTGCCTTCAAAATAACTACATTCCATCTATTTGGAAAGAGGTTAAAGTACCTAGTTTTTATACCTAAGGCAGGAGAAGCCTCCCACGTAACACTTCAGGCCAATCAGCCTATCTTCCTTTCTATTAAAGACTCTCGAAAGACTATTCGAAATATATCTGAGACAGACCATACTAACCTCAGGCTCTTTGGCACACAACACACCTATGCAAAGGGCAAATCTGCTGATACTGCTCTTCAATGAGTGAAGTTTAGACCATTGAAAAATCTCTCGAGGTCAAGGAGTATACATTAGTAGCATTTATTGACATAGAGAGAACGTTTAACACCCTCTGGACACCATTACCCTGACCTTGACATAACAGAGGACCGTGGGTTCGCTGGGGTCTCTCATCCACCAAATACTTACTAGCAGGATGGTGAGTTCAATCCTAGGCTAAAAATAGAGGCGTACTTTCCCCGCTCCTATGCTTTCTAACTGTGAACCTGCTGTTGCGACGCATGAAGGCAGAAGGGCATTATGTCCTGGCCCTCTTCACAAGGAGGTATAAAACCCCATCTGCCTCAAAAACCGACTTCTACATATTCGAGATTACCTTCACGAGGAACTACGGAGTCTACATCCCTTCACGTCGTGAATGGAGAAATTGACCACACAGTTTTCAGGGTGCCATAAACTTCTTTACTGATGGTTCTAAGCTCGAGGGCCGAGTAGGAGAAGGAGTCTTTTTACCGGAGCTTGAGATTGAAGTCTCCTTCCGACTACTCGATCACTGAACCAGCAAGACCACAGGAATCGGACTGTCCACTAGGGTGGAGTGAAAAAACTGTTTTTTTTACAACGGCTAGGGCATACCTGCAGAAAGTTGTCATTTTAGCTTACAAATGAAGACAAAAAATATTATTCACCTCATTGCATGTTAAGAGGTGCCCCAGATGGTATAAAGATTTAAAAAAAATTACAAAATCAGCCTTTTGCCCACCTCGAAGATTGGTTTTTTTTATTTATGTTGTAGTCAAAATAAACATTACAATTCTTAATTTTGGCTCTTTTTAAACACAAACAAAACTATAACGCAAGTTTTAGAACAAAACTTATCATGCAAACTACAAACAAGATATTTTTTACCATTTTTACAAATTTTAAGAAAACCTCATATTTATGTATAAATGGGGCACTATATGTTTATAACTTTCATATTTGACCCTAAGATTTTAGAAAATTTAGATTCCCGCACTCCCGCATTCCCGCATTCCCGCATTTCCGCACTCCCGCATTCCCGCACTCCCGCATTCCCGCATTCCCGCACTCCCGCATTCCCGCATTCCCGCACTCCCGCATTCCCGCATTCCCGCACTCCCGCATTCCCGCACTCCCGCATTCCCGCATTCCCGCATTGCCGCATTCCCGCATTCCCGCACTCCCGCATTCCCGCATTCCCGCATTCCCGCACTCCCGCATTCCCGCATTCCCGCACTCCCGCACTCCCGCACTCCCGCATTCCCGCACTCCCGCATTCCCGCATTCCCGCACTCCCGCATTCCCGGACTCCCGCATTCCCGCACTCCCGCACTCCCGCATTCCCGCATTCCCGCGTTCCCGCATTCCCGCACTCCCGCATTCCCGCACTCCCGCATTCCCGCATTCCCGCATTCCCGCACTCCCGCATTCCCGCACTCCCGCACTCCCGCATTCCCGCACTCCCGCATTCCCGCACTCCCGCATTCCCGCACTCCCGCATTCCCGCACTCCCGCATTCCCGCACTCCCGCATTCCCGCACTCCCGCATTCCCGCATTCCCGCATTGCCGCATTCCCGCATTCCCGCACTCCCGCATTCCCGCATTCCCGCATTCCCGCACTCCCGCATTCCCGCATTCCCGCACTCCCGCACTCCCGCACTCCCGCATTCCCGCACTCCCGCATTCCCGCATTCCCGCACTCCCGCATTCCCGGACTCCCGCATTCCCGCACTCCCGCACTCCCGCATTCCCGCATTCCCGCGTTCCCGCATTCCCGCACTCCCGCATTCCCGCACTCCCGCATTCCCGCATTCCCGCATTCCCGCACTCCCGCATTCCCGAATTCCCGCACTCCCGCATTCCCGCACTCCCGCATTCCCGCACTCCCGCACTCCCGCATTCCCGCATTCCCGCACTCCCGCATTATATATATATATATAGTGCCCCATTTATACATAAATATGAGGTTTTCTTAAAATTTGTAAAAATGGTAAAAAATATCTTGTTTGTAGTTTGCATGATAAGTTTTGTTCTAAAACTTGCGTTATAGTTTTGTTTGTGTTTAAAAAGAGCCAAAATTAAGAATTGTAATGTTTATTTTGACTACAACATAAATAAAAAAAACCAATCTTCGAGGTGGGCAAAAGGCTGATTTTGTAATTTTTTTTAAATCTTTATACCATCTGGGGCACCTCTTAACATGCAATGAGGTGAATAATATTTTTTGTCTTCATTTGTAAGCTAAAATGACAACTTTCTGCAGGTATGCCCTAGCCGTTGTAAAAAAAACAGTTTTTTCACTCCACCCTACTGTCCACATCTTTTCAGGTAGTCAGGCGGCTCTAAAAGCACTGCGCACACACTTGCTTTTGGGCCACTTTAAAACTCCGATGCAAACAGCACACAATGGAACAAGCGAAGAATCATTGGAGGGGTCTTAATAAAAGCACCTCGGCCAAATTAACCTGGTCCTCTTATGATATCAGGTGAACCACTTTACTACTGAGCCTTGGGAGACAAGACCTCTCAGGTATAGTGGGAGTGGTGACAGGGCACTGTCTGATAGGGACGCATGCGACCCACTTAGGTCTTGAGATCTATGATTTTCGCAGAAGCTGCAAGAATCCGGACGAGGAGGAAAGTGTACTACAACTCCTCTGTCACTGCCCAGCCCCAAGCAGAAGGAGACTAACGACATTTGGTGAACCCTTGCTGGGCTAGGCTAACCTAACCTAACCTAAGCTAACCTAGACTAAGCCTTAGTTAGACTTTTATTGTAGGTCAAATTTTTCCTTGGGCGTAGAGTAGAGGGTAGAGCTAATTTTATTAACATATTCTCTATGGTAAAAGCGATACAAGTGTTTGCCATTTTCCTATGGTGGTTTAATGAGTCCTCAATGAGTTATCACCCATGAGTTTGAAGCTGGGGTTTGCACCTTGTCTAGCAGCACTATGACGGTTTTGCCCCAGTCTAGATAAACGAATATGTTTTGGCCTGAAAATAAAAAATACTAAAAGAAAAAAATCAATCCAAAACAGACGTAAACAAACCGGTCAGACGCCGACCCGATATAAACTAATAGATTTCAAGCTAAAAAGAAAAAATAATAAATAAAAAATGATTATAAAAAATTACCTGCACATAGTCCTGAAACCCAGTCCGCTTCCTTCCTAAAAATAAATAAAAAATTCAAAAATAATATTTTAAAACAAAAATAGTAAACACTTACCTAAACTTAATGTCACCCAGTTAATAATAAAAAAAGCTTTAGAGAAAGCTTTAATCATAAAATTGGTCGAAACTCCAACCACTGTAAAATGATCGTGCCGTGGTGAAAAAGCTCCACCAAGCGCCATCTTTCATTTCCACAGAGGAACAGAAATAAAAGTTCTTGCACCGAAGGAAACTGGTCAGTCGATCAGACGAAGTCGTCAGAGAGGCTATCAACGCGTATACGTATATTAGGGATTTAGATATTGTCTGGGTTTTTACCGGCAATCTTAAAAGGTTAGACAGGCGTAACAAAAAAAAAACTTTTATTAATTTTTTAATTGTACTTTTGGTGATGGATGTCGTATCCCGACAAATTTTTCACAATTAAATATTAGGGCGTAAATAATTGTCGGGTTTTCACCGACAATTCCTGTGTCAGGTTTAGAAAAAATATACTGAATATACGTCATAACCACTGGTGGCGGATATCACGGTTTATAAAAAACTAACATAAAACATTGATTAGGGCGTAGATAATTGTCGGGTTTTCACCGACAATTACTTTGTTAGGTTTAACATATAAAAAGTACTAACAACGTAGTTGTGTGGACGCCAAAGTTGGTGGAGGTTTTTTTTTGCTATAAGTCGAATATCGACTATAATATTTTATCCTCTATCAGAGATTTGCTGTTTAGGAATCTCTGTTGAGGAATTTAAATTAAATAAATCAGCACAAATTCGTGTGTTCGGGTTGTCCATAGTGACTATAACCATTTTATCCTCTATCAGAGATTTTCTGTTTAGGAATCTCTGTTAAGGAATTAAATTCAAACAAATCCCTTATATATCGTATGATCGGGATTTTAAATGATTTTTGATAACTCACAGCTAGTGATTAGCAGAAATCATAAGCTTCCTATTTAGTCAAGTTCTAAACCGTAAGAACTTTCAAGTCGAATCTCGACTAAAAACAAAATTTTTGATAAAAACAAAACTTAGCTAACCAGGTTGAGCGAAATTCGCTCTATTTTAATTATCTAAATTTCCAATATTGAATCGTAACAAAGTTGCGTATACATAGATCCATAGCGTATGAAAGGCTTTGACCCTGTTTTAAGAAGTCCAAACCAGTGGCAGGTAAAAAACATTATAGGCTGTAAATTAAAAAAGGACAGCAAAAAGGGGAGAAGGCTGCGAATAAATCGCCATTTCTCCTGTATGCACTGAATACTGCGAATAAATCGCCATTTCATCCTGTGTGCACTGAATCCCGCAAGGTCATACAGATCTAAGTCGGGTTACAGTGGAAGCACAAGTGATTTACAAAAACAATTATTGGTCAGCTACAGCAGCTGGGATACAACCGGGACACTGTGGTGACCTAATTATACTCTGAATAGAGAAATAAGGAACAAAAGTAAAGAACATTGAATTTAAAATATAGATTGAATGATTTACTAATAATTACATTTTCAGATAAATAAAGGCAGCAGTAATAGTATAAGTAGTTATAAGCAATTTGAAATTTAAAAAACTTGAAAATTGAATATTAAAGTAAAGTAGAGTTTAGAGGAATTTAGAATTAATTAGAAGTGTAATTTGTAGGAGATAATATAAGTATTTTAAACCATTTTTATCTTTGATTCCGCAACCTTTAACCATTACAGAAAGCTAAAGTAAAAGAAAGGTAAATATTGTGGGTTCTTCAATTTGGAAGAACTTAAAGTTTATAATAAAAAGAATTTTTCTTATTATTACGGCTTGCGCCGTAACATTGGTCCTTCGAGCCGGATAAAAATGGTCAAATAGTTATATCCTATAAATTCACAATTAGATAAAAATTAGTAAATCATTCAAACGTTTAAGTATTTTCGGGATTATTTTGGTTTAGTAATTGTAGTTCAATTAACCACAAAATGAAAACTACATTAAAAATGCAAGGCACGTTGGAGACACAGCTAAGGCAGACAATCTCCAACTATAATAAGACTTCCAAGCATAGAAGAACGGCAGGTTATATAAAAGGGAAGATCGAAACTATTAAAATAATATGGGAGAGGTTTGAGAGTAATTACCTAGAATTAGGTGCAGCCGATGTTACTAGCATCAAAGACGAAAGTGTCCGGGATGAAGTAATTCGGTACGTACAAGGCACTCAGTTTCAGGAATTTGAGGAATCATACTCAGAATTCATGGGTGACTTGCAAGATGCGCTAGAGGCATGCATTGCTCAGAAAGCTGAAGAATCGAAACAAAAGGTTCAAGTTAGTGAGCAAACAAGCGCACCCAAGGCCATTGTAAAACTTCCGACCATTGAAATTCCAAAGTTCGATGGCCAATATACTTCATGGAGGACTTTCCATGATCGTTTCGTATCATTGATACACAGTGAAGAACGACTGACAGCAGTCGATAAACTTCATTATTTAAAAAACAGTCTCACAGGGGAAGCTCGAAGAGACTTAGACGCGTTTGATATGACGTCAGAAAATTATGCGCCAGCATGGGAATTATTATGCAAACGCTACAACAAGCGGAGGCTATTAATATACGCCCAATTTAAATTATTATTTAATCAATCGAAGATTAAAAATGAGTCTTATAAAGACATAAGAGCAGTGTTAGATGAACTGCATCGCGTTAAGCATGGCTTACAAGTCCTTAAGGTCGATATTACCAACTGGGATCCCATATTTGTTTATGCAACGGCACAAAGATTGCCGGATAAAACACGAAATCTTTGGGAACAGTTGATTGCTAAATCGGACGATTTGCCGTCGTTAGCAGATTTAAGCAAATTTATGGAAGAAAGGTATCGCAGTTTAGAAGCCACCAAAGATATTAATCAAAATATATCAAATCGAGAAGTTAGAAAGGGTGGCAAGGATCGGAATCGAACTGCGAGTTATCATATAAGCCAACACAATGTTGACAAACAAGGCAGAGATAATTGTTGGCGAGAAAATAAAGAAAGGTATCAACAAAGAGGGTTTGTAAATAATAACAAGGGGGATTATAGAAAGTTGAAAGCCAGGAACGTTCACTGTCTAATGTGCAGACAACAACATTTCCTATCTCAATGCCAAACATTCAAGAGTTTGGACATGAACGCGAGACGGAGATGGCTGACAGAAAATAGGGTGTGTGATAACTGCCTGAGGTCACATCCAAATGCAACATGCACCAGCAGCAATAGGTGTCCCCAATGTGGAAAAAAGCATCATGTGTTGTTGCATGATGGATCCACACAAGAGGGAAGTTGTCAGGGAAAAGTAGATAAGAAAGAGGAGAATCCCAAGAATCAAACTGTTACCAACTGCAATTATAGCAGGAATAACACGCAATCAATGCTAGCGACAGCATTGGTAAAAATTAAGGATGATAAAGGAACTCATCTGACTCTGCGAGCGCTAATCGATCCTGGATCGCAGAGCTCGTTCATAACCGAAACGGCATATCAATCCTTACAAGCGGATACCATACCAGCTGCGTTAGAGGTGACCGGTATAGCATCCGTTCCAGTGGCAACATCAACTAAGATAGCGTGCGTTTCATTGCTGTCCACCATAGACCCTAAGTTTGAGCGCACGTTGCAGGCCTATGTCATCAAAAACATCACTAATGTATTCCCACCGAAAAGAATTGCATGGCAAAACTGGTCACACATTGACGGCCTAGAGTTGGCTGACCCAAATTACACCGAACCAGGTCGAATCGATGTATTATTAGGTGTCGACGTGTACGCAGATATCATACAAAATGGTCTACGCAAGGGAGTTAACCAATCGCCCGTCGCCCAGAACACCAGCTTAGGTTGGATAATATTTGGCAAAGCAGCTACAAGTGTACATAAGCGAAGTCAATCGAACTTATCCGCATTTACCCTTCAGCAGACGGATACTTTGCAAGAGTTAAATAGTCAAATGAAGAAGTTTTGGGAATGGGAAGAGTTGGACACCGGACGACGTCTAACAGTTGAGGAAGAAATGTGTGAGAAGCACTATGAGGACCACACAAAACGCCATCCAAATGGTCACTATGAAGTTAGCATACCGTTCGTGGGCGGTAGCCCACCCGATCTAGGTGAATCTAGAGGACAAGCAATGTCTAGGCTAGTCCAAATGGAAAGAAAATTGTCTCAGAATGTAGAGCTACGCGAAGCCTACACACAATGTTTGAGGGAGTACATTGATTTAGGGCATATGAAAGTAACCACAGGGCAAACACCCCACAGGTATTACATGCCGCATCATGCCGTAGTCAAGGAGAGCACTACGACAAAGGTGAGGGTGGTATTTGATGCTTCAGCTAAAACCTCGAATAAAAAAAGCTTAAATGAGCAGATGTTGAACGGACCAACATTGCAACCTAAATTATTTGCTACTTTATTAAATTGGAGACAGTACAAATACGCGGTAACGGCTGATATCGAAAAAATGTACAGAATGATATCTGTAAGTCCTTCAGACAGAAAATATCAAACGATTTTATGGAGAGAAAATCCTAAAGAACCAGTACAAGAATATGAGTTACAAACCGTCACCTTCGGCACGACAGCGGCACCATACTTAGCCATAAAAACCTTACAAAGGCTAGCCACTGACGAAATAAAACAATGGCCAAAGGCAGCCAGAAAGGTTTTTACGGACTTTTATGTGGATGACCTACTTACTGGGGCAGACACATTGCCAGAGGCATTAGAAATTCAAAGGGAATTAATTGATCTATTGAGATCTGGGGGGTTTCATCTAAGAAAATGGGTGGCTAACCACGAATCGCTACTAGAGACAATCCCAGCGGCAGATCGCGAATTACAACTGCCGCTCCAAGTAAAGGAAGATAATCAAATCAAAGCACTGGGTATTTATTGGCACCCAGTCAAAGATTACTTCTCATACGCGATAAGGGATTCTGAGTTCGCGCAACTAGCCCAGACAAAAAGAAGAATTTTGTCTGAGGTGGCTAAACTATACGATCCGCTAGGCTGGATCGCCCCATGTATAGTTATTGCCAAGTTAATCATGCAGAAATTATGGATGAACGGGTACCAATGGGATGATCCAGTGGATCAAGAAATCCAACAAGAATGGACCCAGTTCAAGGAACAACTTCCCTACATTCAAAATCTCCGAATACCGAGATGGTTGAAAACAAGCACCGGAAACAAGAGGTGTCAACTAATCGGATTTTGCGACGCATCCGTACGAGCTTACGCAGCCGTCGTGTACATCAGAACCGTCTTGGAGGATGAAACCATTGAAACGACATTGTTGATGGCAAGAACGAAAGTGGCTCCCATCAAACCAATGTCTTTGCCGCGATTGGAATTATGTGGAGCAGTACTTCTCAGTAAACTAATCCGGCAAATCAAGATAGACATGCATCTCCAAGACATCCAAAGCAAATGTTGGACTGACTCCAAAGTCGTTCTAGCGTGGTTAAAAGGCATGCCTAATAAGTGGAAGACATTTGTAGCCAATCGAATAGTGGAGATCAGTGAAAATGCTGATAGCACATCCTGGTACTATGTCTCCACCAAGGAAAACCCAGCGGACTTACCGTCAAGAGGAGTAATGCCAGCAAAACTTCAAGAAGCATCAATTTGGTGGCAGGGTCCTACGTGGTTGCGGAAACCAGAGGACAAATGGCCAAAAGAAATTCTGGTAGATCTTAAAACAGAACTTGAAGCCAAGACAACCACCAAAACCCTGATGACAAACCAACCAATCATCACTGAATGGTGGATGAAGTTTTCCTCGCTAACAAAAACACTGCGAGTCATGGCGTACTGCTATCGATTCATACACAATAGTCGAAGTAAGAAAGAGCGGCGCAACTCGCAGCTATTAGCGAAAGAAATCGAATGGGCAAGGACGAAACTAGTTCAACTAGCCCAGAAACAGATGTTCCCCAAAGAATGCGAACAATTAAGTAACATCAAAACGATCCACAAATCTAGCCAATTAGCCAAACTATACCCATTTATGGCAGAAGATGGTACAATAAGAGTAGGAGGCAGACTACAAAATGCAACTCTAAGCTACGACACTAAACACCCTATCATCTTACAAAGGCATCATCACGTCACCAATCTTATTATTGATCATTTCCATAAGACAACGCTCCACGGGGGAGCACAACTAGTATTAAACACGATTAGGAACCAATATTGGATTACGAACGGGATGTTAGCCGTCAAGGAAAGAATTTCTAAATGTGTGACATGCATTCGATATAGAGCCACAGCATCGTCACAAATAATGGGAAGCTTACCAAGCGCAAGGATCACGCCAGCCAACCCATTCGAAAACGTAGGGGTAGACTACGCAGGGCCCATAGAACTAAAAATGTCCAAACATAAGGGCTCAAAAGTATATAAAGGATACTTCTGTATCTTTATATGCATGTGTACGAAAGCAATTCATATAGAGGTAGCATCAGACATGACTACTGAAGCTTTCATAGCAGCATTGCGAAGGTTTATCGGACGGCGAGGATTATGTCGGAATATTTATTCAGACAACGGAACAAACTTCGTAGGAGCTAATAAACAATTACAGTCTCAGATGAAGCAGGTCCTAAATGATGCCACCGCGCAGGCCGCTGATGAACTTGCCAATCTGAACATACAATGGCACTTTAACCCACCAATAACTCCACACTTCGGAGGCTTATGGGAGGCCGGTGTTAAAAGCATTAAACATCACCTGAGACGCATTAATAATGACAGAATACTTACCTTCGAAGAACTAACCACATTACTCGTTCAAATAGAAGCTTGCCTGAATTCCCGACCGCTATGCCAGCTGTCGGCCGACCCATCATACCTAGAGATACTTACTCCTGGGCATTTTTTGGTAGGAAGAAATCTCAAGGCAGTACCAGAAGTAACATCCAAGGACAACATACCATACTTAGATCGTTGGAAACATGTACAGCAACTTTTACAACGATTTTGGACTCAATGGTCACAGGAATATTTATTGGAACTCCAAAAACGAAACAAATGGTTGCTACAACAACCAAACCTTAAAATAGGCCAGGTAGTTATCATTATGGACGACAATCGCCCACCAGCACAATGGCCACTAGGGGTGGTACACGAAATACACCCAGGATCCGATAACCAGGTGAGGGTGGTAACAGTAACGACCTCCAGCGCAATCATTAAAAGGCCGATACAGAAATTGTGTCCATTGTCCGCATGATGGTGCAGTATTTATTGGTAAACTTAATTAAATATAATATATAATAAAATATATAATCGGAAAATAAAGAAATATATATAATATGAAGTAAAATTACATTAAGCACATACATGAATTTTATAAATAGATTACTTAGATTTAGCATACAAATTGAATTTTATAAATAGATTAGTTAGATTAAGTGTTATATTTTGTATATAGCGAAATATAAATATAACATAAAAAGCAATTAAAATTTTTTGATGAGACGCATCAACGGGGGGGAGAATGTTTTGGCCTGAAAATAAAAAATACTAAAAGAAAAAAATCAATCCAAAACAGACGTAAACAAACCGGTCAGACGCCGACCCGATATAAACTAATAGATTTCAAGCTAAAAAGAAAAAATAATAAATAAAAAATGATTATAAAAAATTACCTGCACATAGTCCTGAAACCCAGTCCGCTTCCTTCCTAAAAATAAATAAAAAATTCAAAAATAATATTTTAAAACAAAAATAGTAAACACTTACCTAAACTTAATGTCACCCAGTTAATAATAAAAAAAGCTTTAGAGAAAGCTTTAATCATAAAATTGGTCGAAACTCCAACCACTGTAAAATGATCGTGCCGTGGTGAAAAAGCTCCACCAAGCGCCATCTTTCATTTCCACAGAGGAACAGAAATAAAAGTTCTTGCACCGAAGGAAACTGGTCAGTCGATCAGACGAAGTCGTCAGAGAGGCTATCAACGCGTATACGTATATTAGGGATTTAGATATTGTCTGGGTTTTTACCGGCAATCTTAAAAGGTTAGACAGGCGTAACAAAAAAAAAACTTTTATTAATTTTTTAATTGTACTTTTGGTGATGGATGTCGTATCCCGACAAATTTTTCACAATTAAATATTAGGGCGTAAATAATTGTCGGGTTTTCACCGACAATTCCTGTGTCAGGTTTAGAAAAAATATACTGAATATACGTCATAACCACTGGTGGCGGATATCACGGTTTATAAAAAACTAACATAAAACATTGATTAGGGCGTAGATAATTGTCGGGTTTTCACCGACAATTACTTTGTTAGGTTTAACATATAAAAAGTACTAACAACGTAGTTGTGTGGACGCCAAAGTTGGTGGAGGTTTTTTTTTGCTATAAGTCGAATATCGACTATAATATTTTATCCTCTATCAGAGATTTGCTGTTTAGGAATCTCTGTTGAGGAATTTAAATTAAATAAATCAGCACAAATTCGTGTGTTCGGGTTGTCCATAGTGACTATAACCATTTTATCCTCTATCAGAGATTTTCTGTTTAGGAATCTCTGTTAAGGAATTAAATTCAAACAAATCCCTTATATATCGTATGATCGGGATTTTAAATGATTTTTGATAACTCACAGCTAGTGATTAGCAGAAATCATAAGCTTCCTATTTAGTCAAGTTCTAAACCGTAAGAACTTTCAAGTCGAATCTCGACTAAAAACAAAATTTTTGATAAAAACAAAACTTAGCTAACCAGGTTGAGCGAAATTCGCTCTATTTTAATTATCTAAATTTCCAATATTGAATCGTAACAAAGTTGCGTATACATAGATCCATAGCGTATGAAAGGCTTTGACCCTGTTTTAAGAAGTCCAAACCAGTGGCAGGTAAAAAACATTATAGGCTGTAAATTAAAAAAGGACAGCAAAAAGGGGAGAAGGCTGCGAATAAATCGCCATTTCTCCTGTATGCACTGAATACTGCGAATAAATCGCCATTTCATCCTGTGTGCACTGAATCCCGCAAGGTCATACAGATCTAAGTCGGGTTACAGTGGAAGCACAAGTGATTTACAAAAACAATTATTGGTCAGCTACAGCAGCTGGGATACAACCGGGACACTGTGGTGACCTAATTATACTCTGAATAGAGAAATAAGGAACAAAAGTAAAGAACATTGAATTTAAAATATAGATTGAATGATTTACTAATAATTACATTTTCAGATAAATAAAGGCAGCAGTAATAGTATAAGTAGTTATAAGCAATTTGAAATTTAAAAAACTTGAAAATTGAATATTAAAGTAAAGTAGAGTTTAGAGGAATTTAGAATTAATTAGAAGTGTAATTTGTAGGAGATAATATAAGTATTTTAAACCATTTTTATCTTTGATTCCGCAACCTTTAACCATTACAGAAAGCTAAAGTAAAAGAAAGGTAAATATTGTGGGTTCTTCAATTTGGAAGAACTTAAAGTTTATAATAAAAAGAATTTTTCTTATTATTACGGCTTGCGCCGTAACAAATATCATAAAAGGCGAGACCGAATTTAAGATTTGTAGATTTCAGACTCGATTGCTGTCTGAAGGAGAAACTTGCATCTCTTAAGAAATCCCAGATATTGGGATGTTTATTTTTATAACAAAGACTCGAGCACTGTCGACAGTTCTAACAATGAGTGTCAAACAAGTTCTAGCCAGAAAGATAATAGATAGAAGAGTGAAAGAACAGGCCAACACGATATTTTATTCCACCGGCTGCCACCCAATATCTACTACCGCAACAGATCCGTTGATCGCACAGAAAATGTTTTATTCTCATTCTTATGCTTACAAGCAATTGCAAGAGAAACTTTAGGAAATCGCTGAAAAGAGGAAACGCTAAGAGGGAAGGAATGCCTATTCTGAAATCAGTGAGCAAAGATTGCTTCCGTTAATAAAGTTACGCATCCACATGCGATTTAATTAAGTGCATGGAAACTCTCAATACATTGCAACACACCTGAGTTCATCGCGTAAACCGGCCAGTGCTCTCAGACACCTCTATATAGCTTCATCATGTTGAAAGACACCCACTCTAAAATGAATGTTGTTTGACCATAACGGTCGCTTAGTTAGCATATTATTGAATAGCCAGGGTAATGTCCATAAACTTCCTATATATCAGAGTGCACCTATATGGTACAAGGACCTTGAAACGAGACAAAAAAGAAGATTATCGGAATATTGGATGAAAGTCCCGGTATTGGCATAGCTTATAAGCTTTGACATTCTAGATACTGTCTTTAAAGCAACGGTTTGTCCTACACTGGCATTTAACTATGAGAATTTAAGAAGAGCCTACACTAACAAGTGGGTTTTATCCTCTCTCAGCATGGTGACTATCAAAGCTATAAAGTCTTGTAGGACCAGTTCTATACAAGTGTGGAACTGGCAGCACCGCACGGATGGGCTGGGTACGCAAATTATTCTTGTTTAAGTCCAGAGTCATCATGGCATGTCAAGGCGGGCGCTAGCCATGTAGGTCTTCGGTACTGTATTCATAGGTCTAGAACCGGCTATTGGGCTCCTACCAGCTTGGCGAAGAGAGCCCTAGGAAACCACGGACTCTAATGATACCGAACCCTTTATGTAAATGCGATGTGTTAAATAACAGTTTGTTACTGTGTCGTCCGCAATGCGCCTAGAGAAATGTTGATTACCGAAGACTTTGTTTTAAATTATGAAAGATTGGTAGGGCAGAGGTACCCACCTTTTAACTTCGAGGAGTATGAGACTGGTTTTCATGTTTTCTGTCACTGTACCGCGAAAGCGAAAAACACGATCTAGTTATTTAACCAAACCTGGCTCGAATATACAAGCCTAAGTGACAAATCAGTAGTTAGATTTCTTAACATGTTCAAGCTATACAGGGGCTGTTAAAACAGGACCTATGGTACTCACAGTACTTTCAGAATCGACATCTCTTTAAAAGCACATATGTATATTTTCCTTATTGGATCAGCTTATGTATTTTAGAAAGGTGATGAATGTAGTATAAGTAGATTCTCAAGTGAATCATAGTATACCAAGTTTTTGAAATGGTATTTACCTGGTGTTAAGTGATACACTCTGGTATACTACGTGCTATTTGAATACCACGGCATCGATACCACTTGTGTGTCCATAGCATTGGCTTAGTTCGTAAGGTAGGTTTAGTTAAGGCATAATCTAATCAAAAGCGATTAAAATTTTGAAAGTGTTATATGAAAACGAAAAACAATTAATTTCTATTTATGGAAAGTAAACGGTTGTAAATTATGAATTGATTCTTTATAGATGAAGGATCGAGTAAGTATTTCACCTTTCGTAGCATAGACAATTGGTGAATCTTGAGAGGTTAAGTAACTAAAAGGAAATATTTTAGATAAGTTAGTTTAACTATATGTAATTAAGTGTAGCTTCTTAAAATTATTTACTTATTCACAGTAAGTGGGTCTGAAAATGAAATATAAATCTATATTTTTTTTGTAAACATATTTTATTTATTAAAAACAAGACGTGCCTTAGACTATTACGTGTATATAATATAACTAACATTTTCCTTTCTAATTTATTTTCCTATTAAAATTTAATTTATTTTTATCAACGCATAACAAAATAAAAAATGGCAGGTCGTTGACAACAGAATTGATTCCTTTCATTTCTTGAATATATATTTTTAAATTGAATTAAAACGGGGACAAAAAATCAATAATATCGATTTGCGTTCGAACTCAATTCACATTCCTATTTGATTCTGATGTTTCTCTGACTACTTTAAAGCTATTTAAAAATAAAAGAATGAAGAGCAGTAAAAGTAATATTGCTAAAAATGATGTGAAATAATCAGAAGGAGATAGACCAACAGAAATGCGATATTATTAACAAAATCTTTACGTCAGCATGAGCAGCTCTTTTTGTTCTGTGATGACTTGCCGCCATTGCCACCAGGCAGGGCGAATTTTTCACTGTCCATAATATCGGCGGCACTAATTAGTTTATCATTTAGCAGAATCTACATGGTAAGGAAAGAAGTAAAGTAAGTAGGTGTCATGTTAATTAATTTAATTATGTTCAGTGTTGTGTTCTCACCTTGTTAACTAGGGCTCTTGCTGCTTCATTTATATTAACATTCTCTTTGGCAGAAGTTTCAAACCATCCGGCAAACCCGTTTTCTTTGACATACTCGTCCATCTTTTCTGGAGTGGTTGCGATCCCTTGTTTTTCCTGGTCGCACTAAAATTTAAATAATTTTTAATTAAAATAATATTATAATTTTACAAAAACAATTATTCTGTCTACCTTATTAGCTAGAAGAATGCAGGGAATCGGACTGCCATCTGGAAGTTGTACTTTTGAGTCTAGATCCTCTTTCCACTTGCTGACACAGTCGAATGTTCCGCTTCGTGTGACATCGAACACTATGAATGCACCGACTGCTTCCTTATAGTAGACGCGTGTCATATTTCCAAATCTTTCTTGTCCAGCAATGTCCCACAGTTGAAGGCGGACTATTGTGTTTTGGTCCCATTGTAGCACTTTTAGTGCAAAATCAACACCAATTGTTGCTCTGTAGTTTTGACTGAAGAACTGATGAACGTAACGCTTGATGAATGACGTTTTTCCGGTACCTAGCTCTCCTATGACTAGAATTTTGTAGAGATGCTCCCGCTTCTGTCCGGATGAGGATGTCATTATTGGCTAAAACATTTTAAAGAGGAAAATAAATTTAGTATATTTATTTTTAATTAGAGCAAATGAAGATTTAATTAAGTTTATTCCACAGTGAATCTAAGTACTATCAATCGGGTCACCTTTATTTGGGTCCCGCGTCATCAGGATTTCGAGGGAACCTAAAAGGCATACGTGTTTGCTAGAAAGAGTTGTAAGACTGTTTACATTGCTCTTCCGTGTGGATTGCCATATAAGACCCACACAAAGCATCTAACACCTTGCCTCATTCGCACCTCGTCATAAGGAATGCCCCATTTAGCCCCTTTAAGGAAAAATCATTGCTCCTCGATGCCAGTGGAAAAGAGGAGGGGGGCCGAAAAATTTGAGAATTTCGGCGTGGATATATGTATGAGTAATAACTGCGTCGGTGTTGACTTAGTTTCAAACGCGAATCTTGTTTTATCAATACGGTATCCCAACTGAGTATTAATTATGTCCAATGCTGCTTAACCTCTGTAATCGAACCAGAACCTATGATACCCTTCACTGTCACCAACATAATTGCCTGAAAAATCAAGCAACGCAACAAGAAGAACTGAAGCTTTGTATGAGTTAAACTAAAACCTGAACCACGTGCCGTATCGTCGAATACATGCAAGTTCATTGAACTAATTTAATTCGATTCCATATAATCACTCATGTTCGTTCGTTAGGGTACGGTTCGTAATATTTGGTTCAGGCTTAAAGCTTAATCCCAAATAAGTGGCTTCACCGGTTAAAGTCTAGTACATGCCCAGTTCGTGTTGAAATTGTTGTTGCTTTTTCGCCAGAAGTCAGAAATGCAGAAGCCCACTCGAATGGCATTCCACTATTCCAGTTGATAACTCTCTATTGAGGGAGCTTTTAAGTTCAACTTCAGTTCAAGTCCAGTTAGGCGAGCTGTAGATTGTTTATTCTCAGTTGAATATGTGAAAATTGTATGTGAACCGAGGTTTTTTCTTAAGTTTAGTTCGCCTATTTGCTTGAACTTGCGCAGTTCGCCTAGTAAAGCCGGAATATTTCTTCACAGCTTTTTATAAAGCTTTCCGAATAAGTAATATTGACAGATATTGCCCCATTTCATTTCAAATAAGTTTGCCTGCCATTATGAAAAACTGATAAGGCATACCTCACTTTAGTATCGCTGATTTTTTTAGCGGTGTTTATGATGGAACTCTTTTAGCATGCCCCTACATGGGTTTTTCATCCCTCTTTCGACATGCCCTGAGGCAATCGGTAGTCTAGGGGTAAGGCACCTGACTACTATCCCCAGAGGTCCCGGGTTCGATTCCCGGCGGTGCCACGGTCCTAGCCTTTCCCAATTTCCCGCCTACATAACTTCCCTTCTTTCTTCTTCCCTCTTTGCATTCCTGATTCCTTCTGTCATATCCTTCCTTAGCCCTTCCCCGCTCCCCCAGAAGCGCATGTCATCGGTTGGTTGAAGAGATTCAACTCGTTTCAGGAGGCATAACACTCCAGCGAGTTGTTTCTCGATGCCCCGATGTCAGAGTCGCGATAGTAATGGTTGGGAGTAGGTGGACTGAAAATATCGCGGGAAGGTTGTGGCGGTTCCTTCCTCCCCGACTAGAGCTGCTGTTCGACATTGCACTCTATACGAAGAAAATAGATTGTCAACAGTATAAAGGGCTTTTCCTGAGATTCTAGTCTTTCACATAAAAAAAAAAAAAAATCACTTTTTTAAATGCTAGTCTGATAGGGTTTAAAAGCTTAGGCTATAGTTATAAGGTCTTAATAGCTCTATTATAATTTATTTAGTTTTTGTATGAAAAGTTTTGCTTGTATGTGGCCTATCGCCCATATTACTTCGTCGCCAGCGACCGAGATAGCCCTCCAATGACCAAGATAGCTCTCCAACGGCTGAGATAGCCCTTCAACGTTTTGGGCTATAAGATGTACATGACATATTTAGGGTGTCACGCGCCCACAAATTTGATTTTATATCCCAACTTAGCATCCTGAGTAAAAATCAGACTAGCCCGTTCTTAGCCTGAACAGCATCAAAACCCCCTTACGGCACCCGAAATAGTCACGGTACGACTGAGTAAAAATTCTACTCTATCAAATGCAGCCCGCTACAAGCACGAACGGAATAGCCCAAACGAAGCACGGTACGCCCACCCATTTTAGACTGAAGGGAGAAAAAATTGGCCCTTTAAATAGTAATTGTATAGGACGACAAAACGTGCAATTATCTTGGAGACCATAAAGAGTGCCATTAACATCATCAGAAGACCGATTGGGTGCTACCTTGCTTGACCAAACAAGTCTAAGTGACAAATCTACTGATTCGTGATCAGCGACCCCGAAAACCCCCGAGAGACGATTTCCGAGCCGAAATATATAAATTTTACTAACATTTTCAGTACTGCAATATCAGGGAAGTCACGACAAACAGTGGGAGATTGGGAGAAGAGGATATTAATGGGATATCAGAGGATTGCATTATAGAACGTTCAAAGAAGGCCGGTTGGAAATATGCTGGAGGTTGGCGGCTAGCGTCTCAATTCATGTATAAATTGAAATTGGTGCCGAAATATAAAGTTGCACATCATGTGCATACAAGTGAATCGGAAAATCAATAACTACTAAAGGAACATCATTAATGAAAATACTGAATAGGAGAGGCCTAAGGATGGAGCCTTGGGGGACGCCAGCATGAAGTAGGGCATAGAGCACGACTTTTTGAGGACGGTTAGTTAGAAAGCTATGCATCCTGTTGAGAGCAGAAGGGGAATGTTGCTCATCAAGGGACGTACGGATATCGGAAGTGACTTTAAGGAACGAAGAAGTTCACAATGCTCAAGAATATGTGAAGCTATCAGGTTTTCGAGAGCCTTTGCTAAGAAAAGGAGGATACTAATAGGCCAGAAATCCGACGGGCACTTGGGAATTGGCATAATAAAGGCAAGCTTCTACGGCGAAAGTTACTTAGATACAGTGGGGCAGGCGCTGAATAATTGAATATTTACAGGTATTACTTTGGCAAAGAAAATTTGCGGTATATTTTGATATATACCGCGCAGGCTTTTGATTTGTTTGCTATACGCGGTGTCGGCATTTTATAATTTGGATGTGGAAGATGAGTCCTCAAATCACTGAAAGAACTGGTGAAATTTTTGAACAAGTTCAACAAGCATATCAACAATGTCGATATTGGTATGAGGTATTGACCACAAAGCTATTTTGAAGCATTTACACAAAAGCTGGGGCCGGTTCACGTAACTCGACAACGAAAATTTTTTTTCGTTTCGCGTTCACGTAGCTCGAAAAAATTGCAAATCTTCGTTTGTTGACTCGAAAGCTTTTATGTTATCGAACACTTGTATTATTAAGATTAATTTTCCAATTTAAAAGTAGACTTTTATAAGTTATTACATATGTAAATTATTTTTAAAAATTTAATTAAGTTGATGCCAATAAATTGTATAATTTTACAGCGGTTTTTGTAAAGAAAATCGTGTTTCAGTAATGTGGTTTCCTTAAATTTTCTTTCGAGCTACGTGAACGCTCACTTTTTTCGAGACAAATTTTTTCGTTTTCAAATTCGTTTCGAACGATTGTCGTCGTTCGAGCTACGTGAACCGGCCCCTGGATACGAAAAGAAGCTCGATGTATGGGGGGTTCCTCATGTACACGAAAAAGATGGTACACCGAAAGAACATTTAAAATGTTGCTGAAACGCAATGAAATCACCCCATTTCTGAAACGACTTATGACCGGTGATGAGAAAAGTATGCCACGTACGACAATCGGTAGCGTCAAATATTCTGGACAAGGATGGTGTCCCAGTCATAAGCGTACGCGAAAACAGGGTTGAAGTCTAAAAATATAGTGCTGTGTATGGCAGGACTGGGAGGGAATCTCCATTATTACTTGTAAGTAGTCACACGTTTTTCAGCTCCATTGGGAACACCTTGAGATATGACTTGAGATAGGCTATTGAACGAAAACGGCCTGAATTGAATAATAAGAAAGGTTTTGTTTTCTATTAATACAGCACCTGACCACGCCTATGTTTTAAAGACGGCCAGTGCTCGCCCCTTGTAGGCCATCGTTTATTTTTACACGGGATAGTCCAGACATAGCACCCTCTGGCTATCACTTTTTTCGATCTCTACTCTACCGAATTACCTCAATGAAATCAAGCTTGGTTTAAAAGATTCAGTTCAGTTTTTTTAGCCAGAAACCGCAAAACCACCGACAGCATCATGCCTCTATCTGAATAATAGTGGAGCATATTTGGTTTCAATATATTCATTTCACACTATAAGAAAACCATTTGAACTTTTTACACGATCTAATAATTCCTCGTGCTTAATTCTCCGTTGTCTAGTCATAAGGTTTCATTAAGCATGTCTTCATTTCCTTCTCGACTTGAGTAGAGAGAGATTGAAAGTTCTTACATTCAAGAATCCAACTTGCGCTTGTTGTTATAGACATAAGTATGTTCTTTCTGGTAAAATATTTTGAAACCCAGCTACTGCTACCGTCTGATTTCAATATGTCACGGCCTAAATTCTAAACAAATTCTTTCATTTTATCGAAAACCTAAAAAAACCCCAATAGTTTCTTCGCGTTGAGCACATGTAAAATAAGAAATCGCAGCAATTTGAAAATAAAGGCGATGACGACGACGAAAAACTTTTAAGTAGTGCACTGCCATAAGTCGTCTCTATGAAGCCCTAGAAGTCGCTTGTCTAGTAATATGATGCCTAGAAAATGGTCTACGACAGTGCAAGATGCACCAAAGCGCAACAGCTAAACGCCGGAGGCCTGATGCAACCCAAGAGGGAAATGAACTTAGGCATGGCCCCAAAGTAGGCTGCATTTAGGTAAGGTTTCTGTGCATTTTCCGGGCTTATATATAGCCTGAGGACATCGGCTCCCAGTGGCGCTATGAAAGTTCAATTATTTCCCAAATACTAGCAAAATAAATAAAAATTGGCGAAGAGTATCTTCATTTTTATGTTGACTTGCGAAATTTGCAACATTGTTATTAAAAAGATTTTTTTAAGCCCCAGAAGAGCCGTTTTTAGTTTGTTTTCGTGCTTTATCAGTTTTGTAATCCAGTGTAAATAAGAGTTAAAGTAATAAAAGTAAGAGCCGCGGAGTTATCTGCGTGTGTTGCGGAATTTATGGCGTACAGTCAGGGAAATATGCTTAAATACTTTTATATCAGGACTTAGTATTTTTATTTACGAGTTGTTTTTTATCGTAATAGCACAGCCCCATCCGACTCCCAGTTTGTCCAAGTGAGTGTGTTAAGATTTCTGATAGGTCAGGGAATGTAATCTAAAAATACCCAAAAACAATGTGCATAAATGTATTTTCTTCTTTTCACTTATTTTTGAGGAGAATGAGCGTGAAATTATCGCGCTTAATAATCGCCATGGTCTTTTGATAGCTGCAATCTGAGTTACAATATCGAAGAGCCTCTTGTTGCCTGTCCATTAGCGATTCTTAATGGAAGTTCAAGAGACATTATTAATAGTATTGACATCGATTCGACAGATACATTGTTGCATCGATTGTAGTATTTCTGAACCACACATTTAATAGAATATAAGTCACATGGAGCGAAGTAGTAAATTGTAGATTATTGGCACAATGACATGCGTTTTGTTCTTATTTTTCCATTCTCCAGCTGAAACGCTGCCCTCGACGTTAGTAGCATCCCGGCTATTTTATGGGTGCATTGATTGAAAATGACTTTTGATGCGCCGTGGCATCATACATACATCTCAGTAATAAAACCAGTTATATTCTTCGTACTTCTTCTTGCCTACTAACAAGTTTTTGCGACAGCGATGGATACCCCTCAAAACTCCGCTGGAAGGATGGCGTAAAGAAGGACTCTTAAGGATCCCAAACTGAATGACATCAGCCCAGAACCAGGGCTAAATATGTTTTCGTCACGCATGTCGATTTTCTAAACTAGTAAATCCGCGTACACACCGGCCCAACGAAGGCCAACAAACGTCATTCGGTGTTGGCTACCAAAAGTTTGTTGTCGTTGGGAGATACGTCCACAAGCATTTGATGGTTTATCAAACGTTCGTTGGTACCTATATTCGGTTTAAACTAGCTCTACGTGAACGGCCATGCGAATGTTGGCTTTCAACGTTTGATACAATACCGACAACTATACTATGTGCCCCTTAATCCCTCGTGGGACATAGGGCGGAAACAGTTGCCCTCCAGCGGACTCTGTTTTGCGCGACAGCTCTTAGCTCTGACCAGGATCTCCCAGTAGTTGCGGCCTCTGCTAGTAGGGTTCTCCTCCACGTTGTTCTAGGTCTTCCAACTCGACGGGATCCTTGCGGGTTCCAGTCAAGGGCCTGTTTGGCTAGATTTTCGTTATCGCGTCGCAAGGTGTGGCCAACCCAATTCCATTTCCTTCGCCTGATTTGGTCGTCTATCCTTTCTTGGCCGGCACGGCGCCATAGCTCTTCATTTGAAATTCTATCTTGCCAGCGGATTTTTAGGATACGACGTAGGCATCTGTTTATGAAGACTTGTAGGCGCCCTGTGATGAATTGGGTGACTTTCCATGTTTCGCAACCGTATAAAAGAACTGCCTTAACGTTGGAGTTGAACAGCCGCAATTTGGTGTTGGTTGAGATCTCCGTTGATCTCCATATGTGGAACAAGCATGCATATGCGCTTCGTGCTTTATTTATTCTGGAACTGACGTCTTCTTCTGCACCACCATTTTCGGTAATAATACTACCGAGGTAGCAGAATTTATCTACCAGTTCCACGTCACGGTTATTCAGCGCAGTTCGTTCAAGTGTGTTTGCATTTATCCGCATTTCTTTGGTTTTATTCGGATTCAGCCTTAAGCCTGCTAGACTACTTTCTGTTGCCAAATTGCTTAACATGTTTTTTAGCTCCTGATGTCTGTGGGCCAGCAAACAGATATCATCTGCGTAGTCGAGGTCCTTAAGGCGATCTAGCAAACCCCACTGTATGCCGCCTGTTCTACTATCTAGAGCGCCAACAAGAATGTAATTTATTACTATAAGAAATAGTAATGGGGATAGTAAGCATCCTTGTCGTACTCCTGAACTCACCTCAAAGCTGTCGGATAATTTTCCGTTATGGAGAACTCTGCATTTGGAATTGTTGTATAGGGCTTTTATCAATTCTATTATCTTATCCGGCAGTCCACGTCGCCGTAATGCCTGCCATATAAAGCTCCTATTAACCGAGTCGAACGCTTTCTCATAATCTACGAAAGCAAGGTAAAGGGGGGATCGGAATTCAGTAGACTGTTCCACTATTATTCTTAAGGTGTTGATGTGATCTATACATGAACGGCCCTTCCTGAATCCGGCCTGCTGCCTTCTAAGCGTTTGATCTACTGCCTCTCTTATTCTTGATAGTATAGTGTGGGACAAGATTTTACCCACAGTAGATAATAGACAGATGCCTCTCCAGTTGTCGCATATTGTTAGATCCCCCTTTTTGGGTATTTTGACTATGATACCTTCCGTCCAATCCTCCGGAAAGGTACAGGTGTTCCATGCTAATTCGAGGATTGGCTGAAGCGCATCTGCTATGAGGCTTGAGTCGGCTTTCAACAATTCTGGCGGGATGCCATCTTTTCCAGCTGCTTTACCATTGGCCATCGCATGAATTGCGGTTACTATTTCCGTCTTGGATGGGGCCCGGGTGTTGATTCTTATCGGCTGTGCATTGTTGCTGTTTTCCTGAGGTTCCTGTGTGAGTGAGCCATTCAGGGCGGCGAAGAAATAATCTCTCCATCTTTGGAGCTGCTCCTCGTCGCTGCACAGCAGCCTTCCATCCGCACTCTTAACGGCATGCTTTTTAGTAGAGTGCTTTCCCGAGAGCTGTTTAGTAATTTGGTACAGCACTTTACTGTTGCCTGTGTTTGCCGCGTTTTCCGCTTTTTCTGCGAGCTCGTTTATCTGCTGCCTTTTATCACGCCGGACACTTCTCTTTACCTCTCGGTGTAATTGAGAGTACTCCCGTTCAAGTTGGTGACGTCTATCCGGGTCGCTTGTAGAGTTTATGTTATTTTTGAGGGCCCTCCTGCGTTCTATTTTTTGCCAGGTGCTGTCCGAGATCCAATGTTGCATGTTTCTCTGGACATAACCGATGCTTGTTTCCGCAGCCGTCAATATAGCGCCCTTTGTTGTACTCCACAGGTCTTCTATATTTGTGTCGTCAGAAACGGTTTGCTGGTTTAATATTTGCTGCAGGTTTCCAGCAAATTCTCGCTTTTTAGCGCTCTCCCGCAAGAGGTCAACGTTAAACCGTCTACGGTTTATAGATTCACGTTGAAAGTTTCTGATTGCAGCGATTCTAAGGCGAATAGTTGCTACTACCAAATGGTGGTCGCTTCCAGTGTCCGCTCCCCTGAAGCTCCTGACATCTTCCAGAATGGTTCTCCATCTGCGGCTGACGGCCACATGATCTATCTGATTTCTCGTTCTACCATCGGGCGATACCCAGGTCTCTTTATGTATCTTCTTGTGACAAAAGTAAGTTCCACCTACCATAAGTTGATGGGAAGAACAAAAGTCAACGAAAAGCTCACCATTGTTATTGGTAACTTGGCTTAGGCCTTGTTTTCCAATTGTTTGTTCAAGACCGGTGTTGTCGTGACCGATTTGTGCATTTAAGTCACCCATTAATACAATGATGTCTCCCCTTGGAATAGAGCGAAAAACCTCATTCAGTCGCATGTAGAACTCGTCTTTGATGTCATCTTCTGCGTCTTCGGTTGGAGCATAGCATTGAACTACCGTAGTACTTCTTAGCCTGGTACGTAGGCGCACGGTAATAATCCTCTCAGAAACTGGTGACCAGCTAATGAGGCTAGCCCTGGCTTCTTTGGTGAGTATTACGCCAACACCACTCCTACGGCTTTCAGTTTCATTTCTCCCAGAATATAAGAAGGACTCGCCATTTGGGCAGATATGTTCCCCCGCATCGGGCCATCTGGTCTCGCTCAGTCCCATGATCTTGATTTTATATCGATTCATCTCGTTGAGGACTTCATCCAGCCGTCCCTCAGCAAGCATTGTTCTCACATTCCATGATCCGATTCGTGTCCTTGTTCGAAAAGCAAAGGTCGTCGTCGTGTTGTCCATCCGGTTCCGAGGCACTGTTTGCCGATTCGTAGCAATAGTGTTTTTTATGGGAGCGGGTTGCTAACCCTCAGCCCAACCGACTTAAAAGCTCTGTTTTGTGGCGCAGAGAGCTCGCCATTCGCCCCTCTCCCGTTAGCTCCTTCCGAAGAAGTACCCCAGGGGGCACCGCGGGGAGGTGGGATTAGGACTTGCTAACAGGTCTGCTTGGTGTTTAATTGCAGTGGATCTCTTCGGATTTTAATAGAAGTGACAAATCGGGTGTCACCACTTTCCGAGATCTTTGTTAGCCGTTCGCCCCCCTATACCGACAACAGCCCGAATGTATCCAAATACCAACGTTGGACGGTTGACATTGGACCCTCTTATTGGCCATCCACACTACGCGGGCTTGGATCCCACGCGCTTTTCGCCGTACGGCCTCAGCCAAAACCGCGCATGAATTTTAATTTTCTGCATCGTGAGTAAATTGAGAAAACAAATCAATTTTCATTTGCAAGGCCGTACGCACTTCTGAAAAGCCCGTATTATGTGGACGTAAAATGTACCTTTTTAAGCACAGCCTTTTGTCCGTGCAGTTTAGTCTACTGCCTTTGCCATTAAAAATATCACAAAAAAAGCCATTAAACTCTATATAAAAAAGAGGCAAAAGCGCGTATGACCTAAGTCCGCGTAGTGTGGATGCACCATTAGTTCGAGCAACGGCGCCCTACCATCAAACGTCCAACGTTGGAGGGTGTTCACAGCATCGTGTAGAACCGACTTTAAAGTTGTCATGATGAGATTAACTGTGATTCTTCTTGCGGAAACGGTTGGCTTTGATCGCATCGATCAAGGCATATTTAGTTAGGTCAAATAGATGTAGTTACTAATGGGATCTACATTTTCCTCCCGAGAATAATCCACTAATCATTTATATCGTTTCCAATCTACTAACATTGATAGAAACCTTGTAATGGAAACTCTGTTGATAAAGAGCTAGAAGCTCTAGAGCTAGGTTTCTTTGAAAAATTACAGAACTACCACGCTATTCGTACAATAAAATTTTCTTTGTTTTGGGAAGATGGAAAACGCCTAATTTTTTTTTTGTTTGATGATTGTTTTTACAGAACTGAAGCTGCAATTTGCTTTTCATAATAATACCAATCGTCTTTTGAAAAAAAAAAAACTTGATTTTCAAAGTGGACGACCACGATCAGTACTAACTCAGAACGTATGTAATCCAATCCAATCAACCAATAAGGAGTCGTCCATTAATTACGTGAGGCGATTAATGTGGGGGAAGGGAAAGAGCCGAATCTCACTCAGGGCAAATATCGCGTAAATTTTTTCATCAAGAAACAGCGTACGATCGCTAGAAAACTGGGTTGAATTAACTAAAACATGTTTCTCAACTAAAGACCTCCATACCTTACAGGCCGCCGGGAGGCCGTCGCCTTTCAGGCCAGGTCAACAGGCACGGCCCGATGAAGGCCACAGATTACTCAGTCTGACTGAAGGAAGAAGACTTGAGGTATCCGACGTCATGATTCCCTACAAATACCCAAGCGAAGATAATAATTTAGCATAGCAGGTTGTTAATTCAAGTGCAAAAATATTCATGGCCTCGACGAAAACTTTAAAGGCACAGCAGATTGGTTTACGCGTCTAGTTTGCGCCTTGATTTCAGTTCCGAGTGGATACGGCTTGAATTCGTTTGACTTGGCTTGAGACTGTATACAAGTTCAGATCTTCAGGCACAAATTGGCGATAAATGCCCATACACGTAAAGGTTTTTGTCAGTTTTCTTGGACTGTAGGCCCCATCCAGTTGGCGGCCGCTGAGGATGTGGCGATACTTGGGTTCAAGGCGAAAACTTTCAGGCCACCGTCTGCCGTCGACCTGTTAGTGATAGGGGGGCCTTAAAATATGGCTAAATTCTACACAAAATTTTTTATGCGAACACCAGAAGGTAACATAGTAGCCCCTCGATTGCTTAGCCGCCATCGATCAGCCAAACGCGCAGCTCAACAAACGAGCCAAGTAACACTCACCCGCGTAAAGGCTCTTAAGATATACAGGGTATATCAGTGAAAATGTCGAAACGCCTGGCTGTGGATAGGTCTTGGATCACCATCTGTGCTTTGTCGAAAAGTACTAAATAAGCACCAAATAAGGCCAATTTTAACATTAAAATTGCTTATAACTTCAAAAGTGAAGGCCGTAGTATAATAATTGTTGTCATTCATAGGAAATTGTCCAAGCTTTCCAATTTTGTAAAAAAAAATATTGATTAACTACGTATTTTTGACGATAACTCTGGAATTTGGTGGATTGAAACCTTGCTTTTAAAGTTTTAGATTGGGGGGAGTATTCTGGGTAGACTGCTGCCTTATTCATGAAAATACCTAATAGGATTACAAAAATACAGGGTAATATGTAAACTTCTACCGAAAAATTCGAAACGCCCTAGTGGCTAACCTGTTACGATTTCCCTCCGCCAGCCATAAGATTTTTTGTTCGTCTATCCAAGACCTATCCACAACCAGGCGTTTGGACATTTTTACTGATACACCCTGTAGAACTACAGGAAGAGCCCTCGCCGAATTTTAGCGTAATGTCCACTACAAGCGGAAAAGGCGAATGGAATAGAGGGGAGGCAAGTAGGAGTTCGAATTATCTGTTATCTATAATTAAATCTTCTAACTTTTCTAGTGCAATCCGATAACAAGTGATTTTGATTTTAATTTATTTTAACTTGTTTCCAGGTTAATTTTAATTACTTGTTTCGAGATTAGTCGATTAAGAAATGGGCGGGTGAACAACAATCCAACAAAAAATCAATTTTTTTTTTAAATTTTCTTTCAGTGACATCCTGCACTACACATCCACTTATTTCAAGTGTCAAATCATAACGACGAATTTTACCGATAAAGACGAATTTTATCGTGTATCACACCCTTAAATGGAATTCGTCGTAACGACGATGCCGTATGTCGAAGGTATAAATGCCGGTTTTTGAGTACTGGGAGCCGTTCTACACCTAAACTAAGACGCTTCTAATTTGTTTTTATATATAACAACCTCTATTATTACTAGATCAAAGTACACGTGTCATAAAAGTGTTGCTTCATTTAAAACTTTTATATATTTCGCGTTATTAGGTAAAAATTTACAAAATTGTCTAATATTTCGAATTCTATAAAGATGGTCTTTCTCTCAGTACCATATTGAAATCACTCACTTTGATCTATTGAAACTTATCCATATAAACAAAACATCTTAAATGAAGCACGTTCGACTCGAAACTGACTTTGAATCTTGGAATTGATATGAAATAAGAAAGCGATACACTCATTGAAGAACGCACAATCATATTCTACCAGATAATTTTTACTCCTAAATTACATTTGTAACACATATACACTAACAAATATCTTTCAATAAAATCTGCATGAAGAATACTGATACTGATACGTATTATTATAGTTGACCTAAACGTGCTCTTCAACGACATCTTCAATTGCGTTTTAACTACTTGTATTTTCACTTTTTAATATTTATTATCATTAATTAATTTTCTCTTTAATAAAAACTGAAAAAAATAAAATTAAAATTACAAACTAAAAAAAAAAACAAAAAAAGAAAGAAATCATACAATGCTGCTTACCGCCTCCTCCATGGTAAGGTCACCAAACGCCGGCATCTGAGTTTCAACCGAAAATTCCGAATCGAACGAGTATTCGCTAATGCCCGACAAGTGAATCAATCCGTCCCGCCTGCCAGCCAGGATGTCCCTCTCCTCGTCCGTGTAAAGGGTCGGCTGTTCCACGTATCTGATCCTCCGCCTAGCTAACGAACTTTCACTCACAGGACTTTGCGACTCCGAGCTGCGATTCGAGCCAATCGAACTAAGATCCTTGCTCTCCGACGACTGCGTCCTCAACACTTGACCGCGAGCTTCTTTCCCCAGCGCGAATTGAATTCTTGTCTCCCGAGCGGACAAGGGCTGTTCCGTGCTGTCGAATGATTTGTCAGCAATTGATCCGCTTAAATTCGGATTCTGTACACTATTGCCGCGGTGTGTGGTGGTCTCGCCGTGGTAGCGCTGCACTTCTTCTGTATCAGCGACGAGAGTTTGCTGCGTTTCAATTGTCGGATGCTTATTGGCTTGTGGTCGTGGAAATCTCCTACCACGCTCCTCTCTATGCATATAGTCTTCGATTTCAATCGATTCCTTCTGGCGCTTCAGGCGATTTTTCCGAATTGCACCTTTACCACTGGCGTCTGCACCGGTGCCAACACCCTCCGGTTCACTTCTGTCCGTGCTATCCGATCGCTGGGGGCTCAATTCTGGGCGTGCTGGAGCCCTCTCCCGAGGCGGGGTGTCGCGATTACTTTCTGTGATATTGATTTTCTCTGGCTGTTGATATTGCGAAAGTTCAGTCTCACCACCAGCTGCGGCTTCTCCCTTCTTTTGTGGACTAGATTCTGTGTCGGATTTTTCAATCGAATTCGCCTCGGAAACCACTGTGAGGTAGTCCTCTTCACCCTTTGACGACGTCGTTGTGACGGAATGCGATTTCCTTGATCGTGGAATTTTTTTCCCAGAGATTGTAATTTGAATTTTCCGTACTTTCTCGAATTTCACCGGGCTGCTGTCTAGTTCGGTGCCGCTGTGCGAGGCGAAATCAACCAAGCTTAGTTGGGATATATTCAGGTTACCACCTTCGGGGGAGCTACTGGGACGATTTAGGTTGATTGGTGTTTGAGTGCTGCTTGACACTAATTCGCCCAAATCGGTTTTGCGCGGCGATACCTTATGACGACGTATTGCACTGAGGGAGAAACGTTTTGAAAGTTTTGACTTCTTCTTCTTTAGTTTTGGTGTCAGTTGAACCTTTATCGATTCCTTGACAATCTCCTTAACCAAAGGTAGTTCTTCGGAGGTCTGAAGAAGAAGCGCTTCTGCGGTATCTGTTTCTAACTTAACAGATTTCGAATTTTTGCCGCTTCTAGAACCGCGAAACGAACGAAAAGCTGATGTTAGTCTAGAATGCTTCCGCTTGATCAATGGCAGAGATGTCGAAGTTTGTTCTTCTTCAGATTTTTGCAGATTGCCAAAGGATGAATTTTCCAACAACAGCAATTTCTCTGATTCGATTTCCCCAAAAACAATTTTCGATTTTTCTTCTGAACTATTCGAAGTTTCGAATTTTCTCATTTTCCTCCACTCTCTCTAGACAACCCTAAACGCTGTCCTCGCGACTGGCGAACATTTTCGAGCAATTTTCACATCCATACAAAACCAAAAATTTCAACTCCCGGCAAAATTTGAATCTTTATCAATAAAAACACTCCAGGCACTGAACGCTATCTCGATCCGATAAGGCACAATTCGCGGAGCTCTCTAATCGCACTTCGCTTAACGGTATCGCAACGGCCGAAAGAACAACAGAAAGTGACTAGAGTTGGGGCGAAAATGCGACTACCTTGGTGGCCCGGTAGCGGCTTAAGGAGCTTTTCTTAAACTGTCGTCGTCGCCACCGAAGGGCTGCAGTATCTTTAATTAAATAAACAGAAACCCCGGCTGCCAGTGTTTAACTCCACTCCAGACTCGGGTTGCATTCTGTGCAAACAATCCAAAGTGCATCCGCGACTATGACGAAACAACAACTCACGCCACCTAACGAGATTACAATGAAACACTACCTGCTGTTGTCTTCGCTTTTAAGCAAGTGAGCCACGAGTGCCAAGCTTTCCGCTGGTTGAGGTGAAATCGCGCCCAAACACCGCCCAGCATTAGACCAGACCATGGAAGCTCGGATCGCCACGGATCCGGGCGCTGTGATAGCCCCGGGAAGGGTTGGCGAGGATCGGGTTTCTTGCTCCAAGGCGGGCGAGCTGAAAGCTCCGTCGAAGGGAAACTTGTGTCAGCCGATAGCCGTGCGTAGTCAATGGGGTGCGATCGGCTGAGCCCAGTGTAGAACCGCGGAATTGATTGGCGTCCATTCTCGCCGGCTCGGATTGAAATTTTCCTGTCTGTTTCGCCATGACTCGATTAATGTTTACACTTGAATTGATTTCCGCTGTGCGCTGACAAGCTTGCGGTGGATTATGGGTGGGAGTATCAGATGTCAAGCTGAGAGTGTGGAACTGCATCGGGTTTGTTGTTATTGGATTATTATTATTGAAAAGCGCCTTGAATTAACGCAAATTTACAGCTCGCAAGGGTGTCCTAGAGGTTTGTTGGTTAAATATTTCATACTTTACCACTAAACCTTGCGTAAAGAGAGTTCTAGATTTGTTTTTTCGAATAACAGCACATACTCAAGTCCATTTATTGTGCATGAGTTTCCATCTTTGAACATAATACTATCATGCTTGAAACATTAATCTTTTCCCTAGCAAAAATGGTGATGTTTGTAGAACTGTTGCAAGAGTAACAATGGCAAAATTTAATTCTTGCTGATAGCCTGGGGGTCTTAAAAGCGTCATTTTCTTTCTTTTAGGACGGCGTCATGGGTCAAGGCTACTTTCGGAGTACAAATGTGTTTTTTCCATTGGGCAAAAATAACAAAGTTACCGTGAATATGGATGTCAGAAAATGCTTAGAGCTAGATTGCAGACGAGTCTTTATTGAAATTGGAATATTTCAATTTATTTCTTACTTAAATCCTTTGGTGTACTCATAGCTTGCAGAAGCTTGAGGATGGACAAAAGGATTGAGCTTATTGAATTTTGAATGTATTTTAAGTGAAATATATCGCTTTCAATTTTATTTCCATGGACATTCCTTCCGTTTGTCACGTCACGATGCAATTTCAAGTAGTAAGCTCAGTATGGACAGAATGGGTTTGGGGTTATGAGGGTTCAGGAGCTGTTGATGAGCCCTGCCTTTGAACTCATGGTTGTTGTAGGAGTTCGGAAATACAGACTGCGAAAGATTGTTACAGAATCGAGTTGTTCTATTTAAAAAGAAATTCCTAGGTTGTAAAGTGTGCGAAAGTAGGTGTAGGTGGAGGGTTTCAGCCGAGTGGAGTAATATGATGTTGAGGTATAATATAGCCGTGCAGGCAGGAGAGAGTTTTTTTCGATGGAGCAATTGCTATGTTTTTTTTAAGTATTGAGGCCTATATGGTGCACATACCTCACAAAGAAAAAAGAACGTCGGCACTCCGGATGAAAAGAACAAGGTCTTTTATTGAAGAAGACCAAGCCTGTGTGGAGCTCGGAATCTCTCTGGTAATCGTTCTTTTTCTAAGCCAGATCAGAGCAAGGTATTTACAAACAATATGTGTTGAAGTTTCGATGCCTACGTAGAGAAGAGTCAACAATCTGTCTCTTGAGACACTCTTAGGATGTAGACGTGGTAGACGCGGTATAGCAGCCCTACATGGCCAATTAGATATCTCACCAACAGCTTAAAGTCCGCCTTGTTTAGAACTATAACGCCAGTTAGAATAAAGGATCTAATTAAGGCCTCCATTCATTATAGGAGTAGGACTTGAGGCAACCGCCTGACAGGCCGTGGACTGCAAGCCCCCTCATGATTCCCCATAGACACACAGGCGAAGACTACAGTTTAGGGTTCTAGGTGTAAAAACCTTCCCGGCCTCAAGGGTAAATTTAGACTGAATAGAAGATAAATGATTTTGTCAGGTTTCCTGGACTGCAAGCCTCGACCTACCGGCGCTCGGTGAGAGTGTGGTAATACTTGACCTCAAGGCGAGAAAAATTCAGGCCACGGGCTGCCGTCGGTCTGTGTGTGAATAGGAACCTTTAGCTCTTTAGACTGTCTAAGATCTGGGACCTATTCTTAATTGGGTTAGGCTCAGTTCTTTAATCCACTCCATGAGTGCAGCCTATCAGTGACAACAAGTGGACCATGAGATGCCACAGAAAGATTCGGGGCCCTAGACCAGTGTCAGACTCATTGCCCTTGATACCCAGTGTCCGGAGACCCAGCAGAGCAAAACCTTTTTTTCCTGGCCAGGCTCTAGTGTCGTCAAAGGACCCTGGAACTTCCGGGAGCTGGCCTGTACGAAAAGCTTTTAATGTTGGCGCCTTTCAAACCTTCCTCAAAGTTGAGTCTGAAGCAGGTCGAAATGGCATATGTTGAAAACAGATGGCCATCTTGGCATTGCAATAGAGACTTTGGAGTTAGGTGCTGCGACACCAGCATTTGTACCATGTTCCAGTAGAGGTTTCTTGGACCCTAGTGCCCTGGAACCGCAGTTCAACGATCATATGGTTGAATACGCGGCAAATTAGAATGTTTGGAATACCGTTGAGGATATTCACACGACCTTTAACTCTATTGGGTCATTTCTATGTGATATGTTAGCGCTTGTAGGTAGCACGCAAAGCGAAAATTGTGTCTGGCACATGTACTCTCCTGCTACAGAGGCATAAATCTAAAAATACGCCCGTCATAGAGGTATAAGCATGAAAATCTAAAACTGCACCCGTCAGAGGTATGCACATCTCTGTTATAGATACATTCCAAACGCGAATTTTTGTTATACCAATTGGTCCCCCAACTAAGTACTAACCACGTTCAATGCTGCTTGAACTTTGTAATCGAAAAACGGCACCCTTTTTGGACATCAAATGTTTGCCCGTTTTCTTCTTCCTATACTATTTCTTAAAGCTCCAATTTTGCCAGAAAAAGTGGGAGCGTACAGTGCTTCGTTTGGATTATTCCGATCGTCTTTTATTCACACATACTGCGACCTGCATTTGGGGAAGTACAATTTTTACTCAGGCATTCCGTGACGCTGTGCGTGCCTGTTGCAGGCTAAGAACGGGCGAGTGTTATATTTCGTGCGGGTCAATGACATCGATTGGCCAGAAGATCACCGAAAACCAGTGACCAGAATAGCGGGGACAGAATTCCACCTCGAGGGCAGCTCTTAATGGTCTTAACCCAGTCACAAATGCCAACGCTCTACAAGTATGGAATTCACCCACTCAATTCTTTGGGGATCCAGGTTTCGGAGGTGGAGGTGTGGCATCGGAAATACCTTCTATATCAAACATCTCGGGCTGCTGTGCAATGGCAGTCCTGTAGAGCTATGTAACTCAGCTGGCCCGAATGCATGAAGGCTACAAGTTATGCGCAGAATTGAACGCGAGAAAGAAGTTGAATTATTTAGATAAGAGAAATAGAAAGGCAAGCACCATGCCATTGCCTGAATTCGAACCACGAACCTCTGCGGTGGTAACCGGCGCCCTTATGCCTACCCTACCAAGCATAGCAAAGTCAGATAAAGTGTCAATCATTGCGATTATTTAAGTCTGCTTTCAATACTAGACACATTTTCTTTAAAAGTTGATCTGTTCTTTAAAGCTTTCACGAATCAGTAGCTGAAATTTTGTGATAAATGAAGTAAAAATTTCCTGAAATTGAAATGGCTTTCATCACTCACTTTTAATCAGAAACAGAAGTAAACGAACAGATCCGAATAATCTCAAATCCAGCCAGATCCAATTTGCAGACCCTTTCGGATACAGTCTAATTCCATTTGTGAAATGCACGGAAATAAAACTACACAAATGAAAATCCACCTTTCATCGCTGAATCGCTTTTACCACTTTCCCTCTGTCATAAAACATTTTCCCCGTTTAGTCTCCTTCATCAAAAATTAACGTATGTGCTCCACTTTGATCCAGGAAGCTGATTAGAACTCATATCCTGCGTTGCTTTGCAGAGGTTTTATAGGGCACAGGGCAGTAAACTTTTTCGCATATACTGAAGCACGGGGATAGAATGAAGACACACACACACTAATACTATAAGAGCACTGGAGAATGGTCGGTCCCTGATCTACGACCGTAAAATATCTAACAAAACAAAAATATATATAAACAGGAGAAGGCTCAGCCTCGAGTGGGATTTAACTATTTAAGAGGTTGTGATATGCACTCTGTAACTGGTGGGCTCTTAAATAACCGTAAAACTCCCCACCATAAATTCCTGCAGGACTACCAGTTTTTAAGTGTTTATACACACTGCCTTGGGAATAAAGGAGTGTATTTTGTGTGGAGGCAGAAGCATTTCACTCCTGGTTGACGACGGTAAGAAGACAGGACAAATCCTTTGAGAATGGGTTTTTTTTCAAGTCAGTCACTGTAGTTGTGGTGTTATTTATACCGAATCCGTTCAACATGTGGTTAGAGATGTTTTGCCCCCAAAGATGTGGTGGCGTACCAGGGGCTGATCCAGAAACAATTCTGGGGAAGGGAGAATGAAATTTGACTCAAAATCTGGAGATGATGTTATCTATTTTAGTATTGCGTGTACAGTTAAAAATGATAGTAACAAAAATTACTCCCTAAGAATAAAATAAATCCCCGAGTAAAAATCAAAGATGGCCTTACAACGGGCGAACACCGGCCGTGTTTAAAACATAGTCCTGGACATGTACCGAATATCAGAAGGATGTTTGTCGGATGTATTCGAATATTACAAAAATTTTCTCGACGCACTGCAATTAAAGGTGTGTGAGATGGTGTGTGAGAGGTGTGCGGTGCATTCACAAACCGACAACTGGCGAACCTGGTTCATCGATAGTCTTCAAGTACGATAATTGAAAATGACCAAGTTTCCACGAATCACACTCAACAATACATTGGTGCAGATCCTTTTTTTTGGCTCAAATTTACCGTCGTATGCTCGTATGTACAGCTCAGTACTCGGCCATTTAATTCCTTTGGACAAGTTTGGCCGTCGTGGGCCCGTTAAAAATAGTTAAAAGCTCTTCGGCCATCATAAACCTCTAAAAAGCTAATAGGCCATCTTTTATTTTTACACGGGTCCCAAAAAAACATTGTAAATTGCAAAATGCTTAAAAAACCAAGGTGTATTGGGATTTTTCTCATGCTTTGAGCCTGTGAGTACAAATCTTCTAAATGGAGTCACTCAAGTTTCTGGTACTATATATATAGATTTTCGAGGGATATCGAATCAGACCACTATTTGCGGGTCCCTTTTCGTCCCTCTGCCTAGAGTCATCTTATTGGGGTTGCAGTGGGTTGTCCCATTGCTCCCTTGCTTCGACTCCCCTAGTTATCGCAAGCAGCTGATTGAAGGGAGTCTGCCTCATGTCCTCCATCCAATGGAGTCCAGTTATGGTAGCCCTTTTTCTCGCCACCGCCGGACAGTGACACACTATGTGTGTGGCCGTCTCAGGTTCCTCCAGGCACATCCGACAGGTGTCATCCTCCAGAATTCCCATTCTTTTTAGGTGATACCTGAAACATCCGTGTCCTGTAATCAGTGCCACCAACCATCTGAGGGTTCTCCTTTGCATATGCAGGATCCTTCTTCTGGCTGCGGTAATCGGCAACGTGAGCACCATCTTAGCCTGCCTACACGTGGTCATAGCGTCCCACCGTCTCCGCTGTTCCTCAGCGACCCATTTCTCGATGTAGTTCCTTACCAACCCTCTGCCAATGGCAGAGTATGGCTCCGGTCCCCAGAATTCCGAGGTTGACCCCTGTTTTGCCAGGTTGTCAGCCTTTTCGTTCCCATCGATGCCTGTATGTCCTCTAACCCAAGCTAGCGTCACGTTGTTTTGTTTCGCACACCTGTTCAGTTTTTGGACACATTCCAACGCCAGAGACGCATTAATCTCTGTCTGATTCATGCGCTTAATCACAGCCTGATTGTCCAGTGCTATATGGATACTTCTTCCCTGCACCTGACCCTCATTTATGTGATCCAGCGCGTGCAGCAGAGCAAGCATTTCCGCCTGGTAGACTGAGGTGTAATTCCCCAAAGCCAGAGAGCAGGTCAGATTTAAGTCCTCTGAGAAGACTCCCGCACCTGCTCTGCCGTCAATCATGGATCCGTCCGTGAAGATATATATGTCTTCCGGCCTCCCTTCCGGGAGCGTTCCGTTCCCTATGAGGGTTTTATGATACCTTTCGGTCACCCTCATTTTTGTGATCCCTTCCATGGGCATCATGAGCTCCCTAATCCCTTTAATGCGATCCAGGATCTTCATGTGCCCATATAAGGCTCCTGACGCCTGCCATGCGGCATCCCGTCTCATCCGAATCGCTGAGGCTGCCGCAGTCTTCATCACCTGGAGATCTAACGGCAGCAGACCTAACAGCGCCTCCAATGCCGCGGCGGGTGTGGTGCGGAAAGCACCGCTCACACCTACGCTGGCCATTCTTTGCACCTTGTCCAAATGCCTCTTGACGGTTTTCTGTGTGACTTTAGTCCACCAGACCACCGAGGCATAAGTTATGATGGGTCTCACCATCATGGTATATGTCCAGTATGCTAACCTTGGTGAGATACCCCACCTTAGTCCACATACTCTTCTGCACTGGTGAAGCACCCTTGTCGCCTTCTTAATCTTCTCTTCAACGTGGTATTTCCAGGTTAGTCGCGAGTCCAAGTATACACCCAGATACTTGACCATCCCAGACACCTTGATCCTCGATCCAAAAAGCATGAGGGGCTGAAAATCCAGATCTTTAATCTTCCTAGTGAAGATTATCGCGTCTGTCTTATTGGCATTTATGGTGAGGCCCTGTTCCGTACACCACTGCTCAACCACTTGGAGTGCATTCCTCATGATATCTGCCGTAGTGCTCATAAACTTGCCACGTGCCACAATCGCAACATCATCTGCATACCCAACGGTATGCACGCCCATTACCTCTAGCCGCCTGAGCAGAGTGTCCACAGTGATGTTCCACAGGAGGGGCGATAGGACCCCGCCCTGTGGGCATCCCTTGCTGACCCTCCCTCGAAGCCGCGAGTCTCCTGTCTGAATCCTTACCGCTCTGTTTTTCAGCATGCTGTCCACCCACCTTACAATCATGGGGCTGACCTCGCGCCTCACCAGAGCGTCTTTGAGTTTGTTGAACTGTATCTTGTCGAAGGCGCCTTCGATGTCCATAATTACGGCCATCGCTATGCCTCCGGTATACAGTTCCCCCTCGGCTACTCGCACCAATTGGTGAAGTGCCGTTTCTGTAGATCTGCCAGCCTGGTAAGCGTGCTGGCTTCTACTTAAAGGGTGCCTCCTTAGCATAGTACTCTCCAGGTGGTCTGCCACCACTCTTTCCATTGTTTTCAACAGAAAGGATGTTAGGCTGACCGGCCTGGAGGACTTCGCCTCAGTGTAGTCCTTCTTGCCTGGCTTAGGGAGAAATACCACTTTGGTTTCCCTCCACACCGCCGGAATGTATCCTGTTGCTAGACAGGTAACGAATATTCCCCTAAGCCTGGGTGCAATGATTTCTTTGCCCCATTGGAGCAGCGCAGGGAATATTCCGTCACGCCCCGATGTCTTGAAGGGAGAGAATGTGTCTATTGCACGTCTCACCCCTTCCTCTGTCACCACCCCGTTAGCCTCCTCTCGGTTCATCCTTGTAGCCATTCTGTTACGAATAGCCCAAGATTTATCCGAGATATAGCTGTCAGGAAAGTGAACTTCCATCAGGATCTTGTTGGTTTCCTCCAGCGTCTCCGCCATCCTCCCCGACGAGTCACGAACGAGTCCGACTTTGGAGACCGGGTCCCTGGAGTTCATTTTCTGAAGTTTCTGGTACTATGTATACATGATCAGTTGCACTTAGGTTGAACCCAAGTCCAACTACATGTAGACGCGAATCGAGTTGAATTAGGATTGACTGGACTCGACTCAACTCTGCTATCTGGTTTGAGCTGAAGTTATGTAGTTTAGGCGCGAGTTCAGTAGTTGAATTTAGACAACAGAACCTCTGTGTTTTGTTTTTTATTTGTGCCGCTAGTCGAAAATTCAACTCAACCACAACTCAACTATTCAACTCATCATGCAAACGTAGCATGTGTTTCGTAAATACCCTGTTTGTTTGTGGATAGTGGAGATAGGTCCCTCTCTAGAACAATTTTTTTTTCAAATATATCGAGGAATCACCCCTGAAAAGCCGTGTATTTTATTGGATTTCTGATGACGTATCCGATCCGATTGTTGGAGCAATGCGAAACTTCATTTATAGTGATGCTTTTAAGGGCTATTCCAATTGTGTACACCTGCACATCAATGCAACAAATGGATTGAAGGGGTAAAAATGAATGTGTTACTGTGTCCCTTGTTATTCGTGGGTTGAGTTTGGGTATAGGGGTATACAGATAGAATAGAAGAAGATCTATGAACCCTAGCAGTGGCGGTTCCTCTTTGGAAGCAAAGGAAGCACTGCTTCCCTTGACCAAATAAGTAACTTCATAAAAATAAATTTATATAAATGATAATACATTTAAATTTTAAAATATATCAAGATTAATCACAACAAAAATCTTAATATATTTCCTCCTCTGGAAACACTAAAGCTGGAGATATTACAGCTTCCCATTGCTGTGTTAGGCCTCGAACATGATATAAGCGGCGAGCGGCAGAGTGACAATAGTAAAGTGCCTCTCCGCTAATTTGAGACCTTAAATTTTCCGAGGCTTTACACAACATGGGGAAGCTGTAATATCTCCAGCTTCTTTGCCACAGAAAATCAACGTGAAACTCCAACACATTCAATCTAATTGGACCCACACTCCCGCAAAGGTTTGCGTTAATACAGTACCCTCAGAAGCTGAGCTAAACGCAGCTTCTTCGGAACCGAATAGCGAGAATTGAGAAGTCGAAGATAGAGAAATTTTCTGTATCCACCATATTCTTTTTTGTTTTGCAATATTAAATTTGCTCTTAAAATTTTGTTTCGTAATTTTGTTTTTGACTCTTCTTAAAATATGAATTTTCGTTTGAAGATTGATTGAGTCAAGAAAAAAGAGATCGAGGATAGGTGAAGTTTCTCTTAATCTATTATTTATTCTAGTGGGGTGGCAGGAGGTGTTCATTGAATATAAGCTGATATCTTTGTAGCTTCCATTATATTTTTATGATTCTCTTTAATGATGATTTAAAGGATAGAGAATATTTTTATGAAATTCATTTTTGAGTACGGGTTACCTGAAGTGTTTTTTTTTGCAAGAAGAATGCAATGATAGTAGGCGAAGGTTACAATAGGGTTTTATTATTACTATTTTTTTTAGATTTTGGTTTATTATTTTCTTTGGACGCTTTAATTTTGAACAGAATTTGAAAAGGGCGCAAAACGCCCGCTAGCAGTGAAACTATTTCGACAAAATGCAAAAATTCACAGCTTTGAATTCGATCTTTTCACTTTTTTTAAGTTCAAAAAAGAGCAATTAATTTTCAAATTTGAAGTCAATTTTTGGACTTGAATAAGATATTTTGACCTGAAATTGTAACCAGTTATTTTGTATAAGTTGACTGAAAAAATCCGAAAATGCTAAAATTTAGCAGTTTTTTAAGTTTGTCTTGACGATAGGTGTACAGATAAAAATTTGATATTGTAACCGCTGATAGCCATAACGAGCTCATAACGAGCAGCCTCTATTTTTTTGCATTTTGCGGACCTACACATTTCGAGATATATGCATCTATATTTAGAAAGAACGACCAATATGATGAAATTTTAACAAAATAGCCGATAGCTTACATAGCGTTGCTAGAGGTAGTAAATGCCCATTTCGTATAGTATTCGATGTAACTAACATGTTCCAAACATTTTTTTTAAATTGGAAACAATTCCATATGTTTGCTTATCTGACTCCACTATATGTTATTTTTCAGTGTTTTTAGTTAATAAAGCCTTCGATACTTTTACTTTTATCGTTCGCTTTGGGCATTGCTTCCCTTATCCTGAACCTTACGAACCGCCACTGAACCCTAGGTATACGAAATTGGGACCGACAATCATGGAGGATGATGTTGCACGAAACCAAGGTCAATAACAGGCAGTAGAGCTATTTATGACCTTTGTATACGCTCATCCCAAGTAGTAGGACATTTTTCGCGCCCGCGACTCTTCAGTGAAGTTATTGAAACGGTAATAGAGAGTGTTGCCGATAATCCAAATATGTCGTATCACCGTTAAACTTGAGTGGAAAGACTCTAAGGAGGATTATGAAGCAAGATCTTCATCTCTTCCCATATAAAGTGCAGCTTACCCAATGATTGTTGCTAACAAACAAGCTACATCGCTTGCAATATGGAAATGCCATCGCAAGAATGATCGATGTGATGACGGACGAAGCTCATTTTACACTCTCTGGTGGAGTCGAATTTAGGGAACCTCGTTCATGACATGAAACACCACTGCACCATGAGAAAGTCACTGTTTGGGCCGCAGTGTGCTCAAAAACCATCATTGGATCATTTTTATTTAAAGTTCGAGAAACCAACGGTGTACGCTATCGTTGTGTGTTGGTGTACTTTGTGTGTTCGAAAATGGGTGAAAAGGGCATGACGAACCTTTTTTTTCAACAAGACGGTCACACAGCAGCCACTACGATAAAGTTCTTCCAAACGTCAAGTTTATGCCAGCTAGACCATTGACGAACTCAAAGCTAACATATCAGCCGAAGTAGGTGCTGTAACGGCCGAAAACAGCTGCTGTTTGCGTGTCGAATGGAGGCCATTTAATCGACATAAATGGTAGAGAATATCCTAAATAAATCTTGCTCATTTGTCAAAATCGACTGAAAAATGTCGGAGTTATTCAATGTTGAAATACCGAAGGTCTAGATGGCGCACCCCATCTAGCATGGAAATTCACATATTTTACGGGGGGGGGGGGGGGGTGTGGCAAGGGTTTTTTATGTAACAGATAGTCCGAGAGCCGACTGCAGAAAACCCTATGTTATCGGGAAGAAGAAAACGAAACCTATAGTAAGTAACATTAGAGATAGGAGAATATTTTAGGCTTGGTGTGCCTGAACTAAAGTGTGGCCTAAGGTGAGAAATTAGGTAATATTAGTGGTGGATTTTTAGTCCAACCCTATGTTATCGGCAAGAAGGATAATTTTTGTTTTAAAATGAAGTATATACCTAATAATTACTAAAACTCATGGTGTGCCGCGCCCTGCCTGTGGCCGGACCTTTGGCAGACCACTATTTGTATAACGTTTTTTGTATGGAATTTTTTTTAAATCGCGATATCTCCAAAACGGTCACTCGTAGAGAAAAAAGTGTAAAGACCTTTTTTGTAGAGAATCGCATAATCTACAATCCTGGCATTACCTCTTCTGTGGTCACACTTACCGTTTACGAGATATTTGTAAAAAACTATTTTCGCAACCTTTGACATTGAAAACCTTTTTTTGTGCACACGATTTCGCAATGGGCGTTTGACACAGTATGTCTGGAACCAATATAAAGATAATTCCGTTAAGAAACCATTACTTGCATTATTTTCGCAGATTGCGCTTTTTGGTACATAATGTCGAGAGTAAATATTGTATTACTATACTGTACTATATTTCATTTATTGAGACAAGTGCCTTTTTGTTTCGGAAGACTCGCCACCAATTCGACTGATCGGTGAACGTGTTTAATAATCTGAAGTACTTTTATTTCCAACCCAAGAGGCATTTTCTACGTTCCAGGTCTCCTCGCCGCCAGCTACAATTTCAGATATAGCTATAGTAGTTTTAGAGATGAAATTGGGCCCGGACAGACAGAACCGTTGTACGAGCTTCTTTCTTGAAAAAGCTAAAAAGGATCAACAATTTATATCACAAGTAGATAGTGTGTGGAACGAAAAAAAATAAAAATACGAAAACAAAAATATTTTTATGTATTGTATTCAAAGAAAAAAATGTGTATACATATAGAACTACTTTTGAAATCTTAAATTATAATTACATCTATAGTTTTTAATCATCATCATCTTCTTCTTCTTCTTTAAACTCCTTTAATCCCTCATGGGACATAGGGCGGAAACAGTTGCCCTCCAGCGGACTCTGTTTTGCGCGACAGCTCTTAGCTCCGACCAGGGTCTCCCAGTTGTTGCGGCTTCTTCTAGTAGGGTTCTCCTCCAAGTTGTTCTAGGTCTTCCTACTCGGCGGGATCCTTGCGGATTCCAGTCAAGGGCCTGTTCGGCTAGATTTTCGTTTTCTCGTCGCAAGGTGTGGCCATGTAGATTATGCGATTATGGATTGTAGATTATGCGATTCTCTACAAAAAAGGTCTTTACACTTTTTTCTCTACGAGTGACCGTTTTGGAGATATCGCGATATAAAAAAAAATCCATACAAAAAACGTTATACAAATAGTGGTCTGCCAAAGGTCCGGCCACAGGCAGGGCGCGGCACACCATGAGTTTTAGTAATTATTAGGTATATACTTCATTTTAAATCAAAAATTATCCTTCTTGCCGATAACATAGGGATGGACCCCAAAAACGTTATACAAATAGTGGTCTGCCAAAGGTCCGGCCACAGGCAGGACGCGGCACACCATGAATTTTAGTTAGTATGACGTCTAATCTTCAATTTAAAAAAAAAATTATCCTTCTTGTCGATAACATAGGCATCGACCCAAAAATATGTGGTACAAATAGTGGTCTGCCAAAGGTCCGGCCACAGGCAGGGCGCGGCACACCATGAGTTTTAGTAATTATTAGGTATATACTTCATTTTAAAACAAAAATTATCCTTCTTGCCGATAACATAGGGTTGGACTAAAAATCCACCACTAATATTACCTAATTTCTCACCTTAGGCCACACTTTAGTTCAGGCACACCAAGCCTAAAATATTCTCCTATCTCTAATGTTACTTACTATAGGTTTCGTTTTCTTCTTCCCGATAACATAGGGTTTTCTGCAGTCGGCTCTCGGACTAAGAGGGGGCCGCAGTATCATAAAGTTTGGAAACCACCGAACTAAGCGCACAGCTAATATTTAAAAAAAACACTTGTTTACTTTCACCCCTCCAAGTTATCTGAAACTTTTTCGGGTCAAAAGCTCTTACATTTAAATATTGTGCATGCAACTCACTATTTCCCAGATGCAGGTTTCTGTTAATAGTTGTCTTCGCTCCATTATCTCTCAATCACGCATAAGAACGATTGGTCGACAATTTTTGGCAATCCAATATATCCAAACTTTTCAGTTGAGGCACACCTCACATCTTCTTCTTACCACATCAGTACATTGTATTGTAATCTTACTAAGCATACTTACGTGATCTTGTTTTTCGTGAGGCTTACGAGGTGCGAAGGTTGGCCTTGGGCACTCCAATGTTGTGTGTGCGAAACGAAAGGAAATCAAATACACTCGAGGCTGATTAGACCAAACATTTGATATACGATAACAAGTTTCTGATTTCAAATCGAGTGACAATATATACACCGGAATGAACCGCACTGACAGTAACGGAAAACGAGTTTATGTTGTTTTTTTTGATCGTCTGTATATCGATTTTAATAATAGCAGAAATTTTACGAGCACATGGCACACGACGCAACAAAAATTTAGCCGGTGGTAGAGTGAATTAACCGAGGCGTGCGCAATGTTTGTGCATGTCGTTAAAATGCGCAGTAGCCTTAAAAAACTGAAACACTGACAACAATACGGGCGAGTTTTGTTGCTCGTTTGCCGAAGCACAAAATGAATTATAATTAAGTAACAGCGCTGAAAGCTTCCTCGGGGATAAGATTTATGACTAAGTAAAGCTTGTGGCAAGTGCTGATAACAGCTCTCCAAAGCTGCTGCAGACTGATCTCTACTAACCACCAAGATAGGGCTGCTACTACTGTGGCACTGGGGAATCTTCGTCTAATCTAGACTTGAAGAATTTTGGAAATGTTTTTTGTCAATAATTGCGACAATGGTCGCGGGTCGATTGCTGCGTTGAGTCAACAGACGACTTCTTATCTTCAGTTTTTTCGAAAAAGCAAAAATTTAATCTATTCTATGCTCTGACTGTAATTGGAGATGTCAAGTGCTCTCCAAACTGCGATGACTCATTGTGGCCAGTACTGGAATTTATGCAAAAACGTTTCTTTTTTAATTGCGCTTCTTTTCTTGGCAAGTTAAGAATTTTACATCAAAACACGTGATTCTGAAGTTATATCATAGAAATGAGAATAATTTTGGGAATTGTTTTTATTTACACTTACAGCGCGGTTGAACTGACAACACCGATTTTTGTGTATTATATAACTGAGCCACAGTTATGGCACGTTCGCCACATTTTCATGTTTCTTGGTCTATTTTCATTATCCGATTTCATCTGACACATGTAGACCATCGCTGGAAGATGATTGGCCATTGAATTATTTATTCTTGACTGAAGTTCATTTTTATCGAACTACAAGATCAAGCGTCGACCTATCGATCGGTTAAGGCGACGATCGACTACCACCGCAGAGCTTCTATTATCCTCAACAGCAAGATCTTTAGTCTTTTCAGTTCTCATACCTAGATAACATTCCGTTTCACTCGTTTTCATCTTCGCAGCAATTTCCTAATCACTCTTCTCGTATTCCATAACCAAAGTTTGCGTCCTGTCGCGATTGGGAGCCGCGATCAAGTAAAACTGTGTGTTGGGGATGACTTCTTTGTTTTTGACTTAATTTTGCTAATCGGCATCGGATTCTCGAGTCATTGATTCTCAGCTTTAGTCCTCAGCAAAAAAATGGCATGATCGCGTTTGACAGTTGACATTTTAAATTCATCAAAGAAAAGCGCCAATTTATGTTTAAGTGCAAAGTAATGAACTCTGCGCTTAAACTCTGGCATCTTGAACCCTCGTTCCACAGTTGTGTTGATTACAATAGTTGCTGATTTTTATATTGAAGGCGTTGGAGTAAAAAGAACGGCTGTAGGCAATGGTTGGGGCGATCGAGTTAGCCTGGTTTTCATAGGAATGACTAAGCTTAGGGATCACCTGAATGAGAATGTCTAGCTTAGGGATTATACTGCCAGTCCAACATGTCTTTCTTATCATCTAAAATTAAGCTTAGCTCAACAATATCATAGCTTAAGGGGAGTCCGAGGATTCATGAGGAAAAAGCAATGAAATCTGCGGTTGAGCTTTTGGGTGTTGTATGAGTTAGGAATTTCTGACTCTGGTTTCATAGACTAGTTGTTCGAGTTATAAACGAATTCGTAGACCTTAAGCCTGAACTACATTGAAAAGCAGTGCAGTGCAGCACTGCGCAGTATGTTGCAGCAGTTTATTAGAGAACGCGTTGTAAAACACATTGAGTAAGCAGTGTTTTGACATTCAGTGTTCATATATAGTCTTTAATAATTTTTTGTAGTCCCTCTGACTATTGTTATATACTTATTTCTCACTAATTCTATCAATTTTTCATTATTCATTTTGACAACAATGGCAATGACAACTTCATATCAAGTTTTTTAGAAATTGGCAGGCAGTGCTAAGCAGTTTTTTAGAAATTAGCCTAAGACAAGGCAGCGCAGTGCAGTGCAGTGCAAGGCAGTGAAGTTAATGTGAGTTGCCACGTTCAGTTGCAAGAAGTCTAAATTTCACTTCGCAGTGCTGCACTGCACTGCTTTTCAATGTAGTTCAGGCTTTAGTGTACACGAAAAAGTAAGTTGCAGACTATGCGAGTGAGCCAAGCCGCCTATAGAGTTTACCCGTATTTACACGAGACAGTACATTTGTCCACTACACGTTGGTAAATAATTGTTCTGAGTCCTCAATTTTTTTAATTGTCCCAGTTCAAAAATGGTTATTGTATTTCCATGCAGAGTTTACCCTCTGGGTTTACTCAGAGTAAGCGCCCATGGAAACGAGGGTTGAATAAAGTTTCGTTAAATCCAAGTAAACTCAACGAAACTAGTCCAGTTAAGCTCCATATGTGTGTTTTTAAGTATCCTTTACTGCACATATGACAACGGTGACCCAATGTGAAATTATTTATCTGTCTCTTTAACCTAGAAATGCCACGGAAACGGCATCGAGTTAACTTGAGGGAAAAAGCTTTCTGTTTATACAATGAAAACCTTACCCCGGCTCATGGATACCTCGCATCATTTAAAGTGTACTGGCTCAAAAGAAAAGAGAAGCTCCTGCAAATTTATTTTATAATCGTGTCCTACCCAGCACTACCTGGGGTATTAAAAATGTTGTCAAGAGTTGGTATCCTTTCATGAGATTAAATGAATTATAGCAATGTACCAGCCTAGATAGTGCCTGTGTTACGAAATAGAACCCAGCATAACGGACAGTTTCCAGCATAACAGGCAGTCCTTATGGCGTCTTTAATCGCGCGCAATTGGTATTAAGAAACCGTCTGTTAGAAACTATTTGGGAACAGGCAAGATGTCGCGCTCATACTTGTCTTTCCCTATCGAAGCCATAAAAGTATTGTAGAGTACCGAGCTGTGCATGCATTGTGGGAGCAGGCCATTTATAAAAACAAAGAAAAGAGCAGGTGATAGAATTGGGTTCTGGGAAACACCTACAAATATGTTGTGAAGCTTAGATTCGACGCCATTCTCTCATTTGACGAATCTTTTAATCCAGCAGGGTGCCATCTTCTTCTTCTTTAAACTCCTTTAATCCCTCATGGGACATAGGGCGGAAACAGTTACCCTCCAGCGGACTCTGTTTTGCGCGACAGCTCTCAGCTCCGACCAGGATCTCCCAGTTGTTGCGGCTTCTTCTAGTAGGGTTCTCCTCCACGTTGTTCTAGGTCTTCCTACTCGACGGGAACCTTGCGGATTCCAGTCAAGGGCCTGTTTGACTAGATTTTCGTTTTCGCGTCGCAAGGTGTGGCCAACACAATTCCATTTCCTTCGTCTGATTTGGTCGTCTATCCTTTCTTGGCCGGCACCATAGTTCTTCGTTTGAAATTCTATCCTGCCAGCGGATTTTTAGGATACGACGCAGGCATCTGTTGATGAAGACTTGTAGGCGCCCTGTGATGAATTGGGTGACTTTCCATGTTTCGCAACCATACGAAAGAACTACCTTAACGTTGGAGTTGAACAGCCGCAATTTGGTGTTAGTAGAAATCACTGTTGATCTCCATATGTTGGACAGGCATGCATATGCGCCTCGTGCTTTATTTATTCTGGAACTGACGTCTTCTTCTGCCCCACCATTTTCGGTAATAATGCTACCGAGGTAGCAGAATTTATCTACCAGTTCCCCGTCACGGTTATTCAGCGCTGTTCGTTCAATGGTGTTTGCATTTATCCGCATTTCTTTAGTTTTAGTCGGATTTAGCCTTAAGCCTGCTGGACTACTTTCTGTTGCCAAATTGTTTAACATGTTTTTGAGGTCCTGGTGTCTGTGGGCCAGCAAACAGATATCATCTGCGTAGTCGAGATCCTTAAGGCGGTCTACCAGACCCCATTGTATGCCGCCTGTTCTATTATCCAGAGCGCCGACAAGGATGTCATTTATTACTATAAGAAATAGTAAAGGCGACAGTAGGCATCCTTGTCGTACTCCTGAGCTCACCTCAAAGCTGTCGGATAATTTTCCATTATGGAGAACTCTGCATTTGGAATTGTTATATAGGGCTTTTATCAATTCTATTATTTTATCAGGCAGTCCACGTCGCCGTAGTGCCTGCCAAATGAAGCTCCTATTGACCGAGTCGAATGCTTTCTCATAATCTACGAAAGCAAGGTAAAGGGGGGATCGGAATTCAGTAGACTGCTCCACTATTATTCTCAAGGTGTTAATATGATCAATACAGGAGCGGCCCTTCCTGAATCCGGCCTGCTGCCTCCTAAGCGTTCGGTCAACTGCCTCACTTATCCTAGATAGTAATATGTATATGGGACAAAATTTTGCCCACTGTAGATAGTAAACAGATGCCTCTCCAGTTGTCGCATATTGTTAGGTCCCCCTTTTTTGGTATTTTGACTATGATACCTTCCGTCCAATCCTCCGGAAAGGTACAGGTGTTCCATGCTATATCTAGGATTGGCTGAAGCGCATCTGCTATGAGGCTTGAGTCGGCTTTCAACAATTCTGGCGGGATGCCATCTTTCCCAGCTGCTTTACCATTGGCCATCGCATGAATTGCGGTTACTATTTCCGTCTTGGATGGGGCCCGAGTGGCGATTCTTATTGGCTGTGCATTGTTGCTGTTTTCCTGAGGTTCCTGTGTAAGTGTACCATTCAGGGCGGCGAAGAAGTAATCTCTCCATCTTTGGAGTTGCTCTTCGTCGCTGCACAGCAGCCTTCCATCCGCACTCTTAACGGCATGCTTTTTAGTAGAGTGCTTTCTCGAGAGCTGTTTAGTGATTTGGTACAGCACCTTACTGTTGCCTGTGTTTGCCGCGCTTTCCGCTGGGTGCCATGCTCTGAGATATTTCGCGCGACCACTTAACAAACCGATGGATTCAGGTACAGCCCTATTCTGGTTAGATTTACGTTAGGGTATATTCTGTATCGTACCTACACCTCGACACAGTATAGGAAATGCTGCCTTAAACATTGTCGGATGATACACCTGGACAAGGCCTCGCCAACATCCAACAGGTATTCAGTATATGGTGGGTTTGTGTGATATGTGGACCGGAGAACACGACCTCCCCGAAACGAGTCTGGTGAAAGACTGCCTTCGGCCTGATGTAGCGGCTTCTTTTATAGCTAGAAAGCTCGTCGGGGTAGGAAGCTTTAAGACTTCGAAGTGAAGCTTTCAAAGGGACAATAACCTGGCCTGCTAGGTGAATATTTATTTTTCTAAAGCTTAGTTGGGAGATGGATTATTAGTAATGAATCGCGGTTCGTTGCAGCCCCCATCAGGTTCTTCCTCCAGACGTCTCTTTGCTCCGCAGCTTGTCTCCAGTTTCTTAAATTTAGCAGTTTTGCTGCATCGGCCTTAACATTGTCTTCCCATATCCTTCGGAGAACCTTCCACTCAAATATATCCATCTTGTCCGCGGATTTCTGGGAGATACTCCATGCTTGAAATAAAAATACCGCAGAGGTTGTGACAGTTCTTTCCTTCATTTATCTCTCTATCTTCCGACTAGAGCTGCTGTTCGACATTTCAAAATAAATACATGGTCGACAGTACAAAGGGGCCTTCCCTAAGTCTCTAGTGTGTCACATAAAAAAAAAAAAAAAAAATGCTTCACATTCATATATAGCTACTGTAGGTATGATGGTTTTGTAGATTCTTATTTTGGTTTTTCGGTGGATGTCCCTGGATTTCATGACTGGCAGTAGTGAGAAGTATGTTCTGATTGCGGCCTTTATTCTTCTTTGTACGTCTATGGTTTCATCGTTGTATTCGGGGAGTGTGGACCCCAGTTAATTAAATTGGTTTACCCGTTCGAAGTTATGTTCCTCCATGGTGGTGTTGTGGTTTCTTCTTCTTCTTTCCACCCTTGACTGAATTAGAATTTACGCTATATCTTTGGCTCCCTCTTCTAATTCCGTGAAAATTTCTTTAAGGTATGACAGTGATCTAGCAAGGCAGTTTATATCGTCGGCATATCCTGCCAACTGTTTAGATTTGTTAAGCAGGGTTGCGTTCGCATCAATGTTTACTTTGCGAATTACTCCTTCTAGGCAGAGATTAAATAGCATGGGTGCCAGCCCATCGCCCTGCTTTAAGTCTTGCTTGACTGGAAAGAACTTCGTCAATTCTCCTGGTAGTCTAGGGGTAAGGCGCCTGACTACTATCCCAGAGGTCCCGGGTTCGAATCCCGGCCAGCCCCACGGTCCTTCGCCTTTTTCACCTTCTTTCTTCTCTCCTCTTTACATTCCTGATTCCTCCTGTCATAGCCTTCGCTAGTCCTTCCCCGCTTCACCAAGCGCATGTCATCGGTTAGCTGATGAGATTCAACTCGTTTCAGGAGGCATAACACTCCAGCAAGTTGTTTCTCAAATGCCCCGATGGCAGAGTCGCGAAATGGTTGGAAGTAGGTGGGTGGAATAAAAAAAACAAAAGAAAAAAAATATCGCGGCGAGGTTGTGGCACCTCCTTCCTACTTCTCTCTCTCTTTCTACTCTCTATCGGCTAGAGCTGCTGTTCGACATTCTATACGAAAAAAAAAAAAAAAAAAAAAAAAAAATAGATTGTCGAACAGTACAAAGGGGCTTTCCCTAAGCCTCTAGTCTATCACATAAAAAAAAAAAAAAAAAAAAAAAATTCTGACTGCACACCTTGTGTTTTCCATTTATTGTTTTATTTATTTGTTTAGTATCTTTAGGGGTATGTTTAGGTCCAGCAATGTCGTACACATTTTTTCCCTGTCGATGCTGTCGAATGCTTTTTTAAAGTCGATGGAAAGTTGATACTTGATACACGTCGATGTTGTATTCCCAGCATTTCCGGGAGATTTGCCTTATTGAAAAAAGCTGGTTCATTGTTCTTTATATACTGTGCTTAAAGGAGATAGGCTTCTATAGTTTCCACCGTTGAATTTGTCCCCTTTTTGTGTTTGTGTGTTTGCATCTCTAGACCACTGCTAACCTCTCCAATTCTTTTTTCTGACGTTCAAGCTAAACATCGCACCCGAACGATTAATTTTTATGTTGTTGAAAACTTTACCCACACGGAATTTTTGATGGGAAGATCATTCAAGATCAATTATCGACTTTATCGAATTTTTTAACTGGTACTTATTAAAAAAAACTCTATTCCAGATTTTTTTTCTATGCTGGACAAGAATGTGACTTTTCTCTTCCAATTTGAGCTCCAGCAATTAAAGAGCACAAACCACCATCAACATGTCACGAAATTAGACAAAATAGCCCCGCATAGCCGCAAAACAAAGCTTCGCACGAGCATAGAATAATCACACACGAAGAAATCTTCAAGAACTTGACCCCATCGCACTTAATCAAGTCAATTTAATTTGAATTCACTTGAATTAATGCAGCCATGACCAAGAAAGAAGCGTCGGCGACGATCGATAAAGCCCCAAATAAGACTCCCCGGCAACTCTTCCCGAACGAAAACGTGTTCCACCCGCGATATGAAAAATATAGCAAGCGGACAAAGGATTTCCACGAAGGAAGTCCTGTTGCAGTTGTAATAAGCGACTACAGCACCCTTGGGTTACAATTACTCTCTTCTAGGAGCCAGATTAAGGAAATAATAGTTTGCTTCCTTTTATTGTTATTGCGGGGTCGACGTGTTGCTAATGGCAGTCGAGGTAACTAAGTGCAGCAGTAATGGAGCGTTATGTAACTCCTTTCTGTCATTGTTGGCTTCAATATGGACATGGAAATGTTTTCTTATTCCTTTGTGAGAGTCCCCCACACTCGTGGATTTATAAACAGAATCGTAAAAATAATTTCCTCTCTCTGTCGAGAATTGATACGAGCAGTATTTGCAGAAGGCGATAGGGTGTCTGATGTCAAATGTTTGCTTGGGTTTTGTAAACATTTCACGAGCTCCACATACGTAAATCCCTTGAGCAATCATTGAAAATTTTCCAGTTTATCTTTAAGCGATATTTTTTAAAAACAAATCAAATATATTTTTTAGAGATTTTAATGCAGATTGGATCCGCTGCGCAGTGGACCACTTTGTTTTCTTAAATATAAAAACAACTTTCGTGATTGTATTATTGTACTGACGAATAATCTCGCAGTATTTTTCTTTGTTTCTAGAAACCACGATCTTTTAAAAAACAACTTTACAAAGATAACAATTGTTAGCATTGACGTGCCACCACAACATGTTTCCACTAGTGATGTTCTAGTTTAGATTGTGCAAGGAGCGCTCCGAGCTAGTACAATTATTCAAAAGTTCTTGGATCTTCTAGTTATTACTTTAGTAATGTAGCCCCTCATACTGTACAGCATTTCGTCTTAAGTTCGTAATGTCAATTACACTTCTTTTCGCATAGTGAATTTCCTTTTGAGTCTGCTATTACTCCGGGATAAACCCTTTTAATGCCTTAAATGGTCAGAAAGGACTATCGTACACTTTTGGGTAGGCAACGAGTTTGCTGGCTGCCAATTAACCGGGTTGGGGGTTAGCCATTTAACCGTAATTTTAGAAATGGGGTGAAAATTAGTTTTTTGTAAATCTCGGAAATTGCGCTACTAACGAAGTTTTTGTAAAGAGCTTTAAGTATAAGTGGCGGTTTTATTTAAGGATCGAAGACAGGGTCATAATTGGCACTGAGTGCACCGTTTTTTGCCCCTAAACGCGAAGAAACCTTTACTTAACTATATGGCAGTATACTTGAAGTGACTTTAGATCCAGCTTGTAACTTTCTAAAACTAGGTTATTTATTTTCCTGGCACACGCAAGAAATTCTAAAAATGCACCCGCAAGAGGTGTGCACGTCTCTGTTACAGATATTAACGAATTCGTAATCAACCATTCTAAAGGCGAGTGTCACTTTCTCGAGCGGTCCCCCAACTAAATACTCACCACGTCCAATGCTGCTTGACCTACGCAATCGAACGAGAACCGGTCTGCTGAATATGCTTTATGGCTTCTTCTTCTTTAATGGCTCTACAACCGGGATCCGGTCCTGGCTTCTCGCAACTGTTTTCTCCACCGGTCTCGATTCTGAGCCGATGTTATAGCTTGTTACCGCTCCATGCGGTTTTTTATAAAATAACTATTTTTATGTTATTATTAATTCACTTTATTATCACAAGTTATAGATTATGTATAATAATAATTTCTTAAAAACTTTAGATTAACTTTGATCGATAGCTTCGCTATATAGTATATAAATATTGATTGTTAAACACTTGATACACATCACACGATTTGTTTTTAGGCACGAGCGGATTTTTGGGTGTTTCACCATGAGACCTTCGGACAGAGTGTAAAACGGAGATGCCGGAAATTGGCTATTCCCCGATAGACACGATGCGGGCGGAACGGAACAGAGAACGGTAAGATCACTGAACTTTAAGTTCGGTGATCGATGGAGTGTTCCGACTGATCGTGTTTATTGTGTGGGAGGCTGTTGTGTGACTTTGCGTAAACTTGGTAATTAAGTTTACGCGGTCACTACATACTCCCCCCCCAGCGTAGCGTTAACGAAATGTTACCGCTTTAGACGGCTTGGTTTCGTTGTCGCGGTCGCAACCGAAGGCTGGCTTTAGCCTGTCAATGGATATTGACTTGGTTGTGCCGTTCAATTTGACAACGAAGTGTTTTCGTAATCGTTTGATTACTTCATATGGGCCCTCATATGGAGGTTCGAAAGGTTTCCGAACTCTGTCGACTCGTATGAAGACGTAGTCGGCGTTCTCCAGGGCTTCTGGCACATAGACATCCTTTTGGACGGGTTGCCGAGGATGTATTGCCTTAATGTTCTGCATATGAGAACGAAGGCGAGAGAGGAATTCTGATTCTTCAATTGGATTTTCATCGGTTGTGATAGGAATCGAATTGGGAAGTCTCAGATTCTGACCATATACGAGCTCGGCTGGTGAGCATTGTAAGTCGGTCTTAATTGCCGTGCGTATGCCTAACATTACAAAGGGCAAGTCTTCACTCCAATGAGTAGTGTTGTCCCTTGCCATTAAGGCTGCTTTTAGTTGCCTGTGGAACCGTTCAACCATCCCGTTTGCTTGCGGGTGGTAGGCGGTAGTCCGAATTCGATGAGTGCCGAGTAATTTGGCAACTTCATTGAACAGTTTCGATTCGAACTGCGTACCTTGATCGGTTGTGATCTCGAGTGGTACGCCGAATCGTGGGACAAATTCAGTGACGAACTTTCTTGCCACTGCTGAAGCTGAGATATCCCGAATTGGGTATGCTTCGGGCCATCGCGTGAATTTATCGACTATCGTTAAGATATAAGAGTATCCACGAGATGGTGGTAGGGGTCCCACTATATCCGTATGGATATGGTCAAATCTATTATTTGGAAGCTTGAAAGCTTCAAATGGAGATTTGGTGTGTCGTGAAACTTTGGACTTTTGGCAACCTAGGCACGATCGAGACCACTCGTTGCAGTCTTTATTGATCGATGGCCAGAAGTATTTCTTGGTAACGGCTCGTCTTGTAGCACGAATTCCAGGATGAGAGAGACTATGTTCGGAGTTGAACGCTAGTCTGCGTAAGGAAGTGGGTATGTAAGGCCTCGGAATGCCTATACTAGTTTCACACCACACCTGATGGACGGTGAATGGTATTGGTGTGAGAACTAATTTTACCCGTGAGCCGTTGCTGGGGTGCTCTTGTAGAGACTTCAACTCTGTGTCACCTTGTTGAGCCTGAGCTAGTGTAGGCAGGTCGAAGGTGACCGAGTCGACGTTGTCGGTTGCTAGTGAGCGCGACAAGTAGTCGGCGACAACGTTTTGTTTACCTGACACATGTCTGATGTCTGTGGTAAACTGAGATATTAGACCCAAATGTCTGGTCTGTCTAGGGGATCGTTCGGTCTTTGTGTGGAGGGCGCGAACCAGTGGTTTGTGATCAGTATAGACCACGAAATTGCGTCCTTCAACGAAGTAACGGAAGTGTTTGATCGCTGCATAGATTGCAAGAAGTTCGCGATCGAATGCAGAGTACTTCCGTTCTGTTGGTGACAGCTTTTTGGAATAAAAAGCTAGAGGTTGCCACCGATGACCGTTGAATTGTTCCAAAACGCCTCCGATTGCATAATCAGAGGCGTCAGTCGTAAGACTGTATTTTGCTGGTGTCTCTGACGAATAAACGATATGAGCGGCCGGTTATATGCTCGCTCATGTCGATCCACAGCCCCTTTAGTTTTTTTTAGGGGTGGCGGTGGCCTTTTTTTTCGCCGGCTTGGCTTGGCCACCGTTGTAATTGCAGGGGGCTTTGCAGCTGCGTGCTTCACTACCGTACCGGTAGTGGTAATAGCACAAGCTACCCCTGGCTTGGTTGGCCCCTTGTGGCCGATTGGCCGAGGGCTGTCGAGAGCCGCCCTGTCGATTGGCAGGTGTTCGGCTTCTCGGCTTCCGCGGGTTGCGGTCCAGCTTATCTAGCCGGGCCGTCAGCCTATTGATGGCGCTTTGCAGCGCCACCAATGTAGGCTCCGTTTTGGCAGGTGTTGCGTGGACGGCGGACGCGTATGAGGCGCCTCCATGAGGCAGCACCTCCCATACCTTGTCCGCCGTGGCAGCCAGCCCGGCTAGGGTTTGGTCAGCAGAGGTGGCCAACGTGATCTGGATGGCCTGTGGAAGCCTACGCTCCCACAGGTTCCTGATCAGATCATCGTTGACCGCCGATGACCCGCCCGCTAGTGCCTTGAGAGCCTGGAGAAACTCAGAAGGTTTTCTGTCTCCAGGCTCTTGCACTGATAGCAGCTGCTCGAGGCGGCGCTTCTCCGAAGTGCCGTATTTCTCGAGCAGATGCTGCTTGATCTCCTCGTAGGAGGAGGTGGCGAAGTTTACGGTGCTATGCCGCACTGCCGTCACCGCCTCTTCTGGCAATGCGGCCATAACATTGTAAACTTTTACTCTGTCCGATCTGCAGCCCGCCAACTGGAACATTATGTCTGCCTGGTAAAACCAGGAGGCGGGCTGGTGTACCCAGAACTTGGGAATATCGAATTTTGTCATTTTAACGCCGTCGACTTCCGAAGTTCCGGGCTTTGGCTCTTCTTGGTGACCCTCCCTTACGTCCATAAGATTATCTTGTGATAATGACATTTTGATAGCAAATTAAAATAATCAACCAAATTAAAAAGAAATCAACGAAACCTTTTTAAATCGAGTGGGCAAGGGTCACGAATCGGTACAACAACCGATTAAATTATAACAAAAACCCGATTAAAATTGTGGAAATTTCATCAAGAAAGAAAAAAAAATATCTATATATATATATATATATATATGTATATATATAATTGTGTGTGTGTAATGCTATAAGCAAACTTTTATGCGAATGTACGATCAAAATTTTCTTGTAAATAAATGTTAAATATAAAAGAAACTGTATATAAAAAAAATGTATGCATATATGTATGTAATTGAACTTATGTATATCTAAAAAAAACAAAATTGCATGCAAATATATGTTTATAAATATAAAAGAGATTGTATGTAAAAAAAAAATGTATGCATGCAAGTATGTAATTGAACTTATGTATGTCTAAAAAAAATTTCATGCAAATACCTGTAGTATGTTTATAAATATAAATGTAATTATATCTAAAAAAACATGTATGCATATGTATATGCTTGTAATGAACTTATATCTAAAAAAAAATTCCGTGCAAATATATGTTTATGAATATTAAAGAAACTATATCTAAAAAAAATGTATGCATATATGTATGTAATGGATATATACTAATATAACCGAAATTAACTATTTAACGAAAAATAATTCTATTTATATTGAAATTTTTCTTTGATATTTTATTATTCAAATTTTAATTATCTTCAAACTCCTAGATGAATTCCTGTTGTGATATATCTGGACCTCTTTGTTCTTTATTATCCCTGAACAATGGGTTAAATTCCTATATTGCTGCAAATATCGGTTTCTTGTCAATCGATTTATTAATGACGTTGCCGTTGTAATTGTAATGACTTAAATTTTTCCAGCGTAACTTAAGGTAGCGCTCTAATGCAATTTTCTTGACTGTAATGCGTGTAATGTTATTTTTTTTTTTGCGTTTAACTGTATGCAATGTTATTTTTGCGTTTAACTGTACGCAATGTTATTTTAGTGTTAAAGTAAAATAATAATTATAATTATCTGTTTTGTTGGTCTCTCTTCAAATATATTCTTAAAACACGTTTAATATTTTTCTGCTGCGTGTTGCTTTCTCGGGATCACCAATATAGCTTGTTACCGCTCCATGCGGTTTTTTATAAAATAACTATTTTTATGTTATTATTAATTCACTTTATTATCACAAGTTATAGATTATGTATAATAATAATTTCTTAAAAACTTTAGATTAACTTTGATCGATAGCTTCGCTATATAGTATATAAATATTGATTGTTAAACACTTGATACACATCACACGATTTGTTTTTAGGCACGAGCGGATTTTTGGGTGTTTCACCATGAGACCTTCGGACAGAGTGTAAAACGGAGATGCCGGAAATTGGCTATTCCCCGATAGACACGATGCGGGCGGAACGGAACAGAGAACGGTAAGATCACTGAACTTTAAGTTCGGTGATCGATGGAGTGTTCCGACTGATCGTGTTTATTGTGTGGGAGGCTGTTGTGTGACTTTGCGTAAACTTGGTAATTAAGTTTACGCGGTCACTACAATGTCATCCAGTTTGGCACCTTCTATTTTTTTTAAGTCCCAAAAGGAAGCAATAGTATAAAAAAAGTGTGAGCGTACCGTGCTTCATTTGGACTATTCCGTTCATGCCTGTAGAATGCAGGCATTTTGACGTTGTGCGTGCCTATTTCAGGCTAAGAACGGGCGAGTCTGATTTTTACTCGGAAGGGGATATAAATTCAAATCTATAAAAGCCCGTTTACATCCCAAACGTACATTGGAGCTCTTTTATCGCACAGAAATTTATATATATTTCTCTCTGTTTGGTTCCACGTTCGTGCTAGAAAAACATACACTTTTTGTCAAAGTGGAATTTTTTCCATTCCTTTCTGGTGGGAATGTTAACATTGATACCTCTGTTAATGTTGGGTTTGACTGACATGTAGCCAAATGGCCCTTCTATCATTCGCAGCTATATTGCTGGATCCACACATTTTATCCAGTTAAGGCAATGTCTAGAGTTATGATGAATAGACTAAGGAACAGTTCGTGGGGTAAATTATTGTACATCTGGATTAGAGTTGAGCCGGCCATATACGAGGCAGTACATTTGTTCCTTACATGATGTTAAATTGTACTGACGACTCAACTTTTTGCAATGTCCCGGTTCAAAAATAATTTCCTACTCGAGGGGAGGTGAGATTGTAAATATGTACTAGAGAGACATTTTCTTATTTCTTTTGAGACAGCAAGATTTCCAGCTTGAAATGAGGCGCGGTGAGATTGAAAAATATAAATATATATTGTGGAGGCATAGGTTTCTTACTTACTCTGAAAAGCTCTTCATTGGTATTTATTTTCTTTCTTTCTTTAATTGTTTTTGTTATTTTGGCATTACAATGGCGCCTCGTTTTAATTGAAGTAGGACAATGTACTGGCTCAAAAGACTAAAGAGGCACCTCTTACAAACTCATTTTATAATTGTGTTTTAGCCAACACTAATTCGGATACTATTTTGAGTCACTGAAAATGCGGCAACTCAATGATTTGAAAATGTCCGGCGATATAGCTACCTAAATTTGTCGAACAAAACATAGATTCACTCCACCCTGCTTTTGCGGGCTTCACTATTTTTACCAGAGAAAATTAGTTAAAATTAAAAGTTTGCCTTAAATTTTGCATTTCAAACGGAATTTCGTGGGCCTGATTGCTGAAAATGTTGCAGAAGACCTACTTTGAATCGTGAGATATTTTCTTTAAGGTTTCAATGGATTAATGTTCGCGTGGTTTTGGAAAAAAAATCACTATTTGGCGAGGGGTTTTTGGATTGACCTTTTTTCGACATGGGCTGAAAATGCGCTAGTTTCCAAGAGTATTAATAAACTTCGGAGAAGTATGACAGGGAAAAAAGTTTGGGCAAAGATTTAGCAAAGATAAGCCACATTTCTTAAAGGCCGTAGGAGGTATATTATTTGAGATGGTGTATTTATTGACTTCAAGCTCTCTGAAACACTTTGTAAATATCACCTGGATAGATCCTGCAACGTCAAGATCTTCACTTTTAGAGCCTATAGGAATATTCTGTTAAAATAAGCATTTATATCAATGAAAAGAAAATGCAAACAAGCATTCTTTTGAAGCAACATATTTTACATTTAAATTTTGACAAGTCCACATTTTCTAGACAAAAGCAAATCGATTTTACATCCAATTATACTGTTTAACAACCTTATCATTAAACTAGCCATCATTCTCAAACAAAATGTCGTAAGTGATAACGCAAAAATACGAATTAAATTCATTCTTAAGCCCAAAATGAAATATTCCGTCAAATCACGATTATTTTTCTGAGTTCATTTATCGATTATTCAATTCATGCAGCTCTCATTAAAGAAGCTTTAAAGTCGCCAGTGTGGGGGCAACAAATCCGAAGATATGTTTACCAGCATTGGAAGCGCTACGTCAATTAGTCGACGGAAAATAATAAAATTTCGTGATTTGATTACGGCGACTGACAACTGATACTAAGCAGAGCGGAACCAGGGCGGTACTTTGTCAACAGCGGTCAAATTTTTGACAGACTGTTAACGATCAGGGGGCGCCACTTTATGCACTTCTCGGGCGAGTTGCTACAGCGGTAATTTTATTATTATATATTTTTTATGATTGGCTGCATCTGATAAGGTGTTGTTATTTACAGTCTGTATGTGCACTGTTGAAGCAGTGCAAATGATGGAATTAAAGAATTTTTCGGTATATGTAGAAGTATGCATTTCATTTTAATATTGCCACGTGAGATAACCCCGCCAGGATAAGGTGCCGCTCCCAAGGCCAGGTAAAGGATGACAGTTTAGGAAAACGGTTAATATACTAATCGCCAGCAATGTACTAAATGCTTAATACGGTTAATATATTAAACGCTTTGTAGCTCCTAGAGGTATAGGTAGACCACCCATATCCTAAGAACACATAAATATTCGGGGACCGATCTTCGGGGAAGAGGGTTGGGTTCTTACCCATTACAACATGGAGCAGTGGAAGAAGTGATAAAAGAGCTTAGACCTTAGACCAGTGGCCAGAAACTCATTAGTCAACCAAAGAAACCAAAACAAACAAATGCACAGACAACCCGACACAGTAACGTTCTAGGACTAGGGCCAAGAACCAAGGTTTCCTCCTCGGGGATGTCTCAGCATGCTCCAAGTAGCTTTGGCTTTGCGAGTACCAACCAAAGTACTTCAAAGTCAGGCAAAATAACCACAGGCGTGCCAGGAGTCACTAGCCACAATAACAATGGCATATCTGAGAAACATAGAGATCACGAGCGCCCATCCGCAAAGAAGGTACAATCGCGGCCTCTTCGTTCTCGCCAGAATTGCAGAGAATAAGGCGCCGGAACCATCTCGAAAAGAGACAAAACCAACAAAACCAAATTTCAAGCAGTCGTTGAGGAGTGGAAAGCCCTCCAGAACGTAAGGACAGCAGGACCGGTAGCCTCCCGCACTAAAAGAGAGAGATCCCGGGGAGATAGCTCAGCGCCAACAAATGAGGTGAGTTACACGGCATAACACTTTCTGCTGTAACAAACCGGTTTGTGCGTGTTATACGAATTACACGATAAACTGACTGTTCTGCATTTTTTTAACCGACTTCAGAAAAGAGGAGGTTATCAATTCGAATGTATGTTTTTTTTTTTTTTTTCTATGTATGTTACGCGATTACTCCGCCAATTATGAATCGATTTTGATGATTCTTTTTTTGTTTGGTACGTTATACCTCAGAGGTGGTCCCATATAAATTTTGTAAAAAAATGGCGGTCGGTTCCAAGATGGCGGCCGAATTTTGCAATTTTGTTTCCCGACCCCCTTCATGGATATCAAATGAAAGGGTATGACGAGTAGAATACAATTTTGTAAACAAACTTAAACTAAAAAGTAAAAAATAAAAAATTTAAAAAAAAAAAAAACCGACTTCAAAACTACATATACCTATGCATGCATATGTACAAACTTAAACTAAAAAGTAAAAAATAATATTTTAATTACCTCAAAGCAAGAGCCTTAAAGGACAGTTAAAAAAATTATTGATATTTATATAAGGTATGTATCTATTTAATATTTTTAAAAAGTTCATTTTGGAGTCGGTGCCAGCCAAAGGTATGTATTAACGTAAGTTTTCTTTTGCACCCAAGCTTTCAGGGTATGTATAAACGTAATTGTTCTTTGGCTGGCACCGACTCCAAAATGAACTTTTTAAAAATATTAAATAGATACATACATATATAAATATCAATAATTTTTTTAACTGTCCTTTAAGGCTCTTGCTTTGAGGTAATTAAAATATTATTTTTTACTTTTTAGTTTAAGTTTGTACATATGCATGCATAGGTATATGTAGTTTTGAAGTCGGTTTTTTTTTTTAAAAATTTTTTTTCGTGTAACAATTCTATTGTCTATGTAGCTGTGTACAAACTTTAAGTCATTTTCGTAGACCCCGAGAATGAAATTATGATTGTGTTAGTGTGTTGCTCTGTGCAGTCGAAATTTTTTTGGGATGCACAAGTAACAAACTTCCCCGCGACCCCTTGCCTATAAAACCGGTTTATTGGAATTATTGGAAGTGTTGATGGAAGAAATGTTATGCCGTGTAATTTGCCTCAATAATGACCAAAAACGAAAAAGCTTTGAAGATCAATTTTGGTTTCCGTCATGGTACAGTTGTTTTCAAACCTCGTGACATCCCGCGCATGTTCCCCAGCTAAGCTCTTAAAAATGTTTAAAAGCTCAGACAAAAGCTTCAGTTAACTCCTCCTATCAAGTCACTTGCTGCCATGTAATCAGTCGCGACTGCGTATTGCTAAAGGGAGGTGTATGTTTCTGGGACTTCAATGATTATTTAAAAAATTTACAAATTATGACTGAAAAACACCCGTTTTTATATATTTTTTTTATTTTAAGGGTTTTGTATTTTACACATATGCTACAGAAATAATTTGTAGTACTTTCTACTAAAAAATACGAAATTTGTGTTTTTATCACTTTGATTACTAGATTGTTGACGTTTCCTGCCAGTCGCATACGCGCCTCTGCCCGGGGAGGTTGTGTTGCTTGCGACTGCAGGGAACTGTCGGTTTATGAATGAAAACGCTCATTTATTCAAAGGAATTTTTTTCAGCATTTTTTTTTAATTATTTTAAATTTAGAAATGAGAAATATTTCGCATAATTAAAGTAAAATTATGCTTATTATGTTGAATAAACTGCCTTTGTTGAGCAGGGGCTTTACATGTATTTAAAAGCTTTGCTCAACACATAGAAAGATAAATTAATTTTATTCATTCGGCATGCGCGCATCCCTTCCCAAATTATTTTGTTGAGTTTTTTCAGTGTTTGTTGCCGTTTTAACTAAAAAGAGGGGAAATGATAGAACATTATTTATAAAATTTGGCAACGAGGTGCGCAGAACTGCTCAAATTTTTTGTGTCACAGAGTTTGAAAAATTCTATACCATGGTTTCCGTGTCTGTGGCGGAAGCCTGCATGCCTGCAGTTCAATCCAAGGCTGGGGCCAGGGTAATTCGGCCGAAACCCCACTTCAGTGAATGAGCTATCCCCACCTGGTATTTTGTAGAAGAGTAACGCTTAGCGAACCAAAGAGCCACATGAGCCTCGCGAGCCGCATTTTGCCGACCACTGCCTTAGACCATATAGAATAAACATAGGTGGACCACACTTCTAGTAAGAAGAGACACTAGTATCGTCTATAGCTGCAATAATAACTCCAAAATGAACTTTGGCTTAGGTGGTGGTCGGATTGTGGAAGTCTTAATTCTTTTCATACTAAACGTTCATCACCATGCATACGCCTATAGAGGAAAAGCCAGGACAAGGAAAAGGTGACCTTTATGAAGCGGTAAAAGTGACGATGCCGACACACGGTACGATTTGTCAGCCAACTTAGTTGATGTTTGTTTCGTGGAAGACGGTTGTACCCTTGTACCGTTGACGGTTTTATCATTGAGTAGTCTTGAGGAGAGATAGTAGGGAGAGAAAAATAAAGATTGTAACCGATTAGGTCTTAGATGCACCACAATCTTTTGGCGTCTTCAGAAAACACAATTCGTAGTTCGGTGAAGAATTTGTTTGAGTACGGGTCTGTAGCCACTTGCCATAGACCCATTCAACGGCGTCTGCGACACTCCAATGAAGCTGTTGAAACGGTAATTTGGGGAACAAAGCAAAAGCAAAAGTGAAATTTAAGGCAGCAAGACCATTGACGAACTCAAAGCTAACATACCAGCCGAAGTCTGCTATAACGCCCGAAAACAGGTATTTTTGCGTATCGAATGGAGGCCATTTAATCGGTAGAGAATATACTAAATAAATCTTAATCAATTGTCAAAATCGGCTGAAAAATGTCGGAGTTATTCAATGTTGAAATACCGAAGGTCTAGATGGCGCACCCCACCTAGTATTCAAATTCACATATTTTATTGGAAAGGCCTCAAGGGTTTTTTCTGTAACAGGGGGACCGCAGTATCATAAAGTTTGGAGACCACTGATCTAAGTGAAGATACATAGCTTGTGGTCTTTATAAGCTTGGGGTAAGCTTCTTTTAGTTTTACCTAACAAAGGATATTTTGGATTAAGTATTATATAAAAAGTGAAATAAAAAGTAATATTGTTTCCTTACCAAAACGACAAAACTTGCCCTAACATTCATTTCATCCCACTTTTAAGTGTAATTTTCAATCCTCTATTGTCGCCTTATACTCGATTGGTGCTAACCTTGAATGACACAAACCTTAACCCTTAAGAGATTTGATTTAATCAAACAATAAGGAATCTTCTAAACAATTAACAAAACAACAAGTAAACGCGCGTCGTAGTTACTTAAGACGACGACCGACGTTCATAATAATAATTGTTCCAAGAATATCGTCGGCGTCCATAACAATTTCGTTGATAACAAAAACAATTTCCTGCGTTTAAGCACCTTCGCGCGCTAAGGATCTGAAATTTTGTGAATTGAAATCGTTAAGACAGCAAAATTGTTTTTCTTCAACATAATAACAAGTCTTTTACCTCTAAAATGGATAAATACCACGCAGCACCCGAATGGGGCTCTCAAGAACGGCGCTGTTTCGTCGGCATGAATGCTTTTTGCGTTTGACGTAATACGAAATGATTTTGGGAGGGTTGAAGAGCATCTCTCAGAAACTTTCACTATGCTTTTTTGGGTTGAGTTGTTGTGGAGTAGAGCGTTTGGGGCGGAATTTAAAGGTTAAGCACATCAACATTTCGTAGTGGTGTCTGATTTATGGCTGAAGTCGTTAATAGAAATAAAGCAGAAGTGGGGATTACCGGAGTTTTATTATATCTTGTTTTAATAAGACTTGATAAGGCACGCATTTTAAGGCAGACAAACGATTCCTTCAGAACAAAGTCAACATTAGTGAGTAGGTATCTTAACATGCACCCGAAGAAAATAAGTCACCAAGTAGATCATATCCTACTACAAATAGACAAAAGGGCCACTTCCAGTACCTATCCTTTAAGTAACATCCTGCAGAGGAGCGAATTGTGAATGGGACACTTCATAGTAAAGGCGGATGGTCTTCAAAAACAAATTATATTGGAAAGCTATCAGGCAACCCTATAGTCCAGTCAAAATAGACGAAAAAACGCCATAATTGGAAGATAATTCGGAAGTTGCTGAAAATTGAACAGCCCTTAAAAACATTATTATACATAAGCTGTAGAGACTGCCACGCGATTGGACGACTGCAAACTTTTTTACTCAAGGTCAAAGGGTCAAAATATCAGTTTTTTGCAAATATATGATAAACCGTACGTCTTATCAGAAAATTGTGTTTACAACGTTTGTAGATTAGGCAATTATCTACAAAAAAATATATTATGCATTTTCTCGTAGGAATTGCCATTTCTGAGATATTGTCGTTTTAATAAGTTAAAATACTCATATTCTATCATTCCCGACTTGTAAAGGTCATCAGAAATTTAATAAATCCTTTGTTGGAGTACGCGGCTAATATTTTCAGGGGTGATTCCTGGATATGTTTGGAGAAAAAAATTGTTCTACAGAGGGCGGCTATCTCCACTATCCACTAAGATACAGGGTGATTAGGGAAAAATTTTTGTTTTTTTTTTAAATTTACTGAAATTTGAATAACTCCTAAAGTAATTATCATAAAGGAGCCTAATTAGGCTCATCTTTTAGGTAAATGTGTATTCTTTTATTTGGTATAAATCACAGCAACCTGAGTGACTCTGTTCAAAAAATATGTAGGCTCAAACCAATGCTACTATGCCGCAGTTGAAAGACGAGTAACTTATTAATTGTTCACGATAAAACTACTACTACTACTACCTACAAAACTACCCAAAATAAACACTTATTGTGTATGGAAATATTGTAGGTAATAGTTTGGTGCATCAAAAAAGCAAAAAAAAATGTACTGTTAGTAACGAATTTTCTGAGAAAAACGAAGAAATCTGCCAGGTCTAGATGCAAAGCATTGGTTTGAGCCTTATATTTTTTGAACGGAGTCACTCAGGTTGCTGTGATTTATACCAAATAAAAGAATACACATTTACCTAAAAGATGAGCCTAATTAGGCTCCTTTATGATAATTACTTTAGGAGTTATTAAAATTTCAGTAAATTTAAAAAAAAAACAAAAATTTTTCCCTAATCACCCTGTATCTTAGTGGATAGTGGAGATAGCCGCCCTCTGTAGAACAATTTTTTTCTCCAAACATATCCAGGAATCACCCCTGAAAATATTAGCCGCGTACTCCAACAAAGGATTTATTAAATTTCTGATGACCTTTACAAGTCGGGAATGATAGAATATGAGTATTTTAACTTATTAAAACTACAATATCTCAGAAATGGCAATTCCTACGAGAAAATGCATAATATATTTTTTTGTAGATAATTGCCTAATCTACAAACGTTGTAAACACAATTTTCTGATAAGACGTACGGTTTATCATATATTTGCAAAAAACTGATATTTTGACCCTTTGACCTTGAATAAAAAAGTTTGCAGTCGTCCAATCGCGTGGCAGTCTCTACAGCTTATGTATAATAATGTTTTTAAGGGCTGTTCCAATTTTCAGCAACTTCCGAATTATCTTCCAGTCAAACCTCTAATTTGACTGGACTACTAGTTGAAAGAAGGGCAAACATAAATAATGCTGAAGGGGCCTATTTATACGCTTCGCTTTCAGGAACGTTCGTCACGAACTTCGTGGATGAGGGGAGAATTTGGGTGGTACCTCTCATCATCCCCACTTCCCCTTTCATCATCAAAGCTCGTGAGGAATGTTCCTGGAAGCGAACCGTCTAAACAGGCCCATGCATGATTAGACTTGAAGACGACACTGTCACGTGGAAAAACTGTGGAGTTTTGCTGGCCTTAGTAGACTAGGTATGAGGGCGCCCGACTACTTTACCAGAGGTCCGGGATTCGAATCCATGTTGTGGCATAGATCATTATCTTTCCATTTCTCCCACCTAGATAACTATGTTGTATTCTCTCTTTACAAAAGCCGACAGAGACGAAAACGAGGCGATATAAAAAACATATGCTGAAAAACTAAAGATAATTTCTGAAAAAATGATACTACTTTGTCTACCACCTTTCTGATCTTGAGCACTGGAAGGTGGAAAGCTTCAAGTACTACCATAGACTCCCGTAATGCCCTGGCTTCATCGACCTCAGTTCAAAAAAGTTCAGTTCAATCCGCATATGTGGCTTCATCGACATGGCATGTTCAGTTCGTGCTTAAAATTGTTATTGCTTTTTTCACCACAAGTTACAAATGCAAAAGCTCACTGGAATGATATTCCATAATTCCAGTTGATTAGTCAGCCGATTCGATATTCGGTTGGGCGAACTGAGGTTTGAATTATCCTGAGCTCAATATGTGAAAATATATGGGAACTGAGGTCTGAACTAAAGTTCAGTACAACAATTTGCTCGAACTTGTGAAGTTCGGCTGGTGCACCAGCCTTCAACAGCTTCCTCCCGCAGAATTGGCATGCGTTACCCCCTTATTCCCTCCGGTTGGATTTATCGACTTTTAATGCAAACACATAACCAAGCTGCCTTTACAACGAGTTACATAAACAGCTTTCTGTGAAAATTTACTCTAATTGCACAGAGAGAGCCTATACGAGATTATCGGAAATTGGAGTCCCCTCAAAGTTGGTGCAACTGATCAAATGCGCCACAAATAGTTCACTGGCGAAAGTCAGGATCCAAAATGTTATAACAGAGGAGTTCGAAGTACGTCAAGGACTTAGACAAGGAGATGGCCTGGCCCCCATGCATTTCAACCTGGCCCTAGAATAGGTAATAAGGAAAACGTCAGTCCAGAGAAGTGCATCAATAATTACACAGTCGGTTCAATTACTTGGATATGCGGATGACGTGAACATCGTGGGAAGGTCCTTTTTGGCAGCAAAAGAAGCTTATGTCGAATTAAAAGAGGCGGCAAAGAACATAGGCCTGAAAATAAACGAAGAAAAAACGAAAGTGATGCAACAATCCAGAGCAGGAAGACTTAGAATGGGAAGAAATATAACCATCGACGAACATAACCTAGAAGTAGTCGATAAAACAGTCTACCTTGGGTCTACAATCACAAAAAGAAACGAAGAAAAAGAAGAATTAACCAGACAAATACTACTGGCCTTTTATGCCCAAAAACAAATCCTGCACTCAAGATTTGTATACAGGAAAACGAAACTCTCACTCTACAAAACAGTAATACGACCAGTACAGTGCTATGGCAGCGAGGCTTGGAGTATGACCCAGGTAGAGGAAAGAGTCAACAGGTTTGAGAGGAAAGTCCTCAGATGACGAAGGATATACAACAACTTTCTCAACTTTAATAAAAATTAACAGACTGAGACTATCCGGCCACACAATCAGAATGGAGGACAATCGTATCCCAAAACGGCTTATAGCCTCAGAAATTTTTGGAAGTAGGCCAGTCAGTAGGTAGACCTAGGAGGAGATGGATAGACTCTGTGACGGCTGACGCAGAGTCAATGCTCAACATTCGGAACTGGAGACATGCTGCAAGGGACCATCAAACTTGGAGAAATGCCCTAGAGGAGGCCAAGGCTCGATTTGGGCTGAAGCGCCATTGGATGGATGGCATTGTTTGTCAAACGAACTACTGAGTTAGTCAAACAAAGTATTCAGGCCAATTCTGAACTGGTTCGGGGTTGATGTTTGTCAATTCGGTTTGCGTTGTGCAGAAAAAATACTAGTTTAGTAAGGCCCGATGGCCCTATCTACACTAGTACTCATTCAGCAGCAGCAGAACCGGTTAATCTAGTTAATCGTATTCTCGTATTCTTTCATCGGAGTAACTTCCTTGTCTTTACACGGAGATATCCGGCTAGGGACGATAATTTTACACAAAAGCTTCGATCGCGGCCCATCCGTGAGCTTTCAGCAAACTTGCAGGAAAGCTTTTGGCAGCAGAAGCATGATCTCTCGAGTATGGTCCCATGGGAAGCATTCGAGGGAAGAAATTTTTCTGTTGATAACATGTGTTATTTGTTTTTGTTATGCTTTCTGAAGCTTTTCTCAAATAAAGTGTTTTCTTTATTTGATAAAGATGCAGCTTTTAATCTCTTATTTGTGTGAGCGTGCGCTTCCTGTGCTTTCAGGTCAAAAGCAGAAGCATAAAGATCTCCACTTGCAGCAATAAACTCTCCACTTTTTCACCTAAAAAGAGCTTTGACTTCAAAAGCTTTCTTCCCGTGTACGGTCCAAAAGAAGGACTTCAGTACTGTCACATACCACGTATACATGAGAAAATCGAACGATCCAGAGATCGAAAGATTGAAAGTGGATCTGCGTATTTGACATCATCGGATCGAATAATCGAATTATAAATGGATTCAGACGTAATCGAAAATCAATGAACATAACCTACAAATTTATAGTTTATCGTTTTTCTCTGGGCTTTCTGACAAATAAAAATGCCGAAATGCGAAAAAATATAATTAAGTGCTTGTGGTAGTTATTTTAATGTTTTACAGCAATTTTTAATGTTTAATGAAAAATATGTCAGTCTCCCGATTTTTGGATTCGCGTCTCTACGCCGAAATTTCGATTCGATCCAGCACCAAATGTTGGATCGAATCGGTTGGATCCTATTTGGATTCGATTTGGGTATACATGGATTTTTCTGGGATCCAAGCTGGGTTGAAGCCGGCTTCGATTTCTCATGTATACGTACTAACAGTGTGTCATAAACAGTATTATGCAAAGGAGAGGACATTATTGATCACCGCAGATCGTCCACTATATCTAGGACTTATCGTCTGATTCGCAGTGCTACCACCGCCTCCATTGTACTACTTATGATGTTACGGACTCTTAGTGAAAGGTGTTACTATGCAATACTGCAGGCGTCAATCACGACAAATTTTAATAGTGTGCTTTTACGATGTACAGAGTCCAGTTATGGAAATAACGTGACACAGATATCCTTGTATGATTAGATCTATTTTTTGTAGGGTAATCATTCGGAAAAGGGTAATTATAAGATTCTATTTCTGGAGTAAATTGAATTTCTAAAACTACCCAAAAGGAAATAATTTTGCTTAATCCATTACGTTTCCATGTACAACCCAAAAAAACCAAATTTAATTACAATTTCCCCTTCGGAAGTGTCCAAGAAGACATGTCTGCATTTTGGGTCAGCAATACAGACGGCAACTAAGGCCTATGGCAGCAATTAGTGCTAATTCGTATTCATATCGTGAGCTTACTCTAGTTTCTGCCAGCTACGAGGGCATTTATAGTACGTGATGTCGACGCCTGCTGGAACCACTGGAGCGCTGCATTGAGCAATCAAACGAAACGTCATAAAGTCCGCAGTCATGAAGGTCAGCAGCTCGCAAGAATTTTGCGCGCTTCCAAGTTAAAGTTACGAGAATTTGCAATAAAAATCGCGGCGAAGTGAAGAGCGAAAATTAAATGGAGCGAACAACAATGCCACCCCCACCTACACCATTCCACTCACCGGCAACAATAGCAACCCCTTTTGCTTCACCTCACACCTGAATTTATATACATACATACCCCCACACTCCCACGTGCCATAAGCAGTTTAGTATTGATTTCTTCGATGGGGGTGGGTTATTTTATAGTGTTTGCACGATTTAACACGATTTTAGTTGGGGTTCGTGGGAATTATGACCCTGTGGATACTGGATACATACGAACAGATACTGGCGGCCTCTAGATGATTTATTTCCAACCCAGTGACAAGTCAGTCCAAAATCGACTCGCCAAAATGGTTTCTTCTGGAGAATTTAAGATTCACGATTTGCAACTGAAGCGGATTTTTCCCATTTTCGTTTTGTTTGCTCGCTTCGACAGGCGGTTGTAAAAGTGCTTTATCTATTAAGAGCATTCTTCGTTCATTTATCACAATTGTTTTCGTTATCGGGCGGATCATATTCCAATATCTTATCGAGCATGTTCCGTAAATGTGATTACATTGTTGCTGCGAAAATTGACCTAAGCCATAAAGCTGGAAGCCTTTTTATGCTTCTTAAGTCTCCTGGCGCTTCTTTGAAGACTTAAATCAATAAACATTGTGTAGTGGATTTTATTACAATGTAGAGGCAGTGGTTTAAGGGGGCTCGATCTTTAAAAATAAAGAAAATATTATGTGAGCGGATATAATGGATTTATTGTGCAGAAAATAAATGTTAAGGGGTTAACGAATCAACAGTTTCAAAATACCAATAAATAAAGCCGAAAAGGTTTTTATGTGAAGGAGTCACTCTTTATACTACTATGTTAGTAGTCTAGTCCATCATATCTTTTAGGTGCAATATCTAGTAGTGAGCTTAGAACTTAAATGCTGTATGAGTTTGGGAATACTGACTATGAAAGGTTGTTCCACAATCGAGTTGTCCTGCTTATGCGCGAATTACTTCAACGTAATGCGCGTGAAAGTAAGGGTTGGAGACTACACTAGTGAACAGAGCGGAGAAGGAGGCTAAGTCCGACAGAAGTAGGATTTATAGGATATGCCAGGGTTGTAGGTCTAACCTCCGCTGGTAGTAGGATTGGAACACACCGATTCGGAATCGACATACTCATATATAGCGCATTAGTATGGTGGCATAAAAACAAGCTAAAAAATGTCGCTTCAAAATTAAGCTAAAAATGGCCTGCCTTTCCATTATCTAAGCTATTCGCACATAGACAATGGAAGCGCAGGAGACCAGACTCAATTTGGCATCGCTCCCTCAAAAATCCGCTATAAACATTGCCCTATGGCTGAGATCTAATGACCACTTGAGCTATGGTCTTCATTGGAAACATACTGCAATTGTCAGAGTTATGGAAGAGATTCAAGAAGTGCGATTGCTTTGATAACCGGTCCCCCAACTAAGTACTTACCGGGTCCAATGCTGCTTGACCTACGCAATCGAACGAGAACCGGTCTACTGATTATGCTTAATGATATCCTTTATTTTTTAAAGCCCCAATTTTGCTCCCTTTAGTATAAAACACTGTGAGCGTACCGTGCTTCGTTTGGACTACATATTCCGTTCATACCTGCAGAGAAGTATGATTTTTAATCAGGCCTACTGTGCATGGTTTCTCAGCAGTTACGATTCTGCTGGTGTGCGTTGCAGGCTAAGAACGGGTTCTAATTTTTACTCAGGCGTACCATGGTTATTTCTGGTTTTGACGTTGTGGTGCCTATTTCAGGCTAAGAACGGGCGAGTCTAATTTGTACTCGATAGGCGTATAAATTCAAATCAATGAAAGCCCATTTACATCGCAAACGCAAATTGGAGCTCTTCTATCGCACAGAAATTGTTAAACCTACCTTACGTCGATCCTCAAGGGCAGCAAACTGCAACGGCTTGCTTACCTCTCCATTACCAGAGCTATACGGACCTGTCCCACACCTGCAATGGAGGCAAAATCTCGTCGATGGTCGACATCTCCCTGACGCTGTTTGACGCTGTTCGCAGGATCCTACTCCTTTCTCTACCTGTTGTTGCCATTGGTCTCCCTGGTATCAGCTTCCAAACATAATTTTCGAGGTCCTTAAGCAAGTTTATGATGGCTTGGGGGCTTCTACCCAATCAAACGGCGATTCGCCTGTTAGAATACCCTTTTTTCAACATTTAGATCTGATCGGTTTCTTCACGTGATAAGCGTTTTCCACTGCCCATAAAAAATACTCCAAAAAGTTAAATTTACAACTTCACTAACAACCACTCGCACTTGGTCTTAAGAGAAGTGTTTTAAAACTGGCGAGGTCAAACTTTTGTCGGGATTGATTGTACCTTATTTCTTAACAATTAGTAAAAGTTGTTAACCAAATCACCAATATTTCATACAAATCAACCCGGAATTCTACAAAATGAATTATAATGCTATCAGTACACCCCACCTTAGCTGCTTACCATTTTTTTTACCTGAGGTCAAACTTTTATCGCTCAGTGTATTTCAATTATTAAAGTGTATTAAAGTGGGTACACAGATGTCAAAAGTTTGGGATAAACTGACCTAGGATATTAAGATACGATTCAGCCTACAATCCGGCATTGCCATATTAAAATTTTCATCCCCACTAATGTATTTAAAACCACTTTAAGAAAAATAATTTCAATCTTCAACATCTTCTTGTTGAAAAAAATTATTTCAAAAATTCCCTAAAACAAATAAAAATTCATTGCAGTCTTCGCAGTAAACCACCACAAATAGGAATTTTCCCAGAGATTTTTGCGCGCCTTGAGATGAGAAATAAAAATAGAAAAAAAAATTATAATTCTGTCGCCCACATAAATGTGGCGATACAAGGACCTTCACAGAATTTATTTGAAATAACTTCATGCATGTATAAGTGTTGCCCTTAATTCTTAGTCCACCCTAATTTAATTTTTCTGCTATATATTTTTTTTTGTGATAGGGTGTGTAAAGAATCGTAACTTGCTTTCCGAAGTCTGGTGGAATTATGGGAAGTTGAATGAAAAAAAAAATTCGTTTAGCTTGAAAGGAAGAAATTCGAAGGAAAAAGTTTGTATTCAATATTTGGTTTATGAATGAAACCATTCAATTATTTATGCTGATTTTTTTGTGAGGGTATATTTATTGAAATTAATATTTTATTATAGAAGGGCGGTCTTATAATAACATTCAGAGTTCCATTTATATAATCTTTTCACTGTTTCGTCAATTTACACTTTTGTTGCGTTAGAAACATTATAGGGAATACCAGTGTGGCTTCAGCCCAGGCAAATCAGCAACTGATCAGATTTTCACCTTGAGGCAGGCGATGGAAAAATGTCTACCGTTTCAAAACTTACGAACACCTCTTCATAGACTTTAAAACCGTCTATGATAACATAGCCACAGTAGAGCTCTATAAAGACTCGTAGGAATTCGGCATCGCTAATAAGTTGACTCGACGGCAGGTTGACCATGACCACGGTCGTATAGACAGGTCTGCGAACTCGTTGCTCAAATCTGTGACTGATACGCGTATCGCTACTGGAGCTTCTTGATTTAGACTGCAGATGGCGTATTTGTCGAAGTTCACGAAGAGCACGCGGTCGAAATTTGGTACTTCGACTACTGCGCCGCCAGTGATCCATTCAAGAACTACTTCAAAGTCGAACGATATCAATCACACTTCACTCTATGGGATGGTATATGAAGTTCGCAGACCTGTCTATACGACCGTGACCATGACTAATGTGACAAGTCAAGAAAAGACATGTGGAACACTGCCTTGGGACAGCGAGGAAAATCCAACCTCCGCTGGAAGGATTGCGTAGACCAGGACGCCCAGAGCTTAGGAATGACAAACTAGATGACATCGGCTGAGAATCGGGACTGGCGAAATAGATTATTAATTGAGAAGACTGTACAAGCACGAGACGGAGACACAATTGGAGCTAAATCGGCACGGTTTTGTAACAAACGTCGTAAAAACATTCAAATGAGTATAATGCAGTGTGCTGGCAGTGACTTTAGATTACGCCTGTCGTATTCACGTAAGCTGTCATATCTCCTCCCTTTTAAAGTCTCGAAACCACTCTTAAGTCCTATTACAAGGTTTCCAAATACATGGTGTTAAGCTAGAGCCGAACGTCTGCAGAGATATAAAGCTACGACAGGGTGAATGTGTTTAATTCTCAATCTTACTGCACGCTTCTCAATTTCCCAGTGCCCTGCGTTCGTCGACTCGATTTAGATCATTTATAGATCATCTAGTGGCCATATAGGCATTGTAGTTGGGTTCGCTGTGACATAGCCTGAGATATCCTAGCATTCCCCCCCAACAGAGAATGGCAAGTGTGGTGCCTCATAGGACAGGATTTTTTTCGGAGGGGCCGAGGGAGCAAAAATGTTTTTTTATTATAATACATGCATGTTTTTTAAACTTAACTCTTGCAAATTCACCCGATTAAAAATAAAATATGGTCTTACAACGGGCGAACACCGACCGCGATTGAAACTTAGTCCTCGGCCATATGACGGGCATCAGATCGCTCTTTGCAGGACCGAATGGCCGTATACTGTGTAAGAGCGAGCCAGGAAGAGCAGAGCCGTTCGTCAGCACAGGTCAAATCATTACTGTGTAGAGCGAGCGCCCCAAATGTGGCTTCAAACCCCTGTCTAGTTTAAAAGATGTTGGTTCGCCATTACTTATGATCAGTTAAATCTATCCTAAATCGTCTTTGGAGCAGTATTGGGGATGGGGTTTGATAGTCGAGGGTCTTGCGGTTGGGGGACGAGAGCGTAGAGAGAGGGGAGACTTTTGATGTACATAAGAATTAGATGGTGCAGGTTGAAGTGTCATTGGTTGCCTGGGAATTCAGTAATCGAGGATTTGGAGGGGAGGGGTTGGATAATGGGTGGTTGAAGGGCCAAAGAGGTGGCTGTTTAAGGTAGCCATTAACTGGACAACAAGAATAAATTATTTTACATTTAGAAATCAGTTATATCCTCATAGCCACTTGGAGGTGGTTTTTGAGGGTGAAGGAGGGGTGCTGGGGCTTTGTGCTCATTGAGACTGTTGATCTACATGTTGAGAGCTATCAACCTACAAGAAAATTAGCCGAAAGCCATTTTCCATACGAAAAGTGCGGGGTCTTTTTTACTTTCAAAAAAAAAATTACCTACAAATATGAAATTCGAAAAAATGTCACTTAATTCGCAGTTTGTCAATATAACTAAGGCCCCTGTGTGTTGAAAGTCGAGTCGTTTTTCGTGACAATGCATTTGAGTTGAAGAAAGTGACGTTTCAGTCGAGTTGTGACTTTCAGCACAGGCACCTTGAGTGGAAGTGCTAAGTTGATTTTAGCCTCCTGTGCTGTAAGTGATAATTCGACTGAAACATCACTTTCTTCAGCTCAAACGACTTGTCACGACACACGACTCGACTTTCGGCACAGAGGCCACAGCTGCAATTCGCCAAAACTCACTTAAATCGACAAATGTCACTTTATCGAGAACCGCATTGCATTATGGTCTCACTTCGCCATTTGTCACCAAAAGTCACAACTACAATAAAGCTGTTGAGAATATATCTCACCTCGGAATTTCGAATATCGTTGCTGAAAATTAAACAATATAAATCGAATTTGTCCTTGAGGACCATTCAATATGTTCGTTTCACTTTATTAAAAGATCATCAAATTCTTCTAAAAAAACAACACCTTCGTCCTTCAATTCTGCACGATCAATAATAAACTCATCGAGAAAAACCTGCATAATAATCTATTTAAAACCGACAGGCAATATGTCTGTTAGAGATATGATATCAAGCCATAAAACAAAAACAAAATAAACCCATAAAAAACTGGCAATTTCCCTCCTGAGACAGGAGAGAAAACTCACAATAATGACATGCAGCATGAAAGCCGCCACACGTCTATAGGTACAATAATATGAAAAAGGACCAAGAACATTTTTTTTTTGTTAACACTCACCTCCGGTTGAACACCATTCCGGTTGATATCAGTCATAATGATTTTTTGCGTTGTCCTTTTGGTGGAGCACTTGTTTTGTTGATCTCTATTCCTTAAACGAGGATAGTCCTTGCCCAAGAGTTCTGTCGTCGTCGACTGATTTTGTTGCGATTGTTCCTTTTCAAATTGTTGGAATTGTTGTTTTTGCGTATTTTGGTGAAATTGTTGTTTTTTTGAATTTTTGTTATTATCTGGACGAAAGAATAATCCACAACACCAAAAACAATAACAATAAAAGCACTCGTCCTCGCTGGAACTTTGATAGCAATCACCAATTATATTACTTAAGCTGTGGCGACCGGATTTAGCTACGGCGACACCTCGTATTATTGAGTTTGCCATAAAAGCTTTAGAGGAATTTTTGCAATTTTTTTTTTGTTTATTAATTAATAATTAATTGATTTGATTACACGAAAATTTTCAACAATTAAATGGTTGATAATGCATAAAATTTCACATAAATCGCGGAAATTTCCACTTAAATTTAACACAATTTTCTCGAGATTTAATTACAACACCAATCAACAACAAAAAATACTGGTTTTATAACGAATCCAACCCAATTTTGCTCGCACAAAAACACTTAAAATTTTTATTTTGAAAAAACACTTTGCAAAAATGTCTAACGGACACTCACTCACACTCATACACACCGCGATGGAGCTGCAAATGTAATTTTTTAGTAACAATTAGATAAGATACGAAATCGAGCCGAGAGCAGCAGCAGCGCGCCTTCACGTAACATTTCAGAATTGTGAATTGCACAAAAACGTAAAAGTAGAAAAAAGTCCCAGTTAACAAAAGTTACCAGGAGGTCAGGACGTCCTTGATTGAGTATATACGAAGAAACGTGATGGAGAGCCCACTTCACTGGTGCACAGGTTCGCTAGGATTGCGTATTCCCGCAAACATGTTCCGATGACTGTCGTCGAGTCGAGTACACGGCCAGTCAGTGCTGTTTCGTCGCCTATCAGCGGAGACTTGAGACTCCGCTTATCCGACTTCCAGTCCCGATATCAGCTGTTCAAACAGCAAACAGAAACGCACACGTCAACTGAGGAGCATCAAAGGAAAACAATGCGGGTTGCCAGTTAATTTTCGATTAAAATGCCCGCAAATTGCCGCCATTCCATTCCAATTGCCGAAATCCGAAATCTTTCCACAATAAACTACTTTCCCGCTATTATTTACCGGTCGTCTTACGCAACCAAATTAACCGCGTATTAACGGCCCGCAATTAACACAATTCGATCGTTACGTCGTCGCTTTTATGCGTTCACATCACATAAACGCGGACGGGACTCTCAACCGCCTTTAACTACCATCCGAAAGCGAATTGACCACGGACTGCTGTGAAACAGAAATGGCAACACTGGCATCATTTCGGCTAGCGGGCCAGGCACATGGTCACCCACGGCAAGTGGGCGGACGGAAAGCTCCCCAATAATTTCCAGTCAGGCATGAAGAACTGCACGCGAATTTCCAGGCGAGTAAAGCGCATGATCGCCACCAAAGAAACTCGCTCGAGGCGAGAGCAAGAAATTGAAACCGAAAGTTTCGGCCGGTCTCCAGCCGAGCCCCAGTGCAGTTCCACAACTCGTTTCGACAGAGTCGCCGTAGTTCGCCCCATTCCCCATGGCGCTCGAATCCGACACCTTGTTGCTGCTACCGTTACCAAAACAACTTTCGCTTTCCCGTAGACAGGGAGTGCGTAGTCCCCCGCGGGAGCCCCCCGAAGATTGTACAGTTGAGTCACGTAAATCGCGCTTGTCAGTGACAAGTTGTCACAGGCTTCCTAAAGAGTTTCCTGTGCCATCTGTTTGCAGGTGTTTTAAACTAAAAAAAAACTCGTAAAATCCTCTACAGTCGCGATGATAGAACCACTTCTCCCAGATGGAAGAAAGATAGTTGCTCCAAATCGCTCCATTTGGTAGCCGTAACAGGTGGTTTCCTACATCCCACTCGGGAGCTTTTCTGGAGCCCCGTCGCCCCATGTCAGGAATGTCGAAATTGATGGACTCGATGACGTCGGCTTTAAGTATGCAGGACGACGATTTATAACGCAATTTGCGAGCGGGAATAGAGGAGGGGAAAACTAATTAAAGTCTTAGAAATTTATTCGCCATTAAACTGGGCTTGTTTTAAATGCCATCCGATCCTTTTGTGTCTGACTTAATCGCAATTAGATTGTTGTTCTGAAAAGGAATTTAAAGCTGTTTTAAAATTTATGGAGTAAACAAATATCTTAAATTTTCAGGGTGTGTCAAACTTGCATTGAAATATGTTTTAAAGAGCAGGCCATATGTGCATATGTTTTGACACTATCTGATGTTGCCTGATAGCCAATGCAATGATGGTGGTCGGAGAATCAGAAAGCCTTACAGTGCAAACCTCATTCCAATTTTCGCAGCTCATGCTCAACTAGTTAGTGTCAAATTCCTACTGACTAAATTCACCAACCGTTTAAGTCATTACCAGCCGTAAAAGACGTGTCCTTTTGTAAATACCCGGAGTGTGAAATCATTGTTGCAGGTGATTTCAATGTTTACAACACAAATTGGTTGAATTACTCAAACGTCACCAGTGTTTCTGGCCGGGAAGCCGAGCTCTTTGCAGACACTAATAACCTACATCAATTGGTTAACGGCCCTACACGAGCTCCAGACGCAGTAGACTAAGGGGCCCATCTCATTGATCTTTTTCTTACCTCCCACCCAACGCGGTAACTCCATCGAAGTTGATTCACCTCTAGGCAACTCAGACTGCTGCCTGGTCAGCGCCAAAGTCTAGAAATTAACAAGTCTTTCATCTTCATATGGTTAATGAGTGAAAGGCGAACAGCTGCATGCACAAGTTTTTCAAATGACGATGTCAGGCTATCAGAGAGAGAATGCAACATTTTTATACGCGCTGGAATACAACCATAAGTCGGAAAATTTTATGAGTTTATATGGGGATGTATTGGTGCATATTTGCTCGTTTGTTTTGATTTATGAAATAAAAAAACTGATTCAATTTTCTTTCCTTTTCTGTTCTTCATACTTAATCGTAAAGAGAGAATCTGGCTTTGTCTGGCCGAGTTCACGAAGTATGCGTTGAGTTTTGCTCAGCAGTGATGTTCATATATGCACGCACACAATCAACGGTCGGAAATTTTTGTATGAAGATGAAAGACTTGTTATTACTAGACTTTGGTCAGCGCAAGCTTTCCATACCAATCATCCATCTCAACCATACCAGCTCCTAGAACAACTGTTTGCATTATGAGAAAGCCAATCGGCTGGAGCTTCTTCGCTTCTTCCAAGCTGGGATCTGTGTTTTCAGAATCACGATGCCAATTTTTCCGCTCTCTGCATTACAAAAATTATATTAGCGCGAATGCGTTTATTCATTTCGCATTCTTTCAAATCCATCAGGCCAAGGCCGCATGGATGGTTAAATCAATAGTGTCTGAACGCAATCAATGCCAAAGAAACCGCATATAGAGAGTACAGGCATTCCGTGAGCGAATCATCCCGACGCGAGTACATCAGGTTGAGAAACGCCTGCAAAACCACCATCAGGCAAATCAAAGCATCGCTTGATGACAGATTAAGAGGCAAACTCATTAACACCAGCTGGCAGTAAAAACTTCTGGTCCTTGGTAATCTCCATCAGGAAAAATTTCACCACATCGTCGACTCCTTCTTTCATTCACGATGGGGAAATGAGCAAATCCAAGGCCGACTTACTCGCATCTCGGTTTGCCTCAAATTCTTCCTTGCCCGATACTGCCTTGCAGCCCCCCATTGTAGAGGGTTCTTCCCATGCACTGGGCAGACTTTCCTTCAGGGCTCGTGAAGTGTACAAGTGCCCCAAGGAGCTCGATTTCAATAAATCCACTGGCCCCGATAATATTCCCCGTATGGCTCTTAAAAAATGTGCCTCACCTTTGGCTAAGCCTCTGCGCAAACTCTACGCCCTTTTATACTTCTCTGGAGTTTTCCATGACTCCTGGAAACTGGCCCATGTTCAGCATATACCGAAAAAAGGTGACTCCAGCGACCCCTCTAACTACCGCCCAATAGCAATACTTCTATTCTCCCCAAAATTATGGAGACAATAATGAACAGAAAGCTTATGGAATATCTTGAATGCAACCAAATATTGGATGACAGGCAGTATGGCTTTAGATCTAAAAGATCTACTGGCGACCTCCTTGTATGCCTAACTGAGCACCGCTACCAAAACATTCATCGTTTTGGTGATTCCGGCCTAGTTGCTCTCGAAAAGGCTTCCTATATTGTAGTACCATCAAGATTTACTTAGGCGAACCTAAATATTAAGATAGAGCTCTTTGAGGTTTACAATTGGAATGATAAAAAAAGTGTCCACTCGCTTTCCTTCGACTATCGGTTCAGGTTTAATCTGAGGACACTTGGATCTGATACCCTTTCTACTTCAATTGTTTCCGTGTCGATGGGCAGCGTGATGTTCAGCATTATCTCCCAACCTAGACCATTCAAAACGCGGGGGGGTGTTCCAAAATAACACCGTTAAGAAAATCGAACCCTAAAGGTTTTTGGGGTCGCTGATCACGAAAATCGAGGTCCCGCGGTCCTAAAATTAGGGCGTCACTCCTAAAAATGCAAAAAACACCCCTTTTTAGGGGGTTTTCGCGATTATTTCAGTAATAATGAAAACTAATGCGATGAAATGCACTTTTTTTAATATTTATTTGCGAAGGTGGTCGATTGATACTAAATTAAGGCGAACTTAATGGTAAGGGGTACTCCTAAAGGGTTGAAAGTACCCCTAAATTGGCGAAAAATGGCAAAAATTGTAAACAATTTTTTTTCAAGTTTATGCTTCAAATTCGATTGTGGGCGTACTGTCAGGCAAAAATAAATTATTTTCAACCCTTAAGGGGTTAAAACTACCCCTACTATAATAAAAACAACTTTATATAAAAAAAAATGCAAAACATTTTTTGCTTTTTGTTTGAAATTTAGTTCAAAAGGTATTATCAGCAAAAAAATTAATTTTTTCAACTCTTAAGGGGGTACAACTACCCCCACATTAAAATTGTAATTGAAACAAATTAAAATTTATTGTTTTACATTTAAATTTTATTTTCCATTTGTAATCATTACAACATTCGGAACATTTCACTATAAACCCCTTTGTACAGAGGTTAACCCACCCCTAAAGATAAAAAAAAATAAAAAATATATTGAGAAATATTTCATTTCGTGGAATCTTTAAATAAACTCTGCATTTTTGTAAAAACGACAATCACACAATAAAGGCTGAAGCACAACCAATCCGTTCCGTCCGCTCCGCACGTTTTTCCTTTGTTCTTTTTGACATTCCGTCCGCTTGATTGTGGCTACCGTTCCGTTCGTCTCATGGAAAATTAATGGAAATGTCAAATTTCCAACTTTTAAAAACGGACGGAACGGATTGGTTCTGCTTGAGCCTTAATTGCGAAATATGTACCCTAATTTATTTGAGGTACTTCTGAATAATGGGGTGGTCCGTTTTTTTATAATGACATTTAAGCAGGTTAATACGGAGGCAAAGTAATAAAATTAAGATATTGCACCCGAATTTGTTTTTTAGTAAATTTTAATTGCAGTTACTTGGAAGTTGAAGTAATAAACTAATTTAGTGAGGAATGTAATGTGATGTACGATTATACAAAAAGGATTTTTTTAAAAAATGAAGTCAGAATCGAATTTGAAGCATAAACTTGAAAAAAAAATTTTTTTACAATTTTTGCCATTTTTCGCCAATTTAGGGGTAGTTTCAACCCTTTAGGACTACCCCTTATCATAAAGTTCGCCTTAATTTAGTACAAATCACCACCTTCGCAAATAAATATTAAAAAAAGTGCATTTCATCGCATTAGTTTTCATTATTATTGAAATAATCGCGAAAACCCCCTAAAAAGGGGTGTTTTTTGCATTTTTAGGGGGGACGCCCTAGTTTTAGGACCGCGGGACCTCGATTTTCGTGATCAGCGACCCCAAAAACCTTTAGGGTTCGATTTTCTTAACGGTGTTATTTTGGAACATCATAACGCGCGTTTTGAATGGAATAACCTTAGAAATTCTCCGTGCTTGAGAATACGAAGGTTGGGATGCTGCCCGGTTACACACCGCTAGGTTTGAATTAATTATATAATCAAATAATGACACTTACCTCTAGTTATTCTCGCATTGGCGTCGCATTCAATTTTAGTGTTCCCCCTCCAAACTCCAATCTAACTTCCGTTAGGTTTAGGAGCTACCATAACCTTTTAACCAAAATGCCTAGTAGTAGTAAGCTTGGTTTGAAGGATAGAGTAAAATAGGAAAGTTTAGAGGTGGACTGGGGGTACTCGAGGACGACCCGTTGTATTTTGCTTATATTAACCAACACAGATCGTCAGCACCAATTTAACAAAATAAAGGTTGGAGTACAATGATTCCGTTTCGTACCGTTTTGTATAAATGTCAAAAGTCGGATTGTTAGAATTTGCATTAGAAGTGTTCGTGGAAATGGAAGGGTGACTTCAATGGATCGGATCGATGCGGAATTCAAAAGATGAGCAAAATCCATCTTTAAACGAAAAGGTCGGAAGACATAGCCTAGAAAAGACATTTGGTGATCGGTAATTTAAAACATAAATACGGAGGACGAAAAATTAATTGAATTAGTGAAAACATATCCGGACATTTCTATTAATTCACTGTTCATTTTAAACTTGACAGTTGTTGTCAAAAACGAATAGGCTGTGTTGAAGCCAGTTATCCAACCCCACGGAACGGTACTGATACGGCGCGATTCGAAACGGTATCATTGGTCTTGTACTGTTTTTTTTTTTTTTTTTTTTTTTATGTGGCAGTGCTAAACTCAGGAATCACCCTTTGTACTACCAGTCCGTCATGTCGTTTGTCACGTCATGGTGCAATGTCTAGCAGCAAGCTTAGTACGGGGGGGGGGAATAGGTTAAGGGTTATGGGGGAGTGGGGGGAATAGGTTAAGGGTTATGGGGGTGTGAAGGGGTGTTGAAGAAGGTGGCGATGAACCCCGCGTTTGAACTCTTGGATGTTGTAGGAGCTCGGAAATACTGACTGAGAGAGATTATTCCACAGTCGAGCTGTTCTATTAACAAACGAATTCATATCTTGTTGAGTGCGTGAAAGGGGGAGTTGTAGGTAAAGGGAATGAGACGAGTGGGCTAATCTGGTGTTGCGGGTATAAGATTGCCGTGGAGGCAGGAGAGCGTTTAACTCGAAGGAACAGTCACTATGATAGTAGCGATAAAATTTTGTCAGTGCTGCTACATTCCTACGGTGGCTCAAGGGGTCGATGTGGAGCAGGCGGTGTCGTCATCAATTAATTTAAGGGCCTTTTTTTGGACCTTATCTAACCATGCCAAGGTGGTTATTGGAGCGCCGCCCCAAACGAGGGAGTTATATTCGAGAAGAGGCCGTATGTAGGATTTATAAATAACAGCGCGGGCCGATGGCTGGAGGAGGAACTTGCACCTCTTAAGAAATCCCAAGCACTGGGATGCTTGTTTGGCGATTTGGAATATGTGGTCATTCCATCGCAAGTCTTTGGCTAATGTCACGCCTAAGATGTGTAGGGGATGGGTCGGCCTTTAGTTCCACGCCATCCACTGACAAGGATGGTGAGGTGTTGATCTTCTTCTTGGATATAAGACAGTACTTGGTTTTGGAGGGGTTGAATTCGACACGATTCTTTGTTCCCCACTCTAGAATAAGTTCAATGTCGTTATTAATAGAGTTGAACATTACTTCACGATCATCGAGACAGGATCTGGCATGAGTCTGTGTTGTATCGTAGCTGTAAGAGTAACGCAGGGTACCGTCGTCAGCGAAGCTGAGAAGTGGGTTGAAGGGGATTGAAAGTAGATCATTTATAAAGATAAGAAATAGGGCTGGTGATAAAATTGACCCTTGGGGGACCCCCGCAGAGATAGGGTGGGGTTCAGATTTGATGCCATCCAATACTACCTTAATTGAACGGCCGGAAAGGAAATTCTCAATCCATTTCTGTAAAAGAGAGTCGATTCCAATAGCTTTGAGTTTAGCTAACAAGAGTGCCAAACTCTATCAAAAGCCTTGGAGATATCCAAAGCAACCAGACTGGATTCACCTGATCCATGCAAACTTCGGCTGAGGTGTTCTGTAAGACAAACTAAAAGATCGCCAGTGGATCTTCTGTGTCGGAAGCCATACTGTCTGTCGTTTATGAGTAGGTTGGATTCTAGATATCCCATAAGATTTTTGTTGATTATCGTCTCCATTGTTTTGGAGAGAATAGAAGTAATTGCTATTGGGCGGTAGTTAGAGGGGTCGCTGGAGTCACCTTTTTTCGGTATTGGCTGTACATGGGCAAGTTTCCAAGAGTCTGGGTAAACTCCGGAGGAGTATGATAGGGCAAAAAGTTTGCGCAGAGGTTTAGCCAAAGGTGAGGCGCATTGTTTTAGACGATAGGGGGTATATTATCGGGTCCAGTGGATTTATTGATATCGAGCTCCTTGAGGCACCTGTACACCTCGCGAGTCCTGAAGAAAACCCTGTCCATTAAATGAGCGCTGTGCTCGAGAACCGGGGGTAGCATATCAATTTGGGGTAAAGAAGAATTGGAAGCAAACAGAGATGCTAATAAATCGGCCTTGGATTTTCTGTCTGTTATCACCTTCTTATCGTGGATGAATGAAGGAGTTGTGGATGAAGTGAAATTCTTCTTAATGGAGCTTACCAAGGACCAGAAGTTCTTGCTACCAGAGGTTGCATTAAAGAGTTTACTTCTCAACTTGTTGTCAAATGAATTTTTGACATTCCTGATGATAACTTTACAGGAATTTCTTAGTTTTATATACTCTACACGGAGCGATTCACTAGGGGAGCTCTTGTAAGCTCGAAAGGCGGCTTCTTTATTTCTGATTGCATTCATACACTCCTGATTAAACCATCTGTTGGGCCTAACCTTCACAGATTTGGTAGAATGAGGAATGAACAAATGCATTCCTGCCTGTATGATCCTAGAGATACGGATAGCGGCAGAGTTGACGTTTTTGTTTCGGAAACACTGGTTCCAGTCAGTAGATTGGAAAAAATTAATAAGCCCCAGCCAATTGGCCTTCCCATAATGCCATACAGTTCTTTTAACTGGTTTGGGAGGGGTGGGAAATTCGAATGGGAAACTAGCGCTAACTAAGGAGTGGTCCGAATTGCCGAGAGGTGAATCAACTTCAACAGAGTAACGCGCTGGATGAGAAGTTAAAAAAAGATCAAGGAGATAGGTTCCTTGATCAGCAACATCAGGGACTCTTGTGGGACGATCCACAATTTGATGCAAATTATTGGCGTCTGCAAAGAGCTCGACGTCCTTGCCAGAAACACTGGTGCCATTTGAGTAAGTCAGCCATTTAACGTTGTGAACATTGAAATCACCCGCAACGATGATTTCACACTCAGGATTGGACGACAAAAATCCCGAGATTTGTTCGGAAATGGTATCAAAAGATGAGGTGGAGGCTTCGTTACTTATGTTAGGACTTCTGTATAGGAAGCAGAAGAATATGGCGTGGCTTTGGAATATGATTTTAACCCAAAGATAGTTGAAATCTGAAGTCGTGTTTGAAAATCAATAAGCCACGTCATCCCTAACAAATATGGCAATACCCCTATGGGGGGAGAGATTGTGCACTAAAGTGTACCCCGACACCTGATAATGACCTAAGTCAGTATCGGGTGATATTTGGGTTTCACTAAGTGCGAGGATTGGGGGTTTATAAGTCAATAAGTGGCACTCAACAAAAGAAAAATTCGCATGAAGTCCACGAATGTTACAAAAATCAATAGCAAAATTTGACTTGTAACGGGACTGTACATTGCCTTAATTCTCTTAATTTATAGCCCATTGAACCCAAATTTGTCAAAATAACTCTTAAATTAAATTTGGCCACCAATACTTTGACATCGGTTTCTTTTTTTTGAAACTTGTTCGCAGGGCTATCGAAAGACTTGCAAAGCCTGCGCACATTTGCTCCACATGTTTGCATTTATGAACTCTGTGCTCACACATGGGGGTGACTTCGTAAATGTAAAATTTAAGCAGTCTCGGTTTAAGTCAAGTTTTCATAAATGCCACAGTTTTAAAGCAGTGTATTCACAATTGCATCTTAAACGTCAAATCTTTGCATCGAAATGGGAATTTCGGCATCATGAATAGCTATGATGCAAAGTGTCAAAAATCGGCAAAGTGCACAGATGAAACAAGCATGAGAAATTTTTGTACACTTCATAAATGTCAAACTTAAAACTGCACAACTTGGTCTAAACTTTTACTGGACTTTTACTTGACTGCATTAATACTGTTTTCTGAAACAGTTTGTTGGCATTACTTTAATGAAACTAATGCAAAAGCAAATATGCGCAACCAGCACTACTGAAAACACCCATGTTGTTTACATATCAAATGCGTCTATCGAGCTTGATAAGAGAAAATTTTGAATTTCTTAATCAGCCTTCTTAAATTTCAATTCTCTAAACCTTATCGCTTGATAGTTAAAATTGCAATCATATCCGAAAATAAATGGCTAAAATTATGAACACACTTCAAAATACTACAATATACATCGAATTGCTAAAAATCTGAAGTGTTTGATTGAACCAAGTACATATTATGTACTTAGATGCTTCTACTGAACTAATATCAAAATCAATCAGCAAATTCAGAATATCCTAATCGGTATTATAAAGTACTTCCTTTTAAAAAATAAATTTTATCGATCAATTTATTCAGATAAACATTTATTACTATAAAAGAGAAGTTCCCTTGAAGCTACGGTCATAATATCTGAATCACGAAAAGCGTAAACTAGCAGTAAGCGTTACCTTTTTATAATATAAGATAATCATAATTTTAATTTAATTTTATATTTACAGTTCGACATCATGATAATGATTATGGAAATCGTTGAGATGGAAGTTCAGCAAGAAGAACAGCTGAGGAAGCTGGTGAAGATGTCCATAGACGTGAAGAGGTGCATAAAAATTGTTAAGAAGGAAGAAAAAAAATTTAAGAAGCAGCTCCAGCGGTCGCGATTTATTAAAAGTAATTTTTATTAATTATTTTTTAATAAAAAGGAGAACAAAGTTTATGAGCTTAATTTCTAGATTTTTTCATAGTTTTCTAGGTAATTGATTGCACATAAAAACTCTAGTAAACTGGGCTATGTGCTGTGAATATTTACTTAGGCCTTCCTGGAGAAGAGCCTGTCCCACCGCCGTCAGACATAAGGAGAGTTGTGGAGGATTGCACTAGGAGGAGTATTCAGTTAGTGATTGGTTACGACGCCAACGCGCACCACCTTGCGTGAGGAAGCTCTAATACTAATACTTGGGTGGAATACCTTCTTGATTTCATTACTACCTACAATTTACAGGTTATGAACAAAGGGCACGAACCTACCTTTTCTAATATGACTAAGCAAGAGGTGATTGACTTGACTCTTGCTAGCACATTCGTCAGTTCCAGAATACTGAACTAGCACGTCTCAATGTCTGACAATATACATATAAGGTTTAACTTGAGAGCTTCTGCAATATCCTCAGAAACTTTTAGGATCTCACGGCAGACTGACTGGGAGGCTTATCGCACAGCCATCAGGTTAGGAGTCAGCCATGTGGGTAGTAATCCCATTATTGAGGCCGATCTCGACCTTGTCTCTAACAATCTGCAGGAAACGATCATCGCAGCCTTCGAAACCTCGAAGCTCTAACCGAAAGGTTTCGTGATGGAACAATGATCTCTGCAGGCAAAGGAGAGAAGTCAAAAAACTATTTAAAATGGCTAAGGTCTCGGGCAACTGGGACCTCTACAAGAAAGCCCTCACCAATAATATCAGAGATTTGAGAAGATCCAAAGCAAGGTCATGGAAACACTTCTGCGAAGAAATAGACAAGCTTCCACCCTACACGAGGTTTCACAAAGTTCTGTCCAAGGATCACTCCAATGGCATTGCCCCCTGTGCTGAAAGTCGAGTCGTGATTTGTGACAAGTTTTTTGAGTTGAAGAAAGTGACGTTTCAATCGAATTACGATTTTCAGCATAGTGGCCTAGAGTGGAAGTGCTAAGTTCGAGTTTAGCCCCCCTATGCTGAAAGTCGCAATTCGACTGAAACGTCACTTTCTTCAACTCAAAAAATTTATCACGAATCACGACTCGACTTTCAGCACAGAGGCCATTGTATCTCTCAAGACTCCTGAAGGGTCCTTTACGAAGAACACCAGGGATACCATGGAGCTATTAATGAACACTCATTTCCTGGCTTCTCAGGTTACCAGGGTTAGTATCTAATATTGGAAACTAATATTGAATCGGAGGTAGTACTTGCCCACCGGTTCTGCAATAGGAACAAAGGCCTGGCAAACAGGATTTTCACTGCGGGTAAGATTTAGTGGGCCATTGACACCTTCAATCCTTTCAAGGCTGCTGAAAAGGACCACATCTTCCCAACGCTCCTTCAGAGAGGCTTGGAAGAGATCTTACAAATCCTGCTACAACTATTTCAGTGTAGCTTTGCGTTGACCCATATTCCGAGGTGTTGGAGAGAGGCTAGGGTATTTAGTAGTTTTTTCACTAATCCAATCCTTTCCTATATGTCTTTAGAAATAATCCATTTATGTACCGCTATAGTTTCCATTGGCTGGCTCATCATGTCGCTGCCGTGTTGCAGCATTTACAGCTTTAGCTATATGTCTGCAGCACGTCCAGATAACGCCATAACGACTAAAAGACCTTCGAAAATTCGGATGAGGAATGGTGAAACACCTCCTACTTTAGTTACAGGAATCCCTCGGCTTTTTGAGTTTTAATAGTAATGTAACTCTTTGTTATTCTTCTTCTTCAGGCATGCGAATAGTTGTAGTATAATTTCAGCTTTCCGCAACTCCTTAATAATTGAAACTATTTCATTTAAATGGTTATTACTTCCAGCTTGTTGCGATGCTACCAATATGCGGAGCCCATTAGGATCATCCCAATAGAGGTAATCGATATTTTTTTGGGGAAATTCTCAAATTCATTTCCCTGTATACGGGTTTGGAGTGCGAGTCAACTAAAACATTATGTTTCTATATTTATATATATGTAGATGTCTGTTTCTGAATTATCAATCACCCAACCATTGTTACAGTACCCTCCAGAAGTTTTATCAATTTTCGTACTATCATCAGTAACTAGGTGTATATATTTATTTAATATTTGACTGGGAGGTTCCAATATCCGTTCTTTTAATTTTGATGGCGTGGCAAACTCATCATCATCATCCCCCGATAGAGAATAGCTCCTATAAGGTACCAGCTGGTTCCAACTTGCGTGCAAGTGGCGTGTAAATTTCATTATTTTTCAGTTTTGTCTTTTGTATAATCTGTTCTTTATCCTTTAACTTATACACTGCCATTTTTGGTTTACATTGTACAAATAGAACATTTCCCAACTTTAGCCGTAGTTGCATTAAAATTAAAGATCCGAAACTACATCTGTCGCTCATCTCTTTGCAAACGCAAACAATCTGTACCAATCGGAGATCACCCCAAGCGAGCTCCAAACATTGGGGAATAAAGAGCACATCTTTTGGACCTGTTTCTTACTTCTCACCCAACAAGGTATTCCAAGCAGCATTCACCACTCGGCAATTCGGACCAACGCCTAGTTTCCTTTAGTTATTCCTTTACCAAGCACTACTATCCTGCCAGTCTCCATTCTCGAATAAACTATCCATTCGATGGACATAGCTTACTTCAGGAGTCGCATGGTGTTTAGATCACGTAAATAACGTAAAGTCATGGTTCTTAAAAAATATACCTTACCTTTGCCTATCTTATTTCTGCGATGTATATCCTGGGTCTTTGGTTGTTAAAAGATGTAGAAAAAAGAAAACAGGGGCCGGTTCGTGTATGGCGTACGTCGATAATAGTATGAAAAAAGTCGAAAAATTTGTAAAATCGTAGCGACGTAAATCCGAAAACAAATGCGGATAAATACAAACACCATTGAACGGACAGCACTGAATAACCGTGACGTGGAACTGGTAGATAGATTCTGGGGCCGTATTTGGTTTCTCGAGTCGATGGATCGACTCGACAAAAAAAGCTTCTCGATTTTCTTTAAGTTTCGTATTTGGTTTCACGACCAAATCGACAGCTAAGCGCAGCCATACAAACCATCAAATTGGGTGGTATTACTTCAAGGCAGCAAACCACGTATATTTAATTAAAATAGAAATTGTTAAAAGTTTATTGTATGCATAAATTGAGCTTTTTAATAATCGTCAAATGTCTTTATCGACACGAAAAGAGACGATATCGTGATTTTTTATTTATCGACAGACGACAATGTCGACTCGAGAAACCAAATACGGCCCCTGATACCTCGGTAGTATTATTACCGAAAATGGCGAGGCAGAAGACGTCCGTTCCAGAATAAATAAAGCACGAAGCGCATATGCATGCCTGTTCCGCATATGGAGATCAACGAAGATCTCAATTAACACCAAATTGCGGCTGATAGGATAGACGACCAAATCAGGCGAAGGAAATGGAATTGGGTTGGCCACACCTTGCGACGCGAAAACGAAAATCTAGCCAAACAGGCCCTTGACTGGAATCCGTAAGGATCCCGTCGAGTCGGAAGACCTAGAACAACGTGGAGGAGAATCCTACTAGCAGAAACCGCAGCAACTGGGAGATCCTGGTCGGAGCTGAGAGCTGTCGCGCAAAACAGAGTCTGCTGGAGGGCAACTGTTTCCGCCCTATGCCCCATAAGGGATTAAAGGAACGTAAAGAAGAAGGAAAAAAGAATTAAGATAGTATTGGATTGCGTCCAATCTAAGGCGCCTGTGCTGGAAGTCGAGTCGTGCTTCGTTAAGTCTTGAGAGTTGAAAAAAGTGACGCTTCAGTCGAATTACGACTTTCAGCACAAGAGCTGGACTACAGCCACGAATCACGACTGACTTTCAGCATAGGGGGCAAAGATACTGGAACTCAAACGACTTGTCGTGTCGTGACGACTTGACTTTCAGCACAACGACTGGTCGTGTCGTGACACTCGCCTTATTCCTAATCTTTATAAACGACCGTATCACAGTGCCCCCATCCTACACGACATACCTTCATTGATAATGGTACATTGCGTTACTCTTATGGCTTCAACAATAAAAGACCACGCATGTGCCAGTCCTTGGGCATTTTCAGAAACGCAGAACTGCGGTCACTCTGCAATATTCAGCTACAGACTTCCAATTGCTGAATATTGCAGAATGACCGCAGTTCTGCGTTTCCGAAAAGGCCCCTTGTCTTTTAGATCGTGAAATCATGGATCTGATCATGGTTGCCACTTGAAGTGACAAAGGTGAGGGGACTGAAAAACTAAATCATAGCTCTCCCAAAAAACTGACATTCGTAGGAAAAAACGAATTCAGGGTGTATCATAGTTGGCATTTGGAGGCCATTTGTTACTTCAAGCGCCAATAATGGGTCTATTCAAATTTCTGCTATAGCTACTTCGGCAATAGCAATTTTCAAACTGTCAAATTCTCTAAAGCAGCAATGATATCTTGGACACAAAAAAGCTGCTTTTAGTCAAACATATTTTGTGTATCATGCTGTTCATTGCATTTATTAAAGAAAGATTTTCCATTTGCATCACATTTAATGAACCCTGGAACTTATTATTAATCAATAGGCCACAGAACAAAAGGACACAGAAAAGGTAGCTTCTTTAGCAGCTTTTATTCTGTTTTGGACACGAAAAGCATAACAGCTTATTGGTGCTATAGCGGAAATTAGACAGACCCGATGTTAAGCCGCCATGTCCCAATCTATAAGTCAGCAACATCAAACTCATTCTTGACTGGTACCCCGTCTATGACTAGATTCAACCCGGGTTCAACCCAGCCATAAACGGGGGTCTAGTTGAAACTGGGTCCACTCAACTCAACTTAGCTCTGCTAACTGGGTCGAGTTGATATTTCGCCTAATATACGTTGGTTGAGTTGTAATTGGGTTGAAGTGACGTTTGTTTTGTTTGTTTACCATCCGTGAAGTCCGCGTTCTGATTTTTACGTATCTATGAATGAGAATTTCACACAAAAATTGAGTTTATGTTTTGATTTCAGTTCAACCAAACTGAACTCAACTCGACATCGGCGGTCGAAATTTCAACTCAACCTCGACTTAATTTTTCACCCTAGTTATAAACGAGGTATGGGGTCGCAAGGATAGTGTCGAATTCGACACTTCCAATACAAACATTTCTTCCTCCATTGACTCATTGAGGCATCTTTACAAAATCGAATGGTAAATTATACTACCTAAGCGAAAAATAGCTGTCTTAGCTTTTACTCTAGCATTGATCGCGAGAAGCGCATTCAGATTAATGGGATTAAAGTTGCTTATCGTCTACGTTGTCCCCACTGATTTTTATAGAACAAGCCAGTTTTATCATAGTTGCACTATTAGAAGAATTACCATTCCTTCAAACGAAATCATCTTTAACGACTACAATATACAAAAATACCTCGTTGGTGTAACAAAATGCAGATTTATTATATAAATACTTTGAACAAAATTTAACTAATTTTAAAACTAATAGTTAACTTCAAGCCTAGTTACATGGAACTGAAGGAAATTCATGCAGATTCTGCTTATCATCATAAATACTTTATTTGGTTTACTTTGTGATTTTGGCTTTTTCTAAGCTATAGTTGTAAATAAAAAAAATGCTTTCAGCATAACAAAATAACTACCACATCTAAAAAAAAAACAATCCACTCATTCATCTTTATCCTTGCGCACAATAGGCATAGGCATATAACTCGTAGAGCTCCTTGATAGAAGAAAATGCGAAACTTTTTCATAAGTTACAAATGTGATCATCGTAGCAGGAACAACTCGCATTAAATTCGGTCCAATTCCTTTATAAAATCCTCTTCCATGCTCATATCTAATGTGTGGTCCAGAATCGTAGTTGATAGACGATATTAAAAATAAATAGAAAGAAAAGGAGAAAAGAATATTAATAAATTTTATAATAAAGAATTTTATTGCTTACCTTTTAGCAAACAGATTCTTCTGTAGTTTTTTTTATTTTGAAATTGTGTGTGTTCTGCAACTTATAAAATGTAGCCTGGACTTGCTAATGAGAGTCTCGCAAACCAAGAAACAATTACTTAAGCAGATTTCTTTCTCATTTTTAACAAAATAAAATTCTTCAAAAAATAAATTTAAAACAAACTAAGGCCGATCTCGATTTTAATAAATATATTAGTTAATTATTGTTAATAAATCTTACCATTTTTTTTTCTAAAAAAAATAATAAGCTAATAAAAGAATCTCTTTGCTAAAAGCTTTTTGGGTATGGGAAGCATGAAATTGTATTTACTGGGAGCATTTAAAACACCTAAAAGGTTTCTAAAAGTTTTTCTTTTATTTTACGTTTTTTTTTCTTGTTTTTTTATTTATTTATTTAGTATTCAACCATAAAAATTCTACCATAAATTTTCTTTTTCTTTTATTTTTAGAAAATCAAATCTTGTTTCGTCCCTACTTTCCAGTATCTATTAATATTATTATTTATTTTTTGCTTGGATTATTTGATATCAGGTGATTAACATTTATTATGATAAATCAAGAATTAAATCTACAGCCTTGGCCAAAAGTATTAAGCCACCCTAATTTTTTATAATTCTGTGAAAACTAAGGACAAAAATACCCGGTTTTTTACTTTTATTGCTTCCGTCGCAGGTGTTTAGTCAAAATTAAGTAATAAAAATTACTCGGAAAACGATTCCAGGTAACCAATTAGCCGTAAAGAGTAATTAAGGATTTCTCAATAAATGCATTAACTACAGTTTAAAAGCCGTAACTTCCCTGGTTAATTTTAAAACGTGGTTAGTTGTCAGTGAAGTGTTGAATAGAGTAGTTGAAAAGTAAAAAATGCCGAAAACAAGTGAGTTGACATTGCTTCAGAGGAGCAGGATCCAGTTTTTGCACGAGGAAGGTAAATCGCAGAGGGAGATTGCGAGAATCGTAAAGTGTTCACGTGGCGCTGTTGAGCACACTCTCAAACGTTTTGCGGTTACTGGTTCTCATGAAAACAGGCCAAAATCGGGCAGAAAAAAAGTGACTTCGTTACGTGAGGATCGAAATTTAATTCGATCCAGTCTAAGATGTCGGAAAAAAACCTCATCTGAGTTGGCTGCTGAGGCATCGGAGGTCACAGGACGACAAATATCGGCAAGGACTGTCAGAAGAAGACTTTTGGAAGCTGGCCTAAAAGGGTGCAAGGCGAGGAAAAAGCCATGGCTGTCCAAAAAGAATATCAAAAAGCGACTAGAATGGGCTCAACAGTACAAAGACTTCACGGAAGAAGATTGGGCAAAGGTGGTTTGGTCCGATGAGTCAAATTTTCAAGTAAGTTGTTGCTTAATACAGAAAAATTCAATTTATCACATTTCAAAATTATTAGACCTCATTATGGTGTTTAATCCACAACCTCTTTTTTTCTCTCTTTTGTTAGATATTTGGAACCCCTGGCGCAACGTTTGTACGAAGGAGGGTGGGCGAGGAATATAACCCAGAATGTATTGTGCCCACTGTAAAACACGGAGGAGGCAGCATCATGGTCTGGGGCTGTATGGCGGCTAACGGCGTGGGCGAACTCTTCGTGTGTGAGGGTCGTATGAACAGTCGACAGTACATAAATGTTCTGGAGTGCTGCCTTCAGCCGTCGTTTCGGAGAATATTTGGAGACGGGAACTTCGACGAAGTGATATTACAGCAGGACAATGCTCTCTGCCACACATCTCGGACAACAAGACAATGGATGGAAGAAAACAACATTCGACTTTTAGATTGGCCCGCTCAATCACCGGATCTAAATCCAATTGAGCATTTGTGGTCTACTTTAAAGACAAAGATCAGAAATCACCAAATAACAACAAAAGACAGCCTGAAAACCGCTCTACGTGAAGAATGGAACAAAATTCGTAGTTGATGCATTTATTGAGAAATCCTTAATTACCCTTTACGGCTAATTGGTTACCTGGAATCGTTTTCCGAGTAATTTTTATTACTTAATTTTGGCTAAACACCTGCGACGGAAGCAATAAAAGTAAAAAACCGGGTATTTTTGTCCTTAGTTTTCACAGAATTATAAAAAATTAGGGTGGCTTAATACTTTTGGCCAAGGCTGTAGCTTTAAACACTCATTGTAATTTTTACTATATAAGTGCAGAATTTAAATTCGTACAGCTTTTTCTAGTATTATGAATTTATGTTTTATTTAGAGATTTAAAATTTCTTATACAAAATTAATTCAGTTGCAGAATTTGTATTTGTAGCACACCAATAGACTAAAATAAATGATGATATGTTTTTGTTTAGTTTGAAAGCAAAAATGCGACAATGATTATGATTAAGCACTATTGTGCAAAGTTAAACATGCCTACTGGAAAGGCAAGTCCGCAGAAACAGCACTCAGTGAAGTGGTCCAAACTGTTGAGCAATCCATATATTATAAACAACATTGGCGATCTTCCTAGACATAAAAGACGCTCTCAATAAAACACTTTTTTATATATGAAAAAACCAAACTTAGGAGTCACCCTAAGACCGTCCGTCTTATATCATGACCAGTCCGTCATGTTGTTCATGTCATGGTGCAATGTATAGTAGTAAGCTTGGTTTGAAGAATAGAGGAGAATAGGAAAGATTATAGCGGACCTGGACGGTTTTCAAGGAAATGTCCATGAATCGTACGTTTGAACTCTAAAGGGCCAAATACACGAACGCTCGTGGATTTGGCCCTTAAGATTTTTAGATGTGAGTGACGGTGGCGAATGTAGGATTTGTAGATTGTAGCCAAGTAATTTAAGTGGTCGCTGGCTTTACTTTTTTCAGGATTGGCTGCATATGAGCTAATTTCCAAGAGTAAGGATAGACCTCGGAGAAATAAAACAGGACACAAATTTTGTGCAGAGATTCAGCCAAAGGCGAAGCACATTTTTTAAGTACCATAGGGGGAATTTTGTCAGGATTTATTGACGTCAACTCTTTGACACCTATATATCTCGCGAGTCCTGAAGTTAACCCCGTCCATTGAGTGGAAGGTATTCTCGAGGGTGGGACAATCACAGCAGTATCGGGTAAAGAAGGCGATTTAAGGCGAACATAGTTGCTTATAAGTCTAACTTGGGTTTGTTTCTGTTATCACTTCTTTGTTGTAAATGAAAGGAGGTGTTGAGAAGGAAGCAAAATTCTTCATGATGAAAGCTACGAAAGACCAGAAGTGTTTACTGCGTTTCTCAATTTGATGTACTCACGACAAATGGACTCGTTAGGTGAACGTCTGTATGCTCTATAGGCGACTTCTTTAGCTTTGATTGCGTTCATACATTCTCCATTGAATCATCTGTTCGGCCTAGGCTTCATAGATTGAGGGATTAACAATCGCATACTCGCTCGTATAATTTTGGTGACACAGAGCGCGCTAAAGTTCGCATTGGCATTACGGAAACACAAATCCCAGTCAGTGGTTTGGAAGAAGCGAATAAGACCCAATCAGTTGGCTTTCCCATAGTCCCAGGCAGTTCTTTTACAAGCTGTAGTTGTTGCGGTCGAGGAAGGATATGAGAAATAACTAGTTTGTGGTCCGAGTTAAGTTGGGGTGAGCTAGGGCGGATGAGAAGAAAGAAATAGATCAAGGAGATGGGCCCCTTGACCTGGAATATCCAGGACTCTCGTAGGATATTTTACAATTTCATGTAGGTTGTTCAGGTTCGCAAAGAGCTCGGGGTCTCTGCCAGAAACACTGTTGTCATTTGAGTAATTTATCCAATGTACATTGTGAACGTTCAAATCATCCGCAACAATTAATCAGAAAAATATTGTCGCACCGAGGACTGTTTTGCATGAGGCTCATTCATCATCTGTAGCTAATTGCACCGGCGATCAATCCATCGGGGCTAACGGGAATAACCTTGCTGCGGTTTTATTACCGCTAAAACAGCCGGCAGGAAGCGGGTGGAGGAGATTTACTTGTCAAGGACGTAGCCAGGATTTTGCTTCGGGAGGGGTTTTTGTAGGTTAGGATGAAATGGCACGCTATTGGGCCCATTGTGATGCCATTAGCCATTCTAGTGTTGGAACAAAGTGCAGGCCATTTCAAGCCATTTGGAGCTTTTGATAAAGCGACAGGGTTCAGGGACCCCAGTATTTTGCAGCTCGCTCAATGCATCAAGGAAGGGTGAGCCAAGGAAGGTCCCTCTTTCCTTGCGAGGGCGGGACATGTACAGAGAAGATGGGAGACAGTTTCTTCCTTTTCTTCATTACCACAACATCAGCATAAGTCGTTGTGGGGAAGTCTTAATCTTTCGGCGTGCCGGCCAAAGGGGCAGTGACCGATCAGAGCATTTACTACATAGGTTATCTCCTTTATGTTTAACAAAACTAGAAATTTTGAACGCTTTGCGTCCAAAGTTGGCCAGATTGCATGAAGAGTGCGGAACACCGTTGCTGGGGTCCATCTCAACCCATCTCGAGCTAAGCTGATTTTCCTCCAAGCTAGTTTGTAGGTCATTCCTATCCGGGTTAAGTGGGGTGTCCTTTCCACTTCGGTTCCCTGTCTAGCAAGCTCATCTGCCCTACGGTTCCCCTAATCCTATTATGTCTAGGAATCCAACAAAGTTTTATATGAAACTGAATGGCAATCTCACACAGAGACCCGCGGCAGTTCAGAACAGTCGTGGATGTTGTGACGGCAGAATGGGTTTTTGTAAGAATCATAATAATGATCTGTATAAATGAGACCTCCCCTTCCCCCCATTCTTTTTTACTTTTTTTATACATAGTCATCTAGATATTTTTTCCTTTCTTCGGAAATGCAAATTACACACCAATAAACATTGCGCAAATATGAATAAGACATTCGCTTATGTATTTTCAAATTTCCGCTTCGAAATGTACCAACAATGCTACTGCGCATGGAAAATAGCCTTTTGAGAAACCTCATCTCGTTTGGTTCGCGCTATACATAGCTGTCGCCAAACGTATTTCTAAGAACAAAAAATGCGATTTGAATGGTGTTCTGCCTATCTCAAATTTAGTATACAATTGAAGAAAAACTATTTATTATTATTTAATTTTTCATGCTATCTGCGATGTCTTTTTTCATTCGGGGGGGTTTGAACCCGCAAAACCCCTCCCCTGGCTACGTCCTTGTTACTTGTGTTGCATCAGTCCTTCAGTTGCTGTCTTGTTGCTGGCCTTCACTTGGATTTTTATTATTGTTTATTATTATATATTATTGTTTTGTGATTTTATATAGTTTGTTTTATTTAGGCAGAATAAATGGTCGATTCAAAAAGTTTCCGTAAAACAGACAACTTCGCAACTAGCCTATAATTCGATATTTGGTTCTTGCTACCACTTTATTGAACATGAATTATGAATGAATTCTTCCAAAAGATAGACCCTTTATTCAGGGATTTTGGAAAAGGGTTTGAAGAGGAGACCGGAGAACCTCCGCACACGACGAATTCATCAATATGTATCACGATCGCCACTGGAAAATTGAACGACATAAACTATGAGCCTATAGGTTAGGACTTATGAGACGATTTATTGTCACTCGAGCCAATTTTGATGACGAGCAAAGCTTTTACACTCTCTGGCGGAATCAATAAACAAAATACGATGCACTAAACACCACTGCACGAAGAGAAAGTCACTGTTTGGGTCGAAGTGTGCTCAAAAACCATCAACGGACCATTTTTCTTCAAAGCTCGACGACGCATGGTGCAGGTGCACTTCTTCTTGTGTCCGAAAAGGCGAGAAAAAGGTATTTCGAAACCTTTTTCGAAAAGACGGCCACCTTGCAGTCATTACGATGAAGTTCTTGCAAAAGTAAAGTTTATGCCAGCAGGACGAAGAACATACGAGCCGAAGTAGAAGCTAAAACTGCCGAAAACAGCTGCTTTTTGCTTATCAAATGGAGGTCATTTAATCGATAATTGTAGAGAATATCCTAAATAAATCTTGCTCATTTGTCAAAATCGGCTAAAAAAATGCCGGAGTTATTCAATTTGGAATACCGAAGGTCTATATGGCGCACCTTACCGAGTATGTAAGTTGTTTTTTGTCTAAAGGTATAAAAATGTGAATATTCTTCAATTTTTTGTGGGCATGGCTTAAGTTTGGTAAACTTGTCGTTCCGTTATATGGCAAAGTTGTCAGATTTTGTATTTTATTCTATTTTTCCACTTTGTACAGTAGTTGTATAAACTCCTTGAACACGTGTAGTAGAACAATACGACCAAGCAGCGGACCAATTTGGCAGACAACTAGTACCGAGCGTGGGAAAAATAAATATCTGATGTGAAAACTCATTCCTAGGCTAATTATAAACTACCTCCAAAGCCTTAATGTGACCTGCGAATAGTTTTAAACAGGACTGCAAAATAAACCATACAGGTTGCAGTGTTCACGAGACCTTTCAGTCCTATCGCCGTCTAATCGAATATGCATTCCTTTAGATGTTAGGAAAGCAATGTTCAAAATATTTCAACAATTTTGCTGGTATGTGTAGATATAAGTTTTTACTATGATTTATTTATTTCTAAAGTTGAACATTTACGTGCAACAAACACATATATGTATATGTAAATATCTGCTCTTTTACCAGTAGCGAGTTTTTTATATGAATATTATTATCAAGAAGTAGATACTAAGACAGACACTAAGAGTATAATAACTACTTTTTAGACATTTAGATTTTTCAACAGGGACTTTTTACTACTAATTTACAGAAATTAACCAAGTATTGTTGTCGCTTAAGACGTTTTCTTCTTAAGATTTTTGTTTTTTAATATAAGATATTGAAGTTCACATTTATTAAGTAAAAAGAAATTATTTTTTTAAAGCATCTCAATTTGTTATAAATGTTTTACATTTACATTAAGAGCTAAAATTACAGTAATATTTTTGATGTTTGATATTTATCAGAATAAATTTTTGTTTTTTTGTTTAAATCAATTATTAAAATATTTTTTAATTATTAGTTTTTTTTTTTTTTTTTTGAAAAAAAGTCTTAACTCTTTTACAAAATAACTTTCAAAAAATTATTAATTTACAAGTGTAGTTCTTTAGATTGTATAAAAATACATAGATTTATATATATGTGCCAATGAGTGAAATTAATTAATAAAACAAATTTGTGTGAAATTAATCATAATTGATGAAAATTGGAATGTGTATTTTTTAGTGTTATTGTGTTGTGATTTAAGTAAGCATTTCAACTTTTTAGACCCATTATTTAATGAATTTTTAACAAAATAATTTTCAATTAATATTTGACTATGGTGCAAGATGGTGATGAATACAAAACAAAATAAAAACAATGCAATTTTTTAATTTTGAAGATTATACTTTTTTGAAAAAATAAAAAATAGCAAATTCATGCTTAAATATAGAATATAATCAAAAAAAAAATAACTTCACAATGATTGAATATGAACAAATGTCTTAGTTATAAAAGAAAAAAAAGGATTCTCCAAAAAATATTTAATAAAGCTATATTGTTTTTTCTTTTATTGTTTTTCGTAAATTAACAATAGTTCAACAACAGTATACAAACATAATGCTTCGAGCCTTCGTTACTCTTTCTTTCTTTCTTTTTTTGTTTAAATTTGAAAACTATCTACTTATTAAGACAAAACAACTTTTATCTTATCTGCTGCTTACAAAATAATAGTCGAGATAAAACAGAAAAATTAAAAAAAAAAAAAGGAAAAAAATAAAGTAGAATGATATATTTTAAAGCTAAGTTTTAAGTTAAGTAAAAAATATAGAAGAAAATAGAAATAATAGAAAAGAAAATAAATAAGAATTACTTAGGATGGAATAATAACTATAATACAAAAGGAAAGTTTTAAAGTAAACATCTAAGAAGAACATAGATATCTACAATAATGTCATTTTTTTTAATTAAGCTTGTTCCCGCCCAATAAGTTCTGTATTGTGTTTTTTTTTTGTTTAATTTTAATATTTTTTCATTTTTTCATTTTTTTTTTTTAATATTTATAAATATACTTAAATCGTCACATTTATGCAGAAGGAAAATTAAGAAAAGTTAAATTTCTATTTTTTTTATTTTTTTTTGTTTAGTTTAATTCGTGAGTTTCTCCCAGATTAACATTACCAAGCAAATGTTTGGTGTAACATGAACTAAATAGGGTACAAGACCCTTGTAAAAACCTGGCATACGTTCGTACCTCCATGTTTGTCTAATGCAGTCCCAAGTTCCTTGATAGGAATGATGATGATCCTGTAAACGGGCTCTTATAACCTGATATGGATATGTGGCTGCTGCTGCTATTAGCTTTGATATTGCAGCAAACATTAAGTACTCTGATGTTGCCTAAAAGTATAAAATTAAATTGATAAGTTTTGCAACAACAAATAAAAAAAGTTTACTCTGGTTTATATCAAAAATATGAAATGCTATATATGTATATTATCGCATAATATTATTTAGTTACGGTGTTTTGTGTTTGTTACCAAGAAGAAAACCTTGATGGGGTCATTAATGTACGCGAAATATGATGATAAGAATTTAAATATTTAGATTAAAATTTTATGCGAGGCGAGCCCCCCTATAATATTAGATTTATATATTGTTGTTTTGTACAATTTGTAATAAGAATTACTGTAGATTAATTAGGTTGTTTTGAAATGATTTGCAAAGTTTATATAAGAGCATTACACTACACTTGTATAAAGCACGTTTATGAAGGTCAAAATAAATAACTGAATGCGGAAAAACACAATAAAGAGTAAATAAAGAAATTTTGTAAATGGAAAATATAATACAGTATGTTAACCCTCTTAGTATCTTGAAGGCAATTGTTGTTGTTATTCATATGAATGCCTTGAGTGGATATATCTTTTTATTGAGTGTTTACTATAATTGTAGCCTAAGGGGTTCATTTATTTTTTTTGTATTAAATCATATTTGTGTCGTTCAATGTAAAAGTGGGGTACCTCTGTATTTTAAAATATTAGAGGTTGATTTGCCTTTGAGTCACATTTTATCATATCGTTTGCTGTAGGGGTGAAGCAGCTCCAGAAGTCCAACTAAACGTGCAATTATATTGCATTTCTGAAGTTGCTTTACTTTTATGGCGAAAGATATGACGGAATGTCACTCCAAAGCAAATCAACCCCTAATATTTCAAAATATGGAGTTACACCACTTTTACAATGAACGACACATTTATGAAGCAAAAATACCTTTATTGGAATTTTAGATGCATCAATACAACAATTAGCAGGAGCCGTAATTAGTCGCCGATATTCCGAGTAAAAATAAAAAATGGCCTAACAACGGGCGAACACCGGCTGCTTGGCTTTTAAGTGGCATATGATGGCCGTAGTGTTTTTAATCAGGGGCTCACCACGACATGTATGTAATGTATTGTTGAATGTGTTTTATGGAAACTTGATCGTTTTCGTTATGTACAATGGTCTTTTCAATTTTTATCCTACTTAAAGATTATCGATGCACAAAAGAATCGAGCTCGCCAGTCGTTAGTTTGTTGTGCGTGAAGTGTGTGGTGCATGTTGATTTATATTTTAGTTGAAAATGCTACCGAATCTATTGCTTGGATCGGGTGACCCCTGGATACTGTTGCCTATAAAAGAGTAACAGACTGAGAAGGGTGCAAGACAAGTTCTTTGCGTCTCAAAACTAGGTAAATACCAGACTGATAATTGAGTGAGGTTGGGGGCCGGGTGGCAAGCTGACCCACCCGTCACCAATCCCCGAGGTAGGCCTCGGACAGGACGGACTCAACAACAACGACCCAGGTAACGGAATTCTAAAGACCTTGTAAGATACAATGCTCAACATCCGGAAAAGTAGATTTACTGCAAGGGGCTGTCTTAGTTGTACAAATACCAAGGCCGGTTTAGGGTTCTAGCACCTGGATGAATGGAACGTAATGTTCGGTGAATAAAGAAGGTCAGGATCATGTATCGAATAATGTGTAGATCGACGGTTGGGCAACAGATCGGTACATCGTAGCGGCTTTAAAACTGAGAAAAGTTCCGAAAGTTCTCACAGGAAATACACTTAACGACAAAAAAGAAAATTCGATTTGAACATTTGGTAGAAATGGTAATTGTATGCAAATAAACATTAACTACATGGATTATAGTATTTAAATGCGACAGAATAAGCCCATAAAAATGGTTCTTGTTCATTGTTAGCTGTTAATTTGCTCTTAGCTTTAAATGTGTCTTGTTTGGCAAATTAAATAAATAAATCAGGAATTTGAAAATATTATAGTTAACATAAGCGTCACAAGTAATCATGAGGAGTTTAAAAAAATGAATCTTGAAGACGATGAATGTTCCAGAGAAACAGGCAAAATTCCAATACTGACTTAAAAGCAATTGAATTGTTAAACATGAAAATAGACCAAAAACTGCAACCGACACCACGAAATGAACAATAGATACCAACTGAGAAGGAACATAGAAGAAATGAACACGGGTTTGACACGGAATGCTATTAGAACAAAAAACTTTGCTAAGATGAAAACGCTACAAAGAAACACGCGGAGAAATAGAGAAGATTACATCACAAAAAGAAGAGTAGCTAATAGGGTATGCAGACAAAAGAAACGCACCTATTTAAAAACTGTGGTAGAAACAATGAACAAAACATATGTGGAAAAGGATATTATAAGATTTTACCATAGCGTTAATATGCTCTTAACTCCAGTTCCAAATTAATCAATTGTAAAGATGAGAGTACAGAGTTATTAGCAGATGAAGATACAATAATTGAAAGATGGAGGCAAGCTTTTAAGGGAGTTAATACGTGTAAATCGTGTATCTTTGGAACCGCGCGTACGCCGGAAAAATTAATGCAATGTGAAATTTGTTTTTTTTTATTCTTTTATTAAATGGTAACAGTGCAAGAAAAAAAATTTTTTTTTTGTGGCGTGCTGAAAATGGCGGCTGTGGTGGGGGTCGAATATTAGGCCCAAATTCTAGTATAGAAGTTTTGCCGGCGCCGCAAAAATCATCTGAGAAAAAATTGCTATTAGTTATTATCAGAAAATATATGTACCTTCTAAAGTAACTAACAAAAAAGAAATATTTTCGTAAAAATACAAAAATACACCCGAACCGAAAAAAATGACCTTTTTTTCTTAATTGCGCGAAAATGGCGCCCCGGATTTCGCCAAAAACAATGAAATTTTTAGTTAGATTAGAAGTTCTGTGTTTCAACAAGTTGCTGTCCAAATTTTAGATCAGTGGGACTAAAACTTGCCGAGATATTCTACTTCCATAATCAAAAATCAGTGTTTCGAAATAATTCGGTTTAAACTTTGCGTTCATACACTAATCAGCTATTCCAGGGCCATACATCTTTCCTTCCTGATTGCGAGGATCATCAGAATTGAAAACCACTTAAGGGGATTATTCTTGAGACCCCCTAGAGTCTATTTCATAAAAAAAATTTTTTTTAGAAAATTTTGAAAATTTACACGTGTTGCCCTTAAGGCTGGCCGCACACTGGATACGAATTTGTATCGTACGTAAACGTACGTTATTAAACATCCGCACAGAGTGCGCACACTGATTGCGTTTTTCTCCGTTTAAATGCTCGTATTCACTGTGACCTGTGACATCGTCGTAATGAATAATTTATATTTGCTAGATAGTTCTTCGATGATTCGAAGACTGCGACGGCGTCCAATAGCCATCATGGGAGCATATTTAACAAGAGATGAATTTGGTGAATTCTATTATATTATGGCAGACCTAAATAATGAGCTCAACGAAACCTTTGAATATATTCTACTCGTCAGGTCTTGCGTTGATGGCCCCGTAAGTGATATGTTGAATCACTTTGATCCCATTTGTGACCACACACCAAATTAATTAATTTTTCCATATTAATATTAGGGTTTTAACGTACGAAGGCATAAAAAATCCGGGCATGTTGGGATTGATTTCGGATGTCGGAAGTATACGCACGTATGCGTACGACTAGATCGCACCTAGTGTGCGAGGTGCCATAGTACTCGGAGTATCGGGATTGTTCTGACGAATTCGTACGTGCTCGTACGAGACAAATTCGTACGAAAACGTATCCAGTGTGCGGCCAGCCTTATGTTGAGGAAACAAAAATCATGCACGAAAACGAAAATTAATTAAACGTAGATAACTGTTAACCATCAACATACGATGAAATAAATAGTGGCATAGAAAAACTAAAAAACAAAAAGGACCGGTGGAGATAGCATCCTTCCGAATTAATAAAGGTAGGTGGCGAATTATTGATACGAAATTTACAAAATTTAATATGGATAATATGGATCGAAGAGAAAATTCCGGAAAATTGGTACACAGGTTAGTACAACCTATTCATAAAAAGGAAGATAAAATGGTCTGCGAAAATTATAGAGGTATAATGCTATTAAATACAGCAAAACTAACCAGACTCATCATGCAAGGAAAAGTAATAGTTCAAAGTAAGATATCAAGGTTATTCCCCATACGAACAGGTGTGAAACAAGGAGATGTATTGTCATGGTAATATTCAAGTTGATGCTACACTACGCAATAAAATATGTTCATACCATCGGGAACATATTCGTAAAATGATACCAAATGTATGCATATGCAGATGATATTGCAATAGTGGCCAGAAACTATAGAAGTATGGTAGAAATATTTGTTAAAGTAGAGGAAAATGCAAGAAGAATAGGACTAAAAGTAAACCAGTATAAAACCAAGTATATAAGAATGGCGAGATCAAATGCGAGAAGATCACCTCAAAATATAACTACATATAGCAGAATATAACTTTGAAGGCATAAATACGTGCACGTACCTAGGTAGCATAATAAATAATAAAAACGATATGCACGAAAGTGTAATGGAAAAAATACAAGCTGCTAATAGATGTTTCTATGCGCATTTTAAGCATTTTAAATCAAGACTAATATCGACAGACTGCAACTAACTATGTATAAGTGTTATCAGGCCTGTACTGGTGTATGGCGCTATGACGTGGACGCTGACAAAAGGGGCATTTTCGAGAATTCACCATGGTAGCTACCAGTCGAACCAGAAGTTAATCTACCACGTTCAAAAATTGATTACTTGCCATAAGTCACCACTCAACATGTTCTACTATTCACCGGTAAGGTAACCAGGGTCTCACCAACAGGATAAGAGGGTAAGTAATCGATGGTAGATTAACTTCTGTTTCGACTGGTAGCTACCATGGTGAATTCTCGAAAATGCCCAAGAGGACGAAGCAAACCTAAACATATTCGAACGAAAAATGAGAAAAATATATGGATCCCTAACAAATGAAAATGGACAATACGTTTTTAGATGTAACAGAGAGCTTATGAAAGTCGAAGCCATAACTAAATTTGTTAAAGCACAACGTATAAGATGGGCAGGACATATAGCTAGGATGCCACCAGGACGAGCACCGAAACAAATATAGGCTGATCCTATAGGACCAAGAAATAGGGGAAAACCAGGGAACAGATGGCTTGATGGAGTAGAAAAAGATCTGAGGATACTAGGCATAAGAAGATTGAGAGAAGTAGTATTGGACAGGAACGACTGGAAGAAGCTAACAAATCAGGCCAAAGCTCACCCTGAGCTTGCTAAACAGCTAGAAGTTATTCAAGAAAGTTAGTTCGATTCCATATACATAATGGGAATAATAAAAAGAAAATTCATTTAGCTACGCTTTATCATTAAATATGCAATGAAAAATAAATTTAGTATGACAATCCAAAAGAAACGCTTGAATTAATTCATTCCAAAATCATTTAATCATTCTCAGGAAGTAGTCTGGGACTGTTTAGTGAGATATATAAAAGAAATTGTTAAGTTTTAATAACTGAAACCGTGTGAAACGGTTATGAGCTGTTAAAACTATCTACCCAGACTAAGTCCAACAGCATACAGGTGGTTACCATATGTTATTATTCTCACTTGGACGGGAGGGGCTAAGGAAACCTTACATATATGCAAGTTTAGAATGTGCAAACATGGCTTGATGACAATTTTGTTTCGAAACGATGCAACTATCGCCCATATATGATTGCATTGCAACCTATTCAATCAACAACAAAAAAGCGGTAGATACTAATAAAGAATAGTTCCATTGGTATTACGATGGCTGGTTGGCTGATGTATGTTATTAAAGACTGATGTGTGGTATTAAAGGCGGAAGTGTTATTTATACATCTCATAACATAAAGTCTATTTTTGTAATATTCAATTTACTCTATAAATTTGCAAGTTAACGCATACATATTTATCAAAACTAAAATCATATTTTCACGCTTTATTTTGAGCTATTTTAAACGTGCTAATATGTATAAAAAATTAGTAAAACGATTACTGAAAATATTTACTCTGCAATTAGCCTAAAAAAAAATTATTTCGCTCAAAAACATTGCACTGGATTATTATGTAAAAATACGCAATAATTACAAAAAAAATAGAAGAACAAACAAAATTTAACGTGATAAATACCCCAGAATTGTGTTTGCGTCACACAATTTACACCTTGAAAATTTCATGCAAATTAAATTAATTAGTGTGAAAGTTGGTGACGACCAAAAATAAACATGAAAAAAAAGAAACAAGCAATAAAAGCCATTTTCGTTGGTCACATGTTTCATTCACTGTCATCACACAAATGTGAATTCAAGTTCAGGAACGTCCGGGGCGGTCAGGGGAGTTGGCACAAGAAATTGCTACCCATTTCTCGCTTTTGGCGATGTCACAGATCTATCCGGCTTTTGATGTATCGCTGTCGCTAAATGTTAAATAATTGAAGAAAAAAAAATGTTTGCTTTGGATATGAGCTAGTTAGCAGCTCGTTGAAACTTGTTTTGTAGGAAGAAAAAAATACTGTAGCACATGTTTTGAGCCAGAGAATACAAATATTTATACAGAAAGCAAATTTTATTTTTTTTAGCTTTTTAGGGAAAATCAGGAACGAATCTGGTTCGTTACTGGGTAGTACTAGAATTATTTGAACACTAGCAAAATCCCGCGTACGTTGCAACGCCTTTTAAAAATAATTGTTTGGGCATAGTGCGGGATAAGGTAAGGGTATAATGAAAAAAAAAACAAATCTGCAAAACATGATTTTGAGTACATACAAAAATTTAGAGTTGCCTATTAAAACTATATTTCCTACAACTTCTTTTAAAATTCGGGGTTAACTACCACCTATCGGAAAATGTTGGAACTACGTGCACAACAGACATTTAGCCAATCATATTTAGAATACGTCTTGTCCGCGTAGATTTTGACGATCCCAGGTAATTGGCACATTGTGCAGAACTTGCTCTTTAGCGACCTATACATTTTTTGTCCCCCAAAAAAACTCTATAAAAGGTCATCAATTTTGCAAAATTGCCGCCCATTGTGCAGTCCAAAAATTCATAAGTTGGTGCTAGACGAGTAAATATATTTCAGCTTGTGACGAACATTGGCAACATTATAAGACGGCACTACTGATTTGATCCTGGAAAGGGCCGTTGCTTTTTCGTGTTTCGTCGTGTCAGCCTTAGCAGCTGGCAATGCAAAAATGTGCATATTAATGAAAGGATAGCAATTCACCCTCATGACAATGGAAAATAGCGGTCAGAATACAAGGAGAATTGACAGAGTCCTTCCCAGTCAAGCAAGTCTTAAAGCAGGACGATGGGCTGGCACCCATGCTATTTAATCTCTGCCTAGAAGGAGTAATTCACAAGGTAAACATTGATGCGAACGCAACCCTGCTTAAAAAATCCAAACAGTTGGCAGGATATGCCTACGATATAAACTGCCTTGCAAGATCACTGTCATATCTTAGAGAAACATTCACAGAATTAGAAGATGGAGCCAAACATATAGGGCTGCAAATAAATGCAGAGAAGATTATAATTCAGCCAAGGATGGAAATAAGAAGAAGAAACCACAAAAACACCTGGGGAATATAACTTTGAACGGGTACACCAATTTAACTACCTGGGGTCCACAGTCAGCGAAGACAACGATGAAACCATAGACGTACAACGAAGAATAAACGCCGCAAACAAAACATACTTCTCACTAATGCCAGTCACGAAATCCAAAGGCATCCACAGAAAAACCAAAATAAGAATCTACAAAACCACCGTACGAACAATAGCCACGTATGGATGTGAAGCATGGAGTATCTCCCAGAAATCCGCCGACAAGATGGATATATTTGAGAGGAAAGTTCTCCGAAGGATATACGGACCAATCAATGAAGACAATGCATGGAGAGTACGCTACAGTCACGAATTGTACGACCTATACAAAGAGTCTAAGCTCTCGACACATGCTAAGCTACTGCATTTACGTTGGGCCAGTCATGTCCAAAGAATGAATCTTATGCGGCGAGGATGACTCAAGGATACCACTGTACCTACTACCAGATGGGAGAAGACCAGTTGGCAAACCACGGTCAAAGTGGGAGGACAATGTTAAGGCAGATGCAGCAAAACTGCTCAATATAAAAAATTGGAGACAAGCTGCGGAGCAGAGAGACGTCTGATGGAGGCTAAGGCTCGAATTGGGCTGTAGAGCCATCGAAGAAGAACAGATTAATTAAGAAAGTCATGCCAGCGCCAGTTATATATTATATTTATTATAATATATGTTAATTTAAAAAAAAACAATAATGATCTTTAGATTAGTATTCTTTTTATTTATAACTTGATTGAGCTCTTCGGAGTCAATCTTTTTCTTTTGAAGGTGGTCTTAAGACTGAATTATTACATTTCTTAAAATTACTTCGATTATCAATTTAGCGGTTCTAAGCAAATTTGAAAATTAAATTTTTTGGTAGGAAATGCTTTTATCAGCATTTCCTGTTTTTTGGAAAATGAAAATTGTTGGCAGGAAATGCTTTTATAGCATTTCCTGTTTTGTTTGGATTTGTTGAAATTTGATTTTTATATTTCCGGAGGAGTGCTGACGGGATCGTTCTCACCAGTAATTTTTGTTAAATTTAAGTTTTTTATTAATTCTTCGAATTCTAAATTTATTGACTGGGGAGAACGATTTACCGAAGCAGCTAATGTAACTCCTCCATCACCAAATTGATTATTCTCCTGAATAATTCTAATTTTTAACTTCCGATAATGGATACATATGATTAACGCTATTATTATAATTAACAAAATGCTTCCTATTCCTAGACTGTAATTAATTATTTTGTGAAATTTTAATTCCTTTATTTCATTTATGTTATTAACTTGTTTAAGGGATATTTCTTCAAAGTTGAATATTTCATTTTTCATTGATATATTTTCAAATTGTGGTACAACAAACCTTTCGGTAAATTCTATTATCCTATTATAAAATTGTTTTGCATCTATGGTAATTGAACAATTGACGTAATTGATTACAAAATTTCCATTTAAAGTGATCTTTCTTTCGTCACATGAACTTTGAAAAGTTTTGTTTTTTACATTATTTATAATTAATAAATCATTTTCTATTTCTGTTAATTCTTCTATTGGACTTTTGATTATTCTACAATTCGCTGGTTTGCGAGAATAACGACGCAACTAAAAATTATTGATTTTACAGAATGACGTTTTTTAATTTTTTAAAAATCATTTAGTGTATACCGCAAAGTGTAAATCATATATTGAGGGTTTGACTTAAATGATTAAAGGGAAATATATCGTAGTATTAAAACACATAAAAAGATTTTAGAATTTTATTAAAATTATAAAAAAAAAACCTCATTTACAGGTGGTCTCAGACATGAGTCTTTATTCACGAAACTAAAAAATTAAAAATTCAAATTATGTCATTTTTACAGAGTAACTTTATATGTAGACATAATAATAAGACATAAAAATATACTTACCTTTATCAAAAATAACGACTGAACACTAAATATGCCACTACTCTTTAAAATTTGGAAGCAATTTTGCACCCGAACTCGAAATACGCCGGTATTTAGGATAATTTTGCGTGCGTTCACTATGTTGTCAGCGGCTTAACTGAGTTGAGTCTGTATTCATGAATTAGGCTAGGATGCTTTGTCTCAAATGAATAACGACGTTATATATTTCTAATGGAAACTGGCGCGAAATCGGGGTTGTGCTTTTGTTTATCATAAATTATGAAAGATTTATGATCATTTGGCATATTTAGTTCAATTTTACAGAATTTTGACTTACGTCGTTATTCTCGCAAACCAGCGAATTGTTTTTGAATATACAATTTTTACTAAGTTTCAATTCTTTAAAATTTTTATTACTTTGATATGTGTATGTTTTACCTTTAACTTCTATTACATATTCTAATTCTTCCTCAATTTGCTCTCCTTTTGAATTGGAGATAGGAATTATTAATTTTTTGTTTGTTTTTAAAAACCCTGTAGGAATCTTTATGGCCAAAACAATAGTGTCGTTCCTAAATTTTGCTACTCCTGCTCTAATGTTGCTCAATTTTTTTAGATCAATTTTATACTGGGTAATCTCTTGTTCACTTAATATATTTGGGTGTACTATACCTAATCTAGCTGATATTATATTGTCTTGGATTTGGCTTATTTGTTCCTTCAACGTGTTAATTCTTAATTGTTGTTCTAAGATAATTTCTCTTTCTGACAGATTTCTTTCAAAATCTTTTATTTCTCCTATTTCCTTGATAATTTTGTTTCTATCGGATTCTAAAATCTCTTTCAATAAGCTAAATGAGTAGTTGAAATTTTCATTTATTTTTATTTGTTCGTTAACAGTGTTTATAATATTGTGGTTGTTTTCGTCTGTAATTTGTAAATGTTCCTCAATATCCTGTCTGTCGTTTTCGTCCAGTGTACCAAAAAGCCATTTGAGTCCAGTTCCTACTATGTTTATCAAACCTCTTTTAGCTCGATTAGGGAGTAAAGTTAGCGTTTTAAATTTGATTAATTTAATTTGTTCTAATAAGGAGTTCTTAGCAGGACTTGTAAAATTTAAATTTTCTATGTTATATTCTAAATTATTAATAATATTTGTTATTTCATGAGGGTGGATAATATGAAGGACTAAATCAAACTTATCAACAATTTCTACTTCACCTACTCTTATTATTGCAAATCCGTTATCAGCATGAATTTTTTCAATTGTCAATATTCCCTGAACTGGAAGGACCATGACTAGGATTAGAATCCAGTAGAAAATCGTTCTGACCTGAAAATTTATAAGGACGTTTTATATTATTTTCATGGATATTTTCTAGCCTATATTTTCTAAATTTGGGCTCTTCTTTATGGCGAAGAGATTTATAGTTTTTTATAAAACCTAAGGGTCTATTCTCAATATAAGTTTCACGATTTTTATTTCTTCCCTCTATAACATGTTTCTTTTTCCTTTCTATTCTTTGTTTAATGATTTCGTGTTTGACTTTACAGTTTTGTACTTCCATAGGAGTACACTTTATAGTAGAGTGGTATGTATTATTATATAAAGTAATGGCATCAAGAATTTGCGTTTTAATTGGTTGTTTATTTTCTAGATTTAAAACTCTAATTTTTTCTGTGATTGTGTTATTTAACCTTTCAATATCGGAATTTCCGGTGTGGTTGTTTGGCTTGGTAATGTGAAAGTCAATATTTTCTTTTTTGCAGAACTCCTCAACGTTCGTGGATTTAAATTCATTGTCGAAAACAAATTTTTTCACTTTACCTTGAATTGAAATAAAATGCTTAAGTTTTTCAACGATTGTTCGACTGTTTCTGTCTTCTAAATGGAAGCTAATTGCGAATTTCGAAAATTTATCAATAAAATTGATAAAGGATTGTTTGCTGTTGACATACACATCGACGTGCACAATTTCGTTAATTGTTGAGGGTGTCTCTGTGAAACTAAATTTTTTTCTTATTGGGTTTCGGTCATATTTTCCTAAAGAGCATATATCACAATTATTTATTATTTTCCAAATATGTGTTTTAAGATCAGGGTGGTAAATTTTTTGTTTCATTCCTTCATAAGTTGGTATAATTCCCGAATGTCCCACTTCATTCTTGTGAAAGAGCGCTATTTGTCTTTTTAGTCTGTCTTCATCTTCTATATCTATTGCAAAGTTGGTGCATTTAAAAAATTTAAAAATGTTTCGGTTTGGGAACAAAAGTATTAATTTCTGTTGTAATTGGTTATATTCGCGATCGCTTAAAATAGTGTGGACTCCTATAACACTTTTATTTACTATATGTCTACTTAAAATGTTAGCGATGTGATTATTATTTAAATCGTTTTTATCGATATATATTCTTTTATTTCTAAAAATTGTTTCATATTCTCTATCCTTCTTTTCAACGAATAATATTTGTATTTTAAACCTATTAACGACAGTGTCAAGTATGGGGATATGTTCCTCCAGGTTTTCTTCTTGGGAATGAATTGTATTATCAATTTCATTATCATCAATGTTGTTTTCCATTGACCCAATTGAAATTTCTTCAGAAATTTCATTTTCTTCGTTTATTTGCCTTTCCAATATATAGGCATTTCCCGATTTTCATTGCTATTTTGAATTTCGCCGCTTTCTCTTTGGAGTATGGGCATATCAATATATTCGTTCAAAGTGTCTTCGTTTATTTCTCTTTCTAGTACAGGCATTTCTCGATTTTCATCGATATTTTGAAATTCGCCGCTTTCTCTTTGGAGTATGGGCATATCAATATATTCGTTCAGAGTTTCATTCACGTTAATTTCGTTCGTTTCTACATTTACTCTACTGAGAAAGTCTGCAATTCTGTTCTCTTTTCCTTTAATAAAATCAAGTTTAATATTATACTCTCCTAACTGTATCAGCCACCTCTGAAGTCGAGGGTTTATATCTTTACCTGCATGTTTACTGTATAACCATTTTATTGGTTGGTGGTCTGTTAATAATTCAAATTCTCTCCCAAAAAGATAAGGGCGATAGTATTTCACACCCCAAACTATTGCTAACAGTTCTTTTTCTGTTGTGGAGTAGTTTTGTTCGTGACTATTTAATGTGCGGGAAGCATAGGAAATAGGATGAGTGTCCTGGGTTAAGACAGCTCCTATAGCAAAGTCACTAGCGTCTGTAATAAGCTTGAAGGTTTTATTAAAATCTGGATACCTTAGGATTGGATGATTAGTTATTAAGTCTTTCAATTTCTCGTAGCCCGCTATGAAACTGGGGTCATTTGTATTGACTCGGGCATTTTTCTTTAAATATTTCGTTAGGGGAAGAGCAATATTGGCATAGTTCTTTATAAACTTTCGGTAAAATCCAGTTACTCCTAGAAATGATTTGATTTGCTTTTGAGTAGTTGGTAGTTTCAGATTTTGTATTACTTTGATTTTATTTGGGTTTGGTCGTACACCTTGAGGTGTTAGAATGTGTCCTAGGTATTCAGTTTCTTTTGATAGAAAATTACATTTATCAATTTGTATTTTTAATTTTGCCTCTCTTAATTTGGAAAATATTTTTCGGATACTTAGAATATGTTCTTCAAGAGATGTACTGAATATCAGTATGTCATCTAGGTAAACTACACAGATTTTATTTATGTAGTCCCTGAGAACTGAATTCATTAACCTCTGAAAGGTTGACGGGGCATTCTTTAATCCAAAAGGCATTCTGACGTATTCGTAATGGCCATTTGGAGTAGAGAATGCTGTTTTTTTTATATCCTCTTCTCTTACTAGAATTTGGTGGAAGCCCTTCGCCAAGTCTATTGTGGTGAAGTACTGAGCTTTTCCCAATTTATCCAATATGTTATCAATATTGGGAATTGGAAATTTATCGCTGATCGTTACTTCATTCAATTTGCGGTAGTCGATTACTATCCGCCATTTACTTATGCCTGAATTATCCGTTTTCTTTGGAACTATCCAAAGAGGGGAATTATAAGGGGAATTACTTTTTCTAATAATTCCCTGTCTAAGCATCTCGGATATTTGCTTTTCAATTTCTTTCTCATGAATCTGAGGATACCTATATATCTTTGAATAAATAGGATTATCGGTTGTGGTGATAATTTCATGCCGAATTTCATGAGTGAAAGAAAGGTTATCACCTTCCTTGAAAAATAGTTCATCAAACTTCTTTAATAAATCGGTGATTGAGGTGTATTCTTCTTTATTCAAGTGGTTTAATTTTAATTTATTATAAAAACTTGTGTTATAACCTTCTGGGATGATTATTTCATTTATTTGGTATAGATGACTATCGTCAAAAGGTATTGTGTTTTTATTTGTTTCTAATTGTCCATCTTCTAGGTTTATATGCCCTTTCATTGCATATAGTAGATTATACCCAATAATTGCGTCATATTTTCTTTTTAAGGGAAATACTTTCCATGATATGGTACCTTTAATAAAGAATTCTTTCGGAATTGGGGTAACTATTTCATGATCCATTTTATTGGTGCTATCAATAGTGGTATAAAACAAAGGGTTTAATAATTTTACCTCTGAAATATTTTCGAAAAGTTGAGGTTTAATTATACAGGTTTCTGAGCCTGTATCAAGGAGACATCTGATTTTTGTGTCACCTACAGTAAGGGTTACTATGGGCAGTTCGGGTTTGGAGGTTCTACATGAAAATTTTGTTCAATATTGCCAATTTCCATTGGTTCCGTATTGTTGTTGTTGTGAAGATTATTGTGATTAGAGTTACTATTAACGTAATTCCTACTCCTATTAGAGAAATTATATTTACCAGAGTTGTTATCTATAATCCTACGAGTTGAATTACTATTTCTTTGGTAATTTGATGTATTATTGTTATATTGCCTATTAAAATTGTTATTATTATTATAAGTATTTCGAGAATTTGTGCTATTTATGCTTTCTTTGCTCTGATTATTACTAAAATTGTCATTAAAAGATCTAAAGTTATTTTGTTGTCCGTATGGGTTGTTATATTTATCAGAATTACTTATCTGATATTTATTTTGTCTGCTATAATCCCTACTATTTCTAAAATTGTTTTTCATTTTTTTATGACCAAAAGCAATAGCTCTTTCATCATCAAGTAGTTTTAATTCAGAGAATTTATTGTATATTTCAATTAAAGTCAAATTCTTGTCAATATTCCCACGAACTAAACTATCTATTTTTTCCATAAGGATTCCTACTAGATGCCTATCATTGTTATAGGGAGAATAAATTTCAGGCCTATATCTTTCGCTTTCAAAACTGTATAACTCATTTAACTTGTAATTTACTGTTCTAAGTATGTTAAATAATTCTCTTAAAGTGCCTACCTTAACATTACGGCATTCATTTATTAACTCGGCATAGTCCTTACGAGGACGAAAATGAAGTTTTAACTCGGCTTTTGCTGAATCCCAATCAAGCTGCTCTCCTAACCGTTGGATGCACCTCTTCGCTTCTCCTACTATTTTTTCATTTAAGATGATCCGAAGGGCATATGCCTTGAGACCGTCGTTGCTGCAAAGTTGAGTTGCATCATCCACTGATTTGATGAAATCCATTAGGCTGTAGTCATCCTTCCCATTGAACGGTGTTAAACGCCGAAAATGCTTTAGAACTTGGTCAGCTGTTAGTTCGAAGTGATTGAGGTTTTGTGGTACTGGTTGTTGATTTTGTTGCATCAGCTGTTGTTGCGTCGCCTGCTGCTGCTGCAATTGTTCCCTTAGTTGTTTAATTTCCTCCTGTTGTTGGTGGATCGATTGCAACAATATTGATAATTGCTGTTCAGTAGCCATTTCGCGGTTCGTGTTACGATTATTATCGAATGCTTGATGTAGCTTGTCTTTCATATATACACTTATTTATTATGATATATATATATACATATATATAGTTTTTTTTTTGAAAAATTTTTCACTTTAACGATCCTTAAGATGTTTTTTTTTTTTTTACTATTCTTACTGGATCACTGGACTGTACTATCCTTCTTTAATTAATTAACTTCACCCACTAACACAAATTATTCACTCGACCGCAATTTGAACTAATTTAAAAAAAAACTATTTTAAAAAACTACCGAGAACTTATCTTAGGATAAGTTTTAATTAACTATAATCGGTTCGGTTCACTTTTCGACTGCGCCAGTTATATATTATATTTATTATAATATATGTTAATTTAAAAAAAAACAATAATTATCTTTAGATTAGTATTCTTTTTATTTATAACTTGATTGAGCTCTTCGGAGTCAATCTTTTTCTTTTGAAGGTGGTCTTAAGACTGAATTATTACATTTCTTAAAATTACTTCGATTATCAATTTAGCGGTTCTAAGCAAATTTGAAAATTAAATTTTTTGGTAGGAAATGCTTTTATCAGCATTTCCTGTTTTTTGGAAAATGAAAATTGTTGGCAGGAAATGCTTTTATAGCATTTCCTGTTTTGTTTGGATTTGTTGAAATTTGATTTTTATATTTCCGGAGGAGTGCTGACGGGATCGTTCTCACCAGTAATTTTTGTTAAATTTAAGTTTTTTATTAATTCTTCGAATTCTAAATTTATTGACTGGGGAGAACGATTTACCGAAGCAGCTAATGTAACTCGCCTCCTGGTGGACCTTAAAAATTCACCCGTACTATCACTGTTAATGATGCGTTGATAGACTTCTTTTTGTTCATTGTTTAACTTTGGTTCATTGTGTTCCATATATTCTCTGTTTTTAGATTATCTTCAGATCCCTAGGATTTCGGCTAATTGAAAGAACAATATCTCGTAGTGACAGCATTGTCATTCGCGTAGATTCTAAAATTATATCCTTTTTGCCAATAAAAAAATATTAAGGTATATTACAGTGTATCATATTATATGTGAGTCTCTGTGATTCATTGTAATTTGTTATCTATGAAGCATTATGTCCCCGTTATCACATTGTTGATTTACAAATAGCACAGAGATTTAATTTGTAGTCGGTTCATTATGGTGACCTCTATGCTCTGTTGCAGGTCGTCGATCTTCATCTTATAATTTCCAACCAACCACGAAAATCATACCAAAAAGAAAAAGGGTTCATATAGTAAGTCACGATTAACTTTGGCGAACCTTTGGAATGATCAAATAATATACAAATAGCCTAAAACATGCCCGCAAAAATACTGAATCTTCCAGTGAAAGTCCCATCTCAATCGGATTAGCCGTTTACGAGATTACCCGGACAAACAGACAGACATACAGACAGACAAAAATTTTAAAAATACTTGATTTTGTTTTAATTTCATGTAAATAACCATATGAACTTAGAAAAACACAATTATTTTGGAATCACAGACAGACATTCCAATTATATTTATATAGATAGATATATTCTTGGATGAAAAAAATTCTGAACACAGATATGGCGATGAGTCAACGTTTTGTTACCAAAAGTCCGATAAATTCGAAGAATATTTTTCGGGATTTCATTGGAAGGTGGATGAATCATCAAATATACCGACAAACCCTCATAACACCTACATAAATAAATAAAAGGCAATTTAATTTATCTAATTAATTCCCATCATAAACTCTAATGGGGGGATATTAAATCGAGAGCTATCCACATTAAATACGAAAGTAAATCCCCGCTATTATTGATATTGATTAGAGATAATTAAAGGGGAAACAAAAAATGATGATAGAAACTTACCAGCTTGGTATCGATCGGAAGCTTTCTGTATTCGTTATAGTAGTTCTTCATTTCCTCGTATGTCATGAACTGTAGGGCACCATGTGAGACACCAAACATCCCCGGAACAAGACCCTAATTTTTTATTTTAAATTAATTGAAGAAATTTCTCTTCTTTTTTATTTTTTTTATTTATATTGCAAAATCAAAAACAATATTTGCAATAACAAATAAGCTAATATAGCCGACTTACCCTGTAGAGGCCACGCATGCCTTCTTGCCTATAAATTTTTAACAAAGCATCCATCATTCCCCTGTAAGTTTTTGAGGTAGATGCAGCCACCTTACTGGTTTCAGTCTCATATTGTAAACAAAGTCTTGTTTTCACCACCCAAATGGGATTGGTCATAAGTAATGTGAGGATTCCTGCTTCTGATGCTGCCAACATATGTAGGGTTGGTCCTAATGGTGTTGCTGTATTACCACCTTGTATCCATGTTTTGATGGTATTATAGCTGTAAAGAATGAATAATGAACGAATAAATTACATATTTGTGATATTTACAAAAAATGTTTTACGTACAACATGAAATAGAACCCCCATGCGCTTCCAGATCCCCAGACATTTGGTGTAACTCCTTTGTATAGACCTTTTAAGCCTTCCTGACGGAATATTGTTGTAAACGCGCTTCCAAGACCTCGATACTGTGGGGCTGCTGCTGTTCTGCCGTCATTAACTGCAAGTAAAATATATTAGTTTTAAATTGGACCTAGAAATATAATATCAACATCAAACAAGTTAATTTTTCATAAGTTCAATTCTGACAAAGAAAGTTTTAATATTTAATTTTCAGGTAACTAAATATTTTAGTTAGTATCAGGTAAAGAGAAATGTCGTTTATTTCGGCATTAAATCATACATGATTAAATATATAAAGCAGCTCTGAGTAATTATTTCGCAACATCCGCATTTGTTTCCCGTGCAATAACCCATTTGTGATAATAAAGGTTAATTTATAATCGTGTAGATTGCAGTTTTGTCTCAAAATAACGTCAACATTTTATAACTCCAATTATAATAATGTCATTTCCGTGAGAGGTAATTTGATAAATTAGTAACAAAAGGCTGGATAACATTTTTCAAAACTCAGGGGCACATTCTACACCATCAATTATTTGGAGCTTATTTCTTCCTGATATTTCTACTAACTACGATTGAATGCTGATCAATTTTCAAGTTCAGATGAAAGCGAGTGTTATAGAATCTGTATATAATATAACGTTCTTCACAGAGCTAAATCAAAAGCAAAATAATTACTTTTATAAAGCACAAACATGACTCTTATAAATAACATATGGATTTAATGTAGCAGTGGATATGAAGCCATATTATTATCTCTACAGTAGTAAGTTATCATTGCACGAAGAATTAAAAACTGTCGGGAACAGAGTGACTGGTTTCGTCATCGCAAGACAGTTATGCAGTAACTACCATGTGTTTGAGACAATAATATACACAAAATGGCATATGGACGTCGCCAGATGATAGGCGCCATAATCAAATTAACCATCTTCTAGTTAATATTCGTTCTGGCGGTAGAATAATCGAGTTAATGAAAGAGTTACCTTCTCATGAAATGAACTCTGTACAGAACTGGAGCTGCACAACATCTAGCCGATACCCTGTCAAAATATAAAGCTGATATTACCGCCATCCAGGAGATGCGATGGACTATATGCTCGGAGTAGGCTTTATGGTCACCAAAAAAAATGAAGCCTACATTTATCGGCTTTAAGGCAATAAACGAAAGACTATGCACCCTTCGCACAAAACGTTCACACACCTACAGAAGAGTCCTCGGACGTTGAAAAAGAGGAATTCTTCGAAGTAGTTTAACCGCATCTTAATGCCTGCCCCAGGTATGATGTAAAAATCATACTGGGAGATCTGAACGCCTAAGTACGATATGAGCCTGTATACAATTATCTCGGCACCCAAAACTTGCATGGAAACACGACAATGGACAACGAGTTAAAGAGATGGCAGCAAGTAAGAGCTTGGTCGTTGTGGTTACTCGATTTGCGCATAAAGATATCCACAAATCCACCTCACTTGAGTATCTCCTGATGTAGCCACTCGCACGCAACCAAATAGACCATATGTATTAAGAACGTACCGAGGTGCCAACTTCGAATCGGATCACTATCTTGTTGGTATGGTGCTCCGAGGGCGCATTACGACGCTGAAAAGCTTTGCATTCGTTGAGCAGGCTCGAATCAACAAAGCTGCACTACACAATGAAATGGCCAGAAAACAGCCACAGCCATGCGTTAGAACTCGCGCTCAAAAGAGTAAGTCCTGGGGATTAGATGCCGGGGGTCGACGAGAGCTGGACCCGCCTTAAAAATACTGTCATTAATACTGCTAATTCCATCTTAGACAGAAGTCGTCGAGATCGGAACGACTGATTCGATAATGAATGCAAGCTGGCAACTGTAGAAAGAATGCTGCGAACCGATTCATTAAAAAAATTGAAGACGTGTTTCCTGAACACATTTAACGACCCCGCATTTTGTACTTAGTTAGGCAGACTATTCCAAACTTGAAGTGAACAAACTTTGCCAAACTAAGAAAGATACGGCAGTATAAATAACGTTCTTATCTAGACGTACATATGTCCAATTCGGAGATATGTATTCATATAAACAAATGTCAATGCCTTGAGGAGTAGGTAATCATCAGTTGATCGGATCAGTGAAGACTGTAGACAAACCTTCCGTAATCGTTGAAGACCACATTAAACTTAGCCCGGCACGCAGCATAAAGAAGTATGGTAACATTAGAGATTGAATTATCTTTGGGCCGTAAATTACCATAAATTTTAGATAACGTATGAAAAATATGACCGCAGCAGGTAAGTTGTGAAATCAGGGGCCAGTTCGTGTATGTCGAAAACGAAAATTTTTTTCGTCTCGGGTTCGCGTAAGTCGAAAAATTGAAAATTTTCGTCTGAAGCCGTCGAAAGGTCTTGGGTTATCGAGTTTTTGCATTAGGACACGAACAATTTTCTTTCGACCTATGCGAACGCTAAAATTTTCGTCGACAAAATTTTTCGACTTCAATTTTTTTTCGTACGATTATCGTCGTTCGCCATACACGAACCGGCCCCAGATTAACGCCTAGGTTTATGACACGCGTTTGATAAGATAGACATGTGTTTATAAGAACGATAGGGGGAAGAGGGTCGGAGCATACTCCTAAAAATTGGAATACAGCAGAGTTTAGAGGCATTAGGTTTACCCTAAATGAAAAGTAACGCAGAAGTGAAGTAGACGTAACTTCTTTCAAAATGGACATACAAACCTAAATAAAAAGTCCATAAGAAGTGTAGCAAGTGAACAACCTTACTTTCTTAACTTTTGTTTACTTCTGTAGAACTTCTCTAAATGGGTTTTCGAAATTTAACTTCCACTTCACTTCCATTTTTGTCACTCTCATACATTCATATGAAATGGTTCCTAACTTCAATTCACTTCACTTCCCATTTAGGCCTATTAAGCTGTATACGGTTGTATACAGACCATTGATAAATGCGCTTGAAATCTGCATTTATGTCCGCAATACAGTTTTCAGCCAGTTCAAGGCGCCATTTAAGTATTTCTGGACATCACCTGTATACATGTGGAGTTTGCAGCTTGTCACGACACTGCTAAGATCATTTATGTACATAGAGCACAGTAATGGTCCTAGTATGGAGCCCTGCAGAACGCCGCACGTTATCGACAAGGGATTCGAAATCGAGTTAAGCAACCATATTTTTTGGGAACGATTCTGCAAGTAACTACGGATTAAGGAGGAAGCTGAGGATGTAAAATTCATATGAGTTGTCAATATGGTAAATAGTCGCATGTGGTCTACACTATCAAATGCCTTACTGAGCCAGATTGTGCCCGACTCAATAGGGACTACGTCTTACAGCATTTACAGGCAAAATTAGTGAACTAGAACAGTACAGAGAGCGACGGCCGCACCAGACGCGGGGGTTCTACCTAAGAGTCTGCAGTATGACGCAATTCTCACCCCGTTGTACATACTGCAAGGACCAATAAGATAATCTGGTCACAGATCCTGAAGGCATCTTGGAGTGATGGGAAGAGCACTTTCATGATTTGCTAAATAGAAAGCGCTAACTGAGGATTTGGGAGGCTCCACCAATATCTGATGATAATGTGCTATGCTGTCACCACCAGTATTCATGTCGATATGCCCTCAGAAAACGCCACAACCATTGTAAACACTCATCATCATCATACTTTAGCGTGAGCGTAGTGGAGTGAGTATCTAATAATTAATAACGAGATTTACCTTAAGACACAATATGTTTCCACCTATCTCTAGAATGACGCTATAGTGAGTCCATCGATTTATTCGACTTCTTCTGGCGCGGTTGTGTATAGAATTTATATATTTAAGGGCCTATGGTATATATGTACATATGTATATTATTTGCAGCCTTGCATTTCTTGCGGGGGTTTCGATTTCCATATTCAACCCAAGCTCTCCCTTGAAAACTCTCACAAGCACCTCTTAAATGTTCCACTTATATTGCTTATCAATCTTGAGTTTCCTCAACCTTATTCTAACAATGACATAAAACTTCTTCAAGTGTGATATTGTCCATCAAAATCCGCATTATTTTCGAGCGTAGAATTAAAATTCATCACCACATTAACGGAAATATCATCACCATTTTTTTATTCACGTTCAATCTTATCAAAAACGTGAAGTATTATAATTTGTTATCAACAAAATGAACCTTGTACACAAAAAGATAATTCATCACTGATTGCACATTTTGGCAACTTCTAAAATGATCATTTTATGATTTTTGTTACGATTTTTAACTGAAGGAAATCGAATGATTTTCGGACGATCGAATTTTTATTAGAGAAAATATTGATATTAAACTATGAGAGAGAGTTTTCCTGCTTGAAATGAGAAAGCACATAGGACGTAAATTTTTCATATCTTTTATCAAATTTAAATTTAATTTCATGCACGTGCCCTCGTTAAAATATTTACTTAGTTTTAAATTTCGCAAATATAACTTAAGTTAAAGTCAATTTACGTAAGCGAGGCGCTATTTTATGCGTAAAGGAAAAAATTTGATTCTATAATTAGAAATGTGTTTTTTTATATTTTATTAAATATTTAGGTCTTTAGTTTAATGATGAGGTTTAAGTTTTCACCTCTTCTTCACTATCATATCAGTTCAAGATCAGCAAATTTTTACTTTAGCTTTCTTATCAAAAGATCAAAATACGCGGATAATAATTTCGTGCTTTCGTGTATTATGTGCACTTAAAAATTTGAAAAATTGCCACAAGTTCGTAGCTTCGCAGTAAAATTTACATTTATTTGTGAAAAACATTTTATCAGTTTTATTGTCATTATAAAATACAGATAAATGCTATGGCGGTCAATATTCTATTTAGCAGCTATAAGGTCTAAACTTGTTTGTTTTGAAGACAAAGTGCAATGAGCTCCAAAATTGGCCTGAAAGTCGTTTGAATTGAAGAAAGTGAGGTTTCAGTCGAATGACGACTTTCAGTATAGGGGCCTAAGCTCAACTTAGCATTTCCACTCTATATTGATCAAATTAAGAAATTAAGCAAATAAACTTGAAATGAGGCTTCAATCTAGTCAAAGCGGGAGTACCTTGGAGGTTGTTTGGATGTCAAACTCCTTCCAAGAATGTGAAATCAGGATTGGCGATTCAGCGTGTTTAAAGAGACGTGCTCAATGTTCTGTTTTGGAAGAAAATACAGCTTTTGTGGAACAAGTCGTGCAGCGACATGCTTATAATATCAACCAATATCGAACAATAGACTCGTGAGAGATGTTAAGGTACCATGTTATCTATCTAAAGCTAAATTAGCGAACACATTCCTTCATTTTTTCGATGTTTTCATCGGTTGGAAAGGTCGGGAACGAGGCATGTCTTCGAAATATCTCTCGGCCCTCTTTGAGTGTATTTTTGATAAAACTGATTCACCATAAAAATGTTCTAATATTTAATTACATTAAGTTCATTCCACAAAAAATGCTACGAGTGGCTTGGTTTAATAACGTTCTTCATTGGCGAAGACGATCTTTAACTTCGGCTTAAAAGCTGTTTAAATTGAGGCGGATGCGAATGTGCTCACTTTTATATACATACCTAAAGATGCAAAAAGCACAAAGAGGAATCGGATCCAAATTTTGGAATGGGAGTCAGACGCCTTAACACCTAGGCTATTAACACTACACCAATTACGAAAAAGACAAAAGCGGGATGCACAAAAAAATACTAGGGGCACCTTCCCCAAGCTGCACTGGCTCTTCATCGGTATTGCTGCGCTGAAGCTTGGAATTATTGTCCCAGTGTGAGCAGATCTAAAGTTACACTTGCGACAATTGTGGTTATTTAGTCAGCAAAAAATTCGCCTAATGAATGGCTAGAAAAACAAGTCTTAATTGGGCCAAACCTAAATGGGAAGTGAGGTTAGGTACCATTGCATATGAATGTATGAGAGGGGTGTACGCAACAAGGGTGCGCTAGACCGCTAGACCTGAGGAGTACGAAGAGTTCTGGGGGTCACCAAATTTCTCTTCAAAATACTTTATGTATGACCTCTCATTTTCTTTTTAAAACGGCCGGCTATCTTTACTGGTGCAGGACGATACCATGTCGGCTACACGAAATACGGCTTTAAAAATCGAGGAGCATTTGAAGCTTTGAGCCTCTTGCTGGCCTTGGTTTCATCTAGCGTTGGACTCTATGATTGTCAATCTTTGGCCCGTCTTTCCAAATTCTTATTTACAATTGTCTTGCGTCTTCCTTGGCGATGAAGAGACTATCGTTTATCTCAATTTTGTCTTGCTGGCGGGACTGGACGTCCGGGTACGCGGTCAAAAAAGTTTGTAGACCACTGCGCTAGACAACATAGACACATGACGAACTTTTTGTACATTAAGGCATTAATAAATAATAAGTTTATGGAATATTATGAATCCAAATAAATTTTATATCACAATCAGTAAAATCAAAAATATCTGCGATGGCAGCACGTAATTTGTTACAAACTTCTTGTTTCGGCTCCAGCCCTTTTTGATTGAATACGGCACCTCAGTCTTTTGACTCTACGGTATTAGCATAAACCCAGTTTTAAAGAACTGGAATGACAGGTTTCTTTCTGTTTTTTCATTAATTCATTGGCATTATTGGCTGGTGTCAAATCTAAATTCCACATCGACAAACATAGCCAGGGGTCAATTGCAATATCCGAAATTTTCCTAATCTCTGTACCAAGTACTGTTTTATTTCCAACAAAAACACCTATCCATCCGTCAGTGGATCATGTTGAACTAATGACCGGCCCATCCCTTAACACCTTAGGCGTGACATTAGGCAAAGACTTGCCATGGAATGACCACATATTCCAAATCGCCAAACAAGCATCCCAGTGCTTGGGATTGCTTAAAAGGTGAAAGTTCCTCCTTCAGCCATCGACTCATGCTGTAATATGTATATAAATCCTACATTCGACTTCTTCTCGAATATAATTCCTTAATTTGGTGCGGCGCTTCGATAACCACCATAGATAACTGCAACACCAGATTAGCCCGCTTGACCTTAATCACACTATCTGCACCCCGTCTTTTCGCACACTCAACAAGATAGCAACTAGTTTCTAAATAGAACAACTCGACTGTGGACTAATCTCTCGTAATCAGTATTTCCGAGCTCCTACTACATCCAAGAGTTTAAACGCAAGGTTCATCACCATCTTCTTCAACATCGAACCCAGTCTTCGTTCAGACCGCAATCATTGTATTGAATTAAACGCTTCAAAATGGAATACTTAATGTCTCATCTCTCACAAAGCCTGCGTCTGCCTTCATTTAAACCCGTCTAATACAATTCGTTTATCTTGGTTGGCGCCTCACAAATTACTTAAACGCGGTTCGGCAAGGTGTAAAAACGACCATCAAACAAATGCATGGTGACATCGTTGGTGTCTCCCTAATCTCATTGAGCCACCGCAGAAACGTTGATCATGTTTTCGGTATTAGCAATCTTCCACAATCAGTATTTCGGACCTAGCATAGAATAATCGAGTTCAACGAGTACGGTTCATCATCATATGCATGACCACCGACCACTAGACTCCACCTAATCTATCCTCTTCTATTCTTCGAACTAAGATTACTACTAGACATCGCTACCATGACCTGAACGACATGACAGACTTTTATTAAAAAGGCTGATTCCTAAGTTCTTCTACATGAAAAGGAGATAATAAGAAGGCAAAATAAAAAAAAGTTATATTATCAACTGTTAAAAAATTGAAGCCAAACAAACGACATCTAAACATATGAGATATTAAGTCACTCTCGTTCAACTTAATTTCGTGATCCTATAAATAATTCTGAATTAAATTTCGTAAAAGCACAATATGTATATACTTTGTTTATTTAAGTAATATAAACTTGTCAGTCTTCAAAATGACACTCAACTAAATAAAACAATTTTGTGGCAACTTCAATCACTTCTGCATGCCTTTGGCGCTTTCTTACAACGCAAGACACGTGCACGGATAGTATTGAAAATTGAGAAATTTTCCATTATACTTTTCTTGATAAAGTTTCCACAGTACGAAAAAAATGGTGTTATATAACGCTTCCATTTAATTTCAGTTCGGAGGAAACAATTGTCTCAAGACTCTTGCCTCGAAAACGTTTCTACACGATTTTCTTTATCGGCATATGCAGGAAATTAAAGCTGAAATTATGACTCCCAGCTCCCGTCATAACAAACTCTTTAATGAACCCCGTCCCGGGTTTATTGAGAGGAGAAAGAAAATGCGGCTAGATGATCTAGAATCGAGCTGATGATATTGTGGCTAGTCGATAGTGATTGATTCCGTGTTGAGCAACTTCCCGTATCAATGCAGGCATACTGGGAGTGGAGAAACGTTGTGCTGTGCTGAGAAGCATTGTCGCCAGTGGAAGGCCAGTAAAAGGTAAAAGTCCGCTGAAACAGTGGAAAATTTCTGCGCATAATCAAGCGACGAAGATTACGCATGGAAATCTCGATCAAGTCAGTCAGTCGGCGGCTATAGGCAAGGCCCTTTATGGTAACCTAATGGTAAACCTTGTGTTCGAAGCAGTTTTCAGTTCAATGTCCGTTCTTTGTTTTTTGACCAAACTGTTTAGAAATTAGGCTTAATTATATTAACAAATAGCGCCGTGGCCTTTTAAATTCTGCGATTAGTGCTACCTTGCAAAAGTTCTGCTGTCGTGCCCCCACGATGGAATTAGCATTGTAGACTAAAAGTGCTGTCGAAATTTCAAGTCAGTTCCGGACCTACCGCAAAACCTATAATTTTCCCGCTCTTGCATCTGTTTAGCTAGCAAGCAGCTGCATTATTCAGTCACCTTGAAGGTCGTCTAGCTTAATAGTAGCTTTCTATTAGTTTTTTGTGCTGCTGGCTGATTTCGCTAAACTAATAATAGTGCTGATTTTTGAGGTAGAAGCGACTTCAAATGGGAAATACGTTCACAAAAAATAAACTTTTGTGTAGGAGAGAAATTTACTGGCGCGCAATTTTCTTTGGCTTCAAATTCTTATTAAATTATCAGTGGTTGCAAAGCCTCATCCAATTCTCAAATCTCAGTAAATTTATCATAAATCAAAATGCATCTTCATTAGTTTTGGCACCTGAAACCGCCTAAAGACGTCGTAACATGCCAATTTCTGATGAATGTGAAATAGAAGACTTATAGAGACTTCTAGGCACGTGTGTCTAAAATTAGAGCTTTATTTTCTTCTTTTGTGTGTTCAAAGTAGCGCTTCCATTTGTTTTCAAATACTGCAAAATTTGTTTCTTCTTTTTTTGTTCATTGTTAAACGTATGAAGACCTGTCAAGACATTTTCGACATTTATTTTTTTGGAGATAAATTTAAAACGATAACGTTTTAAGTTTTTTTTATAAATATTTTATTAGTAAATAAGAAATTTCTCTCAAGTTAAATTTCTTTCACTTCTTATTTCAGATAAGACACAAAGATAGGTCAATTATATCACATGATCTTATTCATGAATATTTCTTCGTTGGGTGAAAATTTATATTTTTTAGTGTGTGGAACAGCGCCAGCCAAAAAATACATTCATATATTTCTGCATTTGATTTTCTTAACCAAAAAAAAAATCTTCGCGTTTCTTTTCTTAACAGTGTATAGTATTCATTAAGAAAAAAAACGTGACAAAAATACTTTAATAGACTGAACTGAATGTAATTGGATTGATTTAACCTTTTGCGGTGGTGTTCCATTGATTTATTGTTTTTGTATGCTCGTTAACAAGCAAAAGGAAAAGTGAAATTAATTGAAAACGAAGTATTTATGTTGAAACGCAATTTTAAATTGGTGGGATGTCGGATGCAATTTCATTATTTTATTTTGTTAGAAGTAAACGAGTTGATATTGTATCATCGTGAGGGTTGGGGTTCAGCTGTCGCGTAATTTTTTGCAAGAAACAGCAAAATTGCGAAGATAACGTGGCAGTCGCCAGACGGGGTAGCAATTGTTCAAATTGGCAACTACCTCATTGAGAGAAAAGAGCCCATAAGTATACTGGACATAAGAACACTGAGGGATGTATGCTACGGCTCGGCCCACTATCTAGTCAAGGTGGAATTGAAAACCCCCATAACAACCAATATACCGCATACCGGGGGTCTATTCAAGATTTCTGCTATAGCAGCTTTTAGCAGCTATTGTCATGCTTTTCGTTTCCAAAACAGCAGAAAAGCTGCTATCGAAGCTGCTATTTTTGTGTCCAAGATTTGAAAAAAGCTGCTAATGTAGCTGCTTTTTGTTACTCGCACTTTCGACTGCTAGCAAGAAAGCAGCTACGTAAATCATACATGTGTGTGTAAATGTCATTGGTCGTTTTGCCAAAATGACTGACTCGAATGAGGTTTTGTTGACATTAATACATATCAAATAATAAATTTAGGGATTGCAACTGCACGGCCAGGCTTTTTTCTAATTGTAGGGAGAGGAATAGTTGACTGCAAGAAATATTCATACACATACATTAACACAAAGCTATGCTAGCAGCTTTTTTGCGTCCAAGATATCATAGCAGCTTTTTCTTGCTTGGCTGTAATTTGACAGTTTAAAAATTCTGCTACTAAAGCTGCTATAGCAGAAATCTTGAACAGACCCCGGGCAAACAAAACCAGTATACGATATAGATAACCTAAAACTGGAAGAAATAAGAGATGCCTACAAGCATGCTGTCGTACAAAACTTAAGAGAGTCAGAAGAACAGCCCTACATCAGCGACAAATAGGAGCAAATTAAAAGCAGCATAAAAGTGGCAGCAGAAGAAACATTAGGCTGGTCCCCCAAAAAACTACAATTGAGTGGTTTGATCAGGACTGTAGAGCCGTAATTTAAGGAAGAAACCAGAGCCACCGAGAGTACATCGCAGAGCCAACAAGATCAAGGATGGAAGTCTTCAAGCAAAAAAGAAGAATCGCAGACAAGCTTTGCAGAAAGCAGAAGAAAGATTGAGCGAATCCTATCCCCATACTAAAGGAGGATTTCCAGACAGGTGCATTTGTAATTCTTCAAGATAATATCTCAATAGTAGCACCAAACCTGGATGAGGTAGGGAAGGTGTAAAAAATCAAAACAGCAAAAAATCGACTCTTTACCTATATTCTTAATTTGGTAACACCGGAACTTTTCTCCCCACACTTTTTTACATTTTGAAAGGTAGGTTGTTTGCATCACGGTCGTATAGACAGGTCTGTCTGGGAACTCGCTCACCATCCCATAGAGTCTAGTGTGATTGATATCGTTCGACTTTGAAGTAGTTCTTGAATGGATCACTGGCGGCGCAGTAGTCTAAGTACCAATAATTCATTTTGTCATTTTACTTTAATACGCATTTTTGGCGCCTTGTCACATGCCGATATATTATTCAGTTTTATTTTTATTTAATCGAATTTTTCGATGTCCTTTTTTTATTAAGTTGAAAGTTATTAGTTCAATATTTATCAAAAACACAAAGTACTTCATAGACTTCATACACGGTCCTTAGGCAAATACGCCATCTGCAGTCTATATCAAGAAGCTCCAGTAGCGATACGCGAATCAGTCCCAGGTTTGAGCAGCGAGTTCCCAGACCTGTCTATACGACCGTGGTTTGCATATATTGACTGGAACTTTACATTCAAAATTATTTTTTACTTTTTAGTTCATTTTAATATAAAAACGTATTTTTTAGTTTTTTTAAACTATATTTTTTATTTTATAGTTTTAATTTATTATATGTATGTTTTCCGCAACTTTGTAGTGACCGCCATATTAGATTTAAAATGACGTCACTCTGCTTATTGATTTGATACCCATACCACCATTGGTGTGTTGGTCGCCAGTTAAGAATAACGCTACACAGCTAATAGTATTCTATTTGTTAAATCCTTGTGCCGGGCTATACTAGCTCTTGAAAACTACACGGACTTCTCAGGAAGTTCCCGAGTCCCTCTATCCTGCTTGTGAGTTTCAATGAGCGAAGTATAGCACTCTCTATTATTCTCTCTTTTCTTCTTTTGGGTCTACAAAAAAAACAATAGAACTACAGAGGGCCCTAAACCATCGCTCAGTCAATTTCAGAAAGGAGCTACGTGGAAGGGTTCCATTGTACTGGGGTGCTTGTTTGGCGATTTGTAATATGTGGTCATTCCAGTCTTAAAGGTTAATGTAAAGGTCGGTTTACACGCAACGATTTGGTTGTGCAATATGGCTGGCGCAAGTCGATTGGTGCAAGTAAAGTGAGGGAAAATGAACCGGTCACACTTTCGGTTTGGCTTGAACAATTGCGAAGTGAAGAAGGAGTTGTGAAGATTTATAATTTTCAGCAGTTATTTCCAACTGTGTTCTAAGTCATATAATTCCAGAAACAAGCGACGCAATTCACCAAAAAACATAAACAAAACATACGCTCATGCCAAAACACCAACCTCAAGCCCTTTATCTATGAAAACATATTTTGCACAAGACAAACGTTCACACCCAACGATTCACTTGTACAAATTGACTTGCGCAAGCCAGCTGGCACAAGCAAATCGTTGCGTGTAAACCGACCTTAACGTCCAAGATGGGTAGGGATGGGTAGGCCATTAGTTCAACTTCACCCACTGTCACGGATGGAGAGGTCTTACACTTTTTATTGGGAGTAAGACAGTACTTGGTTTTGGTGGGGTTGAATTCGACACGATTCTTGCTTCCGCCGTCTAGAATGAGTTTAATGTCCACGTTTATTGAATTGGACATTCGTTGACGATCATCAAGATAGGAACTGGCACGTGCTTGTCTAGCATTATCGAAGCCGTAATAGTTAAGAAATAGAGCAGGTGATAAACTTTTCCCCTGGGGGACCCCCGCAGAGATGGGTTAGATTCAGATTTAACGCCACTCAATACTGCCTTCATTGAACAGTCGGAGAGGCATCTCTCAATCCACATCTGTAGAAGTGAGTCGACTCCACTAGCTTTGAATTTAGGTAACAGGGCTAAGTGCCAAACTCTATCGAATGGCTTGGAGATATCTAGAGCAACCAGATTAGACTCGCCAAATCCATGCAGACTTCGGTTGATGTGTTCTGTAAGGTAAACTAAAAGATGGGCAGTGGATCTTTGTTGTCGGAACCCATACTGTCTTTAGTTTATAAGTAGGTTGGATTCTAGATATTCAATAGGCTTTTTGTTGGTTACAATTGGCCTTCGCTTGTAATACAGTGGTTTTAACTGGTATGGAAGGGGAGAGAAAATTGACTGACAGAACCAAGAGAAGATCAGTCCAAAATCTTCGAAAAGAAACTCCTAAGAAGAATTTTTGACAAGGGCTTTTTTTTATGTGATAGGCTAGAGGCTTAGGAACAGCCCCTTTGCACTCTGTCGACAATCTATTTTCTCGTATAGAGTGCAATGTCGAACAGCAGCTCTAGTCGGAAGATAGAGGGAGGCGAGAAAGATAAGCTGAGAAAGGAACTGCCACAACCGCGGCATCTTTTTCCACCTACTCGCAACCATTTCGCGACTCTGACATTGGAGCATCGAGAACAACTCGCTGGAGTGTTATAAAACTCCTGAAACAAGTTGAATCTCCCCAACCAACCGATGACATGCGCTTGGTTTAGCGGGCAAGGACTAGGAAAGGCTATGACAGGGGGAATCAGGAATGTAAAGAGGAAAGAAGAAAGAAGGAAAGTTATGTAGGGGGGAAATGGAAAGGGGAAGGACCGTGGCGCTGCCGGGATTCGAACCCGGGACCTCTGGGATGGTAGTCAGGCGCCTTAGCCTTAGGCTACCGAGACTACCAAGTACATAAAATTTAGCCAGACAGACTATGATGCTCTGACGCGATGTACGAGTCAAGGGAGAAAGAATACTTGCCAAGATTTTCAATGATAGACAATCAGGAAAAAGGAGCGTAGTACGACCAAGGAATAGGTGGATGAACGACTTGCTAGAAGATATACTTCGTTTTATAAACTGAAGAGAACTAGCAAGACTTAGAGATGATTCGGAAAATAAACTTAAAGAGGCCCGAGTCCTTCAAATACTGCACCGCCAGATTTGATTTCAATAAATTCATTTTTACATTATAAGAATACCATCCTTACTTAAAACTACGTACATAAAGCTAGGATAAGTGTCTAAGAACACAATCTTGCTGCTGCTTTCGTCTATGTTATTTCGCACTGAATAAAAATCGGGAATAACCAGTCCCAAATGAACTCATTGCTAATTATAATATGGGTTCACAGCTTATCTCAAAGTTCACTGCAACCAAATTAGATGATAACAATTGCAAACGATTCCGCAATTTGCATACAAATTCAAACTCCTGTCCCGAAGACCCTGGGTGGCCAACAGCCCTGATAACGATCTGAATTCATTTGCTTCACTTTGTCAGAAGCTGAACGAGAAAACCAAGGCTCTGTTAACAATAAACAACTACTCACCAGCAAATCGAATTTTGATCAAATCCAGAGGATGAAGGATCAGCGTGGACGTGACGCCTCCAGAGATGCCGGCAACGAGATGTTCATACTTAACATGCGAGAAAAGTGTCGCCTTCCCGGACTTCTTAATTTGTGCGGTCATTGTGGATGTCTTCTTTACTTTTCTTTCAGATATATTTATTTATTTTCAGGGGGATTTGTTGTGTGTGCAATTACGACTGTTTTCCTTGTATTAACGTTATTAACTTCTTAAGTATAATAGTGATTAGTAAAAAAATGAATTCAGACTAAAATCATGTTAGAAGAATGTAGGTCGTCTGGTCCGGCGGAGCAGAATCAAAGGAACTCCTTGTTTTTGGAAAAGAATGACTCCAAGGCGAGCTTTTCACTGTCTGTGGCGAGTACTTCACTAGATATTTCAGGCGCGTCACTACTTCTATTCATCTTAATTTGATTTGTTGGCTTGGGATCTACCTGCTGCTCAATTTACTAAACCGAGATTCCGCGACTAGGAATGATGCAATTCGCACTATCAATTGGCTTTTCGCAAATTAACAAAAACACGCAGCACAGTGCCGATTCTTTGTCCACTTATGTAACCACTACTTTAGCACTTTTCTATCACTTTGAGACCAGAAACTATTGGGATTTTGTCGGCGATAACTTATTGCATTTTGTGTGAAACATTCGTTTGATTGCGCTGATTTATTTTCTGTCTGCAGAAACACCAATTTTGAAAAAAGACGCGACACAAAAGATTGAAAAACTTAAAATGTGCGGAGAAAAACCTCGGGTGGCCTTGCGGACAGAAGAACTGTCAAACGACGAATGAATGGCGAAAAGAGAAATTTCCCGAAGCTTTCGATTTGTGCACGTTCGAGACTCGTTCAATAGGTACCTTTTTTGGGGATATTTCACTTATGTTCAGTGGAATTTATAGTTGGACGTTAATTTCGGTTAAAAACCGTCTTTATAATTTAATATTTTGATATTTTTTTTACTAATAAATAATTTGCAATTGAGTGTAATTAATCAGCTTGCTTTAATTATTTATTTTTATAATAATATAAAACTGGAATTTTATTATATCTTTTTGTCTATATAAACATGGTTGTTTGACATGTCAGACTGAAAGTGACAAAAGAAAACTCAAGTGACCAGACATAGAAGAAACGACACAGCCAAACAAAGTGGCGCCTAGAAAGCTCACCACACAGAGGTCTTGCGAGGACTGACATGGAAGACTATGTAGTCTGGTTTATTTGGACGATATCATTGTCGTTGGAAAAAGCTTCGAAGAACATCTGGGAAATCTACGAGAGGTTTTCCAAAAGTTGAGGATTGTCCAACTGAAACTCAGCCCTAAGAAGTGCATGCTATTCAGAGACCAAGTCAACTATCTCGGACACGCGGTTTCATCCAATGGAGTTCAAATACATCATGAGAAAATAGTAGCAGTTAAGAATTGGCCCACACCGATGGATAAACACGAACTTCGAAGCTTCTTGGTACTTCTCACCTATTATAGGCGTTTTGTCAAGAATTTTGCAAATATTGCTAAAGAATTATGTAAGCTGACAGAAAAAGGACAACCATTTATCTGGACAGACACTAAAGCGAGGACTTTGTCAAGAACCAATACTCACATACGTGATGCCAGGCGAAAAGTACACAGATGCGAATAGTGATGCGGTGTTATCACAAAACATCGAAGGATAGGAAAAGACCATAGCCTACTACATTAGAGCGCTGAATTACTTGCGTCATGAGGAGAGAATTATTGGAAATCGTGAGCTCAACGTTTCCACAAGTATCTCTATGGACAAGACTTCATCCTTCGAACGGATCATGCAGCATTAAAATGGTTGATGCAATTCAAAAATCTTGAAGTACAAGTGGCAAGATGGATCGAGAGACTTCAGTCCTACGACTTCAATATTGGACACAAAAAGACACAGTGCCAAAGGTTGAGCCAACGGTCAGGGTGAGATGATCAGGGGCTCCGAGCCGCTCAACGCGACAACCCAGATATTTCCTCAATTCTGGCATGCAAGGAACCGGAGGAGAAGCCTGAATAGAAATGGCAGAGAGTAGCAAAACCCTGAAGAGATATTGGGCCCAATGGGATTCATTGCACATCGATGGAGGAGCAAATGGGAAACCGCTGATGGTATCTTACACCGAACTCAGGCACTAGTTCTTCGCGCTAGAATAAAAGATATTCTAGAGGAGTGTGAAAATAGCGCATCAGGAGGACATCTGGGAGTCAACAAAACTCTAGCAAAAAATAAGAGACGTCACATGCGGGACGCTGTTGCAGACTGGTGTCGTAAATGCACAGTTTGTGCCAGCAGCAAGGGTCCTCGAGTAAGAACAAAAAGAGAAATGCAACAATACAACGAGGGACCTTCATTTTAAAGAATCGCAATCGAAGTGGCGGGACCTTTTCCAGCGTCAGACCTAGGAAAGCGTGACATTTTGGTAGTCAGTAAGTGGCCCGAAGCATATGCCATTCCAAATCAGGAAACAATCACTGCTGCGGAGGTATTAGTTAGCAATTGGATATGCAGATTTAGTGTTCCGCATGACGAAGGGAGAAACTGCGAATCCTAAGTTTTTCAAGAAGTATGTAAGATACTCAGAGTAAAGAAAACAAGGACACGTCCCTTTACCCACAGTCCGATAGAATGGTAGAACGATTCAATAGGACAATGCTAGAGTACCTAAGGGAAGTTGCCAAACGAGCACCAGCGCGACTGGAACAGATACATCCAAATTGTTCTAATGAAACCAACGAATCTACTACGGATTATACAGATGAAATTCGTGATCGACTCGCAGATATCCACCAGCTCGCAAGGAAGAATCTTAAGATGGCCAGTGACAGGATGAAGATACGACCTCCGAGCAAACTGTAGCGGATACCCGGAAGGTATAACCTCGGGTGGCTGTTCAACCCTCGGAGGCGGAAAATTAAGTTTTTGTTGGTGTTATATTTTTTTGTTATTATTAGCTATTTTTATTTAAAACCTTTATTTTACAGACTTCTTCGAGGAGAACATAAACCTAACACACACGGAGAAACAGACAATCGAAGTGCAGATGGGCCAGAAAAGAGACGCCAGAACCTACTATTGAATAGTGAAACTTAAAAGTACTAAACTTCCAGGTTAAGGTGGTATACCCCCATTGCTGCGGAGGAGCTTATGGAACTTATTGGCTTGATCGTCCAACACTGCGTGCTTAATCACCAACCTATCAGGAACGGCAAGAACGGAGTACCTTACTTCAATGCTCTCCCCTGAAGCGGACTGCTCTTCATGTTCTTCACCCATTTTGACAGCTTTTCTTTTCCACAGATTTTGTAGGTGAAAAAAAACTCAACTATATTGGCTTCAACGAGGCGAGGAGCAGGCTTATGCTCTCGTTCTTCTAGTTTAGAAACGCTCTCTACTGAAGTTAAACCAATAGTATGTATTGACATTTGTTCGCGATTCAATTTTTCGGCTGGTAGTATACTTCCCGAAAGGATACGATTGAAAATTATACCGGAACAAGTTTAAATATTGGTGACCCAAATAAAGTTTTTAGAGTCCTCGCCATAAAAGAAGGGAAAAATGGAATTGTGATAGCGAATAAAAATGAGCCAGTTCTAAGCGTTTTTTAACAAACAGAGTGACGTTGCTACCTATTGGGGACTTGAGACTCTCACTGCACGCACAGTGAGTTTGAGAATCCGATTTTTTATAGCTCGGAGTCTACTTCTTCCTTCGCAACAACTTCTGGTACACCTAAAATCAAAATACAACGCCTCGTATCCAGATTGTATGACGAAATCCCAATTGATAGAAATCCATCTTTGACGTTACGAGTAGTAAGGGCCAGATCTAGAGTGGATCGTACTAGAAGCCTTAAGTATGCAGATTGAGTCTAAAGGCACCTAATCTTCCTAGGATAAATCTGTCCAAACACAATCGCTCTTTCCTAATAAAACAGTAACTGTAAAATTTAAATAACTTTATTTACACCATATTCTATATTTATTTATAATAATCTTATCATCAACAAAAATTAATACAACTACGGAAGCAGAATTACGAATATCCTTTCAATTAATATTTAATATTTACAATTTTAATTATAATATTGCTTTATTAGTTTGCACAATGCTGAATTTATTTATTGGTCCTTTCGAATGTGCAAATATACACTATTATTAATAATATTTATCTTAAGATTAACTTGATTCCATCCGTTCGTACATTTGAACGAAGCACTTGAGTATTTATTTCGAACATAAGTAAATTATTTTTTATTTTTAAGGACACTTTTTTAAAAGGCGCTCAAAACTATTTGAATTTTACAAACTTACATAGAAAATTCTATTTTTAATATAATATTTTTACAAAGATGCCCCCTCTATGTTTTAGTGAACTTTAAGCACGTGTGCATCGATAAAATTAACGTTTAAACTTTATTTACAATTTTGAACCATAACAAGAAACCGTCTTTAGATTGTCTATACTTAAACCTACGAACTACTCGCACTTAATAAAGTGGCTACGTTAACAGCGCTAAGTCCTGATTAAGCAGGATAACGGACAGCGAAATAAATGCTAAAAATATTGTAAAGTAGCTACTGCTGTCGCTAGCTACTTCCACGGCTACATTTGTTGCATTGCAGCATCCTGCAGCATGTTGCACAGCTTTCGGATAGTAGTCGTTCCAGAATTGAATCGCTCTGAAGTTCATCTCGTCGGTCATGTTGAATGCCCGGTCGATAACTAAAATCCGCGGTTGATTTGCGGTAAACGTCTCCCACTTAATGTAAACGCCAGCCTTTGTAGGATCTGCAAACTTAGCGAAATTCGCCCACAGCGTCATGATGATATCCGAGACCCTCTTGTCTGTGCTGTCCCAAATGTTAATCATGTCCTGATTAGTCCAGTACGGCATTCCCCATATGAAAATCAATTCGAAATTGTGAGGCACCCCGACCCATTCGGCAATGTCCTCCCGTGAGAATCCAGTTCGTGCCTTGATGTCGAACCTATAGGCGTAGGTCGTGGTGTGCTTGCTCATAAAACTCGCTAGAAACAACGACGGAGCAATATAATTCCGTTCGGTGCTGAAGTCCACGAACATCTTACGTAATCGCATGGCATCCGTAATGGGCGGATATGGCTTATATGCATAGCCGACAGCATCGATAACGATTGCGACGTTCCCGCACCACGTTTCATTCGATTCCAAGTGGCTAAGGTCAGTTAGAATGATGTCGGATAACAAGGTGTCGTACATTTCGGGACTTATGCCGGTTTCCATCATTTCGCCGATAATGACATCGAGCACTTCCTCCATGTCCGTGAATCCAATTAGAAGAGGAACTTTCCTAAGGTTTCCCTTTTCAATCAGTTCCCTGGGGAAGTCCGGAATGAAGGGGGTTGTCGTGTTGCTTAACCCATCGTCTACGATTGGACCCCATTCTATGTTCGGAAGATTTTCGGACAATATCTGCGCGTTGATGTGCCGCAGGCATTCCATCAGCTTTGATGTTGGCTTTCGAATGCAACCAAACGATGTAGACACCTCATCCAAACTCTTGTCGAACGCAGACGGTTCTCGAACAGCATTCTCAGCTAAAGGACTGCCGGACATTATGACAGCTTTGTGAAAAAGTCCTTCCGTCCATTCGCCGGATGTCAAATGCAATCCCACACTTATTGCTCCTGCTCCATGACCCATTAGCGTTATGGAGTTGTCGTTGCCGCCGAATAGTTTGATATTTCTCTTAATCCACAAAAGACCGGCGGATTGGTCCATGAGGCCGAAATTTCCTGGGCTCTCTCCATCCAGAGTTGTAAGGAAGCCGAAAAGATTCAGGCGGTATGCTATCGTCACGACAATGACTTTCTGCTTGAAAACCATTTGGAACGGATCTAGCTCTGAGGCGCTGCCGATTGAGAAGTCTCCGGTGTGAAGCCATGCTATAACTGCGTAGCCTTCCATTGGTGGAGGAGCTGGAAATAGATAAATTTTTAGGTGAATATTAATTTTAAAAATGTTGTTTTAGATTTGTTATCTGTTTTATCCATCAAATATGTACATTAAGTACTAATAGAAATGTGCAGTTGGACAGCGCTGGACCAATGAATCAGACACACTTACAAAATATTAGCGGCTGAAGAATGTTTTTGATTTCAGTCATAAATATGCAAAGTAAAAGTTAAGTCGTCGTTTTGTTGTGAATGAAAGTGAACCTTGACCATGTGTTTAAATGGGGATGGCACACGTGGTGACATTGTTAACCCCAAATGGACGCTGTGAGTTCAAGCTCGTGGGACATAGGAAGCTTAACCTCCAAAAACTATCAATCCAAGATGTAAGTGTGATAGTGCGTTAGTATTGTCGCATATGATCTCCTCTGGGCACCGAGTGCACGCAGCTGCATAAATGCCCTATCCTGATATGGAGGCCCTGTCAGGATACACTTGCTTTTTCATTCCGAAGGACGAATTAAAAATATCAAAAAATGACAAATTTGGGAGACTGATATTGTCAGCGTGGGCACGGAACTGGTTGAAGAGATACCTCAACATCCACGACATATTTTCAGGTCACTGAGCTATCTGGAGAAAGAGGACCCAGAAGAGAAGAGTCAAAGAGGAGTAAAGCTGCCTCTCGGGGCACGCTCAAGTTGAACCTTCGCGAATTACTACTCTACGGACCGAAGGCGGGACCGTAGTCAAAAACCTGGGTCCCACCAAGCAGACCGGGCCTAATGTATCTGGACTCATACAGAACGTGGCAGCACCAGTTTTCACATTCTCTGCACCGAGCACTTCTGGCGTGCTGCTTAATCGTTGGCGGTCAAAGGGCTTTGACTTACCAATTGCGCGAAATTGGTGAACGTTTCTAGTAACCGAAAAAAAATTCCGCAAGGAATAGATGACATCACAAAGAGCTGATCGGCGAATCATCTATACAGCAGTTTGACATTGCAGAGCATCAGCCTATGGCCTCACTAAGAGCCTGGAGGATTCTGTATTGAAGGTACCGGAATTGCACGAGGTAGTACATTTGTCTGAATTGTACTGAGGCCTCCATTTTTTAAATGTCCCGATTCACAAAAAATGATCTTCTGGTATATTCGCGTGTATCTGCTCTGGAGCAACTTCCAACCAAAACTCTTGTCCCCGATAATTATCCAGCCTAGTTCCTACAATTCGGAGTAACGGTGTGTAAATTTCTGGGGGCAAGATTTTATTTTAGATAACTCATTATTTTAACTCCCTCTTGCCCTCCTCCTCTATTCCAATGACTTTTCCCGCTTGTAGTGGACAAGTAGTTTTATATTATAAGCTTCCAATAAACCCGTTTTTTGTACTAGCGGGCGCAGGGAAGTGTATTGGCCTCACTTTTGAATCAAAAAATCCTTCGGTCTCACAACAAATTACACTAACACAAGTATAACTTTGTTCTCTCGGGTACACGAAATTTGACATTGACATGTTCATTTATTATCGGTACACGGAACAGAGGCAGAAAAGTAAGGGCATAGTGTAATACTCGAATCATAAGCCGGCTCGACACGATGCTATGAACACGCTCCAATGTTGGACGCTTGATGGTAGGACGCATCGTGTGGCTGATTATCGAACTACGACTGTTCAATGTCAAGGGTCCAACGTTGGTGTTTGGACACGTTCGGGCTGTTGTTGAATCAAACGTTGGAAGTTGAAAGCATTCGCATGAGAACGTCCGCCGCATCGTGTAGAGCCGGCTATACACAAATAGGTTTGATGTGAGTTCAAAGTGAAAGGCCGTGTGATTTGCCTCTATTTTATACAAATGAAAATGAAAATTTCCCTTGCCGTTTTTATAATGGTCCAGGACAGAACAGAACATAATCGATTAAAGAAACGCACCTGAGACGAGGTGTGATTGTAAGTACGTAGTGGAGAGACATGGATTTCTTCTTTCTTACGTAGTTGTGATAGCTGACTTTTATAGAGATATTCTGGTTCACATATATTTTATTAAGTAACTTTTGAGTGTGGCCTAAATTTGATTATTGTTCAGCACCTTTTATCTGGTGTGCGTGTTGTGAACCCTGAAAGGTCCAATTGCAAGAAATAAAACGTCGTGGTACCAGGGCGGGTTTTTTCCAGAACTTTTTTTAATTAAAGTTTTTTTTTTTCAAATATCATGCTACTGTCACTTAGCACACTTTAGCTCTTCGTTCAGTTGATGTACTTTACATAAGAATTTTGAAAATTGTTGATTCTCTTTCAGATTGTATTTGATTTGAGTACATTTCATGTGTGAGTGTGAGTACACTCAAGTTATTTCGCTTGATTACCAGTAATTGGAGCTTGTAGCTGTTAAATGTGCTGTTGTTAAAAGGTGTAATGAATTAAAATACCTATTTTTTAGAATCTTGGCTTTTGAGCCCTCTTGCAGTAGAGGGCTCACCCGCTCAGGTAAGTGACCCACGACCCATTCGGTGAGCCAGCTCCAGTATTGAGGCCCGGAGTACTACCTTGCAGCTGCTGGGACGACTTGTTTCTAGTGGTAATTTTTAGTTCGAATTTTGATTTTTTGTGAAAGGCAAATCCGAGGTTGGCCTTTTGGGGCACCCAGCCTAGGGTTTGCAAACGACAACATATCTGATGATTATGGAAGTTGTCATCGTATCCTAGGATTTATCTGTTAGGTGTTTCTCTTTTCTTTTTTAAAAGCACCAGAAAAGCGTTTGCTTCTCTCACTCGAACTCAAAGCTTTTGCCAATAAACGAAATCACAAACAGGATAGCAGCGCTAGAACTAGACCTGCTATTGCCCAGCCCTATCTTGGCGGGAAAATAGTAGAGAGAAGATTGAACGAATCCGACTAAAAATAACTCTCGTCCGTTCTTAGCCTGAAACAGGAACGCACAGCGTCAAAACGTCTGCATGGTACCCAAATGAGACACGCTTGAGAAAAAATTCAACTTTTAAAAATACAACTTGTTACAGGCAAGTATCAATAGAAAACACACGGAATAATTCCAAGCAAAGCTCACATTTTTTTTTAAACTAAAGGAAGCAAAATAGGAGCTTTAGGAAATTGTATTTGGATGAAGAAAAGGGGCTGTTATCTTTCGGACTATAAAGGTTGTCATTAGCATACTCAATAGTCCGGTTCCCGATTGCGTTGGTCAAGCAGCATTGGACGTGGCTAGTACTTAGTTGGGGGACCAATTGGTAAAACGTCACTTGCATTTGGAATAGACGATTGCGATGGCGATGACAGCAAAGAGTGGGGATAGAGATAAGAGAATAATGAAAGGATGTTACTAGGTGAAAAAATGGAGAAACGAGTGAGCTTTGCGCGGAGTGGGTTCAAACTGCTGACCTCTGGGATAGTGGTCGAGAGTCATAGCCCCTAGTGTACCGAGGCCGACCAATCATTTCTTGCCCTTATAGCGACTACCCCAACTATCTTATCTATTCAGCGGCTTCTTTTAAATCTCATCTTTTTTCCGAGAATATTTTCGTATGCGTGGATGCTCTGAGCGTTGTTCTGTTTCAGGGACTTTTAGTTTATCAATATTTTGGTTCTTGTTCCCCGGATGTTCTTTGTGTCCTCTGAACTGATATAAACACGTAGTTAGGCAAGCTTAAGATGAAACATTGATCTTAATTGTTATTCTACTCACAGGGTTATTGTTGCTTAAAAACCACCAGGGAAGGAAAAAAAACTTAAGAGCAAGGACTTTGTTGATATAAAAGCATAGAATTAGATTCAATATAAACAGCAAAACTTCCATAAACTTTTAAATCAACTAAGTCCTTGCTGTGTAGTTACTAGAAAACTACTTCTGGCGACAAATATCATAAAAATAAAACCTTGAATTGCATATTAAGAAAGACCTCCAACGCACAGCTTTCTCCGTCCGCATGTATAAGTATGTATGTATTTGGTAGTCACGTCTCCTATTCCCATCTCCCATCTATGGAAGCGAAAAAAATTTTCAAAGTCAGTGTTTTCCCCATGACATTACTTATATAAAAATATCACCATTATTTTCATTATTACAGCCTTGAGCCAAAAAGAAAACATTATAAATGGCTGTGTAGTCATTAACAAAAGCGTTTGCTTAGTTGATTTCCTTAAAGGTTTTGGCATTTCATAACATAACAATGTCAACTCGATTCATGGTCGCGATTTTATATTATGAATAAAAATCCTTGAATGCCTGTAATTAATTAATAAACACGAAGGACATGGCGAAATCTTAAAAAAGACATCTCAAGTTCAAAGGTAACAATAAAAAGTCTAGTCAGGAAATCATTTCCGTAAAGAGAAATGTCGAAATCCATAAATAGTGGTCGCCGCCGGCCAAGCAAGGTGAAATATGAAATCATTATTCCACTATCAATCAGATTTTTAGTATCAGAACTGTTATCCGAATTCTGCGGTAGTGCGCCATGATGGCTATAATTTTTCGCGACAACTGACCATTAAACCAGAACGCCAAACAACGGGCGATTTTCAAACAACAGCAAATGCCATAACCCCAATTAGTGATTATTAGTAGATTGCCCCTCCAGATATATTAATTGATGGCGGTGGGGGCGGATGGTGGGTTGCCTTAAACTCTGGCGTCGAAGTTCAAAGCCGCAGGATAAGAGGCGAAGCCGGTAGCGAGATTAGGTAGGCGATAAGAAGGCTTAAAACAAATGGAGCGGAAGCAACTAAAATCTGGAATGCGACCCACTGGGTGAGTTCGAGTTGATCCGCCCGCCTCCCACTCCAATCCGGTAGTTTGGATAAGGAAGTTCATGAATGAGCAGAGTAAGTGCGGACTGAACTTCGAGAGCTGCACGAACCCTTAACCTCTATCAAGGAAGTTGCTAAAGAAGGGTGTGTGAAGCGATATGTTTGGGACACCTCCGACCGATTACGGGGAAGTCCACGCCTAATTTATAAACTCGAAACGTAAAAAGTCCTGTCATCATCGCGATAACGAAAGGAATTCTCCGCTATCGATTTCGTCCACCGCGCACTCCTGTAGCCGGTAATTTCTACAAATTACTCAAAGGAAACCGGGGAACCCCCTTTTAATGACGTGCTTAGCGTACAGAAATTTGGCAGCGTTGCGGAGATTGCCGAAAACCGGGCCTACACGTGCCGTCCGCACGTACTGCATAAGGCGCGGCTCGCCATTACCGTAACGGTGATTAAAATTGAGATTTGGCGTGGCAAATTTTAGTATCGATTAAAGGAGTTGGTAATTATGATGCCGATTAGGCTCCTTGGGATTTCCTTTGATACACACTCGAAGCAAAAATCACGGGCAAAAACCCACCGCAAGTAAGTACCACTAGCAATGCACATTAGCCGGTCTCCTTGGCCATCAGAAAGGACACGACGCCAATTGAACGTGTATAGGGGCGGTGAACAACCTTACCGAAAACATGATATTTGCTCTAAAACACCTGAAGTCACGCAACGAAACCTTTGTCCACCAGCCCCCCCTCCCCACCCAGCTTAATAGCGAAAATCTCACACGAAGGCTATGCATATTGACCATTTATGCGACGACGAAGTGTTAACGCCTGCCGGTCGCAATAGCTTATCTGGCAAGAAAGCGTTTAAATGTGCCTCGTCCACGTCGTATAAGCGCGGCAGAACGTCATGTTGCCAGGGACGTCAGGACATGCCCCTCCAGGATTCAGGACATTACATCACAAACAGCACAGAATTTACTACGATTTCTGGCAGGAGTTTTACTTTCAAAAAAATTTTGTGAATCGCGTGCCATTGATTTTCCTTTTTGGGGGCACAAACTCTCTTCTCTTATTTTCACGGAATTTTTCTTTCTTTTTTTTCTTTTCTTATTTTATTTCGGTTGAAGCGATTTAATATTTTAATATAGTCGGGGAGAATGAATAATGTGAGGTAAACAAAAGTTTATCGATTTTGATATAAAGAAAGGAAACAAAGCTGCAATATTGATTAATATAGTCTAAAAGTGACTTAGACAGTATTAACGGGAACGGTGTACATCGACTCCTAGGTTGGCACCATTAAAACATGAGGTAGACATGTTTGGATTTCATCAAGACCAGTATGAAACTGTTCAAAAAAATATAGTACCAATCCGTCTAGTTATCACATAGAACAACCTTCGACGAACCGTTGACGCAGTTCAACTTGTCTCATAACTCTCCAACGAGGCTGGTTAACTCCAATTATTGTGTTGCCTGCACAAACGGCTACTTCTGAGGTCATTAACCTTATAGAAGTAAAGCCCCGATATATATCTTCTGTTTTTATTTTCGTAATATTCGTTTTTTGTTTTCTGCTCACCCCCACATATTTGCACTAAGTGAAATACAACTATCACCTGATAGCCTGACTTATATCAATATCAAGTGTCTGGGAATACTTTAGTGAAGAAGATCTCACCCCACAGAGCAATCGACATCTACAATAGGATAAACTTCATTAAGCAAATTAAATTATCATTTGATGGCAGGTTGGTAAGCAAGCAATACCTAACCACTACCAGTAAAAATGTCCGGGGTTTGGTAAATATCATTAAGGAGACTTTAAGCGCACCCATCACCCCAGAAAACTACGTGGACTTTACCTATCATCATCATCAGGAGCTCCACAGCCTATTATAGACTTTGGCTTCCTCCAGAGTGCATCTCCATGATTCTCGATCTTTGGCCCATGTTTTCCAGTTTCTTATTCCTAGCTGCCTTATGTCCTCCTTCAAGTCGTCTATATATCTTTTCTTAGGGCGATTTTCTTTGGCAATGTTTGGAGTTTTGCAAATTTCATACAACTTTGGGTTGGAACTTTTTCTCCATATGCCATCCGCCTGAATTCCTTTATGAATCGAACGAAGGATTCAAATATTCCTACCAATGCTTCGTCTGCGTTCCTCAAAAACATCCATGGCTCCGGTAAGTCTGGTCTAGTTGCTCTGGATATTTCCAAGGCCTTCGACAGAGTATGGCATCCCGCTCTGCTGTCTAAACTCCAAGCTATTGGTATTGACTCAGTTTTAAAGAACTGGACTGAGAGCTTTTTTTTCTGGCCGTTCAATCAAGGTAGTATTAAATGGCGTTGAATGCAACCCTCACTCCATCTCGGCCGGCGTTCCACAAGGTGCAATCCCCTCACCTACCCTCTTTCATTAATGATCTCCAATCCACTTCAAATTTTTGCCGTTGACGATACTCCACGTTACTCCCATTCCTCCGACAACATACGACAAGCAAGTGCCAGACCTTGTCTCTTAGAACGTGAACTCATGCCTAACTCTCTTAACGTGGACATTAAACTCATTCTTAATTGGGGCCGCAAGAATCGTAGGAATGTAGCTCGGCAAGTTTTACCGCTATTACAATAGCGACTGCTCCACTGAAATCAAAAACCTTCTGCCTACACGGAAATTTTTTTCCCGCGACACACATTACGGTTTAGCAGTTCGTTAATAAATAGAACAACTCGATTGTGGAACTGTCTTCCGCAGTCGGTGTTTCCGAGCTATAACATCTCAGATTTCGCAAGGTTCATCGACATCTACTCATGCAGACCCCTAATCTATCCTATCTCATCTATCCTTCAGATCAAGCTTACTTCTATACATTGCACCAAGACTTGAACGACATGTCGGACTAATAAGTACAAAGGGTGACTCCTAAGCTTCTTATTACCACCAAAAACATGTATACTGGTCGATGACATTTTAGAAATGAATTGATTTGCCAGTTGACCGAACTACGAATGTAATCAACTCAGAGTCAGTGGATTTGACAAACAGAGTCAGTAATGCCCGGTTTAGGCACAGTTTTCACATGTAAAATCTGAAAAGCTCTGAAAAGCTCATCAAGTTCAAGCAAGGAAGACTTTAAAGCCGCCTATGATAGTATAGCCAGAGTAGAGCTCTACAAACAAAGCCATGCGAGAATTCGGCATCCCCAACATACTGACAAGACTATGTAGGTTGACCATGACCAATGTGACAAGCCAAGGTATTCGGAACACTGTCCAGACCAATCAACATCTATAATGGACTCCGACAAGTGGACGGTCTGGCCTGCTATACACTTCACATTGGTCCCACAATACCTTGTAGAGGAACACGAGTTTGAAGTAGTAAAATCATTCACCTACCTTGAGTCAATAGTAGCAGCCAACAATTGCATGGAACTTGAAATACACGCATGACTAAAAAACCTACTATAGTCTGTCAAGGCTCTTTAAATCCAAGAATCAAACCATAACTTCTAAACTTTTACTATATAAGACGATGGTCTTAACGGTTCCCACATATGCATCTTAAACGTGGGTGCTTAGCAAAAAGCAGTCAAACCTTTTAGCCGTGTTCAAGAGGAAAATACTTGCAAAGACTGTTGGCCCCTTATGTGAGGAAGGACGATTCCGGGGACTCTACAATGACGAGATCTACGAGTACTATCGCGACATAGTTGTGAAGAAAATAAAGCTCGGTAGGCTCCGGTGGACAGGGCATCTAGCTCGTATGAGTGAAGACGAGCCTGATCGGAAAGTTCTCTGTGGTAAGACTTAAGGGGTGCGACAGCGAAGGAGACCCAGCCTTCGCTGGAAGGATGGCGTAGACCAGGACGCCCAGAGCTTAGGGATGCTAAACTGGATGACATCGGCTCAGAATCGGAACCGGTGGGGAGAACAGTTGCGAGAGGCCAGGACCGGATCCCGGTTGTGGAGGCGTTAAAGAAGAAGAGGAAGAAAGTATTACCCTGAAGCTTTAGTTAGACTCATATAACGGCTTAGTTATTGTTGTTGCCTTGCTTCATATTTCAGGATGGTGACCGTGAAGGGTGTCATTTATCATACGCAATAGACCGGTTCTCGTTCGATTACGGAAGTCAAGCAGTATTTGATACGATAAGTACTCATTGGGGGACCGCTTGGTAAAACGACACCGACACCATTCGGCACCGCCGCAACTAGTTTACTCACATATCCACGACGAGTTTCTTAAATTTTTGGGCCTCTTCTTTCCAACGCAGAAATAATTTTTTCTCACGGGGCCCGCATGTGGCATTACTTATGGAACAAGTCATTATATGCCCTTTGTGGGTCCTATAAGCAGGGCCGGACTAGACCAAGTGCCGCCCCCACGCCAATCGCAAGTTGCCGCTTCCTTAAGGCTAGCGTTTTTGGAAACTATCGATCGATCTCTAGATGTCGAATTGTTAATTGACGATTTTGCTCAGAAAAAAGCTCGAAAAGTACTAATTTAAAAACCGTAGAATAGTATGTATTAAAAAAATTAAATAAAGAAAAATTTCATTCCAAAATATTAAAAAAAAAAAATTCACATTATTGCCGCCCCTAGTAATGTGCCGCCCTACGCCATGGCGTTGTTGGCGTAGGCGATAGTCCGGCCCTGCCTATAAGACAATCCACATGGGTCTACATGAGGCAGTGAGGGCTAGCCATGCTGGTCGGGGTGCTATACTATACCCTAGTTTTCTCGATTACTGCCCATCATATCTGTTTCCCGTCATGTATAGGTGCTACCATGAACCCGCAATAACTAAGGTTGTTTTATTTTCTAGAGTTTATGGTCCTTCAGATTTGACTCAGCCGTAACTGTTGCAAATAAGTAATAACAATAAACCGAAACCATTCAGTATAAATAAAATGGAATCTATATAAATAAAGCAGAGCCCGCTGTCATTCCGTCTGTTTGTCCGGGATAAACGCAAAAAGTCCTGCACTGATTATATTAATTTTCTCCAAATATATAAAAAATAACCTAACTTAGATTATAGGCTATTTAAATTTCTAATATTTAGTCCCTAAAAGAAATTATTAATAACTTTTACTTCGTGGGCGAGGGGGTTGGTGGAGGAATATTTTTGTTTACATATGAAAAGTCGGTTGTGAGATTAGGTTTCATATTTTACCCAAGTCTCTATAGTAACCAAAAAGTTGCTCATTATTTTAACCAATAACCAAAAATTGCTCAAATTTCTCTAAAGAAGAACAAGAATATGTTATTATTCATGAAAACTTTTAACAAATAAATAAAAATAGAATAGTGAAAAAGGCATAAATTAAAATAAATTATTATTCACTTTAGAATTTGGAAGATGCGACAAATTCGAAGTAGAAGTTTGATCGCTAATTTTACCTCAAATAGAGGGCCATCTTTCGATCGGTAGATTATTAAAAAGCTTCAATAACATTTCCAATGGGATTTTCTCTAGACTATGTGAAGTGAAGAAGAAGATAAAGCGGAAAAACGAAAACTTAAATGTTTAAAATAATAGTGAAGATTTACAAAAATTGATAGTTTTATTGTTTTAAAGAAAAAAGAAAAAAGTGAAAAGATTTAAATTGATCAAAAGGAAGTTTTGATGGTTAAGAGTGAAAAGTGGAAAAAAGATAAGTGAAGTGGATTTAAAAAAACTTACGAAAAGGGCGAAAACGCAAGTTTTGTTCCTTTTTTGCATAATTTTCAGTACGTAATTAGTACATATACGGTTAAAAGTGAAAAGTGGAAAAAAGGAGCAGAAACAAGTGAAGCAGATTTATAAAAACCTATGAAAAGGGCGAAATCGCAAGTTTTGTTTTTTTTGCATAATTTTCAGTACATAATTAGTACACATATACATATATATTTTCTTTTCGGTGCATATTCATATTTCTTAGTATTAGTTTCTGTTTTCCCCCTCCCTATCTATGAAATTGTAGAACACATTAATTCAAAAGAAGATTCGTGGTTCTGCGAAAGGGCCATTCTGGCTCCTAAAAATGAAGAAGTAGCCCTCCTTAACAAAATAATTTTAGACAAAATTCCTGGTGCTCTAACTGCATATAGCTCAATAGACTCGGTCTGTGTAGTGGACGATGCAGTACATTATCCTGTGGAGTTTTTAAATAGTATAACAGTCCCTGGTCTTCCTGCACATGAAATACATCTTAAAGTAAATGTACCCGTTCTTTTACTCCATAATTTAAATCCACCAAAATTGTGCAATGGTACTGGATTGAGAATTGTCGCATTACACAAGAATGTAATTGAAGCTGCAATTTTAAGGGGTTGTGGGAAAGGCGAAAATGTGCTTATACCTAGGATATCTATAATTCCGAGTAATTATCCCTTTAAATTCAAACGCTTACAATTCCCTGTTACCTTATGTTTCGCGATGACGATTAATAAGTCTCAGGGCCAAACATTTGGAAAAGCGGGAATTGATTTAAGTAAAAATTGCTTTACTCATGGACAACTATACGTTGCATGCTCTCGAGTCAGCAACTCAACAAACTTAACAATTTATGCCCCAAACAATAAAACGCAAAACATTGTCTATAGAGAGGCATTAAAATAAAAGTGTTGTTATAAGAGCAATTTTGAAACATTATTAAAAAATAATTTCGATTAAGTCCGGTCCACGCCGCCGGCTAATTTCAGTTTGATATGCTTGCCCAGTTGTCTATTGTACGTCTTTCGATAGGAGTCGCTTAACATCAAATTTTAAAAAAAGTATTTTAATAGGTACCTAATCAAAATAAATTTTTGAAGATTTGTTCTTTTACCTCTTTATACTTTTTTCCTACCGTGGACTGTGCACACATAGTCTTTTTTTATTTAAAGGCGTTGCAACGCACGCGGGTTTTTTGCTAGTATTGTAATAAATGGCTCAGACATCGTGACTAATTGTATTCTACGCTATCTAAAAAAACTATCTACTTACGAGCATCACGTTCAAAGTTCAATGAAGTAAAAAACAAATGAATATAATTTATCATAATGCTCATAAATTTCATAGAGCAAAAACAAGAATTTCAATTTATTTATATATTCACGAAACATTACTCTAAATGGAAATCTGACAAAATCAAACCAGGAAGGATATTAAATCAGGACTTAACAAATCACAATCCATGTCACCAGCATATTATTACTGTGTTTAATCCATAAAAGAGAACAAGCGCAAATTAACCTGGGTTCAGTAAACCTTGTTTACGAAATCATCCGTCATATTTACGAATCGTGTCATGCATATGAGAACGTCACCAGCCAGAACATAACGACAACGTCGCCGTCTTATGCCATCATATCATATACAGGACAAACTACAGGTGTAACTAACCTATAGGTGCTAACTCGTGCAAGGAGTCATTATCTGTGTTCAAGTAAAACCTTTACTTATAATTTTGGATAACAAGTACTTCCCAGTTGCGCTCTCTCGTATACATGTGCCATTTTGGATCCTTCGTGGAAAAAATTGTGAATGAATGAATTCTGGCATTTATTACAGGGAGTCACACGAAAGTGGAGCAGTAGATTAAGTGCAAAAAATTGCCCTATTTCCCTGGTTTTGATAAGACTTGGCCTGCTCCGTCATAAGTGGAATCGCACAACTCCCTCCAGGATCAGAAATAACCGGACGCGTGCTCAGCACCAATTAATATTTCCGCGTAATTACAATTTCAAATTTAACCAGATTCGCAGCGAGCGACTAATCTGATAATGAGAGCAGTCAAATCTCGATTTAATTAATGAATAAAATCCTGGATAAGGATTCGAAGGCTTCCTCCAGCCCCGGATCGGGAATATTCAAGGCCTGCAGGAGCAGACTATCAAAATGTTATCAAAATAATTCCAGGCGCAGTTAAGACCTACTTTCGTCCTTTTTTTGGGTAAAGGACTCTGAACTATTTATACGCACAGGTGAACGCATTTCGCTTGAGGCTGGAGGGGGTGAAAAGCTATTTCTAGAGTTAATGTATGCAACTAGACTTCGGTATCTATTGACATCTATCGATTTCTGCCGGGATTCAAAATATTCCAAGACAGGCAGGGACCTCCAGAGCGGCACACGTAAACCATGGAAAGGAAGGATTTCACCATCTTCGCACGAAAATTACGAAAATTTACCAAAAAGGAAAGGAAACTTTGACAGTGAAATTCTCGCCTTGTCAGTCACCCCCCGGGAGGAATTGTTTTGGTGCGGAGGCGTAAGAGACGGAAAATATTGAATTTCAGTCTGGCTTTTGGGGGCAACTTGGGCGGGAAATTACTTTCTGGTGGATGAAATCCTTTTGGGGAGAGGGTGGAGACAATGCACTTGGCAGGCGCATCTTTCGGGACTAGTTTTCGTTTTATTTCTAGATTTTATTTGTTGTTAATAAAAAATACAAACGACTGCAATTTTTATTGCAATACGGAAGTTTAATCGTAAATCCATGCTAAAGCACGGAGGTAGAAGGAAAACATTTTAATTGGAAAATTATACAGACCATTTTTATTTGAAGAGTTTTAAAAATTATGGCAGTCTTTGTATAACTTTTCCGAAAATCTATAATTTTTTGCATGGTACAATGTTACAAGAGGATGGTGCTACACCACACAGCTCATGCGGCAAGCTGAAACCAGCCAACTTTTACAAGACAGGCACTACGGCTTTAGAGCACCTCAATCACCTGGTCTGGTTGCTTTAGACGTCTCCAAGGCTTGGGAAAGAGAATGTACCCTGTTCTGTTGACTAAACTCCGGTTTATGCGGATAGCAATAGTTTTAAGGAACTGAATAATGAGTTTCTGGCTGCTTAATCAAGGTAGTATAAGATGGCGTCGAATTAACCCTACACCATTTCGGCCAGTGTTCCCCAGGGGTAGTTATCAGATCCGCACTTTTCCTAATCTTTATTGGCCTCAATCCCCAGATCCGGCAGATCGGAAGTGAGTGCGGATTTGACACTTTACGATTCTCAAATTCGCACAACACCCGCTCGGCTTATTCCCATACACTACAGCCCACAGAACGCTACAGTTTCCAAGCCCCTTTAACCGGTCCTATTACTTTCAATAAGGGCTGCTCGTGCATAGACCATATTAACATCTTGCGAATCATAGTGAAGCAATCTACTAAATTCCCTCCTACCCCCGCCAAACCCCCCCCCCCCCTGTACCTCGCTTTCGTAGACTATGAGAAAGCGTTCGACTCGACCAATAGGATCTTTATATGGCAGGCCCTACGGCAACGTGGACTGCCTGATAAAATAATAGAATTGATAAAAGCCCTATACAACAATGTCAAAGGCGAGTTCTCTATAATGGATAATTATCCGACAGCTTTGAGGTAAGCTCAGGAGTACGACAAGGATGTCTACTTTCGCCTTTACTATTTCTTATAGTAATAAACGACATTCTTGTCAGCGCGAGACGCATATGCATGCCTGTTCCGCATATGAAGATCAACCCAGATCTCAACTAACATAAAACTGCGGCTGACTCTAACGTTAAGGCAGTTCTTTTGTACGGCTGCGAAACATGGAGCGTCACCCAATTCATCACAGGGCGCCTACAAGTCTTCGTCAACAGATGCCTACGTCATATCCTAAAAATCCGCTGGCAGGATAGAATTTCAAACGAAGAACTATGGCGCCGTGCCGGCCAAGAAAGGATAGACGACCAAATCAGACGAAGCAAATGGAATTAGGTTAGCCACACCTTCCGACGCGGAAACGAAAATCTAGCCAAACAGACCCTTGACTGGAATCCGCAAGGATCTCGTCGAGTCGGTAGACCTAGAACAACGTGGAGGAGGACCCTATTACCAGAGGCCTCAACAACTGGGAGATCCTGGTCAGAGCTGAGAACTATCGTGCAAAACAGAGCCAGCTGCATGGCAACTGTTTCCGCCGTATGTCCGATGAGAGATTAAAGAAGCATAAAACAAAACAGCCAAAGTACGCAACACGGGTGCCTTTATATCAATTTCGCGTGTGTAGGCTTTGTATTACTGTATAATTTTCAATTATGGAGCGATATATCTCGCCACCAAGTGGGAAATTAATCTAGCGCTGCCAAAAGAAACAAGAATGTAGCACTTCCAATTCATATGCTATGGAAGCACTTTGGAAGCACGCATTCTATACTCCAAATTTTTGCTTTGTTTTTCTCATGTTTTCTATTATTCCCCTAATTTGGGACTGAAAAATTCTTATGGGTTGAATTTCAACAAAATAGCGATAATATTTATACAATGGATCACGAAAGCTTCAGAAGCTTCCCAAGAGCTTCAATTTGCCAGCTTCAATTGCGCTTCTTCAACAACAATATATCGTTCTGATGACATGCCTGTGTTAAAAGGTGAGATATGAATAAAAAGCGCGTTGGCATTCCTTTTCAGCGCTTCAGAATCTGTTTAAAAGCGCTTCAATTCCCCACTGGGTAAATATGAGACGTACAGTTGTATTACTTTTAAATACATATCACGCTCGACTACTAATACAACATTTTATCACACTTAACTCGTTTTTGTCTAAAATCATAGTTACCCCCTTCTCGCATAATTGGGGCGATGTTTTACAATGGATAATGCTGCGCAAAGGGCTGAAGGATCACTATCCACCACATTGTCAAGTTTCTTTCCGATGTGCGAAGCTGATGAATTTGCGACATTCGTTGCTTTACTGTGAAATGCCACCATATTACACTTGAAATCAAACTTCAAAAACATTCTAACTGCGCAAACAAGGAACACAAGTTGAAATGCCTCCAAATCTTTTCTCAACGGATACTTTAGGGTGGATTTATAAATTGCATCCCAACAACGATGAATGTTGTTATTAACTAATGTCCGTAGACCGACGTTATTCAAGCTTTAAGAACAGTCCGATTTTAAGATAAATTGTGCCAATATTGCTTAAAGCATGATTTAAGGTTTCAAAAAGAAGCATCTGGGATATTGTTCCATGGCGCTTACGTGGATGGGAAAACTTCGTTGTGCAAATGTTTTTTACAACTCAATTTACCTAAATGTTTTTATTTCGAACAACATTTGCTTGCAGCTAATTCATCCATATAAACATTTTGCAATTCACACAAGATTTCCACCGTCATCAAAATATAGCAACAAAAGTTGCCAACGAAAAGCTCATCAACATTTTTTAAATTTTGCGCCTATAAGTAGGCTGCACACTTATCAATTGCTATTTTTCACTTTCTATCCCAAAAATTTGCCGTTTTCATGCACAAATTTCATCGTTAAATTTCCGTGTTTCTTTAACTTTCTTCTTTGTTTCTTTTATATTGCATTTATACCCTTTATATTTCGTACATAACAAAGCTCATATAGTTCTCACTTAACTGAAAACAGCTTATATGCTGCTATTCTCAATCAGCCGATAATCGGAGCACGCAATCCAAGGACTCTTTATGCATTCTCGTTGAAGAGGTCATAAAAATTAATGTACCTGCAGCTTGTCTGATCTAGATTACTTAGAAGTACTAACGATTTTTATTATGGCACACTGCTGCACAGTGAAAACAAAGATTTTATCAACAAATGAAATTTAGCTTTCAAATGGTTAATACCTTCGTAAATCAGACTAAGCGTAGTAGACATGGACGATAAGATTTAAGATTTTGAAGTAGTAAAAACTGAAGGGCACTGTTCACCCGACCGTGAGAACTTATGCTATTAAATTTATATTGGAGAAAGCATTCTAAACATGGCATTCTGAATAGAAGTCGTTTTAGTCACTCTAACAAGTCCATCCAGGGAGATTTGGATCCGCAAATTGGTCGTTTTTATTTCAATAGCAATATTTAAAATATCTGGAATCTGCAGGTGAATGAGGCTTCTTGAATCCCGAAATAGTAATAAAAAATCCCATCGATAAGTATGTAATTATTTCACAGATTCAATCATACGCGATTTTCGATAGCGCTAGATATCAGTATGCAATTTTGATTGACAGTGGATATCATTATCAAGGAAGTAATAAATGGGTTTCGGTAGACAAATATGAAATAAGGCTGCTATCAGCACGTTCGATATCTGTCATTCTCAATCAAGCTAATTGAGTCATTTGTAATTGTCGAGGGAATATAACAATCGACTGGGTTTTACGAGCTCATGAAGTTGAAATTGTTTGAATTGATTTGGGAGTTAAGTACTATTAGAGATACTAGTCTAGTTAATGTAAAGGGGGGATCTACGTATGAGTCTCTAGTCCTTTTAAAAAGAGATGGAAACCAGCTGGAATTACATATGCAAGAAAGTAGACCAGTTGCGAAAAGGCATTTTAAAATAGAGCTAAATTTAGTGTAAGTTTAACAGGCACTTATTAGTAAACCGTGATACAAACTAACTTGTAGGTACTCCCAATCCGTCATGTCATCGTTCAAGCCATGTTGGCCGAAAGTCTGGCCGAAAGAAGAGCTTTGGCATTATGAGGAGCGGGGAGGATGTTTAAGAAGATGAGCGAATGTTGTAGGATTTTGAAAATATTGACTGCGAAAAGGCAGTATAAGATTGCTGTGGATGTAAGTACATAAGCATTTATTTCGATGGATACCGTAGCGATAACATTTTGTCAGAGCTGCTACATTCCTACTGTCACTCAAAAGGGCGATGGTAGAGGAAACGGAGTCGTCAATGTTGAGTTCGGGCCCTTTTTCGTAATATACCTAGACATGCTAGGATACTACTAGTGACAGTACTTCGTTTTGGAAGCATTGAATGTGACCCGTCAAAAATGAGTTCAATGTCCGTGACTTAAGCCCGAATTCGTCAAGACAGGATCTAGCACGTCCTTGTCTTCTATCATCGAAGGCGCAAGAGCAAACGTATAGTTGCCGTCGTCAGCAAAGCTATGAACTCGAATGGAAAGTATTGTCATTTGGTCATAAGGTCATTTGTAAGGATTAGAAATAAGGCGGGTGCAGGGCTGCGTTGGACTTTTTTGCGTCCAGTACGGTATGCCATATTGCGCCCCCATCATTTCTTGGAAAAAGACAAACACTTTTATGGAGTTTCTTTAATACATGAAAATGAAGGCACGGAGACACATTTTCAGTTTTTTTTTTTCTGAAATTGCGAGCCGTCCAATGGCACCCGGTGCAAATACACCAATTGCACCTATGAAAACGCCGCAGCTGCCTTTGTCCAATCAGGATTTGCTTCGCGATCTCTCCCGCTAATGCTGTTTAATTCTCCAGGATGTTTTTCGGGGTTGGCTGCACTTCCGAAACTATTTCCAGCGCAATCCTGGCATCGTAATACTCGTAGTCTGTAATACTATACACACGAATCTCCAATATAGAGGTCTTTATGTCGATCTATACAATTGTACGACTAGTACGAATTACAAATCAAGAACTATGGCACCGTGCCGACCATCGGGTGCCAATGTTCCGCTTAGGTCTTGTCTTCGCGTTGTTCAGCTGCTAGTTTGGTACTGCCTGCGTCACAGCCTTTGTTAGCTGGTTAGGTTGGTTGTTTTAGGAAGCATAACCAGGCCCACCACACCACCTTGCGTGGCCTGGAGTTGAAATATGTTTGGGGGCCCCTTCAAAATATTGAAATTCCAAAAAATCTTCGACTAAAAAAATTTCTGGTAAGAATAAGTTCATTCAGAACATTGAATATAGATACTGAGCGATCGGTTTTTTATTCGCGAATGAACCTAAAGTTACTTAGTGTAGCCTAGAATGGAACAGGTATTATGTAGACAGGCCCTCGTGCTTAGTTCTGGGCTCGGCACTTATCTTTCCTTTGGTAGAATCAATCCAGAAGCTATCCCTGCGGGAAAAATCGAAGCGCTACTAAGAGGAGTAAATTTGGAGCGCTGTTAATAATTTCCGATTGGAGCTTTAAGAAATTGTATGGGACCAAGAAAACGGACAAACGTAGACAGATTATCTTTCGATGCTAGGGTCAAGCAGCATATTGGACGTGTTGGTACTTAGTTGGGGGACCGCTCGTCCAGCCAAATATAGACTATGACGACGACGACTTTGCAGAAATGGAAGAAAGAAAAATAGTTTGTACTATAATAAATGTGATGAGTTGAGTAATCCATACATACACAAACATAACATATATTTTAAGGTGCATGTGTTTCAGGTTTTAAATTACTTTTGCTTGAAAATTAGAACGCAGGGATATTTTTTTTTTTTTTTTATGTGGCAGTGCTAAGCTCAGGAATCACCCTTTGTACTACTAGTCCGTCATGTCATTTGTCACGTCATGGTGCAATGTCTAGCAGTAAGCTTAGTACGGGGAGGGGGTTGGAGAGGTTATAAAGGAACGGGAGGGAATTGAAGAAGGTGGTGATGAACCCTGCGTTTGAACTCTTGGATGTTGTAGGAGCTCGGAAATACTGACTGCGAGAGATTATTCCACAGCCGAGTTGTTCTATTAACAAACGAATTCATATCTTGTTGAGTGCGTGAAAGGGGGAGTTGCAGGTGGAGGGAATGAGACGAGTGGGCAAATCTGGTGTTGCGGGTATAAGAATGCCGTGGAGGCAGGAGAGCGTTTAGCTCGGAGGAACAGTCACTATGATAGTAGCGATAAAATTTTGTCAGTGCTGCTACATTCCTACGGTGGCTGAGGGGGTCGATGGTGGAGCAAGCGGTATCGTCATCAATTAATTTAAGGGCCTTTTTTTGGACCTTATCTAACCATGCCAAGGTGGTTATTGGAGCGCCGCCCAAACGAGGGAGTTATATTCGAGAAGAGGCCGAATGTAGGATTTATAAATAACAGCACGGGCCGATGGCTGGAGGAGGAACTTACACCTCTTAAGAAATCCCAAGCACTGAGATCCTTGTTTGGCGATTTGGAATATGTGGTCATTCCATCGCAAGTCTTTGGCTAATGTCACGCCTAAGATGTGTAAGGATGGTTCGGCCAATAGTTGAACTTCATTCACTTTCAAGGGTGGAGGGGTGTTGAACTTCTTTTTAGAGATAAGACAGTACTTGGTTTTGGCGGGGTTGAATTCAACACGATTCTTCTTTCCCCACTCTAGAATGAGTACAATGTCGTTATTAAGGGGGTAGACTACAGTAAAATTTTCAAAAAATTCATTTCTTTTTTTTTGCTTTAAATTTGAAATCAGCCACCTCGAAAACCACCGAGTGAGAAATTTCATCACAAAATAATCAAGATTTCACGTTTTGGCCAGAAATTTGGGACTCTGTCCCACAGTGCAATGTTCAAACGCGTTTTTCTCGAAACGATGTTTTTCAAAACGGTGTACATGATATCTCAAGATCTAATCAACGAATTGACTTGAAATTTGACACACTTCTTTTATGGATGAGTGCCTCTGGCGTCACGTAGGATTTTGTCAATATCTTGCTTTGTTCAATAATTATTAACAATCATAACATGAAATTTGTGCCGAAAAAACGTATTTGCACAAATTTCATGTTATGATTGTTAATAATTATTGAACAAAGCAAGATATTGACAAAATCCTACGTGACGCCAGAGGCACTCATCCATAAAAGAAGTGTGTCAAATTTCAAGTCAATTCGTTGATTAGATCTTGAGATATCATGTACACCGTTTTGAAAAACATCGTTTCGAGAAAAACGCGTTTGAACATTGCACTGTGGGACAGAGTCCCAAATTTCTGGCCAAAACGTGAAATCTTGATTATTTTGTGATGAAATTTCTCACTCGGTGGTTTTCGAGGTGGCTGATTTCAAATTTAAAGCAAAAAAAAAAGAAATGAATTTTTTGAAAATTTTACTGTAGTCTACCCCCTTAATAGAGTTGGACATACGTTCGCGATCATCAAGACAGGATCTGGCATGAGTCTGCCTTGTATCGAAGCTGTACGAGTACCGTAAAGTACCGTCGTCAGCGAAGCTGAGAAGTGGGTTGGAGGGGATTGAAAGAAGGTCATTTATAAAGATAAGGAATAGGGCCGGTGATAAGATTGACCCCTGGGGGACCCCCGCCGAGATCGGGTGGGATGCGGATTTGACGCCATCCAATACTACTTTGATTGAACGGCCGAAAAGGAAATTCTTGATCCACTTCTGTAGAAGTGAGTCGACTTCAATAGCTTTGAGTTTGGCTAACAGGGCTGAGTGCCAAACTCTATCGAAAGCCTTGGAGATATCTAGAGCAACCAGACTAGACTCGCCAGATCCATGCAGACTACGGCTGAGGTGTTCTGTAAGACAGACTAAAAGATCGCCAGTGGATCTTTTCTGGCGGAAGCCATATTGTCTGTCGTTTATGAGTAGGTTGGATTCTAGATATCCCATAAGCTTTTTGTTGATTATCGTCTCCATGGTTTTGGAGAGAATAGAAGTAATTGCTATTGGGCGGTAGTTTAAGGGGTCGCTGGCTTCACCTTTTTTCGGAATTGGCTGAACATGGGCAAGTTTCCAAGAGTCTGGGTAAACTCCGGAGGAGTATGATAGGGCAAAAAGTTTGCGCAGAGGTTTAGCCAAAGGTGACGCGCATTGTTTTAAGACGATAGGGGGTATATTATCGGGTCCAGTGGATTTGTTGACATCGAGCTCCTTGAGGCACCTGTACACCTCGCGAGTCCTGAAGAAAACCCTGTCCATTAAGTGAGCATTGTGCTCGAGAACTGGGGGTAGCGCATCAGTTTCGGGTAGGGAAGAATTTGAAGCAAACAGAGATGCTAATAAATCGGCCTTGGCTTTTCTGTCTGTTATCACCTTCTTATCGTGAATGAATGAAGGAGTTGTAGATGCAGTGAAATTCTTCTTTATGGAACTTACCAAGGACCAGAAGTTTTTGCTACCAGAGGTTGCATTAAAGAGTTTACTTCTCAACTTACTGTCAAATGAATTTTTGACGTTCCTGATGGTGACTTTACAGGAATTTCTTAGTTTTATATACTCTTCACGGAGCGATTCACTCGGGGAGCTCTTGTAGGCTCGAAAGGCGGCTTCTTTGTTTCTGATTGCATGCATACACTCCTGATTAAACCATCTGTTGGGCCTAGCCTTCACAGATTTAGTAGAATGAGGAATGTACAAGGGATATGGCGTGTTTCAAGTTAGTTACTAGACGATTAGTACGCAGGGATGTGGGGTTTTCACTTTCTGAGTTTCACTCTATTCTCCGGGTCCCGGAGAGCAAATCACCACAGTTGTCCCAACCGCTAGGCTCACTGTCTTCTCCAGGCTGCCGTTAACCTATCATATCCTTTTTATATCTTCAAGCTAAGCGTGCTATTACACATTGCACCATGACATAACGACTATATATTCTATGACATGTAGGACTATGAAGTTTTTATTTTCAAAGGTGATTCCTGGATATATTTGAAAAAAAAAATTGTGCCAGGGTACTTAAGGAAAAAAGAAACTTAGGTGACTCCATTTAGAAGATATGTAGCTTCTAAGAACTAAGAATTTTTAATTTTTGTAGCGTTTTGCGATTTACAATGTTTTTTTTTTGAGATATTTTATTCTTAGGGAATCAAGTTTTTTACTATTTTTACTGTACATTGAATACTATTGTGCTGGGTGGGACGGGATTGAATTGATAGTAGGTTATTTATAGAATTGAGCCTCTTTGAAAATACTTAAAACTTCAAACATAGATTTCTCGAAAACTAAGCGAGATATCTAAATTATTATACATTTTCGTCTTGTTTTGGGTTGCTTCATCAAAATTCATTATCAAACTACAAATCCCGCCCGTTGCAAGAAGAAAAATATGTCTCCCTCGCCTTGAAATTACTATGGGAGCACTCAAAAATCACCTTAAACACCTCAAAAACTTTTTAGAGCCATTTTACTCTGGAGTCAGAATTATAAACATTTACCAAAAACTACCAGCAATAAAGGCTATTATTGATATTGTTATTACTTTCACTAAATACTATATACTATAATATTTCTGCAAATCATAGTTAATTTCATTAATTTATTAATTCTGTTATACTGCTAAACAATGAAACAAAACCTAACAATTATTCCTCATTTATCATTATCCTTAACAATTTTGTTGCCACAGTAATTATCATAAAATAATATTCTTTAAAAGGTCAAAAACTTTTGCCTACACACTGCTATAATAAACAATTAACAATTACACTCCATTTCTCACTTTCACCGCCGCGCCGCCTCACCTTAAATATAAAAACGATAAAAAGTTTCAACGCTAAAACGGAAATGAGTTGCCAAAAAAAAATACAAAAAAATAAAACAGTATAAAACCAAAATAAAGGATAAAAAGAAATTGCCTACTCACACTGCACAGCACACACACCCCCGTAAATCCTAGCACCGAAAAAAGGGAGAAAACAAGAAAACAAACGGAGACTCCTGATAACAAACTTTCCAGGAATTGATTTAACTGAACATGGAAATGTGGAGGCGAACTTGTGTATGGCATCCAAAATTTATAACAAGCTTTGAAGGATTAATAGTGTGGAAAATGCACAAAACTTTTTCAACTACCACGACGAGTCCTGGGAGAGATAGAAGTCAGAGGCTCCGGAATTCCAAAATAGTTTTGAAGGTGCACAAACTTTCCTCGCAGAACTATTTTTGAACTTGAGTCCATAAATAAAGGTAGACGAGACCAACCATCATTTTTTTTTTGACAAAATTTTTGGTTCCATGAAGGGTTCTTATGCTTTTCGTGAAAAAGGATAAAAAAGGACTTTTTTTAGAAAAAATATCGTGCAAAAATTTCTTACAATCCGGAATGAATAAGTTAACAAACAAGCAATCCTCGTCGTAGCGCTTTGCTTCCTCTGATGCAGGAGATGGTCTAGCAGTTCTCAGCAGCTTCAAGAAGAGATCATCGTGCTTCTTGAGGGGTTGATTCGGGTTCTGCCAACAGTCCGGTTGGAAGAATGTCGCATTTCGAACACCTTCCCAGCTTGGGATATCATCCACCACAGGAGCAGCAAATCGTCTCTCATTAGTCGGCGGTAATGCATAGGGGATACCCAAGTACGCCAGGACATTCTGGGTCCGATACATTTTTAAGTAGGTGCCCATCACTGTTCCCTGATCTGGAATCAGGACCGGTGGGGCATCCCGCCCGATCACTACTTCCACCAAATGAAATGTTACCAAAATCACAATTAACTTAAGGACTCCTAGCTCCATTTTCTAGGATTTTATTTCCTTATTATTTTTTTTCTTTCTTCAATTAAAACAAAATCACCAACACCAAAAACAACCAACAATCACCAAATTCTACTTTCACGACCATTCACCTTCGCGCGCGAATTTAGACTGATTTGAATATAAAAGGAAACTTAGAGCGTTGCCACACTTCCAGCTCCTTGGGCGGCTTCCTTGAGCTTGGGGCCAAGAATTTGATTCCCGGAGTCACCGAAAAAGAGTAGCAGCAACCAAAAATCACTTTAGTAGCAGAATTTCGTAAAAGAAATCATAAAAATGGTAGCAGATTTTGAAATTCTACGCCAAAAGGGGGAAAATCCTCAATAACCTGGGGGAAGGAACTGGAGTCGCAGCAAAGTATCCAAAGACACTTCTATAGCAGCCCTTTTTGTGGGGCTACTTTAACCCGACTCTTTTCCAGATTGCCATCTAACACGCGACTGTCGATTGCTTGACAACCCCCGAGTATTTTCTTCGTCCCCTACGCCTACACACATCGTAGGTTCTTACAGCCCTCAACTCTGGATTAGCCCTTGGTTGTGAAACTACCCGTCGTAATCCTTACGTAGGTACTTTTACTGTTTAGTATAAGTTTATTGTATTTCGTCCTTTTTTCTATTGAAACCCTATGGAAAAAGTAGTTTTTTTGCGCGAGAATCTTTTGGCGTCGAGTATGTGTGTTTTAAAAGGGGATCCGTTTAAGGGATGGGGCTCTGGGGGCAAGACGGGGTATGTAGCTGGCGTCCCCTTATACGGACGTTCTGTTATGCCTTTCGGGGGCCTGCGGCAGTTAATTTGATATAATTGCTGGAGCCCGCGGTTTTTGCTTGCAAGTGGGGTGATTTATATCGCGAATTTATTTAATTTGTCAGTGTTTCCCCCCTTCAAGGGTTTATGGGATTTTCGGGTGTTTACTTTGTGAAATTAGTGTGCAATGTTCGGTTTTATGACGATGGAAATTTGGCAAAATTATGAAAATGGTTTAATATTAAAACTATGCCAGAAAATAGAATGAGGCTTAATGACTGTATGACGAAGGTATTACACGAGGCACTTTTAAGTTTCTTTAGCTAAATAAAATTTACTTACAGGTCTAAGATTTGTATAGCAGTAGACTTACCCTATTCAGCTTTTTACTCTATTAAAAAGCTATTCTGTAAAATATTAGTCTTTCAGTGTTTTTTAATGTGAAAATATAAACTTAGGAAGAAATCACTCTATGTACTACCACTCTGTCATGATGTCGGTTAGGACACGTTGCAATGCGGGAAAATGAGGTCTGTAAAGTCTGGCTGTGGGCTGAGCCGAATATTTTGTACAATGGAAAAATTTTTATCACATTGGGTGGCACGGTTTTGCATCTTGTCGAATCACATTAGGGCGGTTTTTGAAGGGTCAGCACAGATAAACGAGTTGTATTTGAGGTAGAAGGACTTGTGGGTTGTCGCTCGGGTTGCTAGCTGAAGAAGAAACTTGCATCTCTTAAGAAATTTGTTTTGTGTGAAAACTAGCACTCAGTCTTGGTCCAACTTCGCGCTCAAGCTCTAGTCGAAAAGATAGTAGAGAAACGAGTGAAAGAACTGAGCACCGACATCTACCACAACCAACTTTCACCATTCATTCAATTTTTGCCCTTTTTTCACGTCGTTTTGATAACGTTCCCAAAGGTCTACGAACGTCAAAAGTAGTAATTCTACAGAATTTTAGCTATTTTGTCCTTATTCGACCTTGCCGATGGTTCGATTGACACGAAAAAATCTGATTTGGCTGGCCTAAAGATCTATGGAATGTGATGTAATGATGAGCAAGACTTTTCTTGCAGTTCTTCCTTTTATTGTACATTTAGCAAGACCAAAGCAAGAACAAGACAATACAGGACAAAATAAAACTACAAAATCAAAATAGCAAGACTTTTGCTCATCACTAAATGCCTAAAGTCGTTCAGTGATGGGCAAAAAGCCTTAGAAAAAGTCTTGCTAAAAGTCTTGCAAAAATTCTTGCAAAAAGTCTTGCAGTCTTGTCTTTGTCCTGCTAAATGTGCAAGACAAGACTTTTTGCTCATTACTGGGAAACTTTTGCCACTTAGTGATGATCACAAAGCCTTGCTATCTTAATCTTCCAGTCTTGACTTGTCCTTGTCCTGTCTTGTCTTTGACTTGCTTGGTCTTGCCTAATGTGTAAGACTAATGTTGCTCATCACATTGTGATGGTGCTGGAGTCCCAACCTCCGTTGGAAGGATGGCGTAGACCAGGACGCCCAGAGCTTAGGGTGATGTCAATCTGGATGACCTACCGTTAAGAATCGGGTCCGGTGGAGAAAACAGTTGGGGGAGGCCAGGACCGAAGAAGAAGAAACACTTCGCGAGTCCAGAAGAAAACTCGATCCATTGAGTGAATCGCTAGTTCAAGAGCGGAGTGTGGCATTAAAGCGTAGGGTAAAGAGAAAATCGAATCGAACAAAGATGCTAATAAAATCAGTCGTCAATTTGCTTCGTCATATCAACTTTCCCTTGTTGACAAAAGGATAACTTGGGGATGAAATGAAATTTTTCTAGATGAAAATTACTAAAGACTAGAAGTTTTTACCCACTCAAGCGGTATTGCGAATCTTTCTTTCAACCTGCTGATGTTCTTCCCACTATACCGTAATAATTCTGAGTAATAGTGGCACTAAACACGAATGGGAAAAGGGGTCGTCCATAAATTACATGAGGTGTTTTTTGAGATTTGACTGGCTGCCGACTGTGTGGGGCCTGCAGTTCAAGAAAGCTGACAAAACTCGCATTTATCGTCAGTTCGGGCCTGAAGATCTGAACTTCTATTCACTCATGAACCGTGAATAGACGGCAGGAATTCACACCGTATTCACTCAGAACGGAAAGCAAGGCCCGAGCTAGTCTTGAAAACCATCGACACTCGAATTTTCGCTTGCTTGCGGGTGTTCATGGCGTGAGGCTGGAGTCACCTTGAAGCTTTCGTTGAGGCCGTGAACAGTTTTGCACTTGAATTAATGACCTGCTATGCTACGCAGTCGTTTTCGCATGTGTAGGCAGAGCCGGGGCTTGAGGTTTTTGCGCCCGGTGCAGTATGCAATATTGCACCCCTGTTCATTTTTTTATATCCCTGAAGGACTCTTCACTCTGTGAAGTTCTTTTAATATATGAAAGCACAGAAACACTTTTTAATTTTTTTTCGAAATTTTAATTTTTTTCTTAAAATCTTAATTTTTGAAATTTCACCCGGTGCAAGTACACCATTTGCACCTATGAAAGTTTGTTTCCAATCAGGATTGGCTTGGCGATCTTGCTTTTGTGCTAGGTTTGCTTGGACTTTAATTTCACAAAACTCTCCTGCTAATGCTGCTTCTTTAAGCTTCGTACTGCTTAGGCTTCTGAGAGTTGGTCTTTGGCACGACTGCCCTTATTCTTCACACATCTACCAACCTCATCATCTGCTCCAGGATGTCTTGCGGTATGCTTCCCTAGCTGTTTCAAGCAGAATCCTGTTCTCTGCAAATCTATAGACCATAATAAAGGTCCCTATGTCGTTCTCTAAGCCTTCTTATTGGATTAGCCACACCTGGAAAATGATAATGAAAAAAGCACACATACTCTGTGCAGTTCGTTTAAAATATATAAGAATGAAGGCACGGTAATAGTTTTTAATTTTTTTAAGTGTTCCGTCCAATTGCGCCCGGTGCAAGTGCACCACTTGCACCTATGAAAACGCCGCCTGTGTCTGTAGGGCATCATGACTTCACCTGCATGCCACGGCCTGTCAGGGGGATATTTGAAGTATCATCCCTCAGTTAGACTGAGTCAAGCTTAGTCGTGCCGGCCTGCCTGTAAGTGAATGGGGGTCTTTAGAGAAACATGTTTTACTTAATTTAACCCAATTTTCTCGCAATTTTACACTGTTTGTTAGAAAAAAAAATTACGTGATATTTGCCGAGACGCCCCCCCTCTCCCTCACGTGAGATTTGGTGAGATTCGGCTCGAACCCCTCCCCCCCCCGTAAACGCCTCACGTAATTAATGGACGACCCCAAATCCAACGTTGGCCTTCCAAAACAAATTTTAACTTGGTTTTACTGAAGTTTTAATATTCTGGTTTCTACTTGATCTCTTAGAAAGGATTCGGATGTTAGCATAGGCCATTTTTAGGTTTTTTTGTGCAGGCTAATACACCTCTGTTTGAAAGATTGTAGTTAGGGTAGCCAAGTTAAATGCTTTGATAAACCTGGAACTTTAACCTCGTACCCCCTAACTATCTTTGCTTTAGAACGGCTCGTGTACCAAAGAACTTTAGCTTATGGTATAAGGATAGCTTCTCTTGTATGTTCGCGGAGGTTTGCAGTCCAATAGTATTGCCGCTTTCGCAATCTTTCTCAAATTACTAACAATTGAAGAATGTCTCCATTGATAAATGAAGCTCAGATTGGCATTCGTTCTTAGCTCCGATGCGACTTTTCCTTCGCCTTCAAGACGAAGAGCTATCAAGTTAAAAAAAAGGTAGTCAGTGAGGTGCCACCGTCTTCGGTGATGTAGGCAATTCTTTGAATCGTGCTGAATTAGTTGATATATTCACGCCCAAACCAAGTACAGACATTGCACCATGAGTTGACTGACTAGTGGTACAAAGAGTGAATCTTGACCTTGACCATGCCACACAAAAAAATTGACTGTATGTATGAGCTCGTAACTAGCACGCATAGCGAACAAATTTTACCTACTATTATGACACGCCTCCGCTACAGGCACGAAAATTTCAAAATTCCATTTCGCTTACCAAGCGGCCCCGAACTAAGTACTAACTACGTCCAATGCTGCTTTACCTAGGCAATCAAACGAGAACCGGTCTACAGAAAATGATAATGGCACAATTTTTTAAAGCTCCGATTTTGCTCCCTTTGGTCCAGAAAAAAGTGTTAGGGTATTGCGCTTCGTTTGGACTATCTCGTGCGACTTTTATTGATACGTGTCTGTAGCGGGCTGAATTGAAAAAGTAGAATGTTTACTCGGGCGTCTTTTGTTTCCGAAAAAGAAACAAAACCACATTCAGGCTATGCACAAAATATAGCTCTCCTTAAATTCATTCATGAAACTCAAAACCTGACCTGATTTGACACAAATTTAAAATGTCACACAAAAAGTAAATGAGTATTTTGAAGACTTAAATAAAACTCGTCTCTATGCACTTTAGTTGTTATATTGACTAAATTGAAAAAAAAATAAACATTTACATATTTTTCTATTATTTCATTCATTTATTTTATTGTCATTATTAATTTTGTAGCCACATGGTCGTGTCGGGAGCACTGTGCTACGTCTTTCAAGTCCACTATTCTTCAACGAAAGTCTCGGTAGAAATTGGGAGAAGCAGACTGCGAAAATGCAAGTGTAAACCATAACAATCATTATGCAAACCCTCATGGTGCAAAATTAATAAATTTATATCATTAAAAAAATAAAAAAAAACACTTTGAACTCCAAAACACTTTAAGAAGGTACTAAATATTGTTCCGTTGAAGTCCAGAGTCTGACTGAGAAGTTTATGTATTTTGCTAAACATATAGACTGTCTGCATAGACTTTTATCTCGTGAACCACCTTTTGTTTATTAATAAGATCCAAAGTTTATATTTCAATTATTGCAATTATTTATAAACAAATTTTTATGTCTGCTCTGGTTTCAGAAAATAATGTAAATTATGACAATATCGATACAATAAATGATTTGCAGATTGATTTTTATATTGGTCTGGGAAAAATTGTGGCAGTTTTTAATAAAATTTAACTGGTTTTCTTATAGTGAGGAAAAAGAATTCTTTTAAACCAGATACGACATTATTATCGACAATGTTTCGTCATTTTTCTGGTTCAGTCATGATGCCATTGGTGAAGAACATCTGTAGTTCTGATTGACAAACAAAATAAGGTAGTCTTCACCAAGGCATCTTTTAAAGTCAGATTCAAAAAGCCAGTGTCGTTTTACCAAGCGGTCCTCGAACTAAGTACTAACCACGTCGAATGCTGCTTGATCTACACAATCGATCGAGAACCGTTCTATTAAGAATTCTAATGGACCCTTTATGGTCGCAAGACAATTGCCCGTTTTCTTCCTCCTATACAATTTTTTAAAGCTCCGATTTTGCTCCCTTTAGTTCAGAAAAAGTGTCAGAGTACTGCGCTTTGTTGGCATCTTTTAAAGTCAGATTAATTCCACTGGGAGAGGAATGCAGAGAACGGAACGGTGCTATGTCTGAACTATACGGTGGATGCATCAAAACTTCCTAACCAAATTCTCTCAATTTTTGACGTCTCATCAAAGAAGTTGTCGTGATGGAAGACAACATCATTCCTTTACTCTGATCTTTGACGCTTCCGTTTGTCCTGTACTTGATCCATTTTTCATCACCGGGTATAAGATGTGTGTAAATGGTTCAAAACAGTTTTGTAGTCAATGTCTAGCTCTATACCAATATCGAAACTTCTCAGTTATTGGACGAACGGCTAACAAAGACCTCGGAAGGTGGTGGCACCCGATTTGTTACTTCTTTGCAAGATATGTTAGCAAGTCCTGATCCCACCTCCGCGCGTGTCCTCTAGGCTACTTCTTCGGAAGAAGCTGACAGGAAAAGGTGGAATGGCGAGCTCTCTGCGTCACAAAACAGAGTTTTAATTCGGTTAGGCTGAGGGTTAGCACCAAAAAACCCGCTACCATAAAACACCATTGCTACGAATCGGCAAACAATGCCTCGGAACCGGATGGACATCACGACGACGACCTTTGCTTATCGAACAAGGACATGAAATGGAACATAGAATGTAAGAACACTGCTTGCTGATGGACGTCTGGATGAAGTCCTTAGCGAGATGAGTCGATATAAAATCAAGATTATGGGACTTATCGAGACCAGATGGCACGATGCGGGAAACATATCTGCGCAAACGATGAGCCGCGTAGGAATGGCGTTGGCGTAATACTGACGAAAGAGGTCAGATCCAGCCTCATTAGCTGGTCACCAGTTTGTGAGAGGATTATTACCGTGTGCCTGCGTACCAGACTAAGAAGAACTACGCTAGTCCAGTGCTACGCTCCAACTGACGATGCAGACGACGATATCAAGGAAGAATTTTATATGCAACTGAATGAGGTCCAAGTCTATTCCAAGGAAAGACATGATTGTTTTGATGGGTGACCTAAACGCACAGATCGGCCCCAACAACACCGGCCTTGAATATACAATTGGAAATCAAGGCATAGGCTAGGTGACAAACAGCAACAGTGAGCTGTTTGTTGACTTTTATAGCTCCCACCAACTTATGGTAAGTAGAACCTACTTTTGTCACAAGAAGATACACAAAGAGACCTGGGTATCGCCCGATCGTAGAACGAGAAACCAGATAGATCACGTGGCCGTAAGCCACAGATGGAGAGCTATTCTAGAGAATGTCAGCAAGAGGGCAGCACTCATACTGAAAGTGAAAGAAACGTCCGACACGATAGGCTCTTAGCCAGGTGTCGTAGAACTCATCCTTTTCTTCCTCCTGCTTCTCTTCTGTTGGAGGGTTAATGTTGATTCTCGATAGATTGTGGAATCACGTCCTGAGTCTCAGTAAGTATATTCTTCCACTGATACCTTTAAACCCGATAATGCTCAATTTCATAGAGTTGTCCACCAAAAATGCCACTCCAAATTCTTTGCCCGTTGATGCTATTCAACTGGAGAACATTGTATGTGCTCTCAGTTCTATAATCTTACTATTATTATTTCGCCATCTGGTCTCTTGCAGTGGTGTTACTTTTACTCGATATCTCTTAAGTTCGTCCAGTATACTTTTCACTCCTCCTACTCTATTTACTAGCGTCCTGACATGCCATGTAATCAATTCGTGTTCCATATTTCGTTGCCTAAGTCGTGCGATCCGTCCAGTCCGAGCTCTTTCTGACGGTACCGTAACATCGGTTTTTTCGACCATAGATTGTTAGCCTAGTGCCCAATCGGTACCATCAGTTTCTCAGCTACAGTTACCTCCATTGCCCAGAGGTCAAGACGTGGACGTGGTGGATAAGACCTGGCTGACAGAGCTGTGATTGCGTTTTGCAGAAGGTATTCCCTAGTTTTTGTGGTCTCCACACCCTGGACGTGTGAACACCCTTAGACATATTGTCAGCACATTGGCCCCACAGTTTTACAGTTGGCTTGCTCTATTCAAAAACCTTCTTCTTCTAGACATCTAGACTATCTATTGGACACTAAGAGGAATGTAGGGTGTGGGTATGGAGGGTCTTGCATTACGAAAAAAATGTGTAGACAAGAAGATGCAAATTTCAGCGGAACGATCGATTTGGTTATATCCATGAAATACTGACAAAGCTTCTACATATCTACGGTGTCTCAATAGGTTAATGGAGGAGAAAAGTGTACCCATGAGTTTGATAATATATACCTATAAATATAAAAACTTTGGTATGCAGTAAAAAATAACACAAACTACAATTTTTTATAAAACACTTGTATTTATTTATTTATTACAATTTACAATCGTCATATTTCGCTGCCATTGTCCTTGATGTCACTTATTAAAAGGGTCTTCCTGGCCTTTGTGGTCTTGGAAAAGGTACTGGTTTTATTGGTCTTGGGTATGGTGGTGGCTTCGGAATCGGATATGGACGTCCTGGTCTTCGCTGCGCCAAAGCTGCACCGGCAATGCATGCCAAAATAACGAAAATTAACCAAATCCTCATGATAAGATTTTCACGTTTGAATGCAAGAAGGTAAAAGAAACTTGATTTGTTTTTACTGAGCTGCGGTAAAACACTGTTTGATAAAAACCGCAACCTGGGCAGGTTTTTATACCATCCAAGTACAAGATTTGATTTCTTTATCTTGTCTTTTGTTGTGGCTCGAATTTCTTTTCGCAAGCGCTGTTTTGTGGACGTTCACCTTTTTCAAAAAATCCCCTTGTGTTTATTGCAACATATTTGGCGCAACAAAATAGAATGATTAATAATGTTACGTTAATTTGGAGGGAAGTAATTTTATTTTATTTTTAGTTTTCTCAGAATTTTTTCCCTTTTTTTTTAATTTTAATACATTTTCGCAAATATCCATTTACTAACAATGTCAACTGGGTTTATCGATTATTTATATGTTGCTATTCATATTTACTGTGCAACATTTGCACATTGTATACATTTTGGAGTTACGTCTATTTTTTATTATATTTTTATCTATTTATTTCGAAAAAAAAATTTTTGAAATAAAGCACTCTAGGATTTTTATTTCGAAAATGTCAATTTCAAAATATAACTGTCACTGACAAATCAAATCGATTAATATTTCTCTCGAAGTAATGCAAAATAATAAATACATAAATCTATAGTATTATTCATAATGAATTTTTATTTGATATTTACTATTCTAAATGCTGGTGTTATTGGAGTTAGTTTGGAGCAACTAGAATCTCCACGTGTAAGACCACCAATTATCAGACCCCCAATACATAGTCGAGCTAGACCGCAACGACCAGGAAGGTTTTTTTAATTTCATAATAAGATGTGTTTTTAAAATTAATGTATTTAGAATATAATTTAAATTCCTTAACAACAAATAAATCAATAATAAGTGAAGAATTTTAACTCAAACTAATTTAGATTTATTTAAATAAAAAGTATAACGAAACCATCATGAATTTATAGTAAGAAATTTGATATTGATTTGATATAAGTAAGTATGTGTATAATATTTGTTTTGTTTACTTATTGTTGTTTATTGATGATGTTGCGGTACAATAATTATTATTTCAAATTTATAAAACGTAGGACACGGAGCTATTAAAGAGTGTGTCGTTTTGAAACTTGTGGAATTTATTTAATATAGAACTTACAAACCTGTTCTCCTAACAAGGTCACTAAATCAATCCGAGAGGATCAAGATTCGAGCTACATCCGACAGTACCGACCGCTTGTTGATTCTCATGCTGCTATCTTGAGATACCAGTCATTGAAATACATTCTCTTTGGGCCGCCAAATCATTCTTAAGGCCTTGATGACTTCGGTCTAGTGGATAGCCTTTTCGTCCTTGTAATCTTTTGTGATGTCTCTCAGAATATCCGGATGTTTGGAACAAAACTTTCTCAGCTCGAAGTGTAGGGTGTGTTTCAAGTTCCATCAATGATTGCAATCACTCCATTTTGGCAGCATCACATATCTCCCATATTCCATCATTTTTTGTCGGATTCGAATAATTGCCCATCAATGATTAGGGTTAGTTTCCATCACTGATTTCTGATGACTGATTGTGGTGGAACTTGAAACACGCCCGAAGTTTAGGCATCTTTACTACGTATACAAGATGAGTTGAATAGTTGAATTGAGGTTGAATTGAAAATAAAAAATCACTATACGTTATAAAAAATCACAAACAAATCCCAGAGACGCTGCTGTCAACTAAATTCAACTACTCACCTCCTGAACTCGCGTCTATATGCATAATTTAACCTCAACCCAGCAGCAGAACTCAGTCGATTTCAGTCGACTCTAACTCAACTCGACTTGCGTCTACATGTAGTTGGACTTGGGTTCAACCTTAGCTCATCACATCATGTAGACGTACTACTTGTTGCCAAAAATGGGACTGACGGTGACCCATAGGTTACGGTGTTTAGTTGATAGAATGAATCCTCTTTTTTATCTCTCCGGATGATCAGCTGAAACTGCCTGTCATTAGCGTCCACTACGATTTACCGGTAAATTGGGCATATGAAATCGTAAGAGTATTTGGAATAAGTCCAACTGCACGGTTGCTCCGAACATCAAGAGATTGTTTAATGAATTTCCTGATGTCGTCGTCAAAAACTACTCTCAACTTAGTTGTTGAGCACAATAACCTATCATGATGTGGTAAGAAACGTCTCGTGGTCATAGGCTGAGAATCTCAGACATCCGATGTAGTTGGACACCGACGATCTCAGTACCCTTCAGGAGTCCGTGAAAAACACCAAATAATTCCATGGCACTTGAGATCACTAATCAAATTTCAAAACTAGAATGTCGAATGCTGTTGAACATTGATCATTGATACGGAAAAAGGCAGCCCTGTGTTAATGTCAGTGAAAAATTCATCACGGAAACCACTGCACACGAAAAGCATCGGCGCCGTGCTGTTACTGGTATACTCGTATGTGTATCGATCTTTATCCGTATTCGACGCACTTTCCTTGGCAATCTTTTATTTAAACGCTGGCCAGGCACGACCCTGGTAGAAGCATTGCCCTGAAGACAGAAAGTTATTTATTTCAATCGAACAGTCACCTGCGGTAAAAGTGATATACTCGTAGTTTCAAAACAGCTGCTATATTTCTGGAGTGGCTAATGAGGCAAAAGGCGCCATCACCCACTCCTTTGCACACAGTAGCAGGCGGTTCTGGAGGCCTTAATCCATATTAACGAGTAGAATTTTAGGCTGGACCAATGTAGGAGCTGTAGATTATGGCTTGGCCCGACGGCTGAAGGAGGAATTTGCAACTTCTAAAAAAATTCTAGGCTTTTTTAGCAATTGGGAACATGTGATTATTCCACTGCAGATCACACATAGGATATTGAGAGAAGAGTTCTATGCCATCTAATAAAATGGGTACAAAAGTAGAGAAAGTTTTATTAGAAAAGAGGTAATAATTCATATCGCCAGGCCGTGGATAAAGGCGCCTTCTATATACGATATAATCGTATAAAAAGACTGCCAAGATGTATTGTTTGCAATGTAGGGACCTTTCGATAGTTCCCACCACTTCGTGCAAAGCAGCTTTCTCAGCTCTAAAGCTCAGCTTGTGCTGGGCAGGGCCGGCGATTGGTTTTCAACAACTTCGGCGATTTCAAGAACTTCAGAACAGAGGCGATCCAGGTGTCTCTAGCCGAATTATTGATCTATAATAACTGGCACGAACTGCAATTCAAGAGCTATGGCACCGAGCCGGCCAAGAAAGGATAAGCCACGAAAACAGGCGAACGAAATAAAATTGATTGGCCATACCTTGCAAAGGACAATGGAACAAGACGTACACCTCCTTTAATTATGAAAATGAAGGTACACTTTTTAATTTTTTTTTAGTGTTCCGTCCAATTGCGCCCGGTGCAAGTGCAACATTAGCACATATGAAAACGCCGCCACTGGTGCTGGGGACAGTAAAGAATGTCGAGCATGATTGCTTGGCGAATTGGCCTCTTCTTCGCGATTTCCACATGAAGACAATCCACGCCGCCCGCCTCCAACACCTGGTGAGAGTGAGCTGAGCCAGACGTAGTTTTTTAACATGGCCACCAGCCATAGTATTACTAACTCCGGTAATTTTTGCAGTGTGACTAGCAATATAATATGCTAGGGGCCGGGCCATCCATCCGGGCTCAAAGAACTTCTCTATTGTGATAATAGCAGGAATCCCCTCCCATAAGTGTCTCTACCTATTGCCCAAAGCTTCGGCTTTCTTTTTGACCTTACATTCGGGAAAGTGTGTGTTCATTTAAAGCACAAGAGTTATTTTTATGAAAAAGGAACTGGAGTGATCCTGAATAGTCTAGCGGAGCCTAAGTTGTCGATAGATTTCCAGGTATCCCTCTTGACTAAGGCAATGGCTTTGTTGTATAGCTTTAGCCAGTTTCAGAGTCATGTTTATAACAGCTATTGGTGATCTCTCTTGTTAAACTGAGTTTCGAGAGATCTTTGTTCCACTAAAGGGGGGGGCCTTGCTTGCAAGATTCCTTATACACCTTTTGGCGGGCATTTTCGAATCATTTAATTTTCTATCTTCGATTGTTCCTATAAGGTCTATCCTTTCGTGTGGGACCCTCTTGCTCTTACGACCTGTCCAAACTTATTCCAGCCAATGTTTCTTGGGTTTTTATACGACTGAGCAACTTCAACCTGAGCATTTATCCTGAAGCGCATCCAGCCATGATCTGAAAGGTGATCTAGTGATGATTTCTTTTAACAACTTGCTAAAATTATTGAGAATAAAAAAAATGCATTTTTAAACTAGCATCGTGTGCCTCTACTCTCCAAATGAAAAAAATTACATTTTTTTTAACTTTTTTATTTATTTATTTATTTGTTACAATTTACAATTGTCAAATTTCACTGCCACTCTTCTTGGTGCCATTTAGGGTTTTCCTGGTTTTTGGGGTTTAGGAAAAGGAATTGGCTTGATTGGTTTTGGGTATGATGGTGGCTTCTTAATCGGATACGGACGTCCTCCTGGTCTTCGCTGTCCTAAAACGGCCCCGGCAATGCATGCCAAAATAACGAAAATTAACCAAATCCTCATGATAAGATTTTTCCGTTTGAATGCAGAAAGGTAAAAGAAACTTGATTTGTTTTTACTGAGCTGCGGTAAAACACTGTTTGATAAAAATCGTATCCTGGTCAAGCTTTTATACCATCCAAGAACAAGATTTGATTTCTTTATCTGGTTTTTGTTGTGGCTTCAATTTTCGCAAGCAGTTTTGTGTTGACATTTACCTTTCTTATATCTACTAGGTATTTCTACCTTTTGGGTTATTATTCATATTTCCTGTGCCACATTTTATTGTATACATTTTGGAGGGGAGTGTATTTTTTATTTATGGGATATACATATTTCGAAAATATTTTTTTTTTTTTTGAAATAAGCACTCTAGGATTTTTATTTCGAAAATGTGTGTATTTCAAAATATAAATGTCACTAACAAATCTGATCGATTAATATTTCTCTCGAAGTAATGAAAAATACTGAACTCATGTCATAATACTACAGATTAAGAACTTCATAATGAATTTTTGTTTGATATTTGCTATTCTGGCTGCTAGTATTATTGGAGTTACTTTGGAGCAAGCACCATCTCCGGGTTTCAGACGTCCAATCCATAGACCAAGACCGTCAGGAGCACAACCGCAAAGGCCAGGTTATTTAACAATTTTTCAAGATTATTGCATGAAGTATATAATCGGCAAATAAATAATAAATGAAGATTTTTAGCTCTTAACTGCTTATGTATATATTTTTATTTAAATAAACAAAACGAAACCATCACAAATTTATGGTAGCAAATTTGATATTATAAATATCTATATGTATGTAGGTATAATATATGTTTAATACAATATATGTATTCTTGTTTATTGATGATATTGCAGTAAAATAATTTTAAGCCTTCAAAAATTATTGAAATAAAAAAAGACAGAGCTACATACTACCATCACCATCGGCCACTAGAAAGACTTAACTAATTAAAATTATTATTCTCATGGCACATTCGATCTTTATACACATCTCAGAGGATTCTCTCGGTAAGCAGGGACCCCAGAAGAAAAAACAGAAGGAGCCGCAGAACCTTCTTACCGAGTGGTCCTGGACAACTTTCCGGAAGGCAAAATTGACGGAGGAACAATTCTCCTCAATTTGCAACTCCATATTGACTAAGGTGGACAAAAGTCTTGAAGACGATTGCTTGAGGCTCATCTCAGTTTTTGGGTGTAAGGTTGACAGGGGATCATCACCTGTACCAACAAACCCATCAGCCAATGGCTGACGAATGCTATCGTCAGGCTGCAGGTTTGGGAGGGGTGCAACTCCAAAATAATCGAAGAGAAGGATCTCTCCAAATTTAAAAGCATCACCTTCTTGGTTCGTTGACGTTAGGGATGCGCAGGATGGTGATCCAAAACCAACCAATTGAGGTGACCTCTTGGCATGTGCTGGGTAGGAAGGTTGACCAGAACGGTCAAACTCTTGCCGTTAGCATTGACGAGAGGACGCTCATGCAGCTAAAAGAGCAGATCATGTCCCTCTGCTTCGGTCGAGTTAAAGCCAACGATATTGGCACAAAAAAGGAGGCTCCTTTTGGCTCACAGGTACAACCTGCAACACAGTACAACGAAAGTACAACCTGCAACACAGTGAGGCTACCTCGGCTGCCTTTGCAGGGTGCTGGCCACCCATATTGTTGACCTGGCTTTCGTACAGGAGGCATGGGTAAGTGACGGGGCTATACAAAGCTTGCAGGCAGGAGACTACAGCATTGCATTCAGTAATGTGGAGAGCGACTCTCGGACCTGCATAGTTTACAATAAAAACACCAACTGCTTTCGTTTCACAGATAAATCGTCGAGAGAGTGGTGAAGATACAGATTAGCAGGGGAAGAAAGAGCATGATTATTTTATGCTCAGCATACCTCCCCTACGACTCCACCACAATCCAAAAAACTCAAGGATATGGTTCGTCACTCTAGCAGGAGCGGTCTGTAGACCATTGTAAGATGCGATGCGCACGCCCATCATGATGCCTGGGGTAGTAGTGAAGTTAACAAAAAGGGTGAATACCTTTTTTATTACCTCTTAACTACTAACCTCGTAATAATAATCGCTGCACGGATCCTACCTTCGACAACTGCAGTTGACGTTAGGATATAGGCATGGTCCCTCAACACGTTGCCAATTATGTAAGTGACTGTAAGTGACTGGGGGTCTCAGATGAGCCATCGTGCTCAGACCACAGACACATTCATTTTATCGTGGAAAGAGTGAGGGCATAAAGGAATCCTAGAAACACGAACTAGGCAGAGTATTGGAGGATTACTCAGTCAACTCTACGACGTAGAACTATCCGTATACTTCCTTACGGAAGCGGGTACTGCTGCTTACAATAATAACTGCCACGTTCTGAAGTAGAAAAACTGCATGGTGGAATAACAAACTGACCAAGTTGACATCTGTTACGAAGAAGCTATTCAACGCAGCCAAGAAGAGCGGCAAATGGAAGAGGTATAAAAGCTCGCTAACCCTCTATAATAGGGTGATCAGATGAGCAAAAAGAAACAGCTGGCGGATTTTCAGCAAGGGAATCAAAGATATTCGAGACTCAGCAAACATCCACAAAGCTTTATTATAGAGCTAATCGGGAGATCTCAGAACTATTAAGAGAACCGATGGCTCTTTCACACAGTCGAGGGAAGAAACCTTGATAAAATTGTTTCAAGCACACTTCCCAGACACAAGCATTTATTCAAATGGGAACGCAACATCTGCTGGGCAGCTAACAGGCCCCCTTTCTAAAGTGATCAAGTCCTTAGTCACGAAGGGAGGAGCTGACGGGATCTATCCCATCTGCTACAGGAGAACTGCAACCTAGTCACTCCATTATTATGCAAAATATTCAGGGCTTTCTTCGCACATGGTTGTATTCGATATGGCTGGAGAACCGTCAACATAACATCGATATCGAAGGAGGCTTCGACAATACATCCTTTGATACAGACAAAAGTCTACGTAGCATTTTTTGCGACTAGATCGACTCTATGCTGAGAGCTCGCAAACTAATGGTCTCTTATGTTGAGGGGTCTCTGGAAGGCAAAAGGTTGTGGTGCCTTGTTCTAGATGAACCTAGGACTACTCAACGGACGAAACTTTTTCGCCTAAGGTTATGCAGAAGATGTCATCGTTGTTGTAGGTGAAACTGAAGGAGTCATATCAAGGCGTCTACAACAGGCACTAGATCTGGTCTCTAGAACCTGGAGTGAAAGCCCCAGATTCTGTAGAGCGATAAGCCTAGGTACCCTAGTAACTGTCTTTCAAGCAGAAGTGTACGCTATGCTGGCATGCACTCATGAGAGCTTAAGAAATTCTTACCAGAACAAACGGATCTTTATTTTTTCTGATAGCCAAGCGGCAATTAGAACGATAAGGGCTAAACAGGGCTCTGATATTGCATTCATCAGTCCAGAGCCAGCATTGGGGAATTCACAAACTTAGTGCAAAGGGCTCTGGCCGATCGGACTTTGATGAAACATACTGAACGCTGGAGTGTCGTGCCTGGACTGGCCCACTCTAAGCGGGTCCTTCCTGTGTCGTCTCCTCACATGGCCAAGGAATTGTTAGGGCGCAGTAGAAATATTGTCAAGATACTTGTTGACTTTTTTACCGAATACTGCGCCCTAAATTACCATTGATGGACTCTAGGAAGGGCGAAGGACCCCACCTGCAAGTTTTGCCTGGAGGAGGATGAGTCTACCCTCCACGTTCTCTGTGAGTGTCTTATTTGAGAATTGGGACATTGTGCGGGGCGCAAAAGAAAAACAAACCTTTTTCAAACTCATTTTGAGACCGTATCCTGTACAACAAAAGGTTGGCCTGAGCTAAACACCATAAGTTTTTGTAATATAAAGAAGATAGTACTTTTAAAGCAAGGCACCTCTACTATACAAATGAAAAAGGACAATTTTTATGAAACTTTATTTATTTATTTATTTATTGCAATTCACAATCGTCATATTTCACTGCCACTGCTCTTGGTACCATTAAAATCGTCCAGGTCTCTGTGGTTTTGGGAAAGTAACTGGTTTTATTGGTCTCGGGTATGGTGGTGGCTTCGGAATCGGATACGGACGTCCTGGTCTTCGCTGTGCCAAAGCTGCCCCAGCAATGCATGCCAAAATAACGAAAATTATCCAAATCCTCATGATAAGATTTTCACGTTTGAATGCAAGAAGGTAAAAGAAACTTGATTTGTTTTTACTGAGCTGCGGTAAAACAGTGTTTGATATAAAACCGCAGCTTGGGGCGGCTTTTATACTACCCAAACACAAGATTTGATTTTTTATCGTGGCTATTGTTGTTGTGGCTTCAATTTCATGTATCACCCAGTTTTGTGTTGATATTTACCTTTCTGTAAAAAAATCCCCTTGTTTTAAGAAATATTTTTGGTAGCAATTGTGAGTTTATTTTTAGATTTCCTAGAATTCAAATAGAGCAAAAGTTTTGATATCAATTACTTTCACAATTATTTATCCTGAACTTATTATTCATATTTTTTGTGTACTTTCTTGTATACAAACAAATTCTACTACAATTTTTTTGTGTAGATTATTCAAAGGATATAATGTATTTCGAAAATATGCAGCAAAATCCCTGAAAATAAAGCAAGCTGAGATTTTGTATTTCGAAATGTCTAAATAAAACTGTCACAACAAAATCAATGAAAACTTATAAATATAAGTCATAATAATAAACTAGTTTTCATAATGAAGTTTTGGTTGATGATTTTTATTCTGGCTGTTAGTGTTTTAGAAGTTTCCTTGGATCAAGCAAGACCTTCGCATGTAATGGGTATAAAACCTCTGGGTATGAGACCTCCAAACACTGACATATAGTAATGGACTGCTAAATGAGCAAAATCCCATACAAAAAAATGGCACCAAAAACTATTCCTGCCTCGCTCCCACGTTAAATCCCAATGAACTGTAATCGTCAGCACATGTCAGCGATATAAACATAATTAGAAAAAAATAGACAGGTATAGTTTTCGTTCTTTTGTCTCACTCTTGAGCTATTTTGAAACTTCGTTAAACAGGGGAAATAACCGTCAGGGTTTTGGAATAAATACATTTATTTAATGGAAAAACTGCTAATAAATAAAAATGAGTGATGGAAATTTATTTCCGTTAATTATAACAAACATTTTATCACTTATTTTCTCCTAAATTCGAAGAATTTTTTTTTGTTTGCATAAAAAAGGTTTTTTATTTCTGGAGAAAAATGGTGCCATTCAGCATCGTCAATCAGCAGTCCATTACTTATGTCAGTGCCTCCAAATAGACCTCATCCAATAAGACCTCCTCCACACTTTTGGCCGAGACCGTCCGGAGGGCGACCAAGTAGAATAAAAAGTTTCCCTGTAATATTGTATAATATTTTAAAATTATTGCAAGGAGAATATATTTGAAATTCCTTATTAACAAATAAATATTATAAGTGAAGATTTTTAAGTTAAATGTATTTACAATTTTATTTACATATGTAAATATAAAAAACAAAACCATAACAAACTTATTGTACGAAATTTAATATTAAAGTAACTGACGATATAATATTTGTTTTTTATATGTATTTTTGTTTATTATTATTATAATATAATAATTTTTTGTGCACACAATGAATTCACTGAGTTTGGAAGCTATTAACGTACTCCCTACATACTTCAATTGCAGGGAACCCTCACTGCTCGACGTGTTTCTTACCAATGATATTAATTCTATCGCCTTTCTAAACCAAATTTCTCCTCCTAGTTACTTGGATTACGATATTTTATTCTTGTGCCACAGCTTTTCTGTTGATTCCTCTCAAGTGAAAACTATGATTTATCGTGATTTCTCCAATGTTGATCGTGTTGAACTCGTACGCAGATGTTCTTCCCTTGCATGGGGGAATATTTTCACCATGATTGGCGTTGATGATAAAGTTGCTGAATTTGATAGGCTACTGCTCTGCTTATTCGATGAGTTCGTTCCTTTGAAGTGCAAAACTCTTACCGCCAAATCTAAACCTTGGTTTACTACGGAAATAAAATCGCTTATTGCTGAACGGGAATTTCTTTATCGCTGGTCTAAAAAAGTTAAAAGTGCTACTGCCATTCGTTCTTTCAAACGTACCCGGAATATTGTCACTTCCAAAATCCAGGAGGCTAAGAGAAGTTATTATGCTCGTAAGCTTGATCCTTCGCTTCCAGCTAAAACTGTCTGGAATAACTTACGGTCCTTAGGCGTGCATTCTAAAAATAACTCTGCGGCTCATAATCTTTGTCCAGAAAGCCTCAATCAACATTTTATTGGTAACCATTCGACTGCCGAGGTTTATACTCTCCCTGACGCATCTCCTGATGGCTTTTGCTTCCGCTGTGTTGATTACCTTGAGGTTATCTCTGCACTAAAAACAGTTAGGTCACAAGCGACTGGTAGTGACAATATATCTCCTAGATTCCTAAATATGCTTATATATTGTCTCTTGCCGGTTCTGACCCACATTTTTAACACATGCCTCACAGTGTCTAAGTTTCCATCGTCGTGGAAACTTGCTTTAATCACGCCTATTCCTAAATGCCCATCACCTGCCACCCCCGGGGATTTCCGTCCTATCAGTATACTTCCTTTTTTGGCTAAGGTTCTTGAAAAGCTTATTGCTGCCCAAATACTCGAGTTTTGTGTACGAATTCAACTCATTAACGAATGGCAATCTGGCTTTCGCAAACGCCATAGCTGTGAAACTGCCCTCCTAAAAGTGACGTCTGATATTCGAAAGTCACTTGACCAACATCACATTTGCTGCTTATGGAGGCGAGTTACACGGCATAACACTTTCTGCTGTAACAAACCGGTTTGTGCGTGTTATACGAATTACACGATAAACTGACTGTTCTGCATTTTTTCGTGTAACAATTCTATTGTCTATGTAGCTGTGTACAAACTGTCAGTTAAGCAAGTCATTTTCGTAGGCCTCGAGAATGAAATTATGGCTGCGTTCGGTAACGTCGTTTGCAGAGCAGTAGACGATAGTCATTCGTTCGGTATTGCAATTGATGATAATCAAGAGTTCGGAAATGCAAATTGACTATTGCCAAACGTACGGCAATGCACATTCGCACTGACATCTTGCAATCATTTTAATGTCAGGTGGTCGAAATCATCAAATTCGCAGTAAAACTAGTCACTTCTGTAAACGGCATCAGTCATTTTTACAGCCGACGCAGTTAATTGACGATCATTTGACGATACCGAAAGCAGCCTATGATTGTGTTAGTGTGTTGCTCTGTGCAGTCGAGAATTTTTTGGGATGCACAAGTAACAAACTTCCCCGCGACCCCTTGCCTATAAAACCGGTTTATTGGAATTATTGGAAGTGTTGATGGAAGAAATGTTATGCCGTGTAATTTGCCTCATTGTTGCTCGATTTCTCAAAAGCTTTTGATAGTGTTAATCACGGTTTGCTTCTAAAAAAACTCGCCTCCCAAGCTAATTTTTCTTTTCCTGCTCTTAAACTGATACATAGTTTCTTAACCAATCGTTCCCAGAAAGTTCTGCTCGGTAACAATTCTTCCTCAATTGCTGCTCTTCACGCTGGGGTGCCCCAAGGCTCCATCCTTGGTCCGCTTCTATTCGGGATTTTCATTAATGATCTTCCTTCTGTAGTCAAAGATTCCAAGATTCACATGTATGCAGATGATGTTCAAATTTATATATCTTCCCCTAATGCTGTAAACATACTAAGGGCGACGCCGACGGTTCACACAAATTAAAAAGCACACACAAGAATAATCATCTTCGACATCCGAATGCTACACACGCGCACAGGAACATACGAGAATAGCAACACAATCCCATGTCACACCGCCCAGACAATTTTGAGGGGCGACGGCTACGAAATAGAACTTGGATTGATTGAGTCGCCACTCTCGGCGACCTCGTCGTCGAGTGGTCTGCATATTGTGCTGCACCCTTCATACTCATAGAAAAGCTGTGTGTTCTATTCGTTTTTGCTAGTCGCTGTGGAAACTATTTTCGCCCTTAGTATGTTTACAGCATAAAGAACAATTTCTCAGTAGTTTGGAGAAACTTAACGCAGATCTGCAGCGTGTTTCCTCTTGGTCGACATTGAACCATCTACTAATTAATCCTCAGAAATCCCAATGCATGTTTCTCTCTCATTCCGCCTTTAACTGTCCTAATTTTTTTTTTTTATGTGACACACTAGAGACTTAGGGAAGGCCCCTTTGTACTGTCGACCATGTATTTTTTTTTTATTTTTATTTTTGAAATGTCGAACAGCAGCTCTAGTCGAAAGATAGAGAGAGAAGTGAAGGAAAGAACTGTCACAACCTAGCTGCGGTATTTTTATTTCACCTACTCCCAACCCAACCATTTCGCGACTCTGACATCGGGGTATCGAGAACAACTCGCTGGAGTGTTATGCCTCCTGAAACGAGTTGAATCTCATCAACCAACCGATGACATGCGCTTGGTGGGGCGGGGAAGAGAACTAGTGAAGGCTATGACAGGAAGAATCAGGAATGCAAAGAGGGAGAAGAAAGAAGGAAAGTTATGTAGGCGGGAAATTGGGAAAGGCTAGGACCGTGGCACCGCCGGGAATCGAACCCGGGACCTCTGGGGATAGTAGTCAGGCGCCTTACCCCTAGACTACCGAGGCCCAATGTATCTGATATTGCTTTAAATGGAGTTCCCCTCGCCCGCGTTGATAAAGTTAAAAATCTTGGTGTAATCTTGAATAGTAGTTTAACATGTTGCGATCACATTAGCTTCATTGTTCAGAAAACCTATGGTCAGCTGTCGAAACTTAGGTTTCACTGTAGTTTGCTGACTAGCTCTCTGCGTATGAGTTTAATGAAAGCGTTACTTCTCCCCCAGCTAATGCATGGCCTGTCTATTTTCCCTTCTCTTGACTCTCCCTGCGCCCGTAAGCTTAACATTGCCTTCAACGACTGCGTACGATTTGTCCATAAACTTCGTCGTTATGATCATATATCTCCCTATTCTAATTCTATCCTTGGTTGTTCTTTCAGTGACTATCGGGAGTACAGACTCTTGCGCCTACTCCATGATATCCTGTATCACCGTAAACCGGCTTACCTTAACCAATTCGTAGTAACCTCACAATCTCTCAGAAATAATAATTTAATTATTCCACAATTTCGTACCTTGATTGAACAACGTTCTTTCTTTGTCTTCGCGGCGTTGCTATGGAATTGTCTTCCAGTTGATTTCCAGCGCATTGATTCAGCGGGCATTTTTAGGAAGCGTCTTTTCCATCATATCTCTAACAGGGTTTTTAAAGCGCAAATACGAGTTTTCTTTTATAAATTTTCTTTCGTTTATACTTCTCTTTATACTTTTTCAATTATGTGCTTTTTACGTAGTTTTTTTTTTATCTTATGTATTTTGTATTTTTTTTTTTTTATTTTATTACTCTTTCGTATCCTCCTATCCTACCAATGTATAAATAAATGTACTAGTTATAAGATTCTATCTTGTGTACATGGTATTTAAATAAATAATAATAATAATAATAAAATAATCATCTCAGACTGATAGAAATAAAATTTGAAGAGCTACTTTTATCAACAAAGTTATCAACAAATTATTCCAATAAAAACCGAAACTCCAGCACAGCAGCAGAAAGGGCACCTACCAAAACGGCAGACAGGAAACTGCTCTCGGCTTCCCAGCCATTGAATTACACTCCATCTAGGTATTAATTAATCGTTGTGTCGTTGATGGAACCCTTCTGTGCCGAGCACATTGTATCAACACTGTATCTCTAAATAGAAGGCCTCCATGAAAGAAGAGGAAAAACAATGAAGCAAGTCGCTGCGTGAAATCGATTCACCGATCGCTGCGGTGGTAGCCAGCCGGCTTATCTGCTACGCTGTCATGGCTCGTCAGGTCGGCCAGTTTATATGTGCAGTTCTAACAAAATTTTGACTTTGACGACTCATAACTCTGGACGTTAGTGGGTTGATATCTTGACTTTTACACTTTGAGATAGTGGTAGTATTCTGCGTAGATTGGTGCCTTATTCATGGAAATATCTAATAGGGTTACCAAAATACACGGCTCTATCCTGTCTACCTCTACCAAAAAAATTTCAAAACGCCCTAGCGGCTAAACTGGTTAACCCTAAACCCATTCGATTTTTTGTGCGTCTATCCAAGACCTATCCACAGCCAGGCGTTTCGACATTTTAACTGGCACACCCTGCATTGTCTAAGGAGTAAGAGAAACGCAGAGTACCGTCATCGGTTAAAATATTCAGTGGGTTGGGGATTGATTATGCGAGATTTTCGAGGAAAAACCAACCGATGGGAGGCGCTCTGACACTACATGCAGGGAATTTTCGCTCAGTTTTGCATGTTATACCTCGATCGACATGCAAAAGAGCTTAATGCACCTTGTCTATGGAACAGTTTTTAAACAAGTCAGGCTTCAAAGGATATTCGTGTCTCTTTGCTGCAAGATTCCTCTACTCAAACACTTTCAAAGCAACTTTTGAGGGCTGGAAATGGCGAAATTCCAATCGATAGTAGAATATTTTTTATTTTATTATTCAGAATCAAAAATGCAAAAAAATGTCTTTAATGTCTCCTACTGTAGGTATACTAAAAATTTTATCTCTTCAACTGCACGGAAGCTACCAAAAGAATTGTAAATTTAAATGCAGCCGAGGAAATGACAATTCCACGCACATTAACATTTCAGGTATGGATTAAATACAAGCGCACGAGCATTGTAATTTCCTTTTAGAAATTCGTTTACGGACATCAACACTCCCTATAGCATCTGACCGTTGAATTGTGATTGGAAATTTAAATGAGCGGTTGATTTGGGTTTTTAAATGAACGGTGTGACACTTTTCTTTTCAAATGTACTTTCGTGGTGGATTTGAGACCCTCACTTCCCATGGAAAAGGCAATTTGAAGATTCCCAATTGTTTTGGCGCACGCCATACTATTTGATTATGGGTGAAGCGAGCGAGTGAATTGTGAAAACCTTTACATTTCTCTTGTTACTCGAATAAGCGTCCCAGGTTTGGTCTCCTCACTACTCTTCGCATGTCAGAACTATTGAATCAGTTCAACGGACGTTCGTTCGATTCGCACTGAATGACTGAATCATCTTCCTTGGGAAAGCGCATTAGTTCTTCTTGGCCGATGTTGTAGTTATTAATTAGCTCCTTAATGGAAAGGTCGATTCAGATTTTCTAGTAAAAACTCGCACCATCTAACTCATCGGCGCTGGCCCATTTTGCTCCTGTAGAGGGCCTTTCCTGGCCAGCGTTCATTGCGGCTAAGACACATATATACGTAACTGCACGACAACGATGCTTTTCGTGTCAGTGGCTTCCGTGATGAATTTTTCACTGACATTCAGACAGCACCACCTTTTTCCGTATCAATGTTCAATGACATCCGAAATTGTAGTTTTGAAATTTGGGCAGCGATCTCAAATAGAGTGAGTCGGTTCAACCCAGGTGGATTCTTCAGAAAGGGGTCACTCCGAAACAGGTTTGAGTGTATTTCAAATAAACTATACCTAACTTTCTGTTTAATTCTTATAAAATTTTCCGTTGAATATTTGTTTCCCGTCCCGTGTTTTTCACGAACGCCTGAAGCGTACTGAGATCGCCGATGCCTCACTGCATCGGATGTCTGGGAATATGCCGCGCATGTCAACTTTCTCAAGTTATTTGCATGGGATTATGTCGTAATGACAATTTCTTTTCACTACGCTCCTGGAACTGCCCTGAAGTGGCCGTGACGTCACGGATATGTGTGGATCGACCATATTCAGGTTGCGCAAGACCAAGGCGGCCTATTCGTCTGCAAGACCAAGCCTTACATAGGACTAGCGATGAGCAAAAATGGTCTTGTTCTTGCAGTGTTGTCTTGTTCTTGCACATTTTGCTAGAGCAAGAACAAGAACAAGACTTAGATATGCTTGTAAGAACAAGACAAGACAGAGTGAACAAGAACAAGACTAGATTAGTCTTTCTTATCTTGTTCTTGCGTTTGCTCATCACTACATAGGACCTGCTTACATTGCAAGGTTTTATGTGTTCAATAATGTCCTACATTATAATGTACACATGCCATGGTAACGTGATGCATACATTTTATTTTCTAATTTAAAATACTCTGGCACGCAGGCGGCCATAGACTCAGGTACGCCCCTGCTCCTGTACACCCATTAAGCCACCGTTAGAAATGTCATCATTTTATCGCTATTACTACCGGGACTGTTCCACTAAAACTACCGTCCTCGTGCTTACACGACAAAATTCCTAAATCTCCAGACTAGCCGCTCGGCACATGCTTTCACCCATGACCGGCAATCCATCTTTTCGTGCAAACTGCTGTCTAGAAATTAGTTTTTGAAGAATATAACAACTCGACTGTGAAACAATCCTCCGCAATCATTATTTCCAAACTCATACATATAATATAGCAGAGTTTAAACGTAAGGTTTATTAACGTTTACTCGAGCACCATTGAGTCCCCTAAACTATTCCATTGGTTGGATCTCATGACGCTGTTTGTAGAAGAAAATTGCAAATGATTCTCAAAATCAATTTCTCTACGTTACATTTTTGTTTTCTTACACATTACAGCCATTCATAGTGACTTCAATCTTAGTTATTGTTAGTCATTCATAAGTTCTTCCCCGTTCATAGTGAAGCGGAAAAACCTCATTCACTGCCGACAATGCAAAGTCTCCACAATGTTTATTCTGTTATCAAGTGAAATGTACCTAGAAGTTTATCTCTAGCTTCGCTACTATAAAAGCTCTTCTGTCCTCGAATTGAGAACAAAACGTGATTACTCCTCAGTAATTAAAGTCAAATTGTAAACACTCACTTGAACACTTGCAATTTCAAAATGAAGTCGATTTTCGGAGTTTTCCTTTTACTGTGCATTGTTGCTGTCAGCCTTGTTCAAGGATGGGTAGATCGAGGACGTCCAGTAGGTGGAACTAATAGATTCCCCACGCCATTGCCGCCATTCAATCCAAAACCACCAAGCATTCCTGGATTTAATAGATTTTAAAGATGATGTAAAGTTGTAATAAATTATATAAGTGCATACAAATTTTTGTTTTTATTTTATTAATTGCAAACAAGTATGTAGATAATTGAAATAGTGTGAATCCCATTTTTATTCGTGAATCCACAAGAGTTGCGTTCCAGGATTGCCTATTTGGTAAAAATTTACAAAATCAGCATTTCTCAAGAATGATTTTTTCCTGAGAAGCAGCCACAAAGGCAGGGATCATTGTGTGGTGCTGAACCATATTGCCTGGAATGGCAACTCCCAATACTTCTGGTCTCACAGAGGGCTGCAGTAATGGCGTTATGGCCATAGGGCCATTTGACGGCGGAGCTGCGCTCGCTTCGACTCCATGACTGTCTGGCGCTGTTCCAGATCCGCCTTCTGCATTTGCAGAATGCGCCAGGGATTCTGTAGTAGAGCGGAATGTGGGGCGCAGAAAGAACACTCCTCCCAAGCCTAGAGTCGGAGCATGGGGCAAATCAGTACCTACCAAGGGCAAAGATGGTAGAGCAAAGGGTCCTAGACAAGCCAAGAAGACCGGGCTTGTCAAATGCTCCTTGGGGAAAAAATGCTCTTATTCAAAAGCCTTGGGTAACCGATGGCAAAGTCAGAGGGCCTTACGCTGCCCTTTTGATTGACAATCGTGTGAATAGATCTAGTGGCGATCGCGGTTACGATTCCCGCCGTCAACGTATTCCAAGGAATCATCCTTGCATCCACCTACTTGCCGGGGGATGTAGCAATGTGCCACGAGGTTCAAGAACTGATTGAGTTCTGCCGCAAGACTAGCCTTCATTCGTCATCGGCTATGAAGCAAATGCTCCCCACTCCATCTGAGGGAAAACCGATGTAAACGAAAGGGGTAAATGTCTCCTACAATTTCTTGTTATGAATAACATAGATATTGCAAATAGGGAATGCAAACTCACTTTTGTCACTACTAGTAGAAAGGAGGTACTGGGCCTCATCTTCACAAGCAGGTTTCTCTCCGACAGAATTGAAAACTGGCGTGTTCTGGACGAGGCCTCACTGTCGGATCATCTGCACATTAGATTTGACATTCTTCTTTTTCTTCTTTAACGGGTCTACAACCGGAATTCGGTCCTGGCCTCTCGCAACTGCTTTCTGCACCGGTATCGTTTCTGAGCTGATGTCGTCCAGTTTGGCATCTCTAAGCTCTGAGCGTCCTGGTCTACACCATCCTTCCACTGGAGTTTGGGCCCCACTCGCTATCGCGCCTCTTGGGTCTTACCTAAGAGAGCTTTCCGAGCCGTCTAATACTCACTCATACCAGCTACATGCCCTGCCCACCGAAGCCTACCGAGCTTTATTTTCTTCACAACAACTACATAATCGTGATAGCGCTCGTAGATCTCGTCATTATAGAGCCTCCGGAATCGTCCTTTCTCACATAAGGGGCCAACAATCCTCCGAAGTATTTTCCTCTCGAGCACGCCCAAGAGGTTTGAGTACTTTTTGCTTAGCATCCACGTTTCAGATGCATATGTGAGAACTGGTAAGACCATCGTCTTACATAGTTAAAGTTTAGACGTTATGGTTAGATGCTTGGATTTACAGAGCCTTGACAGACCATAGTAGGCTTTGTTGGCTTTTAGCAGTCGTGAGCGTATATCTGGGTCCATACTATTGTTGGCTGCTTACTATTGACCCAAGGTAGGTAAATGATTTTACCACATCAAACTCGTGTTCTTCTACCTTGATTGTGGGACCAATGTTAGGTGTTCTTGTAGACGAAGCGTCCATGTACTTTCTTTTGCTTTCATTAATGTGCAGTTCCAGATTTCCTGCAGGTTAACTAGACTTAGGTTAAAGCCCCCATTCCCATACAGGCCTCCGGCAGGTTGACGGTACGGTCCGATGAAGGCCATACATATGTATCTACATATACTGAGTTTCCATGAGAGTTCAACCAGAGTTGAACCCGAGTTGAACTCCATGGAAACAGTCGCAGTCAAGAGTTTTCGTTAAAGATTTTCAACTCTGCTCAACGAAAATAGGTAGATTGAACAGAGTTCACGCACACAACTACAAACGGGATTGTCAAATGTTAAAAAAGTCAAAATGTCGCGCCTGTTTATAACATTTCTGTTTTACAACGAACACAATAAATTAATTTTATGGTCCATGATAACTAATTTATAATAACAAAAATATTACGTCAAATTTAAAACAGCTGCTTGCTTAATACAAGTACACATTCAGCTGTCTGTACACAGGCAGAAAAGTCAGCCATGGAAACGCATAGAGTTGAGTCGTTGAGTTGAAGTGTCATTTCAACTCAACTCGACTCCCATGGAAACTCAGCAATAGATAGAAAAATTACAAAGATGCAGAAATACATTATGTCTGTCTCAAGGTGAGAATCGGAAATTATTGTATCCAGAAGGCATAACATCTAGGCTAACGAATATTCCATAAAAGTAGATAAATGTTGGTATAAACAATAATGAAAAACAGAAACAAAATTTCATTCAACAATTTTTAAAATAGTGAATCAAAACATGACGTCTTCAGCTTTATTAAACAAAAAGATTCCTCTTAATCCTGAGAGATAATAAACAGTAAATAAAGAAACTGATGAATGGGAATATTTTTCAATAAACCATTCAGTTTTAAAGATAACGTAAAGAGGCAATACAATTTTGCTGTTAATATTTCTATCAGTTAAGAAAATTTAACAATGAATAATTAACAAGAAATATATGAATTAAAATCATATTTTTAATTGAACCGATTGTTTTCAATTAAAGAATAGCCTTCAATTAACCAATTGAAAACAGTTTCAAAACAGTTGAACAAAATGCTATTAAATGCTAATACAAAAATACACAATTAATAACAATGTATAGCAAAGGTCACAAACATTAATATTTGATAACAGTGAATGGTTTAATAGTTTAATAGTTTAATAGATTTTAAAGTACACAAGATATACATCTTTTAGAGTACAAAAAAAAAGGAACAAAATTAAAATTAAAATATAATTAAAATTAAACTTAATAATTGAAAGATAAAAATAATAAAAAGTAATAAAAAAGTAAAAAATAATAAAAATTCAAAAAGACAAGAAATGGGCAATGAATGGGCAATGAAGAACAATTCAAACGACCTAGGTTAGAATTATGTTTATAGTTTTTGAGGACAATAATGCAAATTTAAGAAGTTTCTGTAGGTATCAATGTCAATAACCTCTGGGGTTTTCATAACCATTATAAGATTCCTGTTTACATGATAGGTAGAAGTTAGTTGGTCTCAATTCTCACTACTTTAACTATAACCGTTTGTCAAAGCCTATTCCATCCAATGGCGCTACAGCCCAAATCAAGCCTTGGCCTCCTCTAGGGCATTTCTCCAAGTCTGACGGTTCCTTGCAGCAGTTTTCCAGCTCCGAATGTTGAGCATTGCCTCTGCGTCAGCCGTCACAGAGTCCATCCATCTCCTCCTGGTCTTTTTCTTGGAATTTATGCCACCATAAGCCGTTTTGGAATACGGTTGTCGTCCATCCTAATTACGTGGCCGGCTAGTATTAGTGTGTTGATTTTTATAAACGTTGGGAGTTGTGGGTCGTCAAAAATTTCATACAACTCGTTGTTGTATCTCCTTCGCCATATTCCATCCTCTCTCGTTGGGCCTATTATGCATCTGAGAACTTTCCTCTCAAACCTGTTGACTCTTTCCGCTATGTCCTGGGTCATAGTCCAAGTCTCGCTGCCATAGCACAGTACTGGTCGTATAACGTTTTTCTGTGCATAAATCTTGCACAGTCTGGCATAAAAACCTCTATTAGCCAGGAGTACTCGTCTAGTTATTTCTTCCTTTTCATCGTTTCTTTTTATAATTGTAGACCCAAGGTAGACTGTTTTATCGACTACTTCTAGATTGTGTTCATCGATGGTTAAATTTCTTCCCTTTCTAAACCTTCCAGCTCTGGATTGTTGCATCATCTTTGTTTTCTCTTCGTTGATGTTCAGCCCTATGTGCTGGCCGCCCCTCTTAATTCGACATAGACTTCTTTTACTGCCAAGAAGGACCTTCCCACGATGTTCACGTCATCCACATATCCAAGTAGTTGCACAGACTGCGTTGCTATGGACGCACCTCTCTGTACTGACGTTTTTCTTATTACCCATTCTAGAGTCAAGTTTAAAAGCATGGGGGCTAGTCGATCTCCTTGTCTGAGACCTTGTCGCACCTCGAACTCTTCTGTTACTGCATTTTGGATCCTTACTTTCGCTATTCGTGCTCGGGAGCTATTCGTTGCACATTTTATTAGTCGTACCAGCTTTGAGGGGACTCCTAAGTCCAATAGGATCCTGTAGAGCATCTCTCTGTTTACACAGGCCTGCAAAAACGGGTCATTTTTTTTTCTTTTCAATTTAATAGTCGTATCCTAAGTATTTTTTCGCGCTGAATCCGAATCCGTTGGCCAAATTGCCCTATCACGTCAGGATTTTGAGCAATCCTAACCTAAAAGTGCCAAAAAGCGTGTTTTTTGCACTTTTGCGCGTTAAATATCTCAAAACTATGGAATGATAGGCCAAATCTGACAACGGGATCGTTTTCAGCATGCCAAAATCTACAGAAAACCATGTCGAAAGCGTGAAATTTGAAAAAACTTTTTTTCTAATACTGAAAAGAAAAACTTCTTGGCGCGAAATCGACGATTTTTATTAACACATGATATCATCGTTGCACCGAAGTTTTTTTTTTCAGTATTCAGTAGTTTTGAGATATTTAACGCGCAAAAGTGCAAAAAACACGCTTTTTGGCACTTTTAGGTTAGGATTGCTCAAAATCCTGACGTGATAGGGCAATTTGGCCAACGGATTCGGATTCAGCGCGAAAAAATACTTGGGATATGACTATTGGACTGAAAAGAAAAAAACCTTGCAGGCCTGTGTTATCGAGTCATATGCCTGTTAAAAGTCGAAGTCAAAGCCTAATAGTCCAGGGAAATTAGACTAACAGAGCCAAAGGAGTGCATGAGTGCACGATTTATGAGAAACAAAAAATTCAAAACTCTATAAATCAAAAATCTCAAAAACGGTTACTCTTATAAGACTAGTTGGGATGTGGGTTCGACCCTTTCGGTCCACACGATCAACTTCCCAGTATGATGGATGTTGAATATATGATTGGATATTTTAATAATAAATTAACAATAGGCAATATAGAATATATGTATAATACCGAGAATTTGTTACAATTGTTTATCAATATTTTCGCTAAAATGTCAAACTAAATGTGCGCACTTACAAGATTAGGATGACGAAAATGTATATAAAATTGATGTATTAATGTTTTTCGGCACCTCAATGAAGTCGATATAGTTTTTAGTTCGCGCGGTATCGTGCAGGTACAAAAATCACTTAAGTCATTTAAACCCAAAACCGCTGGACCGAATATTATAAAAATCTTTTCAGATTATATTGTCGCTAATACGCTTCGAACGGCACCTCAAGTAAGTCAATATCTTTCGTGGTTCGGGCGATATAGTGCAGGTACAAAAATCACTTACGCCGCTTAAACAAAAAAAACGGCTGCACCGAATTTTATGAAAATCTTTTCAGATCATATTTTGGTTAATACTCTTTGAACGGGACGTCAACTAAGTCGATATCTTTTATAGTTCGCGCGATATCGTGCAGGTACAAAAATCACTTAAGTCATTTAAACCAAAAAACCGCTGCACCGAATGTTTTAAAAATCTTTTCCGATTATATTGTCGCTAATACGCTTTGAACGGCACCTCAAGTAAGTCAATATATTTCGCGGTTCGGGCGATATCATGCAGGTACAAAAATCACTTACGTCGCTTAAACAAAAAAACGGCTGGACCGAATTTCATGAAAATCTTTTCAGATCATATTTCGGTTAATACGCTTCGAACGACACCTCAACGAAGTCGATATCAGTTTTGGTTCTCGCGATATCGTGCAGGAAAAAATGACCACATCCGTACGCACATACACACACACACACACACACACACATACTTCCTCCCAATTTTTTGCTTAAAATGCTCCTGGGACCTTGAAAGATGAAAGTACGTTGAAATTTTCGATTTCGATTTTCGGACCGATTACAATAACTTCCTATACTGGGAAGTTAAAAAATTACAAAATATTTTTTCTAGGAAATTACCTAAGCTACAAATTTTACTCACATAATTTTTCTGTAAAAATGAGCATTACTGAAATATCTACTGAGATCTCTTTTGGTGATCTTTGACCCCGCGTAAAATTGTGTCCGGGTCTCAAATTGATCGGGAACTTTGACATTTCCTTTAAATCAATAATATCACTGTCCATAGATAGCGGTATAGATAGCGAAGCAATTGCACAGCATTAGTCCTTCCATCCCCTCGCCCTCCGCCGCCTCTCGATACATTGTCCGAAATCAGAAGACGAATAGAATTGGCTAATAAATTCTACTTTGGTCTACACAAGCACCTAACGTCCAGAAATATATCAAGGAAAACAAAATTGGCATTTTACCAAACACTAAGGGGGTCGTCCATTAATTACGTGAGGCGTTTAGGGGGGGGAGGGGGTCGAGCCGAATCTCACCAAATCTCACCTGGGGGAGAGGGGAGGTCTCGGCAAATCTCACGTATTTTTTTTTTAACACACAGTGTAAAATTGCGCGAAAATTGGGTTAAATTAAGTAAAACGTGTTTCTCCACTAAAGACCCCCATTGACTTACAGGCCGGCCGGCACGACTAAGCTTGACTCAGTCTAACTGAGGGATGAGTCTGACAAGCCGTGGCATGTAGGTAAAGTCCTGATTCCCTACACACACAGGCGAAAACTACTGCTTAGCATAGCAGGTTATTAATTCAAGTGCAAAAATGCTCACGGCCCCAACGAAAGCTTCAAGCCTCACGCCGTGAACACAAAAGAGCAGAAAAGCGCAAACGCGATGGTGGATGGTTTTCACGACTAGCTCGCGCCTTGCTTTCTGTTCCGAGTGCATACGGTGTGAATTCTTAGTGAATAGAAGTTCAGATCTTCAGGCCCGGACTGACGATAAATGCGAGTTTCGTCAGCTTTCTTGAACTGCAGGCCCCATACTAGTGATGAGCAAGACTAGTCTTGCACATTTGGCAAGACCAAGAAATACCAAGACAAGACAAGGGTAAGTCAAGACTGCAAGATCAGGATAGCAAGGCTTTTTGCTCATCACTAAGGGGCAAAAGTTTTCCAGTAATGAGCAAAACGTCTTGTCTTGCAGGACAAAGACAATTCAGCAGGACAAAGACAAGACTGCAAGACTTTTTGCAAGACTTTAAGCAAGACTTTTTCGAAGGCTTTTTGCTCACCACTGCAAGATTTTAGGCATTTAGTGATGAGCGATGTAGTCTTATTTTGTCCTGTCTTGTCTTGTTCCTGCTTTGGTCTTGCTTAATGTACAATAAAAGGAAGAATTGCAAGAAAAGTCTTGCTCATCACTACCCCATACAGTTGGCGGCCAGTGAGTGTTTAGGGATACTTCGCCTCAAGGCAAAAACTTTCAGGCCACGGCCTGCTGGCGACCTGTGTGTAAATTGGGGCCTTAAGATAGGGGTAAATCCTTCACAAAAATTGGTTGTCGATTGTCAAACGCGTGTCTCGTCAAATGCTGCAGAGTACGAGCCAAGTCACACTGACCCCCAAAAAGGCCCTTAGAATTTAGAACTACTTGTGTGTCCACTACAAACGGAAAAGTGAGTGGAATAGAGGAGGGCAAGGCGTCCAAATTATCAATTATCTCAAATAAAATCTTGCTCCCAACACCCCCCTTCCGCTCAGATGAACTTTTTACACGCCTTTCACTCCGAATTTTAATCGGATTTCACTACGGTTACGAACAAGGATTTTAAATTCGAGGGCCTTTCCTGCAGTTCTATATTCTAAGAAAAGGCCCACTTTGCTGTGGTTACGACCGTAAATACGTATTTTTAGTGTAAATACTAGATTTTTTTAAAATTTGAAAAATCTCACGTGAGATTAGGGGGGGAGGGAGGGGGTCGAGCCAAATCTCACGAAATCTCACCAAGGGGGGAGGGGGGGTCGAAAAATCCCAAAAATCACCTCACGTAATTTATGGATGACCCCTAATAAGGCCTGTCTTACTATATATGGTTCGGAAGTGTGGACATTGAAAAACGCAGACGAAGCATTGGTAGGAAAATCAGAAAGGAGAATCCTTCGTTCGATTTACAAGTTGGTGGTATTGGAGGAAAAGTTACAGCACAGAGTCTTGTGAAATCAGTAAAATTCCAAACATTATCAAAGTGGTCGAAATAAACAGAAGGCGATGGATTGGTCGTGTCGAAAGATAGTTTTAACACCGCCAGGAAAACGGAGACCTGGTCAGCCTAAGCAAAGATAAATAGACGACGTCGAGGAAGACAGTTAGAAATAAGAAACTGGAAAAGACAGGTCAGAGATCGATAATTATGAAGGCCAAAGCTGAAGGGAGCCAATTCCATCAATAGACTGTCGAGCTCCTGATGCTGAACGGTATTTGTTAAGCTAATAACTAATTTTATCATAAATATTAAGCCCATAAGATTTTGAGTCCCTTTGTAAGGACATGAGTTTAAAAATTATTCTATAAAATTGTAGTTACAATATGTATAACTACTAATGCTCATATGCACCATGTTGTTAAATTTTTTCTATCAAGAGAATTAATTAAACGAAAGTCTCTAAAAACTCCCACAAAAATCAATTTGCAAATACAAATTTCACCTTAAAAAATTCAATTAAGTTTCAGAATAACAAAAATACCAAAGCAAATACCAAAGATATTTTATCATAAACTTGCGATTTTATGATCATTCCTTTGTTTAAACAAATTGGAATTGAATAACTTTTCCTCGTGGGTTTAATTAGAAAAATTGCAGTTGCTGCACTACCTGATGAAGGCATTGAATATAAAAGCCAGTCGACCAACTCCGATCTACAGTTAACACACAACGTGAAAACACACAAGGTTCTTAAATCAGATAATCTCTACGCTCTTGTAAAGGCAACAAAATGAAGATCGCATTTTTCGCTATAATGTTTTTGGCGCTGATTGCAATATTTGCAACTCCAGTAAATGGGGTTTCTCGCGTTAGACATCGCAAACGACCAAAAAGTTCCATTGAACCTGAACACGAGCATCCGGTCCTTCCAAATAATTAGGCGGAAGTGTCAAGGGAAAGAATGTTGATAATAAATATTCTGTGAAGAAGCATTATTTCAGTTTTTTTATTTATTTATACCCTTTACACTCTTTGCACTAAGAGTACGTCATGTCGTTCACTTCTGGTAAAAAGCTTAATTCAAAGGAGAAGAAAAGGATAGGTAAGGTAGAAGGAACCTGCGTGTGTTAAATGAAGTGATGGTGAAATCTGCGTTTGGAGTTTTAGGTGTCGTAGGAGTTCAGAAATACTGACTGTGGAAGATTGTTCCAAGGTTGAGTTGTTTCATTTAGTTCATATTTAAATAGATACATTCTAAACTGTGATGTGGCGAAAAGGAGTCTTGCGGAAGACTGGGAGTGAGCCGATGAGACTAGTCTGCTCTTCCAGGCATAAATATGCCGTTCAGCTGGAAAAGAAATCGCCATTTTTTTTTTTTTTTTTTTTTTTATGTGAAAGACTAGAGTCACAGGAAACGCCCTTTATACTGTGTCGACAATCTATTTTCTTCATATAGAGTGCAATGTCGAACAGCAGCTCTAGTCGGGGAAGAAAGGAACTGTCACAACCTACCAGCGATATTTTGCAGTCCACCTACTCCCAACCATTACTGGCGACTTTGTCATCGGGGCATCGAGAAACAACTCGCTGGAGTGTTATGCCTCCTGAAACGAGTTGAATCTCATCAACCAACCGATGACATGCGCTTTGGTGAAGCGGGGAAGGGCTAACTAAGGCTATGACAGAAGGAATCAGGAATGTAAAGAGGGAAGAAGAACGAAGGAAAGTTATGTAGGTGGGAAAGTGGAAAAGGCGAAGGACCGTGGGGCTGGCCGGGATTCGAACCCGGGACCCCTGGGATAGTAGCCAGACGCCTTACTCCCTAGGCTACCGAGGCCATGGTAATAACGACAACATTTCGGCAGACCGCCGCATGCCTACGGTGGCTGAATTAGTCAATACAGAAACAAGAGCTCTATTTCCGACCAGTTTAAGGGGCGGAGCATTAAACCTTGTCAAGTCACGCTTTAATTGTTTTCGAAGTTCTTTCTGGATAAAAGGGCTGTATTCAAGGGAGGTCGAAGGGAGTGTGGTAGACAGCTTCGTTTCCTTAAAATCATTTGAATATACAGCTGTTATGCGGTATCTAGCTACATATTAGGTGAAAATGAGCCAATGGCAGCAGAAGTCTGACTATAGAGCGTGACAGTTCATATACGAATGCAAGTATATGACTAGACTCACGACAGGCAGTACAGCTTTAAACCACAAAGGTCTACTGGCGACCTTCTTGTGTGTCTGACCGAACACATCAACCAAAGCATTCATGGCTGTGAGTCTGATGTGGTTGCTCTGGATATCTCCAAGGCCTTCGACAGAGTATGGAATCCCGCTCTGCTGCCTAAACTCCAAGCTATTGGTATCGACTCAGTTCTAAAGAACTGAATTGAGAGCTTTCTTTCTGGCCGTTCAATCAAGGTAGTATTAGATGGCGTTGAGTCCAACCCTCACTCCATCTCGGCCGGCGTTCCCCAAGGGGCGATTCTGTCACCTAATCTCTTTCGTATATTCATTAATGATCCGCTCTCAATTCCATCCAATCCACTTCATAGTTTTGCCGATGACGGTACTCTACGTCTCCTTGAACGTGAACTGATGTCCAACTCTCTTAACGCGGACATTAAACTCATTCTTGATTGGGACCGCAAGAGCCGTGTTGAGTTCAACGAAACCAAAACCAAGTACTGTTTATTGCCCACTAAAACCTGCACCAACCTTCCCTCCATTTCAGTGGGCAAGGCTAATATTACAGCTGATCCATATCTTAACATCCTCGACGCGACTTTATCTAACGATCTGCGCTGGAATAACCACATACTCCAAGTCACCAAACAAGCGTATCAATGCCTCGGCTTCCTTAAGAGATGCAAGTTTCTCCTTCATCCAGCTGCCTTGGCTACAATCTACAAGTCCTAAATTCGGTCCCGCCTTGAATACAACTCGTATATCTGGGCGGGTGCACCTTAAACCACCTTGACTTGGCTAGACGAGGTGGAAAGCCGCGCCATCAAACTCATTGGCGATAGCACCCTTTGCTCCTCCATCGATCCTTTAAGCCACCGTAGGAATGTAGCAGCGCGTAGCACCGTAGGAATGTTTTACCGCTATTATCATAGCGACTGCTTCAGCGAGCTTCATCTTGCCACAAAAAAAAAGTAGTGGAGTTCTGTTAGAATAGCTCTCGACACTGGACGTATTGTCAACATCGGTAGAACGAATAGTTTCCAAAAGAGAAAAGAGTTCCGTATGGACATTACGTTCATTAGCGACTAAGGCTTTGCCTGGAAGAGAATGAGTCTGCCCTCCGCGTTCTCTGTGAGTGCCCCACAATAGCGAGGAGCAGGGTTTCTTTTTTCGAGGAGTCCCTGCTGGAACACTCAAGTCCAACCGACAAGCCACTAGGCAGATTGCTGAACTCGGTCAAGCGGCCTGGCCTACAAATATGAGGTGTAGGTGTAGGGGTTGTAGTACAATAGGCCAAATGAATGGCCGCAATACCTTTGGACCGGAAAAAAAGACAGTGGCAAGTGACCTATTGATACATCCATTACTTGCGTCACGCCATTACGATATTAAAGCCGATTTGGGTGGAGAAGGAATGCCTTTTAGTAGCACCGGATAAACGCTGAACCTAAGACGGAAGTGAATGTTATCACAAAGAGGAGAAGAGCGTTCCCTGATTTCTTTACACAGCAATTGTTAAGCACAACTGACAGAGGTAATTTCTGCTTGTGGGTTGTTGGAGTAACTACTTGAGTCACCTTTTTCCCGTATGGATTGAACATTAGAAAGTTTCCCAAAGTTAAGCCTGCACTACACTACTCGCAAAGTTGTTTGAAGTTGAGAGTGTAGAGTAGAGAAGCACTTACGATTTAGGCTGGTCGTCCACTGGAAGCGTATTCGAGCGGCTTCGCGCTACGGCCATACATATGAGCGGCTACAAGCGGCTCATTTGTATGGCCGAAGCGCGAAGCCGCTCGAATACGCTTCCAGTGGACGACCAGCCTTACTTTGTGTAGCTTTATTTCGCCTCGGGCGACTTCGCATCTTTGGCGTTTTTGCGCCTGGGTCAAAGAACTCGAGGTGGGCCGTATTTCAAACTCTTAAGCTTTTCGTTCTGAATTTCCTTTAAAACAGCAGTTTACCAACCATATGGTCGGATACGCGGCAAATGGAAATATTTAGGATATTGTTAAGGATATCCATGTGTCCTTTGACTGAATAGGGCCAGTTGGATGAGATCTGAAGTCCCAACGCATTTATGACGGCGGATTTCCATTGGAAAATATGCAATGGAGTCAATCCAATGATTGCCTCCATCGTAGCTGTGGGACAGGTCCACATAGTTTCGGTAATGGAGAGGCAAGCAAGCCGTTACAGTTTGCAACACTTGAGGAATGAGGTAACCTATTTAGTCTTGGGCCACCAGACTATAGCGGCATAAATGACCACAAGTTGAACGATCCTATTGTACATCGAGTACATCATTTGTGGTTTAAGACCCCTTAAAACCTTTTGCAGGCCCATATAGCCATAGCGGCTTTACTGATGGCGTAGTTCAGTTGAGCGTTCCAGTTCAGTGCCTTATCTAGCTTTACTCCCAAATAGTTGACTGAGTCTGAGTGTGCACTCAACTGTCGTACCCTAGAACCTAGTTGCACTTGCTAGGGTTTTCTTTACCAAAATTTTTGGTGAGTCAAGTAATATTCAATAAAATAAGTAAAAATACAATTTTTTTACAATGCTTTACATTTTATATTTAGTCAACAGCCAAAAACATTCTTAACAATTCTTTATAGTAACTTATGCATATCTAGTAGGTTGAGCGCCTGGCCTTCTTATAGGTGAATCGTAAATAATTGGCTTGTCTGGCTTTTGTGGCCTAAATCCACCGCCAGTAGGGAATTTTCCCGATGGAGGCCTAGCATCACGGGACGCTAAAGCTGAACCGGCAAAAACTGCGAACAGTGCCAACAGAACTGCGAAGAGTGAGAACTTCATATTATTGCTCTAAAACTGTCAAAGACTTTTTTATTGATGTTGCTTCAAGCGAACTGTAGAAGTTCTAGTTTATCGTTGCCTTTTATAGGAAAATTTCAATACTACTGTGACTAACTCAGCAAACGAAACTGTTCAAATAAATTTATTGAAAAATCCCCGCGCGACAATTGCAGTTTTCTGTTTTACTTTGTTATCTTTGAAAGTAACTAATTTGAAATTATCTCAACACAAATTATTTCCGCTAGAAATTTTTTTTCCATATTTCTGGATTCTGAAAAATATTTCGTCTAAATTATTTAGATCTAAACAATTTATGCCATGAGTAGTTACTCAGTTATTACATTCGAGTAGTTGCTCAGATATTATAATCCTTCTACAGTTTTCAAAATCAAGTTTTTTTAGGGCATTGAAAGGGCTTTAATGCACGATTGGTGATCTTTGTGAATTCATATGTAAAATTTGTGAAATGTAACAATAATAACATGTTAACTTTTGTACACATTGTTAATAACTAGAGCAAATATCAACACATTTTAGCTCAGATAGTCTGAATCAAGTGTTATATACATGTTCAACCACACCCGTAGACATTATCTATGCAGCAATCTTGAAATTTTTGGATTAAGAGCACACCTCCTAGATCTGTTTTTTTTTCTCACCCAGCAAGGTACTCAGACGATATAAACTCACCATTGCCTAGTTGGTGGATATTTCCCATATCACTATTTTGCCCCAATCAATACAACGCAGAAAGGAACCGTTTGACATTGGAAAGCCATCATTTGGAGATCCTTCGGGCCTAATGCTGATGATGGTTTAACTAGACTTAGTATATCCTGACCTCTATCACAAATTTGTGTTCCGTTATCTCTGTGCTGGTAGAATGTAAAAAAAACTCTCCTGGTAGACGAATTCCTTGACCATACGCCATTTCTGCTATAGAAGCGTTAAGGCCCTCGTTGAACGCTGCTCTAATGCCGATGAGTATTGTCGGTAATCTAGGTGTCCACTTTCACCCATTTAGTCCTCTTAATGGAGCTTTTAAAGTCCTGTGCAAAGTCTCTATTATGTCTCTACTTTCGGTATAGTATGGAGGATGTGGTAATTTAGGAGGTGGAGGTAGGATGGTTATTGATCTTTGAACGTATGAGCCTTTGGCGTTTCTTAGGACTTATCTCTCTGGTGTACCCCAATACTTCTACTCAATACTACACTTAAAGACCATATTCAGCCAACTGTAGTGCAGTTTGACCTAAAGTAAGTGAGAACATCAAATTTTTCATTCATATAGCCGTTGCCTCTATTGGATCAGAGTCCAAATAACCCATTTAACAGGTGAGAACATTAGCCTTTTACGAGAGAGTGGTGAGAATCTTTCATCAGTAGAGCGACAGGACGAGGTGTGTTCGACCTCCTGTAAGGCCCACTCCTAAATAGAAGACACATATTCCCACTGGCTAAACTCACCAAGGCTTTTGCATGGCGTTTGAGTCCAGACCGTTATGAGCCATAAAGGTGTTACTTCGCCCTGGCATCATTAACGTGAACTTAAAAGAAGAGGTGTCAACAGTGACGTATACGCCTTCCGTCTCTGATTCCTTTGTGAAAAAGGTGCCTTCGATAAAGCTTGCTATCCAGTTCACCAGCTACATAAGTGCCCGAACGTTCGTCAGAAGTTGGACAGCATTCTACCGAGAAGCACCTACCTATCGGCTCTGGAGATCTCTTACGCTAGCCTACCTAAATGTTGATTCTTCGATTTCTTGCACAAATCCATTTTATAACACCAACTTCTACGCTTCTATGATGCGTACCAAAAACCTCTCCCTTTTCTTACTTAAACTTCTGGAACCAATGGGCAAGGTTTTAATGAATCTTGATGGTCTTCAAATGGGCTTGCTGAAACTTGTAAGCTTATTATATGTAATCAATGACTCCTATGAGTTGAGGTGCGGACTAGGTTTTTCTGACTCAATTCGTCAGTTCAAAGGAAAACTGAATCAATACTTCAGTCTGGGGATAGGCCTCAATACAGCCTTCGGGTAGAATGCTGTCTGAAGACGACAATGATAAGAGTTTGGGATGGGTTCAAAGTTTTGCCTCAATACTGCTATTTCTTTAAGCTTAATTCGCTAAGAAGACCAAAGGTTGAGATCACTTGCTTGCCTCAATACGGCGATTCCTCAAGCTCAATTCGCTATAGCCCGCCGTCAAGACGAGACATATTTTCCATCTTGACATCTGTCTGTCTTGCAATATGTCACGTGTTGCCACAAAAATCTCATGTTAAGACATGAGGACAGTAGTTAAAACATGGCGATGTCAAGACAGAAATGAAGACGAATTTTCGACACTTATGAAAAATAAAATGGCGGCTTTCTTTATCTTAGGTGCTTTTCGTATTATTATTCTTGCTGTTCTTACTTGGAAAATATCTAGATCACAGTACAGTATAGTACTTATTAGTCACCCTATTCCACTTATGTCTGATTTCCACAAAGAAATTAACTTTAACATTAATATGCAATTTTTTTGATTGCATGAGCACTTGTCATGTTCTGAAACTTTGTTGTCGGTTATTATACTCTAATTAACACGCGTTTAGAGCTTGCAAAAAATTAGTAGTATTTTTAATCAATGCACTTCAGGCTTGCCTTTCACACGTCATATTTATGCAAGTGTTTCCATACACACAAGAAAATTGCTCAATTTTACTGTGTTGCCATACACGACGTAATAAAATAAATCTGATTTGTGAAAAAAAAACGTGAGAAAATATAAAATTTTGCTAATTAATAAAAATCACGCATAAACTAAAAAAAACGATCGTGTCATTGTTGTTTATAATGAAAAAGAAAATAATTTTCCAAAGGCTTCTTAAAATGCAATAAATTTCCTCGAACGGCCATAATTGCTTGCCGCCACCCCAGCTTCAATTACCATCCACGTTACTGCACACACATATGGCAAAAAGGAAAATGACTCTTATATGTGGAAATCCTTTGAATTATTCATAAAACTTTATCCTTTGAAGAGTTATGTTATCGGAAAATGTTTTCTTTTGCCCGATGATGGTAAATGTATTTTTCCCTTAATGACTGCTGGAAAATTTTTATTATGTCAATGTCACGACATACGAACCGCGAGTTGTAGTAGAGCACAGAGCAGCATTTTGGCGGAGCGCTGCTCAATATTTTCCGTTTCGTATTTATGCAAAGTAATTTCTGTTGACCACATTTCATATTATTTTCCATGATAATTTTCCTACTAGCGGACTGCACGAATGACCGTATGACCCACACAGGAAACCCCAAAGTGACGGGATTTGGAAGCCCCAGCATGAATGCTGGTTTCTTTAGAAAAGGGGTAAACGACCACACCAGGGAGTTTCTGGTCTAGTGTTGACTTTGCCTGGAAGGGTTTTTGGTAGTGCTTCGGGATGACTGACGTATTGGGGAGAAAACAAGGATCCTTTACACGCAACTGAGGTTAACTGACAAGGATTTCACTTTGAATAAGTTATTAATATTAACTGTAAACAATGACTGATGAGGGAAAGGACTGTGGATATGCGTGAAACTTAAAAGGGTTCTTTTGGGGTAATTTTGGTTGGCGTTTTTCGTCTCTTAGACATCATGGCTCTGGTCCTTTTATATAAAGTGTTCTATACCAAAATTCCTTGTTACCTATCTGATTTCATATCTCCCTTGCACTCCACTAGATCAATTAAATTTCTTATTCCTGCCCATCTGTCCCTAATTGGTAGTCGCTCCTTCTTTGTGCATGCTATTAGGCTTTGGAATAGCCTTCCCAATGTGGTGCAAAGAATAGGCACAGTCGCGGCGTTCAAAAAGCAAGCATCTATTTTTCTCTCCTCCTCTTAATTTTCTCTTCTTCAGTCTCTCTAATCGTTCTTTCTTCTATGCTTTTATGATCACAGAAATAGTTTTAATTAATTTGTGTAATTTTCTAGTTAAGGTTAGTTTAAGCTATTTATTAAGTTCCCAATTTTTATATATTTATGTTTTTCTTTTTTGATACTCTAAAAGATGAAAGTCTTGTGTACTCATTCCTGTACTAAATTAGTAAATAATAAATAATAATAATAATAATAATGAAGTTCATTGTTTTAACTCTTTGTTGTGCGGCTAGTCATTGGTTTAACTGTGAGATTAATATCGTTAAAAAGTAGTACATGGTTTCTATTGATATGTAAATTTTACTTAGCTGGGTATTAATTAACACTAGTAGAGTTAGTTTAAGTAGACGTACCTAGAAGGATTTGCAAAAAAATATCATAAGCGCCGCTTTGGCCTAAGACACGCCAAAATAGAGGTATTCAGATCGCAGAAAGGGTTGAGGTTGGCTGGAGAGATCAACAACAGAGACACCTGCAGCAGTAATGAAAGAAGTCGAAACTCCGACAACCCCAGGCGTAGTCCCAACATTCAACCCAATCCTAAAACTGATGAAAGACATCTCTGACGTCTTTTTCGATGATCATAAAAAAGTCAAGAGTCGTCTGGAAATATATCGCATTTGCAGATGTTAGCTGAAGATGTCCAGTCGAGCAACGTCCGGCTCGATACGTTGTCCCACACCCTTGGTTCGCATGCGACCAACTCGGATTTTATTATGAAATTTCTTCTTCCCGGGTTTCAACGGTCTTTGACTCGATCGACATATATTCATCATTTCATTCATCATTGCGCTCCTTTAATTCCTCATGGGACATAGGGCGAAAACAGTTGCCCTCCAGCGGACTCTGTTTTGCGCGACAGCTCTCAGCTCCGACCAGGATCTCCCAGTTGTTGCGGCTTCTGCTAGTAGGGTTCTCCTCCACGTTGTTCTAGGTCTTCCGACTCGACGGGATCCTTGCGGATTCCAGTCGAGGGCCTGTTTGGCTAGATTTTCGTTTTCGCGTCGCAAGGTGTGGCCGACCCAATTCCATTTCCTTCGTCTGATTTGGTCGTCTATCCTTTCTTGGCCGGCACGGCGCCATAGTTCTTCGTTTGAAATGCTATCCTGCCAGCGGATATTTAGGATACGACGCAGGCATCTGTTGATGAAGACTTGTAGGCGCCCTGTGATGAATTGGGTGACTTTCCATGTTTCGCAACCGTATAAAAGTACTGCCTTCACGTTGGAGTTGAACAGCCGCAATTTGGTGTTAGTTGAGATCTCCGTTGATCTCCATATGCGGAACAGGCATGCATATGCGCCTCGTGCTTTATTTATTCTGGAACTGACATCTTCTTCTGCACCGCCATTTTCGGTAATAATACTACCGAGATAGCAGAATTTATCTACCAGTTCCACGTCACGGTTATTCAGCGCTGTCCGTTCAATGGTGTTTGCATTTATCCGCATTTCTTTAGTTTTATTCAGATTTAGCCTTAAGCCTGCTGGACTACTTTCTGTTGCCAAATTGTTAATCATGTTTTTGAGGTCCTGGTGTCTGTGGGCCAGCAAACAGATATCATCGGCGTAGTCGAGATCCTTAAGGCGGTCTAACAAACCCCATTGTATGCCGCCTGTTCTACTATCTAGAGCGCCGACAAGGATGTCATTTATTACTATAAGAAATAGTAAAGGCGAGAGTAGGCATCCTTGTCGTACTCCTGAGCCCACCTCGAAGCTGTCGGATAATTTTCCATTATGGAGAACTCTGCATTTTGAATTGTTGTATAGGGCTTTTATCAACTCTATTAATTTATCAGGCAGTCCACGTCGCCGTAGTGCCTGCCATATAAAGCTCCTATTGACCGAGTCGAACGCTTTCTCATAGTCTACGAAAGCAAGATAAAGGGGGGATCGGAATTCAGTAGACTGCTCCACTATTATTCGTAAGGTGTTGATATGATCAATACATGAGCGACCCTTCCTGAATCCGGCCTGCTGCCTCCTAAGCGTTCGGTCCACTGCCTCACTTATCCTAGATAGTAATATATGGGACAGAATTTTTCCCACTGTAGATAGTAAACAGATGCCTCTCCAGTTGTCGCATATTGTTAGGTCCCCCTTTTTTGGTATTTTGACTATAATACCTTCCGTCCAATCCTCCGGAAAGGTACAGGTGTTCCATGCTATTTCCAGGATTGGCTGAAGCGCATCTGCTATGAGGCTTGAATCCGCTTTCAACAATTCTGGCGGGATGCCATCTTTTCCAGCTGCTTTACCATTGGCCATCGCATGAATTGCGGTTACTATTTCCGTCTTGGATGGGGCCCGGGTGGTGATTCTTATTGGCTGTGCATTGTTGGTGGTTTCCTGAGGTTCCTGTGTAAATGAACCATTCAGGGCGGCGAAGAAGTAATCTCTCCATCTTTGGAGCTGCTCCTCGTCGCTGCACAGCAGCCTTCCATCCGCACTCTTAACGGCATGCTTTTTAGTAGAGTGCTTTCCCGTGAGCTGTTTAGTAATTTGGTACAGCACCTTACTGTTGCCTGTGTTTGCCGCGTTTTCCGCTTTTTCTGCGAGCTCATTTATCCGCTGCCTTTTATCACGCCGGACACTTCTCTTTACCTCCCGGTGTAATTGGGAGTATTCCTGTTCCAGTTGGTAACGTCTTTCGGGGTCGCTTGTAGAGTTTACGTTATTTTTTAGGGCTCTCCTGCGTTCTATTTTTTGCCAGGTTGTGTCCGAGATCCAGTGTTGCTGGTTTCTTTGGACATAACCGATGCTCGTTTCCGCAGCCGTCAATATTGCGCCCTTTGTCCTACTCCACAGCTCTTCAATATTTGTGTCGTCAGAAACGGTTTGCTGGTTTAATATTTGTTGTAGGTTTCCAGCAAATTCCCGCTTTATAACGCTCTCCCGCAGAAGATCTACGTTGAACCGTCTACGGTTTATAGCATCGCGTTGTACGTTTCTGATTGCGGCGATTTTGAGGCGAATAGTTGCTACTACCAAATGGTGGTCGCTTCCAGTGTCTGCTCCCCTGAAATTCCTGACATCCTCGAGGATAGTTCTCCATCTGCGGCTGACGGCCACATGATCTATCTGATTTCTCGTTCTACCATCGGGCGATACCCAGGTCTCTTTGGGTATCTTCTTGTGACAAAAGTAAGTTCCACCTACCATGAGTTGGTGGGAGCTACAGAAGTCAACGAAAAGCTCACCATTGTTATTGGTGACTTGGGTTAGACCTTGATTTCCAATTGTTTGTTCAAGGCCGGTGTTGTCACGGCCGATCTGTACGTTTAAGTCACCCATTAATACAATGATGTCTCCCCTTGGAATAGAGCGAAAAACCTCATTCAGCCGCAAATAGAACTCGTCTTTGATGTCATCTTCAGCGTCTTCAGTTGGAGCATAGCATTGGACTACCGTAGTACTTCTTAGTTTGGTAAGCAGGCGCACGGTAATAATCCTCTCAGAGACTGGTGACCAGCTAATGAGACTGGACCTGGCTTCTTTGGTGAGTATTACATCAACGCCACTCCTACGGCTTTCAGTTTCGTTTCTCCCAGAATATAAAAAGGACTCACCATTTGGGCAGATATGTTCCCCCGCATCGGGCCATCTGGTCTCTCTAAGTCCCATGATCTTGATTTTATATCGATTCATCTCGTTGAGGACTTCATCCAGCCGTCCCTCAGACAGCAGTGTTCTCACATTCCATGATCCGATTCGTGTCCTTGTTCGAAAAGCAAAGGTCGTCGTCGTGTTGTCCATCCAGTTCCGAGGCATTGTTTGCCGATTCGTAGCAATGGTCTTTTTTATGGGAGCGGGTTGCTAACCCTCAGCCCAACCGACTTAAAGCTCTGTTTTGTGGCGCAGAGAGCTCGCCATTCGCCCGTCTCCCGTTAGCTCCTTCTGAAGAAGTACCCCAGGGGGCACCGCGGGGAGGTGGGATTAGGACTTGCTAACAGGTCTGCTAGGTTTTCGTCTGCAGTGACTTTTCTCGGATTTTGGCAGAAGACTCCTTAGTTAACTCCTACATTAGATGACATTAAAAGGAGTACGAAGCGTGTTCGGGCTGATATTTAATTGCTGTCAATAGCAGTGCCACAAAATCACAATGCCCTGAGTTCTCTAGCCCTAAAATTTGAAAGTGTCTGTGATAGAACATACTCCCTCTTAAGCGGCCTACAGACGACAAACTTGGTTGACAACAAAGTTGGCATCATGAAATATACAGACCCTCCAACTTGATTGTCAACATCCGTGCAAACATCAACGAAGTGCACCGTTGAAATTACTTTTTTCAAATGATGTTCGCTGGCCAAGTGCTCAACACCGCTACAGACATACAACATGGCTGCCAACTTCTACTAAAAATCAAAAATTTTTGATATCATTCCAACCGTCGACAAACTTCGATTTTAAGTTGTCAGGGGCGTAGGAACGAAATTTTTGCTGGGTGGGCAGGTTTGGATTATCGTTGAGTCATCTAATCCGGAAAGACTAGAAAGGTCAACTTTCTCGTGAAAAGCGATCTTTTTGCCCCTAAAATGGTCTTACACCAATTTGTATTAAAACAATAAAATTTTTAATCCCTTTAACAAAGCGGGCATGGCCCACCCAGGGAAATTCCTGGGTGGGCGGCTGCCCACCCTGCCCATAGGGTTCCTACGCCCCTGTAAGTTGTTAACCAGCCTACATACTTTCAATTTTGACACCAACACCAAATATTGCCAACTTTGTTGGCAACCAAGTTTGTCGTCTGTAGGCTGTTTTAGAGGTGGCAGTATCTAATGGCGCCCCGCAGGTAGGGGAGCAGCTTCTTTCTGCACCCTGCTCCACAGCTACTTCTCTTACGGAGAATGATACAGCTACTCAAAACTTCACAGCATTGAATGACCCGGCCATAATACTTGAAGAGATCCCTTCGTTGGAAGATGCCTCTAGGCTGGCTCCTGACCACTCGAAAACCCTTTAGTCCAGTAAATAGGTCGAAAAAAAGGCCTTCGTAATGCAAAAAATACCGCACGCGATTTTTTTTTACCAAATGTTTTTACATATTTTTATGAGCTTAAATTCAAAATGGCGGCATCCCCACCCTTATGCTTCACTTACAATGAAGGGAAACGCGTTTAATTCTATATCTCAGAAACTATGCGTTTTACGACAAAAATGTATATAATCTTTTTTGTAGATAAAAAAGTGATTTAACTTTTTTGTTCAGAATTTTTTTTTGTAAAGTCAATATGTTCGGAGTTATAGTGCTTCAAACTTCATACATTACTTTCTTTGCACTATATTTCGTTAACGGTTAGCCCGCCATAAAAATGTCCTTCCTAAGACTTATAGAACACACGATTATCTATAATTTTTGCTTTTATCATTTTTAGATAGGGCTAATATTTCACGAGTTATAGCGCTTTAATTGTCGGAAAATGTAAATTCAGCAAAAAAAAATTCCTAATATCTTTTTCTTTCCCCGTTTCATTTCAAAACTGAGTTGAGCTCATCATTGCCCACATTTGCTGCCTTTACTTTTTTCTATAATGTTGATATTTATGTATTTATTACACCTCAAAAGTTTATTAAAAATGGTTTTTTGCAAATATCTAGTCAACTATTTATTTACGACAAGTTATATCAACAAATATGTTTGTTATAAAATTCCGTTGAAAATTTTTTTTAGCATTTATACTTTAGCCGCAATTCAGCGCCAATTGTTTCATATACAATAGATTAAGGTTCATACATATGTATAATTAAGAAATTTCGTTGGCGTACAAACCCTTTTCCACACCACCTTGGAGGTCGAGTTTTTGGCGCGTTTTTTTATTGTGGTTTCCCCAGTAGGCCCACCCATCCACAAGAAAACGAAGCAATGATGCTATAACATGTTATTTAGCCTCATATGTTTCGAAGATGTCGGTTGACAATCGGATAGACCAATGAAGCTGCCATCTAATGACTTGACGTTGTCTTCATCGAATGATATGTATATCTGGGAGACTTGAAAACTCGCAAATGTTCTCATTTATTTCATTGTTTTCAAGGAGGTTTGCATCCTTCGTCACATTTTCGCAATTTCCTCCACTGCAGTTAGAGCAAATTATGGTACATTTGAGCATCCACAGGAACCGCCACATTTTTTCCTACATTTGCAGGATATTAATTTTAATAAATTTGCTGGTGCCGGAGCAATTGTCATTGGGACTTGTAAGCCAAATCTTGTTCGCTTCCAGTCCCATTCCTCGGGGTCTTGATAACTATCAAGCCAAGGTTGCACTTGATGATATTCTCGAAATGAGTGAAGTCGAGCAGCATCTTTAGTTGGAGGCAGAGCTGATAAGTTCACTTTGGTTTTTGTAGCCGATTTTCCAAAACATTTGAACCTTAGTGAATGCTTAAACAACGAATTTCCGGACGATTTTCCTTGTCGATTAACGCGAGCAACTCAGAAACTCTAAATTGACATTCCTCACTGTTCGTTATAAAGATACTATGTAATAACTTGCATCACCTCGGACATTTCTTTATTAGGACGACCCCTTTTTCTTCCTGTAAATGGTGTGGTTTTCAAATCTCGCATACAGGAATGATGATACCTAGCACCTATAGCTTTGGCATCAGAAACATTTGCAATACGTTGCACAATGTCCAAACTTCTTTTATCATTCCGATTCTGCAAACGTACTCCAACGAAATTTCTTAATTATATATATGAACATTAGCTAAAGTATAAATGCTAGAAAAAAATGTTTAAAGTAAAATTTCAACGGAATTTTATAACAAACAAATTTGAGCTGCTTTCGGTATCGTCAAATGATCGTCAATTAACTGCGTCGGCTGCAAAAATGACTGATGCAGTTTGCAGAAGTGACTAGTTTTACTGCGAATTTGATTATTTCGACCACCCGACATTAAAATGATTGCAAGATGGCAGTGCGAATGAGCGTTACCGTACGTTTGGCAATAGTCAATTTGCATTTCCGAACTCTTGATTATCATCAGTTGCAATACCGAACGAATGACTATCGTCTACTGCTCTGCAAATGACGTTTCCGAACGCAGCCCGTTGGTATAACTTGTCATCGTAAATAAATAGTTGACTAGGTATTTGCAAAAAACCATTTTTAATAAAATTTTGAGGTGTAATAAATACATAAATATCAACATTATAGAAAAAAGTAAAGGCAGCAAATGTGGGCAATGATCTCAACTCAGTTTTGAAATGAAACGGGGAAAGAAAAAGATATTAGGAAATTTTTTTTGTTGAATTTACATTTTCCGGCATTTAAAGCGCTATAACTCGTGAAATACTAGCCCTATCTAAAAATGATAAAAGCAAAAATTATAGATAATCGTGTGCTCTATAAGTCTTAGGAAGGACATTTTTATGGCGGGCTAACCGTTAACGAAATATAGTGCAAAGAAAGTAATGTATGAAGTTTGAAGCACTATAACTCCGAACATATTGACTTTACAAAAAAAAATTCTGAACAAAAAAGTTAAATCACTTTTTTATCTACAAAAAAGATTATATACATTTTTGTCGTAAAACGCATAGTTTCTGAGATATAGAATTAAACGCGTTTCCCTTCATTGTAAGTGAAGCATAAGGGTGGGGATGACGCCATTTTGAATTTAAGCTCATAAAAATATGTAAAAACATTTGGTAAAAAAAAATCGCGTGCGGTATTTTTTGCAAAGAAAAAGTACCTATTTACTGGACTACTTGGAATACATCGTAAACGCAGACGGAGTCGTAAAGTCATGTCCCAGAACCGGATGCGGCATCTAACCTCTTCTGGTAATTTCATCGATTAGCCTAACTCTAAATATCAACATTCTCATGGTCAGAAACTGAAGAGGCTCTAGACCCAAGATCAAGACACTTCGCGGAATATAATTTTATATCTTAAGTTTTAAAGGGATTGAGACAACGGAAACCTTACAGCAACAGCAAGAGAACAAACAGAAAAATTTCGTAAGCAAGACCCTCAAACCCACCTATGGATTGAGTCCAGTAGCTTCGAGTGTGCCCTGAATACGGCATCCTAGATGTGGTGTTAAGTCAAAAATAGTAAGAACCCCTTTTCAACGTGCTGGCTCTGCTAAAGGTTGTACAAGAAATCTATTAGGACCTGAAAAAACGTTAAGACTTTACTTTATCGGAACAATATATTTTGAAGAAGCGCTAATAATTTTGCCTCCAGCTAAATGCTGTGATTATAAGAACACAAAATTCCTTTTAATTTAATTATGCTGCGTCATTATTCTGATAACAAAATTTGTAATCAGTGCAAATAATGCATTTTCTACGATTGCATTCTCAGAACTCAAAAATGACACCGGGAAAAATAAGATTCCCTGCCTCCATTATCGTCTGACAAGGGAAAAGTCGCTAGGGGATTTTTCAGACTAGATTATTAAGCATATCTATAATACTTGGGGAAAGAAATATGGTGCCCGGATTAGTATAAAATCCGGAAAAATAATTACAGCTTCTACAGTCTACTTGAAGCATCTTCAGGAATAATACATCTCAAATCACGATGAAGTTCACAATCTTTGCTGTAGTTTTGGCGCTTTTCGCAGTTTTTGCTGCTCCAGCTTTTGCAACACGTGATTCCAGGCCTCCAGCCGGGGGTTCATCTACTGGTCCCTTTAGACCACCACCACCGCCAAGGCATCCAAACTTTAACGATCACCCACTCAGATATCCAGGAAATAACCCGAACACGAGATATGCTTAATACTCATATTTTTGCCGTCTGTCTGTGAAATTGCTGTTAAGGAGTCAAATCTTTAGCGTTTATGTATATTTATTTGATAAATAATAAATTAACAATTTTGAAATTTTATTTCTATTTTTAATGTAATGTTTATAAACAAAATGAGATTTATATAAAATATTAAAATAATTTAATGATTTCACAAATAAAATATTAAAAAAGTTAAGCACATTTTTTGTTAAGCACAATTTAGTTCATAAATTGAAATTTAGTATATATTTTCAGATAAGCTTTTGTTTGGACGCCATTTTGGTTTGGCTGTCACATTTCGTATGTGACAGTTGTGGATTGTAGTGGATAACAATTTATTATGGAGTATTTGACGCATTTCGACTTGCTTCGCTTTGTTAAAAGCAAAAGGTCCTTTATGGTATTAAAAACCTTACTTGGTACACCAACAACCATTCCATCTTCGTAGAGTGAGTGCATGGTGCACCATTCGATTGGTCGAGAGCCGTTATTCGAGGATGCCGAAGGCAATGATATAACAGTAGCTGCGTTCCTTTTCTGCTAATTTCTACTATTTCTTAGTCGTAAGTACTTGCAGCTACCCTTGCTTTAAGATATGAGTAGATAGCACTTTTAGTTACGCAAGTGAAATTCGCTAGATGAAAGCTTCCATTTGTAGTCTATTGTGAATTATTTCTCACTTACTGAGAAGCCCATAGATGGCTTTTGATTGTTTAGAGCATTTTTCATATAAAAACGTCAATAAATAAAATTTTCAATTGTATAATTATCTAAAACTACTCTTTAGTTTTATTTTGAAAATTAACCGCATTAATTTCCTTTATGTTGTCAATTCTTTTAACTTTTTATTTGTATACAAATAAAATCACATTAAAAATGTTAGGTTAGGTTTTACTCAAATCAATAAATTTTGCGTTCCTTTTCTGCTGTGTTCACAATTACTAAAAAGTAGAAAAGGAACGCAGTTAGTTACTGCTGATCGCTACCGTTGTAACATGTTTTAAAACTTTGTTGTTCCCAATTGAATCATTTGAAACAGGAGCGCACCACATCGCACAAAGCTCGTGCTACGTTGCAAATTGTGTACATAGGCCTGGAACATAAAACGCACCCTATTTTATGTCATGGGATGGTATTCTTAAATTTAAAAAAAAACCTAAAGGTAAGGATCTGGGCTCCTAGAGGCTAAACCGTTACGACCCCCCCCCCCCCCCAATTGTTCCTCCATCCAAAAGCTATCCACAATTTCAACAAAACACCCTTCCATCCGGAGGGAAACTTCGCTTATAAACATGGTGGATTAGGACCTCAATGAAGGGGATATTGCTGATATATAGAGGGTTAAGACGAATCGGACGGGTTTAGCAAGATTGTTTCTTGGCAACTGTCATGCGATCATATGGACAGGGAAACCCTTAAGCTTCTCTGCATATCCACTTCACTAGCCTTGTAAGATTAGAGACACCAGTATTCTGGAAGAAAGAAGAAAGACATCCAAACCAGCACCATGGAAAAGGCCTATTTGGCAGTTAACAATTTCTCCTTGTATAAATCACCAGACATAGGTGGCATATTTCCAATTATGCTCCAGAAGACGCATAACATTAATGGTTCATGTGGTTCTATAAGAACTGCCTACACTACAACTGCGTATCCAAAATCTGAGTCAAAGTTGCTTGATGTGGGTCAAAGTGATCCTCATTCCGAAGATTCCTTATTTCCTGAAGACCCTATAATGCATGCTAGATATATACCTCCGAAACTCTAAAACAAAGATGGCAATGTCTTCCTCACAGATTGCATATCGCAAACGAAAATCGGTGGGCACTGCACTGCACGAAATAGTCTAAACCGTAGAATACTCCCTAGAATGCAAGAAAAAGCCCACGAATTGACTGACTAGGAATAAATCTTGTGGACACAAGAGTGGATATGATGGGACAAAGAAAGTTACCACCACGCACATCCTTTAATAACAGCCGTCGTCAGGTGGAGAAGATTAACACCATACACACAGAATAGAAAGGCGTGGCCTGACTACTACTTACAATGATCACACGACCTATAGATGACGCCGCGGAAGGAGATCGCCAAAATCGTGTGGATTATCACAAGATACTGACTAATAGGGGAAAATAAGGCCAGATTATAATTGCATAAAACACCTACTCTTGCATCTATGAGGAGGATCAAGCCAGAGAGACAAGCAAGCATTTTCTTTGCAGTTGTTGAGCTGAGTAGAATTAATCACTGTAAAAAGAACAAAATTGAAGATCTACAGAAGCACAATTAGACCAGTTTTCACATGCGGATGTGACTATAAGCCTGTGACAAGCAGCAACTAGAGTCTTCGCCATAACAGAAGGGAAATGAGCGTGAATGTGGAATTGTGATTTTATGTATATGACACGGTTACTTGCGTTCTTTTGAACAGAATGACGTTGTTCGCATGTGGAGACTTAAGACTGTACATGGAAATAATGATTTTGGAATTCCCTTCTTTTATGGCGACGACTCTAGCTGCGTTCAAAAGGAGACTACTAAATAAGAAGGATATTCGAACCAGTAGAATACAATGAGGCATGCACGCCTCTATTACAGATGTTAATGTATTTGTAACTGACCATTTCAAATGCGAATGTCGTTATACCAAGCCAAGCGGTCGCCCCACTAATTACTAACAGCGTTAAATGCTGCTTGGTATGCGCAATCGAAGGGGAACCGGTCTACTGAGTATGCGTAATGGAACTTCGTTTTCTTTTTCCTAAATAAATTCTTAAAGCTCCAATATTGCTCTTAAGACTAGAAAAATTATGCTTTGTAATAGTTATGATAACAAAATTCATAATCAGTATAAATAATACTTCGGCTGCGAATTTGTTCAGAATCCAAATATGAACACCGGGAAAAATAAGATTCCCTGCCTCCATTATCTTTTGGCAAAGGAAAAATCTCTGGAGGATTTTTCACTTTAGTTTATTCAGTATATCTCCAATAACTTTGTTCGCGGATTAGTATAAAAACCAGAAGAATAATTACAGCTTCTGTAGTCTATTTGAAGCATCTTCAGGAATAATACATCTCAAATCACGATGAAGTTCACAATCTTTGCTGTTACTCCATTCAAAACGCGGGGGGGGGGGTGTTCCAAAATAACACCGTTAAGAAAATCGAACCCTAAAGGTTTTTGGGGTCGCTGATCACGAAAATCGGGGTCCCGCGGTCCTAAAACATGGGCGTCACCCTTAAAAATGCAAAAACACCCCTTTTTAGGGGGTTTTCGCGATTTTTTCAATAATAATGAAAACTAATGCAATGAAATACACTTTTTTTATTATTTATTTGCGAAGGTGGTTGATTTGCATTAAATCAAGGCGAACTTTATGATTAGGGGTAATCCTAAAGGGTTGAAACCACCCCTAAATCGGCTAAAAATAGAAAAATTGTAAAAATTACTTTTTTTAAAGTTTATGCTTAAAATTCGATTGTTGGGGTACTGTTAGGCAAAAATAAATTATTTTCAACCCTTAAGGGGTTAAAACTACCCCTACAATTTTAAAAAACTGCTTTATATAAAAAAAATTGCAAAATTCTTTTTTTTTGCTTTTTGCTTAAAATTTGGTTTAATAGGTATTATCAGCCAATAATTTATTATTTTCAACCCTTAAGGGGGTAAAACTACCCCTACCTTAAAATTGTAATTGAAAAAAATGCAAATGCATTTTTTTTATATAAAATTGATTTTTATAATTGTAGGGGTAGTTTTAACCCCTTAAGGGTTGAAAATAATTTATTTTTGCCTAACAGTACCCCCACAATCGAATTTGAAGCATAAACTTGAAAAAAAGTAATTTTTACAGTTTTTCTATTTTTAGCCGATTTAGGGGTGGTTTCAACCCTTTAGGATTACCCCTAATTATAAAGTTCGCCTTGATTTAATGCAAATCAACCACCTTCGCAAATAAATAATAAAAAAAGTGTATTTCATTGCATTAGTTTTCATTATTATTGAAAAAATCGCGAAAACCCCCTAAAAAGGGGTGTTTTTGCATTTTTAAGGGTGACGCCCATGTTTTAGGACCGCGGGACCCCGATTTTCGTGATCAGCGACCCCAAAAACCTTTAGGGTTCGATTTTCTTAACGGTGTTATTTTGGAACACCCCCCCCCCCGCGTTTTGAATGGACTATGTAGTTCTGGTGCTTTTCGCAGTTTTTGCTGCTCCAGCTTTTGCATCACGTGGTTCCAGGCCTCCAATCGGGGGATCATCTACTGGTCCATTTATATCACCACCACCAAGGAACCCAGTTTTACACTAACTCAGAGGAAAAGAAAAACCGAGCACAAGATTCGCCTTCTACTACCTCTTTTACCGTATTGATGTAAAGTGAAATTGCTGTCAAAGGGTCAAATTTTTAGCGTTTATGTACATATATTTATTTAAAAAATAATAAAAGAAAAATTTGAAATTTTATTCCTTTTTTAATGTATCTAATATTTATAAATAAAATAAGCTCGATTTTAAATTAAAATATCTTAATGAATTCCCAAATAAAATATTGAAAAGAAAAACAAGTTTTGGTAAGCACAATTCAGTTCATAAATTGAAATTAAGTACAAATGGTATATATTTTCAAATAGTCGATTTTGTTTGGCCGCCATTTTGGTTCAGCTGTCATTAGTCAGTTCGTATATGACACTTGTAATCAGTAGTCGATAGCAGCAGTAGCTATTCTAGCGCAAAATCCAGTCCAGTGACGCCAGACTTATTTCAGTTCGTCCATTTTAGCGCTACTTGAATAGTGTAGACGACCAATCTTAACAGTGAACACGCGTTGTTGTTTTTGTAAACACGCGTTGTTCTAGTTCCATAACTCCTATAAAAATGATAATAGCAGGAACACAATGCCATAAGCCGTGGGCTATGAAAGCTTTATCGCTCTCTAATTATGCCATTATGCCAAAATAGAAATAGGTTCTAATTTTTATGGTCGTAGTTATGGTCACTTCGCCGGTAGTTTCATTTTGTTCGTTCCTATGTAGATACATGGTATCTATTTTTTGACAACGAAAACATTTCATAACCCACGGCTTATGGCGAGCATTGTGTTCCTCCAATAAATTCCAAGTCAAGAGCAATGAATTTTGAATGACTGCAATAATGTAAATGATATGATATATGACCAGACCAGCTCTGGACTGGATTGACTGGATTACTAGACTGGAATAATGTGAACCACAGTTCGGCAAAACTCGCCGGCCATATTGGTGCAGCCATTTTGAATTTATTAGATTTGACCACAAATTCATTATTCGCGACCTTACCCACTTTCATTGGAATCGAAATAAAATTGGCAAATTCAACAATATTTTTGCGGCCATTTTTAATTTAGGTTATATTTTAGCAGGCACAGACATTCATGTAAAAATGCATAGCTGTGCGATGATTTTCAATAAAACTTTCCATGACAGCACCATCTAGGAGTGGCTTTAGAAAATAATAGAATAGCCTATGTTATAAGTTTTAATGAAAGTAGCATATGGTTAAAATTTCATTAAGTTCGGTTGCTCGTTGTAGGAGCCTATTGCGCACATAAATACATAAATACATGCAAACTGCACACATTCAATTTTATCTATATGCATATATAAAAGTGAATGGCTTGTTTGTAATGCGACACAAACAATACAACATGATCGACTTTCACCACAGGGGCCAGGATTTTGCTTCCTTATACGATATTCTCCCTGATTTAGGAATAAAGATTAGCCTCCTAGCCTCTCTAAGGGAAACCCAACCTTCGCTGTAAGGTTGGCGTAGACCGGGACGTTCAGAGCTTAGGGATGTCAAACTGGATGATGTTGGCTCAGTTTCGGGACCGGAGGAAATGGAATTGGGTTGGCCACACCTTGCGACGTGAAAACGAAAATCTAGCCAAACAGACCCTTGGTTGGAATCCGCAAGGTTCCCGTCGAGTCGGAAGGCCTAGAACACGGTGGAGGAGAATCCTACTAGCAGAAGCCGCAACAACTGGGAGATCCTGGTCAGAGCTGAGAGCTGTCGCGCAAAACAGAGTCCGCTGAAGGGCAACTGTTTCCGCCCTATGTCCCATGAGGGATTAAAGGAGCGCAGCGTAAAGAAGAAAAGACATTAAAGTTTTTTTTTAATTCTTATTTTATTATTTATAAAATAGATAAAAACTCCAATTTCACTCTACATCAGGACGGTAAATATAGTACTATATTAAGCCTAATCTTTGAAGAGATTTCGACGTCTTCCTTTTGAACCGCAAATAACTGGCTCCTCTGGCCATGGATATCGTTTAATTGGACGAGTAGGTGATCCTTCGGTTGGAGGCGTAGAATCGCCTGCGCCTGTTGCAAAGGCTGCACTAGCAAAAACTGCGAAGAGCGCCAGAACTACAGCAAAGATTGTGAACTTCATCGTGCTTGGAGATGTGTTCTTCCTGAAGATGCTTCAAGTGGACTGCAGAAGCTGTAATTATTCTTTTGACTTTTATACTAATCCGGGCATAAGATTTCTCTGATGTGAAAAAATCTCCGAGCGTTTTTTCGTTGCCAGAAGATAGTGGAAGCAGGGAATCTTATTTTCGCCGGTATTCAGAAAAAATGGTTATCGATATTAAATGACTATTAAGTAAAATTTCGCTTAATGGTGTAATCTTTTTGTTATTATATGAAAAATGAAATGACTAATCTATATATTTATACTAGCAAAGACCCGCGTGCGTTGCAACGCCTTTCAATAAAACAAATTACACAGTCCGCGGGAGGAAAAAGGTATAATTAAAAAAGGACAAAACTGCAACAATTGAATTTGGATACTTAAAAATATTTAGAGTATGTTACAACTTTCGATGATAAAAAAATTTGTACTACGTGTACAACTAGGGAATTCAATCCCGCATCAAAATCTCAATCCCGCAAGCTTGCGGGATCCAGGTCAACAATCCCGCGGATCCGCGGGATTTGCGGGACTGTAAAAAATCATAGACTTTGTTTCAAGTAGTTATGTTCATGAATTTATGAAGTATAATATGAAAAAATTTATTAATTTAATTTTAGCTCTTATTAAAGACAATTCAGGCCAATTCTAAAGTATGCTGGAATTTTCATACATAGTAGCATACATTGTAATTTCGAAATTACTCCCCATTACAGCAGAGTTTATGCTAGCGTAGTTTAGAATTGGCCTGAATACTTTGTTTGACTGACTCAGTAGTTTGTTTTGGCATACACTGCAATTAGCCGCGAGGGTAATCCCCGTACACTCCATCTATGTTGGGAATCACCTGTCGTATCCGTAGGGTACTTTGACATTTACTGTTAGCTCGATGCTGTTTCCATTACGGTTCTGGGCCGAAGTGACAGATAAGTAATTTTACTTTAGGACTCCGTTAAAAACTAACAAATATACAAAACCGAAGAGTTGAAATTTTTTAAAGAAAACTCTTAACTGTGTCTATTTCCATAACGTATAACTCGGGTTCAAATCCTGTTGAAATCTCATGGAAACTCGGACATTTACTCTGAGTTAATCCAGGGTAAACTCTGCATGGAAACTCTGTAATTGATCTCGTTCGGATACACGCCCTTAAATATACTTAGACGATTTTGTGTTATTACTCTATTGCTTAGTAGCAGATATCTTCAGTCGATTGATTTGCAAGTGCACAACCAGTTTGCAAAACAAAATGAAACCTTTGTCCACACACGAGCACGTCTTATTTTGGATCAATCGGTGTTCTGTGCCCAGATAGTTTTTAGTCACGAAGTTTTTTCAAAATGTCAAGCACTTCAGATGAAATAGAACCGCGCAAATAAAATCACTTCCGATCAGCAAGAACAGTCGCACGCAAGCAGTTCAAACTAGTTTCAAATAGGTCTCGTCTCTGTCGACCAGTATATCGCTTCCCACTTCCGTACACGGACAAGGTCACGAAGCAGTTGCGGGTGCAGTTGACATTGCAAATCAGTCGACTCGTGTTCGGAGGGCCTAACTCTACTTTTATTAATACTTTGCAATATTGTTAGCATTTCTCTTTTAATGGGTGATCTACTGCCCAAATCCCGCGAATCCCGCGGATCCCGCATATCCAGTCCCGCAAAAATGTTGCGAGATTCCGCATTTGCGGGACCCCGCGCTCGCGGGATTGGATTCCCTATGTAAACCAGACACATAGCCAAACATATTTAGAATTGCTAGCATAGATTTTGCTAAGGCGGGGGATTAGACGACCTGTGCAGAACTCCCCACCAAATTGATTTTTCCCCCAAAAAAAACGAAAAAAGTAATCAATTTTACAAATTTGGCACCCACCGTGCAGCCCCATAAATGCATAATTTGGTGACCATACAAAAATCTAATAAATACTTACTCTTTACCTATTCCTATTTTATTAATACTGGAACTTTTCGTTAGAGCTCGTCGCTTTTTTACATTTCAAAAGGTAGTTTGTTCCCATATTCTGGCTAGAGCAATGAAAACTTTACCTTCAAAATTATTTTTTACTTTTTAATTTATTTTAAAATAAAAGCGTTTTTTTTTGTTTTTTTTTAACCCATATATATATTTTCTATTTTTAGTTTATTATATTCCAGTATTCCGCCATTTTGTGGTGACCACAATATTTGATTTTAAATGACGTCATACCGCTTACTTTCTTACTGTTGTACACTTTCATTTGATAACCATACCGAGAGCGAAGTAAAGGAGAAGATACACCGCCATTTTGTGTTGGTTGCCATTTTGCATTTGGAATGTAGTGACACAGATAATAGTATTCTACTTGTCACACCGTTTCATTTGATATTCATACCGAAGGCCCTGGAAAGAAAAAAGTAAGGTAAGGTAAGGTTTTGTGTTGGCCGCCATTTTGTGCTCGCCGCCATTTTGAATTTGGAATGATGCCTCACGGCTAGTTGTATTTAACTTGTTATATCCTTTCATTTGACACCCATACCAATCGAGTGGCCTGTAAAGAAAAATATAATTCGCCATTTTTAATTTGGAGTGACGCCATGCAGCTAATAGTATTCTACTTGTTATACCCTTTTATTTGATACCGCATGCCGAGTGGCTTGTAAAGAAAAAAGCTATTCCCCGTTTTGTGTTGGCCGCCATTTTGTATTTGCTGCCATTTTTAATTTGGAATGACGCCACACAGCTAATTGAATTCTATTTATCATACCCTTTCTGTTGATACCCGCCATGGCGGATTACGTTTTTCTTTAGAAGCCATTCGGAATGGATATTAAATCAATACTATTACCTTTCGAAATGTAAAAAAGTGACGAGCTCTAACGGAAAGTTCCAGTATTAATAAAATAGGATAGGTAAAGAGTAAGTATTTATTACATTTTTGTATGGTCACCAAATTATGTATTTATGGGCTGGATCGTGGGTGCCAAATTTGTAAAATTGATTACTTTTTGGCGCTTTTTTGGGAAAAAAACAAAAACAGTTCTGCACATGTCGTCTAATCTCCCACCTTAGCAAAATCTATGCTTACAGTTCTAAATATGTTTGGCTAGTTGTAACATACTCTAAATTTTTTTAAGTATCCAAATTCAATTATTGCAGTTTTGTCCTTTTTGAATTATACCTTTTTCCTCCCGCGGACTGTGCAATCTTTTTTTGATTGAAAGGCATTGCAACGTTTTTGCTAGTATAAATCTATAGATTAGTCATTTCATTCTTCATCTAATAACAAAAAGATTACACCATAAAGCGAAATTTTACTTAATGGTCATTTAATCGATAACCATTTTTTCTGAATACCGGCGAAAATAAGATTCCCTGCTTCCACTATCTTCTGGCAACGAAAAAACGCTCGGAGATTTTTTCACATCAGAGAAATCTTATGCCCGGATTAGTATAAAAGTCAAAAGAATAATTACAGCTTCTGCAGTCTACTTGAAGCATCTTCAGGAAGAACACATCTCCAAGCACGATGAAGTTCACAATCTTTGCTGTAGTTCTGGCGCTCTTCGCAGTTTTTGCTGGTCCAGCCTTTGCAACAGGCGATGCTACGCCTCCAACCGAAGGATCACCTACTCGTCCAATTAAACGATATCCATGGCCAGAGGAGCCAGTTATTTGCGGTTCAAAAGGAAGACGTCGAAATCTCTTCAAAGATAAGGCTTAATATAGTACTATATTTACCGTCCTGATGTAGAGTGAAATTGGAGTTTTTATCTATTTTATAAATAATACAATAAGAATTTTTAAAAAAAATTTTGATATCTTTTCTTCTTTACGCTGCGCTCCTTAATCCCTCATGGGACATAAGGCGGAAACAGTTGCCCTCCAGCGGACTCTGTTTTGCGCGACAGCTCTCAGCTCCGACCAGGATCTCCCAGTTGTTGCGGCTTCTGCTAGTAGGATTCTCCTCTACGTTGTTCTAGGCCTTCCGACTCGATGGGAACCTTGCGGATTCTAGTCAAGGGCCTGTTTGGTTAGATTTTCGTTTTCGCGTCGCAAGGTGTGGCCAACCCAATTCCATTTCCTTTATCGTCTATCCTTTCTTGGCCGGCACGGCGCCATAGTTCTTCGTTTGAAATTCTATCTTGCCAGCGGATATTTATGATACGGCGCAGGCATCTTTTGATGAAGACTTGTAGGCACCCTGTTATGAATTGGGTGATTTTCCATGTTTCGCAACCGTAGAAAAGAACTGCCTTAACGTCGGAGTTGAACAGCCGCAATTTGGTGTTAGTTGAGATCTGCATTGATCTCCATATGCGGAACAAGCATGCATATCCACTTTGTGCTATATTTCTTCTGGAACTGACATCTTCTTCTGCACCGCCATTTTCGGTAATAATACTACCGAGATAGCAGAATTTATCTACCAGTTCCACGTCACTGTTATTCAGTGCAGTCCGTTCAATGGTGTTTGCATTTATCCGCATTTCTTTAGTTTTTGTTGGATTTAGCGTTAAGCCTGCTGGACTACTTTCTGTTGCCAAATTGTTAATCATGTTTTTGAGGCCCTGGTGTCTGTGGGCCAGCAAACAGATATCATCCGCGTAGTCGAGATCCTTAAGGCGGTCTAACAAACCCCATTGTATGCTGCCTGTTCTACTATCTAGAGCGCCGACAAGGATGTCATTTATTACTATAAGAAATAGTAAAGGCGAAAGTAGGCATCCTTGTCGTACTCCTGAACTCACCTCAAAGCTGTGGGATGATTTTCCATTATGGAGAACTCTGCATTTGGAATTGTTATATAGGGATTTTATCAATTCTATTATTTTATCAGGCAGTCCACATAGCCGTAGTGCCTGTCGTATAAAGCTCCTATTAACCGGGTCGAACGCTTTCTCATAATCTACGAAAGCAAGGTAAAGGGGGGATCGGAATTCAGTAGACTGCTCCACTATTATTCTCAAGGTGTTAATATGATCAATACAAAAGCGGCCCTTCCTGAATCCGACATGATGCCTCCTAAGCATTAGGTCTACTGCCTCTCTTATCCTAGATAGTAATATATGGGACAAAATATTGCCCACAGTAGATAATAAACAGATGCCTCTCCAGTTGTCGCATATTGTTAGGTCCCCCTTTTTTTGGTATTTTGACTATGATACCTCCCGTCCAATCCTCCGGAAAGGTACAGGTGTTCCATGCTATTTCTAGGATTGGCTGAAGCGCATCTGCTATGAGGCTTGAGTCGGCTTTCAACAATTCTGGCGGGATGCTGCTTTACTATTGGCCATCGCATGAATTGCGGTTACTATTTCCATTTTGGATGGGGCCCGGGTGGTTATTCTTATTGGCTGTGCATTGTTGCTGGTTTCCTAAGGTTCCTGTACAAATGAACCATTCAAGGCAGCGAAGAAGTAATCTCTTCATCATTGGAGTTGCTTCTCCTCGCTGCACAGCAGCCTTCCATCCGCACTCTTAACGGCATGCTTTTTAGTAGAGTGCTTTTCCGAGAGTTGTTTAGTAATTTGGTACAGCACCTTACTGTTGCCTGTGTTTGCCGCGTTTTCCGCCTTTTCTGCAAGCTCATTTATCTGCTACCTTTTATCACGCCGGACACTTCTCTTTACCTCCCGGTGTAAATGGGAATATTCCCGTTCAAGTTGGTAACGTCTTTCCGAGTCGCTTGTAGAGTTTACGTTATTTTTGAGGGCCCTCCTGCGTAATATTTTTTGCCAGGTTGTGTCCGAAGTCCAGTGTTGCTGGTTTCTTTGGACACAACCGATGCTCGTTTCTGCAGCTGTCAATATCGCGCCCTTTGTCGTACTCCACAGCTCTTCAATATTTGTGTTGTCAGAAACGATTTGCTGGTTTAATATTTGTTGCAGGTTTCCAGCAAATTCTCGCTTTTTAACGGTCTCCCGAAGAAGGTCTACCTTAAACCGTCTAGGGTTTGTAGAATCGTGTTGAACGTTTATAATTGTGGCGATTTTAAAGCGAATAGTTGCTACAACCAAATGGTGGTCGCTTCCAGTGTCTGCTTCCCTGAAACTCCTGACATCCTCCGAAATAGTTCTCCATCTGCGGCTGACGGCCACGTGATCTATCTGATTTCTCGTCTCGTATATCACATAATCGGTGGAAATCTTTGGTAACTCGTCCTTTTTATACTACTTTGAAGGTTATACAGACTTTTAGAGTATAGATAGACATCTGACCCCCAACATGTATTGTTTTGGTAGATCTGGTCTGATTGCCCTACACGAGGGACCATGGTTCTAGAGCTCGAGCTTTATTAGGCAAGAGGGGCGTGCGGAAACCCTCCTGGTGGAAGTTACTGCAGGAAATTTGGCTATGCGTACAAGCATGCGGTTGTGTACGAAAGACACTAGTCACGGTAATCATCTCTCGGTAAGATCTATGTGTAGTAGCGAGGAGCCAGGACCGGATCAGTAAGGAATACTAATCACATGTCCTATTACAAGTTTCGATTGCATTTTTTGACTACGCACTATTATAGAAACTGTTCATGAAAATATTGAATAGACTAGAATATAAAATAAATATTAAGTAGAAGAAAAAAATAATCAAGTCAAACTTTTAAGAAGCAAAAAAATTAATTTATAATTACCAAAAACGGAATTCCAAGTTTAGATGTCATCAATATAATTAAGTCATTATTTTTAAACAGTTTTGTAATTCTTTCAATCTTTCTTTTTGAAAAACACTAACTTAAAAATAAATACATTTTAATACAAAAATTCGAAATTCCCCTGTGCTATCAACAAAATTAAGATATTTATAGTCAAAATACAGCCAATTACTGATCATTTTTTTATAAAATAAAAACAAAACTTGGAAAACCCGAACGGGAATAACCCAGTGTTTCAGATAAAGTCTTCCTTGATCAAGTATATAATGGGCCAAAGATGCTGCAAATTCCAAGAACCCGACTGAATTCTCAAGTGTTAAGGTCTATACTCGAAAAACAAGAATCATGTGGTTCATCAAGTTTTTGATACTATTACTTCACATCGTTTGTGCTTTCTCGCAGTTTGGAGTCGTCGATTTAGGGACACGTTATCCTCCAACGCCATCTCCAACATTTCCGAAGCCACCTGATAACAATTTTCCACGGATTTGATTGTTAATAAACTAATAAATATCTACAAATTTGTAGACAAAAACTTATAAAATTGTTAAATAAAAGTAAAAAAGAAAGTTTTTATAACCATTAGTTTGAGTTTTTGTTAGATTTACTTAAAATATGGTACAATCTTCGAGATTGGGCAACTTCGTGAAAGAGAGCAGGACAAGCAGTCTGCGGAACATTATTGTTGGAAAAACAGAAGTACTTGAATGTTACATAGATCACGAGAGATCACAATCGACTGTGAAGCAACGTAGTTTTTGCAATCTAAGGACAGGCCCACTGAGGAACTCATAACGCAATTCTCCACATTTGGTATGAGTTTATGGGTCTATCAGCGCTTAGTAGAATAGTTACAGCTACTCTGCCATGCGCGTTGAGTTTTCTGTACTACCTGGAGCTCTTGGTGTGGGTTTGGAGTGGATTAGCTAGTCACTTACTTTCACCGCTAACGTCTCCACTTTCTTCCGCTTGCTGATTAATGTTCTCCTCGAGCCACGTCTTAATCTTCCATATCCCTTCGTTTGCGAATATCTCGATTTGGTCGAGTCGCCTTTGCCGTCCAATCCTTATTCTCTCGTCTGGCTCGCAGTGCGCGAGTCCTACCTACCGAATTTTATCACAATGAGCACTATAAATGTCAGTGTATCCATCTTTATCAACGACTCGACGATCTTGCTCCATGTTTTGTAAAAAAACAGTTTTGACTTTAAAGGTTTTATTATTTAAATCCATTGCGGCCCTTGCTAGTGTATTCGCCATATTGACCGCATCCGCTTTCACTCTAGCCTCCCTGAGCCAAATTTCCTTCCAACTAGTCCCCTTTCCTCACCCGTTCTAAATGCTTGCCCATGATATTTAGGAAGCACATTCCTCGTCCCCTGGGAACCTACCCGGCTTCGATATAAACACAAATTTTTAACGGAAACATTCCTTCCCTCAGGCATTATGTGAAAATTAGGCGCCACACTGACTTCCAGCTTTACCGTTCAACCCAAGGGCACTCCTAAAGGAAATCCTTTCGAGATTAGGCAATTTTGGCCATCTCTTGCCGAAGGTCAGTTTACTGACTAAGAAGGCTATTCTGGCCTTCTTTGCCCTCTCATCGATATTGAGCCTCCAATTCAACTTTGAGCCAAAAATAAGACCCAAGAACTTAACGGATCAGGATAGCCTCAGTGATCGACCATTACTAAAAAGTCACTAGTGTAATATTCAGGGCCGTAACGTGGATTTTGTGGGCCCTGGGCAAGACCTTCAAATTGGGCCCCCCTCAATAAAAAAAATTGAGAAAAAACTTACCATGGCTATAGTTCCTGTTCTTTCACATTTTTAAAGTTTAGTAGGTATATCACTTAATAAATAAACACAAAATAAGGAATCTTTAAATTGGTCCTGTCCATATTTTTTGTAAATTTTTTTTTATTTTATATTTATGAAGAAAAACGAATTAAAAATTTATTTAAATTGCATTCTTCTTGCTTTTTTCTCCGCAAACTCATCAATTATATTATTAAAATCTATTTCTTGCACTATGTTATGCCCGCTACACACTATCGTCGTTTTACTCCGCGTACGTCGAACGTCTTTGTCCGTACGACGAACGACGATAAAAAATTGCAGTGTGGATGGCAACGCCGCCGCGTTTTTCGGCACAGCGAAAAATCAAATCCGTTTTGATTTTTCTCCGTTCGCTGTACGCTGTACGCTGTACGACGATAATGTGTATGAAAACTGGACGTCGTCGTTCGTCATAAAGCAGTGAAGTAGTTGTGCACTGAAATTTTAAATTATGGCGGGCCTGAGATATTGCTCAAGAGAATTTCTTTTCGAGTTTATTCATTCAGAGTCGTTCGTGTGGAGAAATAGATTTCCTCAATGTAGTATCTTGCTTTTGAATAAAAGGCGTAACCACCTTTAAAAGTTCCTTATAGCAGTCTTCATTCATTCTTAAATAATTCCTCCAATCATCAGGCTCTAACGACAGTTCATTTAAAAGGTTCACATGCGCAAATTCACTTCTTTTTAATAACCAGGGTTTGCACCATACACTTTTTTTCCTTCCTCCTATTTTTTCCAGCAAGAACCGCCGCTACTGCTAACAAAGTATTTGCGTCCAATATACTACGCGAACTTAACGACGAGTAATGTGTATAGAATAGAGGCGTACGTCGTTCGTCGTTCGGACAACGCTGTTCGACGAACGCGGAGTGAAACGACGATAGTGTGTAGCGGGCTTTAGATTCAATTGATATAATAGACAGGTTCGACAAACGCTGTTGTGAGAGCGACGATCTTAAATAGTTTTTAATTAACTTCAGTTTACTAAAACTTCTCTCGCAAGAAGCGGTGGTGACTGGTAGGGTTAGAAATATTCTTAAAGCAGCCACCATGTTTTGGTACGATTCGACTAATTCGAAATCATGTATAGTCTTGTAATATATTTAGAGGAGTGGTTTCTTTCAAATTTTCCACCAGCCCACATACTTGAAATTTAAAACTTTCATTCTCACAGCTTAATTCGTGACTATTCAAATCTTTATCATATTTTCTGGATAAATCTGCCGCCGCCTTTTGTAATTCAACAACGCTCATTGATTCTAATGACGAACCAAAAAGAAAAGAAAAATCTTCACAATTTCTCTGTGAACCTTCACGGATGCACGATTTTTGAATGAAGAAGATTTATGAATGAAGTCACAAGAGACTTAGACTTCATTTGTGTCTACCAAGATAGAGGGTTAATGATAGAGGGATAGAGGGTGAAAATGTTTGTTACTAGCCTTTTTCCCGGTATTTGCAAAATATAGTGATAGAACATATTAAAAATCACTTCATTTGGTGAAAATTCAGAGTTTGAACTAAAATAGCCTGAAAATAAACTTGGTTGGCCAAAAGTACAAAAGATCATGATATATTCGTAAAGTTCAATTAAAACCCTTGCGATTTCATGTAAAACAAAATTTTTTGAGGTATACACATTTTGAGATATTTTAAGTTGAAAAAAAGCTTTTTTTTTTAACGCCATTTGAACCATTAGATCTAAAAATTTCGCTTCGACAATGTCATAAATCGATTACATAAAATTTCCTATCAGAATAGTGTATTTTTACATTTTTTACTGTTCACTATTTGCAAATTTAGAAGAAAATCAATCAAAATCACTTCGATAAAAACATAAAATAAAAAATCGATTATAAAAATCAATAGAATCAACGAAAAAATCTTATATTTGGCAAAATTTGTTGTTTTTAAGTGCAGAAAACGCCAGTGAAGTTGAATTTAAAATCCGTGATGGGCGGGTGGACACTCATGCTGAGTTGGCATGGAATTACCCATATGTGATTTGGAATATTCATTAAAATACGAATGAAAATAATTGAGGTAATTTTTTATCGGGGTTTCCTGGGCCCCTCTGGGGCCCCCCTGGGCCCAGGGCCCTGGGCAAGTGCCCCTATTGCCCCTGCCTAGTTACGGCCCTGGTAATATTATGCTTAGTCAAGATTAAAAATTCATTTTAATTTCAATTTGTTAACAAATTCTTTCATGATTTCCCAACTATCCCTAATATTAATCATAACGATTTTGTGTTATTTGTCTACATTTTATCACATCAGAGAGTGTATTTTTAATCGGCAATATAATTTGTTTGACCCACTTATAAACTTTATACTGATTGCACAGATTTTTAAGGGGATTCCACTCGAAACAATCAACTTCCTGCCTTGACATTGCTTTAATTTGGCACTTATTGCAGCAGTTTCTTATCTCATATTTTATTTCCTGCTAAATTTATTATTAGCCAAAAAAAATTTAAAAATAAACTGCAAAAATGAGTGATAATGAACTGATATCAGAAGATAAGATACAACAATAAATTTATATTGTTTGTAAATAAATGATTTATAAAAGTAACATCCGAAATGACAATTAATTAAGGGGGCAATTAATTAAGGGGGCAATTAATTAAGGGGGCAATAGCCTTGGTTATTAGGGGAGGTAATATAATATAAGGAACGACGACGATAATTTCCTATATCAATTTTCTGCCCAAAAGTTTAAAATTCATGCTGGAATATCCAACTTACTGGCGTTTATTCTTTTCTTCCAAGTTGCCTACTGGAGTTTGTGTTTCCACAGTACGAACGCCAGCCTCTTCATCGCACCAATTATTGTATAAAGCTAAGACCAAATCGAAAGTGTATCAATGCAAATAATTCTAAGGAATCGGCTTGCAGAACGTACAGATGTTCACCGAATTATGCAGCTCATTCTTGACTTGGGCTATAAGAATATTGTCCAATTTAACGCAGTAACGAATGGACAGGACTCTCTGAATCTGGGGTTTCCAAAAGAGCTTTTGATCCAAAGAGGGAGCTTTTAAATGTAGGTTTTCCTTCATTTAGTAAAGTTTTTTGAGGGCTAATATGCAAGTTCTTGCTCCGTCACCAGCTATATCAGAAGCTCTCATGTTAAACCTTATATGTCTATGATCAGACGTTGATGGCTCACTTGAGACATGCCAGTTCAGTATTCTGGAACTGACGAATGCTCTGGCAAGAGTCAAGTCAATCACCTTTTGCCTAGTCATATTAGCTTCCCCACGCAAGGTGATGCGCGTTAGGCTCTCAACCAATAACTAGCTGAATGTTCCTCCTAGCGCAGTCCTCCACGAGTCTCCTGACATCTCTTGGCTCTTCTCCAGGGAGGTAGGCCGAGGCTATGACAAGCCTGGGCATTCATTCCTACGTCTCCGAGCAGCCCTACCTCCACCGCCACTAGATCTCTGGATACGAACATCAAAAGAGGAAGGCTGAATAGTCTTTTCCCCATGAGCAATGGTGCTTTAAGGCAGTCATGTTCGCTAGAGTAGATGTCTGCCAGCATTAGTATCGAGACCACAAATTCTTTCTCGGTATATCCATGACTCTTGGATTAGAGCACTGCAGAGGCAGCCTTGTCGTGATGAAGTTTTATCTAGACAAACTTCATATTGGAAGCAGTGCTCATTTCTCTAAGGAATTATAATCCCCTCTTCTTTTTGCGAGCCTTTTCCCCCGAGGATTGGAGTGATGTTTTTAGGGGCACGGCCCTGCCTAAAAACCTCGGATTTGCCTATGTCAAAATCGTCTTTATTTACGCCCCCGGTATATGCCAGTAAACAGCTTGTTCTGCTAACATTAATTTCCATTTAAGAAAACCTGATGAATGACAATAAAAAAAATAATAATTATAATTTCAAAATGGCGAAACTGAATGAAACTGATTAAAGAAACACTACTACATATATAAAAATTTCTCAAATAAATCTCTTTATTTACAAATATTTTAGTCTAGTTATCGATAATCAATGACAAAGACACTTTTGCTAAGGCACAAGTTATAATATTCGCAAATCTTATCATTTACTACTTACTCTATCTATAAAAAAAGGGACAAACACGAAGACAATAGTTTTATAAATAAAAAAAACTAGCCAAAATATAAAATACTAAGTCTTAAATTTTTTTAGTGTAAATGAGATTCTAATTTTCACTCAATTTTGCATATATACTTAGGTACCTAATAATTCTTTCTTTTTCTTCTAAGTTATTGTTAACATAAATAATTACGTCTTATTTTCAGAGTACAAAAGAAAAACTTCGTCATGTTTCAATTTCGAGGGAAACGTCGTATTATTTTAGCTGCAAGAAAATGCAAAAATGCAAATTATATGAACACCAGTCACACAAAATACGAATTAGCATAAAGTTAATGGTGGGATTAACGCTTATTATACTTAACGTTTTGAAATTAATCAACATTAAGATTATGCTTTAATAACTGTTGCTTCGTGACTCTAATGGGCGCCAGCTTATCCATTCACATGAATTAAATTGCATTTGTGAACGAAATAAGACGAACAATTCCTGGCAGTATTTGGTAAGAAAAATTTATATGAGTATACCATGGGTTGTAGTATTTCACCTTTTCTTTTTTTAAAAATACTTAAAGTTGTGTCTTAATATTGCTTCTTGATAAAAACTTTCTTGATTTAAAATCCTTAAAAATAACAAAAAATTAACAATCTAAAAATGAGATTTGTACGTTGTACAATAATTGTTAACAGTAATAATAAAAGTGTGCTCTCTTACTAGTTTAGTATCTCTAGAAGTGGCAAGTAATAAGGAATGAATAAGTTTTCATGCCTATCAAAAGATAACGCATGCCTGGGTGATGTTAATATTTGTCGAACGTTAAACGCGATTTCTTCAAATTCCGGACGTTCGCTTGGTTCCAGCTGCCAGCAGTTAATAAATAACTGATATAAATCATTAAAAATAAATGATGGTTGTTCTGGTCTGCCGCCATTCTTGATCCTTGGCAATAGATCTACATTTGTTATATTTGCATAGAGTGTTGCACCTAATGCACAGCACTCCCATGCTAGGCATGCATAGGACCAGACGTCACTTTTTATTGAATGATGTTGAAAGCGTAGAACTTCTGGTGCCATCCATCTTGATATGTCGATTTGTTTTCCATGATCGCCAAGGGGTATTGGGCCGAATAAGGACACTTTTACTTGATTTTGTTGATTTATGTAAACGTTATACGAGCATAGTTTTTTATGTCCGATCTGTAATGGAATAAAATAAAAAATTATAATTATGTTTGATAATATTATGGTCATATAATATACATGCACACAAAGGCTAAATCGCCAAGGAAAGAACCTCGAAAACACATTCGAGAAAAATTAAAGGAGAGATAAATAGACCGATTCTTTATGCCACTAACTATTCACGAAATAATGCTACTGCATCTTGGACAGCCGATGCGCCAGCACTGGGGACCAGGGATGCTGGTGAGAAGTGGGTTGCTGGCTGAACACCCAAATTAGTTATACATTTTAAATAGAAATTCAATTCACCGCGTGGAATGTACGAACAGGACATCACGTCGGTCAAAAGGAAATCGAAATCATAGCAATGGAATTGTTGAAATGCACAATATCAGTTGCTGCGCTATCGGAACTACGGATCCGGGACATTAACGATCGCCAGCAATCGATTAAACGACGCTTTACTACTCCGGTGGTGAGAGACGAAAGGCCAGAGTCTTGTTTATGGTCGATCGACGGGATGCCAGCAGCGTTATCGCATTCCAACATATATCCGAGCGTTTGGCGGTTTTAACCATCGGTGAAACGATCAGGACCCATATCGTATCCGTTTATGCGCCAACCAGACCAGCACGGACGTGAACAAAGACGAATTTTACGACCAGCTTCAACAGATGCTGGATATGACACCTCGAACTGAATTAATAATATTCGCGGGGCCCTTTAATGCACATTAAGGTGCAGATCGTACCGACTGGGAAGGAACGACGGGCAAATTCGGGCATGAAGTAATTAACAACAACGGCTACGCCTGCTTTCATTCGCAGCAACTCAAACAACTTGATAGTTGGCAACAGCATTTTCCGCCATACACTGAAACATCAACTCACCTGGCGAAATTCATCCGGCAAAGTTTTGGCGATGTTAGACTACGTTTTGATCAACGCAAGACTCAGATCGACGGTCAAAGACGTGCGGATCGAACCATTATCTAGTTCGAGCGAAATTACAGATGCCATTACAAAGAGCGAAGAAAACGGCGCCACTGCCAGCCAAGACATTCGGGGTGCCAACGGGACCCGACCATCGGGCGAGAGTTTCAAACGGCGTTATCCGACAAATTCGCGGAGCTCGGAGCACGGACACAGCCATGGATCTCGGAAAGCTGTCTGGACCTCCGACATGGACGAAGCGGCGTCGAGGCACGAGCACCGGACGCTGTACCAGACAATCCGAGGTTAGGCGGCAAAACAACATCAACAAACGACATCAAAAACTCAGATGGTACTTTCGTGACTTCTCCCCATGGGCAGAGAATTATTCCACCTGCTGTACAACCACGATCGCCACAAAGTCCAGCACCCAAACCGCCGATTATCGAACAACCGACGAATCAGTTTCTCGATACTGAACCGACAATTATCGAGGTGAAGACGACAATAAAATGGCTGAAAATGGAAAAGCGCCGAGAATAGACCAAGTAACAGCCGAGATTGCATCGAGTGGAACAGCTTGTGGAGAGCCTTGGAAACCGAACACGTGCCATTGAGAATCATTCAACTTCTCCAAGCGTCGTACGATGGCTCAACCAGCAACGTTCGTATTCGAAGCGACTTATCCGAGGAATTCCCGATTCAAACGGGTGTCCGACAGAGAGACGTCGCTTCACCACTTCTCTTCAACGTTTTGATCGACGCGATTATGCGTGAAGCATTCGATGAACGACTCGGAGTTCGATCCGATGACAACAAGTTTGTAATCGACTTAATGTTCGCCGACGATAGCGCCGTCTTCGCTGATACGGATGCCGAAGCAACGGACATCTTATACATTTCCAAGCCATACGGGTTAAAAATCAGAGCGGAAAAGACCAAAGTGCTCACAACGCACGGATCGAGGGCCAGTGTTTACCACGATGGAACCCAAATCGAAAAGGTTCCGATGTTCAAATTTTTGGGTTTATTGGTTGAGGAAACGAAAGTGGCATCAACCGCTGACATTCACAGCCACATTGGCCATATGGAAACGAACAAATATTTCCATCAAAACAAAAGTACGCCTAAGAACCCCTCAGTTACCGAGGCTCGAGACACCGCCAAAAATCGGCAAGACTGGAAACTAATCGTGAATAGAGTTCGAGACGCAGCGGCACCGACAGCAGCGTATCCGTTGCGGGGGCCTTCCGCCAGCTAACGAATAAAAGAAGAAATAAAGAAGCAGCTGTATTTAGATAAAGCTTAGTCCGCAGTCACGATTTTTCTCATCAACAGCTTTCTCGCCGTTTGGAAGATGTCATTATTTTTTGACGTCAGATTTTCATTAAAATAGATCTGAGTGTCTGAGATAAAACCTCAATTCAGCTCCTTCAGCGTAAGAACACAATGCTGACGCCCGTTCTGCAATAATCCCTGTTGCTCGTGGTGATGAGAATTTCACTACCAACAGCGAGCCAGTCTTCTTGGTACTGTTGGGCTGGGAGTCCAAACGATGGCGCTGCTGTGGTCGGAGCACGCTTACGTAGGGCGAAAGTTCGTGTCAGATGGTGGTGCCCACAGCACCTAAAATTTGTTTTGGATTAAGACCGTCGGTCATGGGTATGCCACGAATTATGACGTCCTGCCGTCTGGATTGCCGGCGTAAGTCTTCGAGTACGTTGGAGACTACTGCAACGTCGTGCTGCGCAGTCTCGACCTCGTCTCGTAACTTACCCACTTGACTGTGCAAGGCACTGCAAACCTCGTCATATCACGTGGTCAAGCGAGTCTCCAAACGTTTCAGGTGGTCCTGAAGAGCAATGATTGCTCTTGAAAGGCAGAGAATCGCTCATCCAACAAACGGTTGAAGTTAAGCATGAACTCAAAGCTGTGATACGAGGCTGCAATCGACGATGATCGGGGTGTCGCGCTACTGATGCCGTCATTGCGCTTCGAGTGTGTGAGCACTTGCGTACTCTTCGTAGAGGATGTACTCCCTTCACTCTCGATGAAACCTCTAGTTTTGGGTCTTGATTCGTTTTTAACATTTTTATATTAAAAAAAGTTTTTTAAAATAACCTTGCAATTGGTGGAATTTAAGGAGTTCAAACCGAGCAAAAAGAAAACTCGCGGATTCTTTTATTATAAAATCGCTTAGAATTTGATTATACTGGAAAACTGTAAACATACATTTGTATTACACATAAGTGAAATAAGCACTCTCAACAGACTTATAAAATCGTGACAAACTTGAATCGAAACTTACCTTATTAACCTCCAAATACTCCATAGCCATTGCAACCTCATAAACCCACTGCAAGACACATTCTTCTGAAATAGCAGAAAACCGAAAATTATCTGTACTTGGAGGTATCCTTGCCTCCACCAGTCTTTTCTTTAACCCAATTATCGGTCTCTCAAAAATAACATAAAACCAATCTGGACTAGCACTTACACCGAAAAAGTGCAAAAACTTATCATGCGGCATAATTCTTACAATCTGGTCAAGGTCACTAAGGAAAAGCGCCTGATCCTGAGACTGCATATCATCTAAAAATAAAACCGCATAACACCAATGCCATTATTATCGCCTCGTTACAAGATAATAATTTATATTTACCAGAAACAACATGCACCTGACAATCAAATGATTCACTATTCGTGTATAATTTTCCAGTCAAAACTTCACCAAAATTCCCATGTGCTATAATTTCATCTATATTTAAGCGGATGGCATTTCGTGGAAATTTTTGGGTACTATCCAAATTCTCTACAACATCGTTCAGTTGAGTTTTGAAATTATTCTTTGCAAATTCATCAGCAACGAAGCCATTATTTTCCTGTAAGTGTAATTCGTTTTACTATATAAATATAATAAGGATCCATTTACCACTTCAATCATTGGACCTTGCAGTGTCAGCTCGTGGGTGTCTGCAAGACGCTGTCGGCGATTGCTGGTTTTAAAGCGAAGGTAACAGTATGCAAAAATGCTGCTAACCAAGAGTATACCGAAAATAACACATGCAGTCGCCAGGGCTATAATTGATGACTGACTATCTGTGAAGGTAAATTTTGATTGCATTCAAGGTAAAGCGCATGAACTTTGTCTGAGCTCTCTTACCTTCCATATCCATAAATGCTTTGCCACGATTTGAATGCTGTTCATGAGAGGTTATGGCATAGCGAACCCTTGTAGCTCCTTTATGTAAGCTGATTATTCCGAGGCATATGTGAACGTGCCTATCCTTAGGTAAGGCAGCATTGTAGTAGCCTCGATACGTTTTCTCATCACCAACTACAAATCTGCGAGTTACATTCTGCAATACGATCTGTAAGTTACTGAATTCATATTTTCTTAAATATTGTACCTGATGCTTAAATTCTGCTGCAATGTAGTAAGGAGTTCCGCTTTCTACAGAATGATTATAATCCGATAGGAGCTCTTCGTCGAATGGTTGAACAATTTCTTCATCAATAAACATCACAATGAGCCTATTATAAGTAACTGGGCCGTTATTATTAATTCCCGGTGGTATATCAACAGTTCGTGTTATTTCAGTCTCTTTTATAATTTTTGGCTCTTCAGGTGGAGGATCTGGCACTATATATATAAATAAATGTTATAAAATTGTTAAATAATTGAAAGGTATATAAATTGGAACCTCACCTCCGATAATTGTTTCTCCAATAACATCTAAACCACCACAATGTTTGTTCATGCACATGGAAGATACTGATACATTATATATGGTACCAGGATGTAAATTTGGCATCTCAAATTGTCGATCTTTACTTTGAACTGTCCATTCTAGTTGGGAAGCAAGTGGATACGTAGCAAATGTATGGAGTACCTGTGCTTTTATGTTGTACGATGTGGCTAGTTCAGGTGTCTGTGGATCTTCCCAAAGGATAGTCATACTCGTATCGGTTATATTGATTATTTTCAGATCGCTCGGTGGACCAGAAGCTGAAAGAGATAACGAAAACAATTAAGATTGGTGTAGTCATTTAAGAATTGTGTCATGGCAAATTTCACAGGTGAAACTAAGGATGTAGCAACTGAATGTCGGGACCTGATAAATAACTAATTTACAAAGGTATAACTGAATTGAGAGCAGAGGGAGCTTGAAATCCGTTTTTAATTACATACGAAAAGATTTGCCACAAAGTCACAAATCTTGAAATTTGTACTGAAACTTTTTTAAATCAGATCAAGCGCGATCCGATCAAAGTTGACAACGATGTATTAATAATGTTCTCTTCCCAAAAAAAGCGAATATTGGCAATTTACTCGACGATGGGCTCCGCGATGGGTATTTACGGTGTGTCTGAAGAAGGGAATTTTCCAAGGCAATAAAATCCCCCAAATCTTAAGTTTTTTTTTTTGTATGTGACAGACTAGAGGCGGAGTTGCTGGCAGACACGGTACGAGGCGGACGTGCAGCTGCGGCTGCGCCGCAAAATAAAAATTAAAATGGAGGCTTGTAAGCCATGTAATATATTTAGTAATTAGTTTAAATAATATTAATTAAACAGTGAAGTGTTAGTAAAGCTTAATGCTAATAATGGACTCAAATAAAACTAGCAAAATAAATTAACAAAGGATTTTATTTAAAAAAAAAAAAATGAGGGTTCACCTCTTAATTCATTAATATTAAAACCACAAAGAATTTTAATATAATCGAATATGGATCGCTACCGATGGTATTTGATCTATCAAATAAAGGAAATAATTATGGGTCACTGGATTCGTCCAATATTCGAGGATTTTGTTTTGGAAGCAGGAATGGATTAACATGTGCAGGATTGCGGCGTCCAAGATGACAGATATCATAACTGATGATATAAAACAATACCAACGATGTAATGGAGTTAATTTCGATCCGCAAGGTTATACTAAAAATAGGTTAGGTTTTTAAGAGATATAAATAAGTATCTTAAAAGAAATAAGTGATTTGAAAAGACACATTAAAATTCATTATGAATGGAGATAATTCTTGAAGGCTTTGCAAAAAATAAGTGAAAGATTTTAGGAAAAGTAGATTTATATCTTAAAGCAAATAAGTAACTTGAGACTATAAAACAAAATTAATTATGTAATGTCTATAATTCCGAAAGGCTATAGTAAAAAATAAGTCAAAGTAAAGTAACAAATACCTTAAAGGATATAGTAATTTGTAAATATAAAACAAAAACAATCATGTAATGGTAATCTAAGGGGGAAATATCCGAGCTCATACCATTTTACCTTTGTCAATATACATAATAACTTCAACTATTGAGGTCCATGTCTCTCAACAACAACTAATGTATTTACTGAATTTATTCTTTCAATATATAATAGTTGCTTTGAATAACCATATTCCTATAAAGTGGTTAAGTAATAGGAAAATTCAATTAAAAGGAAAACAAAAAATTTGTCAATATATACACTATAACCTCAACTATTGAGGTTCATGTCTCTCAATAACAACAAATGTATTTACTGAATTTGATTTCTTTCAATATATAATAGTTGTTTTGAATAACCATATTCCTATAAAGTGGTTAAGTAATAGGAAAATTCAATTAAAAGGAAAACAAAAAACTTGTCAATATATACACTATAACCTCAACTATTGAGGTTCATGTCTCTCAATAACAACAAATGTATTTACTGAATTTGATTTCTTTCAATATATAATAGTTGTTTTGAATAACCATATTCCTATAAAGTGGTTAAGTAATAGGAAAATTCAATTAAAATGAAAAGAAAAATTTGCCAATATATACACAATAACCTCAGCTATTGAGGTTCATGTCTATAATAATCATATTTTGAACTTAATAATCTTGTCTACTTTAAGAATAATATAAAATATTACATTATTCTTGTTATGAACTTTTGTTATACTGTAAACATACCCTCCATTATATCTGAGGACTATGCTTACATGTATTATTAAAAATGTCTTTTGAATAAAAAACAAAGAAAAAATTAACATGTCATGTATAGGGCATACTACTCTATAATCTAATACATAAGAAAAACTGCCATCACATACAGTTTATACTGTGATAGAACACGTCATCTCTTGTGTATGGAGCTTCACTCTAATACACTCGTTATTTTTAGATGACGTATTCTTTAGGTTAGGTTAGATGTAAGTTTTTTTTACCCCACTGAGGGAATGTTATGAATACTAGGGCGCATCAGTCGCAAATGCGCTGAATAAATGATAATTATCGCACAAAGCTTGGCAGGATTAAAATAAATTAAGTCAAATGGACTGAACATTATAGTCCATTAATAATTGTAAAACAAGTTATCTTAAGTTGAATTGTTTCTTTTGTAATTGTATTTGAAGTCGAATAAATGAAAGAAGAAGAAGACAGACTAGAGGCTTAGGGAAAGTCCTTTTGTACTGTCGACAATCTATTTTTTCCGTATACACTGTCGAACAGCAGCTCTATCCGGAAGATAGAGAGAAGAGAGGAAGGAACTATCACAACCTAGCCGCGATATTTTTATTCCACCTACTCGCAACCATTTCGCGACTCTGACATCGGGGCATCGAGAACAACTCGCTAGAGTGTTATGCCTCCTGAAACGAGTTGAATCTCATCAACGATCCGATGGCATGCGCTTGGTGGAGCGGGGAAGGACTAGGGAAGGCTATGACAGAAGGAATGTAAAGAGGGAAGAAGAGAGAAGGGAAGTTGTATAGGTGGGAAAGTGGGAAGGGCGAAGCACCGTGGGGCTGACCGGGATTCGAACACGGGACCTCTGGGACAGCAGTCAGGCGCCTTACCTCTAGACTACCGAGGCCCCGAGTACAGAAGCTGAACAAGCTCTTGAGAGAGCCTTCGTCTAACAGGCCGATATGTTCTGATCTCCAGTGACCGAGCACAGACAAACAGTTCAGCTGTCGAAATACGAGATCAATGGCCGATTCGGTCAATACGGTGTCGAACATGCCTAGGACCACGAGTGAAAAATACATGCGCTATGCGATTATCACACTTGATCTTAAAAATATCTTCAACTTTTCGACTGAAAGAAAAAGAATAGCTGGGAATCGACGAACGACAAACCAAAAGGATACCAGAGAACCTGCAATGATCCACAGGGTTCTTGGCTTCCCTCGTGTTGATAATAAACTCGGGCTCGCAGCCCACTCTGTTAGAGAATTTAGAGTTAAATGAATGGTTAAACAGACCAGACGTCGTCGTGTATTAGGTTTTGTTACCGTTCCTTCTTTTAAGTTGCCCCAAAAGCCTTAAAAAAGATACGATGTCCTCATAGTGGAGCGGCCGCTGCCGGTTTATATTGGAGCTGTATGAAGGAGGTAATCCCTTTTCACGAACACTACGGTCTAGAATTTCATTTATAAACCAATTTGGCATACAACCCTAATGGAGCCCCTAGACCAGTGATTCTCAACCAATGTTCCGCGGCACTTTTGTGTGCCGCCAAATTCCTGAAGTGTACCGCCAAATTTTAGAAATGCAAACAATACAAATTATTTTGTCTGGATAAATTATTGGAACAAGAACGCGACGGGAAGAACATTTTTGCCGCCATCATTACAGCGTGTCCTCGGCATTATTGTTATGCCAACTCAATTATTCTGCCGAGCTGAATCTAACATAGCGCTATACCGGCGATAATTTTTCTTAGATTTACTACACAAAAAATAGTCGTCATAGGCAGGTCAATGACTGCAGCGAAGGAAGCATATGTAGCGTTAGAAAAAGCAGCATCAAAGAGCAGCAAAGACAACATTACGGCGGGAATTAAAAGAAAAATACTGCTAGCGAATAGGGACGGCGGAGCATAGTCATTGTAGGTGGGGAGCACGCGAATAAGTAACTGTTAAAATATAATATTATTCGGTCAATTGAACTACGAGCTGGCTTTAAATTCTTTGGTTATGTCCGACTAGCATTTTGGGAGGGGTCCTTATGGGCCTAGCCCGACCGCCCCATGTATCTTAGTATCTTATCCCTTGCCTCATTCGCGCCTCGTCATACGGAATGCCTCATTTGGCCCCCCGGAGAAAAAATCATTGCTCCTCGATTCCGAGTGGAAAAGGGATTCCGAAAAGTTTGAGAAGTTTGGCGTGGATATTGTGAATAATAACTGCGCCTCTGTCGAAAACTTTTATATTTTTAAACGCAAGTATCGTTTTACCAATACGGTCTGAGTACTAATTACGTCCAATGCTGCTTAACCCCTGCAATCGAACCAAAACCGGTCTATTGAGTATGCTAAATGATACCCTTTGCCTGAAACATGAAGCAATACATCAACCAAAAACTAAAGCATTGTATGAGTCAAACTAGTGCTTAACCGACCTCAGTTCAATAATGTTAAGTTCAGTAAGTGGCTTCAGCGGCTAAAGTCCAGTTCATGTTCAGTTCGTGCAAATTGTTGCTTTTCCGCCAGAAGTCAGAAATGCGAAATCCCACTGGAATGGCATTCCACTATTCTAGTTGATTACTATCTTTTGGCCGAGCTTTTACATTCAACTTCAGTTCAGGACCCATTGTGCGAGCTGAGGTTTGTTTTTCCTCAGTTGAATACGTTTAAACTATATGCAAACTGAACTGAGGTTAGAAGTTCAGTTCGCCAATTGCTTGTGCAGCCGGGGTATTTTTTTGAAGGTTTTCCAAACCTTTTCTGAATATGTAAGGCAGATATCTCCCCACTTAATTTGAAATAAGGTTTGCCTACTAGGGCCATTATAAAAAACTGATAATGCATACCTCACTTCAGTATCGCTGGTCTTTTTTTGGGTGGTATTTTTGAGGAAACTCTTCGGAATGCCCCTCATTTACTACATCGGGTTCTCATTAAAGTGCCGTTCCTAGCGAAGTTTACTACCAGATTTTTGAATGGAAACTGGCTCCCGAAAAGTGAAGGCTTGTACGTAATTGATGGCTAAGGGCGTCATAATAAATCGAAAATTTGACCGATTTTCTGACACAAGCCCATCGAAAGTGTGAAACATTCATCGTTACTATTCCTATAAAGATATTAGCGTTAAAATATGGTCGAGATACGCCTCTTATTTCTGTTACAAAAAATACGTTACGTTGCGTTATCCCCAGGAGCGGCACCGTAATTTAACTTTTTCCAACTCAATATCGATCTACCTTTCAACCCTCTTCGAGACTAACATGAGAAAATGGGGCACCTAAATCTGTCACACATAAGTAAAATTCTTCTAAATTTTTTGCATTCTTGGTGTGCCGCCAAATTTTGAAATTGTTAAAAGTGTGCCGCAACAAAAAAAAGGTTGAGAATCACTGCCCTAGACTATCAATAATATTGTGCAATATTTTCATATTGTGATTTTTGTCTGAGGGTGACATTGAAAGATTTTCTGGGGTAAAGGAAACTGTCAATATTATTGCACAATATTATTGATAGTCTAGGGGCCACTTTAAAGTTCAAACGTAAGGCTCATCGCCATTTGCTTCAGAACCCCTTGGCATATCCTATTCTATCTTTCAAACTATTAACTAATAATCTAAACGACATGAGGGACGTAGGTACTACCAGAGTGATGGGTGATTCCTAAGCTTGATTTTTTCAAATCGAAAAAATCTTCGATATTAGAAAACGCAGGGTTAGTATTTACGGAACAAAAAATGGTGGTGGTACTGATCAGGAAAGAGAAGTTCGTAAGGATTAAAATAGGCAAGCGACGCTTAATTTCGCAATTTATTACGTGTGGCGTCATATCTAAGCGATAAACTGTGTGAACTGTGCAGTTTAAACTATTTTCACTCAGTCCTCAGATCTGAGCTTCTGGTCCCTCTTTTGCTCCCATAAACTGCGCAGTTCAGACAGCTTATCGTTAAGTTCTCTCAGTTCCGCCAACTTTCCATTATTAAAAAGATGTACTCAAATCAACAAAACTGACTAGACTGAGCAAAAAACCCGTACAACGAACTTACGAATCCACACAATATCAGTTCAGTTTATCGTACAGTTTTTTACACAGTTCAACTGCGTAGCTGAAACTGAGAGTGTTCGGGCTACTTTAATATCCTGGGCCCGACTTTACCTAACGATCTGCGACAGATCGCGCATCTACACCTTCGCTCATAGTATATAGACCAAAAAAGGGACAAAATTTCATTGATTGAGAATATAAATTAGCGAAAAGTTGAACCTCAATGATTTACTGTCATAGAAGGAATATAAGTCATTCTCACTGCCAAAGGATTTTGGACGAAACTTACACGCCACACCTGTTTGTATTTTCTATTTTTCAAGATCTTATATACAAACTCAACCCTTTAAGGTGAAGGCCAATTAAATTGCTATGATGCTTGGATCTCGCAATGTGTCTTGAAGCGCGAAGAACAACAAAGGAATATGCCTTATAAAAATAAACATTTATCAGGACTCTATTTCCTTGCCTTTCAAAAGGGTTTGTTTTTCTGCTAGTAAGAACCATGCTTTATAAGAAATTTTATTACAAATTCCAAGAATAATGCAAAATTTAAAAACATAACAAAAATAATTTAAATTATTAAACAAGTTCGCCCAGCAGTAACAATTCGTTATTCAACTGAAAGCGTGGCGTGAACAACTGTAATTAATTAGTGGTGAGTTCCGCGACAAATGCACACGTTTGTTTGTAATTAGTTTAACTTTTTATGGTATGATTGTCCTGAATGTACTATTGCATTTCTTCTGTTAGGATTGTTTTAACTGAATCTACTTCTTTCTCACAGAAAATTTTAAAAATATCCACATTGTAAGCGACACATGTACGGTCACGTGGTTTCACAGAATCTGTCGATAGCTCCCTTGTGCGCCACACTTAGTTGCAAAACATGGACCCCTTGACCTGTTGCGACTGAGGAAGCAGTTCAATCCCCATATCGTGAGAAAGTGAGTGATAATGAGAGCATTTTTTATTGTATAGTGACTGGCTGCCGTACAGGAAGCCGCCCGTAGCATCAATTATGGCCGCCTGGTCTCAACAGACCGCCTGTCTCGAACAATATAATTATCATAGACATTTCCGCAAAAGGGGTTAATATTAGGATTTGCGCCATTTTCAATTTTTTTAATTAACACTTTTGTCAAGTTCTTGAGTTCAGGGCAAAATTATTTCCAGTGAGAAATAGATAATTTCTATCAGTTGCGAATTTTGTTATGTTTGACTCAGCACTGTAGATGAGTTCCTATGAAATGGCGTGTTGATCCACTCAGTTTTCTGTGAAACCCAAAGCTGAAGAAACAAAACAAGTATAAATAAACGGAAAAAAGAAAATGTTTGAATTTTAATAGCTCTAATCAAATACCAATTTTTGTCATCACTAACAACCTTACGTGAGGCGTTCAGGAGGATGGGGGATCGAGCCGAATCTCACCCAATCTCCAGAGGGGAAAGGGGGGGGTATCAGCAAATCCCACGTATTTTTTTTTCAATAAACAGTGTAAAATTGCGAAAAACTGGGTTAAATTAAGTAAAACATGTTTGTCCACTAAAAACCCAATCCACTTACAGAACAGCTTTGATAATGGCGAGAGCCTCTAACCCATAACTGAAGTATCGTGTTTTTGCGTCATTGGTATTGAAACTCAGATAGAAGATTAGATGGAGGGGATTGTCTTCGAAGTGACACAAGCAGAACCGATCCAAACCCTGATTTTCTTGCATCCGTTGTGCCTTGGTTTCTAACTTCGGGTGAAACTATTTAAGTATTGACTTCTTACATTACTACAAAAGGTTAAAAGCGTCCTGTTTCTGGGGCCAAAAGTAAATTGAGCATCCTTCCTCAAAAGATCCGACAACAGCCTTTCCATGGTGGAGTAATTTGGTACAAACTTGCATCAAGTCCAGTCAGATTCAGGAAATTCTGGATTTGCTTTGCTAAAATCTTTTCCTAAGAGGGCTCCATTCCCAACAATGTGATCCAAGAACTCAATTGTTCCTTGCAGAAATCTACATTTCCAATTTATCAGCAATTCTAGCAGCAACATCGAGAGTAAGCTTAAACCTGCTTAGATCCTCTCTTTAGACCATAGTATCCCTTTCGAATTAGTGACTGAAAAATAGTTGGAAAGGTGCCTTTAAAAATCAAAACGGCCCATTAGGCGTGATGAACGAAGTATACTTCCGACTTTCCCCATTCACGTCAACATAAAAAAATTCTCTTCCGAGGTCCATACTGGTGAAAGCCTTTGCATCGTAGCAACAATTCTGCTATAAGCGGCAACGGACACCGATCCTTCACCGATCCGTAGTAGTCTAGAGGTAAGGCGCCTGACTGCTATCCCCAGAGGTCCCGGGTTCGAATCCCGGCGGCGCCACGGTCCTTCGCCTTTCCCACCTAACTTTCCTTCTTTCTTCTTTCCTCTTTACATTCCTGATTCCTCTGTCATAGCCTTCCTTAGTCCTTCCCCGCTCCACCAAGCGCATGCCATCGGTTGGTTGATGAGATTCAACTCGTTTCAGGAGGCATAACACTCCAGCGAGTTGTTCTCGACGCCCCGATGTCAGAGTCGCGAAATGGTTGTGAGTAGGTGGAATAAAAAAAAAATATCGCGGCTAGGTTGTGACAGTTACTTCCTTCTCTTCTCTCTATCTTCCGGCTAGAGCTGCTGTTCGACATTCACTCTATACGAAAAAATAGATTGTCGACAGTACAAAGGGACTTTCCCTAAGCCTCTAGTCTGTCACATAAAAAAAAAAAAAAAAAAAATTGTATTATTCAGGTTACGGTAATCAATATACAATCTGCTTGACCAATCTTTCTTTTTTTGCCGAAACTACAGGACTAGCGAAGTCTGAATAGCTGTGTCTTATTATTCCTTTATCCATCCATTGTTCGACTTGACATGAATTGATGTAACCAGGTAAAAACAATAATTAGGCCACAATTTTACGATCGATGTTGACGGAAGAAGATGGAGCGCAATCAAACATATTACGATGTAATAAAAAGAAATCCATTATTTTTACAACAGAAGGCTTTAGTAATCTTTATCTCGCGTTGTAAAAGTCCAATCTGGTAGCACTAAATGGCGTTAAAAAGATGAGATCTCGTACTAAAAACGCTTCCCTGGCAGTTTTGTGATTGCGTGACTCAGTTTTATTTGATTGACACCAACAAAACGAAAATACGCCATATATTACAGTTTTTCTTAGATAAAGGCGAAAACGCAAGCTAGTGAATAGTGTTTTTGGTCCCGATACTGTAACAGCCGATCACGCATAACTTTAGTTTCGTCATGTCTCTTCCAGTAATTTCGAAGTCAAAGATGCACCATGCTCTTGAAGGCCAATTGTCGAAAATATCCATAACATCATGGCAATCGTCGAGTCCGACCCCGCTCGCACTGCTTCGATTGTCCTGGAGTTAAACATTGCACAAAAAACCGTTTGGAACCATTTGCATAAGGCAGGATACTGAAAGAAGCTAGCCACACCAGTTAACGCCAAAAACCTCAAGGACCAAATTTCCATCTACGAATTCGCTGCTGAATCGCAACAACATCGACCCATTTTTGAAGCGGATAGTGACTGGTGATGAAAAGTGGGACACCTACGACAACGTCAAGCAAAAACGGTCGTTTTCGGGTATTAGAGGTTGATTTGCTTTGGAGTCGGATTTTGTCATATCTTTCCCTGTGGGGGTGGAGCGGCTCCAAAAGTGCACTATAAGTGCAATTATAGTGCACTTCTGGGGTTGCTTTGGTTTATGGCGGGGGATGTGACGAAATATGACGCTTTTGCAGTGAGCGTCACATTTGTTGCGAGAGGCCAGGACCGAATCCCGGTTGCAGAGTCGATAAAGAAAAAGAAGTCCGAACAAGGACCCTCTGCTTACGAGAAAAATGCAGAAGAAAAGCTTGGAATGGTTGCTAGAACGACAAAATTGCCCAGTTGCCTATTGAAAAAGAGTTGTCTCTTCCAAATTCAAACTTATGAGAGAAACAGCCAAAGTTCCAAGTAGAAGAATTCCAAAGTATGAATTTCGCCATTGTCAAGAATTCCCCTTATATGTATTATGCAGTGGCGGTTCCTCTTTGGAAGCAAAGGAAGCACTGCTTCCCTTGACCAAATAGGCAACTTCATAAAAATAAATTTATATAAATAATAATAAATTTAAATTTATATCAAGATTAATCACAACAAAAATCTTAACATATTTTCCCCTCTGGAAACTCTAAAGCTGGAGATATTACAGCTTCCCATTGCTGTGTTAGGCCTCGAACATGATATGAGCGGCGAGCGGCAGAGTGACAATACTAAAGTGCCTCTCTCCGCTATTTCGAGACGTTAAATTTTCCTGGCGCCGCTCTTATCGTGGCCGAGGCCTTACACAGCATGGGGAAGCTGTAATATATCCAGCTTCTTTGCCACAGAAAATCAACGTGAAAACTCCAACCCATTCAATGTAATTGGACCCACACTCACGCAAAGGTTTGCGTTAATACAGTATCCTCAGAAGCTGAGCTAAACGCAGCTTCTTCGGAACCGATCAGCGAGAATTGAGAAGTCGAAGATAGAGAAAATTTCGTGTCCACCATATTCTCTTTGTTTTCTTGGTTTCTTTTTCTGGTAATCTGTTCTGGCTTCGAGCAATATTAAATTTTCTCTTAAAATTTTGCTTCGTATTTTTGTTTTTGACTCTTCTTAAATTTGAGTTTTCGTTGGTAGATTGAGTCAAGAAAAAAGAGGATAGGTGAAGTTTCTCTTTATCTATTATTTATTCTAGTGGGGTGGCAGGCGGTGTATATTGAATATAAGCTGATAACTTTGTAGCTTCCATTATATTTTTATGATTCCCTTTATATTAATGATGATTTAAAGGATAGAGAATATTTTTATGAAATGCATTTTTGAGTACGGGTTGCCTGAAGTGCTTTTTTGCAAGAAGAATGTAATGATGGTAGGCGAAGATTATAATAGGGTTTTATTTTTACTATCTTTTTTAGATTTTGGCTTATAGTTTAACAGCTTTTCTTTGGACGCTTTAATTTTCAACAGAATTTAAAAAAAGGCGCAAAACGCCCGCTAGCAGTGAAACTATTTCGACAAAATGCAAAAATTCACGACTTTGAATTCTATTTTCTCACTTTTTTTAAGTTTAAATAATTTTTCTTGTCCACCATCATAAAAGAAATTGCATATTAAAAAAAGGAAAAACCTCATGCGATGCACAAAAATTAAAGGGCAACTAGTTTTCAAATTTGAAGTCAATTTTTGGTACTTGAATAAGATATTTTGACCTGAAATTGTAACCAGTTATTGTGTAAGTTGACTGAAAAAATGCGAAGAAGCTAAAATTTAGCAGTTTTTTAAGTTTTTTTGACGTTAGGGGTACAGATAAAAATTTAATATTGTAACCGCTGATAGCCAAAATCATAACGAACAGCCTCTATTTTTTTGCATTTTGCTGGCCTACACATTCCGAAATATAGGCATCTATATTTAGAAAGAACGACCAAAATGATGAAATTTTCACAAAATGGCCGAAAACTTACATAGCGGCGGTTGCTAGAGGTAGAAAATGTCCATTTCGTATAGTATTCGATGTAACTAACATGTTCCAAACATTTTTTTTAGCTTGGAAACAATTCCATATGTTTGTTTATCTGAATCCACTATGTTATTTTTCAGTTTTTTTAGTTAATAAAGCCTTCGATACTTTTACTTTTATCGTTCGCTTTGGGCATTGCTTCCCTTATTCTGAACCTTACGAACCGCCACTGGTATTATGATATTGGAAATCATCCCATCAAAAGAAGTAATGACTCCAAGATCTTCCAAGGGTCCGTAAAGTACAGAGAAGTTTTCACCTGTGGGTCGCAAGTGCGTAGATATTGTTTTCACTGGCGTACATAAGCTACCCATTAAATGGCAAACAACTATAGATAGTGAGAACCCAGATTAATTGAATTGTATTATATGATTTTTAAATAAACGTAGAACGAACATGAATTTACATGAAGGACGCTATTCTGCGCATTCAAAAAGTAAGAAATAATTTACCAAAATAGAAAAGTCAAGTCTCTTTCCCAGGCTTTTACATTAAAGCGCTGTTGCTGGCTCGCTGTTACCCTGAAATAAATTTGCTTAACGATGCTTAACAAAGGCCTAGATAAAAATCAGTTTTAACACGGAGTTGAGCAACAAAACACCTTGAAGCAAAAATAGTAATATTGATTTGCTATTAAAGTGCACCTATAAAATGTAAAGGAGAAAAGGAATGATACTAGAGAACACTTCTCACCTATTACCCCGGTGTCATAGTAGCTCTGGGCATCAATTCCTCCACAATAATCGGCCTTACTTTTGCTGCACCGTGCATTGCATATAATTTCCTCCAGCCTTTCCGACTCCTTCAGATCTCTAGAGCAGGCACATTTATCATTCACCGATAAAACTGCGTACCTAATTATAAAAAAAAAGAAAGGAAAGAGGAAGACTGTATAAAACAAAACCTGAAATTCCAATTAAGTGCATTTAATAGCAATTAAAGAGACTTAAGTTGAATAGACATAGGGGAAGATCTGGAGCACATCAATTTGTATAATGCACTTCGCACAAAAACAAAACAAATAAACTAGGGCTTCGTATATGAATTACCTCAAATAAACCCTTTCACACATCTCAAGACAGACTTGCACATTTCCTGCCGTTATCATTGCCTTATACAAATCGATTCTTTCCTTAAAGCATCCGATGTAGGTACCTGCTTCAGGAACATCCTCACTTGATGATGCACATTTCAGAAATATAAGAATTTTTAAAAAATATTCAAGAAGGAAAACAGGGCGGGTCCCACAATACTTTCGATTGGTTCGCATTTTCAACAAAATAGTGATGTGAAATTTATTTATTAAAACTTATACTCGCGAGAAATAAACATATTTTAAGGAGGACTAAAGCAATTTGTTTGAATTCATTTAATAATGAAAACACGAAGAAACCCAAACGAACAAAACTAGTCACCAAACAAAAACAGACAACTGACGAAATCTTGAGAGCCGGATTTTTTTACCCACTTGTTGACGTTTGTGTATGTAAATAAGAATAAGTGACAGTTTTAGTTCAGTGATTTTGATTAACGCCTAAAAATTATTATGTACAGGTTATATAAAAACTCGTTTGGTATGTCGTTTGGCTGTTAAAGCTTTTCCATTCTGTACTTGTTTTTTTAGAGAATTTTAAAATATTTTCGATTAATCGAAATGTAAAATCTTCAATTAATTGATTTTTATAAAAAAAACCTACTTAAAAACTATTAAAGCAAGTAATTAATGGTATAAATACTAGTAGTAAATTTAATGTAAAATACAAATATAATTTTCGAATAGTTTTTTACGTACATATTTTCGATATCTGAAGATATAGATTCTAAAACAAAAGTGTAATCTTATCAGTAAACATTTTTTTATTAAATTGTCTTAAAAAAACTCTTCATATGAGTGAAATGTAGTTTTTCTTGAAATGGAATTCATTTTCGAAGGTTTGCGTCTTTGGAAAAGGAGGAATTAAACTTTCCGCTGAGTGCGCTGGATGCACCCATAGTTGTGCTATGAAAAATTTCTCAAGATCAGAAAATCAGAAAACTTAAAGTGAGGGGGAGAATTAGAGAGAAAATTTCTTGATCCCAAGTGCTTCCCTCAAATCCGTGTACATGTACGCTATTTTCGGTTCCTTATCTTCTCTATTCAAAGTCCCCTACACGTCTTTCATTTGACAGGCATACTTTAATTCAAAATAAATTTACTTTTTCTAATTTTTAATATTTTCACAAAATTTTTAATGCGTTGAAACAAATACAACGGCTCCATTTTCGAAGTTCGAAAAATTCTTTTGAAATTTGTTAAAGCTTTTGTTTCCACCACAACGAACGCATCTCTAAACCATATAAAATGACAGTTTGAATATTTGACAAATCCACTGAACAATATTAATGCCCCCCAAAATAAATACAAATGTCGGATTGATTTGCTTTTGACTTTTCTGTGTAGCACAAATAAAAATACTTGTCGCTTTATAAAAATGATAAAAAATTCATATTTAATAATATTTTTCATTTTCATTGGTTTCGAACTAACGGCAGGTGCTAAATGTAAGTAATATTTAATAGTTAAATTAGGTAATAAATGAAATTTTCTATAAAACAAAATTCTCAATTCTTTGTGTGATGCGAAAAAATATACTCTTCTTAGACAAGCCGAAAGTTTGTAGCCCGCATAATATAGAGTCATGTCCAAGCACTTCCGTTTGCCAGCAATTGGATAATAACACTTGGGAATGCTCATGCAGAGAGGAATACGAATTAAATCCAGCTGCTGAAAATGATAATGATTATTGCATTCATATTCCAGTAGTGCAGCCAACAACGGCCGCTGGATCAACGTCCGGCGGCAGTGGTGGTGCTGTCGGTAGCGGTGGTCTTCCAACAAATTCGGATAAAACAGCATCGGCTATATCACAAAATGAGCCACCTAGCTCACATCATATAATTAGCGGCATTTTAATACCAATATTTATTGTACTAGTTGTAATAGGTGTAGCTTATGGCGTTAAAAGATTGAATGTTGTTCGAAGATTTCGTGATATTATGGTAGCACGTCGGAATCGTCCGTTTTATGAGGATGTTATGATGAGCAATGATAACGATGATCCTCCACTCATTTAAGGTCAGGAGACCACCAGCTTTATTCATATTTAGCATTCAACAGAAATGCATTTAAAATTGTATAAGGAAGAAAAACATGAAAAATTTGTAAACGAAAAATATTTGCCATAAATGTTCTTTTTTAAGTTTTTAATTTTTAATTTTTGATGTATATAAGACATAAATTGTAAGACTTTAGTGAAGATTATGTATTGATATAAAACAAAAACACAAAAAAAAACAAGTAAAAAACCTGAAGATTTAATGATTACGATTATAATATTAGTTATGAATTATAATATATAGATATATTAACAAGAAAATGAGATGAAAACAAAAAATAACATGTCGAATATGCACCGATCTTAGATTTTTCTACATATCCAGAATGAGGCGATTAAGTATTTTAGGGACAAGAAAACAGAATTTTGAAATTAAGTTTTTTATGACTGGGATCTAGGTTTTTGGCTAAAATAATATTATTATATTCATTCAGGGAAGGTTTATGTTTTTTTAAATATAATTAATCAAAAAACAAATAACTCACCAAATTCTAATAACTTTCGAATTTAATAAAAAAAAAACATCACAACAATAAAGCTTCCCTATTTAAAAAATCATCCAGCCAAAAACTTAGTGATTAACCAAAAAAAAAGCAAAACAATTTTATAAAACGTACAAAACGATTTTTCACTTTCATTATTTTTTTGTGTTTATTGTTTCTTTTTTGTCAGTTTTAAATTTAAGATTTTAATTAAAAGTAACTTTTTTGTTTTGTATAATGAGAAAGGAAGGAAAGATAATTTAAAAAAAAAAACAAAAAATATATTCATATTAGGTGACAGCCTAATTCTTGTTGTCGAGTGACGTGGCAGATGTGTCACTTCGACCTGAAATTGGTGTTGTTATTGTCAATCTAAAGATTTCCGACAATCAAATTGTCGTAAATTCGTATTTAATTTTCGCAAGGTGGCGTGGGAAGTGGCATTTTCCTTGATACGCGTGAAGACATAGACAGTTTAGTTCCACCACGTCCCTCGTAGTCACGTCACTCGCCAACGAGAATACCTATTGGTGATATTCTCGTTTGCGAGTGACATGACCATGACTGTCGATATCTGTCACTTTACACGTCACCTTGCAGAAATTAAATACGAATTTTGTCTATTTGCTCGCCCCAGAAATCTGTTAGATTGACAATGATAATACCAATTTAAGGTCGAAGTGATACATCTGTCGTCACGTCACTCGACAACGAGAATAAGACCCCTGTGCTGACAGTCGTAATTTTACTGAAACAACAATTTCTTCAATTCAAACGACTTGTCACGCCACCCGACTCTCAGCACACCAACTAAAAACGAGACAACAACGACATAGAAATGCGACTGTCATATGACTCGACTTTCAGCACAAGGGCCTAAGGCTGATTGAAAAGAAAAATACTGAAAACTGATATTTGAAACGTTCATTCCACTTATATTCACAATAGCTTCAAAAGAAAATTTGTCGCAACATTAGAAAAGACTGGAGAAAGAAAAAAACAGAAGATTTTTTGTTATCTTTTTAATTTTAAAAGAATTTTGATTTTTTCTCATAATTTTTGAGGTAAACTATAAATAAAAAAAAAGTTGTGGCAGATTTTCGCAAGCATTTCCGCAATATTTTACTAGATTTAATAAAACAACAACAACAAAAACAATAAAGGAAACAAACAAACAAAGCATCACAATCTTTAACCAAAGAGTAAATTCCTATATTATATTTTTTTTTTGTTTTTTATATAAAAATAATTTGTATTTTAATTTTAATACATATTTTTAAGCAATCAGGTGGATTTTGAATTTTATTACATATTTTTTGTTTTATAATTTATTTCGACGAGATTTCATGCATTTTAACAATTTTTTTTGTTCGTTTTTATTTTGTTGTATTCCTTCAAAAAATAGTAGCATAAGGATCATGCGCATTCTTTTTTTTTTAGTTTTTTTTTTAATTTGTTAACTATTTTTTAATAATCCATATGATACATATATAACTATTTTTGTGTATTCTTTGAAGTAAATGTTGTATCGACGACGTATTGAGTTTTTTACGGATTTCAAATAAAATTCTGTGATAAATAATCAAAATTGTGTTGTTATTTTTGTGTGTATGTCTGTGCTGTAGAAAAATGCGATTATGATTTATGAATTATAGTTGATAACGTCTCCGCCCCGTATCTTATCAAAATTTTATTTATCAATAATTTCTTTATTTGTTTTTTATATTTGTTTGAGGGATAATGCGACATTTATTATTATCTAAATTGTTTCAACAATTTGTTTTGGGTAAAAATAGATTAGTTGAGTGTGGCACCCAACGATAATATTTTGGCTGCATCACTAATACGTGTCATAAAAATTTTCGATCCTGTGATTTTGATGGATATAATGAATGTTAAAGAAATACTAAAATTGAGTAGAAGAATAAATTTTTCATTGTCTTTTCCATGCAGTAGTAATCCATAATTTGCTCCTAAAAAGCATGATTTAATGGCGCGTCGCAAAAGTCGTAGGAATGGTCAAAATCGCCAAGCCATTGATGATAGTGTCGCCTTGAGTTCCTCCTCGCCCGTTCTAGCGACCGAGTCGACCACTAAGCCGGCCTCTATATCAACCACTTGGCCTCTATTAGTTGGTGGTCCTCCGGTGACTAAAGCTACAGGTCCTCTGGGACCTTTGGGACCTTGCACCCCTCTCTGGTTACTGTACCGAGACCTTTAAATATCTTCATCTCGCGATTCTCTCCTCGAACTAAGACGGAGGCTATCTAAATCTGTGTTTTGTATAAGAGTCAGCAAAAGCTTCCAAGTCTGTTGCTTCTTTTATTTGTCTGCACTGTCGGTTGCTGCCGAGATACTTTTGGACCCTGGTTTCTGGCCCGTTTTTTATGTGGCAGTGCTAAACTCAGGAATCACCCTTTGTACAACCAGTCAGTTAGGTCGTTTGTCACGTTATGGTGCAATGTCTAGCAGCAAGCTAAGTACGGGGGAGACAGGAATAGGTTAAGGATTATGAGGGTTCGGGGGATGTTTAAGAAGGCGGCGATGAACCCTGCGTTTGAACTCTTGGATGTTGTAGGAGCTCGGAAATACTGACTGCGAAGGTTATTCCACAGTCGAGTTGTTCTATTTAGAAACGAATTTCTATCTTGTTGAGGGCGCGAATAGACAGGCTCCAAGTGGTGGGAGTGTGACGATTGTACTAATCTGGTGTTGCGGGTATAAGATTGCCGTGGAGGCAGGAGGGCGTTTATTTCTCTGGAACAAAATCTATGACAGTAGGGATAAAATTTTGACAGTGCTGTTACATTCCTACGGTGGCTTTAGGGGTTGGAGCAAACGGTGTCATCGATTACTTTAAGGGCCCTTTTTGTACTTTCTCTAACCACGCCAGTATAGGATATATAACAGTACGGACCGATGGCTGGAGGAGGAACTTGCATCTCTTAAGAAATCCGAAACGCTGGGCGCACCTGAGCGTTTGTTTGACGATTTGGAATATGTGGTCATTCTATCGCGTCGCATAGTGTGAAGGATGGGTCGGCCCTTAGTTCAGCTTCACTCACTGTGACGGAAGGAGAGGTGTTTTTTTGTGATAAGATGAAGCATACTAAAGGAAAGATGATATAGGATAGGTTAGAAGTCTGGCGGGTGCATGAGTAGATGTCGATGAATCTTGCGTTTGAACTTTGAGATGTTATATGAGTTCGAAAATACCGACTGCGGAAGACAGTTCCACAATCGAGTTGTTCTATTTATAAACGAACTGCTAAACCGTAATGTGCGTGGAGGGGAGAGCTGCAGGGTGAAGGGGTGAGCCGAGTTGGCTAGTCTTGTGTTGCGGGAAAAAAATTGCCGTGTAGACAGGAGGTTTTTGATTTCAGTGGAGCAGTCGCTATTGTAATAGCGGTAAAACTTGCTGAGCGCTGCTACAGTAATTGCTATTGGGTGGTAGTTGGAGGGACTGCCGGAGTCACATTTTTTCGGTATGGGCTCAACACGTTCAAGTCCCCAAGAGTCTGGATAAACTCAGGAGTAATATGATAGGGCAAAATGTTTGCGCAGAATTTTAGCCAAGGGTGAGACACATTGTTTTAAGACAATGAGGGTCGGGTCCAGTGGATTTGTTGACATTGAGCTCTTTGAGGCTCCTGTACACCTCTCGACGAAAGTTCGACGTTCTTGCCAGAAACACTGGTGTCATTTGAGTAAGTCAGCCAGTTACATTGTGGAGATTGAAATCACACTCAGGATTGGACGACAAAAATCCCGAGATTTGTTCGGAAATAGCATCAAATGATGAAGTTGAGGATTCGTTACTTATGCTAGGACTTCTGAATAGGAAGCAGAAGAATATGACGTGGCTTCGGAAGATGATTTTAATCTAAAGATAGTGCTTGAAGGCGTGCTTGAATATATTAATCCTTAACATAGATAGCAACACCTCTATGGGAAGAGAGATTGGGCACTAAAGTGTACCCCGACACCTGGTAATGACCTAAATCAATATCGGGTGATACTTTAGTTTTACTAAGTGCGAAGATTGCCGGTGCTGATTTGGTAAATTTTTCTTCGCTCAGCTGAGAAGTGTGCCTTCTGAATTAGAAGGGTTTATTCGTATTAGGAAAAGCTCCCTCATGACCTTCACATTAAACATCTATTCTCGTGTAGTGTCCTGGACCTTCTTGAATTTGCTACCCGGGTATGTTCGGCACTACCATAGACTTCCCGGACTGATCATCAGAGCAGGGCTTCAACGTCGAAATACTTTGAAGGATCCCAATCTTTGAGAGAAAGGATCCCTCCAAAGGAGTTGAGAAGGATCCCCCAATGGAAGGAGAGCTACGGGAGTATCTCTTCTAGCCAGTTCGTCGGCTATACAATTTCCTTCTATATTTCGGAGAACAGGCACCCATGCGAGGGGACGGTCCTGAACTGTTGACGTTGAGCCATCTGCGACATTCAGAGATAACTTTAGAGCTGTTTGTGCAAGAGCGCAGGGCTCACTTTAGAACACTATCATCACTTTTCAAATCAAACTGACTCCCAAATGCCTCATTTATATAGATATCCAAGCTCCCCCTTTATCTAACTTCTAGAACTTTCGCCCATTTTCTAGCTCGTGGTGGAATATTATTTCCTTACGAAGGCTTTGAGAAGCATTGTCTTCAATTATGGTCCTTTCTAATAGTTCCAGAGTCTAATAGATGGCGCCATTTTAGTATAGTGGATAAATCGTAAATTCAAATCCTAACAAAGTCGTTATCAATAACCGTTGATTCAATTTCATCATCATCACAATACTCAATAGGCCAAGGAATAGTTGAGGCGCAGTAGAAATGATGGTAGGACAACTTTTGACTTGATTACCGGACACTAAGTCCTAAATTAGGAAGGACGGAGTACTCAGCTGTCGGCTTTTTCTTGAGAAAGATAATTCTGCCTTCGACGTTTTCTGCAAGTGCCCCATGATAACGAGTCGAGTCACTGCTCGAACAATCAAGTGTAAGAGACAAGCCAGTTGGAAGACTGCTGAGCCTGTTCAAGCGGGAATTCCTTATATTTGCAGGACAGATCGCTTGAATATCGATCAAGGTAGTGGCCGCGCTACCTCACCACCCAAAAAATATACAAGTATTTTAATAATACTTAAATTAAATCATACCAGTGCTATTCCTTGTTACTTTATAGTTACGCCATAATGATTTGTTATGGTATAAATCTATGTTTAGCGAATAAATAAACTCATAACAATAAACGGCTGTTGTAAACAATCTGAATAACGGACAACATTCAAAAGTTGACCGGCAGTTACATCGAGAACTACCAACCTGTTACACACCAATAAAAATTTATGGGTTGTTAAAACCATATTACATACTTTTTTCCTGAATGTACTTTTAATTTAGATATCCAATTAAAATTTTCAACAATAAACTCTTAAAAAATAATTTGAATTAGGCATATGTAAATTTTTCTTAGAAAGCTTTTTTTTTAAATAACTTTTTGCTTTATTTCGCATCCACTACTATTAAATTTTTTTGCTAAAAAACCCAAAAATTAATTCAACTTATCCCGCCAAACCACTTTTACGCGACTCTAGCATCATCTATGCTCTCAAGCATAAATTTCAACCTTCAATCTGAATGCACTGGTATGCGTCATCATATATATGTGTGGAGAAAAAAAACTGCACAAAAATTTCAGTCAAAAATCCACCCGAAGAGTGAAGAAGTTTTCAAAATGACGGCTGCCTGGTGTGTTCACCGCGATCGTGAGTGACAAATTCCCCATGTAAAAGAGACAATTTAACAGTTTTTCGCATCTTGCAATTGTTTAAAACAACGAGATTCAGTGGCACAGCATCCGAGAACAGCCCAGAATACAGTAAACTCCTTAATCCCAGGACGTGGTACCATTTTTCTGACAAATCGACACGAAAGTTGACTTAAGTGGAGGAGGAAAGCTTCAGTTTAGATTTTCTTTATTTGTTTTTGTATGTTTCGGTTTGGTTTTTATGTGAAACAAGCGGTATTTCAGTGGAGAATTAATCAAGAAGTTTCCATAAAGAATATGTGAAAAAAATATTTTTTCTGATTATAAATGTTGAGCTAACCGTGCCTGTGGTGTTTTTAGTGTGTTGGTGTTACATTGCGTGCGGTTCTTGTGAATGTATAGTGACGAAGATAGGACGTGCGTGAGTGCAAAAATTGTTACAAACACAAGCATAGGATTAATATATATATACATATACACATATAACAAAAAGAGGTGAGAGTTACCAGATTTCAGGGGAGACATCACGGAAAATTTGTTTCCGTGCAATCGTGTTGTCGCCTTTGGGGTTGACTGTGAAAAAAAAGTATGATTTGTTCCCAAACTGGCATGGAAAAAGTTGTTTTGAACTTTGTGTAGTTTTTTGGCTATAGATCGCAATGCGGCAAATAAGTTTAATATCTTTCCAATACCATTTCACAATTACCTCAATTCGTTGCATAATTTATATAAAAGTAAAGTCCCGTTTCCGACAAGGTGTATTCCGATTGGAATACAGCCGCAATACCGGGGAGTTTTTAGTGCTCTCTAGGGATCACCTTTTACCTTAACATAAAATATAAAAAACCTATCGTGGATATTACTCAATAACTAGCAATCATGCCGCATTCCAGTACACAATTAAGTTCAATCGCTTAAAAACAAAAAAATACTTCCATTGATCACCAAAAGTTTGTTTTGATTCGGCGCGACTGTCCTCTGACATTTGGGGTTTATGGACTCCGCATTGTGTTGCTGTTGATAGCCCCGAAGGCTGCTATCATATCGGTGACTTGCATGCAGAATTTTAATGTGTTTACCATATACTCTCCTCCACCTTGGGGGGGACATTGAAAAAAATTTAATTCTATTAAAGTGTATAATTGTGACAATGAAAAAGCAAACACCTTTTTTGTACCCCCTTTGTGCACCTTAGTGACGTCTTTTTGCAAAATAAAACAAAAGGATGAAAAAATAAAAAAAAAATAAATAAAACTTGTGCCCATTGTGCGATCGATTAAGACATTTTGCGTCAGTCTTGAATAACGACCGGCGACAGAAGGTCGAAGTCATAAAATCCATACAAACCAAAATAAACAGAAAATCTTATGATAAAAATATTGTTATAAAAAAAAGAGTAAATAACAAAATGAAGTTTTACTTACTTGTTGCTAAATTCATGATTTCTTTATTACTGCTATCAATTAGTTTACACACAGCAGCATGCATAAAAAGCATAAAACTAAAATTTATTTGAACCGTGTCGTTCTAGTGGATGTTAGATGTTCCCATTTGTACCTCTCTAATTAACTTTCTGCACCAATCATAAATAATTCATTTTGTGTCGATTCTATTTTTCCTATACTGCGTATATTTCCTTCCGTTCATGTTTTTCTCTTTTTCAACTCAGAAAAACTTTTTAATATGTAATCATAAATATTATATAAGGCTTGGTGAAGTTTTGATTATATTTGCATTTTTTTTAATTAATAGTTTTATAGTATTTCGAAAAGATACATAATAAGCTTCCATGTAAGACGAGAACGTATTTTGAAAGTGGCCTAATTCGATTTCTGAAAAATTTCCTGTTAATGATTAAAGTAGTTTCAAGTGAAGAGATCTTTTTATTTTTAAACAATCTTAGGTAAAGTGTTGAAAATAATTAGTTAACTACTTAAGGCTTTGTAACTAGGTAACGTAATAAAATAAATTTGTTCGAAACATTCATCATCCTAGGAAGTTGGCCGTGTTGACCTAAAGGGTCAAACCCACCACACCGTTTAGTGCTCCCAAATCTAATACAACGAACACTGACCCCACTTGTACTGAATCGTCAACATTCATTAACAATCTATATCTGTCAGGTGACGAAATAAGAGCAGGTTTAAACAATCTTGATATTAATAAAGGTCACGGCCCCGACAATCTACCTGCGAGCTTCCTGCAGCGCTGTTCAAATGAATTAGCATTTCCTCTTCGTCTTATTTTTAACAAATCGCTATCGTTGGGAAGTTTTCCTAAATTCTGCAGAAATCCTTAACACCAATCCATAAATAATGCGACAAGAAATTAGTGGATAATTACAAGGGCATTGCCATCCTATCCGCAACTCCAAAAATCTTCGAAAAGCTTGTGCACGACAAGATTGCACCACTTATAGATCCTAACATTAACGAGCAACAACCCGTTTTTAGAAAGGGGCGTTCGACCACTTCAAATCTTATGATTCTTATCTCTGAACTTTTATGTGGGATGGAGAACGGCCATCAAATTGCAGACGACTTGAAAATATATAGCGTTATAAGGCTCGGCACCGATGTATCATTCGTTGAGACGAATAAGGTGCAACAATACTATCTTGACAACAAGTTATTAAACCATGTGGATCAAATCGTAGACCTAGGCGTTGTCTTAGACAATAAGTTAAAGTTTAACCTACACTACGATAGTATTACTGCCAGAGCTAATAAACTCCTAAGTTTTATAAAAAGAAGGTCTAAGGAATTTGATAACATCTGGGTCACAAAACTCTTTTCTGCTCACTGGTCCGCCCAATCCTGGAATACGCATGCCCTGTCTAGGATCCCATATTTCACGCCAGTAGCAACAGGATTGAATCCATTCAAAATCAATTTCTCCTGTTCGCACTAAGAAATCTATATAACCCCGCTGATTATTATAGTCTTACTAGTCACACTATGCCGACAGGCTCAAAGTTTTGGATATTGTACCGCTGTCATGCAGGAGAAAAATGCTCATCTCTTGCCTCACTTTGGATATTCTAAACGGCGATCTCAAGGTGAAGTTCTTGTCGGATAGGATAATACTCAATGAAGTAGTTCGGCGTACTATGTAGGCACACGAAACTACTTAAGGAATATTCTCATCGCACCGACTACGCAAGGAACGAGCCCATTAATAGATGTTGCATGGTCTTCAATGATCATAATCAATGCTTTACCATCCCACTAACAAATTGTCCTATAAAAGAAAGTTAATACTAATGATAAAACCCCAAACTCCCGTTATATCTGTTTAAGCACATAAAATTAGTATAGTAGTTATAGCCTACATATAGCCTAGCCCAATTATTATACCTGTACCTGACTTAGCATCTAATGTGATAATTAATTTAAGCTAATGTTAAAAAGTGTACTTAGATTTAAGTGTGCCTTGTTTTGCAAAAATAAATAAATAAATAAATAAATTTGGTTTAGAGCCCCTTTAAAAAAAGTTTCAAAGGCTCTTTCCATTGGTACACTACATTCTTGGAGAGTCTTTGCACGCATGGCTACTTAAACTGAGAAGTCACGATCAAGGAAGCCTCACTGTCGCACACTCTCGCACACCGCAGAACCGACAGTTTTAATCAACTGCCAGCCCTACCTGCTTAAATGACAATTAAGCGAGCAGTGACCCATCAGGAGCTCTGTTATTATAATACTTTTAGCTCCGACCTATCGAAATTTAAAAGTTTGCTCGCTTTAGCTTTGTGTCGATTTGAATGGCACTTTTAGTTTGACGGTCATCCTGAGTCTTTGTTATTGATCAACCTTAGGAATCACCCTTTGTACCACCAGTCCGTCATGGCGCATTGTTTAGTGGTAAGTTTGATCTGAAGATAGAAAAAGGAGATGATAGGTTACGGGGGGTTTGGTGGATGCATGAAGAGGAGGCAGTGAGCTTCGCGTGTGAACTTTTGGATGTTGTATGAATAATTTTTTTAAGCAGCCGGCTGAGCCACAACCATCAGAGCTAGCGGGGAACAGTCTCGGCAGAGTATTGTACCACCTGAAGCAAGTGCATCCCGCTAACCAGCCGTCAAAGGCTGTGACATAGGCATAGTACCAGACTACCAGGTGAACAAGGAGGTGCACCGTCCACTTGGTGAAGACCCGACTTAAGCGGACCTATGTTACGTTATTATTTACCGGTTAAGCCGTGTCCAGCTATGAAGACATAACCGGTTGACTTAATTCTTGATGGCCAATCATACTTAAAGGTCCGGACCAAGAAGTAAGGGGTCGTCCATTAAATACGTGAGGTGAAAACAAAAACGTATAGGTAAATGAATATGGTTCCTGTGGTGAGACTGAGGTTATTAGTGAATATTCGAACATGATGAGTGGTGACATATGTGCACATTTAATAGTGTACTTATAAGTCTGGATCGTCTTGTAGTAAAACGTTCCAACTGTTATTCTGGAATTTCGAGGTTTCGATTATTTTTACAATACTTACTATATGTAATTGACTGTTTTCTATACCTCTAACCTATTTCAATAAACACAAATATTTGCAGTATTAAATATTCATGATGTGTAATTTAGTTTGGATAAGTGAAAAGACAATGGTGCTGCATGGAATCGAACCATAGACCTTTAGGATGAGAGTCGGCTGCCTCGACTCCGCGAATACCCCGGGCACAAGCAAATCCCACATCAAGTTACCAAATTGTTCTTCGAAGGTTGGCGTATTGTAACGAATTAATTTTTAATTCAGGAAATAACAAAATGAGACATGACCTAGCAATTGTTTAAATGCTGTGTGCCTGAAGTATAGTTCAACATCTTCGATAGTAATTTTTCACTAGCGAGAATTCCTCTTTATTTCTCGGCTTTTTATGAAAATGATTGAAGGTGTCAATGAAATTCTACTGGGCCATTTCCAACGGATACTTTCGCGCATACTTTATGATGCGCAAATAGCAGTCTACATTAGCTTTGGAAAGAATCTGAAATATAAAGATGCCAACATGAGCTTGATCTTGGAATGAATTTTACTCGATTTTTTTAGAATTCGAGACTTTTCGAAGATGCCTTTTGGGAAATTATTATCTTATTTGGTTTGATCCGTAGAAACTCGAAGAAATCATATCTCTGTGCACTTTTTGGTAAAAATTTAGCTCTTTGGATTCAGATGAAACACCTCATCAGATGGTCCTTTTTTAAGCACATTTGTTTCGAAAAATATACGGTTATGGAGCCAATGCAGTTTTTGTAGAAGCCACTTGAGATGGTTTTCCATTCATCTATACTAGGTAGAGACATATGTTCCTATATATTGCCATATTTAGAAAAATGTAATTCGTACAGCACAGTGCGCAGTCGCATAACGACGATTTTTGTACACTAGCTTCTTTCTGGCGATTTTTTACCGTCGTACCATGTCGAAGCACTTAAAAGTAAGATAAACATTCACTACTGCTGTGAACACACTAAGTGACAGATGGCGGTTAAACTTCACGTGGTAACTCGGTACGGCACTGGCAGCTTACAGGAAAAAAGTTAGCAAATTTGTTTTACACGTGTCTTTCAAATGTTAAATTTTGGGAATTTTTTCATAGTGCATGCACGTTTTTATCGCATGACTTGTCAGATGTGGCTGATATGATAGGCACAACAATAATAACACGCACATTCGTGTAAGAATTGCTGATTTAATAAAATATTTTTTGATTCAACTTAACTAAGGGTTTATACTCCTTTTGTTACCATGTGATTGTTCATCTTTTTTTAATATCGTCTATTATTTTCACCAGTAATTGTTCGATTGAAAACTACAAATCCTTTGACTCGCTTTATTGAAATCAAAATTCCAAAACAAATTGACGTGCTCTGTTGGCCTAGGGTTAAGCTTGTGTCTATAATGAATATCCTGACCTGAACTTAGTGTCTACAAAAAATAACAATATTAATATTGCTTTTGTAACTCGCGCTATTGCCGCCTTTTATAATGATAACAAGCTATAAATAATTACTTTCTATTTTGCTCTGTTACCCCTTTGCCGACTTACTTATTTAACAAATAATAAATAAAATGAAATTGATCAATGAAAAATTGTGTGCTAATTGTGATAACATTTCAAAAACAAGATAATTCATATTAGGAGGAATTTAATCAAGAGAATGTGTCGGTTATCTTGGAACACATATAACAACGATTTTATTTTAAAAGTTCAATCCACTTCACTTTCATCTACAACAATCGCAATTTTTAGTCGTTGTGGATTTTTGAAGTTATACTTCTTTAGGCGCGTTTTGAAAATATTATGAGAGTGAATTTTTTTAGGAATGTGAGACGCAGGAATCCGAGAAATGCGTAACACAAAAACCCGAAGAATTCGCAACGCGGGCGATATGGTCCAATAGTCCATGGAAATGGTACTTTAACATTGCACAAATGCAGGGCCCGCTCTAGGTGTAAGTTTAAATTTCGCCCGCTCTAGGTGTAAGTTTAAATTTGAGTTTTCGGGATCCGCCCCCTCCCCCTCCTTTTTTTACCGCCATCTTGGAAAAGGTATGCAAGTGGTTTTTCCGCTATATCCGTAACAATAGATCTTACAGAAAGTACCCTCCCGGATTTTGAGATTAACTGAGCGTGCGATGTTCCAGAATGTCTCTGGTTTCAGCCAATATTAGCTGAAACTCATACAATGCATGAAGACTTGCTCTGCGTTATTTTGAATAACTAGTCATCAGTCACAGGGCTGAGCCATCCTGCTCGAAACAAGTGAGGTATTTTCCATATCCTCAACAGCGTGAGATCGTAACTTACTTCCCCTCACTTCCTCGTAACCCATCTACCGTTGGGATACGTCTGAGGCCCACCGACTCCTAACAGACTTGTTTCATTTGTATTTACTTTACAGACTCGCAGCGCGTCAACTGCTGCACTGAATTTGTCTTCCCTCTAACTTATGCTGGATCCTAGTGACGCATGCCTTCTCTCGCCAATATCTGGATATAATTCTCACGCACGCCGTATCGTTGGATATAGTCCTCTATGCGCATGCGATGCTTAAGCTGGATACAGATACATGCTAATATAACAGAAGTGCGTTCATTCAAATGCGAACTGATAAATAGTTACGAAAACAGAACGCACGCAACGAAAAAGTTGGTCTACTTCCTACACAACTCTTCCGCATTGCCGTATTCGCTATAGTCTCATAGATACATGCACTCGTCGCTTATATTGCATGATTTACACGATCCACCCACTCTGGGTGAGACACTTGTCGTAGTCGGTATACAATATAAATATATTGAAAGGGGGAGTCGTATATAAATATATTGAAAAGCTTGGAGCCTTCGTCGAGTCGAATCTCAACCAACCTCACGTGGGGAGAGGGGGTCTCGCCAAATATCACGCAATTTTTTTTCCCTCAAGAAACAGTGTAAATTTGGTAGAAAACTGGGTGAAATTAAGTAAAACATGTTTCTCCACTAAAGACCCCCATTTACTTACAGGCCGCCGGCAGGCCAGGTCGGCTGGCACGGCCCGACGAAGTCCAGACAATACTCAGTCTGACTGAGGAATGAGGATTTCAGGTATCCGCCTGACAAGTCGTTGTATGCAGGTGATGTTATGATTCGCTACAGACACACTGGCGAAGACGACAGTTTGGCATATCAGGCTCAAGTGCAAAAATGTTCATGGCCTCAACGAAAACTTTAAACGCACAGATTCGTGATTGGAAAACTTGAAAAAAAAAAACACGGACCAACATATTTGCAGGGGCAGGCGGCGCGGAGAAATTAAGTGTATGGGAAATTCTCTCGCAGACGGCCGTCGTTTCCGCTTGCGTGCGATGTGTTTGTGCCTTAAGTTCAGATCTTCAGGCAAAAACTGACGATAAATAGCCACACACATACAGAGTTCAGTTTTCTTGGACTGCAGTCGCCATCCAGTTGGAGGCAGGGAAGTGTGTGACGATACTTGGATTCAATCTGAGATTGGGGGAGGGGGTCAAGCCAAATCTCACATCTCACCAATGGGGAGAGGGGTCGAAAAATTCCAAAAATCGCCTCACCTAATGTATGGACGACCCCTAAGTTAAGTGTATGGGAAATTCTCTCGCAGGCGGCCGTCGTTTCCGCTTTCGTGCGAATATGTTTATGCCTTAAGTTCAGATTTTCAGGCAAAAACTGACGATAAATAGCGACACACATACAGAGTTCAGTTTTCTTGGAGTTCGAGGCTGGGAGGTGTGTGCCGATACTTGGCGTCAAGGCGAGATAAACTCTGAAAAATCTCACGTGAGATTAAGGCGGAGGGGGAGGGGGTCGGGCCAAATCTCACGCCATCTCACCCAGGGGGAGAGGGGTCAAAAAATCCCAAAAATCGCCTCACGTATTTTATGGACGACCCCTAAGTACACACACCACTGTTTTTTTACTATGATTAGTTATGAAGATGAAATATTTATTTGTATTATTTTTTGAAGAAGAAAAAGAACTGAAAATGTTAATTTTCAATCTAAATTTATACTGCTTGAAAAAATATAATATATGAGGAAAAAAATGTTGCAGAATCATTTTTCAAAAGTCTCTCCCTACCACAATCGCTGCTGTAGGATAAAATATTCTAGAAAAAAAAACTGAAATGATTTATGACTGGTAATCCTTTTCAGAAGTTTAATTATAGTTCGTATTATATAGTGAATGATGGTGTATATTTTTTTTGTTAATGTAACAAGAAAAAATGTAAAACAATTTGTCGAATATCTCAGAGGTCAAAGTTACGTAAAATTCTCTGCGCTATAATCTGTCTGTAAAATCTGACTTCCTACACATTTTTGTTAATGTAAACAAACTCTCTCAGAATTTTAAATCCACGTCCAAAATAGCCACGATTTCTAAAAATACGAAAAAAAAACAATTTACTCTTGAATCACACTGAATGTGATGCATCTAAGTATCGCAGCACAGCACACACACTATAAACTAAAAATAACTAGAAAAAAAAAAGTTATTTTCATGCGGAAATAAATGGAAGATTAAAAATTTCCTGGCATAGATTTTGATATGGCAGAGATAGTTTCGGTATATGACGACATGATTGGAGTATGTGACCCACATGCATATAATACCCCCAAGTAGAGATGCTCGAAAGGACACAGCTTACAGCAATCAGGATTAGCCGGTGACGCTCTCTCTCATCTTTGGAAGTGATATATTTTTGCTGGTGCCAATTTCCTTTTATCGATTTCGATGATTCCGTATATGAAAGATCTTGCGGCGGCCGTTCTTCTGTTTTTTATTCGATTTTTGATTTCTCAGCACACACTGAAGCACCGGATGATGACGATTACTGTCTCCCCCCGTTCAGCCCCAAAATGGGGAGCCCCAGAACAACAACAACGGAATCCGGAATTACCATCTTGGATAACGCATAAAGTTCTTTCCTTTCTTTCGGGGGGGGGGGGGGGGGGGCGCTTCCTAACGAATTGTGCTTGGTCGATATAAAAATGGGATATTAGATATTTATTACATTCCGACTGAGCTGTTAGTAGCTGATTGACACAACACACAAGCCGCAATAATTATCTCTCTACATTCGAATGGGTTTTCGTGGCTTACCTTTCTGTATTCTTATTTTTTTGTTGCTTCTTTTCTCACCTTTCTCTATCGGCAACACTTAGCAAGTTTTTCTTTTCTTCGAATAAATAGGTTGATGTGCCCCAGAATTTCTGGTTGTACATCCTGAGAGATGAATCTGCAAGAAATTTGAAAAGCGTGAGATGAATGTTTGATTTCTTAAAATTAGATTCTTTACTCTTGAGAATTAAAAGTTGGTTTTTTGTGTGCTTCTTAATACGTTGAATGCCACGCTAATTTTGCATGGTTTTCCTACATGGCCAACATAAGTTTTTCAATATGCGGTGCATATTTTGAGAAAATATTATTTGCAACAGACAAGTTAATTGGTGCCATCATTCGTGACGCATTTATTTCAATGAGGTCACCGGTGAGCTCCACGGCCAGGGTCAGGTTAGGTTAGGTTACATATGGCTGAGCTGTTGGTTTAAACTCATACACCTAGGCCAAAAGGATAGGCCCATTGTGATGCCCCCCTTAAACCTGATGTTAAAGCGTCGTTTCTTCGCTAAAACCATCTCGAGGAAGTAATGAATCTTCTAAGTTGCGGGATCCCAATCTTCGAGATCTCCGGAAGCGTGCTAAGAAAGGTGTTCATCAATTGTGGTTAGCCTCGTTCCGCTTAGGGCCGGGTAGTGACAGAGTAGATGTAGTACACTTTCCTCCTCGTTCAGATTCTTACACCTTCTGCAAAAATCGTTGGTCTCAAGACATGAAGGCATGCGTCCTTATCAGACAGTGTCCGGTCAGCACTCCCACTATAACTGAGAGGTCTTGTGTCCCGAGGCTCAGTGGTGGTCCGTCTGAGGTCATAAGAGGGCCAGGTTAATGTGGCCAAAGTGCATTTATTAATATCCCTCCAATGCTTTTTCGCTTGTTGCATTGTGTGCTGTTTGCATCGGGATTTAAAGGTGACCCAAGATTTACCAACTCTTTCCTTTTCTGAAAGGAGAGCCGTGGCTGGTCGTGCCTTTCCTAGCCAGTTCGTTAATTTTACAATATCCCTCTATATTCCGGTGACCGGGGACGCATACGAAGAGGGTCCTGAACTGTTGAGCCCTCTCGTTACGAGATCTGTGGTATTCTAGAGCAGTTTGTGCAAGAGAGCAGGGGTTTTCAGAGCCGCCTGACTATCAGAGAAGATGTAGACAGTCCGATTGCTATCGCCTTGCAGGTTGACTACTATAACAGCCTCATGTATGGCTGGAACCTCCGCTTTGGTATACACTGCAATGATCGGGTAGTCGGAAGGAGACTTAAATCCCAAGCTCTTGGGAAAAGACTCCTCCTCCCACCCGACCCTCTAGCTTAGAGACATCAGTTAAGAAGATTATGGCACCCTGAAAACTGTGTGGTCTATTTCTTCATTTACGACGTGAAGACAAGTGCACTCCGTAGTTCCTCGTGAAGGTAATCTCAGGTACGCAGAAGTCGGTTTTTGAGGGGATAGTACAAGAGTTTACCACTAGAACTGGTGGTTTAGACTTTCCTTTAGTATCTAGTGCCTAGTGGATTTTTTGGATGGTAGACCCGCTTACCAACTGACAAGGGCTGTGACGCCAGCAGTGCCAGACTACCAGGTGGAATAAGGTGATGTGTCATCCTATAGGTAAAGACCCAACCTTAGTGGAACTTTGGTTCCACGATTAATCAGTTATGCCCGGTTGACATTATTCCAATAGCAATCCACTCCAGCGATCGAATCCAGCGCTGTAGCTCCACATAGCTTCACCGGCAGTTCAGTTCCTGCTTGAAATGGTTGTTGTTTTTTCACCAGATGAAGTGCAAAGGCTCACTGGAATGTCATTCCGTGTCTCCAGTTGATTTGAGCAAGCTTTAATGATTAACTTCAGTTCGATTATATTTGGGCGAACTGAGGTTTGTTTTATCCTCAGTTGAATATATGGAAACTATGCGAACTGAGGTTATTTTAAAGTTCAGTTCACCCAATTTACTCGAACTTACGAAGTTCGGCCGGTAAAATAATTAGGGTAAAATAATTATTGGTCAAAGCAATAATGCTGACTGTATTAATAAAATACTGTTATTAAGTTTGAGCAATTTTAGATTTAGTGGAGTTTGAGAAATTTTAGATTTAGTGCAGTATCTAGTTACTTTTGGCGAAGAGGAAAATATTTTAGTGGTTTTCTGGTGGTTTTAAAAGTCTAGTCTAGATAATCGGGCATAATAAATTATATTCGTATCTCAAGACCAGACTTTTTATGGAGAAATACGCGAAGTTTAATTTCATTCCAAACTATTAAAAACTTGACTTACATCACTATGACTCTAATCGGCTCATATGTTAAACTCACAAAACTGGCTGGCGATAGATATTGGTGAGACTAACAAAAAACTGAATGGCTTGTAAGGGGCGGTGGAATCGGAACATTTTTTGGTAGAGTTTTACATATCACCCTGTAGCTTTGAAAGCGTATATCCTTTTTTCATGGATAACGTACCAGTGTTCGAATAATACTCCCAATATAAAGAATGGTGTAGGTATGTTCTGCGCCTTAAGCAACGTTTTAAGTCGGTTTCGCTGAGAGTTATCATCCCACTCCAACGCTCTATTAAGAATCGGCAAATAACGTCATGGAACTGGGTGGATAATATAACATCGACCTTTGCTTTTCGAATCAGGGCACTGGATTAAGTCCTCAACGGTATGAACCGAGATGATATCAAGACCATGGGACTTAGAAATACCAGGCATATCTGCCCATCTGGTGACTTCTTTTCATATTCTGGTAAGAACAAACCCGAAAACTGAAAGAGTGGCGTTGGCATAATACTCATCAAGGAAACCAGGTGTCCAGCATCAATAGCTGAATAAGATTATTCGCTTTGTTCCAAAGGGGAACATCATTTTTTGATGGGTGACTTAAACGCGCGAGCCTAGCTAAACCGGCCTTGAAGACCAAATTGAAAATCAAGGAATAAGCCAAGTTACTAACAACAAAGGTGAGCTTTTCGTTGACTTCTGCAGCTCGGACCAACTCTTGGCGACCATTTGCTAAGAATCTGCAATAAATCTTAAATCAGCGAATCCTAACCCCAATACGTTTCTGAACGTGTATACATTTTTCGAAATCGACTAAAAATGAGTCTAAAAAGTCAAAAAGATAAAATCATACCCCTTCCACGTTGGGTTGCGCCCCAGTTTTGAAATCGTTGCCGTAAACAGTACACCTGGACGGAAGGTACGGTCAAAAAAAGGGGACTTAACAAAATGACTAGACATGCAGTATATCGAATCCTGCATAAACCATATTAACACCTTGAGAATCATAGTGAAGCAGTCCACTGAATTACGATCCCACTTTACCTTGCTTTTAGAAGACTACAAGAAAGCTTTCGACTCAGTTAATAAAAGCTGTATATGGCAGCACTAGGTCAAGGGGGATTTCTGGACAAAATAATACCATTGATAAAAGATCTATACAATAGTTCCAAAGGCAGAGTTCTGCATAATGTGAGGAGTACGACAAGGATGCCCACTTTTACCATTACTCTATCTTTAGTAACAAACGACACCCTTGTCAGCGCTCTAGTGAATCTAAAAATGGCAACCCTTATTTTTTCTTACGGATTATGATTCTCCAAACAGAAATATCAAAGTTTTGTCCGAATTTTTTTATCCCAAGCCCGCACTGCACCCCCAAATGAATGATTTTTGGGGAATAATTTTGATTTTTAATGAGGATACTCGGATAGAAATTTTCCGGTGTTCCCATATGAAATTTTAGATTCAACAACCGGTGGCCTCCATGGCATTCAACATGTTAAAAAGAATTCTCTCTAGACTGAGATTCACCGCCACTTCATGATCTCTATTTATCGAAAGTGTGCTAAGCTTGTTTAGTAGTTTTGTAAACAAAAATCGTGCTGTTAGCAGGTGGGAAATACTCTCAATGCGGTTGTGTTTAATTAGTTGCTGATTGAATTGCCTTTTGATGAAGGGAAAAGATACAAGGAGTTGCGAAATTTCTTTAGATTGTTTACATTCCTGACAAAGAAAATAAACTCCAACCATCCAAGGCATATTTCCATAAAGTTTAATGCTATTGGGTGGCTGGAAGGAAACTCGGAATTATTAAACCAAATAAGGAGCAACTTTTAAATAACAAACAAACAAACAAATCGCAATCAACAAAATGAAGAAAACAAAATCTAATAATTCCATTTAATCGAATCCAATTCCATTGAGTCTTACATTGTATTACTTTTACTAAAAGACATTCTTCTGTATGTAGATAGATACAAATCAAAATCATGCCAGGAGATCGTAAATTATGTTTTGTACAAGAGTAACTTGACATACTTATGGTCATTATAGGTAATTCCGTCCATCAGTTCGTTATGCGCTTCTTTTTTTCACTTTATCATTATTTTTTTCGGCTCACTGCTTATTGACAATGGATTACTTTTTGTCTGGAGTGAGTTAATAATTCGGTCTGTAGCTTAAAAGTAATGTACGAAATTTTACACTAAAATGAACCTATAAATTCAAAATTTGTGTTTTGTATTAATTGCTTGAATGCATTTAGTAAAACAGACTTACAGACTGGGTATTGTGTAAAATGACGAGTCTGAGTCGTCATTCGAATTCTGAGAATATTTGTCGCAGGTATTTTTAGTCATTTTATGGCGAATTTTATTGTTTTTAAAACTTTATTCTCTCATTTCTGTCTATGGAAACGTTCAACCACCCCGTTTGCCTGCGGATGGTTCCGGTTGCCCGGAATTAATGAGTGCAGAGTAATTTGGCAACTTCATTGAACAGTTTCGATTCGAACTGTGTACCTTGATCGGTTATGATCTCAAGTGGTACGCCGAATCGTTGCACGAGTTCAGTGACGATTCTTTTGGCCACTGTTGAAGCTTAGATATCCCGAATTGGGTCCATCGATTGATCCATCGCGTGAATCTGATTGGTCTATCGCGTAAATCTATCGAGTATGGTTAAGATATAAAAGTATCCACGAGATAGGGGTAAGGGTTCCACTATGTATATCCATATGGATATCGTCAAATTTGTTATTTGGGAGTTTTAAACCGTCAAATGGAGTTTTGGTCGTGAAATTTTGGACTTTTGGCAACCTAGGTGTAATGCACAATGGCGCGAATATGCTGTAGAAACAATTTTGGGCGCCATTATGCTTGTTCATGCTCCCCGAGCCAGAAGCCCTAAAGGACCTGACTCTGGAACGAAATCGGTGCGAAATCTTTCTTTCGTCACTCCATATTTACTTTCGTTTCGCCGTTGATTTGCGGACCTGCAAACATTCAAACCACCAACGAAAAAGAGAGAACCCCGGAGCAAAAAACCTGGTCAACCAACATGGAAAATAAAATTTAGCTGCCTAGGCCACCAAATAATATTATTAGGTTCAAATTATTTATAATTATATATATTCCCAAAAAAATTTAACAACTACAGAAAATTGTATAAGATAAGTAATAATAGAGTATTGCACCATGACTTGAACGACATGACGGACTAGTAGTACCACCTAAGCTTCATCTTACCACAAAAACAAGGGGAATACCATTCCTTGAGTGTCACATCACTTGCAATGTCACATGACTCTCCGAGTAAGGCCCAATGTATCGTTAATGTGTAAACGGGCACCACTATGAACTATATCCGTTTAGATTTGGCACTATCACCTCACGTATGTTAGTAGTTTGTCTGGCTATGAGAATGCATGTTCGGCATAACTCACCGTTACTAGAAGGACCAATGATTACATCTGTGGTGTTTTCCGCGTGTACACTCAAAAACAAAGGACGGACGAGCAACGAAATAAGTACACAAGTTGATATGACGAACGTTTATTACAGACTGAATTTAGAGGACTTAAAGCCTTATACAATTCTAGATTCGACTGTTAGAACGGTTACTTTATTTTATTTTTGCAATCGGTTCGTAAAACTACTGCGCATCTACACTCTTTAAACCTTCATCGGGAAAAGTGATTCACTAACGAACGAACCCTTTATTTTCACCTTTACAAAGAGGGTCTCAACTCCCTGTCAACTGCCGATCGGGCGTTCACTCCTTTGATCAGTTCATCATCACCGCCTATGTTGACAATAGTCGTATAAGGCATCGCTTCTCAACCTTTTTAGTGTCGCGATCCGCTGAAAAGCTAAAAAGTGAAGTAAAAGATCTTGCGATCCCCTTACTATAAATATTGACTGAATGATAAAAATCCAAGCATTAAGTATGAAGTGAAAATTGAATCTGATGGAGACGATTGGAAAGACAAACGCGTTTCGTTGGGCTCCATATTGTTGTGTCAACATCGATCGTAAAATTGAGTTTTTTTACCAGGAAGATCGTGGTTAAATTGTTGGATATCATACGGCTGTTATTACATGGTTAATACATATATACTACGATGAAGTTCTTGCAAAAGTAAAGTTTATACTAGCAAGCCGAAGATAATTGACGAACTCAAAGCTAACATACATAAGAGCTCACATAGATGCTATAACGCCCGAAAACAGCCGCTTTTTGCGTATCGAATGGAAGTCATTTAATCGACATTGCATTCAAAAACTGGTGTGGTAGCACGTAAGTTGTTTCAATCGACCTCTTCATACAAAAATTCAAATGTTACAACATTTTTTGTATGAAGAGGTCGATTGAAACAACTTACGTGCTATCACCCCTGATTTGAAATAAATGGTAGAGAATATCCTAAATAAATCTTGCTCATTTGTCGGAGTCGGTTAAAAAAGTTGGCGCACCTCACCGAGTACGCAAATTTACATATTTTATAGCGGGGCTCAAGAGTTTTTTATGTAACAGGGGGGCCGCATAATCATAAAGTTTGAAAACCACTGTCTTAAGGAATCCCAGATATTGAGATACTTGTTTGGCGATTTGGAACATGTGATCATTCCATGTCAGCTCATCGGTTATGCCTAGGATGTTAAGATGAGTCAGGTATTAGATTGACATCGTTCACTGAGACAAAAGGATGCAGGTTCTTGCGGCCACAATCAAAAATGAACTCGAGATCCCTATGTAATAGAGTTGGACATAAGTTCACAATCTGAGGAACAAGGTCTGGCACGTGCTCTTGTCTTATTTATATTATCGAAGGCGTAGAAATAACGCAAGTTACCGTCATCGGCGAAGATGTGAAGTGGATATGCGGGAATTGAGAGCAGAGCATGTAAAGATTAGTAAAAGAGAGTGGGTGATAAAATTGACCTCCGGGGTAAACCGGGCGAGATGGTAAGGTCATCCAATACTACCATGATTGAACTGCCACATAGTTTGTAGTCAAATCAATAGGGCGAGGTGTTATACTTTATCAAAAGTTAAAAGCGTCACGCACAGCATTGCTAACATAGTGGTTTTACCACTAGGACTAGTGGCTTAGACTTGACTTTAGTGGAAAAAATGTCGTATCTAGTGGCTAGTGGGTTTTTTGGTGGTAAGAGGAAAGTATACAACTATACAAAATTAGTGTTGGCCATGCACTAAACCATAATAAGCCAACAATTACTACTGACCTAATGATTCCCTTAAATAAAAACCATAAGTTTATTTTCAATATTGATGTCGTCAAATCCATCTTCTGAAGTGGAATTAAACCAAAAATACCAATAAATTTTTTTGTATGAAGTTTTGCAGTTTAAAGAAACATCAGAAGAAACTAGATTTGAATAAATGTCCGGCCACTTTTGCTATTTCAATACTAATTTTGCCACATTCGAACGCCGATATTGAAAGGCTTGAGCAGCATGAACATTGTCAAGAATAAGTGATAGTCTAATCTCAGGGGTCACCGTTTATATTAACGTCGTTTATGTGTTGGTTCAATGCCTAGTAGGATGCTTGGTTCGAAGAATATAAAAGGATAGGATAGGTTAACGAAAGTCTAGGGATGCATGTGGAGGTGGCGGAGGACTTCGAATTTGAACTCTTGATGTTGTATGAGTTCAGAGGCAACCATCGGGGCTAGAGGAAGATATTCTCATTGGAGTCTTACGCTTCCTGAAAATTGTGTATCCTGCTAACCAGTTGACAAGGGCTGTGACGCCGGCGGTGCCAGACTACCAGTCGGAACAAGGAGGCATGTTATCCGCTAGATGAAGACCTAACCTTAGTGGAACTTTGGTACCCCGATTAACAGGCTAAGCCGACAAGATGCCTTATTAGAGCCGTGTATACCCTTAGAGTGTCGGCGAAAACCCTCGGCTTCACCTACATCAGTTCAATAATGCTCAGTTCAATCCACCTAAATGGCTTCACTGGCTAAAGTGCAACTCCCGTTCAGTTCGTGTTTGAAATGGTTGTTGCTTTTCTGCCAGAAGTTAGAAATGCAAAAGCTCACTAGAATGATATTCCATTATTCTAGTTGATTACTATCTTCTGAGCGAATTTTTACGTTTAACTTCAGTTCGAATCCAGTTGGACGAACTGAGGTCTGTTTTAGCCTCAGTTGAATATGTGAAAATTGTATGCGAACAGAGGTTATTTTAAAGTTCATTTCAGCAATCTTCTCGAACTTGCGGTGAAGCCAGGGTATAATGATAATAATTGGTCAAAGCAATAATGCTGATTTTTTTATTAAAATATTGATATTTTAAAGCATTTAGTGGAGTCATTATTATTATTTTTTTTTAATTAGTGTGATTATTTCCGCTTAAACAGCAACTTTCAAACATTAAGTTTGAGGAATTTGAGATTTAGTGGAATCTCTAGTTACTTTTGGCGAAGAGGAAAATATTTTAGTGGTTTTCTGGTGGTTTTAAAAGTCGGATCTAGTGCTCTTTCGAAGAAAGAGTTGGCATCACTGGTGACGCACAGGAGAAGGGTTTCAGTAAATCTTGTGTCTGAACCCGTAGTGTCAGTGCTGCAAGCAGAATTTGCTCTTAAATTCAAGATATTCAATAATCTTTTTATTAGTCTCCATTATTTGGAAATAATAAGAGTAATTGCTATATTGGGTGGTAGTTGGAGGAGTTGTTAGATTCACCTTTTTTCGGAATGAGCTAAACATGATATTGTTTTCAGGAGTCTGGTTAAACTTTGGAGAAAAGTGGTAAATTGTATTGCCAAAAAATGTGTCAACTTTGGCGTGTGCCCTGCTCACTGGGAGTGAAGGGGGAATTTAGATTAGATTAATTCGATTTTTAACCTTCGTCTTTCCAGTGACACCTTTCCCCCATTGAACCCGTTTTTATAGTCTCTCAATATTAGCACTATAAAAAGTTATCACGTCGCTCGGATTCAAAAATGCTACTAGGCTGTTTTTAACGATGTTTTCATATCAACATAATTTTCCGGTTTTCACCTTCGTCTTTTTCATCATTGAATTCTTATGAATTTCTTGAATGGTCCGGCAAAAATATTTTTAAAATATGTAAAAAAAAATGCTCCATTCATAAAATTAAGAGGAAAAAACCCGATACCCAAAAACCCAGCAGCAGTTTCCCCAAGGTACAGGTAGGTTACACATTATAAAGTCATTATCCCCGGCTGTGCATACACAGGGGCCGCCTGATTGTAACTGTTACAACGTTTTCACAACAATGTCATTACCAATGTCGCGTGTAACAATTATGTCAGCAATCGAAGAAAGAAACAGCAGGTAACCCACCGTGGCATATGTTTAGCCTTGGCCGATGGGAATCAACACCTTCGGCATTTTGTGGAAGGTGAACCGGATTCCAATTAAGATTTCCAGCAATATTGTAAGGATACTATTTAATGTCGCCTTTGCAGTTAATTTGGGAGGTTTTAGGGCGATGTCCTTTATGATTAGTAGTTAAATATATCGCTGTGTGCTATTTTTACTGTAATTATTTTAGTGACTCTTTTATTTCATCTTTCCACGAAATTAGATTTTGTGATCATAAAAGGAAAAGTCCAAGGATATACAAGTATTAAAACCACACTACTATTGTTTATTTTTTAAGTTGCAATTACGTAATAAAGGATCACAATTCTACAATTACTTATTTTGCCCCATATCACCACTAGGGTACATAGTTCCTTGTTTCCCTTTCATTCCTAGAGAATAAATCAATATTATTAACACTCCTTACACATTTCTCCTCTAAAAAAAGGAGTGAAAATCTTCCAAAAAAGGGATTTTTCTGGCTCGAGGAAAAACAGATGTCCTTGGATGCGTGAAAGAAACCGAAAAGAATATTAAATAACCTTCAGCGAAAATTTATTGTTGATGACTAGCTTGAAAATGGCGGAGAACACGTAATAATGGAGCGACTTTAATAAAAATTTAGATGAGATTTAACTTTCTTTTTTGCGACAGTATTTTACACGTTAAAAAAATATCCTTAAGGTGGTTGTCGGGATTAAGGGAAATTTTCCAGGAGTCGTTACGAGGAAAATTATCTAGAAATTTAATCTTACCCCGAAAGTAAGGAAACGGCTATGATCATTTTTGAACGGAAGCGAAATTTTTTTGTGCGAGGAAAGTTATGGTAATTTTAATTAAAGGATTTTATACATATTTATACTGCTAATGGTTTCTTTTGGCTCCTTTCATGTGTAAATAAACGGCGGCGTATTTTACAGAATATTTGCAAGATAACACATTTTTTGACATTTTAATAGTTATGCATGGTGATTGAAGTTCTATGTGTATATGGAAATTGAAGATTTTATTTGAGATAACTGATAATTTGGACACCTTTCCCCTCCTCTATTCCATTCACTTTCTCCGCTTGTAGTGGACACTCACTCAACAAGAATTTCATTACGCGAAAATTCTGTAGTTCTATATTCTAAGGGCCTTTTCGCGGGAAAATGTTACTTATCCCGTACCCTGCAGCAATCGCCGAGTCGCGTGTTTGACTGGCCGGTGTCGGCCATCTCTTAAAGGCCCCCATTTACACACAGATCGGCGGCAGGCCGTGGTCTGAAAGTTTTCGCCTTGAGGCCAAATATCACCACACACTCCCCGGCTGCCAACTGTATTGGGCCTGCAGTCCAAGAAAACTGACAAAAATCGTTATGTGTTTGGGCATTTATCGTCAGTTCCTGTCTGAAGATCTGAATTTCTATTCACTTTCAAGCGGTGAATTTACGACAAGAATTCACGACGTATCCACTCGGAACGGAAAGGAAGACACGAGCTAGACGATAAAACCATCCCCACACGCGTTCGTGCTTGCACGCGGGTGTGCACGGCATGAGTCTGCTTCCACCTTGAAGTTTTCGTTGCGGTCAAGAAAATTTTTGCCCTTGAAGTAACAATCTGTTAAGCTAAGCTGTCGTTTTCGCCTGTGTGTCTGTAGGGAATCATGGCTTTGTCAGGCGGATACCTGAAGTATCATCCCTCAGTCAGACTGAGTAATCTGTGGCCTTCGTCGGGCCGTGCCGGCCAACCTGGTCTGAAAAGCCACTGCCTACTGGCGGCCTGTAAGTGAATGGGGGTCTTTAGTGGAGAAACATGCTTTACCTAATTTAACCCAGTTTTACCTCAGTTTAATAATAGGATACCAAATTTCCACTTAGGCCTTCATCTAGCGGTCGGCGCACCTTCTTTTGCTCTCCTGGTAGTCTGGTACTTTTGGGGTCTCAGCCACTATCGGCTGGTTAGTGGGATTCACTTGTTTCAGGAGGAATAACACTTCAACAAGACTTTCTTACGCTAGCTTTTGGAAATTTCATCAAATTTCACTTAAAATATCCGAGAAGTTATCACCAAAAAACCAAAATTTAGTAGTTTCTTCAGTTTTTGATTTTTTTGAGGTTATGGGTGCAGATAAAAATTTCATATTGTAAGCGCCGGTAGCCAATATCATAACGAACAGCCTCATTTTTTCTGATTTTTTCGGACCTACATATACCGAAATATATGCATCTATATTTAGAAAGAACGACCAAAAAAAATGGTAAATTTTTTGACATAATGGCCGACAACTTACGTAGCGGCGGTTGCTAAAGCTAGAAAATGTCCATTTCGTATAGCATTCGATGTAAGTAACATGTCCAAAAGAAATTTTGAGACTGGAAGCAATTCCTTTTTCACTAAAATTTGATGCTTATCTGACTCCACTAACTCCGAACTCTCTTCTTCCATTCGGTGATCCACTGGAGCGTACGGTGTGGGTTTTAGATCCATTATATCACTATGGATCCGTTTGATTTCATGAAAGGCTGTGATCTTTAAGCGGGGTTTCCACCGCTGGTTGTACTGCTGGTGCGTTGTAGCCAGCAGCTGGCAGCCATCCGGAATTTGGAAACTTCTTATTATTCTCGAGCTGATTGAGCCAGCAGCTGTAGGATTGACCACTACGCAGATAATGTCCTAGGAGCCAGCGGAAGATACAATCAGCGCTGGTAGCCAGCCAAGTGGAAACCCCGCTTTATGCTATATATTTGTGTAGTACTGATAAAAGTGAACGCAGAGCGCCCGTTCTGTTGAGGGTCCTGACTTTCCATGTTCCAAGATCGAATTCCATATTCCGTTGCATGAGTCGTTACAGTTAAGACCGTCCTGCTCGAGGCCTGCCTTGAGGATTCGTGACGGGTGGGTTTTTACGATGGAAGGTTGTCAGCCTGCCGCCCATCCCCCAACCTGGATGACCAGTCCGGTGTTTGCTTCGTTTTGAGGCGCGAAACACTCGCCTTTCACCCTCCTCCGTCTGACTCTTTTATAGATAAGAGCAACCAGGGGTCACCCGATGTAAAGTCAGCATCTTCGCGAAGGATTCAGTAGCATATCGGAAAATCTTAGTTCGCGTGGACCTTAGATTGCAGATGGCGTTTCTCAGGATTTATCTCTTTGATGTACCGGCACCAACAAAGGTGAGGAGGTTACTACATCTCATAACATGGGCCAGCGCAAAGATGGTGGTCCTTTCCAAAACCCTACAAGGGCTTGATGGTGCCCAATAGCGCATTGGATTTTAACGCAGCAAACATCCTATTTGCAGGCCTTCGTTCCTATTGTAGGAACTTTCGGCAAGAACCACCTCTGCTTTAATGTTAGGTTCTAAAGCCAATCTAAGGTCAGTTACTTGAGGGCCCAAGAAATGAGTGCTCATTAATAGCTCCACGATATCCCCGTTCTCCGTAAAGGGAGACAATGCCATTTGAGTGATAACATCAGCTTCCTTATATCACTAAATTGTTCTTTTTCATTATGCTATAGAGCAGCGCCCGGCAACCTATGGCACGCGTGCCTCTAGATGGCACGTGAGAAGATCTCTGGTGGCACGAAAACAATTCGGAAATGCGCATTAAATTAAAATTATCAATATGTTAAGGCCCCTTCACATGCAGGCCGCCGGCAGTCCCTTGCCTGGGGGTTAATCACCTTAAGGTTAAGAATAATGGATGTGGCCTGCAGTCTAAGAAAATTGAAATCTTTATGTCTGTGGGTACTTATCGTCAATCCGGGCCTGAAGGTCTGAACTTCTATTCAGTCTGAAAATTTCGTTGAGGCTATCAACATTTTTGCACTCGAATTAACAACCTAAACTATCGTCTTCGCCTGTGTGTATGTAGGGAAACATGAGGTCACCTGCAACGAACAGCCTGTCAGGCGGATGCTTCAAAATGTACCCTACCTGCCGAATAGGCGTGAAAGGCCAATGTCCGTCTACTCAAAATTATTTAAAGGGATATCCGGAATTATCGATAATAACAATGGTTTAAAAGAATCAAATATAGAACAATTATATATTTACACATTCCGAAACAATAAAACTAACACCTTATTCTTTTCTTTTACAGATCAACTTCATCAACACAACTATAATAAAAACTACTAAATTTGGCGGCCAAATGTGTTGTGAAATGTTTATTTTTTAAATTTTAAAATTACTCAAAAAAATAAAAAAATAAAATTAATTAAAAAAAGTTTGCACTATAAAAAAGATGAGACGTGATAAAATGAATACAAAAATTTCATTTCTGTTTATTACATAAATGTTTCCAATTAAGGAATATTTAAGAATATAGAAAAAAAAATATAAAAGTATTTTACAATAAAATAAAAATTTTAATAAAAATTACCACTAAATAAAAAGTTTAAATAATAATAATAAAAGTAATAAAAAAAAAAATTGTGAATTACCTTAAGTCGTGCTCTAAGCATATTATTAATTACTTACCTTTCATTATATTTTTGTGCAAAAAAATTAACAGCGTATAAATTACGAAAATGGCGTACCGGAAGCCATCTGATCTGGATGGCTTTATCACCCAAATGGCTAAGGCCGACATGAGGGTTAAGGCCCTGCTGGCGGATGATTTGGTTACGTTTCTAAGTGATGAGGACAATTCGATTGTTTGTTCGGATTTGGGATTACTCATTGATGGCCTCCTTCCATGGCTGACTGGGAGTCATTTTAAGGTAAGACATTTTCAATGATTTGTTTTGTTTTTTTTGTGCTCGCTGAATGCATCCCGTAAAAATCCCAATGGAGCACTTATTCTACAATATAACATCCAGGTCTCGGTTTTTTTAAAAACAATTAAGTGCAGTCGCATTTTTATATTTTGAATTGCGCCGACGACGACATAACAAAATTATAATTTTGCTGCAAATGGAAGTTGTTCTTTTCTCTCTCGAGCATCGCCAAATTAGTAGATACCAGTTTTATATGCTCTTTTGGTATACGGTGTTGCCTGTTTTTGCGATTATGTTCCTGCTTGACGTATTTACGATTGCGCTTTCCATATTTAAATGTTCTTTTTTTCTGCTGTATTTCCATTACCAGTTGTACTTCTTGTTTCTATTTTAGATTTTGACTTTTGTGGAGCTAAAAATGGATTTGTATATTTGAGGGGAAAATAACTGCTTTTGTTGTGTGGCTCTTTGATTTATTTTTAAGATATTGATCGATATTTATTGAGTTTTAAGTGGTTTCACTTGGATAATTGGTGTAAATCTATTAAAAGATTCTTCAATAATAGAAATTATTAAATTTGAAAATATTTTCACTTGATAACTCACAATATCTGAGGATTCTTCTTTGAAACCACTTTAATAATATCTAGAAACTATCAAATCCACTAAACTTTAAATCCTACGATGTTAAAGATATGTGCTAAACTTCTGAGCAAACACTCTACTATTTTGTATTTCTCTAGACTCGCCGGAACTTGCAAATTTTCATGGAAACACTAATGCATCGTTTCTCAATCCTTTTAGTATTGCGACCCCAGAAAAGCTAAAACACGAAGTAAAATCCCCCTCACTATAATACTTGTTGAAAAGATAAAAATCCAAGCAATTGGAGTGATTCTCTCGGTAAGAAGCCAAAAACTGAATCTGGTGGAGAGGCCAGGACATGTTTGATCGGGTTCCGTCTTCTTCCGTCAAATCTTTCGCAAAGTTGAGTTATTAAGTACGATCACACAGATATCCGTGACGGCACGCCACCGACGCTTTCCGTGACAGTGGCTTCCGTGATGAATTTTTCATTGACAATCATCCGCCTATTACGTATCAATGTGCTGCTCGTGGACGAGGAGGAAAAGAATAAAAAAGAGTGTGGGTTCATCTCATGTGGACTCTTCGGGAAGTGGAAAGTGGCTTCGTAACTTTATATAGAAAATTGGTAAACCCCGAAACTAAATTCTACGAGGCCCGGGCCCAATTCGCTTCGATGGAATAACATCGTACTAATTATTTTTTCACTGATGTGCCGGTATTGCACTGAAGTCGTCATTAGGTCACGGATATGTATGGGTCGAACTTTTCCGGAAAAAATGAGGCTAAATTTTTGGATTTTTACAAAGTGGCCTACTAGTGATAGTTTTTGGTTAGACGAACAAAAAATTGTACGGATGGGGGCTTGATGACGGTTTGCCGATAGAACCTGTTAAATGTTTTTGTTAAAGTTATATCACCCTGTACCTATTTTTGTAACCGATACGTTATTTTTTGCGTCTTATCAAAACCTATCAACAGCCGGGTTCTTTGCAAAGCAATTACTTCGCAAATACATGCTGTTTGTAACCCTTGATTATAATTTAAAATAAATTGTTTATTAAAGTATTCTTTTTGGACAGTTTGCGACCCCCAGCTTGAGAAACAATGCACCAATGCAATTATTACGTGGGGCGTTTAGGGGGGGGGGAGGAGGTCGAGCCGAATCTCACCCAATCTTACCTTGGGGAGAGGGGAAGAAGGGTCTCGGCAAATATCACGAAATAGTTTTTAAAGAAAAATGTAAAATTGCGAGAAAGCTGGATTAAATTAAGTAAAACATTTTTCTCCACTAAAGGACCCTCATTCACTAACAGACCGCCGGTAGACAGTAGCGTGTCAGACCAGGGGCCTTATTCTCTATTACAATACTCAAATGCTTCTTACTCGAAACTGTTATCCGAAACTAAAATGCTTCCGTATTCCCTATTACAATATTGCTTCCTCTCGTAGAAATGTCCCCGAAAGAAAAAAATGAGCGCAATAGCTTTCAATTGTATCGCCCACACCTCAAATTATATAAATTGCTCGATTACCCTTGAGCTTTCGAGTAAAAATCTAGCAATATTGTTACAGTTTCGAGTCAGTTTTGTAATACAGAATACCATTTTGGCAGTTTCGAGAAAAATTCTCACAATATTGTAATAGAGAATAAGGCCCCAGGTCGGCCGCCACGACTAAGCTTGACTCAGTCTAACTTAAGGATGATACTTCAGGTATCCGCCTGACAGACCGTAACATGCATCTAAAGTCATTATTCCCTACAGACACACAGGCGAAAACGCCAGCTTACCATAGCAGGTTATTAATTCAAGTGCAAAATTGTCATGGCCTCAACGAAAACTTCAAGGCGGCTCCAGACTCACCTCGTGAACACCCGCGAACTAGCGCGAACGCGAGTGTGGATGGTTTTCGCGTCTAGCTCGCTCCTTTCTTTTCGTTCCGAGTGGATACGGCGTGAAATCTTGCCGTAAATTCACGGCTTGAAAGTGAACAGAAGTGCAGATCTTCCGGCACGAACTGACGAGATAAATGCGATTTTTGTCAGCTTTCGTAGACTGCAGGCCCCATACAGTTGGCGGCCGGTGAATGTGTGGTGGCACTTGGCCTCAAGGCAAAAACTTTCAGACCACGGCCTGCCGGCGACCTGTGTGTTGAGATTGAGGCTGTCCAAGCTTTTCCATCTTTTCGGAGCCTCCGTTAGTAGACTCCATTAGTACCCCACCCAAAGTTAGGAAGCGAGCTAAGCAGAAGTGACGCTTTTCGCAAAAAGTCCTTTCTGCAACCATCTAAAAATTGTCAGATAACCGTCCGTTTGCTAAGGTCACAATATATAAAGAAGAGGTGAATGGTTTATTGGACAGTGGTGCCACCGTTAGCTGTCTGGGAAGGGTTGCCGACTCCTTTCTGATAGCACATCCTGAAGTTAGAGTCTACTCTTTGCAAACTTGTGTGCAAACGGCTGACGGGGCCTCACAGAGAATCCTGGGTTATATAGTCTCCTTCGGAGGATGGACCCATGACATGACATGTGGTGCCCAGTCTCAGTCAGAGGCTGTATCTCGGGATTGATTTCTGGAAATTTTTCGACATCGCTCCCCAGCTAGACTACGAGATCTATCTATTGCACCTGCTAAAAGGCACGATTTAACGTCATTGCAAAGCGAACGTTTGGACCGGGTTAAGGCCAGGTTTCCGTCTTTCGATGTCTTAGGATTGGGAAAGACCCACCTGGAAGAACACATCATTGGCACTGGTGACTCAGTTCACATTAAGCAGAGGCACTATCCTGTCTCACCCGCTATCCAACACCTGATATATGGCGAGTTGGACAGTTGGTAGTACTGGGGTGATTGAGCCATGCTAAGGTCCGCCTGTGCCTTAACTCTCACAAGGTCTCTGTGTCACTGTTAAAGACGCTTACCCTCTTCCGCACATATATAGGCTTCTTGGTCGTCTACAACTCTACAAGCCACCAAGTTCATCACTAGTTTGGATTTGAAAGACGCCTTTTGGCAAATCCCTCTTGAGATGAAGTCGCGAGAGAGGACAACTTTCACTGTCACAGGTCGTCCGCTATACCAGTTCACAGTGCTGCCTTTCGGCTTATGCAATGCCCCATAGCGCAAGTATCGCTTGATGCACTAAACCATCCCGGACCATTTACGTGAGAACGTCTTTCTTTTTTCTGGACGACTTTCTCATAGTTTCACCTGACTTTGACTCCCACTTGCGACTTCTGGACGGAGTCTCCAGCTGTCTCCGTCATACGTTATGAATGGAGGAGTAGACAAATATGTTCCTCTTCAGCCAACGTTCTAAGATTCATGTAACGAACTTCGATTTCAGAGCACTCAAAATTATCATTAATACTATGATTGTGCTCAAATTTCGCGTGGTAACTCGATGCGGCGTTTCCAACTAACAGAAATATATTTTAGCAATATCTTTTACATTCGTCTTTTCAATAATAACTTTGATAAATTACTGCACCCACCCATGTTTAATACGTCATAAACAGCTCAAAACTCAAATTTTACATTTACTTTTGGGGGACACGCGCTACGATCAGAGAAAAATGGTAAAATGTCCAAATGGCAAAATCTTCAAATAAAACTCCAAAATTTCAAATATTTATAGTCCACACTATAAATATAGTAATATTCTCTAAATCACACAAAATCAGTTTTTTTTCATATTAAAATTCAGTTGTTAAAAAAAAACTTGTTATTAACAATTCCAACGAAGTAGCTGGAGGAGAATTTTCACATCCATAGTTTCCACCTTAATGGCCGCGACCACGTTATGTGCATAAAATGGTCTCTTAGTCACACCTAAAGAAAACAATGCCAACTTTCACAGTAAAAACTGAACCGTCCATTGAATATTAATTGAATGAGTGTTGAAAGTTGACAAATAATATGTTGTGTTTATTGGAGTTTTTTGCACTCTTATAGAAGGTATCATCAAAATCCGAATTTCAAGGATTAATTACTCAGATTGGATGATGTTTTCTATATACTCTACTGAAATTGGATCTAGGCCAAACTTGCTGCCATTATTCTTGTGCAGACGAAAATCATCAATGGAAAAATTTAGGTCATATCCTGGCCTCTAGTTATCTTAAACTCTCTCGGAGATACTTTTCAAAATTAACAATACTCTCGACTCGCTTACATAGTTGTCGGCATTCACAGTCCATCAACTTCCATCTCGATATCAAGATTGTGTGCCATTGCTCGAGTAGATTCTAGATAGATTATGCACATTACTGGAATCTACGTAACGTCTTCAGTCGTTCAGCCAGATCATAGCATACTATATAACCCTAGACCTATTTTAGTAACAATCGCTGCTGGGGAAAGCTCTCTTACTTCCGGTATAGTTCGGCTGGAGCTGGTGATGTAGAGTTCATTCTGTCCATTTTTGTAGAGTCAATCACACGTCGTCTTGGGGGTCCGTGCTCCTCCTGGTTAAATAACAAGACAATTTGCGTGAAGAGAAATATTTTTTCTGTTGTTTTCATCATTTAAGAAAAGAAGTTGACTTCGTCTTCGGGGCCTTTCTTGATTCAATCCGCTCCGGCTGTATACCACCGGGCGTAGGAGAACTTGTACGACCATATAGAGCCGAGTGAGGTTCAATTACTTGGGTTGTGGCTGGTTTATGATGTGGCAACGAAATACTGTTGGCGGCAGATTAATTTGATTTTCTTGTTTTGCTGTATTTTTTGTGTGCTCTGTATATTTTTCTAGAGCAAAGTTTTCTTGTTTATATTTTGTTGTTGAACCATTGAAACATTCTTAACCAATACAATTACAATAAAATTATCTCAACGCGGGTCCCCGGCTGTTTTGTTTATATTCTTTTTATTTATTTTGTCTTCTCCATAATATTTTTCCATATTTAAAAAACCTGGTCACCAGGTGAGACCATAATTCTCTTAATTCTCGAATTTCAAACTCAGTTATTCGCGAAACTTCAATCTGTAGACATTAAAACATTTTTGCGAATTGATTTTTGGTGAAGGCGTTTTTTAGTAGTTTATATTTAACACGAATTTCGAAAACCACTAGTAAATAAAAAAACGACACAGAAACAATCGGTTTTAAATGGAGAGAAAATTGCTTACGGCAATCGTAGTTGTTGTTGAAGGTCTTGTGTAGGCAACGACTTTTTGGTATCTTGGTGCATAGTTTTGCGATTAGTGTGTGTTGGTTCTCATTGGTGAAAGAAAAAATTCCAAAAAAAAAATTTTACATTTCCAAAAGTTAAGTGGTGTTAAGCGGAGAAATTTGAATTAATCAAGTTCAATTTATTAACAACAAAAAAAATTAAATGAAATCAAGTTTATTCCAACAATAACGCAGTTTCCTCCACCTCATCCAATTCAGACTTCTACATAGCAGATGATATCACCCATGCAAAAATATCACTAACCGATTTGTCATATGGGTGCCCTCTGGACTGTGGATGATATGATAAATCATAATCTCGTTATAAGGTTGGTGTAACAAATCGAGCTCTAGAAAAATGATTACTTTCTCTCGAGACTTATAAGAATTCGAGAAAGTGTTTATTACATATATAGTCTTATAACAAAAACACTTTTACCACCCACCCAATTAATAAGAAATTTTCATGAAACATATTTTTTGTTAAGGCTACTTCACATACATCAGTTCTCATTTTTTGGCCATTTATAAGCGATCATCGCGCGGCCTTTTGATATATATTTACTGTGACCTATTCCACACATACACAATCAAACCAAAAATTCATCATCAGCAATGCAAATTTCTTCATCCGATTTTTTATTTATTTGTTTTGTATGATAATTTATTAAACCAGTTTTTTGTTGTTGTTGCTATTTTTTTTCTGATTCCACAAAAAAATGTTTTCTGATCGGAAGATTTTTTATTTTTGTCAAAATATATTTGAATATTATTAATCTGGAATTCTCGAAATTTTATATTAATAACAATAAAAAAGGAAAAACAAAAACCGTGAAGCGCGGCATTTATCTGATCCACAAAATCACACTGTTGGAAAAAATTATAACACTTTAATGAAATTTGTGTATAAGAAGAAGGGGCAAAAACTTGAGGCAATTTATTCTTAGAAGTCGTGTTTTTTGATTATAATAACTAATTAAAAATAGGCATTTATAAATATTTATTAGAAAAAAAGATTTTTAACATTTTTCAATTTATTAATTTGTTTATTTTTGGAAAGTGTTATGTATTTCGTTTTGTCTGTGCTGAGTATAGACGGTTTATAAATTACACCAGGAAATGAATTGCAGAAATGAATGAAAGTACATACCTTTATTTTACTGAATTATTTTTTATCTTCGGGTCGGGTCTTAACAGAGAATACTGTCATGAATATTTTGTTGAAAAAAGCGGCTATAGAGGCTTCGAACCCAGTCTTTTCGCAACACGCCCATCTACCGGTCCCGATATAATTCCTAAGGTACAATAGGATGTTCTTTTACAGAACACGGATGGCTTCAAACAGGGGTGGCCCTTTCATAGATGTAAATGATGCACTTGCACCGGGTGCAATCGTACAGGGGGGCAATTTCCGAAATTACGATTTAAAAAAAGGGTGATATGCAAAACTCTAACCAAAAAATATCAACGGACCAACCCTACCGGTTAAAACGTTACGATTTATCGCCCCCCATCCGTACGATTTTTTATTTGTCTAACCAAAGCTTCGTCTAACACCCTGTATGCACCATGTTACGTCAGTTACATTGTTAAATTAATTTTCATTAAATTGGGTTTGGCTTTTTTTCTTTCATCCATCGAGTCTTTGTGTCTTTTTACATTATCCTTCATTGCGATAAAAATTGAAAAACTGATGGGGCGCAAAATGGCGCTATGCACCGGGCGCAAAAGACCTAAGCGCCGGCTCTTGCTTTAAAGCAGAGAAAACGGTGGGTTCTGAGATCGAGGGTGAATGTCCTAGGCTTAGAAGTGCGATCGGGTTTGGAATCATATTTGTGATTTTCAAGCAAAATTGTAGGATACCTTGTTTTGTGTGGCGGTTCTAAATTCAGGAATCACACTTAGTCACCTCATGATGCAATGACTAGTAGTAAGCTAAGTTCCAAGTATAAAAGAAGTTTCAGATTATGAAGACTCAGAAGGGTGTTGAAGGAGGTGGGGATGAATCATAGCGTTTGAACTCTTGGATCTTCTACGAGTTCAAAAACACAGATTATGTAAGATTATTCCCCGGCCTTTTCGCATGCAGACAAAGAATTCATTCATAAATAGAAAAGCAAAGAAAATAAGCCGAGCGGGATAGTTTGGTGTTGCGGGTTTAAATTTGCTGTGGATTGCAGGAGAGGATCAATTTCAGACCGACTTAAGCCTGATAGCCGATACGCTACATCCAATCCTGGAAATAGGATGGAACACCTGTATCTTTCTGGAGGACCAAACGCAAGATATCATAGTCAAAATACCAAAAAAAGGCAACCTAACAATAGGCGACAAATGGAGAGGCATCTGTCTATTACGTACTGTGGATAAAGTCTTGTCCTACATTTTAATATCTAGGATAAGAGAGGCACTATAGCGAACGCGCTTGGTTGGGTTCATAAGGAGCCCCTATGCCATATCTCATCTTGAGAATTATAATGGATCAGTCTGCTGAATTACGATCGCTCTTTTACCTTGCTTTCATAAACTAGAAAACGGTTTAGATGATGCGCTCCAGCGGATATGCCTCACGAACGTTTGCCGACGAAGGGGAGAAGTGGGAAAGATGAGAGGTACCACCGCACTTGTATTTTTATCCACAAACTTTGTGAGGCACATGCTCTGGAGCGCACCATCTAAACTGGCTCTATTAGAAAGCGTTCAATTCAGTTAATAGGAGGTTTATATGGCAGGCACTACGGCAACTCTACAGCTCTATACAACAATTTCAAATGCGCAGTTCCTCATAATAGAAAATTCTCCAAAATGGACAGCTCAGAAGTACGCCAAGGATGCTCACTTTCGCCATTACTCTTTGTTATAGTTACATTCTTGTCAACGCTCTAGGTCAGTTCTAGCCAACTTTCGGTTCTTCAAGGGACATTTTCTGACCCGTGAGATTCAATACAATTTAACCAAATAGTTTGTACTATAAGCTTCCAACGAGCAATGATTACAACTCACAGTCTGCCAGCTACAGATTCAGACCCCAGAGCCAAAAATTTGAACGGCGCACGGACATCTCGATAAAGCCGTCAAAATATCTCGATAGGCAGTACCCTGGGCCTCAAGACAGGGGCTGTCTCGCCGGAGGGGTCGTGGGAGACTGAGACTCTGGAGGTACCACCTTACCCTCATGCCCCTTTAATTCACCGTCTGCGATGGAAAAACAACTTGTATGGAAATTGCCGAAGTCGTGTTCATGGTCAAATCCGAAGAAAGTGTACAAATTCTACACATAACAAACATTTGCAAAAACATATTTGTCTAGAGAGTTGGCAAATGTTTGAAAATGTTGTTATTTTTCCATGAGTCGGTTACGTAGCAAAAAAAGATTCTTTATTTGCCACAATTTCGACAGGATTTTTTTTCTGATCTCATACTTCAGAAGCTACTGTTATTGAATATCTACGTTCGTTTTGGTTTTTGTCAGTGTGATCTAGAGTTGAGCCGGACCTACACGAGGCAGTACATTTGTACTACTTGAAAATTGCACTGAGGCCACAACTTTTTGAAATGTCCCGGTTCATAAATAATGTCTTACTGATATATGAGAGTGTATCGAGATAGATGAGGCGAGCTGTGATTGAAAATTCGTAGGGAGAGACATGGATTTCTTCGTTTTTACTTCTTTTGGGACAGTAAAATATCCAATTTTAAATTATGTGTGAATAAGGGCCCGTACATTACAAGGTTTTATGCGTTCAAATAAAGATGGGCAATGCGTGGTGAATATGGTTTTTAGTTTTATGATTGTCACAAGTTTGTCCCAAATATCAAAATGGCTTCAAATATCAATATCAAAATCTATGGGCCCCTACTGTAAAATATAAATATCGTGGAGGCAAACGTTTCTTTCTTTCTTACTCTTACTCTGATGCAGTTTAATGCATATTATAATCAGACTCGTGAAAATCACTTCAATGCTCTTTTTTTCTTAGTTTGCTTATTTTTGTCATTTTGGTATTACAATGGTACCTCGTCTTATATGAAATATGACATTGTACTGGCTCAGAAGAGAAGAAAGTTTCGTAGTACAAACTCATTTTATAATCATGTCCTATCCAAGACTATGGTCATCTTCATTTTATTTTTCTGAATCCGCTTCAATATCATTCGTAACCATTCCGAAGGATTTTCTGTGTGCCTCTTTGTTACGACCTTCTCCACGGACGCAATAAATTTTAATGAATCAGTACGCTTTATTTTATTTGTAGTATAGTCGTTACTTGACTTATCCCACAAATTTCGCTGCGTAGAGTATTCTTGAAACTTAATTATGGTGGTTTTGTCCCACTTCTCACTAATAATGAATGCTCGTCTGCATAAAAGTGCATGAAAGTACTGAAAAAATTTCAACAAACATCCGATGTTTTCCATTTCATTTGGAATAAAATCAAACATTTTTAAAAATCCAAACTCCCTAAGATTCGCGTTCACACATAACAAACATTATTCAAATGATTGTCAAATGCTTGTAATGTGTGGACACGGCTTTAATGTGAACCAAAAAATACAAGGGTGGATGCTGCAGATGCCATTATGCGTTCCCTTTTTTTCAGCTAGAGGTCTCTATAGAAGTACATTTGCTTTTTCTCTGCCAATACCATCTTTGTCTAAAAAGAGCTTCTTGCATCTACTTCCTGCGTCCTCGTGTATTTTGGCCCAATTAGTATAAAATCGAAGACGCATTTTTAAATCGCTAGCTTATGGTGAACTCAGGTTTCCGTGGCTGCTTGATCTTCGTCATTGCCGCTATAGTAAATCGTTTTAGTTTGTTTGTTTCTTCCGTTGCCCTTCCATCTAATCTCTTGAAGTGCTATCAGTTTCAGTTTACACTGTTGTATTTTCCTTGCTATCTCCTGCATATTACCAGCCTTTTACATTGCTCTCTCTCTCTTACATTCTATCTTCCAAATTTTGAAACATTATTTCACTATCTGAGGCTGTCCTTTAAATTCAACAACAAGATTAGTTTTAAAATGTTTTATCCTATTAACCTCCAGCTTGGAGGACCAAGGTCCATGTATTGTTTCCCGTGGACAGGTTAACCTGGTTATACATAACTCGAGATTTGATGTTAACTTTGACTAAGGATATGGTGTCCTTTACCAAAATCCTTTTCCAGAACAGGCCCATCACCTGCCACTCTTGTATCAAGATGGAGTTACAAATGAAGATAATTTTTTTATTTAAACATGCCAGAGAGCCTCTTCTACAACTTGACGCGCACATAAATGATAAATACAATTTTACACATTTCTCTACAATGCCAACATATTCACTAGCTGTCCTTCTTCCTGTCCATCAATCTTCTCTGAAATTTTTTTTTAAATTCCAGTATATGCAAATTTTAAAGACGATGGTTTTTGTAAATGAAAACCATGTGATATTTTTAGCTTCAACGAATGCGAATTATAATAATGACGTTAGTATGTTTTTTCCTGTAGGTTTGTCACTTTCTGGTAACCTCATCAACGCAACCACCAAAGCTATCACATTCCGGCACTCCTAAAATAACACACCGGACACATTTTTCCCATGAATAATTTTATAAAGTAACAAAAAAAATTTAATATTGTGGCATAAAACACCACAAAGAAAATCCACGTGTATTTTTGTTGACCATCACCCAAAAAATCATGAGATCTAATTTATATTCAGTTATTTCCCTTAAACGCTTCCTTAAGAAGTGTCGTTAAATCAAATTAAGGTCCTTTTATGTATGGGCGGCATAAAGTCCCTCTTAATTCACAAGAATTTATCTTACCTTTAAAGCTTTTGGTTGAGGCATGTAAAAAGGTGAATATTTCTCATGTTTTGCGCCATTAACATAAAAAAACCAACCTGGATCCACCTCGGAGACAGGACGAATAATTTTTCACGGTTGAATCATTTCCTCTCTTTTAACCTAGAAAATGTTCATTTGTCATTTTTTATGCCACGCCGAAAAGATTTCAATTCTTTTAAGGTACTCCAGAGAAACGGGTGCAGTGGTGCTCATGTGAACAAGACAAAAGAACAAAACAATGCGAAAAGATAAGAAATTGTTCTGGGGAGTCTTGTGTGTGAATGTGTGTAGTGCTGGGTTTGTTGCTGCTTTTTTGCCCCCAAGGAAGAATTTTAAAATAAAAAATTCAAGCGTAAACTTTCGTCACATCAAAGACTGATTTTTTTATGCTTCCACTGTGTCTTCGTTGGGATTAAATTTGTGAGCAGCAATGACCGTTTCTTAATCACTAACCTTGATTCCGTGTTGTTTTATTTGAACACGTTGAATGCCATGGGGGTCACTGGTGACAAGCACGTAGTTTGTTCGTAGCGCCGTGGGGGTCACCGGTGACCAGAGAAGCCAAGATTACTAGAAACACAAAATTCGATTAAATGTTCAATAATTGCCGCTGGGTCTCGAACTCTATCCACGATTTGTTTCCATTCTTGCCGGTTTTTGGCGACCTCTCGAGCCTCGATAACTGATAAATCGTTGATTCTTTAGGACCTAGGACCTAAAATTTAGGTCGTTCTCGATATTCTTTAGCCAGGTTTTCTTCGGTGCAGATCGCTGGATTCTCCAGCCTGCGGGACGGTCTCGCCAGAGAAGTTTACGTGGCAAGCGGTTATCATCCATTCAGCAAACATGTCCAAACCACCGTGGTCGACGTTTTTGCATTTCTTGTTCGATCAGTGTCGCCTGATCGCATCTTTGTCGAATTACGCGATCGCGTAGTGAGACACCGAGGGGATCTACCTCAAGCATCGCATTTGGAAAACCTCGAGCTTCTTAAATTCCGGTCCGGAGCAGTGTCCACCTTTCAGATCCATAAAGAAGAATCGGAAGGGTTAACGTTCGGTAAAGGCGTACTTTTGTTTTGATGGAAATATTTGTTCGTTTCCATATGCATCCCCTGAGCGAGGCGAATGTTGCTGTTGCCTGGCCGGTGCGGCTGTGAACGTCGGTCGTCGGTGCTGCTTTCGTTTCCTCAACCAATGATCCCAAAAATAATTGAACCTCGGAATCTGTTCGATTTGGGTTCCATTGAGGTGAACACTGGCCCACGATCCGTCCGTTGTGAGCAATTTGGTCTTTTCCGCATTGATTTTTAATCCGTATGACTGAGCGATGCGGGAAATGTCGCATAAGATGTACGTTGCTTCGGCATCCGTGTCGGCGAACATTAAGTCGGTTACGAAGTTGTTGTTGTCGTATCGAACTCCGAGTCGTCCATCAAATGCTTCACGCATAATCGCGTCGATCACGACGTTGAAGAGAAGTAGCAAAGCGATGTCTTCCTGTCAGACACCCGTTTGAATCGGGAACTCCCCGGATAAGTCGCTTCAAATACGAACGCTGCTGGTTGAGCCATCATACAACGCTTGGAGAAGTTGGATGATTCTCAATGGCACGTGTTCGGCTTCCAAGACTCTCCACAAGCTGTTCCAATCGATGCAATCGAAAGCGAATTTGAAATCGATGAAAACGACGACAGTTCGTTTGCCGTAACGAATTCTTTCTTCCATTAGCTGACGGAGTGCGAATATTTCATCAATGCATCCTCGATGTGGTCTAAATTCCGCTTGTTCTTTCCGGTTCGTTTGGTGTCGATGTTTCTGTAGCCTCGATTGTATGATTTTTGTAAATACTTTGCCGACGATCGAAAGAAGGCTAATAGCGCGATAATTCTTGCATTCCCTACTGTCGCCTTCCTTCAAAATTGGGACAACGATCGCTTTCTTCCACGCCGAAGGGACACTTTCCGAATGACATATGTGTGTCATGAGGACATGAAGTCGTTGTGATAAGATATCACCTCCGGCTTTGATCATCTTGGCGATTACTTAGTCTATTCCCGGCGCTGTTCCATTTTTCAGCGTTTTTATTGCTGTCTTCACCTCGATAATTGTCGGTTCGGTATCGAGAAACTGATTCGTCGGCTGTTCGATAATTGGCGGTTCAAGTGCTGGACCTTGCGGCGGATCGTGGTTATACAGCTGGTGGAAGAATGCTCTCCACCGCTACAGGCGTTCATGGGGAGAAGTCACAAAAGCTCTATCCAATTTTTTGATGTTGTCGTTTGTTGATGTTGTTTTGCCGCCTAACCGGCGGATTGTCTGGTATAGCGTCCGGTACTCGTGCCTCGACGCCACTTTTTCCATGTCGGCTGCAACGTTATTCCAGTACGCTTCTCGTTCCAATTTCATGTTCTGTCGAACTTCTTTGTTCAATCGTCGGTATTGCTCAAAATCGACGTGTTTCATTCGCCTCCGCTGATCGACGAGGTCCAGACAGCTGTCCGAGATCCATGGCCGTTTACACAACTCCATTGCACACTTCACAATAGACTCCGATAATTGTCGATACGATTTGACACACAACTACCAAAACGTGACCATTCATACTCAACAAGAATTTCATCACTCTAAAATTTTGCAAGACCCTTCCTGTAGTGATATATTCTAATGGCCTTTTCGCGGGTCAGTTTTCTTTGGCTCGTACGTCTCAGCATTCGTCGAGTCGCGCGTCTGGCTGGCTGGTGGCGCTTACAATTTTTGTGTAGGATTTAGCCATATTAGCCCTTTCACACACAGGTCGACGGCAGGCCGTGGCCTGAAAGTTTTCGCCTTAAAGCCAAGTATCGCCACACACCTCCCCAGCCGCCAAATGGACGGGGTCTGCAGTCCAAGAAAACTGACAAAAATCTTTATATGTAATACACACACACATCGTCAGTTTGTGTCTGAGAATTCTATTCCGTCTCAAGCTGTGAATTAACGGCACGAATTCAAGCCATATCCAGTCGGACCTGAAAGGAAGGTGCGAACTAGGTGCGAAAACCACTCACACTCGCATTCGCGTGTGTTCACGGCGTGAGTCTCGAGCCGCCTTAAGGCCAGCTGCGAGAGAATTTTCCATACATTTAATTTCTCCGCCCCGCTTGCCCATTGTGTCAGCAAATATGGTGTTCCGTGTATTTTCAACCAATGTGTTTGTGCCTTTATAGTTTTCGTTGAGGCCATGAACATTTTTGCACTTGAATTAACAACCTTCTATGCTAAACTGTCATCTTCGCCAGTGTGTCTGTAGAGAATCCTGATGTCACCTGCATGCCACGATCTGTCAGGCGGATTTCTGTAGTCCTCATCGCTCAGTCAGATTGAGTATTGTGTGGCCTTCATCGGGCCGTGCCTGGCGACCTGGCCTGCCGGCGGCCGGTAAGTAAATAGGGGTCTTTAGTGGAGAAACATGTTTTACTTAATTTAACCCAGTTCTTTAGCAATTTTACACTGTTTCTTGGAAAAAAAATCGTGACATTTGCCTAGACCTTGAGTGAGATTGGGGGAAATTCGGCTCGACCCCTCCCCCTAAGCTTAATTAATGGATGGCTCCTAATGAAGAACTTATGTTGGCCGGACGGGAAAACCGTATAAAATTAGCGTGGCATTCAACGTGTTAAATTTAATGTTTCCTCATTGCGTGATATCTTCTTAATTGATGAAGTGCTTTTTTGTTTTGTTTTTTTTTTGATACAAATTGAATTTTTAATTACCTATTCTCGAAGACGAGCCAACAATGGTCCCTTAATTTTAGTAATCGCAGTGAAAACGTAGAGAGAAAGTCTACAGGGGAACTGCCACTAGCAGGCAGCAACATCGCATCTGCTTCAGCACCCACCCACCATTTTGATTGTGCTATAATCTGGAGGATTTCTTTAATTGACTCCGGTGTTAATCAAATGCGACTTCGTTGTCGTCTTCCAGTCATCACTGAAATTCACTTGTGCTCTTCTGGCAGCAACGAGAATGACTTTATCGCGAACTTCACGTCGTCGTGCCGTATTTTATAAACTTCAAGTTTAGACGATGACATCACAACCTCCAGATAGAAAAGCAAGCGAGCACACCGGGCGCAGCCTTTGCTGCCATACTCGTCTTCCACCACCACCACCTCTCTCTCGAATGCTTGAAGAACAATTAGTCATCGTCTAGAGCTGAAGTAAAATAGGTTCTCTCCAAAAACCGGAATGTGACTGGCTGGTGTCAAGGTGAATTCCGGTCTTTCTTACGTTTTCTTCTTCGAATGGGAAAACATTATATGTTGTGTATGTTTGATGTGTTCTACTGTAATTGAATCCTTTCACAGATTTTCTTTGCACAAGACGACTTCTAACAGGTCACACAAGTGCGATGTACATCCATACCAAAGAATTTTCTGTTAGCTTCAAAGCATGCACACAGGGAACGGTCTTGTGACCTGTTTGCGAAAGGCTCGTCTAATTTATTCGGGCAACGACTGCCATGCAAAAAATTTCACGCTAATTATGTAGTTATAAAACCTTGTGGGTTAATTAATTTCATGTGTCATTCACACATGGAGTTCTTGAACGAGCGCTCAACACAGCCATGTGGCCTTATGTGCTGTGTTTAGCTGGGGCAAATATAGGAGCAAATTATTAAAATAAAAAGGAGTTTAGGAGGTTTTCGTAAGATTACATATGGCATTCAGGGTGTTTCATAACTTAGGGTCTTAGCCGCAGGCAAATTGCGTTTGTGAATGTTTTCATTTGTTATCTGTTTGCTTATGTGAAAGATAAACTCACAAAACATATTCTTGACTATCTAAAATACTTCAGCGAAGTGAAAATTTCACTTGTAAGCCTTCCATTTATATCTTCAATTACTATTGAAGAAGGCAATCAGGTGCTCTCGGAGTTAAATTGGAGTGATTACATTTGAGCTTATGCTTAAATGCTTGATTGCAGCAAATGTTTCCTGGCAAGTTCTGTATGCTTTGCATTATTTAGTAACCTTTGTTGACCCAAATTCATTAAACCTAGTTCATAATATATTTAGATGATTGTGTCGATCTCTCATTTTGCATGCTGAATAAAGTTGACGTAAATCACACTATTCCGCAAAAATATATGGGATGACTACTCAAGAATTAAGATTAATATTCCGTTGACCGTGAATATGAATTATATATATCCATTTAAAGCCTGTTGAATAAGTGAAAATTTCATTGTCAATTAAATGGCTGACTAGTCTTAAATCTTAAATGAATGTTACATTAATTGCTACTTCTTCAGATGGCAATGTAAGCAACGGATTTAGGACACTGTAAAGAACTCGGCAAAATAATTAACAGTGCAATGCAGTGCATATGACGATATAGTTTGGTAGCGCAAGACTAAACAGGTCGCGACGATCCTCAAGGGCAGCTGACTGCAAGGGCTTTCACGGTTCTCCATTACTCGAGCTTTACGGATCTGTTGTACTTAGGGGGTTTCCTCAAGAAACAGTGTAAAATTGCTAGAAAACTTTGTTAAATTAAGCAAAACATGTTTCTCCACTAAAGACCCCCATTCACTTACAGGCCACCGGCAGACCGTGGCCTTTCAGGCCAGGTCGGCAGGAACGGCCCGACGAAGGCCACACAATACTTAGTCTGACGGAGAGATGACGACTTCAGGTATTTACCTGACAGGCCGTGGCATGCTGGTGACGTCATGATTCTCTACAGACACGCAGGCGAAGAAAACAGTTTAGCATTGCAGGTTTCTAATTCAAGTGCAAGAAAAATGTTCAAGGCCTCAACGAAAACTTTAAAGGTACAAACAGTGACTGCAAAAACGTTTAAAATACACGGACCACCATATTCGCTAACACAGGCGGCACGGAGAAATTAAATGTATTAGTTCAGTCAATCTGTCAAAAGAATTGCACAGAAAAAACCAGTCGGATGAAATGTAGGTGAGTCGTTAGGAAATGATGTAAGAAAGCTTACTTGGGCGTGGCCACCTGCTACCTCTGTGGGTTTTTGAAAAAACTAGTGATGAAACGATTTCGATTACGATTAATCGTAATCGACGATTATCAGTATTTAACGATTAATCGTAATCGTCGATTATCATTGCGATTATTTGTCGATTATCTATGAAAAGTATTTTGAAATAAATTTTGTTTAAATTCTCGTTAACAGCCTTTATAAATGCGTCTTATAGATTACACCTTTACATGATGTATCCGAACGCATTAGGAACTCTCCTTCGACAGCTTAGGGAGCTCCCAGTCCCGTTCGCATAGTTGGCAAACAAGTTTGGTTGGTTTTCTACATTTTCTGCTCAGAGCACATTAGTACTGGCAAATTTAAACAGTGAAGCTTCTGTTGCTCAGCTCTCCATCAGTAAAACAGTATCTGGGGTATCTGCAAGGATATAGTTGATGACACAGAAATGAATGAGCCTCTTTTTTTTTAAATTTCAGAAACAACGCGACTATTTATGCTTTTTATATGTAGGTAATCCAGCCACAGAAGAAGTAGACTCGTGTATCAAATCATCCAACATACTGCAAGATGCCGACATTTTTCAGTTTTGGGAAATAGGAACGCAATACCCAGGGGTGGTAGCACGTAAGTTGTTTCAAACGACCTCCTCATGCAAAAATATTTGTAAAACTTGAATTTTTGTATGAAGAGGTCGATTGAAGCAATTTAGGTGCTACCACGCCTGTCTTTGAAAAATCGCAAAAATATTTGTGTTTAAAGCCTTCCAGTGTCGCATCTAAGAGGTTGCTTTCGATTGCCGGCTTGATTGAAGTGTTGTGTTTGCAATATTTAAATTGTGAATACCTACTAAATTTTGTAATATTGTAACATATTTCCTTAACTTTGAAGTATGTTTTATTTAAAATATACAAAATGTTGCAATAATCGTAATCGTAATCGTCGATTATTGTGGCTGATAATCGTAATCGTTATCGTAATCGCTAAGTGATAATCGTTTCATCACTAATAAAAACTCAAAAAAAAACTCAAAAAAATTTTGAAATGCATTTTTCTCGAAAACTATGCATTCTACAGAAAAGTTTATTGGAAAAAAATGTAGAGGGCATCGTTATCTACAATTAATGTCATTGGTGCAATATTGTAAAACAAAAAATTTGCGCAGTTGGTGGCGCTAAAGTGCCAAAAAAAGTGTTTTTCGGGAATCGTATAGAAATGACATACATTAATCGATCAAAAATCATAAAGAAAAGTGAGACTTTTCTCGCTAGCAACACTTTTCTTCACGATTTTAGATATAACGTTCATTACAGTGCGATTAATTGTCAACAGAAAATGGCATGCTTTAACCAATTATTTTTTCTTTACAATTTTTGGTTTCATTGTACGTATTACAATTTTCTTTACAATATTTCAATGTATGTACGTCATTTCTATACGATTCCCGAAAAAATAGCATGTTCAACGCATTAAGAAAAGTGAGTTTTGAGAATCGCCTCTAATTATTGCTCCTTGTACTAACGATTTCCGACCCTGGACACCCACGTGACGCACATCATCCACGACAAACTTGTCACAAAGAAAACAAACAGGAATATCTTCACTCATTTTCAAGGAGCAAAGTTTTGCTGTCCCGACTCTTTGAAACTCACATAGCAACTGAAAAATGTGCGTTTCTTGAAGAATAGGGCAGCTGACTAAAGGCCCCCATACACGGTCAAATTGGCTGTACAACCAGATTTTCATCAAACCTATAAGCGCAATGTATTTTGATCGGCCGGCCGGCCCACAATCGATAGTTTTGGTTGTACAACCGCACTTCGCTGTACAACCAATTGGACCGTGTATGGGGGCCTTAAATCGGCCCTTTTGTTAAAACTATGCCAACACCGCCGGAGAAAGTCCCAATAGGACCGAGAAAATTACCGTTAGCACCACTGCGCTGTTCACGCAGCGCTGTATTACACTATAACTTTGGAACGATAGGTTGTACGAAAAAATTTTTTGAATAAAAGTTGTTTGTATAATTGTAAGGAACAATTTTTCCATTCAGATTGTAGCTGAAAAATGAAAATTTAAGGGCGAAAAAGTTGAAAAACACTTTTTTTGGCACTTTAGCGCCACCAACTGCGCACATTTTTTGTTTTACAATATTGCACCAATGACATTAATTGTAGATAACGATGCCCTCTACATTTTTTTTCCAATAAACTTTTCTGTAGAATGCATAGTTTTCGAGAAAAATGCATTTCAAAATTTTTTTGAGTTTTTTTTTTGAGTTTTTTCAAAAACCCACAGAGGTAGCAGGTGGCCACGCCCAAGTAAGCTTTCTTATATCATTTCCTAACGACTCACCTACATTTCATCCGACTGGTTTTTTCTGTGCAATTCTTATTTTTTTTCGACAGATTGACTGAACTATATGGGAAATTCTGTGGCAGGCAGCCGCCGTCACCGTCTCCACGCCAATCTGTTTGTGCCTTAAGGTGGCTTCAGATTCACGCCGTGAGGACCGCGAATAAGCGCGAACCCGAGTGTGTTATCGCGTTTAGTTCGCACCTTGCTTTCAGTTCTGAGTGGATACGGCGTGAACTAAATTCACGGCTAGAGACTGAATAGGAGTTCAGATCTTCATGCACAAACTGACGATAAATGACCACACGGATAAAAATGTTTGTCAGTTTTCTTGGACTGCAGGCCCCACCCAGTTGGCGATCAGGGAGGTGTGTAGTGATACTTGGCTTCAAGGCGGAAACTACCTGCCGTCGACCTGTGTGTGAAAGTGCGCCTTAAGATAAGGCTAAATCCTACACACACAAATTTTTATGCGAACGTCAGAAAGTAGCACAGTAGCCCCTCGATTGTTTAGCCGCCAGCGGCCATTCAAACGCGCGACTCCAAGTAACGAGCCAAGTAACACTGATACGCGAAAAGGCCATTTGAATATAGAACTACAGGAAGGGCCCTCGCCGAATTTTAGCATAACGAAATTGATGTTGAGTATGAGTGGTTCTGTTTTGGTAGTTGTGTGTGAATACAAGCGGAAAAAGCAAGTGTAATAGAGGAGGGGCAAGTAGGAAATCGAATTATAAGTTATCTATAATAAAACTTGTGGGTTACGCCCGTAAATACGTATTTTTAGTGTCAACACTAGAGATTTTTTGAAATTTGAAAATCTCACGTTAGATTAGGGGGAGGGGAGGGGGTCGAGTCAAATCTGACGCTATCTCACTAAGGGGGTACAACATGGTACATGAGCTGGTGTCGCGGGACCCAACTCCATTCAACGACGCTCATACACTTAGGCCAAAAAGGATAGGCCCATTGTGATGCCATAGTGATCCCACTTTTAACTTGATGTTAAAATGTCATTTCTTCTCTAAACCCACCTCGAAGATGCAATGAACTTTCTTAACTGCAGGATCCAAGATTTTCGCCAGCGTCCTCTAAAAGGGTTCACCAAATGTGATTAGTTAGTCCCATTCTGCTCATTCTGGAGATGTACACTTTTCTCGTCGTTCAGATTTATACAGCTTTTTCTTAAATCGTGTCTCAAGACCTAAGCGGGTCGTATGTGTCTCTATCAAATAGTGTTCAGTCAGCACTCCCACTATAACTAAGAGGTCTTGTATTCCAAGACTCACTAGTGAAGTGGTTCACCTGAGATGATAAGAGGGCCAGGATGCACTTATTAAAATCCCTCCAATGCTTTTTTACTTGTTGTTTTGTGTGTTTTTACATCGGAGTTTGAAAGTGGCCGAAGTCATACCAACCCTTTCCTTTCCAGGAAGTACAGTGGCGGTCGTGCCTTACCTAACCAGTTCATCAGTTTTACAATTTTCCTAAATTTGAGCCTAACATTGTTAAGCCGAGGGTGTTAAAGGTAAGGTTTTATACCTCCTTGTGAAGAAGACCAGTTCCGTTTTTACTGAGTTAACGCTGAGTCCACGGGTGGCAGTCCAGCTTGAGAGGGTTTGTAACGTCCGTCGCCTCCATGAGATCACAGAGGACTTAAAGGAATTTTCCTTTTTTAATGATAACAACGTCATCCGCATACGCCAGGACGTCTCCATGTGTAGCAACATATGGTTCATAGTTACGATCCATAGAAGTGGGGAAAGTGCTTCTTGCGGAGTGTCTCTATTTACGGCCTTTCGATCCCATGTTCTGTCAAGGCCACGGTAATAGCGTCCGGCTATACATTGTTAACCGCTCCCTCTATGTCTGTAAATGTTACTAATGTATACTCCTTGACCTCGAGGTATTTTGCTATGCTTGAGACCAATGAGTGAAGAGCAGTATCAGTAGATTTGCCCTTTGTGTAGCCGTCTCTGTGCCAGAGAGTTCTGAGGTTCATACCCGATGCATTAAATATGGGGGATGTTTATATTGTTTATCTGTGTTCATATTTATTTCAAACTTAATAAAAATAATTAATACTTCAATCTTTAATGATAGATGTTCATTTATTACTTCCCAATTTGAAATTGTTTATTCCCAATTTGAAATGGTTTATTCCCAGCTTGAAATTGTTTAGTCCTAATTTGAAATTGTTAGTCTCAATTTGCAGTTGAAAAGGTATAGACGAATTACATCGAAAAATATTTATTTATAATTTCTTCTAAAGATTTCGCGGGCCGGATGGAAAGAGTTTTCGCGGGCTGGAGGTCGCTCTAGTTCATAGAAGGTTCTCTTCTACCCATGAATCCAAATAAAATCCACTCATGACCGCCATTCCTTTTAATAACACACACATGGTAAAGTACGGTGCTAATGAAACAAAATGTGCTAGTGATATTTGAAACCCCTGAGAGGTTTATCACTGTCAATTTTAACTCTGAACTTTATTCTCAGCTGCCATTTGACACATCTGTGGAATGAATAATCCACACCAACTTCAGTTTCATTTAATACGATTAATGATTCAGTATAAATCTGCTGGTTGCAATCACTTCCTAAATTCAACCTCGTCATATGCCCAAGGAAAGTTGGGGGCTCACAATTCCAAAAAAAATCAGCAAATGCTTGTGGTATGAATACGAGCTCCAAATTCAGACTCTTATCCCACAAGTAATTACAAGAACTAGAGAAACCAAGGAGGAATGACATCAGTTGAGCATTTTCCAGCTATAAATAAATGAAAAGTGAAATTCTATGCATAAATGTATATTTAAAGAGTAGATCCTTTTCATCCTTTAAATGATTAGCAAAAACATGTACTAGCAGAAAATTATTTAAAATAGACGGAATTAATTAACGTCGAACTCGATTTTATGGATTAAAGTTGTTTTTTTTATAGGAAAAACATCAGATGGGTGTTGAATTAGGTTAAACATTTCTCATTTCCCGAATGTATATTGCTGGTTGGTCTCCCCTTAAATTTCATGAGAATTTTTTGTAAATAAAAATCGTTATTGGATTTTCTTTAATATTGAGTTCGAAATATACAGATACACACACAAAATTATGCAACATTTCGGAAAAAAGAGGTGATCCCTTAAACCTTCTTCTTCAGAATATAATTTCTTTCCGGATCTTTCTTCTTACCTTGAACCCTTTTAGTCAGTAAAATAAGAAAAAAAAAATAAAATGTTTTGGGAGAGAAATATACCCGAACTCGTGGAAACAAAGTTGTTACCCTGTAACATTTACATTCCCAAAAGAAAGAAAAAAAAAACGTAATATCCCCGAACTAATTCCAGCAATCAAGAAAGGCTTTTAGTAAATTCAGTCATTTAAGACTCAAAACGAAGCATTGTTTCGATACTGTGGGCTTGGCCACAATCTCGCCAACAACAAAGTGGAATGAAGTAAAGAAGAAATACCATCCGGATAATAGGGAATAGTCAATGATGCATAAAAAGCGGCAAAAGAGTGATTCTCTGAAGACGTACAGCAGTCCCCCTTGTCCCAATTTCCTTTAGTACACAATGGTGGATCTCCGGTTATTCTTGTAAAGCAAATTTGCAGTGCTCCAATTTTCTTAATTTAGAGTGTGAAAAAAATGATAATATCCATTTCTCAGAAAAAAAACACAACTTAGCCTTGAACTGTTGGTCGGCTTCTGGTGAATTTCAACCGCATGTTGGCAGAGCAATTTGCTGCCTTGTGGGATCGGCTTCAACAGCTTGAGACCCGGCTGTCATCTCAAATCGAGGAGGTGTGTAGCTCAATACTGAATTGGGCAAATTAAAAGACGAGATTGAAACCGTCCAACATGATCTCCTCGTAGTCTCTAAAGGGGCCATCAGCAATAAGTTTGAGAGCACGATTTTGCACCTTGTCGAGGCAAGCCAAGGTGGTTTTCGGGGCGCTTGCCTAGAGTATACGAATTGTATTCAAGGCGGGGCCGAATGTAGCATTTGTATATTTTAGCCAAAGCGGCTGGCTGAAGGAGGAACTTGAATCTCTTGAGAAACCCAAGGCATTGGGAGGCTTGTTCGCCAATTTGGAATATGTGTTCATTCCATCGCAGATCCTCCTTTAAAGTAGGATGTTGAGAGTTGAGTCAGCCGTTAGATTCTCTTTATCTACTGAGATAAGAGGAAGGTCGGTACAATTTTTGTTGGAGATCGGACAGTACTTCGATTTCGTGGAGTTAATTTCAACGGGATTTATTTTGCCCCAATGAAGAATCGATTCGATATCCCGGTTGATTGAAGTGGGCATCAGGTCACGGTGGCAAAAACAAGGTCTGGTACGTGATTGTCTTATATTGTCGAAGGAGTAAGAGAAATGCAAAGTACCGTCATCGGCGAAGCAGTGAAATAGGTTTGAGGGGATTGAGAGCAGACCATTAATGAAGATTTGAAAAAGTTCGGGTGAGAGAATTGACCCCTGGGGAACTCCTGCCGAAATGGCATGGGGGTTGGATTCGACGCCATCCAATACTACCTTGATTGAACGGCCTGAAAAAAGCTCTTAATCCAGTTCCTTAGAACTAAGTGTTGTGCTCCTGCCACGATTGCGAAATCGCCTTGAGTTACCGATTGTAAAGTTTCCGTCTGCTAATGAACAGCATGAGCTTGTGAAGAAAACTCGCCAGCACGGTACTCTAACCCTGGTACCCTTTTGTCTTCCTATGCTTTCTAGATATCAGAAAACGCCCAACCAAGATGGCTGCTTCTGTATTCTTGGTTGGGCGTTATGATAAAATTACTTATGAATCGTTCTTCTAATCGGGTGTGCAATGTGGGAATGCTACTCAATATGCTCTGTTCTTCCATTTCAGGCATGGAGGCTATACAAGGAGATATAACTCTTATGGGGAAAATAACCGGAAATTGATGCGTAGCAGAAACTAAACTTCTAGTTCATTTTTGGCCACAGATGTCGCCTAAAGCTGACGTGCCCCACATGAAGTTAGCTGAATTTTACCCATTTCGACGATATCTTCAAAATTGTCAGCCGAAATGCAAAAAAAAATCATTGGGAATTAATAAAAATTCATTGGAAAATCCATAAAATGGTTAAATACGAAAAATCAGAAGCTGATTTTTCAAGTTAGGCGTAAACATAAAATATTTTAATAGTTAACTAACTTGGCCATGAACCGGATGAATATAATCCGCCATGTTTTTTGGGGTACATACATGTGACTGTGGCGCCCTCATTAATCAAACGAAAAGTGACAACATGGAGTTATATCTCCTTGTATAGTCTCCATGATTTCAGGACTGAATACATGACATGCATTTTGAATGCAAGGAGCTAAAAAAACAAAATGGATGAGCTGAGGTATATTTTCAACCGTACTAAAACACATGTTCTGCTAGTAAGTGAGACTTGGCTTAAGCCTGAAGTTCTCGTTTTTCGCCGTCCTTTAAGCCCTCGTTTCTTGCGTACTTTATGAGCCCCAAAAAATGCCCAGTTCTTCTCCACCTTGGTTCAATAATCAACTCAAGCTTTTGAAAAATCAGAAGAATAGACTCTGGAAAACCTATTTAAAGAGAAAGGACTCTCCAAGTCGAAATTCATTTATCAATTGCTATAACCTATTTCAGTCACTCTCTTTTGCTCTGTACAGAGAATATCTTAGCAGTATGAGTGATAAAGTATTTACTGATCTTAAGAACTGCTTTAAATTTGTCAACTGTAAGAAAAAAGTTGATACATAACCACCCTAATACTATGCACCACACGAACTGGTCTAAATCTGAATCGCATGCGATTTGCAACATGTTTGCGTCATTCTTTCATCAATCTCTCACCTTCTGATTTTCAGTCTAATAACAATAATTTTCGTCACAGAATTCCTAACCGAGATTCTCATTTTTTACCTCTCTCAATTACCAGTGCTGATATCGTGAAACATCGACGAACTCCCATTCAACTTCACTTCTGGCCCCGACGATATTCCTCCTGCTGTCCTTAAGTCCTGTGCGGAGGTTCTCCAGTCTCCACTGAAACCCCTTTTTCAAAAATCCCTGGATTAAGCGTGCTTTTATACTCTTTCATACTGATTGTGTTTACACTGATTTAGATCTTGGGATTAGATTTGATAGTAGGCTGGGATTTTTCACTCACATCAACTATATCTCTTCCAGAGGTAGTTTAGTCCTGGATTTTATAAAAAGGTGGTCCAAAGAATTTAACAACCCCTTGATCACTAAACACCTTTACATTTCTCTTGTCAGGCCATTACTCGAATATGGGTTCTAGGTTTGTTTGTAAGAACTATGGAATCCGTTCAACGAAGATTTGCTCGATTCGCACTGAATCATCTTCCTTGGGAAAACCCATTAGTTCTTCCATCATATGAATCTCGGCTAAAGTTACTTAACATAAGCTCTCTTTACAAGCGTCATGAGATGGCCGATGTTGTATTTGTTCATCAGCTCCTAATGGAAAGGTTGATTCAGGTTTTCTAGGTCGCCGTGCATCGTTTAGAGAGAGTCGTAATAATTTAAGAGGACCTCCTCTTTTACAAATCAACTCTTCTAACACGAATTACTGCAGATTTGAACCTGTCAATCACATGTTCATTAACGTGAACAAAAATATTAATATGTTTAGCGTGAGTATTAGTAAAGATGTCCATAAAAGGAGTCTTTTTTTTTTTTTTTTTTTTTTTTATAAGCATATTTATTATTATGATATAATAACAAAACTTACAGGCTATGCTTAGACCTATTTTCCCTATCTAACTTAACTAACTTACTGGCCCTCCGCGGGCACTCTAAGCTAAATCCTATCTAACTTGATTAGTAATGTTTATTTTGCCTTTCGGCCTCTTTATTTATTTAAATTGTATTGACATATGTATGCTTCATTCTGAACTTAATGCTAAGAAAATTTTTCAAAAACTTAGCTAACTTAATCTATTTTATAAAACTTAAGCTAAATGTTAAAAAAGAAAAAAAAAACCTACAAACTACCTACTCTAAACTACGCCTAAATCCTAGAAAATAGCCTAGTTGGGCGACAGTCACCAGAGACTCAGGCGACAGAATCTGGTGGCTCTCGCCCAAGTTTTGTCACCCGCGAGAGCTGAGGCTTTACAATAGCCTGAGAGTTCGCGGGCGGTAGCATTCCAGGCTACCCCTAGCTAAATCTAAACTTAAAACTACCTACCTATCTTATAACTAAACTTATTACAATGGTAATCCTATGACTATACCTAATTCCCCTACTGGGATCCTAATCCTCCTTAGTCTAACGCCTGCACTCGCACCATGCATTAAAACATGCACATTCACTCTATTGATTCTTCCAGCCACCAGTACTTGGTACTGGCTCTGGAAGCTTCCTCCCTATCTGAAGGGCCGACTCGCGTGCTGAATCGCAGGAGCTCTGCGTTCAGCCCATCGGTTCGCTCAAATAATAATCGTTTATCCCGCGCCCGGCGATAGACGTGGTATATTAAGGGTACTCCCTCTCTGTTTTGTATCAGGCCAAGTGAATCTAGCCACGGGAATGCTTCTGGTGGTACATGTCCTGTCCGTCTTGTCATGTTGTAGTAGTCTGATTTTGGGTAATAAGCCCCAAAAATGAGGGGATTGCCGCTTTCTGTCGCTCTTACAACGTGATTTCGGATCAATCTGATTATGAAATTGTCTATCCTCATGGTTGCTGCTTTTCCGTATAGGATATCATTGGCATGGAATTTTTTGAAACTTGACTCAGGTGTTCTATACATGCTTAAGCATGCCCTTAAGCATTGTCTTTCGAACACCCTCATCTTCTCCATATATGATGGTGATATATTCCACCATACGGGGCAGCCGTAGGTAAGTACCGGTCTGACTAAGGTCTTGTAGCAATCCACCTTAACTCTGGAGTTGAGGTGTTTACTAAAAAAGAGCCTTTTTGTCATTTGGAAAGCCTTACGGGCTTTGACTATAGCAGCACGTATATGACTCTCGTAATACACGTACTGATCCAGCCAAATTCCTAGATACTTAACCTCGGTTTTCTTTACCAGCGTCTGTCCCGCATGGCTTCGTATATGAAACTCTTTCCAGTTCCTCCTAACATCGCGTGAAGCCTTGTTAAGAGGAGTCCGGAAGAGGATCGTTTCGCATTTTCCATGATTGATTTTCAATTTCCAATCATCAGCGTAACGCTCGATTTCCTCGAAGTCGTGTTGTAGTAGCGTCTGGATCACGTCAATCTTCGGTCCTGTCCTGTATATGACGAGGTCGTCCGCGAAAGCCAATGCGCTAGTAAGGGATCCAACTAGATCGCTTATATAAATGTTGAAGAGCAGCGGTGAATTAACTGCTCCTTGTTGCAACCCGTTTTTAATTTCAAAGACCTGTGAGGTAAAATTCCCACTTTTGACCAGGAATTTCTTCCCCGTTATCATGTCACAGATCAAGCGAAGCAGAGGATTGCTCATTCCATACCATGTCAGCTTTAATAGTAGCCCCTCGACCCATACAGAGTCGAAAGCCTTCTCCAAGTCGACAAGACATGCTCCGGTACACTGTTTCTTACTGAAGTTCCAGTGTATGTCGGACACCAATTTTGCGCATGCATGGATAGTGCCATGTTCCGCTCGGAATCCGAACTGGTTGTCCGGAATTATTTTATTTTCCTCAACCCAGCCCATAAAAGGAGTCTTTTTAATCTCATGTGACCGCTTAGATATGTTTCCTTTTGCTTGCGTGAGCTACATGTTAATTTGGATGTTTTTAACTTTATTATTTTATGTTTGCATGCTTAGTTGAGAGCCTCAACTCAGCGTTTGGCTGTGCTGAGTAGGTTAATTTTTCTTGGCCCAACTGAATGCGCCGTCTGTGCTAGAAGGGTTTACTCTATTACTATTTATTAAGTTTAGGTTAGTATATCTACATATTATGTAGCTATTTTTATATTGTGTACTTCCTTTCTTAATATAATAAATAAATAAAATAAATAAATTCTGTGCACTCATTTAAAAAATTCCCTATTATATATGCAAATGCATCACTGCGCCACTTTATTGCTGGTTAAACTAAGACCTGTGGTGCCACGAAGTTGTGCCTCTTTTATTTTTGTTTGCTTCCTCAAGAGTTTTCATAAGTTTTCAATCTCAACTGCAGAATTGTCAAGTGCCTCCTCAAGATTGGCCACACGTTCGTTCGTTCCGAAAACGAAATTAGCAGGGCGACTCTTAATCGAACCGAGCCGGCTGGAATTAATTTGAACTTGTACACTAATGGTGTATTTATATGCCTCAGGGGCTTGTATCTGGTGTCTGCATAAAGCTGCCTCTTCTTCCAGAGTTCAGCAACATTTAGATTCTATATGGACATTGGGATTAAGAGTCTCAGTCTCCTTCCAGCCGTTGGAATTTATGACAATTTCATTAAAGAATTTATGATTTTGTGGAGATTCTCGTCCAATTATACTTTGGTTGGTGGATGACTTCTTAAGAGGGAATTCATTGTGAGCTTCTTCCTTTGTCTTTATTATTTTAAAACAGAAAAATTGATTACCTTCAGCTGCGAGAACAGACAACGGCAGCTTTCAGAAAATTTATATCTACATTCATATGGACAACATGAAGCATTTTCTTCTCTATTCGTCGTATGCCGCCGCCAATGATTGTAGGTGGTTTTTATTACATTACTTAATCTTTCGCCAAGGAAACTTATGCTACTCTTAAAAGGTTTAATATTAAATACAACCAGTTTATGCTGCCAGATGGATTTCGATCTACGGCGCAGTTGCCTTATTATATGAGAAACTTTCATAATACTCCTAATAAAAGTAGTGATGAAGGCTGAGAGTCACGCAAGTTGCTTTTTGCGTTGAACAATTTTGTAGTTGATTTAGTGAATGTAAGTAAATCAATTTCGGTTGTTTTTTTGGCGAATATTTAGTTTTGAATTGTTTGTTTTATGTTTAGCTCTTAGATCTTTACGACACATTTTCTTTTTACATATTAAGAACTTCTTCGTATTCTTAATTATGTTGTATGAGTTTATTTTAGTTTTCATTGAATTATTAATTAGTCCCTTTCTTGTCCTATCTCGAATTAATGTTATACACTTATTGACTTATGTTGTTTCTGAATAACTTTTTGTAAGAAAACGTGAAATTGATCTCTTAAAACAGTTAGTTCTGATCTAAATTATTTTATTTTGGTCAGATTCGTATTTATTATACCACATAAGTAAGGCATGAAATTCAGTAGCAACGTTCCATTGAGCGATAGTTTCTAGTGCGGAGTACTTACAGCCATTCCAAATGCGAGTGTCGTTTTACCCTGCGGCCCCCCAACTAAGTACTAACTACGTCCAGTGATGCTTAACCTGCGCAATCGAACCAGAACCGCTCCCTGCGCCAAAATAATTGGGAATGTCAAAATCGCTTTTTCCATGGCCAGTGAGAGTCTCAAATTCCACCACAAAAGCACATTCGAAAAGAAAAGTGTCACTCCGTTGGTTTAAAAACCCAAATCATCCGCTCATTTATAGTCACAATCACAATTCAACGGTCTCACTGCCGCTCTTGTCGTGATCAGATGCTATGGAGGAGTGTTGTTGCCTGTTGATAAGAAATGTTTTGCCTGTACCGCCGCTATTTTCTTTGCCTACACGTGGCATGTTTTAGTCGTAGGTTTTTTTGATCGGCAACTAATTGTCTGGTTTGAGTTTCCAAACGAGGTCGATTTGAAAACCCGTCATGAAGTGTTTCTGCGCTTTTTTGTTTACCTCACGTATCTATTAATCCTCATCATATGCAATCTTCCTTATATCAAACCGAGATAAAAGTGACTTCAACGTGGCATTTGTCGCGACCTTACTTGAGCTCTAAGAAAAGAAGAGACCAGGCAAGAAGAGAAGAGAAAAGGTTTGTAGGTTCGCATAAAAAAAATCGGGACGAGGTAGTTTTGCATCAGTAAAACAGAAATTTTCCCAATTGAGCTTACAGTTCGCCCTTGGTTTCTATAATAGAACCGTCGACAGTACTAAGAAGTAAATACAAAGGATCAAATCTTTGTGATTTAGTCTTTCACATAATACTGTAATAATTATTTGTCTTAATTTCTGGGAGAATATCACAATTATTGATAAGCTATTTTATCCCAAATCAACTCTTAGAATGGATATTACTACTTAGTTTAAGTGAACATGCAAATCGAACGTCTTGACGACGGGACGAGTACAAATACCCAATAAATAATCTCTATTCCAAAGATATATTATTTACAGACAATAATAAATATCAATCTAAACCAAATCAGTGTTTATTATATTTTTTATATGCAAAATCCGAACCCCTTTTAGAGTTACCGAAAGGCAAAATTAATAAGAATTATGCGCTTTTGTGGCTCGAAAATACCCCGACTGCGCATGACTTTTTTACCTGAGCTGGTTTTTTTGCGATCCCGTGCATCCGCAATCAAGGATTAGTTTAATGTTCTTGATAATTTAAGTTGGATATAAATTTATGATAATGAAGAAAGACAAAGTCAGGCATATATTTGACCAACAATGTCATTATCGGCGAGTCTGAGAAGGTATTTTAAGTTTCTTTTGGAGCCAGTAGCTGAGTTAAAAGTTTCATAGTGATGTTTCCAAGTGCATTTTTAAAGATATTTTTTTGGGTCTAATGAACTTATTAGCATCGAGGTTTTTAAGACATTTGTACCGTCCGCGACTAGTAAAGCAGATCAAAGTGATCAAGGATAGTAGGCAAAATGAATAGTCGGCATTATCAGCAATCAATTTCGCTTGTTTTAAAACTCTCCACTCCCTAGTAACTCTCCACTCCCTAGTAACTCTCCACTCCCTAGTAGCGGTCTTTGAAAAATTCCTTGAATTCAACGAGCTCACTCTGGCTGCTTTGTTAGATTCCGAAGGTGTTGAATCTTCTGCGGTCACAGGGGCACTCCGGCGTCTGGGTGTTGATGAGTGCTACAGGGCCGATAACTCTCCAGCTGCTGGGATGCAGGGTCATAAAGTTCGGTCTGGGGCTTTCGGAAGAAGTCAGACGGGTTGGAGGAGACACACCGCAAAGTGGAGTAGGTACTATCGCCGCTCCTTAGGAATATAACAGTCAATGAAATGCTGATAACTCTAAGAGGGTCTGAGTTTACCACGGTGGCCTACGCTGATCATCTTGTGTTGGTGGTGACCGGCAAGTACATCTCAACAATAAGAGATTAATGCAACGAGCATTGGACGCTCTTGTTCATTAAGCTACCACAAAAGGTGTAGGCGTTACCCAGCCAAGAATGAATTATTGCTCTTTACAAGGAAGCATAGACTTCCTAATTATTCTTCTTTGAGACTCTGGAATGAAACACTGCAACTTAAGGAGGATCTTCTAGAGAGGGCCGATAAGGCCAGAACAGCTCTCTTTTTATGCCAGAGAACGATCGAAGTCACTTGGGGCCTTAAACTCCGCATCGTTCACTGGTTGCATATTGATATGGTGGACTGCATTACAGAAGATTATACCGGAGACAGACTTGTGGTATAGCAATTGAGATCGGGATATTGCAATATTGCCATATTGCAATATAAAAATGTGAAGACACACTTGCATTAGTATACTGAGTTATTTGGTTGTCATTTATCTGTCAGATTTGCAAATCGAGAAAAATTATTGTGCTGCAGTTAAATTGAAGTTAAATATGAATAGAATTATTGTGAAATTATTATTAATTTATATTAAAAATAAAAGTGAAATAGAAAATTGAAGAATTAAAATTCTGTTCGAAATTATCATTTTGGGTTATGCCCAGACTATTCTTCGGTTTAAATCTAGGGTATACTGAGCTATACCACGAAGTTTTTCTCAATTGGGATATTGAGTTTCAATGTTGAGTATACTGAGTGTATACCGAGATTTTTTCTCAGTATATAGAGACACACCTGAAGTATATTGCAATATTGCTCATATTGTAATTACTATACCACAAGTGTGTCTCCGGTATTACTATCGTAAGATACTAGGAAAAGTACAAAGAACAGCTGAGCTGTGTATTAGTGGTGCAATGAAAAGCACTCCAACAGCTGCGTTGGATGCCCTATTGCATCTTATTCAGCCTGGTCGGCCGCCAGGACAAAGGCTTCTCTTGGATGGGCTTCATATTCATATGGTCACTCATCCATCCTTAGGAGGTTCGGCACCGCTGCGCACAACCTAGATTACACTACACCTACGTGGACCTTGGAGTAAGGATTCAATACCATCATTCCGGCCAGAAATTACTGGACAGATGGGGTTATTCCAACTGGGTCATTATGTATCTGCACAGATGGTATTTTTTCCATATCATTGAATATAAACACCTCTCTTCGCCTACCTGACCACTGCATCGTCTTCCAGGCGGAAGTCACTGCGATCTGGAAGGCTCTCGAATGGCTGAAGATAAATAATATATCTCATAAGAATGCATTCTGTCGGATAGCCAAGCAGCCCTCAAGGCTCTTAATGCTGTCGTCATAACATCTACGGCTGATTTGAACTGCCGCAGGTCTCTGTGTGAGACTGCCCCTCAGTTTGATATAACTCTGTGTTGGGTTCCTGGACACGAGGATTAAGGGAAACTGTAGGGCATTGCTAGACAGGAAACCGAAGTGGAAAGGACACCCCACTTAACCCAGATGGGAATGCCCTTAGCCACCTACAAACTAGCTGTGAGGAAAATCAGCTTAGCTCGGGGCTGAGCTAAGATTGGTCACAGCAACAGTGTGTCGCACTCTTCACACACAATATGGGCGACTTTGGACGCAAAGGGTTGAAAATCTCTTGTTCAATTGAACAAAAACGAGATAAGGTGAAGGTGATGACCGGTCATTGTTCCTGCACGCCGAAAGATTGGGACTTCGACACAACGACTTACGCAGACGTTGTGGTAATGAAAATGAGGAAGAAACTGTCTCCCGTCTTCTCTGTACACTTTGCAAAGAAAAGAGAAACCTTTCTCGGCTCACCTTTCCTTGATGGATTGAGCGAGCTGCAAAATACTGGGGTTCCTGGCCTTTGTCGGTTTATCGAAACCTCTTGAAATGGCCTGAACTTTGTCCCAACATTAGAATGGCATCACAATGGGCGCAATGGTGTGCCTAAGTGGGCTTCCTAGTGGGGGAGCAGCTCCTAACCTAACCTAGGCAAAATGATGTACTTGCTCAATCGGTGTGTCCTACAAATTTGACAGTCAAGAGTTCAATAATGTAGACAGCGGTACTAATGGACCTAGCACACCTTTAAAAAGCAAAGAAAAGATCTAAGCCGAGTTTCTGTTGGAATGAAGTAAGACGTCCAAGAAGTATTTGAACTACAATGATTCATGTAATGATTGCGACATTTAACTGGAAACTAAGGCTCTCATAGTCAGATCTTTTGTCAATAACAAACAATTTTTCCTTTATTTATTTTGACTAAAAATTGTTTCTTTTAGTATCGACTTATAAGGATCAACCATTATAAATACCGCTCCGAAGCAACTGGATGTTAAGTGCATTATTATTTTCAAACCATCCAATTAGGTTAATTTAACTACCCAATAAAACGTTTCATTACTTTTTTATACCAAATCTCATTAACTGCAACAGAAAATGTAAATGGATATAAAGGCGAATTTCTTGTTTAGATCTACTAAATGCTGCGATTTGTTTCAAGATAAATGTATCAGGTATATATCGACATTTAGCGTAAGTCCTACGCAAAAGATATCCAATCAGATTCTCAATATCCGTCTTTGCGGAAAAGACTCACACGTAATGCGTTGATAGAGCTTCGCAGAGGAATATTATGTGCTTAATCGATATTATTATAGAATTTTTTTGATTCGCGTACTTGAATAAATTGATTTGTAATTTAATTTTTATATTCTTTCATAATTTTTTATATAACTCGCGCACTTTGCGTTTTTAAAATTAGATTCTGATGTTACTACAAAGCAATTTTTAAAATTTATTTGCTCATAGCTGCAATATTCGATTGAGGGGATTTGGGGAATTAATTTTGAACCCTAAACGCAAAGTTTCAAATAATTTAATATTTCTCTACAGCTGTAAAGGTATTACTCAAAAATTTATTCATAAAGTCAACTATGCCAAATATATCTTACAATTTTCTAATTATTCGTAGCAACTTTACCTCTAAGATTTTAAACTAATTATTTTTAGTTATTAAATTCCGTAAGATTAGCAATTGTTGAAATTTATTAATAATATATAAATATTTAATTGTTTTTGTTTTTTGTATATTTTTCAGATAGCACAAAAATCGATTGAAGCGTTTACAGAATTGATAAAACGTCTTGGGCCAGATTTTAACGCTTATACAGCAACTGTTTTACCACATGTTATTGATCGTTTGGGTGATAGCAAAGACACTGTTCGTGAAAAGGCACAACTTCTTCTGCACAATTTAATGGAATCAAGGGTCTTAACACCGCAACAGCTAACCGATAAACTAACAACCTGTTTTAAGCATAAAAATTCGAAAGTGCGCGAAGAATTCCTACAAACTATAGTTAATACACTTAATGAGTAAGCAGAAAATATTTTGCAATTTGTTGTTTAATTAAAGTTTTACTGATTGTGATTTTAAATTCTTTTTAGATACGGCACATCCCAACTCTCATTGAAGGGGTACATTCAACCAATTGTCAGCCTTTTAGGAGATCCGATATCATCAGTTCGTGATGCTGCTGTTCAAACATTAGTTGAAATTTACAAGCACGTTGGTATGTTAATTAACGATACATCAAAATTTGACACATTTTACATACTCCCTAACTCTGACGAATTTAAATATAACTTATTTCATATATTAGATTAAATTAACGATTCGCTTGGCGCGTTAACGATGATATATTCATTTTAGGTGACTTTATTCGCCCGAATATATCCTTTATCCCTGACGAAGAAGACAATTTGTTACTTCCGATTAATGTCATAGATACTATCGATATACAATTTATCAACTTTCGGCAATGGTCTGCACCAAATTATCACACTCTCGCGGTAAATTTTTGGACCTAATTTTTACCAATTCACATAAGAAGTTAAGCGTCCTGCCCGCTTCATCAGAGGAGAACCTTTTCGCTATTTCTACACACCATTCTGCATGGATCCTCGAGCTTATTTGCTCAATATCCAGTCACCACATACCTATCATAGAACAACGCAATAATCTATGATTACAAGAATGCAAACTTCAACAGCATTGGCTTCGAATTATCCCAGGTTAACTGGGAAAATAGGCTATTGGGTAATGATATTGACGAGATAGGATCATGTTTCTACACTACTATCTTCAACCTCGTTGACAAATATGTACCCATAATCAAAAATCGGGATAAATTATAGGAACCAGGGCTAGATATGAACGTTCAGAGAAATAAATTGTTTAAGGTGATTGAAAACACGACCAACGTTAAAGCGTAGGCCACATAGCACACGTGTTCCGAGTTCCGCCTATCCGTTTTCCGTCGCTCCATCTTTCCGTGTTCCGATATTTATTTGTATGTTAGCCAGAATTATCCGTTTTCTATCTCTCCGTGTTTTGGTGTTCCGATATTTATTTTTATGGAGCTACAAGCGTCCGTTTCCATGGCATCCTTGATTTTATTGACAAGTGAGCGAATTTGCGAATTTTATTTACTCAATCTACAAAAAAGTGAGGTAACGTTTCCGTTAATCCGTTCAAAAGTTGAAATTTGTTTATCTTCTCCGTTTACGTGTTTTTATCGTTTCCTTCTTTTTTTGCTTATCTGGTCAAATTAAGACTTAGTAATCAATTTTGACAAGAAGCGGAGCACGGAACACAGAGATCGGAAGACGTGTGCTATGTGGATCCCGCTTAATGCAGACCTGGAAATAGCGTACACTAGGTTAGCCTTTGAATTTAGTCTTAGGTCAAGGGAGGCCAATACTGCTTACCTCAACTACCCGGCAACAATGATCAACGGTAGAAAACAACCCCTCAACCCCCGAAGAAATTTGCAACATATTTGCGGACAAATTCGCGGAAGTTTTTAGCCCTAAATCTTTGCATTAATACATTTGCTTATTCTTCAGCGCTTATAGATAAAATATCCATATCTGCTGACGATATAATGGCCAATCTTGATATCAATAAAGGTCATGGTCCTGACAACCTTCCTCCCTATTTCTTGCAATGCTTCTCAAATCCAATTTTGTCTCCTTTTCATATTATCTTCACAAAATCGTTATTGTTAGGTAAATTTCCTAAAATTTGGAAAAAGTCTTCTCTAACGCAAATTCACAAAGCGTCTAATAAACACTCGATGGACAACTATAGGGTCATTGCTGTTTTTATCAGCATTACGAAAACTCTTTGAAAACTCGTATGACAGAACTACCACTAACCTTATAACCCTAATCTCCGCATTATTCTGAGGTATGAAGAATGGTCATAAAATTATGCCATTTATACGGACTTCAGCAAAACCTTCGATCGTGTTGATCATGATATTTTAATTACTAAACTCCAAATTTGGATTATCGGGTCCGGCGGTTAAATGGACTAGTTCATACCTAAACGGAAGAACACAAGTTGTCAAATTTCAAGTTTTTCTGTCAAAAGAAATCAAAGTAACTTCTGAAATCCCTCAGAACAGTCATTTAGTCCCACTTTTGTTTAATATATTCATTTCAGATCTTTCTGAAAAACTAAAGAACATACCACATCTATTCTATGCTGACGACCTCAAAATATATAGAGTAATAAGTTCCCAAGACGATGTAACTTATCTTCAGGCGAAATTGAATGCGTGAGATTGGTACACCACTAATAACTTATACCAAAACTTCAGCAAATGCCACGTAATTACCTTCTCGCAAAAGAACCATGCAGATGCAGTACTATTATCTCAACGACAAGGCACTCGACCGTGTCGATAAAATTGTAGATCTATGTGTTGTCCTAGACAATAAACTAAATTTAAATTTGCACTATGATAATATTACTGCCAGAGCCAACAAACTTTTCGGCTTTATAAAGAGAAGGGCCAAAGAATTTAACAACGCTCGTTTCACTAATACACTTTTCTGTATGCTAGTCTGTCCAATATTGGAATACGCATGCCCCATCTGGGATCCCATATTCCAGGTTAGTAACAAGAGGGTTGAGCTAGTGCAGAAGAAATTTTTTCTCTTTGCTCTGAGTAGTTTACACGATCCGCGTGATTTTCAAAATCTACCTCCTTATATGGAAAGATTAAAAGTGCTAGATCTGATGAAGCTAGCAGATAGGAGGAAATTGTTAATCTCATGCTTCACCCTAGACGTCTTAAATGATCAAATCAAGGTGCAGCTCCTCTCAAGCTGAATCAAATTGAATGACGAAGCTCGATGCAACAGGCATACAAAAATGCTTAGGGAATATTCGCATCGGACTGAATATGCATGGAATGAACCCGTTAACAGATGTTGTACGACATTTAACACACAAAGTGCCTGTTTCTCACCTAACATAAATAAAATATCCTCTAAAAACAAAGTTACATCCCTTCTAAAATCACAATCTCTATTCCATCTATTTTCTTTTATAGGTGATAGATTAAGGGTCGACCTTCGTAAGAAAGATGTTCCCGCATCGAAAATGGCAATTCTAGAACAAAAGTTCGATGAAGTCCGTGACGAAGGTTTACTATTAAAATCTGCATTAACAAATTCACATGATGAACCCGATACAATGCCACCACAACGACCTACAAGATTAGTTAAGCGAACAGTATCTGCAAGCATGAAGAAGCCACAGTCACTCGATGTGCCCACGTCTACAGGTAAAAAGATTGTTAACCTCTTCACTTACATATATCTTATATCTAGTGTGCATAAAATTATTAAAATATATTCTTTGCATGCTTATTATATTTTCTTTTCCTAAGAAGTTTACCAAGAACAGATACAGTAAATTGATATGGAAAAAACACATTTTTTGCTTTGTACAGGTGATGCGGGTGCAGTAACATGGGAAATATTCGAAGCATCTTTTGAGCTTGTCCCGCAAGTAACAATTTTTCATCCAAGAGATATTGAAGATATTTGGAAGAATATTAATACTATAATAGGCGATAAGAATATGGATTGGGAGAAACGTGTAGATGCGGTGAATTTTTATTTGAATTTATTTATTTAAAAGGAAAAATTAATTTCGATTTTTATTTGTTTTTGCAGTTAAAGAAAATTCGGTCACTTATTATGATGAATGTACATAATCAAGCAACCTTTCAGGCTTCACATATGAAGAATTTATCAATAGCATTCCTAGATATTTTAAAAGAGTTACGATCACAGGTAATTTGTTTTGGATAATTTTATACTTTAAATGCTACGAACGTTTGTAATTTCCTCAAAAAAATTTGTTAATGAAATATATTGTTAATTCTTTGCGAACGAAAAGGCTTTTTACCGGCGGCATTCAGAGATAGTTCTGGAGTTGTTAGTGCAAGAGCACAGGGCCTACAGAGCCGCCTGACTGTCTGAGAAGGTGTAGACGGTTCGGTTTCTGTCGCTTTACTGGTTGATTTTCAGAACAGCCTCATGTATAGCTCAAACCTCCGCCTGGTATACACTACAGTGATCGGGTAGTCGGAAGAAAACTTCAATCCGGTGAGAAGACTCCTTCTCCCACTCCACCCGCGAGCTTAGAGCTATTAGCGAAGAAGTTTATGGTATCCTGAATACTATGTGGTCTATTACTCCATTCACGTTGTGAAGGGATGTGGTGGATGTGCCCACATAGTTTTTAGCCACGATATTTTGGCAAAATGTCAAGTAGTTCAAATGAAGTGCAATCACGCAACTGAATTCGATTCCGACCGGCAAGAACATTCGTACGCTCAAACTAGTTTAAAATCGGGCTCGTTTCTGTCGACCCGTATTTGGATTCCCACAGTTGCGTGTGCTACTAGAATTCCAAATCAGTCCCTATCGGCCTAAATCTATTTTTATTAATATTTTGCAATATTGTTAGTATTTCTCACTCACTCTCAATAGGTTCTTATAACAAGTGATTCTACTGCCAAATCCCGCGAATCCCGCACATCTAGTCCGGCATTACTGATTCCGCAAAAATGGTGCGGGATTGGACTCCCTAGCCGATACCACTAAAGCCATCCTGGTCTGAACTGAGAGTTGTTGCGCAAAAAAGAGTCCGTCAATTTAAAATATCGACATTTAGTCGTCAGCAACGCGAATTTTCGAATCAACATGTGCGCCACAGTCGACTACAACCCCGAATCAATTTCATGCCAAATTACAGCCATATACAAACGGGTGTTATGAAGAGTATTGCCCAATTTTAATGTTAAATGCCGCATTGTGATTAACGGGCAGTTACCTTTCATCACTGCTCGGCGACTCCAGTTGGAGGAGAAACTAAAAATTACGAAGTTAGAATTTGACCATTGGGGATTTGTCACCTCCCGCAGCATCTTCACTTCATCTCCTAAATGGAACTCACATGATTGGAGGCCATGTGGCCACTACCACCGCTTTAATACTGTCACTGCGCCGGTTAGATATCCGATCCCACGCATACAGAATTTCTCCGTAAATCTTCATGGTTGCACAATTCTTTCAAAGGTTGATGTTGTATGTGCATACCATCACATTGCAATCGCTCCAGAAGATATGCATAGGTTCAGAAACGAAGTTACGAGAGATCTCGACTTCGTTTATGTATACTTGGACGATAAAATTATTGCAGTAATGATGAATACCTCGAAGAGCTTTTTAAACGCCTCGATAGCTTCGGTTTAACCAAGCTAGAGAAAATCGTTTTTGGTGCACAAGAGCCTCAACTTCTAAGCCACCGCTTCACAAAGGATAGAATATTTTCATCCCCCGATCCGGCTCATGCTATCGTTGATCTTACGCCTCCAACTTCTGTCAAATCGATCCAGAAGTTTTTGGGAATGGTGAAATTCTATCTCCCATCTATCCGAAAATTGGCTGAACAGTTCGAGTTACCATTCGCGTAATATAGTATTTACCTGGTCAACAGAATGTCAGGCAGCATTCCGCAAGGTGAAAACCTCAATGGCGGAAGCAACTCTGCTGAACCATCCAATCGAGCATACAAAACCACTGGCGCTTGTTTCTTCGTATTCTTTTAATACTGATTCTGTAGTTTCGGTTGTATCCTTCCATTTTGCCACTTCTAAATATCATTGAGCCACCTAATTAGTCACTAACTTTTTCTTTGGTATGAACTCTTGGATAATCGTAGTCAATTCCTCAAATTTATGGATATTTAGGCATCACGGATTTGTTCGATGATCTCATCCATTTTGGAAGTTTAGGCACGTTCCGGTCGTGATTCATCTTCAAAAAAGGCTAACTTTCTATGTCTTGCAGACGTGTTCCCACGACTGGTTAATCAACTGAACGTTTGTGCGAGAAAGGAATTCTTGTTATTTTTAGTTGCGCCTGTGAATACAACTAACATTGAACTAGTATCAGCTTCAGTTTCAATTTGATGAACAAATACTCCCTTAATTGTGTTTGGAAATACCAATGTATAATGCAATTTTTGACGGCTGATCTTCACAAATACTCTGTGATCATCGATCAGTCATCATATTCCGTTTATACTTCTCCATCTTTATTACATTCACCCTTTTATCATGCTTCCTACTATCGATCCAAACCTCACCATAGCCAAGCGCATACTTCCAATATTTTTCAGTACAAGCCAGAAATATCACAGAACACCAAGATACAATACAATTCGCGATCGTTTTATTGATGAACGCAGTTCCACGACGTAATGATATATTGCAAGCCGATATTTCCCAAAAGCCTTTTGAGTCTTAACCACTTGAGCTACTAAGAAAAGTTAAATCTACTACCTTATTAAGTTAAATTAACTTCTTGCTATTAACTCAATAAATGCTTAATTAAAATATTAAATAACTTTAATTTACAGGTTATCCGTGAGGCATGTATTACAATTGCTTATATGAGTAAAGTGTTAAGAACAAAATTGGACCAGTTTTGCATATACATTTTGCAAGAATTAATTGATCTAATACCTAATTCTGCCAAAGTTATATCTTCAGCTGGTACAATAGCGTTAAAATATGTTATTAAATATACACACGCGCCAAAAATAATTTCAATTATTATCCAAAATTTATTAACATCAAAATCGAAAGATATACGATCAACATTATCTGAAATAATGGGAATTATACTTGATGAATGGCCAACAAAAGCACTTGAAAAATGTTCATTGTCATTAAGAGACGCTTTAAAGAAGGGAATCTCAGATGCCGATAGTGATGCAAGGAAACATAATAGAAGGTAAGGAAAAGTTTATTTAAAAAAAAATTTATATGTTTATATAGTAATCCTTATTGTGTAATCTACAATAAGATTGACGTGTGTTTGTGTTTTCAAAATGCATATGGGTCAATTTGCTTAGAAGAAGCTCATAAAAAGAAGATCTTAAAGCATTTTGAAAATAGAAATAATAACTATCCAGCAATTCGAGCAAACAATCTTCGCATACCTGTTAAAAGTATCCTTTACTCTGAAATATTTCACACCGCAGCACTTTTGCTTTAGACACGTGATATCATGAAAATAACGTGGCTGGAGAAGGAATAAATCCGCGGCATCAAATACATTAGTGATAGCGGCATTTCACTAATGAATATAGCGGCATTTCCTTCACCATCGATACATTGCAGACCTTGTTGTCATGCAAATTGTTTTACAACAGTTCGTTTATAAATAGAACAACCGAATTATGGGAGAATCTTCCACAGCGAGTAACTTTCAGACTCGTACGAAGTTCACCACCTGCTCCTTCAGGATCCTCCAGAGTGCGCTTAGTCTGTTGTATTCTCTATTAGTCTTTTAAATAATTCTTACTACTATATGTATTTTGCATTATAACTAGTAAGAGATAATAAACTAGCCATATAAAGGGATTGGAATCACCCTTAGTTCTATCACCTCCGAAAACATTTTGTGTATATTTTCTATTTGTAACTGCAATATTTTGTATAGGTATGCTGAGTTATTTTATACATAATCTTCGGCTCTACAACCGAGATCCGGTCCTGGCCTCTCGCAACTGTTCTCTCCACCGGTCCCGATTCTGAGTCGATGTCATCTTGTTTGGCATCCCTAAGCTCTGACCGTCCTGGTCTACGCCATCCTTCCAGCGAATGTTGGGACTCCCTCGCTGTCGCACCCCATAAGGTCTTACCTCAAAGAACTTTCCGAGTTTGCTCATCTTCACTCATACGAGCTAGATGCCCTGCCCACCGGAGCCTACCGAGCTTTATTTTCTTCACAACATCTATGTCGCGATAGCGCTCGTAGATCTCGTCATTGTAGAGTCTCCGGAATGGTCCTTCCTCACATACGGGGCCTACAATCCTTTGAAAAATTTCCTCTCGAACACGGCTGTTAGATGTTCTTTCAGACGAGTCCACCATGTACTTTGTTTTGCTTTCGTTAATGTGCAGTCCCAGAATTGCTGCCACCCGTTTAATCTGGATGAAAGCTTCTTGTGCAGCTGGTGTAGTTCTTCCAATGATGTCAATGTCGCTTGCATAAGCCAGTAATCTCGGATCACTTTCTCCAACGCCAGGATATAAAGGAGGCAGCCCAGACCGTCCGCTTGTCGGAGTCCATTATGGATGTTGACTGGTCTGGACAATGTTCCGGATACGGGCTTGTCAATTTCAATTCTGTACCTGTACTTTCCCATGCAAGAAAAACCGGCGAAAATTTTACTTCTCCGCGTGCAAGAAGTCTCCAGAGATTTTAGCTTCGAGATTTTCATAAAATTTTACTCAAGAAATGTTACTCGAGATTTTACGCAAAAAGTGAAGGAAACGTCTCCGAGAATCAGAAGCAAAAATTCGGGTAAAACTCTTCCAAGTGGGAAGAAAATCTCTCATTTACTTTTTGAAAATTCTGTAACAATTCTACCAAAAGGAAGACAAAAACCACAACAACCACACTGATGTCACAAAGTTGATGCAGTGAAAGAATTCAGAGGTCTGCTCCCCAACGTCATCTACTTTCTTCTGTGCAAACGATGTTTTTAGCAGATTTTTGTTGGTTGGAATATTATGGTCCAATCTTAAAAATATCGCAAGCTATGAAAATTATTTCTCCCATCCAGCGAGTCATGTGTCTTTTTCCATTGTCCTTCTCTGCGTTGAACGTGAACAGCTTATGGGGCACAAAACTGGGCGCAAAAAACAACAAGGGCCCTGTAACCACACTTTTGAATTTACGAACGCTTGCCAAGCCTTGACAAACTTGTGGATCAGGCATTACAAACATCACGAATATTTCAAACCTTAGATCAGCACATTTTTGAACGAATTTGATCGATTTCGAATTTCCAAATGAAATCATTTGCTTCCCATTTTATCAGCGGTGCTTCAACATGCATTTTTTTACTAGTGCTAAACATATTACTATTTTCTAAGAAGTCAGTTTATTCCGTCTACGTTAATCATACTGGGAAGTTGATCGTGTGGACTTTCCGTTGAACTACTTCACAGAATTATTTTTTTTCCATCATCCCGGGACTCTTCTGTAGCTGCGTGAACGTTTATGGCGGCTGTTCTTAAATTCGCCTTGCACCCGAATGTTGCATAGTCTTTCGTTTATTGCTTTAAAGCCGATAATGATAAGCTTCTTTCTTTTGCTGACCATACAACTTACTCCGGCTGTTATATACGTCATACTCAAGTTTTTGCGTTTTCACAATCTTTTTCCGACCTGGGCATTATTTACCTCATCAAAGTTAAATGATTACAATTTTTAAATTTAGTACAAATTCTAATTAAGCAACTATTATTAATTTTAATCTCATATTTATCCATATTTTCATTTTCAGATCATTCTGGACATTTCGAAAGCATTTCCCGGAATTAGCTGAACAATTATATATAACTTTGGATCCTTCAACGCAGAAGGCTTTAGAGCGTGAAAAGGATCTAAGCACCGGAAATGGCACAGGTTCGATGAATGCCAGTCTACGTGGTAGTAACTCAAGCTTGAATTCAATGCCAGGAGGGGTTATTAGTATGTATTATTGTTTTGTCCTTATTTGTAAAAAAATGCATGATTTTTTTGTTGTCCTATTTTTGTTGTCTATATTTTTTTGGTTCTTACAAGTATATACAATAATATAATAAAACAAAATTTAATAATAATTTTAATTAATGTCATAGAAAACAGGACAAATTAATCTTAAACAAAAAAAAGAAATTAGAATAATATATAATGTGATGTTTTGTTGTTAATTAACAAATTTTTGCGTTTTGTGTTTGTTTCCCCAACTTATAGAAAGGAGACAATCTAGTGGCTTAAGAAGTCCTGCTGCAACACAAGCATCAGGTAATGAACAAAGATTTTCTATATTAATTCATACATAGTTAACAAAAATTAATTAATCATTAAATATAGTGATCCTTAAACTTAACAATAGATATGAAAAATCTTGTATGTTTCATAAAATGTAAATTTTTCTTTTCTTTGGTATATTTGTGGCCGCACGTGTTTTTTTGTGGATTATTTTGGTAATACTTAATGTATATAACTATTTATTTATAAAAATTATTTTGTATAATATTTATGATTCATAAAATACATATTTTAAATGAAAATAAAAACAAAAAAAATAAATATACATATATTCATGAAAAATAAAATAAAATAAAAATAAATAAAATCAGTCACAAGCGTTAGCACTGAAAATTTAGCTAATTCGAAACTACAAAGAGCCCCATCATTACCAAGATCTTATAATAGAAATCGAAGTGGAATACCAGTTGCGCATAGAGAACATCCACCGAGAGGTTTATAATATTTTGTTAAAATGGCTAAATACTTTATTTTTTTATTATTATTATTGATTATTAATTAAGTTTCGTTATTTCTTGTTAAAAAATGATGATTGATTTCAATATTTCAATTTTTGCATTCGGTTATTAGTTTCTTTTGTTTAAGTTTCAAGAAAATCATAAATTTCCTTTATTTTTCCTTATTTTATATTCATTTTCATAACATAATATCATTGTGTCATAATCATTACAGCCGGTATTAGAAGCGTTTCTGCAGTTGATCCAGCGGCTGTACAGAGGGCTAGAGCACGTGCGCAATATTCTAGCTTAGCAAGATTAAAAGTTACATCAGGAACAGCATCGCTGCGTAAGTTTTCTCATTTCTATTTATAATTGCAACTTCTTACCAAAATATCATTCAGTTCATACATAACATATTATTTATCATAAGTTCATTCCGACAATAACATGCATGAATTACACACGAATGAACTTTTCAATTCATATTAGATATATAATGTAGATATTATATAAAACTAGATTTTATATTTTTTTTCTATACTTTTTTTTTGTATTTTTATTGTGCATTCATTGATATAGAAGGACAAGTAGCCCAACAAGGTAATTTTATTGTTAAGGCAAAATAAGGCAGAATCTTATTATTTTGTTATTTAAAATACAATTTTCTTTCACAGCTAGGGCAAAGAAGATATCGAGCTCTTCAACTACACCACAACATGCATCTCCAGAGCATCGTCCGACACCACGTTCAAGGGCTGGCGTGTCACAATCGCAACGTAAGTAAAGTTTGGCGTTTTTGTGTGGATTTGAAAAAAGAAAATGAAATTTGCGTTAGAATTGATTGAGTATTGCGTTAGAGATGAAGTCTCTATAGAGCTTGCTTTTAAGATAGAAGCCTTGTAGGAGCTTTAAGCCTTAAGAAGAGTGGCGATATGTCTCAAAAAATTGTTCGTTAGAAATCAAAGACACAAGTTACATTTTACACAAATGGTTAACAGTGTTATTTGTTACCTGAAAATCTGCATTTCAACGAAAAACTGTCGTTTTAGACATTTCGATAAATGACGAACACAATCAAGTCTGATTTCAGGTTCTGGATGGCTTTTATGGGCTTCTTTCTGTTTGGGAACTTTTCCACCTCTTACCGATCGTTTAGTGTACGTACACCGTTCGAAAGCCAGATACCCATGTGCTGCATATAATATTACTCCCATCGCAGCATTGAAATTTTTGCTCCAAGCTGGCTGGCTTGATCACATAAATTTTGCATATTAAAACTTGCATTGAGTCAAAAGAAAGTCTCGCTCTCATTTTTGAATAGTTCCCTCTATCTCTAAATTGAATTTTTACGTACTCATACCGATCAAGGCAATTTTACATTGGACTTGAATAGGTGCTAGTCTGACGTACCAATATCAGGAGAACTCAGGTTTTTTAAAGATATTCTTGCCACAACCCAGGTTGTTATTATAAAACTCCTGGAAGCTAGGATTGCCATTGTAAAACTCCTTCCTTTCTACTACATAACGGTTAATTATTTTGCTTAATTTCTTCTTGCCGTACTTATCTCTCATTTATTCCTCTACTCTAGATTTCAGCTAGACCGGCATTTATGCAGCTAGGCGCTTAAAATTACAATTAAATTTAATTTTATCAAAATTGTTTTAAACGAATAAAAGTTCTTATATAAAATGTTGGCTGTTTTCTCTATTGATTTATATTCATAACCGTTTCATTAGGCATAACTATGACAACATAAGTTTGCTGAGATCAGAATTAAACAAAGGAATTACAGTCCTGATTCGATCTTATACTGTTATGAGCCCTGTACGTGACCTCTGTTCGCCTCAAATTCTTCTTTGCTCGCCACTGACATGCCAACCACTACCACAGTTTTTATACACACTAGATGGGCAGGTGCCTCAAGATGCACAAAGTTTATCCAGACTCTTGAAAACTTGAACATGTCCAGCCCAATCCGAAAAAGAGTGACTGCAACAACCCTTCCTTCCTATAAAACGTGTCAGCAGATGCTATAGAAATAATGGCTGACCCATCCCTTAACATCTTAGGCGTGATATTAACCAAAGACCTGCAATGGAATGACCACATATCCCAAATCGCCAAAGAAGCAGTCCTTGGGATTTCTTAAAAAATGTAAGTGCCTCCACAGCCATCGCTACATGCTGTAATTAGGGATGCGCAATCGGTGGAGAGTACTCGATTAAATACTCTTGAGTAGAATCCTTTTCCGTCCCCTCCGTTTTACTCCTTCAAAAGTACTCGATTCCTTGAGAATCGATGAGTACTTTTTTGAAATTTCTGTGACCTACTGCTGCTGCTGCTTGACCTACTGAGACCCGACAAGAGAATACAACTTCCTTATTTGGGGCGGGGCTTTGAAAACCACCCTGCTGTGGTTAAATAATGTTAAAAAAATGCTCAAACTAATCGATGATGACGCCATTTGCTCCTTGGTCGATCGTTTGCCCCCCATAGGGATGTAGCAGTTCGTACACAATTTGGGGAACAAACTTTCACTTTTCGGAAGTCATACAACATCTAAGAGTTCAAACGGAGGGTTGCTCGTCACCTCGTGCGACACCCTCTCGAACTCTCATGCACCTAAATCTATTCTATTCTACTTACTAAGCTTACTGCAGCATTTGTGCCGTGTCGTGACTATCAGCATAAAGGACTAGTATAGTACAAAGGGTGATTCCTAAGCTTAGAACTGCCACATAAAAAATTGACATTTAGCAAAAGCTATCTATATAAGAAAATGATTTTCCACATCAAATGCCAACGCTAGTATCTTTCAAGCCGAACCTGTATGGCTGCCAAGTAATGAACTTCGAACCGGCACAAGGATTCAGTATGGAAATTTTCATAGATAGCCATAAGAGGTCTCTAGATTCAGTGATGATGCGCTCCATACGATGCAGAGCTAAATTAGATAAGTTAGGTAGAAAATATAACGTGACTCTCGTCTGCGTTCTCTAACATAAGAACACAGATGGGAACGAGAAAACGACTGCGTAGTTAAGCAGGGACTCTCTGTCCTGAGATTGAGGGGATTGAGTTGTTGAGTTGTTTAGCAGCCCAATAGATGATATAAAAAACGGTTGTTTTTAATACCTGCTGCTGCTTGCCAGCAAAGCGGAGATAATTTGAGACCTGTACTATCTCTAGGATAACTTAACCAACTCACAATAAAGAAAGACCAATGGGACTCCTAAACAGACCCCGAAAAGATATTGTCAGAATTACGGCAATCATCACGGTAAATTGGCCCTTAGGGGACCATGCTGCCAAGCTGGGTATCCCACACAACGTCTGTTCTTACTTACCGTAACTGCGGGAAGACGAGCGAGAACAAAACCCTCTTCATTTTCCGTGTAAATGCCTGGCTCTAGCTAAAGCCAGGGAGCGCACACTACGTTAGCTACGTTCTGGAAGACTTAAAAAAGATCTCCAGACTAGACGTCAGAGCGCTGACAAGCTTCCTGAACTCCCCAGGATGGCTTTAAACCTCCGTCTGTCAAACAACCATCTAACTTTAAGTAGGTACATGAGGTTGTGGCATCAAAACGGCGCAACAAAGCGCCAATTGGTCCTCCGGTTGCACTAGAGGCAGCCCTACATCTAACTTAATCTAACCCTCGTGTTCAAGTGACGTTCCAATTAATTCTTAGAAATAGTTGACGAGCACAGGAAATGTATTTGATGTCGTAATATCGCAATCGTCGATTGGGATTCGAGTAGGAACCTAACAGCCATGTTCAGACTAAACTGCGGGAGATCTACTCTCTCAATTCTACTCTCCTATCGACTAGCTAGACTATCCAATCCAAAAATAACCATTTTCGAAGAAGGACTTACGAAAATAGTATGATAACGTTCGTCTTGGCTTACGTACTTTTGTCTTTTCTCATGTAAATGTATGATCTCAAGCGTCACCCCATATACTATTAGTCATGTCGATGACGTCATTGTGCAATGTCCAGTAGTAAGTTTAACTCGAATCATAGATGTAGTTTATTGACAGATTTTATTCTCAATGAAATGATTTAAAAATGGCAGGATGATCGGCAGTAAAGAAGTTTTAAAAACTATAAAGTAAATCTCTTTATTTAAAAACAAACATTCTTAGAAATATGTAGTTATTTAATATAATGTTATTTGCCAAAGTAATTCTGTATAATTTATATTCAAACAATTTTTTTATTTTTAGCGGCATCAAGAAGTACATCTCCATCATCAAAATTACGAGAAATGTACGGATCATATTCTGTCTACAAGCCAACGGGAACAGTTCCGAAAAAAGCCTCAGGAATTCCTCGCTCTCTTGCAAATTCAAGAGAAACCAGCCCAACTAGGTATTGTTTAACATTCAAAGCCATATTTTGTGTACTATATAGACAACCTATTTTTTCAGGGGGACATTAAAACGAAACATATTTACAAACAGCCCTCGACGAATCGATAGGCCACCTATAAACCCTGCTAGACCTGTATTAGCTCAAAAGATCTTACAACAAAGTAGGGAGGCTGAGAATGCATTAGCTGATGCATTGGTATGATATTAAAATTTCTGCAATTAATATTCTTGATTTAATGTTTTTGGCAGTCTCCTGATGATGCAGATTTGTCCTCAGATTATTCTCGATTGTCCCTAAACCGTAAAATATCTCGCGATGAGTCTGATGAAAGTGAGGCTTCATCTGTATGCTCAGAGCGAAGTTTTGATTCGTTTAGGAGAGGAAATGACGTAAATTATTAGTTTTAAAACTAACGAATAGCTAACAAAAACTAATTTCAGTCCTATTCCTGGAACGGATCTCGAAATCGTTTGGACAGTTTTAGAGCTCCAATCGAAGATATTGATACAATAATACAATTCTGTGCATCAACACACTGGTCAGAACGAAAGGATGGTCTGATAAGTTTAACACAGTATCTTTCAGATGGTAAAATACTTACCCAACAACAATTGCAAGTATGTACAATTGTTTTGTGATAACAATTTAAAATAATATTAATAATAATAATTTTTTTTTTTCATAAAAAATTTTTTTTAGTGTGTTCTTGATCTATTCAGAAAAATGTTTATGGACACACATACTAAAGTTTACGCTCTATTTCTGGATACAGTTAATGAATTGATATTGGCACATTCAAATGATTTGCACGATTGGTTATTTATATTATTAACAAGATTATTTAATAAGCTTGGCACCGAACTATTGGGTTCAATGCACGGAAAAATATGGAAAACATTACAGCTGGTTCATGAATACTTTCCAACTGAACTACAAATGCAATGTGTTTTTCGTATACTTGTTGATACAGCTCAAACACCACCAACTAAAACAAAAATTGCAATTTTAAAATTTTTAACTAATTTAGCAACATCATATTGTACCGCATCTGATCTACAGAGTCAAAGTCCCACAGATAAAGCTGTTTTAAAAATTGTACAATTAGCCAACGATCAAAAGAGTGTTGAACTAAGAGGACAAGCACGCTTATGCTTAATTGCATTATATAATTGCAATACACCGAATGTAAGTGTGGATAATTTATAATAATTAAACAGAATGATTAAAATATTTTTTTAAAGATGACGATGTTTTTATCTTGCTTACCAAAGACTTATCAGGATGTTGCTAAATCAATTATACAGCAACATATTAGAAAAAGTACTTCAGGTAAGTTTTCTTTTTAATTCTTTGGATAATTAGATAAGCTATTATTAGTTTTCTATTAAAGTTTATGGTTTTCGAGGTTTTTGTGTTGAGGGTTTATATTTAATTTATTAAAGCTGGTTGATCCTGGCACATTCCGATAAAAAAACAAAACAACAACATCCTCGGCTATATTATATACAAACAAAAAAAAAATTTTTTTATTTTGATAATTTAAAACAAAAACTATTTCGTAACGTGTCAGGGTTGAAGTTGTAATTATTTTATCACTTCTTTCAAGCAAAAGGTCGTTGGTACTTTATTATTCGTTTAAACTTTATATTTCGTTTAAACTATTATCTCTGCAAAAATACTTTATTGAATATATGGCATAATTAATAGTTTTGAATTCTTTCTATATTGGTATCTATAAATTGCATTAGGTCGTTATTGTTACAATCACTACGCAAAATTCGTTAATATTTAATCGATTTTTTGATATTTTATAAAAATATTTAAAGAAGTTTACTTAAGGTAGTTGTTATATTTTGTTATAAAAAATATTAAACATTCATTCATGCTGCCCTCCACTAAGTATTACTAAGTTGTTATATGTTACAACAGAGGCATACGACTCGAAACGAAAAACGAGACGCGAAAACCATCCGCACTCACGGCTTGAGCCTGTAGTCGGCTTAAAAGTCACTGTAACTCCAGAATCATGATAGAAATATCATCGAACTAATTAGAACAAAAAAGCTTTCCGTGACAGAATTACGCGCAAAGGCGCACCCGCACCGGGCATTGGCTTCGCGTTGTGTGCGGATTTTTCACTGACACAAAGTCGCGGTGCTGGTGTCGCGTTCCGACTTTGACCCAACTTAAACATCAAAGTGTCAAGGGGACGAAATAAATTGAAAAAGCTGTATGATTTGCGTATTAATTTTCTATGCTTCACAGTACTTGTATTTCTTCTAGGTACTAATTTCCTCACCAGAATTTCGAGCGTCAAGCCACATTTCGTTAGTTCGCATTTCAATGCACATACTCTATTCTATCTGTCATTGCCCGCACCGCGTTTGCGCGTAATTCTGTCACTAGCTTTAGTGGTAGAACACATGGAGAGACACCTTTGCGTGTCCCCAACGCGCCAAATTACTCGAGTTTAGTTTTTAAGGGAGCAGTTCCCTTTGAATCGGTCAAAAAATGCATTTTTGTTTTTTTGCTTAATCGATAGTAATAACGTTCAAAAATAACTTGTCAAAATTTGAAACCGATACCATCACTGGAATTAAAGTTATAAGCAGTTAAAGAGGCGTGGGTCAAGCTCAGCGCTCAGCTCAGAGAAGTTCAATCGTCGTTTACTCGAAACCCATTTTTTACACTTTTTTCTTACCTGACGGCGTGTAATCCCCGCCTTAAGAAGAACGGCTTAAGATAATTCGAACAAATTTTGAACACTTGTTCATTATTATATTGTCTAACGTTGCCTCGACTAATTTTTTAATTTTTTTTGTTGCTTAAAAGTTATAACAAAAAATGTAAAAAAAAACCGAAAAAGTGAAATTGAAAAAGTGACTTTTTTCTTTTAAAGGTCCTCCATTTTGTTAATTTTTCAAAATTTAAAAAACTGTGCCAGGCAACGTTAGCCAACAGTATGCACTTTAATAAAATTCTGGAATTTTTGATTTGAGATAAAAATTGCACTCTCAGGAGCCGCCGTGAGGAAGGATGCGCGACCCGAAACACGTGATGTTTGGCTGTTCGGATGGGGGGGTTACCGAATGAGAATCGATGTGAAAAAAAATAAACTTCTTGAAACATTAGCATTAAAAAAACCCCGATCCATTTCCACTTATATTGTTAAATAAAAAAAATCAAGAAAATAGACCGTTTTTTCGGCGCGCAAAGGGAACTGCTCCCTTAAGTGGACACGATGTGGATATGTGTGTCCCGGCCTTAATAAAGCGATTGATTTGAAATGAAAGCAATTTTTCATACTTGCGATGGCAGTTAGAAGTCCCCAATAGTAATAGCAATTACTTGGGGAGAGGGAGTGTATTTTTGCTATTGTGCTTTTTCCTCATTTAAGAGGCAATGAAGCCAAAAGCACACAAATTTAAAGTTAAGAGAAATAGGCGCGTAGTAATCTGTCTTCTTTTGGCGATACTTTTTATTTATATATAATTTTTAAGAAGGTATTTTTAAAAGCAGCAGCAAACAATATGTGATAATTACTCATGAATTACACACATTAGGGAAGCAATTCCGAAAAAATAGCCTAATACAATTGCTTCTGTTCCCTCCAAAATCATGGGGATAATAATAATCAATAGAAGGCTTAGAAAATATCTACATAGATTCCAACAAAATCATACACGACAAGCAGTACGGCTTTAGGCCAAAAAGGTCTACCTTCTTGTGTGCCTGACCGAGCATCTCAACCAAAGCATCCATCGCTTCAGTGAGTCTAGTCTGGTTGCTCTAAATATTTCCAATGCTTTCGACTGAGTATGGCATCGCGCTCTGCTGTCTAAACTCCATGCTGTTGGTATCGAATCAGTTCTAAGCAAAAACTTTCTTTCTGACCGTTCAATCAAGGTAGTATTGGATGGCGTCGAATCCAACCCTCACTCCATCTCGGCCGGCTTTCCCCAAAGGTTGATGCTCTTCCCTTATAATCATTAATGATTTGCTCTAAATCCTCACCAACCCTCTTTGTAGTTTCCCCGATAAAGGACTCTGCGTTAGTCCTACGCCTTCGACAACATAAGACAAGCAAGTGCCAGACCTTGTCTTTTAGACCCTGAGCTCATGTCCAACTCTCTTAACATGGACATTGAACTCATTCTTGATTGGGGCCGCAATCGTGTCGAATTCAATCCATTGAAAACAAAGTACTGACTAATCTCCACCAAAACCTGCACAGACCCTATTTCAATGGACAAGAATATTGTAACAGCTGACCCATCTCTTAACGTCCTGGGCGTGACTTTATCTAACGATCTGCGATGGAATAATCACATATTCCAAGTCGTCAAACAAGCGTTTCAATGCCTAGGATTTCTTAAGAGATGCTGGAAGTTCCTCTTCCATCCAGCTGCACTGGCTACAATCTGCGAATTCTACATTCGGCCCCGTCTCGAATATAACTCGTATATCTGGTCTGGCGCACAAAAATCTATCTTGGCTTGGCTGGATAAGGTGCAAAATCGCTCCATCGAACTCATTGGCGATAACACCCTTTGCTATATCATCGACCTTTTAAGCCAACGTAACAATGTAGCACCCCCAGCCAGTTTTACTGCTATTAGCATAGCGACTGTTCCGCTGAAATTAGAAACCTGACTACACGGCAGCTTTTTCCCGCAACACAAGGCTAACCAACTCGGCTGAACCCCACACACTACGGTGTTATAGTTCCTTTATAAATAGAACAACTCGATTGTGCAACTCCCTTCCGCAGTTGGTTTTTCCGAACTTATATAACATCTCTGAGTTCAAACGCAAGATTCTTCGACATCCACTCACGCACCCTCCAGACCGCTAATCTATCCTTTCTCTTCTATCCTTCATATCAAGCTTACTACTAGACACTGACCTTGACTTGAACTTGACTTGACTTGAACGACATGACAGACTAATGGTACAAAGGGTGATTCCTAAGCTTGACTTTACCACATAAAAAAAGTGGACGGAATGTCAAAAAAAATCAAAGAAAAAACGTGCGGAACGGACGGAACGAATTGGTTCTGTTTAAGCGTTAAGAGTTTACTCTTTGTATCCATGCGAAATGGACTCAAAATATTTGCAACTTGCGACTTCAGTCACTTTCCACAAAGAAATCGTTGCGTTAATTTTCACTCAGTTTATTTGTACCAATTGACTTGCCCCAGCGAGTTTGCACAAGCAAATCGTTGCGTGTAAACCCACCTTTATGGTCCGCCCACACGACGCAACCCATTTTGCGCAAAACTCCTTTGTTATGGCACAGCGAAAATACCATTTGACTGGACTATCTGGCTTTTTTCTAGTCTTACATTAGTTTTACGTCTACGGTTATGCAATATAAACATATGCTAAAATTTTTCTTCATTATCGTGAACCCATGCCCAACTCAATAAACAAGAACATGATTCATTTTTGGTTTGTGGCTGCAAGAATCGCACTGAAGATCGGAAGTACATCTTATCTGTAGCGAAACCTGCTTCCGTTTCGTTTCGTTTCGTTTCAGGGCTATAACTAATGACTTTAATTAGACATATTTAATAAATATTTTAACTTTTCAATTAGTTTCATATTTCTCTGCCAATGCTTATTGGCCCATGGCATATGGCTAACTAATCTGTTACAATTCTTTACTTTTTAAAGATATCAAATTTTTTAGTATTTTACTATTATCTTTTCTTATTTATTTACAAAATTTATAGATGTATCAACGATTTAATAGCAGTTAGTTCTTCCGCGATCAAATCAGCTAACTTTACAACAAAATTCAATTCAATTATAAAATTAATAATTTTTATCAGATTTTTATTTTAAAGTATTTGCAAGGATAATTCTTCTACGTCGATTTGGTATTAAATTTTTAATAATTTTAAATGTAGCATAATTACTATTTAAATACAATTTTGCGCTAGTAGTAAAGGGATTTAATATAGCCAGGTTTTTATTAGTATACAACAAACTGGGAAATAAATTACTTGAAGCCTCTAAAAAAAATTGCTAAAGTAGTTGTAGAAAAATTATAAAATTAAAATGCTTGATTTTTAGGAACAAATAGCCCGTCATCGCCATTATCATGTTCAAGTCCAAAACCCTTGCTTAGTCCGCAGCAAGGTCCATTTAGTTTGCAAAATAATTCTAGTAAGTAATATTCGTGAGAATAAACAAAAGTATTTATAAATGTTTTCCACATTGTATCTCGCTTGTGTAGTTCTGTTTTGTATGTTGATCTTCAGTTTTTCTCTACAGCGCTTCTATATTAAAACAAAAAAGGATTTATTTTGAAATGTATTTACAATTAACACATGTAATGATTAAAACTGAAGAACAACTAACTATTCGTTCCATTAAAGAAACATTGATTTTATATAGTATAGTATATGTGTAAATGTTTATTCCCTAGGTCCAAGATCGCGACAATCTTCAGTTGAACATGCAGAAACAATGAATAGTGAAGAAGTATATAAGAGCTTACGTAAAACTACAGCCGAAATACAAAATTACACTTTCGAAACTAAGCTAGATCGAGATACAAATAGTAAAGATTCTGGTATTAGTCAAATGGGCGATCATTTGGGTCAAGCTGATCACTTAAATCTCATTCCATCAAATGGTATTAATGGTCATATTGGGTAAATTTATTAAAATATCCTTTTTTTTATATTTATGTAATTAACAATATATATTTATTAGGTTAGAAAAAGAAGATTCCTGTAATGGTTCAAAAACACAATCGGCAACAACAACAGAATCGAATACTCCAGAGAGTACAGTTCGTCTTGATACAATGGAGATTCAAAGTCATAAGATATCATCATCAACACGTCATCAAAATTTTAAATTTTCAGAGACCGGTGAATTAATTTTAGAGAGTAAGTTTAATATAATTTAATAATGTTTATTAGAATTCATATAAATAATATAATTAAACATTAGGTGGTATCAAAGAAAGTGATATTATAAAGGCTGCCATAGTTTTAAATTTAGAAACACATCCTGACATTATTCAGCAAACTTTATCAGATCTTTCAGCTAGCATCAAGTTTGGAAATTGTGAATTACCTATTAAAAATTTTAAGTAAGTAAATTAATCATTTATTCAAAAATAAAATACAATCACAAAATATCATATTTACAGAGCTATAATGAAAATGTTATTAAATCTTCTCGAATCACCAGTACCAGAAGTTATGATAAGCGCATTACAGGTTTTGGGTAAAATTGTACGAAGTGTTGAAATGAAGCCGCAATGGAGTAATTTCTTAGAGCTTATCCTATTAAAAATTATTGATTGTTATAAAAATAGCAAAGAGGTATTTTAGTGTTAATGCATCAATATTAAAATTATATTAAAACTGAATTTATTTTAAGGCCTCACGTGAAATTGATATTATTATTCCTCGTATTGCAACAGTTTTACCATTAAATGTTTCTATAAATATTTTAAATCCTGTGATAGCAACAGGGACTTATCCAATTAACTTATGTGCTGTTAAATTATTGACTGAACTGGTTGAAAAGCAAGGAAACGAATTGACTGATAGTCATTTGGATAGCGTAATGCCACATTTGGCAAGAGTAAGTAGTTTTATGGGTCATTCATTTCGTCTATTAGTATTCAGTCATTTCGTCTATTTGTATACTGTTAGTCTTATATCGCCGCCTGCGTACCAGGTTATATTGCCGCCTCCAAGGTAACATCATATAAAGTTAAGAATTGCGGCTCCAGGCTAAAATCGTTCCCAAAAAATTTTCAGGTATTCTGAGTGATTTATGAATGGTGACAAATTTAATGTAATTTCTGTGTAGCGCTCAGGTTGGGCGGTGACGGGCGGAGGAGGATAAATCACTCTAGAGTATCTCGAGATTTTTGTGGAGAGATTTTGACCTGGAACGATTTTGTCTCCCCTAGCTACAAACTGCTATTGGAGCACTCAAAAATCACATTGAATACTTGTGCATTTTTTTGCTGAAGATTTACATCTTAGTAGAGGAAGGGCGTTCACTTTGAAAGATTTCGATCCGCTTAGACAAGTAATTTAGACCGCACCTAGGCGGACATTGGCATTGTTAGGCGGACAGCTTTGCTTTGCTATAACAGGATTGCCAAGGCTCCCCTGTTCTTGTAGTTTTATAGTCGTTGAACTATTCTCATTGGTAGAGAGCGCAATATATTGCCATGTCTGTACATATTTCCATTCCAGAACCTGCTTTCCGTAGCCGTAGAGCGGTGCAGGCTGCCTACTGCCTGATATTCAGATCAATTGGCAGCAGATCGAGAATTGCGGCCATTGCTTTATTCGCCTGCCAAATAGCTCGTTTTTTGCCAACTGAGCCATCCACAAGGTCAATAATGGGAAAAAATAGGAAAAATTCCGTATAATTTGAATTTGATAATTCCGTAGAACTTTGAGAACGTTTCCAAAATGGCGTCAAAAAAGGACCAAAAACAGTTTTTCGCGTTTTAAAAAAAACTAGATTTAACTTAACTCTGGCCTTCAGGGGTTGTGCATAAAGCTTTCGTAACTTGGCATAGCTATATTTATATGTCATATTCTTCACCAAGAGCGGGTCACCGACACTACAGAACCGTATATCAGCACTCGTCTAATTGCTGCTGTGTAACGCCAGCGTGCCATTTGTGAATTCAAACCCAAACCCAACTCACCTGCTTACTGGCATAGAAAGGTTGCTCGCCCTCTCCGAAAATTCCAATTTGGATTAGACCCATGACTCACGGCATAAGCTCACTGGTAGGTAATTACGAAATGAAGGACATTTCGATGGGTCTTACGAAAAAGATATTGTTTCAAAATATTGCTGAAAAAGATATTGTTTCAATTTATTGCTGAAAAAGATATTGTTTCGGTTTCTCGCTGAAAAAGATATTGTTTCGGTTTCTCGGTGAAGAACATATTGTTTCGTTTTTTTGCTGATATGTTTTGAAGCTAGAAAACGAAACAATATGTTCTTCACCGAGAAACCGAAACAATATCTTTTTCAGCGAGAAACCGAAACAATATCTTTTTCAGCAATAAATTGAAACAATATCTTTTTCAGCAACATTTTGAAACAATATCTTTTTCGTAAGACCCATCGATTTGTTCTATTGATGATAATCATCGGTTCTATCTATCAGGTATTTATATGATGTGAACGAGTAGATCTCAGAGCTAAGCGTTTTTGTTCGTATGAGGCTACGTTCGATAACGTCATTTGCAGGGCAGTAGACGTAACTCATTCGTTCGGTATTGCAGTCATATGTCAAATTTTCAGCGCTTGCATGTAAAACTAGTCACTTCTGCAAACTGTATCAGTCAATTTTGCAACCGACGCAGTTGATTGACGGTCATTTGACGTTACCGAATGCAGCCTGACCTTTCTACTATAGAGTGTAATATTAAAAAATCAAGCCCGATTCAAACTATAGTAGCTACGAACTATGAACTAAACTAAATATTTTTAAATTATGTTTCTTTTATACTAAAACTAAAAATCGAATTATTATAACAGTTAACAGACGATGGTCAATCTATGGTTCGGAAAGCTGCGGTTTTCTGCATAGTAAAACTGTACATAATTATGGGAGAAGACAAAGTGAAACCAAAATTTACACTATTAAATCCTAGTAAAATAAGGTAAAGAATAATGTTTGTTATTAAATTGTATTTATTAATAATTATTATATTTTTTTGTAGACTTTTAAATGTTTACATTGACAAAGCGAAAGGCTCGAAAACATCATCATGATCTAATGCCAAGTGATTGTGGGCTAAGGGACGGCACTTTGCTAAAAAGTTTCGAAAGTTCAGCAAAATGATAAACGGGACGACAATTCCAGAATAGACAAGAAGAGCAACAACAAAAACAAAATTGAAAAAGGAAAAACAGAAATACATATAAAAAGCGAGTTTTTTTCTAAAAAAAAAAAAAACAACAAAACAAAAAGAAATAAAGAAACAAAAAACATGTATAAACTAAAAAAGTAAGATTCGGAACCGGAAATGTAGATAATAAGAACATTTATAATAAAAAAAAAGTGGCATAAAAACACGAAAATAAGTCAAAAAAAAATGTACGTTACACGTTAAAAATAAAATGGAGTGTAGATGGGAGTGTATGATAAAAATGTTATATCGTTAACGTGAAAATTGAGAGAAGAGAGAGAGAAAGAGGAAAATTATTTATATATATACACACACACACACTAGCAACACACACATCCATATGTAAACATTTTTTAACACATACACATTATTATTGTCATCATATTTTTGTTTTTCTCGTTTAACCGTTTATCTTTACTTTTTTTTTGTAAGACTTTGAAGAAAACTCAATTTATATAATTATATTTTTAATGTTCTCAATATAATGTGACTATTTAATACTGACATCTAAATTACTTAATTAAATAAAAAACAAAACGCGCTAAAGTGATTTCATTGAAATTTAAAAAAAAACGTATATTGTAATAATAAATTTTAATAATTTTTATTTGTTTTCTTTTTATTTATTTAAAATTAATCTTTAATGTGTCCTTGTAGTCCAGTCAAATGGTACTTTCACTGTGCATTTTATGAAAATAGCAATTTTGTTTTTTCATTGTATAGGGGGGTTTTTGGAAGTATAAATCCGAGTTTTCGGGATCCGGAGACATGACGCTCGGCCGCCTTCTTGTTTTGAGTGGTGAAAAATGGTTTGTCTTATATCTCTGAAACCGTGAGACCCACCGAATTTTTGTTAAAACATTATTTTAGATAATTAATTTATCTACAACTTTCATAAATAATTCGCCCTGTGCTGAAAGTCGAGTAGTCACGACACGACAAGTCTTTTGAGTTGCAGAAAGTGACGTTTCAGTTGAATCACGACTTTCAGTACAAGGAAATAAACTCAACTTGTCATTTCCACTATAGCCACCTGTGCTAAAAGTCGTAATTCGACTGAAACGTCAACGAAACACGACTCGACTTTCAGCACAGGGGCCAATGTTTTGCCGTAATATTAACGATAAAAAAGATATGGGCTAAAAATGATAAAAATGTTGAGGGTGATTAGCTTTAAAGCTTCCTTAGAGCTTTTTTGTAGAGCATTTTCTTACGAATGGTCATTTATTGCATTTTTGTTGTTATTATTGATTTTGTAGCAATGCAAACGGAAAAGTTATAACAAAAGTTGTGCATATGTTTCCATTTTATAATATAATACTTCATATTATTGTAGGATATTTTATCGAATTATTTTAAATTGAACTCATTTTCACACCACTCGAGAGGTAGAGTTGTTGACGCGTTTTTTAAAGCGGTTCCCCTGTAGGCCTAATCCACCGATAGCTACTGGTGAGATTATTATTTCTTTGTTTTTAAAGGGCCAGGTTGTGGTTTATTTATTGAAGCGTTTTCATCTTCTATAATAATTACACCAGTCATCAGTGGGAGTTTCAGTGTTCTCGTCGAAAAAAGGCTTGTCGACTTTTTCGGGCAACATTGATAAGCATTCATAGTTGAATTCATCCTCGTCTAACGACTTTGAGACCGCTACCACGTTCTCACATGTTGCACCATTGCAATTGTGTCAAATCGCAGAACATTTTAAGATGGTCTTCCGGCACCCGCAGGCTGCACCACACCATTAATTTCAACAGATCTGGAGGCGCCTGCGCCATCGTCCATTTAATTAGTACGAGGCATTTTTTCCAGCCCCAGCATTCGGGATTTTTATATCGTCCTAGCCACGTTTATATTTGGTGTGTACTCTAAATACATGCATACGAGCTGCATCTTGTGTTGGAGGGAGCGTAGAGAGATTAAATTTGTTTTTTTTTTAATGAGAAAGACTAGAATTAAAATGAGAAAGACTGGAACTGCCACAAACTACTTGCGATATTTTTATTCCATCTACTCCCACCTTTACTATAACAACTTTGACATCGAGGCATCGAGAAACAACTCGCTGGAGTGTTATGCCTCCTGAAACGAGTTGAATCTTTTCAACCAACCGATGACATGCGCTTTGGTGGAGCGGGAAGGGCTAAGGAAGGCTATGACAAGAGGAATTAGGAATGTAAAGATGGCAGAGCGCTTTAGAGCTCATCCAAAAAATATTTTCATTTTTAGTCCATATCTTTTTTATTATTAATATTACGACAAAACATTATTTACTGGTAGATAATTTGATTATCTAAACAAACTGTTTCAACAAAAATTCTGTAGGACTCACGGTTTCCGAGGTATAAGGCAAACCATTTTTCACACTCAAAACAAGATGGCGGCCGAAGGACACCTCTCCCGATCCCGAAAACTCGGATTTATACTTCAAACCAACCCCCCTATACAATGAAAAACAAACTTGCCGTTTACAAAAAAAATGCACAGATGGTCCTTTTTTGTACCATTTTACTGGACTATTGTATATATAACATTTTGTTTAATCCTGTTTTTTTTTTTTGGATTTTCATTATTCTTCTTTTTTGAATGTCTCTTTCATATATTTATACATATTTTTATCATTTCCTTTTATTTTCTCTTGTTTATCCTAGGAATATCAAATAAAAATGCCTTATGTTTGTGGGGTGTGCTTTTCTATTCTCATTTTTTTTCAGTCGCTTTGTTATGCGCTTATTAAATATGTTATAGTCGTGCCTTATGTTTTGTCAAAAGAGTTTATATAAACATTTTCAATATTATTTATATAATTTGGTTAGAGAAAGGTGTATTGTAATTCTTCTATGACAAGGAAGATAATATGGATTAGAAAACATATTTGTGAATAAAATTTATTTAAAACATTTCTTTATATTTTAACAGTTTGATTATAAATTAACAAAAAAGATTTCTTTGAAACCAGCTTCATATTAAATATGCTGTTCTATTGATGCATGCAAATATGCTGTTCTATTGATTTGAAAAATGGAATTACAGTGGAAATCGGTTATAAAGAACTTCAAGGGACCGCACAAGTGCGGTCGTTATATCATGTACGATCCTGTTTTTTGATGTATATATGTACTTATATAATTTGGAAACACGGATTATATAAAAATTACATATATGTAAATGTTTATATAAAAGGGTTACAAGGTACGTGTACATAATTATTTATGCTTTTAAAAAGTCCGTTATATTAGTTTTCTTTGCTGCATTTATTAAAATCAAAATCTATTATCTATCTATTTTACAGCGCAGTTCTTTTAAAAATTCTTGATTATTTATATTAAACTCATCCTTATTGCACCAAGAGCTTCACAAAGTTTTGCTGATTGAAACTGATCTTTTACTTCTCTATTTCGTTTCCTTCCTCATTATTACATTGGCTGCTTCTACTTCTGCTAGAATATCTTCTGCTCTTATATTTGCACGAATAATGCAACAGTGTTGTAAAGGATAATGAATTCTTCGATATTTCTGCTTGTCAAAGATGATCCCAAAAACTATTCTGCTAATTACCCTAGTGTACTATCAACTTTATCCGTTGGAAATAATCTTGCTAGAGATCTCGAAATTAATATTACTAAAGATCTGGAGCACCATCTTCGACCGATAATCATGTTAAAAATAAATCTTTAAAGTTTGTGGGGTGAAAGCAGTTGGCAATAGTGGTTTGCGCCACCCTCTCTCGCATCCACAACGTAAAGAAATAGGTAAACCACGATTTCGTCGTGTGCACCATTTTAAATTTAAAATGACCACATAGCTTACAGTATTCTACTCTTCGTATTCTTTCATTTGATACCAATGTCGGGGGGGGGGGTTGTAAAGAAACTAGTGGGATGTTGTGCCTAGAGACTAGCCACTAATTACGCTTTTTCATGGTATTCTTTCTATTGAAAAACACTTCAGACTGGATGACCATAAAAAATCAAGAAAATGATATTTTTTCACTTTTAATTAAGTAAATGTTTATGTTCTCCTGAGTATCATTGTTAAATAATATAATTTAGTGATAGATTCAAAACATTTTCCACCGAAGTAAAAAAAATTATATTTCACCATTGAGCGGCCGAGGATTGAACTTGGTTCCGCGGGATAGGATTCCAGCGCCTTAGCTCTAGGCTACCCATATATGTACTTTATTAGAAATCTCTTTTTTGTCGTTAAATATACTTCCGGTCGGAATTTCCAGACCATTTCCATCAGTTTTAAGTCTCTTGATCAAGAGCTACAATTTGAGATATGGCCCAAGTCTGTAGCGACAGTACTTTCAGAAATGAAAGAAGGTCACAGACGGACAGAGCCTCTGTATTAAAGCTTTTTTTTTTAAAAGCTAAAAGGTAATCCGCCATTTTGTGGTGGCCGCTATATTGGATGTACCATAAAATTTAATATACTATATTGTATTGTCTTCAGAACCAAAAGTGTGTGCCAAATTTGAGCTTCATCTGATATTGGGACGTGGTCGAAAATTCGATCGCAAAATTAATTCCCCAGAGAGAACGAAGTTAATATAAAACTTGTAAAATATCGATTATTTATCTTGAGCCGATTAGTTAAGGTTACATTTACTACGTTTATAAGCGGAGTTTCCCTCCGGATGGAAGTTTCGATCCGGAGTGAAACACCGCTTATAAACTGGGAGTGAAACTCCAGAACTTGGATTTTCGCTCCCGAAGAAAAAGCTGGAGTGAAACTTCGATCCCGGTTTATGTTGTGCTTATAAACGCTGACTTGGAGTGAGATTTTTTTCCAAGGGGGGAAAACTTAGTAAAGAAGAAGCTGGGTGTTTTATTTTGCTACAATAGTTTTTTTCTTTATTTATTGATTTTTTAAATACATTAAATTAAACATTGGGTTTACAATTTGTCTTTGCTATGATTTTAAATTTGAGCTTGGAGCTGTCATTTCAAACCAGAAAGTATTTTGGATTTTCACTCCCATTGCTTATAAACGCATCGGGAGTTTTACTTTGGACTGAAGATCCGGGAGTGAAACTCCGCTTATAAACGTGGTAATTTATCCTCTTCAATAGCTAATATTATTACCGGTTAGAACTTTTTCTAAAAGAAGGGAATCTCAACATCGCTGTTTCCATGGGTATTGTTGTTCTCCAATCACAAATGAACAAGGTCGCTCTGTTTGTTTGTTTCAACATGCGTACTCCTCTCTCTTATTTTGTGATGCGGGCTGTAATCTACATAATGAAGAAATTATTTTTGCTAGGCATTGCCCAAACAAGTGTTTTGAACCATTCAGCCAAAGCTGAATACAAAAAGAAGCTCGATGTATAGATTCCCCATAAGTTGACCACGAAAAACACAATAGACCAAATTAAGACGATTGGCGATTGGCTGCTGCAATGCATTGAAATCATCATAAAGGCCTCTATTCCCGAATACGTCGACGGGAAAGTTAATGTGAATTTGATGGTTTGCACTTATCGAAACATTCGTAGTGGAAGTGAACAGCAGTTCTGTCGTCGGATTCAATAATCATTCGGGAATTTCAGATCCAAAGCATGATAAAAAACTACAACCCTTCAAAGATGAATTCGTTCGAAACTTTCAGTTGTCTAGTTTTCTTATTTGCTGTTGTTTTATGGCTTAGTGTGTGACTAAAGTGAAAAGTTAGATGTTTCAAGTGTCGTTCTCAAAATTGAATTTAATGTATTTCATTTATTGAAAACTTAGGCCTAGGCTGAGATAATCAAATAAAACGTACCAGAGCTTTACTGTGGACATTATATATTCTTTCTTTGCTGTATTAAGTTAATTTAGCTTTAAATGTAATTATTTTTTTCAATTTAAAAAACATTGCAGCAAGAAGTTAATTCAGATTTGTATCTTGTGTTTTTTGATAAATCTACGATATTCCTTTTTTTAGTTTTTAACTATTCTATCTTTAACATTGTTTTAGCTTCTATATTCCACTACTATAAATTTTGTTATATGGTTAAAAATCCCCATTTTAATTAAGTTTAAAGTCATTTAAAACAAATTAGTAATCTATGTATATGGATTTTTAAATAATTATTATAAGAAAAAAAAGTTTAAAATTTGAATGTTGTGCTTTTAATTAATCGCAACTAAATTGTTTATTTAATTGCTTATACATTGTGATAAAAATCACACATCAATGTTTTTTAATCAAAAAAAAGAAAGAAGTTACCATCAATCAATCATTCAATAAAAAAATATTATTAAATTCCATAATTTTTCCCTCGCTTTTTCATATTTGCATAACAAACAAAATATCATACTTGTGTAAAATTACAATAACGTTAGCGATAGATGCAGTTTTTGTGATTTTTATAAAAGACTGAAAACCATTTGAGATGCATAATAAGATGATATTATATATTGATGTTGAGAAGCTTAGATGTAGCTTTAGACCGCTTTATAAATATAAAATTGTACTTATAGCATGCACGATGGGAAAATCATACATGTTGGAGTAATCAAAATATAAGAAAAAGAAAATATGTTCTTGTTGGTCGTCATCGTATAAATTATATCAAATTTTATATAAGTTTACTTATCATGTGAGGATTTTGATATGACACCGGAAATCAGTGTTTTGGGATACTGTCATCAACTACATTTGTAAGTTTATTTAAAGAGGTATTTTATATTACACTAAAAATCCAGGACCAATTATTTTCTTGAAAGCATGTCAGCTACTATGTGTCTATGGTTAAAATAATATTGCTTCGATTTGTAATGAGATAGCCAATTTTTTATGAAATTTATATTTATATTGTTTTTTTTTTTTTTTTTTTTATTTTATTTTGTTTATACTCTTAACATATGACAGTCGTTTGCAGTGCAAATATAGTCTTAATTCTAGAGTTTGGAATTCAAATATTTTCCTTACAACTATAACAAATCATTTTATATAATTTTCTTACTTTAATTTTTAATTATATTTTAATGTGTTGAGGAAAAGTATATAAAAAACCTCCTTAAGACCATACTACACTACTTATCCTAAACTTAAAACTAATCTACAACTAAACTTAATTAAGTAGGCAATTTTTAGTTGCCTAATTGCCGAATTATCGGGTTTGTCGATAATTGGCATTGATATTTAAAATTATTCTCTAGGTTTCCAACTATTTCCTCGACATATTTCATATTTGCTAGAGAGTGCAATCGAGTTGTTGAGAAGTACCATGGAAGGTTATATATCATTTTTAATAGTTTGTTCTGTGCTGTTTGTAATTTTTTTTTATGTGTAACTGCACAATTTGCCCACACTGGGGCCCCATATAACAACATAGCTTGGAAAATTTGTCTATAGATTAAGACTTTGTTTTCCAAGCAAAGGGCAGATCTTCTGTTAATAAAGGGATAGAGTGTTCTTGTTAGTATGTTAATTTTGTTTATTGTATTTGAGATATGGGTGTTGAAAGTAAGGGTTTTGTCTAAGGTGACTCCCAAATATTTTACGCTATCTGCCCATTGAATTCTGTGCCCGTTCAGAGTTAGATATCTTGAAGGCAGTTTAGAACTTTTCCTTTTGCGTGTAAAATACATAGCTTGAGTTTTTTCGCAGCTCAGTTTTATTTTCCATTTATTATAGTAATCTTTCAGGGTATTTAGGCTATCCTGTAAAGTGTCTGTAAGGTTAGAGGCCTCTTCAGCTGAGGTGTATATTGCGGTGTCATCTGCAAATATAGATGCATTGCAATTTCGTAGTTTTGGAAAATCGGCTGTGTAAATATTGTATAATATGGGTCCAAGCACAGATCCTTGGGGAACACCTGCTACGATTTTATGGGGCTCAGAACACACATTTCCGATGTAAACTTGCAAGTATCTGTCAGTGAGGAAGCTATTAATTAGCAAATTTAAATAACTAGGGAAGTTAAATTTTAACATTTTGTATATTATTCCCTCGTGCCAAACTGTGTCGAAGGCTGACTGAACATCTAGCAGCACCAGACCAGTTGATTTTTTGTTAGATAAATTGGTTTTGATGTGCTTACTAATTCGAGTGATCGCGTGGAGGGTGCAATGTTTAGCTCTGAAACCAAATTGTATGTCTGGAAGTAGTTTATGTTCTAACAGAAATTTCTCAATCTTTGCTTTTATAATTTTTTCAAGTATCTTACCCATTATACACAACAGACTTATAGGTCTGTAGCTTGATGGATTATCTGATGGTTTTCCAGGTTTCGGTACTGGTATGGTTTTTGCAGTCTTCCAGGTGGATGGGAAATACTGTAGCCTAAAGCATGAATTAATTATATGGGTTAGATAAACCATGCCCGTGCGGGGTAGATATTTTATGCAACAGCTTGGAATACCATCTATGCCAGGCGCTTTTGAGTTTAGGAGGTTTCTAGTGAGTTTTTTCACGTCGATAACCTTAACCAAGGGTACGTCTTGGGTTATGGTATTAGATGCGAGGAACTTTTTAACAGTATTCTTAACTTCGGTTTCTGTTAAAGGGTCGCTGTAATTTTGTGAAACTAAGTTATTCTCAGCAAATTTTGCTAGGAATAGCTCTGCTTTTTCCTTACATGTCATGTACCTAATGCCCTGATGTTTAATAACTGGTAGTGGTCGTTTCCCCTTTTTAATAATTTTCGCTACCTTCCAGAAGGTTTTAGAAGATTTTTTCATACTCTGTAATAAGTTGTTCCACTGTTTGTTTCTTACCTTAGTCATTTCTTCGTGAATGCATTTGTTGTATTTTATCATATATTCTCTGTATATTGCTAATCGTGAGCGTTGCCATGCTCTGCGCATTTTATTTCGCTCACGGATCATACCTAAGATGTGGTTTGGTATCTTGATAGAATACTGCGTTTTTGTCACGCATTTGGGAACGGAATAATCAACTGCTCTTTTTATCAAGTTTGTCATATAATCTATCATGTCATTGATTTGGAGAGTGGTATGAATATTATTGAGTGAAAAGGAATTTAGATAGGATCGTAGATTGGTTTGTATGTAAGATTGATATTTTTTCCAGTCAGCCCGTTTATAATTGTACGGAATAGAATTGTCGCTTGGGGCTTTGTTTAATATTTCTAGCATAACCGGTAGATGGTTAGAAGATAGTTCATTCATAACAGAAGGCTGAGTAAGGATGTCAGGTGAATTTGTTAGGAATACATCAAGTATTGAGGGATTTGCTCTTGTGTTAGTTGGTATGAACGTGGGATCTGGTGGATAGAGCATGACATAAGGGATGTTTGGAAGCAATTCGTGGAGAGTATTTCCCCAGGCGTTTGCTCGTAAACAGCCCCACATCTGGTGTCTGCAGTTGAGATCACCACCGATTAAGCAAGGGTCTGGGATTCTTGTGAGTTTTCGAAGATCTGCTCTCAGCTGTCTTCTCTTAATATCATTAGAAGAACCACCAGGAAAGTAGACAGAAAATAATTTAAACTTGACGTCATCTTCGAGATATATCTCAACCCCAATTGTTTCGATAATTGATAGATTTAATGACGGAAGAAGGTTGTGACTTAATCTTTTGTCTATTACTATTGCAACACCTCCTCCTTTGGACGTTTCTCTATCCAAGCGATGGCAAAAATAGTTTGGATTTGAAAAGGAAATAGTTGGATTTAACCAGGTTTCTGTCACAAGGGCGACATCAATTTTGTGGCTTATCATATAATTGAAAAATTCTATATTTTTTTGCCGGATTGATTGGGCATTCCATGTAACTACCTTAAGATTACTACTTGCCATTATATAAATACTTGATTGCTACTTGAGTAATAACATTGAATTGTTCGAACCTATCTTTGCATACTTTTAGGCTACTAACTATTTCATTTGTCAAACTAATTATTTCATTGTAAGTAAATAAACCTGAATTACTATTACTACTTGAAGAGATGTTTCCTTTAACCGTGTCGGACCAAGATATGTTTCCACTTATCTTCTCAGTTGTTTTGTCACTATTAAAGCTGTTCCTTGCAAGATTAGGGAAATTGCTGGTGTTGTACATGGGCATCCTTGTACCTGGGTTTGGGTTCCGAATATTTTTACGCAGAATTTTTTGCCGTATTTCAATATAGCTTCTCCTACTTGGGCATTGCAAATCATTAGAGTTATGCGCTCCATTACAGTTTGCACATTTTGTTATATTTTTGTCGGGGCAGTTATTTGTATGATGTTCACCCGAACAGAACGCGCAGAACGTCTTTACGTGGCAGCGACTCTCACCGTGTCCGAACATTTGGCAATTATGACACTGAGTAGGCCTATTAGGTATTCTTCTCTGATAGTCCCAACGGACTATAGTTTTATTAATTACATTGAACTTGCTTCTGAGTTCGTTCATCGTGACGGATTTCTTCTCTAAATAAACGATATAGAGGATCATTTCTCTTTTATTCGTGTTTTTAATATTCCTAACGACTGATTTGACCTCAATGCATTTTAGTCCAGCATCGCATAGGACTTGCTTTACTGTAGCAGATTCGATTTTTTCAAGGCCAGATAAAACAGCTTTGAAAGGAAGTTCCTCTTTCCTACAGTGAGTGTAAAATTGGACTTTCTTCTCAGTGAGAATGCTGGTTATTTGTTTGTGCGATTCATAAGAGGCGGCTAATATTTTAACACCAATCGAAACATGTTTGATCATATAGTCGATATTCTTTTCCGTTAGTAGATCATGTATGTACTTACTCTGGCATTTGATGGCTGTTATCGGTGGCACTGCAACTTTAACCGATTTTGCTGCATGGGTTACACGCTCTGTATTGTGTTCAACATCTTCGTCGACATCGACTGTTTGCAACGGGGCATAATAATTTGCTGACACACTGCTATCATCGTCGCCGGCTGCGCGTTTATGACGTTGACCTTTGGACCCTGAACTCATGGTGACATGCATTTCATTTATATTGTTTCTAATATGATTTGTTTTTTTATTGGGATTGAATATGTCTCCATCAAAAACATTATTGTCGCCTTCGCGATTTAAAAAAGTACGTTTGCTAATTTTGAGTACTTTTTTATTTTTATTTACTTCTTTAAACACTTTAATTCACTTAACCGCGTCTTTTTTTTTTGCTCAATCAGTGCGCTCGCTATGAGAACTTGCTCGAGACTGAGTTTATATTGTAAACTTTTGTATTATTACCTTACGCCTTATTTAACTACAACCAAATTAAACTGGAGACATGCTGCAAGGGACCGTCAAACTTGGAGAAATGCCCTAGAGGAGGCTAAGGCTCGATTTGGACTGTAGCGCCATTGGATGGAAATTAAACATTTTTTCTCATGACCTTACAGTGAAATCATGCAGATTTTATGTTTTAAAAATAACTCCAATTAAATGGTGTTCATTTTGCTGCAGACATTCTTGCAATCTTGACTTCATCTCGGCGAAGAGCCTCTTGCAGAAATCCGTGTTCATACTTGCGATTTTGCGTCCGTTATTTTTCTGTGGGGCCCTTGGTGAATTACTATACACTAGAGATTTGAGGTAATCCCCACAGACAGGAAAAATTACATGTGGTTATACCTGGTAATCTAGGGGACCAGTTGATGTTACGAAAGCGACATATTAATTTATCTGGAAAAATGCTCCTTAGTTTTTTTTTCTTGAGGCCCTAGCGGTATATACCGTGGACACATGCCAATGGAAATGTTCTCTGTTAGCATAGGGCGCTGTCAATAATGCACTAAGCAATGCTTAGTTGCCGATATAACGAAAACGATATCGACAATCTATTTGTCTCTTTAAGTGTCGAAAAACACGTTTGACGTTTACTAAAAGGTTCGATTTATGCATATAATAAACTTTTACCAGAAACCAAATACGGCTCTAGAGAACCGTTTCAGTTTCAGACCAAGTTTTGTTAACCTCGTTCAGTAAATTCTTCTATACATTGGTATAAAAAATTGTCGATGTACAATGTTTTAACTTGGTTCAACAGTGCTTCCCTCAATACCATATGGCAGAAAACATCAATTTTGATTCCTTATTTATGGTATCAGGGCAAATTCTTCTTTGTAGCAAGACAATTTGAGGTGAGAATTTAGTTAAATATCCTATTCATCACTCGTTAAAACTCGATTATAACCAAAATTTATTCATTTCAACAAAAGACTAGAGTTGAGCGATTCTATCCTACTGCTACTACTATGACATTGTTGATCGAAATTTACTAGTATGTGTACTGATGTATTGTCCAGCTAATCTATTTGTTTTGGTAACAAATAATTCAAAGCTTCTTTCCTCAGAAATTTCTGGTTTATATTAACATAATCGAGAGAATGTAATTATGGGTATTCGTCATTATTGATTTGATTGGTAGAATTTTGTCAAATAATATTTCGCGGTTGCCAAAAATTCTTCTATATTCATCAGTTTCCACGCCAGTGGCATTGTCTGTATCAGACTAATATTGAAAGTAATACATTTCTGATCACGAAAGGTCGGTCTTCTTTATTATTAATCAATGATAGGTTGATAACATTTAAGAGTTGCTGTTTATAAAGCGCAGTTCTACTGGTGATAAACTTCCAAAACTGAAATTGGAACTTCGATTATCCATCGGTCACCCGACCTTGTCGTTCACAGATAATCAAAAAGACGGTTAATCGTGATTTTCAACCGGGGAAAGTACATGTTTGAAATGTAAAGAAAGCTGAATGCTTTAAAATGATAATACTTTCAACTTTCGAAGATAAACTAAGATTTTGAAAAGAATTGAGTCAATTTGGATTACCTGGTTGCTATTGCTGCTTTCTTCGTTGCAAAACTGCGCAGTCTACGGAGAACCATTGAATCGGTTTGGTTTGCATCTTCCTGTTCTATGTACCAATCAAGGAACCTTTTTTTAATCTTTAGCGGTAGCAACTTCATCAACAGGTTCAGGTATTCAGAACGATCACTTCAATTGTCGCTTGAATAATTTTTCATCCGTCAGCAATTTATAATCAACTTCTCGATCGTCACAGCTTTTTGCCCACACATTACGCATTCTTTTCTGCAGGATAGCGCACAAGATTTTGAACTTTCCAAGGAGATGAAAAAGCCAATAGGAATTGTTGTTGCTTCGACACTTTAAGTGTGGCGTGTGAAATTGGTAAATTATGAACGTTCCAAGTGCCATTCCGAATTCTTTTACAGTTGATATCTGATGGTGGTTGATTTATACCAAATTTAAGCCAAATTTTATGATAAGGGATCATCCTAAACGGTTAAAACCACCTCTAAATCGATTAAAAATAGTAAAAGTTTAATTAAGATTAAAAAGTTGAAGCCCCTCCGACCGACAGGATTGCACGTGTGTACAATTTCTAGTGTGTGGCCGAGGCCAAAGGAAAATTGTCGGTTTAATACACATGATTTCTCAGGAGTAAGCGTGGCGTGCCATATCTACACACTTACGCGCAATCATCTGGAAATTGGAAATGCAAAGGATTGCCGGCGCGCTTTCCTCTCATTGTTTGAATGCAAGAAACCCTCTATTATTTCTGGACTTCTACTACATCCAAGAGTTCAACAACGAAGTTAATACCTCGCCTTTCTCTGTATCGACCGCCGACTCCTCATGACCTATTCTATATTGGTTTTGATCTTCGAGTCCAACTTACTACTAAACATTGCAACACAATGAAAACGGCATGGCACTAGTAGAAAGCATTGTACTTCACTATGTTAATGTAGTTACTTAAGTATATTTCTCTATGCAGCTAGAGTCGAATAAAAATCAAGTTGAAATACCTTCTTCTATAAATTTCTACCATATCCAATAGGCTAATAGAAGGAAATAATGAATATGGTAAAAAATGTTGAGAATCTCTTAAAATATTGATACAGGAGAAGTACAGAGAATAAATAAAAAGATACTTATTGTCGAATAAAACAAAGGATTCCATCATAATATTATTAAAAATGTAATAGTATTTGAACGGCAAGGGTTTAAATCTTTCGCCTGAGGTGCATTTAGCTTTTTGCAGTGAACGTTCTTATCTTCACTTTAACTCGACTTTGTCTTATGTTCAGAAGTTGTATCATCTAAATAAATATACACGTTCTTAATTACACACATAGTATTTCTTCTACTAATAATTGTCTTAAAAATTAGTTAGATCAATCGAACCTACGGTGGTGTATTTTAGTGTATTAAATTGAACTTTCATATTTCTGAAAGTCATAAGAATTTATTATTTAATATACACGTTCAAGGACTAATTATTACTGACGTTAATATTTATGTGAACAATTCAATTATAAGGCATACATCAAAGCTGTGTATAAAATCATACAGACATACATATGATATTATATGTAAGTAGGAAAAGTTATCACTTCAAAATGATTTTTAGGCAATTTTTTTTATCTTTTATGTTGAATTTTTCTTAATTTCATCAAAATATCATATGTTTTCTTTAAAAAGTATAATCCCTACCACAATTATAATAAAAAAAAATTATTTTAGTTCAAATATTTAATAACGTAAAAAAAAATTTAAAAACACAAAGAGTTCAAAAAGCTGTGAGAAAATATTTTGCTAAAACAATTTCTAGGCTTAAGGATATTTAAAAAAAATTAACAACAAATATAAAAAAAAATGATAATCTCACACAAAATGAAAATGTTAGTTAATATTATAAAAAAGCAGAGTAAATATTGTCGATATATTAATAAAATTTATGAAAAAAACAAGAAATATTCACATAATAAAAGTTAATTTAAAAAAAAAGAAGAAAGAAATGGCTTCCTTTTCATAAAAGAATAATAATACTTAAAAATAATATTGTACATTTTTGAAAATGAATGAAACACAACACTGTTATTTATTCTTAATAAATTGTATTAAAATATAAAGAATGAATCCTCAAATTTTTCTAATAAATTAATGAGAGAGAGAGAATATAATAACTAAGCGATATTTAATCGTTTGTAACAAAGTGAAATATTATCGACATTTAAAATCTATACCATCTATATACCTTACTCGTAAAACGCTTTGAATAATAATGAATAATAAAATACAAAACATAACAAACAACATGATTCAATACTAATATCCTTTCATTAATTTCTTGCATAATGGCACCAAATCCTTATTCTTCCATCTAAGTAGATAGTGGAAATAAAGTCCTTATTATTATTCATCATAAATGAAGGACTTTTTCAACTTTCAGATTTTAATGAATAAGGCTATTATTAAAAAAAATAATAAAAATAAAAAGTAAGTTTTAAACAAAAAATGAAAACACTTAAAATAAAAAATTTTGCCAACTTTTCATAATGTTAATTAAAAAAAAGCTGTATTGAAATTAATTTACACACAATAAAATATAAACAAAAAAGGAATTAAATTAAAAATTTACACATTCAAAAAAAAACGTATAATCCAGCCTAGGCTAGATTCTGTTATTAGTCCGGGCGCTGGAGCATTTCTAGTGGTTTTGGCGTGATGTAACGGACTTTTTTGATGAAATCAGTCAGAAATGACATCCCCAACAATATCTAGAGCAGTGGTTTCCAAACTTTATGATACTGCGGCCCCCCTAATACATAAAAAACCCTTGGGGGCCCTCAATAAAATATGTAAATATGCATACTCAGGGTGCGCCATCTACACCTTCGGTATTTCAACATTGAATAACTCCGACATTTTTTAGCCGTTTTTGACAAATGAGCTAGACTTATTTAGGATAGCCTCTACTATTTATTTTTACTATAATAAAATCAGGGACGACCCCTTAGTCCATAAATTACGTGAGGTGTTTTTTGGGATTTTTCGACCCCCCTTCCCCTTGATGAGATTTCGTGGTATTTGGCTCAACTCCCTTCCTCCCTCCCCTAATCTCACGTGAGATTTTTCTAATTTAAAAAAATCTAGTATTTACACTAAAAATACGTACGTATATACGGTTGTAACCACAGCAAAGCGGGCCTTTCCTTCTAATCCTTGGCCCTCGCTTTTAAAATCCTTGTTCGTAGACGGAGTGAAATCTGGGTCAGTTGAGTGTCAGATTATATCTGCTTTGAGATGAAATAATAGAGTTTCCCTTCTTATGCAGAAGGCGCACTTCTCAGCTGGGCTGAGAAACATTTACCACGACCACGTGGGCTCGGCTGAGACATGCAAACATATAGAAATAAATATAAGTACTAAAACACTCTAACAAGGAAGCGTGCTACAAACAAATGCCATCAGCTGATTAGAATTCGGAGTGAAAGGCGTGTAAACAGTTCATCTGGGCAGAAGGGGGGGTGTTGGGAGCAAGATTTTATTTGAGATAACTGATAATTTGGACCCTTTGCCCTATTCTATTCTACTCGCTTTTCCGCTTGTAGTGGATACACAACTGCCAAAACGCGAGCACACACTCCACAAGCATTTCATTAAGCTAAAATTCGGCGTGTGCCTTCTTCTAGTTTTAAATTCTAAGGGCCTTTTCGAGGGTCAGTGTTACTTGGCTCGTACTCTGCAGGATTCAACGAGACGCGCTTTAGATAGCCGATGGAGGCTAAACAATAAACAACAAATTTTTGTGTAGGATTTACTCATATCTTACGCAGGTCACCAGCAGGACGTGTCCTGAAAGTTTTCACTTTGAGGTCAAGTAGCACCATACACTCACTGGCCGCCATCTGTATTGGGCTTGCAGTTCAAGAAAGCTGACAAAACTCACATTTATCGTCAGTTCTGGCCTGAAGATCTGCGCTTCTATTCACTCTCAAGCCGTGAATTGATGCCAAAAATTCACACCGTATCCCCTCGGAACGGAAAGCAAGGCGCGAATACTTGAAGTATCATCTCTCATTTGGACTGAGTCAAGCTTAGTCGGGCCGGCCGGCCGGTTGGGAATGTCATATCTCACCAATTCCACCAAAAAAGTCCATTATGTACATCACACCAAAACCAATATTTATAGGTCGCACGGCTCTAGCGCCTGGACTATATTATTATTATTTTATGTTAACGAAATAATAAAAACAGATTTGTCAACAATATTATATTATTATGAGACGCAATTATGCCCTGGAAAATTTCTTAATAATAATAATAATACAAAATATATATTTTGTTGCAACAAAAAAAAATTAAACAAATTATAATAGAAAAAGGGAAACAAAAAGAATTTGTAGAAGAATATGGACAAAAGAAAAAACACATTTTGTAAAAATAGTAAATTAATTATTATAAAGAAATGACCGATAAATTAATATTTTATTATTACTAATAATAATAATAATTATTATAATTATAATTTCCGTCAATGTTTTTTATAAAGCTGCATATATTTTTGGTTTTCTTTTTAAATTAATTATTGTAATTATTTTATTATTTTTAATTACATATGTAGTTATTGGTTTCCATATTATAACAGATATAAAAGTAATAATAACAAAAAGAAATATTTTTAAATTTTATATTATTATTAAAAAAAATCACATTGAATTTGTAGGTTATGTACTCGTCTGCCTTTGTTTATATCGCTTTAAGTGCAACTCTGCAAAATGTTTATATATATATATAAAAAAAAAATTATAAATAAAATTTGTTTCACCTGTCTTTTGCATATTGTGAAATAGAGCTAGTACATAGGCATTTCTTATTAATATCAAAGAGAATAAAGTAAATGTTTATTAAAATTGTAGGTTGTTAATTTAATTACCAGAAAGTTATAGAAATGTACCTATCTTCCTTCTTTCATTCCTTTGTTCTTTAAGCTGGGTTTCCACTTAGCCGGCTAGCCTCGCTGGTTGTAGCAGCCATCCGAAATCTGGACATTTCTGATTATTCTCGAGCCGGTTGAGCCAACACCTCGTAGGGTTGAACACTATGCAGGTAGTGTCCTGAGAGCCAGCGGAAGGTATACCAGCGCTTAGACATGTGTCGGGTAAACGAAACGTTGTCGCAGACTGGCAACCGATAACGCTAACTTGGTCACCTTCGATCTAGCTACACTAGCTTATGCTCAACAAGGTGACACAAGGCTGAAGTCTCTACAAGAGCACCCCAGCAACGGCCCACGAGCAAAACTAGGAGCCGGTTCGTGTATGGCGAACGACGATAATCGTACGAAAAAATATTGGCCGACAAATTTTGTCGGCAAAAATTTTAGCGTTCGCATAGGTCGATAGAAAATTTTTCGTGTCCTCGATAGAAACCACAATATTGAAATACAAAAAATGTTACAACAACTGCTGTAAAAATATACAACAATTTAATATTTGAAAATTATTAATCAAAATAATACAAACTGTCGATAACCCAAGACCTTTCGAGTGCCTTTCGTCGGCTTCAGACGCATATTTTCAATTTTTCGACCTACGCGAATCCGAGACGAAAAAAAAAATTCGTTTTCGCCATACACGAACTGGCCCTAGTTCTCACACCAATACCATACCATTTACCGCCCATCAGGTATGATGTGAAACTAGTACAGGTATTCCTAGGCCTCATTCCCCATTTCTTTACGTAGACGCAGTTCCTTCCTTCCCGATTAGAGCTACTGTTCGACATTGCACTCTATACGGTGAAAATAGATTGTCGATACATAAAGGGCCTTTCCTGAGGATAACTCTGAACAAAGTCTCTCTCATTCGGGTATTCGGGCTACAAAACGATTCGTCACCAAGAAAACTTCTCGTTGCCAAAAGTCTAAAGTTTCACGGCATACCAATTTTCGAAAAAAAAATTTCAAATTTCTATTTGAAGCCTTCAAGCTGCCAAATAATATATTTGATCATATATTCATATGGATATAGTGGGACTCCTACCACAATCTCGTGGATTCTTTTCTATCTTAACGACAGTCGATAGATTCACAGGATGGCCTGAAGCATACCCAATTCGGGACATTTCAGCTTCAACAGTGGCAAAAAGATTCGTCCCACGATTCGGCATAACACTAGAGATCACGACCGATCAATGGACAGCAACCGCCTTCTAGGTCTTGCATCCGGGCCACCGTAAGTATCTGAATCCAGTTCGGGATGGTTATGGTAAGTTTCTGTTCTGTTTTAGGAGTTAGGGGAACTTTTATCCTATCGCCCATAATTCCACCAGCGACTTCTCTAACATCTAGCGACTCGTATTCCCAACCCAAGTCAATTTTTGTTCAAAATTTAGCCCTAACTGGCTTTTGCCGTCCTTAATTTTTCATCCTAAAAAAACTCATTGAGATAGGCCCGCCGTTACAGAGCGCAGTATACTGCTGAACCCGTATGTTCTATTAGACCGTCAGCTTGTGACAGATTCCTATTCTTTCCTATTCTCCTCTATTCTTCAAACCAAGCTTACTACTAGACATTGCACCATGAACTGAACGACATGACGGACTGGTAGTACAAAGGGTTACACCTAAGCTTGGTTTTTTCATATAAAAAAAAAAAAAAATTTAGGTGCCCCATTTTCTCATGGGCGACATACGCCTCTTATTTCTGTTACGAAAAAAACGTTACGTTACGCTATCCCCAGCGGCACCTTAATTTAATTTGTTCCAATTCAACATCGATTTAACTTTCAACCTTCTTCGAGGCTAGCATGAGAAAATGGGGCATCTAAATCTGTCACTACCTGACGGTCTATATATACTCGTATACTCAGGACCTTGCGCGACTCTGGGTATTTTAGAATTAAGAGGGCTGTATGGCTTGGGTTACCTAGAACAACGTGGAGGAGGACCGAATTAGCAAAGGGCGCAATAGCTAGGAGATCCTGGAAGGAGATGAGAGCTGTTGCATAAAATAGAGTCCGCTGGAGGGCAACTCTCCCTCCTACGAGGGATTAAAGGACCATAGTAAGTATATGACTTGAGCATAACAATACGGGCTAGTGAAAATTTTCAGTCGTTGGCCAGGCTAGGCAGTTAAATTCGGCAAAATGCACTTTGATTCCTCCTTTGACCTATCAACTGACAAAACAGTTCAATTTGGGTCAATGCATTGAACTGCATACATCACCCCTAAGTTTGGACGATTGTACTGCCATCTGTGTAATATATCTAAAAATACTGTTAAACTGTTATAAAAACTTTGCACAATGAAATGTCAAACGTTGTTTACCTTTTTTATGTACTGGCAGTGGAGATAAAAGTGATTAAACTAATTTTCTGTGAAAAATAAAAATATTATCGTAATTGAGCATTGGGGATCTAAATTTTATTGATAGTAATTCCCTAAACAAGTGCACAATCAGCCAAGATGCCAGTAATGTATAATACGGGTGACTGGTTCACACTGCGGCCAGGAAACACTTTTAGGTAAAATAATCAACTACAGAAAAATGAAATATATAAATAACTGAATAATATTTAGGAAAATTGATTTATTTAATATTGATTGGCCAAATGAAATTGATTTGGAGTATATGTCGGTCTGTGGAGCTCCATTCGGAGGACCTATTGCAATTGTCCGTGATTTTGATAAAATTGTCCCGATCAAAGGCACGATGAAACCTGTGATAAGAATTATTAATTCAGCTGGTGGCTTAATTTCGTCTATTACCGTAAGACTATGATTAAAAGAAATGTATTTGAGTATATTATAATGCGAATTATTTAAAGTGGAATCATGGCAAGCTACTAGCTATGGGATGGTCGGATTCGGAAGAGCTACTTTGTGTACAAGATGATGGACTGGTTATTAAGTATGATATTTTCGGAGAGCAAAAACATTGCTTTAGCATGGGAAAGGAAGCTAATTGTACTAAAGTAAGCAGCCTTTACTGAAGAAAGTATAAAAATCCTATAAAATTTGGTTTATTGCAGGTCATAGACGCTAGAATCTTTCCTTCTAGTGCAGGAACTGGTGTCGCAGTTATGACTACTAATTTTCGAGTATTTTTAATAAATAACGTAAATGAGCCCAAAAATCGACAACTTCCTGAGATTCCTAGTAAGAAACTATCTTCTGGTTATTTAAAAATGAATTATGCATTGATACTAATGTTATTCTCTTGCAGAATCCGCCCCCAATCCGACATGCTGGGAAATAGTTTCGGAAAATCGAAACTCTTTCTGTCTTCTAGCTACAGGACGAGAAGTTATTAAAATAGCACACGGACAAAGTGCATGTGAAATTAATTCATCCTTAATCGAATGCTCCTATAAAGAAATTATCAAAATGTCTGTTTCTTACAACCATCGATATTTAGCGCTGTACACAAACAATGGCGTGATATGGCTAGGGACTACCGATATGAAAACGAAATTTTGCGAATACGACACAGGACGATCAGAAAGACCAAAACAGATTGAATGGATTTTAGACGCAGAGAACTGCCGTCAGAGTGATGCAGTTATTGTAACATACCCGTCACTATTACTTGTTATAAGCACAAATGGATCTGATCAGAGTATGTTCACATATGATCCTGCGATATTTTTAATTCCCGAAATGGATGGGATCCGTGTACTCACAAATACTGGCCATGAATTAATACAAAAGCTTCCGAAGCCTGTTCACAATATCTTTGCAATTAACAGTCAAGAACCGGCTAGTTTTCTTTTTGAAGCCCATAAAAAATTTCAAGAGAAGAGCCATCAATCTGATGAATATCTGGCATTGATTTTGGACAAAATGGAGGTTGCAGTTAGTGAATGCATTGAGGCATCTGGATATGAATTCGATACAGAAACGCAAAAGAGTCTGATAAGGGTAATACAGGTTTTCCACTTGTAATTATATTAAATAAACATTTTTATTTTAGACTGCATATTTCGGAAAAGGCTTTTTACCAAATCATAATCCAGATGATTACATTAAAATGTGCCGCATACTTCGCGTGTTGAATGTTTTAAGACATCCAAATATTGCTCTTCCTCTTACATATGTGCAGTCAGTATTGCATCAATTGTATTCGCACTTGTAATTAATGTACCGTTTATTACTTTCAGATTCAATGAACTAAAACCAAATGTAATTTTAGATAGATTAGTTTATAGGAAACATTACGCAATAGCGATTCAAGTAGCAAAACATTTAAAACTTCCAGAATCAAGAATATTAGAACATTGGGCATTTCATAAAGTGCTTTATGATAAAAGTAATAAACTACATTGAAAATCAGCTTAATTTAACAGAAATGTACTTTTAGATGATAATGAGGTTGCGAGGAAAATAATAGAAAAGTTTAAGAATCCAACAGTACATGGTGTATCGTTTTGTAATATTGCTGAGAAGGCGCATTCTGTTGGTAGAGATCAATTGGCAATCAAGGTTTGAGTTTTTGTATTTTTTTTAAATAGTTTACTACTGAAGAAAATTAAGTTTTGAGAATCATAAAAACTTGGTTTAGGAACACAATGATCCAGGACAGAGTATCAATATTGATAACCACGGGTGGTGGGTTGTTTTAATCAACCTCTTCAAATTTTTGTGTAGGATTAAGCCATATCTTCATGAACCCATTTATACACAGGTCGCCGGCAAGCCGTGGCCTGAATGATTTGAATGATTTTCGTTTTCGCCTTGAGGCCAAGTATTACAACACACTCACTATCCGCCAAATGTATGTGGCCTGCAGACCAAGAAAACTGATAAAAATCTTTATGTGTTTGGGCATTTATCGTCAGTTCGTGCCTGAATATCTGAACTTCTATTCACTCTCAAGCCGTGAATTTATGGCAAGAATTCACGCCGTATCCACCGGAACGGAAAACAAGGCGTGTGCTAGGCGCGTAAACCATCCACACTCGCTTTCGTGCTTGTTCGAGGGTGTTCACGGCGTGAATATGGAGAGGCCTTGAAATTTTCATTGAGGACATGAACATTTTTACACTTGAATAAACAACCTCCTATGCTAAGCTGTCGTCTTCGCCTGTGTGTCTGTAAGAGAATCATGTCCTCACCTGCATACCACGTCCTGTCAGGCGGATACCTGAAGTATCATCCCTCAGTCAGACGGATACCTGAAGTATCATCCCTCAGTCAGACGGAGTAATCTATGCACTTCGTTGGGCTGTGCCGGCCGATCTGTTTTGAAAGGCCACTTGCATACTGGCGGCTGGTAAGTAAATGGGGGTCTTTAGTGAAGAAACATGTTTTACTTAAGTTGTCTCGCAATTTTACACTGTTTCTTGAAAAAAATTACGTGATATTTGCCGAGAGCCGCCCCTCTCCTCCACGTGAGGTTGGATGAAATTCGGCTCGACGATTCGCTCGATAGGTGGGATCTTTACATTTGTTACGAATACCAAGCTTGGTATTTAGTAGGTAGTTAAAAATAACCTCACCTCGATCATTGGTATCAGTGCTGGCCCTTTGTGTATGGTATACTACCCAGGTCCTGAAAGGCCATAGGAAGTAGAGGGCCCTCATCTTTGTGCGCTATATAAAAGACCACGGTATGGTCTTCATCACTAAATTGAGGGAGAAGAAAAGTGTTTATATTATTTTTGACCAGAATACCTGTTCTGGGTTTTCCCCTAACTTTGATGTAAAAGAGATTAAATTTAGGGGTCCTTAAGCCACATATCCTGGCCCTAGTGAGCAGACGTTGTTTTACACTGATGCAGGTTTATTTGTACCACCTGAACTAGTTTATGGTTTGATTACTTCGTCACCTCAGCTTCTTCATCCCTGGAGATGTCTTCGTCGATGTCCGAGCTGATGCTCCTTGCACGTATTACCGATGGCTCGGAGTCTGTCGATGCGTCAACTTCGTTCTGAGCTGCTTTCACTATGGGTTTCCATGTTTTTGGCTACTTCGCCTGAGGCCTTGGTGCAGGCCGCTTGGTTTACTAGGGCTTCCGTTTTATAGGCCTGAAAGCTGATCCATAGATGCGTTTGAACTGCAGGATATTGTAGGAGTTCGAAAATGCTTACTGGGAAAGATTGCTCCAGAGTCGAGTTGTTCCATTTTTGAACTAAATTATAGTTTAAGTCCACGGGCGATCTTTTAGTTTTTCTTACAGAACACTTCAACCAAAGTATGCATGGGTTTGATGAGTTTAGTTTAGGGGTCCTGCATATTTTCAGGACTTTTGATAAAGTATGCCAAACTGCTCTGTTAACTAAACTCCAAGCTATTGGTATGTGGTCGTCCAAACATTAACAGAATATAAATCTATGGAGTTATGCGTCGTTAATTTTATGATTTCTATTTCAATATATCTCTTGCATTTTTGTATTTTATTTCCTTTAGCTTTTAGAACTAGAACCGAAAGCATCACTTCAAGTTCCCTTGCTACTGAAATTAGGAAAGCATGAAAAAGCACTTTACTGCGCTACGAAATCCGGCGACACAGATTTGGTATCGATAGTTCTGCATCAGTTAAAAGAAAATACACCATTAGCGAAATTCCAGGTAGACATTTCGATTTCTCCAGATACGACATACTCAGTTTTGTATTACAGATGATAATACGCGAATTCTCGATGGCCCACAATTTATATAAAAAATATTGCCAACTTTACAGTAAAACTGCCTTGCAAGATCTTTTGGGCCTAGAAGATGATTTCCAATCCCAAGCGGAATTTTCATTACGTGAGGCATTAGATAAAGGTGGCATTGAGCCTGGATTGCCGACAGCGACTGTTTCTTATGAAAAGGCACACAAGGATCTTGAAGCGGAACTCTGTAGTGAAACACGGAAATTGTTTAAACAACAAAAAGCATTTTCAGAAAAGTATTTATAACCAAAAAATTCCTCACCATAAACGTTTTCTTAGTTAGATCTTTTTAGATATGGCACCGTTGAATTTTACGGACTATCAGCCCATGACACTTTGAAGGAGTTATTAAAAATTGGAGATCTTAAATTAGCTGAAAAGTTTAGAAGTGATTATAAAATTCCAGAGAGACGGTAAAGCAAATATAAATGTATAAATTTCAAATCCAAACACGAGTTAACTTCTTTTTAGATTTTGGTGGTTGAGAATACAAGTTTTGTCTGAACAAAAGCGATGGGAGGAACTTGAAAAGTTCTCTAAGTCAAAGAAGAGTCCGATTGGTTATGTTCCGTTTGTCGAAGTTTGTTTGAAACAAAATAAGATTGATGAAGCAAAAAAATATCTGGTTAAATGTCGAGATGATAAAAAAATCAAGTGGTATATTAAAGCAGAGTAAGAATCCCCGTTTATATAAAAATTGATTACATATAATTAATGGCATTTATTTATAGTCTTCTTGATGAGGCTGCAAATGTAGCTATGGAACAGCGAGATTTTAATAGTTTATCAACTATTCAGCTATACGCAAATCAAAGAAACAATAGAGAACTTCAGGATAAAATAGACTCATTCATTAAAGCAAAGTATAAATATCTGTGAAGAAATAATTTATTAGTAAATAAGATATATTAAAGTATTTAGTTGTTTTTCTGTGAAAATAAGGTAATAGATTATTTCTCTGGTGTTGTTAAACCAAGAAGTATTTGCCAGTGAACCAGTTATATGGGCTCAGAGTTGTTTGGTGAAGCAAGGTCACGCCAAATAACTATACCCTGCTCGTCGCGATCAATGACAGAGAAAGTGAAAAGAACACTTCCTTCTCGAGGCAGAGCGCTGATTAACTAGTGTCTTGAAATTCGTTCCGCAGTTCCGTAGTACTTCTCTGGCCAAGTTGTGACACAAGCCGGGAATGAGCCGGGCCGGGGTATTCAGTATATTTATTTCTTCAGAGTTTTGATTGCATACTATCTTGTTCCGAGCCAATGAAGTCAGTGCCGTTGCCTGGTCTTGTTAAGGCGCCTGCTCTTTTTGATGTCCCTGAAGCCTTGATTGCCCCGGGACTCACAAACGGCGACCCGATTAAAACTAACCAGTTAATTATGTTTGCGTGGGCAGTCCCAAACTAATTAGGTCTTATGGGACTTTCGTTCTAGCTGCCGTTCGGCTGTCAGATAGCATCAAATCCGCTTGTTAGCGTCGGCTAAGTTTTCTTTTGGTTGAAAAACAGGAGCGAGAGTGCCTCCATGTACCTCTCCTCTAGTAGTACTCACATACACCTGTAGTTGAACCTGGTAGTTAAAGGCCCGCGACACACTATCTTGCCGTTCTCGGTCCAGTCAAATAGTTTTACAGGGAAAACAATCGGTGTATTCACATTTTCGAGTTGAGCTTCAACGATTATTTTTCCTATATAAATATTTGACTGAACTGAGACTGGCACGGGAGTGGACCAGGAATTGCCCAATAGTGTGGAGCGGGCCAAAAGATTAGATACGTCAAATGGGGAGGGATTTATGGACAGACGGCAGTCCTTCAGATATGATGCATTCCATCTCTCCCTCCAAGTCTTCTATTATGATCTTAACTCAGTCCCTCCAATTTCAATGCGGGGTATTGCACAGGAGATTAAAACCCACGGGGAAACCGGGTTTATGGAAGAAAAACAAGGAAAGAAAGTGGAAAGTGCGGAAGTCGTTTCGAGCTGAAAAAAGTGATCTTTCAGTCGAAAATGATATTTATAAAATATATTGAAAACACTTTAATAACAGTTACAAAGACTTTGATGTATATTTCGTAAATGAACAAATAAAAAAATTAAATACAATAAAATACAAGTAAAATTTAAATTAATTTTAACTTATTCTTCTTTATCTTTTACCTTAAGGATACCCAAATTCTTGTTAGAAAGAAAATCAAACTGTGGACGACTACAAATTGCATTCCTTATATCGTCTGGTTCAATTGAAGATGCCACTTGTGTACTGAAATAATTAAAACATTGATAACTTTGGAATATTTAAAATAATATCACAAATAAATCTCAAAAACGCTCACTCATATACAGTCCAAATTGAACATAATGGCTGATCCAGGTAGTATGTGAATAATTCTGGGAGATCGAAACGGTAAATTAGGTCGGGAGCAAGTATATAGGTAGCACGATACAAAACACAGTATGCAAGAAATCATTCAGCCTTATTCTCGTTGTCGAGTGGCGTGACAAATGAGTCACTTCGACCTTAAAGTGGTATTCTCATTGTCAATCTAACAGATTTCTGGCAAGAAAATCGACTAAATTCGTATTTAATTGCGTCGCAAGGTGGCGTGTGAAATGACATTTTCTTCGATACGTGTGAAAGCAAACAGTTTCATTCCAGTCCCTCGTAATCACGTCACTCGCCAACGAGAATACCATCTATTACCTGGCAATGCACAACGGTTTATAGAGATGACAGCAAGTGATAACTTAGTCGTTGTGAGTGAGTTTGCGGGGAAATGAAGAAATTCATTTGGGTATCCCCGAAAGGACCCACATACAAGTGCCAACGGTCATGATTTAGAGCTCCCTTTCAGTGAGACTAAAAACTACAAAAGTGCTCTGGTCATCCCCTCACATGGGCAGAGCCAATAGAGTAAAACTCAGGCATGAATTCATTATCATCAGCGTTAGGTTGTAGGAGGTGTTGGAAATCCTGCCTGATCATTTGTAGCGGAGACAAGTAGGTGTGGCCAACTTCCGGTTGGAGTGTCAATTCTTTGATCAATTCGTTCGGGTGATTGCCGATGTTAGCTAGTCGGTTCTTCATTTGGTCGGTTAGGAACTGCATTATAGGAGTTATCTTAGCTGTCTCGTAGAGGACTTGGTTCGAATGCCATTTGTTTGTTTCCTTCATATAAAGCGAGGTGCAGTGCCTTAGTATTTTCCTTTCAAGGATCTGGATTTCCTTAGCTGCCGTAGGAGAACAGGTACACCAAATTGGAAAGGCGTATGCAATGATCGGCCTAGTTTTGTGATACTTTCTTGTGTTTTTAGTTAATTATCAGTTATTGTAATTTTGTGCTTTTTTGTTGTTTTATTTTCAATCTACTTTGTATGCCATTGAGGCAAAGTAATGTAGCAGCGTCACAGAGCAGACGCAACGCTTTTGATAGCATAGGTATTAGTAAACTTGTATGTAAAATTTCTGTACGAACTACGGTTCTCTCAGTGTAGAAGGGTAGAAGATTAAATGAATTAGCCCAGACATATTATTAAGTCAGCAATAACCCCATTTATGAAGAATAATGTTAATAATATGAAGCTCAATAAATTTTTTTATAAATTCTAAAAAAAAAAAAAATTCTTTCAGTGAGAGATGATTAAGTCCTCAGAAAGCGAGTCATTGAGAGTTTTTATTTCTTAAATGAGTGTGGTGGCAACCCATCAGAAAAGATTATGGGCTCTCGAGACGACGGCAACAAGGTGTTTAATTGACGAGGAGCAGACTTGAGCGGGGCCCATGAGCTCTCTGATAAATGTACTTCTTTTAAGCGAGATCAGAGCAGGATATTCACAAACAAAATGTTTGGAAATCTCATCGCCTTTCATGCAGAGTCGACACTCTGTCTCTTGAGACCGTTCTAGGTTGTGGAGGTGATACCGCAGCCATATACGAGTATGTACATGGCTAGATATCCCACCAACAGCCTAAGGTCCGCCCTGTTTAAAGTCGCGAACGGTCTTACTAAATTTTAAGGCTGATTAAGACATGGGACTGATTCCCAATAGGCTAGGTTGAGCCCTTTAGTCCATCAGGCAGGGATCTGGAGGTAGACCATGAGCTGCCACAAAAGGGTTCTGGGCCCTGTACCAACGTCTTAGGCCCCTCTCTCGCTAGTTTATCCGCAGCTTCGGTAAATAAGAGCTAGAGAAATCTTAAAAATACTGAACCAGCATTAAAATCACAGTACAGAAGTCGTTTCAACTCATTTGTTACGAGTTTTAAATGGAAAAATTCAATGGAAAACTCGAAACGACTTCTGTGTTTTCACCCCAGAATGGCTGATTGCTGCGAACTAAGATGAAGATCTTATTAATACTCCTATTTGGATTCAAGCCATGGACGCTTATCAAAGTTGAAAGATCTCTTAGCTATGTTGGAAAAGGAATTATTTTGGCAAATTTTTGGTTCTTTATGTGCGAGGATGATTTCACAGGGTACAATAACGAGATACAAGCGTTATCTCCACTTACAAATAGTAATTAAGATAATAGGTTTGGTAGGCTCCAGTGGGCGGAACATCTACCTTGTATGACCAAAGAGGAACCGACAGTGAGATACATCAAAACAGCGGTGGGGAGTGGGTAGACCAAGGCGCTTACGGATTTGCGATTCCAAACTAAACATTAGCTCAGAATCGGAACTGGTATATATATTCTAGCCATTCTTATTACAATTGCCTTCATTTTACATACCTCGTAGTTTGTGTCTCTTTTTTTGCTGCAAGTGCTCTCCTTAATAAATCTTCTATGAAACAGCGTAACGAATGTGCCAGAACTGTTTGTGACGCTGAATGCATAACATCTGAAATAAATTAACGTTAAACAACATTATCCCATTATTGATAAATTTATCAAAATTACCAGGCAATATCTCTTCAGGTTTCAATCGAATACCAATATCCTGACACATATGCGAAACAATTTCCGATTCTTTTTCCAATTTACTAGAAATTTGTAGCCAACATTTATTTTTATAGTTTTTGATTGGTGATTCATGCATAGATTTCCCTATATGAATATCATCGTCCTTGATATAATTTTCTACATCGATTATCTCTTCGGTAGAAGCAAAGTTTACTTTTAGCTTTTGATTTATTTTATCAATCCAATCGTATATATCTTGAATTGGTGTTAATGTTTGATGTTCGATTTTCTCTTTTTTGATTTCTTTCTTTATAAAATCGCTTAGATTTGTATTATTTGTAGATTTTAAGTCTTTAGTTTCAAAATTTAATTGAATATTTTCTATCACAGGTGAGTAAGCGTGTTGACGTGAAAAAATTATTATTTCTTTTGTTGACCAAATTTTAAATGCTTTTATAGATGAATGTTTTGATAGTAATTTGTTAATGTATTTTGCTCGAAACCACTGTAATAGAAAAAAAATTGTATTAATAGTAAAGAAAATTTTATTAGAAAAAAGTATACCTAAGTGAAATTCCTATGCTTACTTACAATTAATATCACTTATCATGAACAAAATTAATCAATTTTGAAAATTCCGAAGTGACGAAAGATCTAGACTTCACGTTTGTCTAGCACAAAGTTATACTCGTTGCAAGAAGATCTGAGTCAGAGCAAGTCTTCAAGTTCTTCAAGAACTACATTGAAAAGCAGTGCAGTGCTGCACTGCGTAATATGTTGCAGTGGTTTATTAGAGAACGTGCGGTAACAGTTGGACGGTAAGTCATAGAAACCGCTCTTTGTGTAGTACGAAAAGTTGTCTCAAGTGGAACAAAACTAATCCATATTCGATAGCAAGTTTCTCGAAATATATGCATAATAAAACATTTCCGGAAGAAGGCCAAGCACCCACTCGTCAGACCAGACAACTTTATCTGATTTCTCAGTATACTACGGACATACGAAACGGTAACTAAAACGTTGTAGCAGATCAATTGCCTTGTTTTTAGCGAATGACAACGACTACTCTGTCATTTGCGACCTATTTAAGTTACAAAAAATGCAACAAGTTGACTCCGAGTTGAAATGGCAAGCCCTCCGATCCGTCACACAAGGTCCAGCAGCCGAACCGCCGATTATCGAACAGCCGATGAATTAGTTTCTCGACACCGAACCGACAATTATCGAGGAAAAGACGGCAATAAAATCGTGTTTTCATCGATTTCAAGTTCGCTTTCGATTGTATCGATTGGAACAGTTTGTGGAGAGCCTTGGAAATCAAACACGTACCATTGAAAATAATCCAACTTCTCCAAGCGTCGTACGATGGCTCAACCAGTAGCGTTCGTATTCGAAGCAACATATCCGAGGAATTCCTGATTCAAACCGGTACACGACAGGGAGACGTCGCTTCGCCACTTGCCTTCAACGTTGTGATCGACGCGATTATGCCGGAAACATTCGATGGACGACGCGGAGTTTGATACGACAACTTCGTAACAGACTTAATATTCGCCGACGATAGCGCCGTCTTCGCCGACACGAATACCGAAGCAACGGACATCTTATACATTTCTCGCATCGCCCAGTCATACGGGTTAAAAGTCAATGCGGAAAAGAGCAATGTGCTCACAACGGACGGATCGAGGGCCAGTGTTCACCTCAATGGAACTCAAATCGAACAGGTTCCGAGATTCAAATATTTGGGATCATTGGTTGAGGAAAATAATGTGGCACCGGTCAGGCAACAGCAGCATTCGCCTCGCTAAGTGGTGCACATGAAAACGAACAAATATTACCATCAAAGGGAAAGTAAGCCTTTCCTTCCGATTCTTCTTTGCGGTGGACACTGATCAAGCCGGACGTCAACAAGCTCGAGGTCTTCCAAATTCGATGCTTGAGGCAGTTTCTCGATGTCTTACTTCCCTTCGAAACGACAGTTAGACAAAGATGTGATCAACAGACTTCGATCAGCGAAGAAGAAATACAAAAACGTCGATTACGGTTGTTTTGGACATGTTTGCCGAATGGACGAGAACCACTTGCCACGTGAACTTTACTGGCGAGAACGTCTGGCAGACTGGAGAATTCAGCGATCGGCACCGAAGAAAACCTGGCTAAAGATTATCGAGGGCGATTGAAAGAATCAACGATTACCAGTTATCGAGGCTCGCCAAAAATCAACGCCGCCAAAAATCGTCGAAAATGGATTTCGAGACTCAGCGGCACCGACAGCATCGTATATGTATATATTACTTTAAAAAACTAGTAGGAGAACAATATTATATCTATATGTAAAAATATTTGACTTACCTCATTTGCTTTTTGCTTGGGAACTGGTAAATTCCTGAATACAGTTTCACTACACACTACAAAAGGAAAAGCCATTCCATAGCTACTGCTCAAAGCAATTTTCTTTATGAGAGGTAAACGTTTAAGCAAGAACTCCACTGAATGTCGCACACTACTAAAATTGGCTCGCATAAATTTATCCTCTAGCTCTTTAGCATAATCTGTTTTGATTCTTTTCTGTGCGACTAATTTCGAAATGTTTTGACTCCTACTAACTGGGAATATCCTTTGAGGATACTCCTTTTGTGTTACAAAAACATTAACTGGTGTATTGTTGGGACTGTTCACAGTAACAATATTAGTCCTTTGTGAAATAAATGACGGCGGTCTTGTTATTGTAATTGTATTTGGTGTTGTTGTTCTAGTATTTATTAACGATGTATAATCATGATCAGTGGCTATTGCTGTGTGATTAAACATTTCCTTAGGATTATTTCGTATACAATTCCCGACATTATCGTTCTTGACAATTGGTTTTAGCAAGCTAACTTGTGGCTTGAGCAATGATTCTTGTTTTTTACTTTGCTGCTTGAGCTTTGATTGCAATGGATCAATTATATACATTTTTCCATCTTTTAGAAAAACTTGTTTTTTACTGGAGTTTGATATTACTTTCGGTCCAGGTAATAGATTCATTGACGGCGGAGGTAGCTGTGTTCTTACAGAATTTACATTAACCGCTGTTTCGGAATTTGTGTTTTGAACTCTACTACTAGCAGCTGTCTGTTCATTTTTAATAATATGTTGTGTTGTTTCTGTATTGCGATTACCAATAATTGACTGACTACCACTAGGCTTATTTTGGACATTTTGAATAAGCTTTATCGAATTATTATTGAAGTTATTGATTGATATCAATTTGCTAGAATTTAAATTATTTCCACCGGTTGTATTATTCGTCAGAATTTTCAATATTGGCGGTTTTACAGCGCCAGAATTATTTTGTCCATTTAATTTTGTTAATAAAAATGCCTTCTGACTAGGTGGTACCTGACCATTTTGTGTGATTTGCCCAGTTTGTTGCACAATTTGCCCATTAGTTTCTGGCTGTTTAATTAACATTTGTAAAAATTTAACATTCCCTTGTTTATCAATACATTTGAAAAGCTTCCTTTGAAATACTTGCGGCGATTTGTTATTATTTTCATTAGTTTTACTCGGCTCTAAGCTAGAAGTGAGAGGTAAATTCTGGACAGTTTGTGACAAAATTTGTGGATTTGTCGAATTGTTTGGTGGTTTAGATTCTTTTGGATCCGTTTGCGTAATTTTTACCATATAATTTTCGCTATTTTGTTCTATTTTTGGTGATGAAAGAAGACTACTTGGTGGAATAATCCCATGGTCAATTATTGGAGAATCTGCTATAGTTGGTTCAATTTTTTCACCTTCCGAACAAATGCTGGGACTTTGATTTTCAATTTTGTTCAAGAAATCCATTAAATTATCTTCAATCATATTCGAATTTACTGCTGCAGCTTCAGACTGTTCGAGAATGTCTGTTGAATTAATTGCTGTGGTCGAGGTGTTATTTGAAATCTTGTGTCCGTTTGTTTTTGTAGATGTTTTTTTTTCTTCAGTTTCTGTACTAGATGTTGAAAGTGGGAATAAATCTGAACGAAGCCATATTTCGACTAAAGTTTCTGCACCTGGAAATATTGCAAAAAGATGGTTTGTCAAATTTTACAATTATGTTAAAGAGCAACTTTATTAGTAACTGTGGGGAAATTCGAAAATTGGCAGAAGAGCAAAGCTGACATAGATCGACCATAGAAAATAAGATAAATGACGACATTCATAGACGTATCGTGATAATTTCAAAAGAAACAACGCAATGAAAGCAGAACCCATCAGACAAAGCTATGAAAGAGGTAGTAACCTGCTTAGTCGCTTGATTGGAAATTATTGATTAAGACTCTCGGGACTTAGTTTGTTAGCCGCAGCTTCATTTATAGACTGGACACCCAAAATGCACAGATTTAATTTTTTCATTCCGGATCAAGCTTTCGGGAGTAAAGATTGCGCTTGGCTTGTTTCATTTTTGCTACAATTAAAGATTTTTTGCTGTAGCAGTTTTTACTTTTAAGGACCAATGATAAACGAAATCCCTTCTTCAATAATAAGCGATTTAATTTCCGAAGTGAACCAAGGTTTGGATTTAGCTGATAAAGATTTACTTCTTAGAGACATAAATTCATCACAAAGATCAAGGAATATCCTCAACTCATCTACTTTGTCATCTACTGTGCCAATGTGAAGATATTGATCAAGGGTAGGCAAAGACATCTTTGGCAAAGTAGTTCCTGATCAATTTTAGAGAAGTCACGATAAGAGATAGTTTTCACAGGAGGAGGATCGATATAAAAGCTATGGCATGCGAATATAATATCATGATCCAGATAACTAGGTGGAGAGATTTGGTTTTGAAAAGAATATAGCTGGTGTTTTTTGTAAGAAACGCATCAAGCAAGGAGGGTAATCTACAATTAAAATATGTGGAGAGCATATTAATTAAAGCAAGTGAATGCAGTGTACCGAAATCAGCTTTGTTACGTTGACTGTTTCAATAAATTAACGTTAAAGTCACCTCTAAACAATATGTTTTTATACACACTGGAGAGGTGCTCAAGACATTGGACAAATTCTTTAGCATTATCACGGCTAAACAGGGCCGGAAGAAAGTGAGACCTTGGTGAGTAGAGTAGAGCTTAAAAAAGCCATTAAAGAGTTCGGTATTCTCACTAAGCTGACAGAACTATGTCGGCTGAACATGGCCAATATGATAAGCCAAGTAAAGTTAGCACTGTCCAGACAAATCAACATCTACAAGGGACTCCGACAAAGGGACGCTTTGGTTTGCCTTATTTTCAACCTGGCGTTGGAGAAAGTAGTCCGAGATTCGGTGGTCTCATCAAGAGGCACAATCCTCCACTAGTCCACCATATTACTGACTTATGCAGACTTTGAAGAACATCAAGAGCTGTATAACAAGCTTTCACCCAGATTGAGGGGGCGGCATGAAAGGTGAGACTGTACATCAACGAAAGCCAAACAAAGTACATAGGGGATTCGTCTGCAAGAAAATTGGTCCCATAATCAAGGCAGAGGAACACGACTTTGAAGTAGACTATTGTAGACCATTCATTGACCTTCCTTGGGTTAATCGTAGCAGTCGATTGTATCATGGGCCTCAGTAGCCTCAGTAGGAGTAAGGCCCCTGGCTACCATGCCAGAGGTCCCGGGTTCGAATCCCTGCAGCCCCACGGTTCTTAGTCTTTTCAGAATCCCCAGTGCCCAGCGGTCCAATGATACTAACAGAAGAGGTTGATGCCGCATCCGGTTCTGGTATATAGTTTGACCCCATTGGGAGTGAGTTGGCGGGGACAGACGAACTAGTAGAGGGGTTCGCAGGACAGCATCCGCAACGTTAACTTTACCACTGCGTCTGCGTTCACCATGCTTTCTACGGGTTTTTGGGTGGCCAGGAGCCAGACTGGAGGCAGCCTCTACTGAAGGGCCCTCTTCAAGTTGCGAGAAGCCAGGATCACGGTTGTAAAGCCGTGAAAGAAAAAAGTTTCGAGATGAATATTTATTGTTGGGTACATCGGATTTGGCCTTGCAAATTCTCTTTCTTGAAAGATCATTTCTTGGTATTCTGTTTATAGTTTTAGACATGGATGGGATCTAAAAGCTTTCAATTTTATATGGGCTGCGTTCGATTAGTACGCGCTTGCAAGGAGAGTAAGTTAGCGTTGGTCGTAGATGTAAAAAACCATAAAGGTTTTCCGTATAACTAATAAAACATTTCCAAAAGCCAATAAACGAGAATTCTTTAAAAGAAAGATAATTTTAGGGAGCCTATTTCCAAAACTTTGTAAGGCTTCATATATTTTGAGTGTAAATGTCTTACCCATTGTTTGAAGTCCACTTAATGTTTTATCTAATACTAAATTATGTACAAACTGAAGAGGCTTTTGCTGCAGCTTTGGATGGAGGAACAGCTGTATTCGTACTGGAAATTCTCCCCATCCACGCCGTGATAATTGAAAAGGCGGAGAGCTTGAATGAGAAACAGAAATTAGCACTTTTAGAATAATTATAAAAGACTACTTACCAAACATCAACAATATCATTTGGTTTATATGACGGATGCAGGAAAAATCTAACTTTGTTTACAATTTTCTCTATAGCAACTGTGGTCTTACTCTGAATGTAAATGAGCCATTTATGTGTAATTCCACCAAGATTTTTTTCACACTCGTCCCCAATATACTTCGAAGTGTTCCCAACTACTATTAAGTGTTTTGTTTGGTTACAAGATCTGCCACTGTTAAGCACATCCACTCGCTTCTTCACAGCTTCTATCTGCCGCGGGACTTTGATTTCACTCGGGGTAGTTGTGTTCACTTCGGATTGTTTTGATTTTTTATCCTTCTTAGATTTTAATTTCTCACTAATCGAATGCTTTGCTGTTTTGGCAGCTTCGCGTGTTGGCCGAATCTTTAAGATTTGCTCATAATCTATACCTTTCTTGCCCAGTATACTTTTCAGGGCGGGATGAATGGCCTTCTGATTTTTTGCTCTTACAGGTAGACCAGTTATTTCTGGCACTTGTACAGCATCTTCAGCGCTGTATTCCAGTTGCTTTTTGGTGTAGAAATTATACACAGCAGCGTACCTGACTTTATGCAGTAATTTCCTTGCCGATCCGATCCGCTCATTGATTTCTATTAGTTCTTGCTCCTTTGACGTCAGTTCTTTCTGGAATTCCCGCCTCACAATCGCGCGAATCTTTTCAATTCTTTCCTCGGGCTGCAGTTGTCGCGTGCATTTTCTTTTGGAATCATCGTTTTGTGGATAGTCTGGATCATGAAATTCTTCGAATTTTCGCTTTTGTGACATTTTGACTGAATATGTTTACTACGCCTAACAAAAATAGGTGCGCACGGACGAGGGATGATTGTTTGTTTTCTTGACTGGTTTCTGCACTTTGCTAAATGCCCCGCTAATCACTGATATTTCTATTACGGTTTTTCAAGTGGTAAATAGTATTTAACATAGCTGCACGTCTAGCAGCTGGCTTAATTAAGTTTAATTTAACTTCACAAAAATAATCACAGAACCCGCTGCCGTTTGCGATTTTGTTGACAGCTTGACGGATCCCCACTTTCCAGCTTACACTCATGTAAATGTCTATTTTCGGCAAACTTCGGCGGCTGTGCACGCCGGAATGTTTTGACGACGTCATCGTGCAAATATTTATTTACAATAGTGTGCGTGCTGTAATGGAAAGTTATTTGGGTATTTTTATTTAAAGCTCAAGGATATTTTTTTTTGGGAGAGATAAGCCAAGTCATAAACCTTGGGAAATTGTTGCTTAGAAGCTTAGCTAGGTTTTGTTGAGTTCAATACTTATTTCAAAGGTTGAGCGCGCGATGAGTATTTTGTTTACGTTTGCCAAGGTCATTACAAAATGTCGGTGTAAAATATTTATGGTTTTCATTAAATCTCACCTATTCGTAGAATTAATTTCTATAACTTTTGCATTGTACAGGGGACTTACAACAAAGGTGTCATTATAAATTTTTCACGTAGCAGAACCAGAGTTTACGTCGTACACATCCGTAGCATCAGTTTCAGGTTTAAAAAAGTCGGTCAACAACGTTCGGTACTTTTTTTAATTTTTTTTAGATTTTCTTTAATTTTTAATATTAAATACAAACCACAATCTAACATAGTTCCATACGTCGGAACACAGGTTATATTATATAAACTTCTTCTTCTTCGATGGCTCTACAACCCAATTCGAGCCTTGGCTTCCACCAGCTTCTTCCTCCGGAAATCTCTCTTGTCTCGGTTTCCTGTATTGAGCAGTTTCGCTGCATCGCCCTAACATTGTCTTCCCACCTTGACCGTGGTTTGCGAACTGATCTTTAGCTACAATGGTCAGTGCCGACGGATCGTGTTGGGCCCGTGAAGGTTCTCATTCGAAACTGTTATTTGGTAACAACCTTTCCTAAAAAGAAAAGAAGGTAGTTCACTTCATTGTGAATTGGAAGATGGACAGACGGTGTACAGAACAACATATAGTGTCCTAGGACCAGGCCCGACACAATGGGGAGAAGGGAGAGGGGAATAGGGGCGAATTTCCCTGGGCCCAAAGCAGAGGGGGCCCCAAAAATAGATTGAACCCCAAAAAAAAAGTTAAAATCTCCATATCTATGCTTTCTGAACGACGCAAGCAGGCAGTAACCTACGGCCTGAAACCCATGTATGCAGCGCTCTAAAATAAAATGAATGGACTTATTCTTTCTTTGCTTAGAGTTTAAAGGAACGAGTATTAATTTTTTTTTAAAAGTAATAGATTTTTGGAATTTCAATCCCTTCTTTCTTCTTCTTCTTTATGCTCCTTTAATCCCTCATGGGACATAGGGTGGGAACAGTTGCCCTCTAGCGGACTCTGTTTTGCGCGATCCGACCAGGATCTCCCAGTTGTTGCGGCTTCTGCTAGTAGGGTTCTCCTGCACGTTGTTCTATGTCTTTCGACTGGACGGGATCCTTGCGGATTCCAGTCAAGGGCCTGATTGGCTAGATTTTCGTTTTCGCGTCGCAAGGTGCGGCCAACGCAATTCCATTTGCTTCGCCTGATTTGGTCGTCTATCCGTTCTTGGCCAGCCCGGCGCCATAGTTCTTCTTTTGAAATTCTATCTTGCCAGCGGATTTTTAGAATACGACGCAGGCATCTGTTGTAGGCGCTCTCTTCATCTCTTCAATAGTCCAAAAACTGTTCAAGTTCTGTCGCCAGATTAACCGAATTGGGTTTCAAATTCCACCACTCTACGAAAGAGGTCAGCGTCTCTTCGATTTTCTTATTATGAATAATATAGATCTTGCGAATAGAGGTTACAATAAAAATTTGAGACGTTCCAAAAGGACTGCCTGGGGGAAGCATTGTGAGAGCCTGCAGACTCTACCACTAGACCAAAACAGCTCCTCTCTAACGACTTCTTCAACGGAGTTGGGCCTTCTAAAAAAGGAGGATGGTTCATACACCTCTAACCTCGCCACCTCTCTGAAACTTGAGGTGCCTGTTTAGCGAGTTCTTTTCAACGTCAATCCTTCGTACCGCTAGTTCCCGGGGTGCTAGGTTCAATCATAGAACCTATTCAGGCCGTTACTCCTGGACCCCTTTTGTGAATACCTTCAAGTGGGACAAGGTTAAATGAGCAGTTACCACTTTTCAACCTGGAGGAGATGACATTATACCGCACTCCTTCAAAAGTTCCTTAATCTGATTCTCTGTCTCCGTCCGTCTCTTTAGAGTCAGCTTCAATAGGGATTACATTCCAACCCTAACCTATTGGTGGGCTATATGATCTGGCATAGAGGGCAGACGGTCTTTTCCGTTCCTGGAGTATGTGGTAAGAATAAAGATAGAGCATGGCAGATAAAGCTTCCGATATTTGTGCGGCATTTCCGAGAACGTTGCCCAACGTTGGCGAGGGTGGTTAGCTTAGTCTAGCTTTACGCAGTGCCAGTATGTGCAGGCAGCAGCAAGAAATAGAGCTAACAGCAGAAAATGGAGGCCGCTTATAGACTAAAGCTGGCTTTATTTGCAGCCCTATATATTTGGCTCCAACTTCTAATTCTGTGAATATTTCTCTAAGGTATGACAGTGATCTAGCAAGGCAGTTTATATCATCGGCATATCGTGCCACTTGTTTTGATTTGTTAAGCAGGGTTGCGTTCGCATCAATGTTTACTTTGCGAATTACTCCTTCGAGGCAGAGATTAAGTAGCAAGGGTGCCTGCCCATCGCCCTGCTTTAAGCTTTGCTTGACTGGGAAGGACTCCGTCAATTCTCCTTGTATTCTGACTGTACACCTTGTATTTTCCATTGTCATTTTTGTTAATTTCATTATCTTTAGGGGTTTGTTTAGGTCCAGCTTTAGGTTATGCTTGTTTGAATGTTTGAAGTCGATGAAAGATTGATAGACGTCGATGTTGTATTCTCAGGAGTTTCGGAGAATTTGCCTTATTGACAAAAGTTGGTCCATTGTTGATCTATATCTTTTGAATCCAGCTAGGTATTCACTTATTACTTTTACTTGTGTATTTGTGAATATCCTTTTTTGGGAAATATGTTGAGCTGACGATCATATTTTTCATTTGATGTTTCGTGGATACTTTCCTTTCCAATAGTCGGTTCGTGCCAGTTCTCCCTTCCAATTTTGGCGTTGCGGTTTCCTATCATCATCTTGATGTCATTGGAAGGTGCCGTGTCATATAATAGATAATAGCTTTTATAATAGAAAGTGTCCTTTGTCGTGTCCGCTTTCTCCTCCGTCCGCATGTGCGTTTATGATTGAAACGACGAAGAATTTCGTTCGGAGTCGTATTGAACATAGTCTTTTACTTATTTGATTATCTTGTGTACTACGAAGCCTACGCCTAAGTAATGCACCAATTACATTGGATTCTACGGTCCTTAACCGACTATTGGGCACCGACCAGTTTGGTGAGGAGAGTCTTTGCCAATCTGACCTGATGAGGCATACCAAACACTCGACATACGTGCCTGGATTGGCCAACTTTAATCGGTTCCTTCTGATGCCGTCTCTTCACATGGCTATATAATTGTTGGGGTGCAGTAAAAGGGTTGTCAGGACACTTGTTAGCATGATTTAAAGACACTTTTCGGCTACATTTGTTAGCTTGATGTCAAGGCACTTGCTGGCTTGATTGCCGTCTCTTCAAACGGCTAAGGAGTGTTGAGGCGCGGTAAAAAGGGTGTCGAAACACTTGTTGGCTTGATGTCAGGCCAGTTGATGGCTGCAGCTGGGATTACTAATTATGGAGGATAGGAAGGGCGGGGACCCCATCTGCAGGCTTTCCCTTGACGAGGATGAGCCTGGACTTCGAACAGTCAAGTCAAAGCCAGAAGCCATCAGGCAAACTATCTGTTCAAGCGGTCTGGCCTACAAATATAGGGTTAGTGCAAGAGCCCAAACGGGTGGCTGCAGTACTTTCGTACTCAACACCTACTAAAGAAGAAGAAGATACTAATAGACTACGAAGAAGAACCGACAATGAATTTCTGTATAGCTGGGAGACACAGGGAAGAAGAAATATCATCTGGATAGGAAACGGGGAAGGAATAAAAATATGGATCTCTCGAATGGTAGTCGGGTAACCGAGACCACAAAGGTAGGGAGGATTCAATATAACATTATACACAGGGAAAATTGTATCGATCATCGATCATCTCTGTCTACATGTAGTGATACTAAGATAAACTAAAATAAACTACACTCATGTATGTCTGTAAAATCTAATCGAAAATGATTTAAAAATATATTTTGCTATTATATAATTAAAATACAAACTTTACATTACATAAATAAATATTTAAGAAAAAATGTGCTCTGCATCATCGTGGTATATTAATATGTGCATTCTTATCTTCCTTCGATAGTATATACACATCTACAGGAACTGATCTTTCCTTTTCTATATTCTTCCTCTTTTCAGCAAGAAAATCTCTTTTTCCATACTTTAAATCCTTAAATTTCTCATTCAAATCCATATCAATAGATAAAGCTTGGGGATCATAAAGTGCTTTCATTTCTTTTGCTGTTGTTTTATAATAAGGAGATTTACCATCGTTCAACAGATAGTATTTATCAATGAAATCGTCTTCATCCTGTTTTGTTTCTCTTACTAACATTGGAACATCCATGACCTGATTATTTGGTATGTAGTAGTTCTGGGTTAGTTGGCTTAAGTCTTGGTTTTTTACTTCTGTAGGCTCTTCGTTAATTACTGGAGAAGCTCCATTTTTTAATTGTTCTTCATTAGGCATTTCTTGGCAGACATCTGCTGGTGGTTTTACATCAAGATAGTTGTTTGCGACTCCTTTAATAAATTCCCGTAAAATATCTCTTTTGGATTTTGGGTTCGAGTCATTGTTTCGTTCCATTTCAAAATTTGCGCTTGCGGGCATTTCTGTCTCTGGTATTTTATCTCTGGGAATGAATGGAACTTGTTCATTTTCAAGGCGTAACGATTTGGGGAATTCATAAAATGCTTTTGGTTGAGGAATGTTAGCAGTTAGCACATCTTTAACAACTCTATTTTCTGGCTCCTTGAGGTATTTTTCTACATCGAAGCTGAATACTTCTGGTGGAGAGTTAAGACTTTCGATAAATTTCTCGATCGCCTCCTCTTGAACTTCATTGATGCGAAATTTGATATCGGACAACTCCGGGAAGCCATGATCAGTCTCCGTTTTTGGCATTGTTCTTTTACTGTCTTCTGCTGGCGCATCTAGCTTGGGATTATTCGAGTCATTCGATTCACCATTAAAGTTTTTTGTTCTCTTACCCTTTTTCCTCCTCTTATATTTCAATTTCTGTTTCTGATTTCGTTGCTGATTGTCCAAATTGACTTTATTATTACTGGGTTCATAGGCTCCGAAATCATATTCATGAAAGTTGGAACTTAACTCACTTTCATCTCCCGGATAGTCCGAGTAATAATCCTGAACTCTAGAGGATTTTCTTATATTTCTTTCTGCAATGTTGTGTCTAGATTGTTCCTCAAAAGTTGCTTGTCTTTTCTTCGAAACTTTTGCTACAGGTTCTTCAATAGGTACATCATCATCATCGTATACCATCCCATCTGATTGATCTAGGAAATTGTCTGCATATGGCGATCTCATTTCGAAAGGAAGTCCAGGACTTTTTTTACTAGAAGCTAGAAATAAAACATTACATTAAATTCATCACATTAAACCAACATTTACTTACCTAAAAAATGCGATGCAAAATCTTCGGCGTTGTTAAGGTAATTATATCCATCATAAGCCAATGGATTCGAACTTTTATCTTTATCCGAAGAATTTTGTTCTGCTACTTCCAAATCTAAGCTCATTTCGTTTAGACGAATTGGTGTACACTTGGGGCATTTCACTGCACCTGCAACAACTGAATTGTATTCGCGAATTGCGTTCGTTATATTCAAGAGTTTGAAATAAGCATTTAATCTGTCAATGTAGCTAACGGTATGATGAAGATGGATCAAAAAATTTAGTTTATTCAAAATTGATGACACTGAAAATATTAAAAATTCCGATAAGACAATAATGTATCATCTCAGGCTTGTAGTAAGGGGTAATTTAGTGTCTCATTTATTATGATGATTAGTGGTTGCGATTGTTATGAAGTTAGAATACAAATGAGGAAGAAATTGCGAATTATGCCTACATTTAAACATAGTGCTGTAATCTAGTTTCAGGAAATGGCACCGTGATGATTAAGGGACTAAGGTGACGCCATCTATTCGTAATAGTTTCAACTATCTGGAAGTTTTCGAATAGTGTAACAATGGTTCATCAACGGATGTTCAGTTGAACGGATTGTGAGTTGTATGAAATGTAATTCGAATACTGAGAAAACTAGAGGATGCGAGAAATAGAGTCCCTGGTCCTAGGTGGAAAGATCTTCAGAGAAGGTCTTGGATACATAAATGCAGGGGCAGAAATACGAGTATTTCAAGTCAGTTTTAGATTAGAAAAGAGATAAAAGTATTAGGGGCCTAATCTCTAGACTACCAATGCTCGTCAGAGTGTTGTGAGCTAAGAGAGACTAAACAGCATTCAATGATCGACCTGTGCCTCCACAGCAATTAGAATCCAGACTGGCGAGCGTGTTTAGTATTTAAAGATATTCATATTGTGGTGATTTATGCGCCAAATGGAGTTGAAAAGGGAATTAAATAAACGCGGGGGGATAAAAGTTCCCTAACCGCCCTTCTTCGAGAAGTGAACGGGGGAGAGGATCTTGAAACCTACATGTTTGAAGGCGAAGTAGAAGCAGAGCCAGAAGAAGCGACAATGAGTATGGTAGAACTTTTTAAGACATTGATGGTAATGAAAGAGGCGCAAGAACCTGCATTGGCAGAGATGAAGGAAGCAACAGCCGAGATCAAGGAAGCGCAAGAACGTTCGAAAATAGAGATCAAGGCGGAAGTGTTGGCGTTAAAAGATGAACAAAAATTGTTAACAGTTGTTCATAAACGTTCAATCGCAGAGCTAAAAAGGCTATGGAAGAAGAGAGGAACCAGTTGGAACAGAAAATCGAATTAATGTCACTTTCGGTTGACAGAAAGCTGGATAGCAAAATTGTAAGGATTGCTTTGGAAAAGCTCGAAACTGAACTAGAAATCGTCAGAGCCGACCTAGAAAAGGTAAAGATTCATATTCATCACCTAGCGATAGCATCTCACGAAGTCATCGGAGTTAGGAGACTCCTGGCCCCCAACCTTCGACGGGCAAAGTCCATGGCCTACTTATAAGCTCTAATTCGAAGCAGCTGCAACCGATAATTACTGGACCGAGGAGGAAAAACCAATGTCCTTAACGTTATCACTAAGAGGCACAGCAGAGGAAATATTACAGTCAATACTTGCAGAACATCGCAACAGCTATGAATTCTTGGTTCAAGCGCTGGAAATGCGTTACGGCGATCAGCACATGCAAGAGGTTTATCGACTTCAATTTCGAAATAGACTTCAAAAGCCAGGAGAAACTTTACAATAACTATGCGCCGATATCGAGAGGCTAGTGCATCTGGCTTGTCCTAGTTTCGGTCAAGACTACATCAATGAAGTAGCAACAGAGGCTTTCCTTAAGTTTTTTACCGACCGGGATTTGCAGCCAGATTGGCTGGAAAGAAGAACAACGCCGAAGTTTTGACATATGCTCTGGCATTCGAGGCAGCAAAGCAAGCAACAAAGAATACAGTCTACCTCAGGCGAATCAATACGCCTGAGAATATTTGGCTTCGAATCAACACTTGGGAAGTACGTCGTCGTCTGCGATGCTGGAACTGGGGTGAGCCGGGCGATCTACAGAGGAGTTGTCGAAAGTGAAGGAGGGAGTTACCATAGAGCAGAAGTGGCTGAACATGCTGTGACAAATGTGGACAACGGCAAACAGGGGACCAGAGGGAGTTGGTGGGGAAAATTGAGACCCCTGATATCATCGTCAACATCACCCAACTGCAGCGTAGCAACAACAGCCTTGTCATAGAGGGCAAGGTTGGTGATGAACAATGCACAATTACCGTGTATAAAGATGCTTCAATATTATTAATATTCATCAGGACTGACTTGATCGGTAGAAAGTGGCTGAAAAACCGCGGACCAGTACATTTTGAAAACTGTAACAGGAGAGCCAGTGAAATTACATGGGGAGACAATGATGGATGTGGTACTCGGCGACATTGAGTTTATATATTCGTTCCTCGTAGCTGATATAGTAGATGAGTGTATTCTCGTTTTAGACTTTATGACAACACACGGAATCCTATTGGGCATTGGAGAAGGAGTGATGAAACATCGCAACAGGAGAACTCCAATGGATACTGCACTGTCCTGGCGAAATCCTGAAGAGCTATTGGGCACAATGGGATTCATTGCATATCGAAGAAAGAGTATTGAAGCGCAAATGGGAAACAGCTGATGGTATCTCTCATCGAATGCAGGTGCTAGTCCCTCGTGCTGGAATAACAGATATTCTCGCGGAGTGTAATAATAGCCCAACAGGAGAACATTTGGGTGTCAACAAAACTCTGGCAAAAATAAAGAAGAGAGTATGAGCGAAGAACCGCGACAACACAACATGGGAGCTTCAGTAAAGAAAATCGCAAGGCGGAACCTAAAGACGGTCAGTGATAGGATGAAACCAAGGTACGACCTCCGAGCGATCAGTAGTGGATACCAGGAAGGTGATCTCGTTTGGCTGTTCAATCCTCGGCGACGGAAAGGAAAGTCTCCGAAACTTCAGCGCCAGTGGGAGGGGCCCTATAAAATCCTAACACGGATAAACGATGTTGTCTACATGATTCAACAAAGAAGATCGTGCACATCGACAGGCTTTGCCCATGTCATCAGCCTGATCCAAGACGGACGAACAATCCTAAGAACGGGGCAGTGTGATGATTTATGCGCCATCTACTAGAAGCTTGAAACAATGGTATAATAACGACTTTGTTAGGATTTGAATACACCGATTTATATAGTACGCTAACTTGGCGCCATCTATTAGAATGAAAACGAACGAACAAAGCCTCGAATTTTCTAGAAGAACTATAAAGAATTTTCTAGTAGGTTCCAGTATATGGTGGAAAGCTCTGAAACTTGGAAAAAAGTGGTGATTGAAAAGTAAATTAAAAAGCGATAAATAGAATTTAAAAGTGTGAGATATTATTAGCTGCGTTCCTTTTCTGCTATTTAGTACTTGTGAGCAGAGCAGAAAAGGAACGCAAAATTTTCTGATTTGAGTAAAAGCTCACTTGAAACTTTTGATGTTACTTTAAACTTTACAAATAAAAAATTCTTAAAAGAAGAATTTGTGACACAATGGGGAAATTAATGCGACAATTTCTAAAGTAAAACGAAAGATAATAATTTTTGATAATTATACGAGTGAAGTTTTATTTATGGACGTTTTTATATGAGCAAATCAGCTCGACACAAATAAAAGCCATCTAGCGGGTAATGGCGTAAGTGAAAATAATTCACAATAGACTCGAAATGGCCGCTTTCCCCCTAGCGGATTTCAATTGCGTAATTGCAAGAGCTTTCTACTCGTTTATAAGAGCAAGTGTAGTTGCTAGTACGCAAGTGTAAAAAATAGTAAAAATTAGCAGAAAAGGAACGCAGCTATTGATAAGAGTGAATATAAGTATTGTGTTTGTTATTGAATTGGGTTTGTTTTTCAATAAGTTTTTGTGTGAATATTTAAAAAGTGTATTGCTTAGTTAATCCTACGAATCCTTTAAGAGAATATTTTGGTTTTTCCTCCAATTAAGAATTTTATAACAATTCCTCTAAAGCCCTATCAAATATTAAGATAAGCACTAGAGATTTTGTGTAGGAGATTCTGCTTATAGGCTGATTGTAAAACTGGATTTATTTAAGGAAGTTATCGCTCCTACTACTACTTTTAGGAAGCGCGACAAGAAATAAGTTAATAGGTTAGCTTTATGGCATTAAGTCATTTTGTTTAGCAATTTTTGTCCCATCTTACAAAACGATCAATAAAAAAAAGCAAATTAACCTAGACCAATAGTTACCTTCTCCTGAATCACTCGCATTCACGTCCACATTAACCTTCACGTTTTGCTGCGAATTACCAGGTTTATTTTCGGTGCTATTTTTCGTTGCTCCTTCCTCAACACAAGGGTTCATAGTTTTATTTGCAGCGTTAGTTGCAGCATTAGATGCAGCTTTAGATGAAGAACTAGATGCAGTGGATGAATTGGTGCTAGTAGTTTTATTCGCTGCGGCATTTAGGTTAGTAGAGTTGGTGGCGGTTGCGTTTTCCCCTTTTGATTTCGATTTGAAAGGATTGCTAAAAATTGATGACTTTGTTGCTGCACTTGTGCTTGGTGCCGGGGTGGTGGTGGTAGTGGTAGTTTTTGTAGAAGTTGCATTTACTGCCGTAGTATTTCCATTTACTGCTGGTTTTTGTTCAGTCTCATTCATGTGCAGGTAGTCAACTATAAATTGTTTTTTGTTTTCTCTGAAACATTTTAGGAAGCTCTTCACATATTCAATATCAGCCTTGGTTAAATTATTAAACAAATCATCGAATTTTATATTTCTGTCGGCAGAATCTAAATTCGACAGTATAGAACTAGTCATCGGCATTGGCGGATAATCATAAGAAGTTGGATTTTTCTTTACTAAACCAAGTTGATTGTATCCAGTGTTCGGCTTTTGTAGTTTAGATCGAAGATAATATTTATCATCATCTTCATCGTCATCATCCTTGTAATCACTTGCGAAGAAAACTTCTTTTGGATCATCCTTACACTTACTCAATGGTATTGTCAACTTGATATTTTTTGCAATATTATTGTTCCGGGACATTCTACTTTGCTGAAGCATACCTTCGTTTACAAAAGCTGCTTCTTTATCATTAAAGTTTTGCAATTTATTCGATTCGTATTCTTGCGTGTTCGATGAATATCCTTTTACAGGATCAGTCCCTTGATTCTCAGAATCCATTTTAGCTATAGGCTTTTCACTAACAAGATAGCCACGCTTTTCTAGATAAGTCGTTGGCATTTGCCAATTGTCTCGTAATTGCCCAATTAGATTCTCGTAAGACCTTAGACCTTTTGTGATATCGTTTGTATTACGAAGGATATCTTCATGTGTCATCTGTTGGTCTAATGTTTTGTGATCACTCTGACGAGATTTTAGTTTTCGTTCATTTTTAATCGATTTGGTCTGTTTCGGACGATGTGAATTGCGAAGAGAGTTACAAATTTCAACATAGAAAAAGATCAGTAGAAGCCTTGGGATTTTTATGAATATAATTGTGTTAGTAATAGCAATGCACAAATAGTATTGAATACATACCATTTGAAAACTTCTTTGGTCATTAATAACTATCGTAAATATATGCTAAAACTTATGAAATAAAACTATTATTAAATGTCATAAGTTTGACATCCCATAGATTTGGGATAGTGACGTTCCATACGAACTGACTTTAAATTCACAGATGAAATACGTCAGGCATTGATAGATTTGAGTAGTATTGTACAGTAGTTTTGGAAACGGTTTGAAGTAAAGATTTTCATTGCTTTGGTCCAAAAGCTGTTGTACATTCGCTAGTAGTTCCAGATGCACTTTTTATTTGGGGAAAAAGTAAGATTACGAATCACTCTTTGTGCTACAAGTATGTGATGTTATTCGTTCAGGTTATACAATAATAATTACAAGGTAAGCTTATAAGGTTCCCGTGACGTCACTCAGATCTTAGCTCAAAATGGAAAATAGCTTTCGCGTGACATCAATCCACTCTTTTCTAAAGTAAAAAGCATAAAAGCTTTTCAAAATGGAAACAGGGCTTTTCCTTACGAGCCTACCTTTGGTGCAATCAATCTACAGTAGTAAGAGTTAGTTTGAAGCATAGAAGGGACTTTTATAGGTAGGGGTCGAAGTAGGGTAATTGGCGGGTGCTATACGTACTGTGTTTCCATGGAGATTTTACCTTGGGTTTTCTCAGAGTAAGCGTCCATTACTGAGTTTCCATGCACAGTTTACTCATATTAAGCGCCCATGGATGATTGAGTAAAGTTTCGTTAAATCCAAGAAAACTCAATGAAGCCAGTCCGGCTAAGCAGGGTTTTGCAGATGTATATATGTATGAGTAGACACTTTACTGCTATATACTAACGGAGGCCTAATATACAATTACTTATCTGTTACTTTAACTCAGAGCCGTCATGGAAATAGTATCGAGTTAATTTGAGAGAAAAATCTTTCTGTTTACTTAACGAAAGTTCTACCTTGGCTCATGGAAACACAGCAACGGAGACTCAAGAGGTACGACGCACAATCTATCAGACGCACAATTCTATCTCTTCTCCCTTTTCAGATGTAATGGCTATGAAGAATTATTCTAAGCTGAAGACAGCCTCGTGTAGAGTTAAATGACGAGACTCAAAACTGCTTTGGATCAACTTCTTGAGTCTCCGTGTAGCATCCCACATTGAGCAGAGGGCAATAAACCTTATAATTATAAGTTTGAAACCACTGGTTGCGGAAAATTGTTCCCAGTCGAGTTGTTCTTATTTTTTGTTTTATGTGGCAGTTCTACCTGGTACATGTCTAGCAGCAATCTTAGGTCGAGGGTTTGATTAGGTTTGAGGTTATGGGGATTCAGGGCGATGTTGGAGAAGATGGCGATGAACTTTGTATTTGAACTCCGGGTTTTCTAGGAGTTCGAGAACACTACCGAGAGAGATTGTTCTGTTTTGCTGTTTAGAAATGGATTTCCACTCCGTCGGTGGGACTTTAAGTAGAGAAAACGAGCCGCGCGGGATCATCGGGTGTTACGACTAAAAGATTGCGGTGGAGGCAGTTATTTCGTCGGGCAATCGCTTTTATAGTAAGGGTAAAATGTTGTCAGAGCTGTACATTCCGACGGTGGCTCAAAGGGTCGATGGTAGAGCCAATGAAATCGTTTTCGATGAGCTTGAGAGCCCTTTTTAGCCTAGTTCGGGTAATTTTGGGAGCCCTGCCCTAAATAATTTACAAATCTAGAAGACGGCTAGAAACAAAACTCTCCAGTTGTTTAGAACTAAGTCGATACCAATAGAGTGTTTAGTCAGCACAGCAAGGTGCCAAACTCGGCCAAAAGCCTTGAAGATATCTAGAACCAAAAGACCAAACTCACCAAAGCGATAGGTACTTTGGTTGAGGTGCTCGAGAAAACACACAAGGAGGTCGCCAGTATACCTTCTTGGTTTAAAGCTATACCGGCTTATCGTGTAGCTAACCAGATTCTAGATATTTGATCATTGACTGTTGTCTACAAGATTATGGAGAGAATAGAAATAGTATTGGACGGTAGATACAAGGGTTGGAGTCTTCCTTTTTTTGCCGTACAGAGATATCACCATGCGTTTCCTTTTGATTGCTGGTTCCAGTTGGACAAGTTTAGTATCATGCACGAACGACTTGGCCCGACTGCAACAGGCAGAGACCACGCAGCCTACTGATGATACCGCGGAAGGACATTGCCAATATTGTGTCGATCATAACAGGGCCCTGGCCTATTGCAGAGCATGCTTCCCATACGAAACCCATTGGCATAGCTGTGGGGAGGAACAAGCCAAAGAGACAACCGTAGGTTTTTTTAATTGTACGGCTCTGGACAGACTATTTTGATATTTTGAAACCATTTCTTACAGGAGGTTTCGAAGCTTAAAATGCGAGATATAATCTTGAATATGACAAGTTGGGTCTAAAGTCACTACAGGAAGACTGACATAGTTACGATTGCGTTTACACAACGGTGTCCTTTCAGCGCCCATTCTACCCCATCCTCGCCTGTCGAATTTCGTAACGAAATTGTAGATAAAAAAATAAACCCCGTCTAATAATATCTCCAAGTAAATAATACAAATTTGGATAAATGTTAAGAGATTTATTTTTAAATAAACTCGAGTCTTCCTTCAAATATTCCTTTACTTCATACGGCATCCACCAAGAAGATTATTTTAATTGAAGATTATCCGCCTTTTAAGTTATATTTTTCAATTTATAAGTAAACAACACTCCTCTGCCGGAGACAATCTCTAGCGGATCCATCGGTGTTCTTTTAATAATTTCGCTTAGGCAATTTCCGGGAAAAGCCGCGCAATGGAAGAGCTAAGTCGAAACCCTAAAACCGGATGAAGTCGCTCAATTTAGGCGTGCCTTAAAGGTTTAATTAGGAAAAATGTTACAAGTCTTCCACTTGTCGCACTCGATTAATTTAAATCAGCTCCTGGCCCACATCGGCGGGTGCTTGCGTCTTTGGGGCCGATGCCATTCTGGATCCCCGCAGCTACGTAACGTGACGTGTGTGCACTGCATATCGTATCAAGGAGAGACACCCATTCCTAATTTAAATAAATTGATAAACAGTCGTGGATAAGTATAGGATGTTTTTGTTTTGCCCTTTTTTGAGTTGATTTTTGTTTTTTGTTTTTTGATTTTAAATTGTTGAGTCCTTGTTGTTGAACAAATAAGCAAAGATTGTCCTGGAAATGGTTAAATTGGCAGATGTTCTTGGTAAATGTTTGAACTGTGGGAAGTTTTCGTGGTTTTGTTTAGTTTTAAAAGAAAAAGCTGATTTAACTTTGTTTAAGATTATGTGGTTATCGTACAAATTGGACTGGAATGAACTGAATTAAATAAAGTGATTATTGGTATTTCCAAGAAAGCAACGTTTAACTACTTTAGAATCCTCAAGTTCTCATTACACAATACTAAATAATTACTCCTTTTTGTACATCCCCTTTCAAAGCTACTCCGACAATTACAGCGGAAGGCCAAACAACCTAAGGCATAAGTCACTCAATCACTTGAGAGGTCACTAAAAGAAGCATCCAAACACGCTTCTACCGTTTTTGCCGTCTTTATCAACCAATATAATTTATGGCAAACTTTATGACAATAGAGGAAATGACCAGGATACACTATGGTCAATTTTCTTCCATTTGGGGCGAAGATGTGAATATTTGTCGATTTCCCAACTCTTGAGCAACCTACATTCAGCTGAGCGGGAAAAGACGCTTATTTGGCAAAATTCGTCCGTCATATTGGCCCGGCAATTCTAAATTTATAAGTTCTCATCATAAATTCGTTATTTGCTACCTTAAAAAACCCGAGATACCGATTTTCATTGGAATCGGAACACAATTGGTAAATTCGTCGGCCATATTGGCGCGGCCATTTCGGTCATATTTCGGCGGCCATTTTGAATTTCGAAATTTCGAGGTGCATCATGGGAGACCCCCACGGACCTTCATGCAAAATTTTGAAGCTCTGCGACGGCTGGGGCGCCCGCTACAGTGCCACACATACACGCATACTTTCTCAAGGCAAAGCCTACAGGTTGGGTCTTCCGCGATTCCGATCTACCATAAATGATAATCTAGGGCGCACTGTTCATTAATCAAGTCAACCAGTTTTTCCGAAGATGAAACGGCATGTAATTCGCCAGACCAGGTGTAGACTTCAACGTTCGATATATTTCGTCAAGTCCCAATAGTCTAGGCACTGAAGTGTGCCCCAAAAGCTGTTCCCAGACGATGAATACAGTGCTAGAGCCCTGTTTGATCACGAAGTTTGCCCGTTCATTGCCTTCGAACCCTAATGGCGAGGAAAGGTAACGACCCATTGCGAATGCTCAGCTCATATTGGGAGTCCCAAACTATTTTGACTTCGGTCATACGGCTCTGCATGGCTCTGGCAGCTGCCTGGTTATCAGAAAGTTTAAAATTCCCTTTTTACGGTAGAGCCTTCTTAAATTCTCCTAGGTGTATGAAATCCGGTCAACAGGGGGAAAATAAACTCTGCCTGTCCGAGAAAGTAGCATTTTTTTTTTATGTGATAGACTAGAGGCTTAGGGGAAGCCCCTTTGTACTGTTCGACATTCTATTTTTTTCGTATAGAATGTCGAACAGCAGCTCTAGCCGGAAGATAGAGAGTAGAAAGAGACAGAGAAGTAGGAAGGAGCTGCCACAACCTAGCCCCGATATTTTTATTCCACCTACTTCCAACCATTTCGCGACTCTGGCATCGGGGCATTTGAGAAGAAACAACTCGCTGGAGTGTTATGCCTCTTGAAACGAGTTGAATCTCATCAGCCAACCGATGACATGCGCTTGGTGGAGCGGGGAAGGACTAGCGAAGGCTATGACAGGAGGAATCAGGAATGTAAAGAGGAGAGAAGAAAGAAGGGAAGTAATGTGGGTGGGAAAGTGGAAAAGGCGAAGGACCGTGGGGCTGGCCGGGATTCGTACCCGGGACCTCTGGGATAGTAGTCAGGCGCCTTACCTCTAGACCACCGAGGCCCCCATATCAGGAATGATCCCATTGATATTCTTGCATTGGAGGACAAGAGGTTGTACTACCCGGAATATGTAAGAAGTGTGTTAAAGGAAGAGCGACGGACTCTCGCAGCATGGCAGAGGATATAGGACGAGTCTACTAAGAACTCATAGACTCATACCAAATGTGGAGAGGTGGGTTATCAGGGAGCATCGACAGGTCAGCTACTACCTCACAGATCTTGAGTGGGCATGGAAGTTATAGGGCACACCTTCACCGCTTCAGGTTGGACGATTCCTTCTTCTGCTCAGAATGTTCAGACGACGCGAAGCATGTCCTCTTTAAAGGATATGCGGGGAATGATGGGAGTGGTGTTAAAGGCCATCCAACGGAAGCTTAAGCATTTCGAAGCCCAAAGAAACAGAGAAATACACGGAGAGATACCTGGGTAGGTAGACGGCTAGACTGTTCCGGCTCTGGTGAGCACCTTTGAGGGATCTGAAATAATAGAAGGGGCTGAAATAATGCATCGGTTTGTACCGGTCTGCACTTGAGCGTCAAGCAAAAAGAGTGGTTGAGTCTAGTCAGTAGGATTCTGACACTACCGTCTGGGTGCGCATCCCTAGCGGTGCTCCTGCCGTAGGCATGGCGGTCGCACACATATCCCGGTGCTGGACCGATTTAAGATTCTCATCAATCTCTTGAAGAACAAAAAGGAAAAAAGGTGTATGAAATCTTGACACCCATACCTGTCTCTGGCTTGAAGCTGTTCGCGTACCATACGACTCCACTTCGTAGTAAGAACCAATCAGGATACTAAAGTGGACTTCAAATTTGAGATGTTCGCGGTTATTCAATTTAATAGCATTCTCGTTTCCGGAATTTCTTCTCTTCTATAATACGGACGTTTGTAGGATGTCACTGGTGAAGACCGTAACCAACATGGTCAACGTCTGCTGATAGTACCAGATCGGTTGGCGAAAAAGATAGATACTCCTATCTTCAGTAATCTTTTCGCTGTTTTTATGATAAAATGGAAAAGATTTAAAGCCTTCAAGGGTTTAGCCAGGGTGTAATTGGAACGTTCTGGCTTTGATATTAATTTTAATTGACATTCGTACTAACAGATGCAATATGAAGAGAGCTTTGATTATTTTGCAGAGTCAGATGAGTCGACGAATATGATTTGAAGGTCAAAATCGCATCCCTAAAATGTTAATACGTTAACGCGGGATTTGATTCTTTCCAAGTAGCATTTTTCGTGCCAGAAAGAGGTTGAGTTTAGTTGAAAGCAGCATCTCTGTGTTTTGTTTGTAATTTGTAACGCGAGTCGAAAACTCAACTCAACCTCAACTTAACTATTCAACTCATCATGTATGCGTAGTTTATATCTCCTAATATAAAGGCTCAAACAGAATCAATCCGTTCCGTCCGTTTTTAAAAGTTGGAATTTGACATTTCCATAAACTTTCCATCAGACAAACGGAGCGGCAGCCACAATCAAGCGGACGGATCGTCAAAAATAACAAACAAAAAACGTGTGGAGCGGACGGAAAGGATTGGTTCTGTTTGAGCCTTAACTTTCATGAGTATTTCGTGGAGTTTTATCTTCAGCTATGTTTTGTCATTATTATTTTTCTCATTAATAGCGGATTTTCGTTTGTACAAAGCTTCTAAAAAATGCAATTTTGTTTAATGCACAATTCTTCAAACCTAGAATAATTCCAAATGAAAAGTGGCAGGGTGGCAAATTAATGAAATTCCCGGAATTGGAAGCTGTCCTTGGGCTATTTAATTAGGGCGAGGTTTGTCGCGATTATTTCTATGGTTATCTTATCCTTATGCCTTCTCACTTATACTCATATATGTATACGCGACTCAAGTAGTTCACACCTTAATCAATTTTCAACTGTTAGCGCAATTTCTTTATTATATTCCACCCCCAAGTATCAATAAATTTTATAATCCTTGTTGTGTGTTATTATCTGTGAATAATTAATTACAATATCTGGCACATGAATGATATACACAAAAGGTTTAATCACAATTTCACTTGTAATATGAGAAAATGTTTTATCAACTTTTTATCACATTTATTGCGAAACATTTCAAATATTAAAATACTGCTCGGAGGCGCGCATGTCCTTCCCACACAAATTATCTCCGATAATAAAAACCTCGTCGCCAGCCTATAAATGGAAGGACACTCGAGGTTTCAGTTTCAGTTAACCGTTGCCGGGTTTCAAATGGACTCCAGTTCAAAAAATTGTTGAGGAAGGAATTTCAAAAAGTCCTTTTCTCCTCTTTCACAGTTTTCATGGCGAAGTTTCTGTGCTTGTTCTGCATTTTGTATTTGAATATTCAAATTTCGAACGCGTTTGATTATTCAGGTTAGATTTCTCACTTCCGAATTAATTATGATATTTGTGTGGTTTTTGCTGGTGAAATCAAGTGAACTAAGGTGGTGTTTTCGTAAGGAGTAAGAGTCTTCGAGAAGGTTTACCGCGTTTGGGAAAACATATGGATACTCTTTTATTCGTTAGTTTTGTGCCAACAAATATTGGAGTTCTCTTATTCGCCATCATTGTGCTCTGTGGACGGCTTTTCAATATACATATTACATAAACAACTATTATTATTTTTTCAAGTTTTAAATGTTTGAGATGTTTTTTCTTTATATTACTTTTGTAAGATCCTAAGTGTAAAAATTATATTCACCAACATGTCGAAGGCCTAAAGTAGATATATTCTGAGAAGTTCATGAGGCTTTTATGTTGTCTGGAGAAAAGTTCGTGTTCCTCCTTTACGCTCCTTTAATCCCTCATGAGATATAGGGCGGGGAACAGTTGCTTTCCAGCGGATTTTGCTCTGCGTGACAGATGACCAGGATCACACTGTTGTTGCGGCCCTTAACTAATAGGGTTCTCCTTTAAGTCTTCCGACTCTATGGAACGGATTCCTGCCAAGGGCCTGTTTGGGTAGACTCTCATTTTCGAGTCGCAAGGTGTGGCCTATCCAATTGCATATAAGTTCCATTATTATGGACAATGTCATGACCTTAGAGTCATTATGCCGTCGGTAAAGAACTTGTGTGGTTTCTGGTTGAAAAACCGCTAGCCTCGGTAGCCTAAAAGTTAAAGCACCGGACTATTATCCAGATCCAGAGATCGGCGAGTAGTTATGGGGTGGGTTTAGTGTGAGAACTAGATCACGACCTATAGAACTGGATCTAGGTCATGACAGAATCCACTTCCGGGCATGAATTTTCATATTTTCATTTCTCCCATCATCAAATATTGCTTCTTTCTTGTCTTTTGAAAAAAAAAAAAACCCTGGCTTCTCTTCTGCCAACGCCTATGAGCACGACTAGCGCGAAAGCCTACAATACTCAAAGTCAGCGTTCTCTCGCAGTAGTATTGGATGTGAGCCCTTGGAGTGACATCGAGTGTTAACAATGTTAATTCGCGCATTCTTCTCTACTATCCTTCCTAAGAGAACTCATTACTCGCAAATTGAAGCCAAAGTGCAACCGCCAACTGTACAAATTGGCTAGAAAGGAGTAGTTTTCGAGATCGAAACATATGATAGCCAACTCTTTTAATTTATCAAAGAAGTTGTAGTGATGGAGGTCAACACTTTTTCTATTATTCAATTCGGGCCGTTTTCATTCAATAGTTGAGAATCAATCGTCTGATAAACTTCTGCTTTAAAGGCTCTACAGCCGGAGTCCGGTCCTGGCCTCTCGCAAGAAATGTGTCGTTCACTTCAAAAGCGGTGCAACTCCACACTTCAAAACACTAAAGGTTGACCCGCTTTGGAGCCACATTCCGGCACATCCCCTGCTTAACCAAAGCAACTCCAGAAGTGTACTTCTGGAGCCGTTCCACCCCCACAGCGAAAGATATGACAAAATGTGACTCCAAAGCAAATCAACTTCCAATATACTCTGAAATACGGAGCCATCACTCCTACATTGAACGACACAAATGTTGCTCGTTTCGTAATAATTCTTTTTTCCGGGTGATGTTATTAGCCTCACGCCAACCTTACTTAAAAGGGACTATAGCTCGATCATATAAGCCTATCCTCTCTCATAGGGTAGTTACCAGTGGACACCACCGGTAGGAGGTTATGATCGCCCTTCCATTAGTCCGAAATATTTGCGGCACGTGTATGTTAAGCTACATGTTTTCCTCCCTACTACGCTGATGACTGACCAATTCCACTCTTCTTCCTCTTTTTTCGTCGTTAATCCTGTCTTCGCGAGCGCTTGTAACAGTTCGCCATCCCTTGATCTTTCACAGTTTCGATTGCAATATGTGACCCATTTTTCATCAGTTATAAACGTTTCAGAAATGGGTCGATTTTATTGCGTTTTTCTATCTAGTATAGTTGTTGGTAAATGGTTCAAAAACCGTGTTATGGTCAATGCCTAGGGCCATACCAATATCATCACTTTTCAAGAATTTCGTAAACGTTTTCAGCGATTGGTCGACCAGAGCGATTTTTAAAATCCAAATTTCCAGAACGATAAACCGAGCAGATTTTGATATAAAGTGCCTTCACCATTCGTTCTTCGCTTTGTAGTAATAATATTACAAAATATGCCGTAATTTTTCAGTATGTTTCTTCATTTTCACACGCAAACAGCCCTCTAATAACTGCACCACACTTGAACTGTGACTTTTCAAACGAGCGTTTGATAGTTAGCACTGTTAGATGTCGAATTGAGGACTTGACTTGAACTTCAACAGATAAGTTAATCCGCGGCGACAGGCTCGGAAGAAAACTAATGCCAAAACTCGAGCGCTGACGGCGGGGTTACACTGGTGCAAAGCCGCACTCTCGAACTTATTGCTGATAGCGCCATTTGCTCTTTAGCAGGTCTTGCAAAATTTTACGTTTTTGCCACAACGACTGCTTCACTGAAATAAGTAACCTCATGCCTCCACGGCAACATTTCTTCCGCAACACAAGACTTGCCCGCTCGTCTCACCCTTAAAGTCTACAGCCCTTATCTTTGCGCACACTCCGGTTTAGAAATTCGTTTATAACAAGAACAGTCAGTATTCCTCATACAAAACCCAAGAGTTCAAACTCAAGGTTCACCACTCACTTTTTGTGCAAATGTAAGGCTCTAGCGCACATGTACTAGGGATCGGGACAATGCTAATCTTTCTAAACTCTACAGCATGTCTTTAACACATCCACTACAGTCAGTCAGATGCAACACCAACTGGAAGTACAGAAACTGTGGCATTAAAACGAGACGCCAAAGCTCTAATTGAACCTCTAGTCGTACTAACTGCAGTCCTATACCTACCTATGCTTTTCTACCAGGATTGCAGCGCCAGTTAAGAAAATTAAATAAGGAAGCTGAAGGTCGTAATGTTCCCAAGACCATTTAGTAATCTGTAATACAGACGGCACATGCACAGGAATATTCAAGGTGAAACACACAAAGCTTTCAAAAGGCTGGCCCCTAGGTTTTTATCTTTTTTTCAATGAGTTATCAGATTCAAGTACTACCAGCGCCACCAGGACTTATACCTCAGACTTAGATGCCACACTCTCCTTGCACAGACTTATGAGTTAAATAGTTGAGTTGAGGGTGAGTTGATCCCCAAAGAAAAGTGAATACCCCAGATTATGGTATCGATTGGCGATACATACAGCTGTCAACTGAATTCAACTACTCAACTACTGAACTCGCGACTATAATCATAATTTTAACCCAAACCAGGTAGTAGAGCTGATTTGAGTTCAATGGATCTCACAAAGTGCTGGTACGAGATCCATCTAAGGGTGTTATGAGGGCCCGATCGTTCCAGAGGCTGATGAAAAAACACTTGTCAATAAGCTTAGGGGTTAAGGCGCCCGACTACCATCCCAGAGGCCTCCGGTTCAATTCCACTCCGTCCATGATTCTTCATCTTTCCGCTTAGCTCACATCGATAACATTCTTATCTTCACTCTTCCTTCGTATCAATTTCCTGCCTTTTTTATACCATCGCCTGTTAGCAAAACAAGCAAGTAAGCAATCTACTACTCGTTCACCAAAACCAGCCTTCTGTCAGCATAGCATGAGAAGAGAGCCAGTGATGTACTCAATCATAGAACCGTCACAGGGGCCTACCGCTGCGGTATAATCTCTCACATAATAAAGTTTATGATGCAACTTTTTTTGGAAATTTGATTTTAGTGAGTAAAACGGTCTTGTTAAATCCACTTGAACACTGATTAAACTAGTTCAATTCACAACAGGGTATGTCTTTTGAAAAAAAATGAAATAAGTTTGGCTACTATATAAAACGTGGCTTGTAGCTATCTGAAGAGAAATTCCTTGCGTTCCTTGATACTTAAACTTATTAAAAACATTGCAATGCATACATTAAATTTACATTTGTATTTCGAAATTACACTTTACATTAGATAAAAATAAAATTTTTAAATATCCTTTTTAACTATAACAAACGCAACCTTGCTTCCTTCTGCAAAATCCAATCCAATGTTTCAGTCTTGTGCAAATCTCATGACATTTGGGAAAATGTGGATGAGTAACCGATTGCTCGTTACATAATCCCTTATCGACAGTAACTCTTGCTCGAATAGTAGCGACCACTTCACCTGGCTCAATGATATTCCTTATATCCTTCTCCTGCTTTTCAATGTCAAAGCCACAAGCAATTGCCGCAATAAATATCACCGAAAGTAGAATAAAACGCATTTTTCTAAAAAAGAACAAAACAAAAAATATTCAATATTTCCGATTCAAAGTTCAACAACGTACTGAGAAGCTCCTGCTGCTGGCACTTGAATAGCGTTTGATTGGTGTCGAAAGTTATCTCTAATGTTGAACTCGATTAGCATTAACAAATCTATGACCTTCACACAAATACAAAATCATAACAAAAATAAAATTATGATTAAAATTATTTTTCTCCGCCGCTTTTGTCTGTTGAAATGCCACAAAAAGACTTTTTTATCCACTCGAGGATAAATTTCTGTCTTTGAACAATTTGCCGTAATTTAATCCCTGAGCTCCTGCGGTTCACCTAACGAGCACGAGAGGATAATTGACCATCAATTGCTCTACTTCGGGTGATTTAAACTTGTCTTATCTTTTCGAGTTCGAGTTTTTTTTTTCATTTATAAAGAAAATCAGAAATAAAGGCTTTAAGAAGTCGAAAATAATTGATTTATTCCTGTTCTGTATTTGTACAATTCTTTTTTACATTCTCATTGCAGAATTGAAGGACATACCATTCACGACCGTTGATGATTGGCTCTTCCAACTGAATTCGCAGTACCTGATCTTGAACAAATACTCAGCGTGGTATGCTTGGGAGTTAAGTGTTAATCCTTCAACGACAACCTATGACGAGGCATCGGAATTCGGAGGCATTCGTGCCGCGTGGAGGAACAATCGATGCTCAGAGGCCAGCAGGTTATTCGAGGATATGAACGTTGTGCAAAAACGAATGATAAGACTTTTGTGTAGAGGGCCGAAGTTTACCGAGTACGAGGCAAGGTTTGTAAATTTTTGTGTTTATAATAAGTCGGATAGTTTCCTAAAGATGAATGGTGCCAATTCAATTGCAAATAAGTCACGACCGCAACGCTGCAGACTAGACCAGTCGTTTTAAAGGGGACAGTTCGATTTTGTTCGACTTTGACATCCAAATGTGAAAGATGAATCATGCTTTGATTGATGAAATTCTTGAAAAAGTCAGTTAGGAGAGTCGATTTGATATCGGTGATTGCACACGAGCGTACACACGATACGACAAAATCGGCTGCAAACGTGGTTTATGGAGAAGAGGGTGAGGGAGGACGATGGAATGGACACAATTTCCATCGCCCTCTCTCACCCTCTTCTTCATAAACCACCTTTGCAGCCGACTCTTGTCGTGTCGTGTGTAGGCTCATGAAGTAAAACTCTCAGTGAATGTCAGCATATTCGGTGGGGGTGACGAGGCAATGTTGGCATTACTTTTGCATGTTATATCATGCCATGAAAAACACGTTTCCTGCTTCGGCAATCTTGTCCTGCTTGGCATGAAGGTCTTTGAAATCATCAATGGCTGTTGGAACAAACTCAGATTACCCTTATTGAACAAAGCAAAGGTGGTGTCACAGCCACTCATCGTTTGCAGGATCAATATATGTTTTGCCAGGGTTTTCCTGGTCTCGAAAAGAAGACAATCTTTATATCATGGATACACAGGCCAACCATTATCTTCCCCTACTAAAGTATCCGGGAACCAGCATAAGAGCTGATATGATAATTAGTATATCAAGGTCCTCCAATTCTTGTTTTTGGACCGTCTTCTTTGTGTGCGCTTGGTGCTTTCACAAGCTTCATCAGGGTAGCCATTGAATATGGCAACGGCATTTGATTTGTAATTTGATCTAACATATGATACATAACTGATGCCCTCGGTCCATGTCATATTTTTTATGATTTAAGTCCACCTGTTATGTCGGTGCAAAATCCCAGTGCAGTTACTTCACGGCCATAAGTGAGACCACCGCTTTAATTTCATTGGAGTTTGTTCAATCGCCGTATTCCAAGTGCTACACCGCAATTTCAGCACTTAATAATAAACCGCAGCACTTAATAATAAATTAGAGTCTTGCAGTGGAAAAAGTGAGGTTTAACGTGAGACACCCGAAATACATTACACCAAGTGCTTGAGCCCGAAAGCTAATAGCTCCCAAATTATAAGTAAAAACGGCCGAGGTCATTTACTTTGCCGTCTCATCTTCAGCTACATGGCTACAGCCAGCTACATGGCTAAAAGTGCCCAGAAAAGGGTGCGCAACGAAAGTGAGCGTGACGGGAATTTCTAGTTTTTACCCCAGGCCAAAAAGTACCAGTCGTGCCTGAAAAAGTTATCACTTCAAAAAGACACAATAAAACTTAAGTAGAAAATAAAAAATGAGTCAAAAATGTTAAAAAGATAAGATCATCCGAGCCCGTGAGCTATAAGCCCCCCCCCCCTATTTGGAGAGCGCTGGCGTATAGGGTAGAATCGAGTATCGAGTACATTTTACATTCAAGTCAGAATTCAGAATTAAAGGCCGTTTACATTCCAATCCCAAAGTGGAAATGCAAATTGGAATTATTTTATCGCATAGAAGTTTGTATGCTTCGCTCTCGCTATGCTCTCGCTCTCTTCGCTGTGCGATAAAAGATCTCCAATTTGCTTTTCCACTTTGCGTTTGGGATGTAAACGGCCCTTTATAGATTTGAATGGAATTTAAAAAGCACTTATTGAGTAATTTTCTTCCGATTCTACTCATGAGTATTACTGGAGTACTTTCAAATTCAACCGATTCCGTATCCCTACATTACATGGCTACTAGAACGGATATAGGGATTTTACCTTTTTGGCTTTCAATCTTTTTTCGGGGCCCCATCTGACCTGGGGCCCGGGGCAATTCGACCCAGTTGCCCCATTGTGGCGGTCTGGTTGTTGTGAATGGACTATCTTGTCTGAACTTTCCCGTATCTTTTTTCTTCTTAACCTTACCTTGCTTCTAGTGGAATCATACCTGATAATCATAATCATAGGTCACGGGAGGCCTATACTACCTATGCAAAGACTGTCGGTGAAAATATCATACGTAATCCTAAAAAATTCTTTGACTTCGTTAACCTAAAGCGAAAAACATCAGGCTACCCGACAACAATGACAAACGGTATCACGCACTCCTCTCTCCCCCAAGAAATTTCAAACATGTTTGCGGACAGGTTCAGTGAAATCTTCTGCCCCATTTCTTCGACTGCACACACTGTCCCAAGAGAGTATTCCGAAACTGCGGTCCTTATAGACAATATATCTTTATCGCCCGAAGATATAATGACAGGTCTTATAGATCTGGAGGTCAATAAAGGTCACGGTCCGGACTGTCTACCTGCAAGTTTTTTGCAGAGCCACGCCCAACTCATTCTACTCCCTCTTCACCTCATTTTTAACAAGTCCCTTTCTGCCGGTAAGTTTCCTTCGGTATGGAAGAAATCCTTCCTCACACCAATCTTTAAGTCAGGTGATAAACATGCGGTGGACAACTATAGGGGCATTGCTATTCTATCTGTTATCCCTAAACTATTTGAAAAACTTATCTGTGACAAGATTGCCCCTCTAATTGTTCCGAACCTAAACGATCAGCAACATGGTTTCAGAAAAGGTCGTTCCACCACATCCAATCTTATGATAATGATATCCGAACTACTGTGCGGTATGGAACAAGGCCACCAGTTTGACGCTGTCTACACTGACTTCAGCAAGGCATTCGATCGAGTAGACCACCACATTCTATATATGAAATTATTAAGATTTGGGATATCCGGCCCCCTTCTGGATTGGATAACATCCTATCTTAACGGGAGAACTCAGGTGGTAAGATTTCAGGGCTTCCTCTCAAAAGAAATCAATGTAACCTCAGGTGTACCGCAAGGCAGCCACCTAGGGCCACTTCTATTTAACAGATTCATCTCCGACCTATCTGAAATATTAAATGACATTCCGCACCTCTTTTACGCCGATGATTTAAAAATTTATAGTGCTATAAGGTCTCAAACTGATGTATCCTTTTTACAGTCGAAACTTAATGCACTACATGACTGGTGCACCTCTAACAATCTTCTTCTTAACACCCGTAAGTGCCACGTAATTACCTTCTCCAGGAAAAGAAACAAACAGCTGCAAAATTATTATCTCAATGACAATGTCTTGGATCGTGTCGATCACATTGTTGATTTAGGCATTGTCCTCGACAGCAAGTTAAACTTTAACTTACACTATGATAATATTATTGCTAGATCCAACAAGCTGTTGGGCTTTATCAAGAGAAGAGCTAAAGAATTCGACAATGTTTGGGTTACTAAAGCCTTGTTTTGCTCATTGGTCCGTCCTATTCTTGAGTATGCGTGCCAGATCTGGGATCCTATATTTCAAATTAGTAATAATCGAATAGAATCTGTCCAAAAGAAGTTCCTTCTTTTCGCGCTTAGGAACCTCTATAATCCTTCGGATTTTCAAAACCTTCCTCACTATAAGGACAGGCTCAAAATCCTTGATCTCTTGCCTCTATCCCTTAGACGGAAATTGCTTATATCTTGTTTTACCCTGGATGTCCTGAACAATAACCTCAAGGTGCAGTTCCTGTCGGACACAATCAAATTTAACGATACTCGACAAACAAGACATTCCAAACTGCTTAAAGAGTACCCGCATCGCACTGAATATGCTAGAAACGAGCCTGTTAACAGGTGCTGCATTACCTTCAATTCCTACGCGTCCTGTTTCTCTCCCACAATAAACAAAAGTTCCTATAAAAGAAAACTCATTTCCCTGTTGTCCTCTTCTAACTAACATAGACCTAGATCTTAGTTTAATATTTAAATATTAAATACTTGCAATGTTCCTTATTAATATGTATTTTTTTTTTATCTGTAACTGTAGAATTAACTAATTATATATGCCAGTGTTTGTCTATAAGTACAATATTATTCTGTTGTATTTAGTTTAAGTATGCCTTGTTTGGCAAATAAATAAATAAGTAAGCTGGCTTGGGCAAGTCTTTTGAGACTATCCATTTGATTTTGATGAAGCTGGGCGAGCTTGTTATGGTCCTATGATCTTATGGATCAGGTGGAGTTTGCTTCAACAAACCAACGGCATGAAATAATTTTCGTACAAAGCATGTGTTTTGTGCCCTATGATAATGTTTTTTTTTGCCATATGAAATATGTTGTGCGAGATCTATTCTAAACGCCTTCATTGCTGCTTCATTCCAAGGATCAAATGGGAAGCTGCAATATCTTCTTTTTATTTCATAAGCACAGGATATTTTGATCACTTAAACTCAATGCATATAAGTCAGAAAATGTTACATTGAATAAATATAATATTCTATTTTAAGTATAATATTATTTGTTCCATATGTAATAAATATTCCATATTTCAGTGAACTGTCAACAGCTTTAACGAAAATCCAAGACATCTACACTGATACTCAAATCTGTCTACCATCAGCCTTTGATGTTTGCTTGAACTACAACCGATTATGGGACTACACCTATATCCATACTGTTAATGACGACATAGAGCCACTTGAAATAACAAAATTTGCTCCAAAAAGGTAACATTAAAAGTTTTATTCCAGCTCACTAATAATAATACTCTTTTCTCTCAGCCGATATGACTACAACCCACTTCACTACTTTGATGGAAAAATATCACCGGAATACTACACATTTCGAGGTGTAACCACCAACAACGATGCCAATTCTAACGAAAAGGGAATCGATGACAAAATTAGAAAAAGTCAAATGCTCTGTCTTAACATTGAGCCTGAATTGGAGAGGGTCATGACGGGCAACTTTACCGCTTTGCAGAGATCTGATTGCGTTTTGCCTGTTGATAACATATTCCGATGGGCTTGGGAGTCTTGGAGATTGGCAGCTGGACCAGAAATTGCAAAATATTACTTCAATGCGGTTTATTTGCTGAATGTTGGTGCAAGGAATAACGGGTATAATGATATTGGGGAGTGTTGGAGAGAAGAGCTTGAGATGGAAGATTTGCGTTCGACTGTTGATCAGTTATGGGCGAAGGTTAAGCCGTTTTATAAGCTTTTACATGCAGTGTTAAGGAATGCACTTTGGAATAAGTATGATGGAATGGAGCCGATTACACGAAGTGGACCACTACCAGCACATTTATTGGGTGAGTACTTAAGAACTGTGTGTTTTTTTATCCTACTGGTGAAGCTAACGTATATACCATTAACGATTACCAGAACATTTGCTTAGAATGTAAACTATTCACTATGAAAAGTTGTTAATAACTTATAATTAGAATAGATTTATAAAGGGTGTCCCAAAATTTACACAAGTTGGCAACTCTAAAAACTCTTATCACTTTATAACACTTTCATCGCTTTTCAAATCAAACTGATCTCCTAGTGCCGCTTCCACCACATTTTTATATCCAAGCTCCCCCTTTAACTAACTTCTGGAACTTTCGCCCATTTTCTAGTCCGAGGTGGAATTTTCTTTGCGTTCTAGATCTAGAATCTAATAGATGGCGCCATGTTAGCATAGTGGATAAATCGTAAGCTCAAAACCTGGCGCATAAATCTTCACAATATAACTCCACATATTTTAACAGTGATTATTCGAAGAGAACTGCATACCATCAACTGCTGCAGGTTACAGAGACTTAACGCTATTAATAGCCCACCTTATTTTATTTGGGGGTGAACGAGCGAGCTGCGATTTCCTGTCAGTAACGCTTTTAAAGGGAGTCCAAAGCGTTTAAATGATTTTGGATAGTTTCTTGCGCAGCCTCGAGGCTGATCTGTCTACAAATCACAGAAAATCTTCCTTCCATCTTAAGCTCGTATATTGACAAATTTACGAGTAATGTTATATTTATCTGCCTATAAGCATTTCAATTACCCCTGTACTTACCTCTGTCTTGAACAGCCTTCTGCAATCCCTTATAAAGTAATGACAGCACATCCAATAATTACCGTTCGTTACTTCTTTTGGCGCAGATCACTTGAACTCTTGTGAGAGGTATTTCCTGTTCGCCCCTAAAGTAAGTGGCGTTTCATGCGTCCTTGATGTACCGAGGGCCCCTTGAACGCCAAACCATCCTTTTCAAGAATAAAAGTTATGCTAAGTATGTTAGACGCTCCCTTGCCATGAGGATGGTCTATCTGAGGATCACTGAGTATGAGTCTCATTTTCATTCTAGTTTCTTGTTGTTGCCCTCCACTCCTTTGGCCTTGAATAGTAGTAGAGCTATGCCATTGCTAAGCCACTGGAGTCATCGGTTGTTGACTTGCGTGTGAATGTGGTCTTGGGTGTTAGTGAGCACCACCTGCGTGTGAGATGACGGGACGCACACCAAAACTCGAAGCTAATGCATCGGAGTCGGATCAGCAAGACCGCGCTCAAGCACAGCGAAGTACAGAACTGCACACCAAAGTCAACAACCGATGTGAGCTGCTTAACTGTGGCATAGCTATACTACTTTGAATACTTACTTCACTGCCGAGGAGACATTAGGCGTTAAGGCTACCAATAATGCTTTACTTTACTAATTGATGATGACTTACTGTTATGCTTAACATAGCTTTTATTTTGTTTGTTTTAAGGTAACATGTGGTCTCAAGATTGGTCTGCTTATCATAAGCTTCTTGCTCCTTTTAAAGAAATCGATTTAGATGAAAACTTTAAGAAAACTAATTGGTCTACTCTTGATATGGTAACTGATTAGACAAGTATGATTAAAGTACATTATAACGTAATTAATGAGTTTATATTAAGGTAAGAAGAGCCGAAGACTTTTACTCATCAATGGGTCTCAACTTAATGACAAGCAAATTTTGGACAAACTCTAAATTTGAAAAAACCCCAAACACTACAAAATGTCATGGCAGTGCAGCAAATATGTTCGACAACGACGATTACAGGTAATGAAGAAAAACACTCTTTAATTTATTTACTACACGAAAACTTATAATTTCCAGAATGATTGTTTGTGCAGAAAAAAGTTTAGATGATTTTTACGTGATCGTACACGAAATGGGACACATTCAGTACTATATGCATCTCAACCACTTACCAGCTTTGTATCAAGATGCTGCTAATTCGGCCTTTGGTGAAGCTCTGGGTGACACAGTATTTCTAGCGATGATGACACCCCAACATTTAAATCGATTAAGACTGCTGCCGGATAAATATCTTTTCATTGAGAAACTACCAAAATTCAAAGAAAATGAAATTAGAGTTGTTCACGAAACAGTTGTTCCTAAGGAATTTATGCAGTCCCCAACGACGGCTGAGATCCAAAAGGACAAGCGAAAAACTTTGAAGAATCATAAGAAAACTGAAAAGAATGACTATTTGGAGAAACTTACAATTTTGGGACAACCACTCCGGGAGTTTACTGAAATGAACGATCGAATGCAAAATTACGTCAATTTCAAAGAAAATAACGATCACTCCCTCAACGCGTTCGATCTAACTCTTCTGCTGCGAATGGCTCTATCGAAAATTCCACAAATACCCTTCGAGTATCTTCTAGATGTTTTCCGTTGGGATTTGTTTAGTGAAAAGATTCCATTCGAAAATGCGAATGACCACTTCTGGAAGCTGAGTACTGAAGAGCAGGGTATTCACCCGCCTGATTGGAAGAACAGACACAATCTATTCGACGCTGCTGCCAAATTTCACGTGGCCGATAATACTCCTTATGTAAGGTGATTTATTTCAAACGCAAGCTAATAAAAACTCTCTATCAAGAAAAACAGATTTACTAATACCAAAAAAAATATTTCGCAGATATTTTCTTGCTAGTTTTCTTCAAGCTCAAATCTTTAAAGGATTATGCGAAAAAACGCTTTTCGGACGCTTCAATACCGGAAAGCAAATTCCAATGCCGCTTCATCGTTGCGACATCTATGGGTCAAAACGAGCAGGAAATATACTGAAGTTAGTACTATTTACATTTTTGTGAAATTCATCAATATTTTAACATTTGAAAATAAATTGTAGAAAGGCGCTAAAAATGGGATCATCTACACACTGGTCAGAAGTCTTGTACGTTTTAACTGGGCAACGAGAAATATCTGTTGAGCCACTGCTGGAGTATTACCAGCCTTTGATACAGTGGTTGAAGAAGTTGGCTATAGAATATGATATGCCTATTGGATGGTGAATTACTTCAAAGAATATTGTTGTATAAATAAATGTAAAATGAGAAAATTTTAGTTAAATATTTCCTTTATTTATAATTTGCGACCACATATTTTTTTTTTTGCTTATTAAAATATATAATAGTTAAAAACAAAAATAAATGAACTGCAATTGAAGTTTATAGGATTTGCGATAAAAAAACCATAACACCACTATTGATCTGATGGCAAAACGACATTAAGCTCATTCTAGAGTGGGGAAAGAAGAATCGTGTTGAATTTAACCCCACCAAAACCAAGTACTGTCTTATCTCCAAAAAAAAGTTCAACACCTCTCCACCCTTGAAAGTGGATGGAGTTCAACTAATGGCCGACTCATCCTTACACATCTTAGGCGTGACATTAGCCAAAGACTTGCGATGGAATGATCACATATTCCAAATCGCTAAACAAGCATCCCAGTGCTTGGGATTTCTTAAGAGGTGCAAGTTCCTCCTCCAGCCATCGGCCCGTGCTGTTATTTATAAATCCTACATTCGGCCTCTTCTCGAATATAACTCCCTCGTTTGGGGCGGCGCCCCAATAACCACCACCTTGGCATGGTTAAATAAGGTGCAAAAAAGGGCACTCAAGTTAATTGATGACGACACCGCCTGCTCCACCATCGACCCCTTGAGCCACCGTAGGAATGTGCAGCACTGACAAAATTTTATCGCTACTATCATAGTGACTGTTCCTCCGAGCTAAACGCTCTCCTGCCTCCACGGCAATCTTATACCCGCAACACCAGATTAGCCCACTCGTCTCATTCCCTTCACCTGCAACTACCCCTTTCACGCACTCAACAAGATATGAATTCGTTTGTTAATAGAACAACTCGACTGTGGAATAACCTCTCGCAGTCAGTATTTCCGAGCTCCTACAACATCCAAGAACTCAAACGCAGGGTTCATCACCACCTTCTTCAATCCCCCCCCGTACCTTTTAACCCTTAACCTATACCCCCCTCATCCCTCCAACGTACTAAGCTTACTGCTAGACATTGCACCATGACGTGACAAATGACATGACGGACTAGTAGTACAAAGGGTGACTCCTGAGCTTAGCACTGCCACATAAAAAAAAAATCTAACGCCTTGCCTCATTCGCGCCTCGTCATGAGGAATATACCATTTAGCCTCCTTGAAGAAAAGTCATGGCTACCCGGGATCCCGGAAAAAAGTAGCTGACAAATTTGAAAATTATATATGATATATGAGTACTAACTGCCCCGGTGTCTAAAGCTTCATATTTTTAAACGCGAGTATCGTTTTACCAATGTAGTCCCCCAACTGAGTACATACTAATCACGTCCAATGCGCCTTGACCTAGAAGTTAGAAATGCAAAAGCTCACTGGAATGATAGTCCATTGCTAAAGTTGACTATTCTCCTTTGAGCGAGCTTACTTTCAATCTCCATTTCATGTTCTGTTGGGCGAACTCAGGCTTTATTTTTCCTGAGTTCAATATGTGAAACTTTATGGGAACTTTATTTCAGTACATCAATTTGCTCGAATTTGCGCAGTTCGTTAGGTGAACCCGGGGTATTTATATTATAGCCAGTTTCACAAGGGCCAACTAACAAAAATTGGCTGTAATCGTCCATTCCCTCATGAAATTCGATAAAGAATCGCATGGGGATTCCCAAGAGCCAACTTTCCCAACAAACTATACGTTAGAATGCTTTTGCTTGTTGCTGTTGCCTTTAAATATTCATTCTCCCTTTTGCCACGCCTGCCTTTTCTTTTTTTCCTGGCAAAAGGGAGACAAAAAACCACAGCAACTTCACAACTGTCAAAAGTTGGTTCAAAAATTCCGTGAAGGAATTCAGAAGTTCAAAAAATCTGCCGCCCCATCGTTTCGCTTACGCTCTTCTCCACAAACGACGTTTTAAACAGATTTTTGTTGGTTGGATGTTGACCCATGTGAAACTTTCTATCTATGCACAATTTTTTATGTCATATTCATTATTATGGTTCTATCTTAAATTTTTCGCAAATTATGGAAATTATTTCTCGCATTCAGCGTTCAAAAATGAACAGGTTGGGGGCGCAATATGACAGAGTGCACCAGGCGCAAAAACCCCAAGCGCCGGCTCTGGGTATACCTCACTTTCGTAGGGTGTTGTTCATGATCTAACTAAAGGAAAAACCCTCTTTCGACATGTTCTTCATTTGCCACTTATGATCCTCCTGAGGAACCTTCGTTAAAATCCTTCTTTTCGCATGCCCTGAAGGAGTCTCCTTATTAAATACTTGTCGGGAAGAGTTTAAAAAGCTTAGGCTATACAGTCAGGACTTCTTAATAGCACTAATATAATATATTTAGTTTTTGTATGAAAAGCCTTTAATAAAGCTTGTCTGAGCAGACCGCATAAAGAGGCTTTCAAACCCCTTTGGTGGTCTCGCGAACTTGGAGCGCTTCGTAAGGAGTGCAGAAAGGAATTTAATTCAGGTAGACGCCGCAGCAGCGCAATCTCCTGGGGCTGCTACAAGTCAAAGCTGAATATATACAAAATGGCAATAAGGAAGGCAAAACGTACCAGGGAAGAACGAAGGGAATCGCTGACACTACTTATGGACACCCACTTCCCGAGTAGTACTATATAGTGCCGGCACAACTGCAGCGAATCCTTGGTTACATAATGCCGTGGCTGCACACAATAGCTGCGTTCCTTTTCTGCTATTTTTTATACTTGCGTACTAGCAACTAAACTTGCTCTTATAAACGAGTAGAAAGCACTTGCAATTACGCAATTGAAATCCGCTAGGGGGAAAGCGCCCATTTCGAGTCTATTGTGAATTATTTTCACTTACGCCATTACCCACTAGATGGCTTTTATTTGTGTCGAGCTGATTTGCTCATATAAAAACGTCCATAAATAAAACTTCAGTCGTATAATTATCAAAAATTAGTATCTTTCGTTTTTCTTTAGAAATTTGTCGCATTAATTTCCCCATTGTGTCACAAATTCTTCTTTTAAGAATTTTTTATTTGTAAAGTTTAAAGTAACGTCAAAAATTTCAAGTGAGCTTTTACTCAAATCAGAAAATTTTGCGTTCCTTTTCTGCTCTGCTCACAAGTACTAAATAGTAGAAAAGGAACGCAGCTAATGTATGCAGGATGCAAATTGCATTGCCTCCAGCTGGAAAGACGTGAGAGTGGTTTTTATACCTAAGGCAGAAAAAGCCTCTCACGCAACACCCAAGGACTTTAGGACAATTAGCCTATCATTCTTTCTTGTAAAAACTTGAGAAAGGCTAATCGAAATATAGGCAGAGCTTATTAACCTCAAAACTCTCTAGCGCACAACACCAACATATAAAGGGCAAATCTACTGATACTGCTCTCCACTCATTGGTTTCAACCATTGAAAAATCCCTCGAGTTAAAGGAGTATACACTAGTGGCATTTCTTGACATAGAGGGAGCGTTTACCAAGGACACCATTACCTTAGCCTTGACAGAACAGAAGATCGAGGCATCGCTGGTGTCTGTCATAAACGAAATGCTTACTGGCAGGATGGTGAGTGCGATCCTAGGCGACAGATTGATCCAAAGAGGCACTCCGCAAGAAAGTGTACACTTTCCCCGCTCTTATAGGTCGTAACTATGAACCAGCTGTTGCGACTCATAGAGGCGGGCACCACGTCCTGGCATATGCGGATAACGTTACTATCAACCCAAAAGGCAAATTCCCTAAAGTTCTCTGTGATCTCATGGAGATGGCGTTTCAAACCATTTCAAGCTGGACTAGCCTCCCGCGGACTCTGCGTTAACCCAGTAAAAACGGAATTGGTACTCTTCACATGAAGGTATAAGAACCCTCCTGGAGAAGCTGTAAGAATCTAGACGAGGAGAAGAGTGTAAAGCACCTTCTCTGTCACTGCCCAGCTCTAAGAAAAAGGACACTTACCACTGTTGGTGAACCCTTCCTAAGTACGCTTGCGGAAACCCCGAAGACTCATTACGTCCTCGAGGTGGTTTTGCGAAGAAACGACACTTTAACATTGGGTTTAAAGTGGAATCATTATGGCTTCACAATGGGCCTATCCCTTTGGCCTAAGTGTTTGGGCTGTGCATCAGCAGCTTAGCCATATCTAACCTAACCCAACCTACAATCCACCCCGCCTTGAATACAACTTCTTTATATGGGCCGAGGCCTCGAAAACTCCCTGAGCTGGGCAAAGTGCAAAAACCACCGCTCATGAATAGGCAGTCAGTATTTCCGGCCTCGTTCAATAGCCACGAATTTAAAAGCAAGGTTCATCACCCTCACCTACTAGATTCCAGATTCCCTTAACCTATCCTATACCTTTCCTTCCTTCGAGCTAAGCTTACTGTTAACTTTGCTCCATGACGTAAACGAAATGACGGATTGGTATTGCAAAGGGTGACGCCTCAGTTTAATTCTGCCACTTAAAGAATATTTTGTGGGTGTCGAGCACTAAAAGCTGCCGCCGGCCGGTCAAATTCAACCCCTAGCGTATAAAAGAAAGCCAGTGCTAATGACATCATATCTTGACAATATTCGCGCACCACCAACTTTCATGAGGATTCAAACTTTTACCCTTGAATCACGTAATCCCAAAATTGAAAGCACTTTCCCCGAAACTAAACGTGCGCGCGTCCAAAGTACGTCCATCAACAATTTTTGAATGTTATCAATGAAGTTCGTACCTTTAATCGCAGCAGCAACAATGCTCATCTCTGATCAGTTATCAGGAACCTGCACTTACTCTAATGACAGGTAACTGACCGCCCTGCAATTATCTGAATCAAATCCCAGAACAGCAACCAAGTTTAGTCTCTACTCTTGCACGACAACCGTTAGTCGGTGTTTGACTACTGAAAAAACAAGAACTTACGCCAAAGTTGTGCTTTTTTTAAATTTAAACTTTTATTCAAGATGCAACCAACAAGCACTTTTCTGATTTTGCTGTTTTGTTCGAAGCTAGTTTCAAGTGAAGATGCGGAAAGAGTCGACTCAAGAGGTGGAAAGGACATGATCCATGTTATCCATGGCACAAAAGGAGGGAAAAGGGTTGACAGGATTATTCTACCCGCAATACCCTACAACCCGTACGTTAGTTTTAATTACGTATGCTGGAATTGGCAAGCAAAGAAACTTTCACCTTTTGGAACTTTACCTTTCTAGCCAGACCCCGGATGGAAGGCGTCCGCAGTCCTGCAGCCAGATCTGCCGGACGGCAACATAAGAGGAATGGTCATCTTCAACCAGTGGAGCCCGCATAACTACATTCGCATAATGATCAATGCTACTGGAGTTCCACCTGGCCGACATGCAGTGCATATCCATGCCTTTGGTGATTTGAGTGTGGGCTGCAAGTCCACAGGACCGCATGTGCAAAATAATTTCGTAATCATGAAATCAAATATCCTTAAAATTACTAAACAAATCCCAATGTTAATTCCAGATAGGCAACGTGGAAGCCAGTGGAGAAGGAGTAGTCTCAGTCTCCTTCTTTAGTGCCTTCCTTACGATGTTCGGCTACACGGGGATAGTTGGACGTTCGGTGGTGATACATGCGAAGCCAATCGAGGTCAAGGTGGAGCCGGATGCATTTTCCGCCCAGGTGCAGATTTCCCCGGCGAACGCCCTTTCGTTCACGACTGAGGAGACCGCTGTGGGGCCGCCCATCGCTTGTGGGATTATAACAATCACGGATAATTTGATTTGATTATGTTGAAACTTTGAATAAATTATGATTTGTACACTTTTTGTCAAGAGCCTCTTTTCAATTTGTTTGATTTGCTACAAATTGGTGCCAAATTGCAGGTGTTGAGTATAAAAGGGGAAAACCCTGGGTTTACCATCGAGTTCGGTTTGGGAAGTTATTGCTAAAAAATGAAGCTTCAAAATCGTTTAGTGTTGTTTGTTGTTTTTGGTTATGTAAGTGCTGTAAGTGATTTTGTAGAACCAATTAAACATGTTTTGCATGAGATGGATGTTCCGTTACGAATTACTACTATGGTTTGTTGGTCAGATTGTAAGTATAAGACAAATTCATTTACACGTTCGTTCGATAATCAGTGCGTTTCGTACACCTCGACCTGTAACAGATCTTTTGTGCATTCAAGTGTTGTCTATTCAATAAGTAGCTTCAAGCTACTGATCAGCCTTAAGATAGTCCTTGGATTAGAGTTCCACACTTTTTGAGTTAATTGCACTTTTCCTGTGTTGTGTTTCTTAATTGCAGCGCAGTTACAGCATGTTCTGCAGTGTCTGTTTTTACCTTAGAGTAACTTATTATATAGGTTTCAGGTGATATCCGACAGAAGCTTGTACTGTGAGAAAGCCTGACAAGACTTTGAGTTCAGGTTTAGTAATTTCGCGCAGTTATGTACATGTGTACAATAGCGTGAGACAAGCCCTTTTTCCCATATAATCGAAGTTTTTCTTTCGTGTAACCACTATATTATCCACAGAAAGGCTCACGTCCGATAAACAACAAGCATGCAGAAATCTGCCTTCCTATTTCCGTCGAATCCTTCATGTCCTAGTATCCACTTCCAGACAACTTTTTTAGTGATGCCTTGGGTCCACACGAGCGTACACACGACACGACAAAACCGGATGCAAAGGCGGTTTATGGAGAAGAGAGTGAGAGAGGAATGGACACAATTTCACCCTCCCCCTCACGTTTCACCCTCTTACTGCCAACTCTTATCGTGTCGTTTGTTCCCTCGTGTGGAATCAGTCAATGCACCAAGCATGAGCAGCTTCTAGAGCCCTTTGTAGGAGACCAGATCCTGTCAAATCGTTCTTACCTCTTAATATTTTGACAAGATCGTCGCCGTATACTCTTACATCAAAGTTAGAGGATTATACCCTCGGCCTAGAGGCCATAACCATCGTTATCTCTTCGTGAATGTCGTTAGTTGTAAAACTAGTCAAAGATATTTTGCGTATTCCCATAGATGGATTTATTCTTATAGCCTGTTCTATGGACTTACAGCTGGTGTTATCAAAAGCACGTATCTAAGAACGTACTAGAGTCACCTCTTTTGTCTCTAGAGATTTGTCAATTTTACTAATAGGGCTATATGCGGCTGTTTGGGTGGATTCCCATGATTTGGATTTGGTTCATATAGCGAGGTCATTTATTTTCTATTTCTCTTCCTAAAAGTCGATAGTTTTAAGGAAAAAGGACCTGGTAATTGATTGGTCTAAGAGATTAAGGGGGACAAGCTGGTCTCTTTCAGCCTTCGGTATAAATACCACATTGATTTGCCTGCATACTTTGAGTATAAATCCACGAGATAAACTATGTAAAGCTTTTTGAAAAGCTTCAAAGAAATACCCCAGCTTCCCCGCCTGAACTGCACAAGTTCGAGCAAATTGGCAAACTGAACTTCTAACCTCAATTTAGTTCGCATACAATTTACACATATTCAACTGAGGATAAACAAACTTAATTACTCAATAGGTCAAAAGCCGGCATTTCTGACTTCTGGTGAAGCCAATTATGTAGATTGAACTGAACATTTATTGAACTGAGTTCGGTGAAGCCGGGGCAGTAAGCTTTATACCCCGGCTTCACCGGCCTCAGATTAATCAAGTTCACTTCAATCGGCATAAGTGGCTTCACCGGCTAGCATGTTCAGTTCGTGCTTGAAATTGTTGTTGCTTTTCCGCCAGAAATTAGAAATGCAAAAGCTCACTGGAATTACTCCAATTTTTTACTCTCTTTTGAGCGAGCTTTTACTTGGAAACTCAATTTCATGTTCTGTAGGCCCAAAGCAGGCATTTTTTCCTGACTTTAAAATGTGAAAAATGTATGGGAAATCAGGAAATTTTAAAGTACAGTAGACTAATTTGCTCGAACTTGCGAAATTTTGGCGGTGAAGCCGGGGTATTAGTTTAACTCATACAAACCTTTGGTTTTGGTTGTTGCATGTTCATATTTCAGGCAATTATGCCAGTGGCGGTTCGTAAGGTTCAGGATAAGGGAAGCAATGCCCAAAGCGAACGATAAAAGTAAAAGTATCGAAGGCTTTATTAACTAAAAAAAAACTGAAAAATAATATAGTGGAGTCAGATAAACAAACATATGGAATTGTTTCCAATCCTTACTAATATTATAAATGCGAAAGTAACTCTGTCTGTCTGTCTGTCTGTCTGTCTGTCTGTCTGTCTGTCTGTCTGTCTGTCTGTATGTTACGCTTTCACGCCTAAACCGCTGGACCGATTTTGATGAAATTTTCAACAGACATAGTTTAGACCTTGGAGACGGACATAGGCTATTTTTTTTTTTGGAGAAAAAAGGGTTGAGGGGGGAAATGGGGTTCAATAAGTTGTAAGGGGATTTATTTTCTTTACTTTTTTTCTATTGTATAAAAAGTTACTGACTGAAAGACAACGCACAACCTAAACCGCTAGAGCTAAAGGGCTGAAATTTTTGACAGTGCATCCCTAGCGATTTTTCGAAATTCATCCCCTAAGGGGGTGAAATAGGGTCAACTCAAAACCGCTGGAGCTATAGGGCTGAAATTTTGACAGTGCATCCCTTTAATGACGTGGACATCCACTTAGGAGCGATTTTTCGAAATTCATCCCCTAAGGGGGTGAAATGGGTTTTTTCCAAACCGCTAAAGCTATAAGGCTGTAATTTTGACAGTGCATCCCTATAATGGCGTGGTCATCCACTATTAAAAAGATTTTTCGAAATTCATCCCCAAAGGGAGTGAAATTGGGTTTACCCAAACCGCTGGAGCTATAGGGCTGAAATTTTGACAGTGCATCCTTATAATGATGTGGACATCCACTAAGAAGCGATTTTTCGAAATTCATCCCCTAAGGGGGTGAAATGGGGTTTTTCCAAACCGCTATAGCTATAGGGCTGAAATTTTGACAGTGCATCCCTATAATGGCGTGGACATCCACTATAAAGCGATTTTTCGAAATTCATCTCCTAAGGGGGTGAATTGGGGTTTTTCCAAACCGCTATAGATATAGGGCTGAAATTTTGACAGTGCATCCCTATAATGGCGTGGACATCCACTATAAAGCGATTTTTCGAAATTCATCCCCTAAGGGGGTGAAATGGGGTTTTTCCAAACCGCTATAGATATAGGGCTGAAATTTTGACAGTGCATCCCTATAATGGCGTGGACATCCACTATGGAGCGACTTTTCGAAATTCATCTCCTAAGGGGGTTTAATAGGGTTTACCCAAACCGCTAAAGCTATAGGGCTGTAATTTTGACAGTGCATCCCTATAATGGCGTGGTCTTCCACTATTAAAACGATTTTTCGAAATTCATCCCCTAAGGGAGTGAAATGGGGTTTACCCAAACCGCTGGAGCTATAGGGCTGAAATTTTGACAGTGCATCCCTATAATGGCGTGGACATCCACTATAAAGCGATTTTTCGAAATTCATCTCCTAAGGGGGTGAATTGGGGTTTTTCCAAACCGCTATAGATATAGGGCTGAAATTTTGACAGTGCATCCCTATAATGGCGTGGACATCCACTATAAAGCGATTTTTCGAAATTCACCCCCTAAGGGGGTGAAATGGGGTTTTTCCAAACCGCTATAGATATAGGGCTGAAATTTTGACAGTGCATCCCTATAATGGCGTGGATATCCAATATGGAGCGACTTTTCGAAATTCATCTCCTAAGGGGGTTTAATAGGGTTTACCCAAACCGCTAAAGCTATAGGGCTGTAATTTTGACAGTGCATCCCTATAATGGCGTGGTCTTCCACTATTAAAGCGATTTTTCGAAATTCATCCCCTAAGGGAGTGAAATGGGGTTTACCCAAACCGCTGGAGCTATAGGGCTGAAATTTTGACAGTGCATCCCTATAGTGATGTGGACATCCACTAAGAAGCGATTTTTCGGAATTCATCCCCTAAGGGGGTGAAATGGGGTTTTTCCAAACCGCTATAGATATAGGGCTGAAATTTTGACAGTGCATCCCTATAATGGCGTGGACATCCACTATAAAGCGATTTTTCGAAATTCATCTCCTAATGGGGTGAAATGGGGTTTTTCCAAACCGCTATAGATATAGGGCTGAAATTTTGACAGTGCATCCCTATAATGGCGTGGACATCCACTATAAAGCGATTTTTCGAAATTCATCCCCTAAGGGGGTGAAATGGGGTTTTTCCAAACCGCTATAGATATAGGGTTGAAATTTTGACAGTGCATCCCTATAATGGCGTGGACATCCACTATAGAGCGACTTTTCGAAATTCATCCCCTAAGGGGGTGAAATAGGGTTTACCCAAACCGCTAAAGCTATAGGGCTGTAATTTTGACAGTGCATCCCTATAATGGCGTGGTCTTCCACTATTAAAGCGATTTTTCGAAATTCATCCCCTAAGGGAGTGAAATGGGGTTTACCCAAACCGCTAAAGGTATAGGGCTGAAATTTTGACAGTTCATCCCTATAATGGCGTGGACATCCACTATAAAGCGATTTTTCGAAATTCATCTCCTAAGGGGGTGAAATGGGGTTTTTCCAAACCGCTTTAGATATAGGGCTGAAATTTTGACAGTGTATCCCTATAATGGCGTGGACATCCACTATAAAGCGATTTTTCGAAATTCATCCTCTAAGGGAGTGAAATGGGGTTTTTCCAAACCGCTATAGCTATAGGGCTGACATTTTACAGTGCATCCCTATAATGGCGTGGACATCCACTATAGAGCGATTTTTCGAAATTCATCTCCTAAGGGGGTGAAATAGGGTTTACCCAAACCGCTGGAGCTATAAGGCTGAAATTTTGACAGTGCATCCCTATAATGATGTGGACATCCACTAAGAAGCGATTTTTCGAAATTCATCCCCTAAGGGAGTGTAATGGGGTGTTTCCAAGACGCTATAGCTATAGGGCTGAAATTTTGACAGTGCATCCCTATAATGGCGTGGACATCCACTATAAAGCGATTTTTCGAAATTCATCCCCTAAGGGGGTGAAATAGGGTTTACCCAAACCGCTGGAGCTATAGGGCTGAAATTTTGACAGTGCATCCCTTTAATGACGTGGACATCCACTAAGAAGCGATTTTTCGAAATTCATCCCCTAAGTGGGTGAAATGGGATTAACCCACACCGCTGAAGCTGAAGGGCTTTAATTTTGACAGTGCATCCCTATAATGACGTGGACATCCACTTAGGAGCGATTTTTTGAAATTTATCCCCTAAGGGGGTTAAATGGGGTTAACCCAAACCGCTGGGGCTGAAGGGCTTTAATTTTGACAGTGCATCTCTATAATGACGTTTACATTCACTAAGAAGCAATTTTTCGAAATTCATCCCCTAACGCAGTGAAATGGGGGACATAAACATGCCAATCTCTGCTTCAAAACTTGCAGATTTGTTGAGCAGAGGTGATATACGCAGCAATTTGTTTACCATATTTATTAAAAAAAATGCACTATAATAAACCCTTTCAGGGATAATGACAGCTGACTTTTTTGTTTGTTTTTTTTTTAAGGAAAACATTGCACATAATCAACAGTTTTTGTTTAAAGGCGTTGCAAGGCACGCGGGTTTTATGCTAGTCTAAAATAAAAATGTTTGGAACTACGGATACTATACGAAATAGACATTTTCTACCTCTATCAACCGCCGCTATGTAAGTTATCGGCCATTTTGTGAAAATTTCATCATTTTGGTCGTTCTTTCTAAATATAGATGCATCGGGATGTGTAGGTCCGCTAAATGCAAAAAAATAGAGGCTGTTCGTTATGATTTTGGTTATCAGCGGTTACAATATTAAATTTTTATCTAACGTCAAAAAAAAAACTTAAAAATCTGCTAAATTCTGGCTTCTTCGAATTTTTTCAGTCAACTTATACAATAACTGGTTACAATTTCAGGTCAAAATATCTTATTCAAGTCCCAAAAATTGACTTCAAATATGAAATTTAATTGCCCTTTAATTTTTGTGCATCGCATGAGGTTTTTCCTCTTTTTAATATGCAGTTTCTTTTAGGATGGTGGACAAGAAAAAATGTTTAAACTTAAAAAAAGTGAAAAAATTAAATTCCAAGTCGTGAATTTTTGCATTTTGTCGAAATAGTTTCACTGCTAGCGGGCATTTTGCGCCTTTTTTCAAATTCTGAAAATTAAAGCGTCCAAACAAAAGCTGTTAAACTATAATAATCCAAAATCTAAAAAAGATAGTAATAATAAAACCCTATTGTAACCTTCGTCTACCATCATTACATTCTTCTTGCAAAAAAACACCTCAGGCAACCCGTACTCAAAAGTGCATTTCATAAAAATATTCTCTATCCTTTAAATCATCATTAAAGAGAATCATAAAAATATAATGGAAGCTACAAAGTTATCAGCTTATATTCAATAAACACCGCCTGCCACCCCACTAGAATAAATATAGATCTCGTTTTTCTTGACTCAATCTACAAACGAAAATTCAAGAGTCAAAAACAAAATTACGAAGCAAAATTTTAAGAGCAAAAATATTGCTCGAAGCCAGAACAGATTACCAGAAAAAGAAACCAAGAAAACAAAGAGAATACGGTGGCTACAGAAAATTTCTTTATCTTCGACTTCTCAATTCTCGCTGTTCTGTTCCGAAGCTGCGTTTAGCTCAGCTTCTGAGGGTACTGTATTAACCAAAGCCTTCTACATTTACAAGCCATGCACAACAAAATTTCACACTCACATTCAAAGGTGCATGGGACTTCAATTTTCCCTGCAAACAATTTCTCGGCTGCTCGTTTTCTCGAGCTATTTTCGAAAGACAACTTGTCGAGAATTATTCGAGAAACAATCGTTAAAACGATCCCTAAAGCTTTCACGCTCTTCTCATGGTTTTGTTTGCTTCTCCCTTCCAGAATTTGCTGTTTTGCTATCGGGTGAGGAGTATATGAGTGTGTGTGCGTGAAGATGACTTGCCGGCGCAGGCGCGGTGGAAGTTTAGCTGGGCGTCCTTTTCAGTAGCTCAATCCTGGTTAAGACGTGCGCATGCGTTTTTTGAAAGTGAAAATTAGAGAATCATTTTTATGAATATGTCTCGTTTTCTCGAATCGATGTGGAATGTATCTCGAATCATTTTTATGAATATGTTTCGTTTTTTCGAATCGATATCGAATGAATCTCGAATGATTTATTTGAATACATGTTTCGTTTTTTCGAATCGATATCGAATGAATCTCGAATATGTTTCGTTTTTTCGAATCGATATCGAATGAATCTCGAATGATTTATTTGAACACATGTTTCGTTTTTTCGAATCGATATCGAATGAATCTCGAATATGTTTCGTTTTTTCGAATCGATATCGAATAAATCTCGAATGATTTTTGTTTCGTTTTTTCGAATCGATATCGAATAAATCTCGAATGATTTTTGTTTCGTACTTACCGCAATATTTATTTATCCGTTATTAATTATCTTAACTTCACTATAAATAAATAAAGTGATTAGATAAAATAATGAAGTTAAGATAATTAACAACGGATAAATAAATATTGCGGTAAGTACGAAACAAAAATCATTCGAGATTTATTCGATATCGATTCGAAAAAACGAAACAAAAATCATTCGAGATTTATTCGATATCGATTCGAAAAAACGAAACATATTCGAGATTCATTCGATATCGATTCGAAAAAACGAAACATGTGTTCAAATAAATCATTCGAGATTCATTCGATATCGATTCGAAAAAACGAAACATATTCGAGATTCATTCGATATCGATTCGAAAAAACGAAACATGTATTCAAATAAATCATTCGAGATTCATTCGATATCGATTCGAAAAAACGAAACATATTCATAAAAACGATTCGAGATACATTCGTCATCGATTCGAGAAAACGAAACACACATACATGCACATCCTTCGAGATTCCATCACAAAAGCGATTCATTCTAGCGTTCCTTTTTTATCATTTTCGATAATGCTTTCGAATCGTTCTCGATTTCGTTATCGAAGAAAGCTTTCGCTTTTTATGAATCGCTCTCGCTTCCATATCGATTCGGAATGTTTGCAGGGTTGCTGTCAGACTGTGTGAAGTGCGGTTATGTACGTTTATTGGGAATAAATTATTGGGGATAAAATCTTCTTTAAACCAAATAAAAACAAAAATTATGGACATTAATTGTAACATTTATTAACTACATATTATAAAGTTGTGATAATAATGTAAATAATAAATGTAACGTAAATAATGTAATGTATAAATGTAATAAACGAAAATTTTGCTTTTATCTTTATAAAAAAACTATTATTTTTAACAAAAAATCCCGGCACTTTCATTAATAGAAAACTTTCCGCGGCACGAAACACTTGTTTTCCTCGTTATCAAAGGGATTTTGATATTTTTTTCTCCATTGCCAACATAAACCCCGTAAATCTTATTAATAACACTATTTATTTAAATTGCAAATTTATGACAGGTAAATTGGGTACTTTTTGCATTATTGTACGTTTTTTACATTGATGGAATAGCTCTTATTTTCAATAAAATCACACTCGAAACAGCACTTTCCGCGGAACGAAAACTTCTTTCCCTTTGATTTTAATGGGACTTCGATATTTCACGAATTTAAGTTGGGACTTCATACAACCACACACACACACCTACAGCATGGCTTGTAAATATAGAAGGCTTTGGTATTAACGCAAACCTTTGCGTGAGTGTGGGTCCAATTAGATTGAATGTGTTGGAGTTTTTACGTTGATTTTCTGTGGCAAAGAAGCTGACGATATTACAGCTTCCCCATGTTGTGTAAGGCCTCGGCCACGATAAGAGCGGCGCCAGGAAAATTTAACGTCTCAAATTAGCGGAGAGAGGCACTTTAATATTGTCATTCTGCCGCTCACCGCTCGCCGCTCATACCATGTGCGAGGCCTAAACACAGCAATGGGAAGCTGTAATATCTCCAGCTTTAGTGTTTCCAGAGGAGGAAATACGTTAGGATTTTTGCTGCGATTAATCTTGATTTAAATTTAAATTTATTATTATTTATATAAATTTATTTTTATGAAGTTGCCTATTTGGTCAAGGGAAGCAGTGCTTCCTTTGCTTCCAAAGAGGAACCGCCACTGAATTATGCTGGTGAACGTAAAGGGTATCATTTACTATATTCAATACACCGTTTCTGGTTCGATTATAGAGGTTAGTAGCATTGGAGTAATTAGTACTCATCTGGGACAAAGTTTTCAACGCCGTTGCAGTTAGTACTCACATATGCTCTTCGAAATTCTCAAATTTTTCGGAATCCTTTTTCCACACGGAATCGAGGAGCAATGATTTTTTCTCCTGGGGGCCAAATGGGGCATTTATTATGTATGACGAGGGCTGAATGAGGCAAGAAGATAAATCCTTTGTGTGGACCTTACAGGACAATCCCCACGGGGTCCTCGTGGGGCGGTCGGGCTATGATCATAGAGGACCTTATCTGCACCCCCTCCCAAAATGCTAGTCTTTTTTATAGTTATTTAATAGGAATTTATAGCGCCACACCATATTTCGCGATTTCTCAGTGATCAATTTATCAACTACTCTATTTCTAATCTTTATAAATGATCTACTTGCAATCGGTTCCAACTTTATCAATAGCCTCGCTGGAGTCTTTACTCTCTTCTTATTAGAGCGGCAAGAGTCCCGTCTAACTTAGCGCATCCAAAACAAAGTACCGTTTCTTCTCTAAGAAAACTTACACCAACCGAACTCGTAAAACGACTAAATGTTTAAACCTAAAGTTTGGCAATAAATCTCTGCTTCAGAACCCCCAGACACTTTTTAAACTAACATATTCTTTTCTTGTTTCTTTGAAACTAGTCTTATTACTAAACATTGCACCTTGACCAGAACATTTTTTTATATGAAATGGTCAAGTTTAGCATTCACCCTTTGTACCACAAGTCCGTCATGCCATTAAAGTCATGGTGCTATGTCTAGTAGTAAGCTTGATCCCTTGATCTGAAGGTAGAGAAAAGATATGAGAGGTTAAGGAAGGGTAGTCTGGTGGATACATGAGGAAGAGTCAGTCAGCCTCTCAGTTGAACTCTTGCATGTTGTATGAGTTCAATTTTTTAACCAGCCGGCTGAGCCATAACCCTCAGGGTTAGCGGAAGACAGCCTTGTCGGAGTGTTATGCCTACTGAAACAAGTTAATCCCGTGGACCAGCAAACAAAGGCTGTGACGAAGACGGTACCGGACTACCAAGCAAACAAGGAGGGGCACCGTTCGCTAGGTGAAGCCCCGACCTAAGCGGAACTTTGGTACTGTACCTGGTACCGGTTAACCCGGCGGGATGCCTTATTAAGGCTACCCCTACATGAAAGACTTTTAGTACAAAGAGGGATTCCTTTCGACATAAAAACTTTACGTGGAGATGTAAATGTACTGCCTATTTTATTAATTAAATAAACTAAATTTTAAGAATATAATTTTTCCTCCAATACTATTTTCTTCTTTTAGATGACAAATTCAAGTTTACTACAAAATTTTTCCATTATTCATTCAACGGAAGCCGCGACTATCAATATGCTATCAACAATGCATCGCTGCACAATTTTCCAAGCGTCCAAGAAGAGCATCAGCATCTAATTATAGTGGACTTAACGTGCAATGATACCTTGGCCCTATTAAAAGCTGTAATTACACAAGATCGCCACAATTAATTACAGTGTGAAACGCAACCAATTATTAAACTCTTTATAGGTTGGCATGAAAATTACAAATCGCTTCAAGTGGATCGCACTTATCACTAACAACCTCTCAAATGCAAATGACGTGATTATGAAGAGTTTCAGAGATTTGCCAGTTCTTCCAAGCAGTGAAGTGTACTGCATTTACAGGAAAGGATTAATTGATTTTATGATTAAACAAGGTATGAAATTGTTCGATTTATTGTATAACAAAATTTAATTCTTTTTGTTCAAAAGTTTACAGAACATCCCTGGCGAATAACTTGATTTTGGAGTTTTTTGGCATCTACAGAAATGAGAAGCTATTCGACTATAGGACCATTAGGATAACCGCTCGTAGAAGACGTAATTTGAGGCAAACCGTGCTGAGTGCCTCTTTGGTTGTGACTAATAACGATACTTTGAATCATTTGGATGACTATAAGTAACTACTTTGATATCTACGACGCTTGACTTTTAGTTAGAATGGACAATGGCCAAATACATGGGCATAGTCATTATTACTGAATAGGTTTAAGGGGGATAGTAATTACTACGACACTTTGTTTCAATTCTTTGCCCATCCGGAGTGATACTGATGAGGTGAACATGACTAGCTTCGCAGAAATCAAAAGAAGGCGTTTACAGTTGGGAATGGATACCCATTTGTCCATTGTCCTTTCTATTAGAACTTCTAGAATTCTTTATGCCTAGCTTTTATTAAATTATTTACCGATAAATTAAAGAAAATGTTCTATTTCACATTCAGGGATAAACATATCGACACCATAAGCAAAGTGAGCTACCACTTAACCAACCATCTTGTGGATTATTTGAACGGAACTTTAAAATATTCTATATCTAATTCCTGGGGTTACTTTAACAACGATACATCTAAATGGAATGGTATGATTGGCGATCTCGTTGATAATAGATCAGATATCGGCGCATCAGCTTTATTTTTCACTTCAGATCGTATACCATTTATTGAATACATTGCAATGCCAGTTGCAACAAGGTCAAAATTCGTATTTCGTTCGCCGAAGTTGTCGTCTACGGATAACGTTTTTTTATTGCCTTTTAATTCGGTAAGGAATATTTTTGGATAGGAAGAGACGAAGTATATTATAAAAAATCGATTCTTTCAGTTTGTATGGTATTCTGTTTTAGCTTTAATTCTTGTTACAGCAACAGCCCTAATTTTTGCATCATATGCAGAATGGCAGATGGGTTTACCTGCAAGGGTAAGTAAATAAGTTACTTTTGTCAATTAAAGGTTCTGTATTTTATGCTTCTTTTTTCTGAAAATTTAATTAGTAATTAGAGGGGAAAATTCTCCTACTAATTTCAATTCTACAATCGCGATCCGGTTCTAGCCACTCACAACTGCTCTTGACTTTGCACGCCTACGCTCTGAACATCCTGACATACCCTATTTTTCTAGCATTGACGTAACTGGTTGGACTGGCATCCCATGAACCCAATTGGGAATCCTAAGCATCCAAAAACAACCTTATATTCCCAAATGATCACAGTAAATCATCAAATATTCCATGGCTAGAAACCTCGATATTTCAGAACGTTCTCGATAGATGAAAAAAAGTTGCTAAAACAGAGTCCAGCGAATAGTCAATGATGCTTTCCAAATGTTTTCTTCTTCTTTTCCAAATGAGATATCAGGTGCAAACGTACACCAGTCGTTACTTGGGTTATTGTACTGCATCCTTTAAATCGCAAATAGATAGTCCAAACTGCTGATCTAGTTGGTCATTGCTATAAGCCTATAGATTGGCGTTCCCATCATCCATAAATGGCAATTTATGATGCAGTATCCGGTTATCAAGTTTACCACTGATCTTTCATCCTTTTTTAAAGACCTATTATACTCTTGGCAGCCTCTATACCTCAGATTTGTAGGTCAGCCCGCTTGAACGAATTTAGCTGTCCGCCTAGGGTTTCAGCTCAATAGTTTATTTAAGCGAGGTCGTACTAAATAATGAGACCCTGGTCCTCGCTATGGAGAAACAGTGATCGATAATGTGAAGATCCAAATCGTTTTTTTCGAGCCTCCGTAGGTTGTAGTTTAAGATCCAGTAATCAAGCCAGCTTATCTCCTGACACCCTTCTACTGTATCCAAACGGTTCTCTAGCCGCATAGGAGGCGGCTCTGCTTGAAGTTGATCATGGGAGACGTGGACGGACTTCCAGTTTTAAGTATTTTTCCTGTGTGAGGCATTGGAGCGAAGTTCAACTCAAGCTCAGCCAAGATGCAGAAAAGTTCAAAAGCTCGTCCAGAGCTAAAGCTTATGCGAGGCACCTGGAAGATCAACCTAATGCCCCAAGCTCATCCAATCACACACGCAGGTGGCGTTCACTAACACCCAAGACGACATCCACGCACCCAAGACAACAACCAATGACGTCATTGGTCTGATAGCGCCATATAGTACTACTACTATTGCCCTGTCGACAATTTTCTCCATTGTCTTCAAAGCAAAAGACGAGAGGCCGAAGCAGCCATACTTAGCTGCACTTTGCGCTGTACCACCCGCATCCTGGGGTTGTTCCTGCTGCTGTGACCCAGCAAGAGCCTCCCTTTTTAAGCTAATCTCTTTGAATTTAATTCGGCCAAAGCCGTAGAAAAGGGACATGCCCTGCTCTTTTAGCTGCATGAGCAACCGCTCGTTAATGATAAAGGCAAGAGTTTGATCGCTCTGGTCTACCTTCCTACCCATCACTTGCCAAGAGGACACCTCAATTAGTTGGTTTTGTATTTCCATTTCCAGCACCTGCTCCGGTTCCCTAACAACATTAGGAAAGCCGCGCACTGAAGTGGGGTGGCAGTAGATGGTGATTAGGAGATGAAGCTGGTGCTACCAATTTTCTGGTGCCAGTATGTTAGTCGAGTGGCGAGTATTTACTAGTAGACGTCTTAAAACTCATTTTACTAAATTATTCGACTAAATTTGTTTGCCCATACTGGCTTACTTACTCACTCGACTAAAATACTGACATAACCTTTTCCAGGCTTAAGTCCTACGCTACCGAATTTAGTAATCCCCATTCAGTAAATTCTGCATTCGCATCTGCAAGCAATAAGTAATTAATTATTATTTACGTTGTTCAAGGATGCTTCAAACTCTGGCATCCTGCATCCATCAATTTTAGATGTTCTACTTATTATTTTTGGAGCAGCTTGTCAGCAGGGTTCGGCTGTTACGCCACGCAGCTTAACCTCTCGAACAATAATGATGACAACATTTCTTTCGTTAATGTTTTTGTACACAAGGTAACAAAAAAAATATAAAAAAATACGAAAATTAAAAATTCTAAATACGATAGTTATTCAGCAAACATCGTTGCCCTCTTACAATCCCCATCAAATAAAATCCAAACTCTCGAGGATCTTCTGAAATCCCGAATTAATCTTGGTGCAGATGACACAGTTTTCAATCGGTATTATTTTTCGGTATGTTTTTGGACAATTTTAATTTTTAACAAGTTTTTTTGAACTTATTACAATATTAAATCACAAATTTTTCTCAGCATGCAACCGAACCAATTCCTCGGCAAATCTACCAGCAAAAAATTCTCAACAAGTATGGATCGGCAAATTTTTTCCCTTTACAAGTCGGAGTCGAAAAGATACGCGAAGGACTCTTTGCTTTCCATATGGAAACTGGTGTTGGGTACAAAGTGATCGAAGAAACTTTCCTGGAAGATGAAAAATGCGGCTTAAAGGAGATACAGTACTTGCAAGTCATCGACCCTTGGTATGCTATACAGAAAAACTCATCCTATAAGGAGCTGCTAAAAGTTGGGTAGTTATCACTTTGATCATAGGGGAGGGTTGGATAATACCGCGCGGCTGATAATACCGCGCCTAGCCTATCTACATATTTGCTTATAGAAAGCTATGTCTGTATGCGCACCAAATCGTGTTCAATGCGATTGAGAACCGCCCGCCGCGTTTCAGGGGCTCACGATTAGTGATACGAGTGGTATGTATGTTGAGAGCTTTCGCGGACAATTCTTATTATTTTGCTGTGATTGACGAATTCAGGTATGTCCTTCTTTTTATAGGATAAAATATGTTGTAGTAATTTATTTTGTAGCGTAATTTAGTGTTACTTAAAGTAGATATGAGTTTTTATGGCTAAAATGTTGTTTGTAAATACTGTGTTGATGGCAAAACAAAATGTCGTGGTCTGACAATGCCGCGCTTAGAGCGCACTATTGTCAAACGGGCAATTATGCAATGATGAAGATGATATGGGGACAGACAAAGAAATATTAATGACCTATGTTTAATATGTGGAGAGTTCGGCCGTGACAATGAAGTCTGGTTTCGCTGCTGCAGTTGATCCACCTGGATCCACAGAGAATGCAGCGGAAACGATACTGCAGAAAATTACATTTGCGACTTCTGTTAATATAAATACATATACGTAAACATAATATAAGTAAGATGGTTGTTAATTTCACGTGTGTTTTTTTATGCCTAAATAAATATTGATTAACCTGTATATCGCTTATTGTTAATAACGCACGCTATTATCAAACCCGGAGCACGGTATTCTCAAACTAGTTTGATAATGCCGCGCTTTTATAGATTTTCTTTTTCTTCCCATATTCTTACATAGGTGCTGTAAAAAAATTGTATTACATTCAAAGTTGGTCGCTAGGTAAACCCTATTAATGAAAATCTTGCTCGAGTCGATATAATCCGCACCAGTCGAATATAATAGCTATATTCCCTTAAGGGCGCGGTATTATCCAACCCTCCCCTAGTATTACTATCCTTTTGCTTAATTTGCTCCTTTTAGAATGATGCGAATTCATGAATATGGACTGCAAGATCGGGAGGATTCCAAACTGTATACGAAGAAACCAAAATGCAGCGGAGGTGGTGGGAAATTTATCACAGCGAGTCTGGTGGATACTCGTCCAGCACTTCTGGTCTTAGCTTGGGGATTCTTAATTGCTGTGCTAATATTTATTTTTGAGATTTTACTTAATAAATTTGCCTTGTTTTTAAATATTTAAAAAGTACCTTAGTAAGTAATCATAAACAGTTTAATTAAAAAATACATGTGCAATTAATCAAAAATTGCTTTAGTAAATTTTATGCAATGTCGATGAGAGAAATAAATATTATTAGGGCTTGTGATATGAGTTTTTATTAATGCTCGTATATTTTAGAGATTATTCCAGATTCTGAGGGTATACACGAGGAAGGAACGACTACCAATTAGGAAAATGGGGGCCGGAATCCTGAATTTGATTGATCTCAAGGATTGCAAAGGAAAGAGGAAGTCGAAAAGGTAGCAGGGCTTTTGCTTAAAACTTATGTTAGAGAAGTAAAGCCATAGGATCGAGGAATTGAAAAACATCACAACCCTGTAACGAATTTTGGACACCCGATACGTGATTAGAACTTGAAGCTGAAGATCATCAGCATATAGATGAAAAAGGCAGCGACAGATCACGGAGGGAGAACAGCAAAGGACCAAGAACCGAGCCCTGAGGCACACCTGCAGGCACACTTAGGAAAGAAGATGTAACGTTATAAGTTTATGGAGGAGATGCGAGTGAACCACAGAGTCAAATGCTTTGAAGAAATCTAAAAGAACTACTATTGCAATATCACGTTGATCAAGGGGGGAACGAAGATCAGATGGGAGTTTAGATGGGAAATCATAAGAATCAAGATACCGCAAGACTTGAGTAGATATAATGTTCTCAAAGTTTCTGGTTGTCGGCTGCTATTATGGACCCAATCGGCTCTACTACCTTGAATGTGGAACGAAAGTTAGATTGTAGCGAAGAGGGACTCGTTACATACTTTGTTTTGCCGTCTGCTGCTGCGTAAAACAGTATCCTAGCTTTACTGATTTTCAAAAATCTAGATCCACATCTGGATGAAAATCTGATCAGTTATTGACTTGTTTGGTGTGAAGCTACAATGATATTGGCTCATAATCTTTCTAACGTATGGTATGGATTTGAATTGAATTTATTTTTTAGGGTTCAGGTCTCGTGCCTTGCTTCCTATGCCTGAATCGCTTGATTTGTGTAGAACCTGAACGAACAGCTTTACGAGGTTACCTTCTGCACATCAGGCCCTGTTACTTGTAGATGATTTATGGCTCTTCTTGGCGACGGCAAATCATCATCATCAAATATTGATGGAGCTATCAATCCCTCAGTTAGTTCGCAGTCATTCAAGTGCCCTGTGTTCGAGATGGGATCGTCGATTAGATTACCCTAATTGTTCTCATACAAAAAAGATTATTTTTTCTGTTTTTCTGAGTTCTTCATTGACCGATACCCGGCCAGCATTCTTAAGGCCTCCATACACGGTCAAATTGGATGTATATCGAAGGGCGGATGTACAACCAAAACTATCGATTGTGAGCCGGTCGGCCGATCAAAATACGTTGGCCTTATGGGTTTGATGAAAATCTGGTTGTACATCCAATTTGACCGTGTATGGGGGCCTTTAGGTCAGTCAGTCAGCTTTCATTCGATGCCGACTTCAGGTTACGATGGAGGCAGAGTTCGAGCTGTAAAGGCTTTTTATTGCTTATGGCAGCGGTTTCCAAACTTTATGATACTGCGGCCCCCTGTTGGGGCCCCCTAATAAAATAAGTAAATTTCCATACTCGGTGGGCCATCTAGACCTTCGGTATTTCAACATTGAATAACCCTACAGTTACTTTCGACGCTCGTGACGGTGAAGCTAGCGACGCTGAAGACGCGAAATTTCAAAAACAAATTAAAATGTAACGAAATACATCCAAGTAGGCAAACACTCCGTCGACACCACGGTGGCAACACCGACGACGGTGTAAAGTTGGCTCTATTTCAACTTTTTAACGCTTTGCCGCATCATTTTGACAGATTTAATTTGTGATTTCAAAGGAGTAAAATAAAAGTGGAAACTTAAATAATGGTTTTCGAAGAAAAATTAATAGAGCAAATTAACAATTATAACAATTATATTCGATTCGCATTTAGGCATTTTAAATTTGCAAATATTTATCAATAAACAAGAATAAGAACGCTTTCAGTTTGCCTACTTAGAACCGACACGAACTTTTCCAGCGTCGTTTGACGTTTCGCAGCTTCACCGTCGCCGTCACGAGCGTTGAGAGTACCTCTCCGACATTTTTTAGCCGATTTTTACAATGAGCCAGATATATTTAGGATATTCTCTACCATTTATTTCAAATAAGTTTTTCACAAAAGCGGCTGTTTTCGGGCGTTATAGCATCTACTTCGGCTCGTGTGTTAGCTTTTAGTTCGGCAATGGTCTTCGGCTTGCTGAGTCACTTTCTTTCTTAATTTACACTAGTTTCAGATATGAAAAGACGATTATTACTAAAACATAATTCCCGTATGAAATAATTTATTAGTAATTTATAAATAATTATCTCTTAAAAAGATTAAGAAAGAAATATGTATATTAATATATATAAATAATTATCCAGAATTCGTTTCCATCATAATTATCGCGCATTAAAAATACAATTAAATTTGATGGAAAATTAATATTATATTATAATAAAATTATTTTTGTTTTTGTTTTTTGTTGCATTCATTCAAAAAAAATCTTGACTAGGTCGAATAAAACATGACGAAAGTACATTTATGGAATTTCTTTGCTCTGTAGAAATATCAGCATTTTGTGGTGTTTCTTGTAGTTGAATAGAGCATTGCAGTAATGGTGCAGCATTTTCTGGTAAAACACGATTAACAACACGAATCCAGGTTTGTTTGACTACTTCCATTTTTGAGACAAGTTCATTTTTAAATCCACACCAATCTTCCGGGGAGGAGATTTTAATAATATGGCTTAATGATAAACAGAGCTAGAAATAAAAACGTATAATTAAAAAAATGAAATATTTTGTTTTACATAATTGTGCCCATCATTATGAAAGTGGTCAAGTCCTGCATTTCTTTTATCGAGAAGGTCTCAAGTATTTAACAAAAAAAATACGTATTTACGGGCGTAAACACAAGATTTAATTAAAGATAACTGATAACTCGAACTCCTACCTTCCCCGCTTGTAGTGGACACACAACTACCAAAATGTGAGCATTCAGGATTTCAATGCGCTAAAATTCGGCGAGGGCCCTTTCTGTAGTTCAATATTCTAACGGCCTTTTCGCGGGTCAGTTTTACTTGACTTGTACGCCACAGCATTCGTCGCGTCGCGCGTTTGGCTGGCCAGTGGCGGCTAAAGAATCAAAGTACGATGTAGCCATATCTTAAGGCCCCCTTTCATACACAGGTCGACGGCAGGCCGTGGCCAAGTATCGCCACACACCTCCCCGGCCGCCAACTGGAAGGGGTCTGCAGTCCAAGAAACCTGAGAAAAATCTTTATGTGTGTGGCTATTTATCGGCAGTTTGTGCCTGAAGATCTGAACTTCTAGTCAGTCTCAATTTACGACTCGAATTGACGCCGTATCCAGTCGGACCTGAAAACAAGGCGCGAAAACTATCCACACTCGCATTCGCGCTGTTCGCGGGTGTTCACGGCGTGAGTCTGAAGCGGCCCTAAGACACAAACATATTGGCACGAAAGCGGAAACGGCGGCCGCGAGGATTTCCCATACATTTAATTTCTCCGCGTCGCCTGCTGCTGCAAATATCATAATCCGTGTCAATCAGGGATATGTTTGTGCGTTTAAAGTTTTCGTTGATGGAACATGGTATAGGGGCTGGTATGGCAGGACTCAACTGCAAGGTCTCGATTGCAACGGATAAGTGGCCCTCTGTTTTCCGGACCCTAGGGTATCAAGGGCAATGAGCTGCAGACAGCCTCGCGAGAGAGCGATCCGAGATGTTGTCCAGGGCCCAGAACCCTTATGAGGCAATGCATAGTCTACCTCCTAGTCCTGACAGTGGTTTGGGATAAGGAACTAAAACTAGCTAGTCTATGAAGAATCAGACCCAGATCTTAGACAGTCTAAGGATCTTATAACACCCTTGCCTTACGGGGCATCATCACTTTCAACAGAGCGGCCTGACGCTGTTGACTGGCCCGCTCGAGTCCGGTCTCATTCAACTAAAGACAGTCTAGCCTTCGTCCGGCAGGCTGATCCTCTGTTAGTGGAGTAAGTTCGCAATAGGCGTAAGTAGAATCTTAAACGCCATCTGTAGACAGTGGTTTAATGGTTCATTTTTACAAATTCAGTGCATTTGTGTTTGTCGTTTAAAAATGGGCACCATCGTTATCACTATAGTCGTCGGTTGATTTTTAATAACTGAATCTCAATTTTTTTTAAATTTTTAACTTAGACCACTTTCATAATTATTATGGCCACAATTAATTAAATATTTACCTGCTCTTGTAAATTATCTCTGTGTTTATATTCATTAAAATCAACTAAATTATCTGATTGTTCTAATGCAGCTAGTAACGATGACCATATTAACGATAAGTAACTGCCATAATTTGTTCGATCATTTATAACAGATAGCGCAGCTGCTCCATTTATTCGTACTTTAAAGTTTGTGCTATTTATTATTAAATTGCATAGCGATGGAAAAACGATTGCCTGCCAGTTAAGATCTTTATAAGATGAAAATATATATGGATTACGCATAAAATTTCCGACTGCATAGCATGAATTCCATTTAACTTTAGCATTACCGCCGGTATTCATACAATTTACTAATTTTTCAATTGCTTGCATACATAGTAGACGCCATTCGGTTGATTCTAATTGTTCTGATCTTATTAAACGTAGTAAATTTCCTAGAGATCGTACAGAGTTACTGCGAACCTATAAGAATATATTGTTTTATTATTTTGTATAAATTGTCGATATTTTTATTATTAATTACTTTGTCATTATCTCCAGCAGATTCAATTGCTACAATTAGTAAACGTTTTAATAAATCATCAGAAATTCTATCCAAATGCGAGTCAACGCTTAAAGAGAAATTTTTATTAGTAAAATTATTTAGTATAACTATATTATTTATTAATATTACCAATTTGATATTAAGGCATCACTAACATTCCCCATAGACCAGGAAGCCTTTACCCGCACATATAAATTAGAATCTTTCATTAATTTAATAATTGATTCCGCTGTATTTTCCACATAGCACAGATCTTCTCTTAAAGATGGAAATAATACATAAACAGCCAGAGCCCGAACAGCCGCAGCCCTTACGGAAGTATCTTCATTATAGCTTATCCCTGACAATAAAGCTATTAATTGTATATGAGAAGTGCGCTGTAAAAATGAGATGAAATGAGATTCAATAAAACTCTAGAATATTATAAATTTGCATACCGGCAGCCTTTCAAAAATATGAACACCAATATTCGACATAAAATCACATAAAACTGCTTTGAATGCAGGACTTTGACTTTGGTCTTGGACCTTTTGTATCACAGATGGCAGAATAATTGTCCAAAATTGCTGGCAAACGTTTAAATCCTCATTTAAATGCGGTGCTTTATGTGGGACAAAAAGGTAACAATTAATAATTATAACATTTTACTTTCCATTTACCATTTTCTAATAAATATGTATTAATTGAGTGTCCTAAAGCATCCAGGCACTTTCCTGTATACAATCTAACTTCTGGCTGTGCATCGTTTAACGATAAATTTAAAGCAACACCCACAAGATTTAGATGATCCTTAAGTAGCAAAAAGTGCGGTGCCATTGATGAAAGCACTTGAAGACATTCAATACGTACCGGAGTGCTTACCACTGCAGGTTTTTTCTATAAATTTTTATATAAGTTTACACAAATTAAATAATTTATAATAATAATTATAATCGTACCGCATCATGATTAAAAACACCTAGATTATGAAGCACCCGTTCTAAAAGCCATGACATAGACGATGTTGGAGAATTTGTATTTTGATTAGTTTCATCTTTTGAACCAATTATTTCTTCTTCAAAATCTGAGTCGATGATTTCTTCATTCATTTCTGGCTCAATTCTAAAAATTTTAATTAAATAATTAAAGATGTTTTTCGAGATATAAAATAAACAATACATTTCATTAACACTGGAGTCATTTAATTGATTTTGATTCTTCCTCACTGATTTCATATTACTTTTTGGAATTCCAACACAATCTGAGATTTCTTTTGTTATTTCTTGCACTGATATTAAAAACTCCATTACCATTAAAGCTGCCACTTGTATTGTTGGATCTATTGAAATTGAATTGTTGATATATTAATAGAAAGAAAGAAACTTTAATCGTTGTTAGCATATATGTAAATAGTAGTAGAGTAGTATTGTTATCGCTAACTTTAATTGTTGTATAAATCTACTAGCTGCAACCTGGTGTGCCTCATTGCACCCATAAGCCAATAGTATGGCGGCCGCCAAAACAATTGGGAAATTCAAAATCGCTTTTTCCATGGGCAGTAAGAGTCTCCATTTGCCGCGTATCCGACCATATGATTAGTCAACTGCGGTTCCAAAGGAAATTTAGAGCGATTATCCCGGATCGTTCTGAGTCGGAGGAACTGATTCTTCCTGGGGATCCAAAACATCTCCACTGGTTTACTGACGGGTCAAAAAGATGGAACCTGGCACAGGGGCTGGTGTCGCAGGACCCAACTCCAAAGTCTCGATTGCAATGGGTAAGTGGCCCTCTATTTTCCAGACTGAAATACATGCCATTGCGACCTGCGCTAGGCTCAACCTTGAGAAAGGTCTGAAAGGCGCCAACATTAAAATCTTTTCTGCTATCAGGGCACTCTCAACGTGGAAGTTTTCTTCCAAAATAGAAGCAGGGTGCTTTGACGTACTCCAGAGCCTGACTAGAAGAAATGAGGTCTCGCTCTGCTGGGTCCCCAGAATCGTTCTGTGGCATCTCTTGGTCCACCTCCAAGTCCTTTATAGAGGAGTGGATTATGGGAATAAACCTAGCCTATTGGGAGTCAGTCCTAGGTCAGAGTCAGAATCATCCGGAAGGCTGATAGTCTATTCCGCTAGTGGGGTACGTACACAATAGGCCTAACTTGGCCGCAGTGTTCACCATGTGGGTTGCCCTTTCATCCCCCCGGGGCGTAATTATGCTTAGTAAATTCACTTGTCAGTCAAAAACAGAGCTAAAGAAAACAAGAGATAGAAGTAACTTTTTATATGTGTGCAAGTTTTCACGCGTTTCCTTTTGCGTGAAAAATGTTTCGTTCCCTCTCCGACCTATAAAACCGGTTTTACTTGCCATGAACATGAACATTTAACGGTCTCATTGCCACTCTGTGTGACATAGTGGTCAGAGATGCTATGGGGTAGTGTTGTTGCCCGTAAACAAGTTCCGAAGGGGAAAGTACAATGCACGGGCGCTTGTTTTATAACCATACACGAAATGTTAATGTGTGTGGAATTGTCATTTCCCCACCTGCATTTAAATCTACAATTCTTTGGTGCGCACAATGGCAAGGTCAGTGCGGTAGGAACAGGGGGGGGGATATCGTTCTGCAATTTTGGTGGTGCATTCAGAGTGAAGAAAATACGCAAGAAATATCACGTGATAGCTGTTAAAGAAATTTTCATGTAGTCGCGTTTCAACAGGAAACGCCTACTGCTGATATTCCTTACAATAGTAAAAAATCTGCGGCGAGAACTTTGCGTGGAAGTCATTATTCATTCGGCAAACTTGTCCAAACCACCGTAGTTGGCGTTTTTGTATTTCTTCTTCGATCAGTGTCTGCTGATCGCATCTTTGTCTAACTGTCTAGTTTCGAAGGTGAACGCGGAGTGTCTGCCTTAAGAAGCATCGCATTTAGACGACGTCGAGCTTGCTGACGTCGGCTTGAGCAGTATCCACGTTTCCGATTCATAAAGAAGAATCGGAAGGATCAACGGTAAAGACGTACTTTCGTTTTTGACATGAATATGTCTTATCCCTGGGGTCTATTCAAAGGAATGTGCGGAACGGAAATCGTCACATTCCTTGACTCATTTTGTTTTTGTTTTGTTTATTCTTTCGTCGTCATTGGTTGGGCTTTTTTTTGCTCAATCGCTGCGAGTTCTTGTTCCAAGAGTGAGAAAAAGTGTCGAGGATTTTTTACTTTGTGTGAGATTTTTTAAACAGCTTAGAAAAGGTGTGCTTGAGTCGTCCGTCACGCGATATTTTTGTGTTTTCGAAGCGGGGCGGAATCAGAGTCGATATCAGGGAATTTTTTTAATACGCAGTTTGCGGATTGAGTGTGGTGCGGTCGCGGTGCGTTTAGAATTTTTGCAACAGCACATTTTTTTTATTTTGAACGATTTCGTTTCGTGTGTTTGTATTCTGTTACATTGTGGAAAAAGGACAAGGTGGTTGAAGGGTATGTACTGAAGCGAGACAGATATATATATTGTTGTGTGCATTCCTTTCGACCACCTCCGGGGGTTCTTTCCAAAAAGTTTAATTTCCAATAAGAACAAGAAACAAATAGACCCCAGGGATAAGACATATTCATGTCTACGGTGCCATCGAGAAGCCATGGCACTTCCCGTCTTTTTATTGTAATAATTGTTCGTTTCCATAGCGCTACTACGGAGAGGGAATATTTGATCAATGCATCCTCGATGTGGTCTAAATCCCACTAGCTGTTAGTTAGTAAACTAGCCGTGTGTCGTCATAGTTGCTAGTGAGCTGCGAGTATCTCATTTTTTCGTTTCATTCACTACAAAATGACGGAATTAGTTAGTGCTAGCTAGTTGGCTACTGAGCGAGTGAAAAGTTTTGAGTGGCATGGTCACTATCACAAAAGCTGACTCGCCGGCTTATAAAATCGCCGCCTAGTAGCTTGTAAGCTCGCTCAAAATAATCGAGCCTTAAGTGTCTATCATGAGTATAGACTTCTGCAGACTGTTTCACGATATCCTATAGGAACGCAAATCAGCAGCTTGTGCAGCTTTCGCAATTCCTCAGGAATAATAATTTAATAATTCCGCCTTTCCGTACGTTAATTGGTCATCATTCTTACTTTGTCTTGGCAGTACAGCTTTGGAACTCTCTTATTAAATTATAATATATTAAATTTGATATATCACCCCTGCCCGCGTGTTCATAATGCATTATCAAAGTGGCTCGCGGTACCATTTGGGTTGGCCACCCATGCTTTATATAATTCTTCACGTTTTATTTTATCGTAGGCGTTTCTGAAGTCTATGAATAGAGAATGTTTCCTTCCATCAACTCCATCCACTATTTTTCCAAATTTGAAATACTCACCCCTGTGATATACCATACGTCTCATATATTTAACAAAATTTGTAACAATTCCAGGCTTAAGCCTATGAAATGGCGTTGCCTAAATAATAATGAAAATAAATTATACTTCAAGAAAAAATAAATAAATTTACAAACCTGAATCAACACGGTAAGGCATTTTAAGACTTGTGTAAGAACTGGCAATGAATTTTCAGTTGAAAGGGCATGCGTCAATGCATCATACATCGATATAATCATGTTTCCAAGGGATATTGAAAATGGCATAAATGCGGATGGAGCTTTATCACTACAAAAACATAAAATAAAAAGGGCGATTAAATATAAAAATAAAATCATACTTATTTTCTGCTTGAAATAAATATCCCTTTGAACCAAATAACAACATTGATGCAGTTTGCAAAGCCGCAATTCGACATCTCGGATTAGGATCACGCAGTATGCAATTTAAGAGTGCAGAACTTGAATGTACAATTTGTTCTGATGGAAAAATTGCATGCCAGTATCCATAAAGTACCCGTTTTTCAGTTTTCTAATAATGAACAAAAAAAAAATTATTTCTGCCTATTTTATTTGATTATAATTTTACCTTTGCAATTATGCCTATTAATGAAATAGAAGACAAACGAAGTTTGGATTGCTTGTGTCTTTCATTCTGGAGTCTACCAGTATCAGTTTCTGAAAAATCCGAGTCACTTGTCCTAACGAAAGGCGATAGTACAGGATTATCGACTATGTAAAAAAATGTTTATAAATAATGCTGGAAAATAATTTAAAAATTGTATTACATTCTAGTTTAAAGTTTGTTCCGTGTCCTTCAATACAAACAGCATCATCCGATTTTCCAGCTTTATTTTTATCATTCCTTTTATTCTTATTTACAGTTCGCGGTTTCCTTGTTTTAGCTATTTTACCGCCCTTACTAATTGGTGTAGATATTGGCTCTAGGATTGATTGTTGTGATATATGAACTTTCATCGGCTCAACTTGTGGAATGCCGGGAAGTCCAACGTGGTAATAGGCTTTAGATATTCCAATTAAGTCCCCCAAATATGTTTCGGTCCATTCACGATTTTCTGATGCAATTTTATGTAATATATTAATAGCTGAAGTTACGAATAGCACATTAATTAGAGAGCTTTCAATTTTAATTTTTTTCGTGTATAATAGATCAAGAATTTTAGTGCCAATAGCAGATAAGTATTCCTCAACTTTATCATCTATATCAAAATCATCTTTAAGGGATAAAAGCGCTTCTATACAAAATGTGGTTGACACAATAATTTCCTCTGATACTTTGTCATCGTCTGTTTTAGTTTCAGCTTTACTTAGAAGAGACAGAAGCAAGCCATTGGGGGCTATAAGGGTATCCCAAAACTGGAAAAAACAAATGGGGAACTTCATGGGACAAAAATCCAAAGATCTAACCATACCTCTCTACAATATTGTGGATGATTTTTGAACAAAGCTTGCATTGCACCTAGAACATCGCAAGCGGTAGAACTGAAGCTAGAGCTTAAGCATTTCAGTAGCCAGTCTATTGTTTTTTTGAAAGATGTGGGTGGAAGCTGGATTTTTTGTTTATTAATTAATGTCCCAATTAGAAAGCATGTTTTAACAATTAAAGTATCCGCGTTCGATGGAATATACATGAATGAGTCAAATAAACGTGCTGCTGTCTAAAAAAGAAATCAAATAAATTTATCATAAAATTTACCAAAGAAAAAAAAAATTTTTTCGTTTCAAATTTTTATCATCTTACATTTCCATCAATAAATTTCTGTTTTTGATAATCTAAACTGTTAAGTTCATTTAATATAATATTTAATTCACTTCGACTATTTTCATTTTTTCCATCATTATAATTTAAAAACAAAAATTTCGTTGCTAGTTTAGAAAATTCCTCTTTTACTTCCATTGTACAAAAAATTTCATTCACGGCACATTTGACAGTAGCTTTGACAATTTTATTACAAATTTGTGTATACGGTCCAAAAAGGTGGTTGAGCTTATAGTCACAATTCGATATTAATTTCTTGAGTCACACTGACCACACTAGTGTAATGTCAAAACGTTTCAATACGGCGTTTTAAAGAGGGTCGCGCTCGAGTTTATCAACAAATTTTGTTTAACTTTTTGCGATGGCAGCAGGCCCAATTGCAGAAAGGAATCAAGGTGATGTTTATGTTATTTAATTAATATTCTTTGTAATTCAAATGTAAACCCATAATTTTTCTAAAGTTATTGCATTAACCTTAAAATTTCCTTGCAGATGCCACAATTTATGTTGGGGGCTTGGACGACAAAGTCTCGGAGTCTCTACTTTGGGAACTGTTTGTTCAGGCAGGTCCCGTAGGTAAGTTAAATAAGAAATCTCTTAATGCACCTTATTCACACTTCTCTTTATTAAACAGTCAATGTACATATGCCGAAAGATCGTGTCACACAAATGCACCAAGGCTATGGATTTGTTGAATTTTTAAGCGAAGAGGACGCCGATTATGCTATAAAAATAATGAATATGATAAAGCTATATGGAAAGCCCATAAGAGTTAACAAAGCGTCCGCTCATCAAAAGAATTTAGATGTTGGGGCAAATATATTTATAGGGAATCTAGATCCAGAGGTAGACGAGAAGCTGCTTTATGACACATTCTCTGCATTTGGTGTAATCTTACAAACACCAAAAATAATGCGTGATCCTGAAACTGGTAATTCTAAAGGTTTTGCTTTTATTAATTTTGCAAGTTTTGAAGCTTCTGACGCGGCTATGGATGCTATGAATGGACAATATCTATGCAATAGGCCGATATCTGTATCGTATGCTTTCAAGAAGGACTCAAAGGGAGAAAGGCACGGATCAGCTGCAGAACGTTTGTTAGCTGCACAAAATCCACTTTCACATGCTGATCGTCCTCATCAACTCTTTGCTGATGCTCCAGTACCTCAAATAATGCCTGTTATGGGACAAATGATGCCTCCACCATTGATGGCACCTCCGCCACCACCAACGACTCCTGGAATGATGCCACCTCCTCCGCCAGTTCCACCTTCATCAGGACCGGGTGGAGCGTTTCCGTCTTCAGTTCCACCACCTCCGCTTCCACCGATGCCAGCAAACCAACCGCCTTTGCCGCCACCTGTAGGAATGCCACCGCCGCCACGAATGATGCCACCACCACCATGGCAAACGGGCGGAGGAGGTCCACCACCAAACTTCGCGAATAGTATTCCTGGACCACCAAGCGGTGGTCGTCCACCACCGCCAAATTGGAGACCACCGCCACCTGGTTTTCAGCGGCCTCCATTCCCACCAAGACCTATGCCACCGCCTCCATTTGGTGGAGACGGTTTTCCATATTAGATATCGAAGTTTGGGGATTGCTGGAATAAAAACATTTTTATAGTAAGATATTTCATTTTCCTTTAAGGCGTAACACTACGTGGCTAAAAATAAAACAATCTTGAGTATTGAAATACATGATTTAATAATGTCAAGCAAATCTTAAATTTATTCTACATGTCTTGAAGTATTACATTGATTAATCTCCAGGGCTTTGGCGTAAGGTTCTTAGGAGTTGCTGTCCTTTGGTAACTCAACTTCAACTAATGAGGAAACGTACAGGAAAACTCCATGGTCGAATAACGAGCTCGAAGCTATTCAACGCAGCCAAGAACAGCGGGAACTGGGAGAGTTATAAAAGCTAGCTAAACACCTATAACTGGGCGATCAGGCGAGCAAAAATAAATTCATTCGAGATTCAGCAAAAATCCACAAAGCTTTATTAAAGGGCTTATCGGGAGATCTTGGATCTATTATTGTCTTTCACACAGTCTAGGGAAGAAACCTTGATAATATGCTCCACCTAAGCCTCGGCTAAACCGTTCAGGCCGATAAGTCTCTCGTCTTTTGCCTTGAAGACAATGGAGAAAATTGTCGACAGGGCGATAAGGGAAAAACTTATCTTCAACGCTAACCATGAAGGTCTTATCAGCGTGCGTACCAGTCAGTCCCCTGAGACAGCACTGTATAATCCGGTGCCCAGGCTGGAATGCGCAGCACTAAACAAAGCAGTGCGCTGACGGCGTTCCTCGACATCCTTAGGAGCCTTCGACAATACATGTTTTGGTATTATAGCTAGAGCTCTAAATAGACGTAGTCTAAGGGGCCTATTGTGGATATCGTCAATTTGACAACTTTGAGTCGATGTTAAAATTTCTTTCATCGAAAGTCGATTTTTTTCGAAATTAGTCGATAAAAGAATTAATAATGAGTTGATTACACAATTGTCAAGTCGACGTCAAAAATGTAATCGACTCCTATTTATGATTTTATCGTTAAAAATCGACAGTATGAAAATTTAACATCGACTCAAAGTCGTCAGATCGACTCGTTCCACAATAAGGCCCTAAGTAGCACTTTTTGCAACTGAATCGACTTTATGCTGGAGGGGACTACAGCAAAAAGTTGTCCACACTGGGCAGTTTTTGATCTCTACTTCTCTGGTGCGTTGTTGTAGATGAACTCCTAGAGCTGCTCAATGACCGACACTTTTCCTCCAAGGTTATGCCGACGATGTCGTCATAGTAATTACAGGTGTCAAGGCGTGTGCAGCACGCACTAGATCTGGTCTCTAGCTGATGCGTCAGATCTCTGCTTGCTTGGTGCACGATGTTTTAAACATCTCTACCTGGATCTTGCTACAGAAAGAAAATTCGGACAGCGGGCTCTGTACATTCTCGACTGGTGTTCAAGTAACGTTGTTGCTGAACTCGATTACTATGATTACATGCATACTTGAAGTCGGCTTTAAATAGACTTGAAAATCATGTAACCCCAGATCAACTTCAAATCAAGAGCATTTAACTGTCAGTTCTAGTCAAGTCCTCAGTCCGGCATGTAATCGTAGTAATTGACGCCCTGACCGAAGTGACTGAAGATACGATCGGAAATATTTTGAATATGTTAATCCAAGATGTATATTACAGCTGTACTGATACTCGACGGCTCTTCAACCTGATGATTATGACTTTAGGCCATTAACCATGGAAAATTAACATTTAAAAAGTACAGTCTGTCCACATTTCTTAACGTCAGTTTTGGTATACTCCTAGCAGAAACTAATTTTATACATAACCCTGACAGCGTGGAGCAGAGGCAACGCTTGTGTTTTATTTCGATATAAAGTGGGGAACCACCAGTTTTTTTTAAGCTTTATCAGTGTGTAGAGTATTAAAAAATTTCAGCTGCTTCGCGATAGTACAGTTGTATTCCCAGTGTAGATTGTGTGCCGGCAGGTTAGAGGTTAAAAAATTCTCATTCGTCATTTAGAAGTTAATTTCGGTCATCTGATTTCATAGTTTTCGACACAACTAACAAGGATTTCGGAATGAAGTTTTACATACTGTTATCGGTTTTTATAACAAGTGCTTGTGCAAGTTTCATAAATCCATATCCAAGATTCAAGGCTTATAATGATGGTGGCGATCCAGGAAAGCCGCTTTATCTAACACCTTTTATTAAAAATGGAAGCAAAGAGGCAATTCAGGATGCACTGCAAGCTGCTAAAGTGTCAGATGGGCAATTTACTTTTGTTGAAAGTTATGCTGGATATTTAACTGTAAATGAAGCTCTTAAATCCAACATGTTTTTCTGGTACTTTCCTCCAGAGGAGTCTAAGTCTCCATATGCTCCAATAATTCTTTGGTTACAAGGCGGACCAGGCGCTTCATCCCTTTTTGGATTGTTTACGGAGAATGGACCTTTCATAATCTCAAATGGAACACTGAATCCTCGCAAATATAGTTGGACTAAGAATCATCATGTGATTTATATTGATAATCCAGTCGGCACAGGTTTCAGCTTTACAAATGATGAAGGCTACGTTAAGAATGAAAAGGAAGTTGGAAGAGATTTATATAAAGCCATCTTACAGCTATTTACATTATTTGAAATATTTAAAGATCTAGATTTTTGGATTGCTGGAGAATCATATGCAGGAAAGTATGTTCCTGCCTTAGCTTTTACAATTTATAACAAGAAATTGAAAATGGCAAAAATGGGACTTCCAGAGAAAGTGCCCATCAAGTTAAAAGGGATTGCTATAGGTAATGGCTTATCGGATCCCCTTCATCAGTTGCACTATGGCGATTATTTATATCAGATTGGTCTGATTGATTACAATGCTAGCACAATATTCCACTCATATGAGGCGAAAGCAGTGAAGTGTATAAAGGCTAATGATATGGACTGCGCTTTTAAAAACTTTGATCACCTTATGAATATAGATAAATCTGCAGGTGGGTCCCTTTTCCAAAACCTGACTGGTTTCAATACATATTTCAATTATCTTCGTACTAGTGATGGAGATATAGATCAAAGTTTAGCTGAATTCGTTCAGTCTTCTAAAACACGCAAAGCAATTCATGTAGGTAATAATACCTTCCATGATTTAGATGATATCGAGAATAAGGTGGAAATAAAGCTTAAAGATGATATTATGGATACAGTTGCGCCATGGATTGCTCAACTACTAGAAGTGTACAAAGTTTGCATATATAATGGTCAATTGGATATTATTGTTGCATATCCTTTAACGGAGAGCTATCTACAAAAGCTTAAATTTTCTGCAGCCGGTATATATCGTACAGCACCAAGGAATATTTGGAGGATTGATGATAAAATAGCTGGATATGTCAAAGAGGCAGGGAATTTAGTGGAGATACTTGTAAGAAATGCCGGTCATATGGCGCCTGCTGATCAGCCTATGGCCGTTTTTGATATGATTACTCGATGTACTCATAACAAGCCATTTTATTAGTAGTAAATATTTTAACAAATTATTCTTTATACTTTTTTATATGACAATAAATAAAATTGGTGTTTTATCTAATAGATTTTAAATAAATTGCATTTTTTTTAAATAACACTCTACTTAATAATAATGTGGGCAAAGGGATATTTGCAAAGGTAAATGATAATATATTCTGGCTAGGTTTGAAAGAAGTTTTAACGAGTACGCTCCAAGTCAATCCGTTCCAAGGAACACTATTGAACTGATGGTAGACCAACAGGAACACAAGCACAGACAGGCTCAAAATGTTGGATCTCATGCCACTGTTTAATAGGCGTAAGCTGCTTATTTCATGCTTTACTTTGGATGTCTTAAACGATAAGATCAAAGATCAGTTTCTGTCAAGCAGGATCAAAGTTAACGACGATGTCCGACACAATAGGCATACGAAAATGCTTAGGGAATATTCTCATCGAACCGAGTATGGAAAGAACGAGCCCATCAACAGATGTTGCATGATTTTCAATGGCCACAGTTCCTGCTTCTCCCCTGGAATTAGCAAATTGTCCTTTAAGAAAAAATTGATATCCTTCCTGTCATCCGAATTACCCTGAACTAACACTATAACTAAATATGTTATAAAGATATACTCTGTGATAATAATGAAAGACTGTAAACTACTTTAGCTATAGTCATTTTCCTGTGTAATATAATTTAAGTGTGCATTGTTTGGCGTAAAATAAAATATTGCATTTATGTGTTCAAAATATGCAAACAGCTGCAAAAATACACCAATAATCTGCATTCTAATGCAGATGAAAATGAGTTGCTGCAGTCACCTGCGTAACTTGAACGCAGCCCTTGAATGCAAATGTAGGATATAGGAAATACCTCGTTCATTTCGAGCACGATGACTCATAGCTGTACGTATGTGAGATTCGTGAATATAGGGCGGAACTAGAGGATTCTGCCTAGTTCCCACTAGCACCGAAATACATACTAGGACACATAATGAGTAACGGGGATGGATGGAGAAAAGTGGAAGCGATGCTGAAGGCCGACGGAAAAACTCGCAGAAAGAGGCAAAAATCGCCAGGAATAAGCAGCTAGATAAAAGCTGATCCAATAACTACGTGGGTATTTTATCTACGCGGAATTTTCCAGGTGGGTAATGCTATCCACCATACCCACATTATACGCCGGCTATGCTCTCTATATTTTTTCGCTATTGCCATAGCGAATGGTCCAATGAAATTCAGAACTTCCTGCCCGCACGGCAATATTCCTTCCGAAACACAAGGCTAGTCCGCTCGGCTTACCCCATATCTTACAGCATCCCCTTTCGCGCACAATACGGTATAGAAATTTGTTTATGAATAGCACAACTCGACTGTGGAATAGTCTCCCGCAGTCAGTATTTCCGAACTCGTACAACACCTTAACTGGCTCTTATGGAGCCCCTAGACTATCAATAATACTGTGCCATATTCAGTTTTACTCAATATTATTGACCGCCTGTGGTTGATATTGAAAGATTATCTGGTGAAAAGAAGTCTAAGTATCCCATTAGAGTTCAAACGTAAGGTTCATCGGCACTTCCTTGAGCACCCTCCAGACCTTTCCTATTCTTCAAACCAAGCTTGCTACTAGAGATTGCACCATGACCTTAAGGACATGAAAGACTGGTAGTACAAAGGGTGACTTCTAAGCTTGGTTTTATGATATAACAAAATAGTTTAAGAAAAAATATAAATGCTTCTTCTGTCATGTCCCTTATTCTAAAGGTTTTTTTTATATTCACTAGATAGCTCTTACTAACTATAGAATGATAGAATCTGTTGTTCTAGATTCCAAGTGTTAAAGAATCTTTCGACTACACACTGATATACATCCATACATCGTATGTACCACTGACATATAATAATGGACTGCTCATCTGAAATTATTCCATACAAATCGATGGCACCCAAAAGTATAGTTGTCGCACTCATCCATAGACCCCCAAACTGACAAGTAAAAACAGACCTGATTTTATATTTTCCCTTTTGCACTAGTGATGTTTATATCTTTTGCTCTTTTTCCCATAGACCCCCGGATTTTGACATACAGAATGTCAGTTGCTAAAGCAGGCGTTAAGAACTTAAATCAGATACACATAAAATTTGGAAATTAATGAAAAAAAGGCATTTTAAAAGGTGAAAAAGTGAAAATAGTGTTTATTAATTTTTTTAAACAAAATATTTGTGTTATTTTAATGTTTTAAGTACGTATTTAAAAAAATGTAAATTTCAAAAGTGATTCCGGTGTTTACATGGAGTGAAAAAAGGTTTGTAGCCTATGGAACAAATTGGTGCCATGAAAAATTCCTCATGAGCTGTCCATTCTATATGTCAGTGGTATGTACATTCACCTTTGGTACATTCTGATCAAAAAGTCACAGCTGTTGTTCTGACCACTTCTGACAGTAATCCTAAAAACGGGGGAAGCACCAACACTACAAGAAGTCTTATCGGCATTCACGAAAAAATAAAAACCGCAAACCAAACTCAAGTGATTTACAATTTTCGTACGAATAAGCGATAGTACAGCTGCCTTTACAGTATATATTTAGAGCCGGCCGGTTAAAGGTTAAAAGTTCTACATTGTCATCGAGAATCCATTATACAGTTGCGCAACATATTCAAGGGAAGAAAGTTAATTCGGAATGAAGTTTTACTTAGTTTTTTCTGTTCTGATAACAGTATCCTGTGCTAGTTTCATAAATCCATATCCAAGATACAGTGCATACAACGATGGAGGTGATCCAGGACAGCCGCTTTATCTAACACCATTAATCAAAAATGGAACTGAAGAAAACATTAAAAAGGCGCAAACTGCTGCAAAAGTACCATCGGACCAATTTCTAAATGTTGAAAGTTATGCTGGATATTTAACAGTGAATGAAGCTCATAAATCAAACATGTTTTTCTGGTACTTTCCGCCAGAAGGAAACGTTTCAGATGCTCCAGCTCCAGTGCTACTTTGGCTGCAGGGCGGTCCAGGCGCTTCGTCACTTTTTGGATTATTTTCTGAAAATGGACCATTTTCAGTATCAAAAGGGAAACTTACTCCTCGTAAATATAGCTGGACTAAGAATCATCATGTTATTTATATTGATAACCCAGTCGGAACAGGATTTAGTTTTACCGAACAGGAGGACGGCTATGTTAAGAATGAAAAGGAAGTCGGAAGAGATTTATATGAAGCTATTTCACAGCTCTTTACTTTATTTAAGAACTTGCAAGAACTAGACTTCTGGATTACTGGAGAATCCTATGCAGGAAAATATGTTCCAGCCTTAGCATTTACAATTCATAATCAGAAAATGAAAATGGCACAATTGGGACTTCCTGAGAAAGTTCCTATCAATTTAAAAGGAATTGCTATGGGCAATGGCTTATCAGACCCGCTTCATCAGTTGCACTATGGCGACTATTTGTATCAGATTGGTCTGATTGATTACAATGGCCGTAAATTATTCCACAAATATGAGCAGAAAGGCGTTGATTGTATAAAAAAACGTGATATGAATTGCGCCTTTGATACATTTGACCAGCTTATAAACATGGATCAATACCCAGAGGGTTCCGTATTTTATAATCTTACCGGATTTAAAACATACTTTAACTATATTCAAGGTGATGTTGCAGATGCAGATCAAAGTATGGCTGAATTTCTTCAATCTTCAGAAACACGCAGAGCAATTCATGTTGGTAATAAAACATTCCATGATCTGGATGGAGCCGAAAATAAGGTAGAACTACATCTTAAACAAGATGTTATGGATTCAGTTGCACCATGGATTGCCCAACTACTAGATAATTATAGAGTTTGCGTATATAATGGCCAGTTAGATATTATAGTGGCTTATCCTCTAACCGAAAGTTATCTGCAGCAACTGAAATTTAAAGATGCCAATGAATACCATACAGCAGTGAGAAGGATTTGGAGAGTTGATAATGAAATTGCTGGGTATGTTAAAGAAGCAGGGAATTTGGTGGAATTGCTTGTAAGGAATGCTGGTCATATGGCGCCTGCTGATCAACCTAAATGGATTTTTGATTTGATTTCCCGGCTTACTTATGGGAAACAATTTGATTAAGGAAGTGGCATGGTAATAGTTTTAGAAGTTTTAAGAGATTTTATTATATGTATATTTTTTTACTATGATAATCAATAAATTTGGTATACACACGTTGGTTTTTTATATATTTGATTTACGCCATAGGTTTCACTCGTGTGAAATGGTGGATCCACACGACAAAGCCTTTTTGTGCGACTTCTATATAGACTGAGCAGTTTAAAAAAAAGGCCGAAGAAATGTCTCTGCGGACTTGGCCGGGCCGGGGGCCCTGGTGCGCCGCACCGCCTGCACATGCCTAGTTACGGCGCTGATTTCCATCGTTAGAGATAACCTCAAGCTTGGTTTCGAGGTGGAGTTGAAGTATTTTAATCGGCCATAAAGCTCAAAATCCAGATGGTATACCAGAATAAATCATAATCTATGGTATGAAGAACATATACTCTCGTTTGTGAACTATGGAGAAGCTGGAATGGTTGAACGGAGCAAACGGTGTCATCAATCAATTTAAGGGCCCTAATTTTCACCTTATCTAAACATCCCAAGGTGGTTATTGAGGCGACGCCCAATCGAGGGAGTTGTATTCGAGAAGAGACCGAATGTAGGATTTATCAATAACAGGATGGGCCGATGGCTGAAGGAGGAACTTGCATCTCTTAAGAAATCCCAACCACTGCGATGTTTGGCGGCGATTTGGAATATGTGATCGTTCCAACGAAAGTCTTTGGCTACTGTAACGCCTAAGATGTTAAGGGATGGGTCGGCCATTAGTTCAACACGATCCACTAACACGGATGGAGAGGGGTTGCACTTTTAATTGGACATAAAACAGTAAGTGGTTTTGGTAGGGTTGAAACGATTCTTGCTTGCCCAACCTAGAATGAGTTCGTCTTTATTTGTGGAGTTGGAGATTCGTTGACGATCATCAAGACAGGATCTGTCGCACGTTTTTCTTGCTTTCCGTAATGCCACACAGTTCTCTTAGCTGGTTTGGGTGGGGAATTTGTATGGAAAGTTAGCGCTGATTAGACAGTGGCCGGAATTTCCAAGAGGTGAATCCACTTCTACGGAGTATCGCGTCGGATAAGAAGTAAGAAATAGGTCAAGAAGATGGTGAGAAGACGGGAACCCTCGTGTGATGATCCACAATTTGATGTAAATTATTGGTGCCTGCAAAGAGTTCGACATCTTTGCCAGAAACAATGGTGTCATTTGAGTAATCAGCTAGTTTACATTGTGAACGTTGAAATCACCCGCAACGATGATTTCACATTCAGGATCCGAGATTCGTTCGGAAATAGCATCAAATGATGATGATGAGGCTTCGTTACTTATGTTAAGACTTCTGACACCTGATAATGTCAGTATCAGGTGATATTTGGGTTTCAATTTGCACGAAAATTGGGGGTTTTAAATTGGATAAATGGCACTCTACAAAAGAAAAATTCGCTTTGTCCTCGCACGTTACAAAAGTCAACACAAAACCGAGGCTTGTAACGGGACTTCAGTTGCGCGGGTTCAATCGCCATATTTTTCAAGGACATAGTGTTATGGCTCTTGAGACGGGGCAAGTTTCATCGATCGACAGATATTGGCCGCGTCACCCGCTGGTCCGAGCTTCGAGTTTTAAATGGGAGCAAATGAAACTTGATGGTTGGTGTCACCATTCTCATTCAACGCTTTAAGTTCATCCCATTCAATAGATTTAAAAATGTTTGGTTGTTACCCGTTCCTGCAGTTTTAGTTTTTAGTAAGTTTCTGGAAGCAGTCACATAAGGTCTATCTAGCAGTAACGGACAGGTTTTTCCTTCCACCGGTTGACCAAGTTTTTAGTTCGTAGAATATCAGAAGATTCTGGTGGCAAAACTTTTGCAATAAGCTCGCGATCGTCACGCTTCCGTTCAGCACCGAGCTGCTTTTTTAACACGGGAACATTACAGACAATTACAAGAAATGAAATAGTTATAACAAAGGAAAACTGAACTAAGTATTAAAAACTATTTAATTACCAGAATTTTTAAACTGACAAATATTCAATTTATTAAATAAGAACTTTTTTAATTTTTCCCGTTTTTCTTTTTAATATAAATTTTCTTAAGATTGTATTACGCCCTTTAAAGTTTATGTTTTACAGAATTATAAAGAAAAAATATTCCTAAAAAGCATTTTAATTACATAAAAACTTTAACTACATACTAAATTATCTGATATACTTGTAGACGATACCTCATCCAGTACATCGAAAGCCGATTTAATTTTGCTACAGCAATCCTTAATATCCGGCTCCGAATCGCCAGCACTTAAAGCACTCAGCAGCTTTAATACTGTTCGTGGACTATGAAGTTGCAGAGAACTCTTTAGTTGTTCATCAGTAGCACGCTTTACTGTCCTTGTTAAAAATTCAAGTATCGTCATGCATATATCTTCTGAATTAACTTCTTCTTCAGTTTCGTCATCTTCATCCCATTTTTGATTAGCATATTCTTTATTTTCTCTGTCGTTGTCAATTAAATTCCAAATTGTTATCATTTGCGCGAATACGACTTCATCGAATGGATCTCCAAGTGCTTGAAATAATTCATTTAAATTCTCGACAATGCCTTGTTCGTTAAATGTTAGTGGTAATAAGCAAATCGGTTGGCATAGTGGTGATAGTATTTGTGATACGCATTTCATTAGTTCGGGCAATAGCGGCTCGTAACATTTCTTTGAATGTTTCTCATATTGTGATAATATGACGTGGATATCTAGGAATAAACTCATTATTTTCTGTGAGTTTTGTGTAGGCGTTGATGTATCATCTGTTGTATCCTTTTCAGCAGTAGCAGGAAGAAGTGTTTTAAATGCCTCAATAACTCCAGTTATAAGACATGATTTCACGAATACATCACTAAAGGATAGATCCTTTGCTTCTGGTTGTATCTCTATCACAGCAAACTTGGCACAAATAGCATTTAATGCTTCAAACGCATTTACTAGTAATGTAGCATTCATAGAATTCATAAGGATAAAAGCGAAACTTTCTACAAAATTGTCGGAATTTTTAAAGTGATGAAACCACATTATTTCATCTCCAGAATTTTCAAATACAAGTGCAGCATGAAAGAGTCGCATTAGTTGAATGAGAGCTAGGGTATCTGTACATGTGATTAAATCAATTAGAGATCCAGTAATTTCTCCATTAACACATAGTTCATCTCTAGTTTCATTCCCTCGTCTGAAGGCTACGTTCAAGTTACGCAGCTGACTACAAAATAATGCGATTATGCGTTCAAAATATGAAAACAGCTGCAAAAATATACTTAAATACTTGGCATTCGAATGCAGATAGCAATCAACTGCGTAACTTGAACACAGCCTTTGTGCAATGCACTAGATACTTGTATGTATCCATTTCGCTATTATCAATGCACAAATCTTATTCACATGCATTGCGGCCCTTGCTAGTCTAGCCGGCATATGGAAAGCATCAGTTGTCGATCTAACCTTCCTATACCCGAATTGCCTGCCCTTTCGGCGCCTGCGAATAACCGTCTATCATGTGCTCAAAAAGCTGATCCATAGTATTTAGGAGGCATATTAGTCTTTGGGGGTTTACCCGGCTTCAGGATGAGCACAAGCTTGTGACGCTTCCATTGCTCAGGAAACATTCCTCCCGTCAGGCTGTGAATACTTGGGCGACCACATTTCATCGCTCTGTTAGGTATACCGCTCAGCCTAGGGGCTTTTCCAACGGTAACCCTTTTCTCGGCTTTCTTCCTCCCTTATCTCTGGGACGCGTGCGTAATCCACGCTTACTGTAGGCTAGTTTTCCGTGTCCCATTAGGCCCCCATCACTGACATATAGTAATGGACTGCTAAATAAGCAAAATCCCATACAAAAAAGTGGCACCAAAAACTATTGCTGCCTCACTCCCACGTTAAATTCCAATGAACTGTAATCGTCAGCGCATGTCAGCGATATAAACATAATTAGAAAAAAATAGACAGGTATAGTTTTCGTTCTTCTGTCTCACTCTTGAGCTATTTTGAAAACTTCGTTAAACAGGGGAAATAACCGTCACAGTTTTGGAATAAATACATTTATTTAATGAAAAAACTACTAATAAATAAAAATGAGTGATGGAAATTTGTTTCCGTTAATTATAACAAACATCTTATCACTTATTTTCTCCTAAATTCGAAGAAATTTTTTTTGTTTGCATGAAAAAGGTTTTCTATTTCTGGAGAAAAATGGTGCCATTCAGCATCGTCAATCAGCAGTCCATTACTATATGTCAGTGGCCCCCATCCACGGTCACACAAGTGTGCGACATACGGCCAACATCGAAATTATTTCATAGTATGCGTGTGTAAACTACAAATTTTCGAAGTTGGCCGCCGTATGAAGCTAATATTCGTCGGGTTTGATTTTTCCTTCACACCTGCTTCATTATATGGGTGAATATTTGCGAATGACAGTACGTAAAACACGATTTGTTTTAACACTCAAGAAATTTTTTTTTAATTTAAAAATATCAACGTCGCGGATACGATTAGGCAATTGCATATAATAATTTTTAAAAATTGGATTTAAAAAAGCACAAGATTTTTATTATTATTGTCGCTCACACAAGTGTGAAGCAATTTTTGCTCGTTGATGGCCTAGAAATGTCAAAACTTCTATGTGTGTGTAAATGGCAGTTCTTCTTCGAAAGATGTTCGTCACACTTGTGTGACCGTGGATGGGGGCCTATCACTGACATATAGTAATGGACTGCTGATTGACGATGCTGAATGGCACCATTTTTCTCCAGAAATAGAAAACCTTTTTTATGCAAACAAAAAAATTTCTTCGAATTTAGGAGAAAATAAGTGATAAGATGTTTGTTATAATTAACGGAAACAAATTTCCATCACTCATTTTTATTTATTAGCAGTTTTTTCATTAAATAAATGTATTTATTCCAAAACCGTGACGGTTATTTCCCCTGTTTAACGAGCTTTTCAAAATAGCTCAAGAGTGAGACAGAAGAACGACAACTATACCTGTCTATTTTTTTCTAATTATGTTTATATCGCTGACATGCGCTGACGATTACAGTTCATTGGGATTTAACGTGGGAGCGAGGCAGGAATAGTTTTTGGTGCCATTTTTTTTGTATGGAATTTTACTCATTTAGCAGTCCATTACTATATGTCAGTGGGGCCTATTCAGTGGGAATAGGGTATTTACGATATCTTGCAGCAATTTAGGGCAGGTAATTGTTAGGGACCGCTTACTATCGAGGAAAAGGCTTTGCTGAAGAGTTACGCCTCCTAAAGCAAGGAGGATCCCGGATACTGATCGATAAAGACTGCCTAGAACGTGGTTGGGGTGCCGGAAGGAAGTAACGAACTGTCTGTCTCTCAAATTCCCTGATGTTTCGGATGTTGATGATAGCGTTACACTGACTATTTCTTATTTTTGTTTTACATTTGAAATAAGCGTGTAATTATCTGTAACCACGTTGTGGTTAATAAAACTCTAATTTTGTTAAATAATCACAAACTGTTTATTATATTAAAAGGTTGTCGTAGTAAACTTAAATTCTATTTTATGTAAACTTTAACAGTATTTAGCACTTTGTAATTTTTGGACGAGATGTCTGGTAACCTTTTTTGCACGAGCAGAAAAACGGAGATGCCGGAAATTGGCTCTCTCGATAAACACGATCGACAAACGGCAAGATCACTGAACTTTGAGTTCGGTGATCGAGGAGGTGTTCCGATTGATCGTGTTTATCGTTTTCGGAATATGTTGTGCGACTTTGTGTGAAACTTAGTAATTAAGTTTGTACGCGGTCGCCACAGGCGACAGCACACATCTGTTTGTCGTCACTTGTAAAATGGTTATTTGGCGGGCAGTTAAAAAAGTAGAACTCGTTTGAAGACTTTTCCACCGCTATTATTAAAGCCCCAAACAGAACCAATTTTTAATTTAGAAGCAGCTTGAATAATACCTAAAAAAAGTCCCCGCGTCCATTAATAAACATTTGTGAACTGTCAATTCCTCCCAGTGATATGACAAGTTGGGCGACTACGTGGACACTACGAATATTTATTTAATTTTCTACGGTTTAAAATGAATGTAACTTCTTAAATTATAAATAAATATCAAGCATTACTTAATAAAAATTTATAGGAAGCAGACATACCCATTGACATCCATACAGGAAAGCTGCAGGAATGGTTGGTCAGCCGCAGAATATGTCCGAAGAACTTCCAGCAGCAAATCCGGGCTATCCGCAACAAAATCGCCAATGCGATGAAGGATATGCCAGAACATGAGGAATTAGTGAAGCTTCTATCTGGAGCACGTAGGTATTATGTGCCTTAGATATGACCGAACTAAAAAAACAAATTTCTGCAGATATCAACTATTTCCACTGCAAGCAAATTATAGAAATTTTGAAGCAAACTGAAAAGGATACAAAAGGCGTCTTTGGGACGTATGGTAGTCAGAGAATGAAGGATTGGCAGGAAATAGTTAAGCTTTATGAAAAGGAAAACATTTATCTTGGAGAAGCTGCTCAAATTCTGGTTAGAAATTTAACTTATGAAATTCCCGGCATAAAGAAGCAAATGGCCAAGCATGAGCAACAAAGCGAGGAATCGTTGAAGAGGATTCAAGATCTTGGGAAGACGGAGAATATTTTACTTAATGAGCACAGTGCCCTGTGCCAACAGCTGGGTATAAAGGGGGAGAATTTACGAGAGGAATTTATAGAAAAGCTTAAGGAATTGCCAAAAATATACTCGGAGTCGATTTCGAATATTTCAACCTTCAAGGAACCTATTAGTGCTTATGCAGAATTTACTCAAAACAAAGCGTGTCTTCCGATTTTGCGGCATTTAGTAGAATTTGGAAATACAACTGTTTATCAGTATCTGCATAAGGAAGCTCCACTTACCTTGGAGGAGAATCCGATTTGTATTAATTTGGCTGAAGAACAGAAATCATCTCCAGAAACTGATAATGAAATCGATTTTGGTTGTGAGGAAAACACGGGAGATACAACTTCCGCGGAAATAATTGATTTTGGAGATTTGAGTAGTGATGTCCAGCTGGAGACTGGCGATATAGATTGGGGAGAAACAATGGAGTCGGGGACAGCCTCGGAAGAGATTGATATTGATGTGCCGCTGGATGAATATGGAATTGTGGTTGAGGGTAAGGATTTTATCTGGTTAAATACAAGAATTTTAATTTTTTATATGTCAATTTGCAGGCATGGGCATGGACGGTGGTGTTGCGAAAGGCGATCAAGCTAACACTATCTTAGATTCACCCAACTATCGTGAGAAGCTGATCGATGAAGTTTACGAACTTGAGTCGTTCTTAAAATTGAAATTGTACGAGCTTAACGCCCTGGATGCCTCAAATAACATCATGTTCTCGCTGATGGACAGCATTTCTACCCATGACACCAAAAGTATCGGCAAAATGCTCAAGAACGTCGAATCTTTGCTAACAAACCTACTACAAGAATCGACCCAGCACTTGTTCCAGTTAAAGCATTCTCCAAAATATGCCGAAATACTCGCTGCCAAGCTGAAGCAAAAGATAAGTGCTGTCGAGAAGATTAAGGCTACAAAGGAGGCGCTTAAAGTGAAGTCGGTTGAACTGAACAAGCAACGACTCGACTTGAATCCTATTCTTGATGACATGATCGCCCAAACGAAGGTGTTGCAGCAACAAATCGAAAAGGATATTTCCAAGAGGTATAAGAATCGGGTCGTGAATTTAATGGGTGGGATAAGCACAATTTAAATAATAAGAGTGAGAAAAAGTGTCGAGGATTTTTTACTTTGTGTGAGATTTTTTAAACAGCTTAGAAAAGGTGTGCTTGAGTCGTCCGTCACGCGATATTTTTGTGTTTTCGAAGCGGGGCGGAATCAGAGTCGATATCAGGGAATTTTTTTAATACGCAGTTTGCGGATTGAGTGTGGTGCGGTCGCGGTGCGTTTAGAATTTTTGCAACAGCACATTTTTTTTATTTTGAACGATTTCGTTTCGTGTGTTTGTATTCTGTTACATTGTGGAAAAAGGACAAGGTGGTTGAAGGGTATGTACTGAAGCGAGACAGATATATATATTGTTGTGTGCATTCCTTTCGACCACCTCCGGGGGTTCTTTCCAAAAAGTTTAATTTCCAATAAGAACAAGAAACAAATAGACCCCAGGGATAAGACATATTCATGTCTACGGTGCCATCGAGAAGCCATGGCACTTCCCGTCTTTTTATTGTAATAATTGTTCGTTTCCATAGCGCTACTACGGAGAGGGAATATTTGATCAATGCATCCTCGATGTGGTCTAAATCCCACTAGCTGTTAGTTAGTAAACTAGCCGTGTGTCGTCATAGTTGCTAGTGAGCTGCGAGTATCTCATTTTTTCGTTTCATTCACTACAAAATGACGGAATTAGTTAGTGCTAGCTAGTTGGCTACTGAGCGAGTGAAAAGTTTTGAGTGGCATGGTCACTATCACAAAAGCTGACTCGCCGGCTTATAAAATCGCCGCCTAGTAGCTTGTAAGCTCGCTCAAAATAATCGAGCCTTAAGTGTCTATCATGAGTATAGACTTCTGCAGACTGTTTCACGATATCCTATAGGAACGCAAATCAGCAGCTTGTGCAGCTTTCGCAATTCCTCAGGAATAATAATTTAATAATTCCGCCTTTCCGTACGTTAATTGGTCATCATTCTTACTTTGTCTTGGCAGTACAGCTTTGGAACTCTCTTATTAAATTATAATATATTAAATTTGATATATCACCCCTGCCCGCGTGTTCATAATGCATTATCAAAGTGGCTCGCGGTACCATTTGGGTTGGCCACCCATGCTTTATATAATTCTTCACGTTTTATTTTATCGTAGGCGTTTCTGAAGTCTATGAATAGAGAATGTTTCCTTCCATCAACTCCATCCACTATTTTTCCAAATTTGAAATACTCACCCCTGTGATATACCATACGTCTCATATATTTAACAAAATTTGTAACAATTCCAGGCTTAAGCCTATGAAATGGCGTTGCCTAAATAATAATGAAAATAAATTATACTTCAAGAAAAAATAAATAAATTTACAAACCTGAATCAACACGGTAAGGCATTTTAAGACTTGTGTAAGAACTGGCAATGAATTTTCAGTTGAAAGGGCATGCGTCAATGCATCATACATCGATATAATCATGTTTCCAAGGGATATTGAAAATGGCATAAATGCGGATGGAGCTTTATCACTACAAAAACATAAAATAAAAAGGGCGATTAAATATAAAAATAAAATCATACTTATTTTCTGCTTGAAATAAATATCCCTTTGAACCAAATAACAACATTGATGCAGTTTGCAAAGCCGCAATTCGACATCTCGGATTAGGATCACGCAGTATGCAATTTAAGAGTGCAGAACTTGAATGTACAATTTGTTCTGATGGAAAAATTGCATGCCAGTATCCATAAAGTACCCGTTTTTCAGTTTTCTAATAATGAACAAAAAAAAAATTATTTCTGCCTATTTTATTTGATTATAATTTTACCTTTGCAATTATGCCTATTAATGAAATAGAAGACAAACGAAGTTTGGATTGCTTGTGTCTTTCATTCTGGAGTCTACCAGTATCAGTTTCTGAAAAATCCGAGTCACTTGTCCTAACGAAAGGCGATAGTACAGGATTATCGACTATGTAAAAAAATGTTTATAAATAATGCTGGAAAATAATTTAAAAATTGTATTACATTCTAGTTTAAAGTTTGTTCCGTGTCCTTCAATACAAACAGCATCATCCGATTTTCCAGCTTTATTTTTATCATTCCTTTTATTCTTATTTACAGTTCGCGGTTTCCTTGTTTTAGCTATTTTACCGCCCTTACTAATTGGTGTAGATATTGGCTCTAGGATTGATTGTTGTGATATATGAACTTTCATCGGCTCAACTTGTGGAATGCCGGGAAGTCCAACGTGGTAATAGGCTTTAGATATTCCAATTAAGTCCCCCAAATATGTTTCGGTCCATTCACGATTTTCTGATGCAATTTTATGTAATATATTAATAGCTGAAGTTACGAATAGCACATTAATTAGAGAGCTTTCAATTTTAATTTTTTTCGTGTATAATAGATCAAGAATTTTAGTGCCAATAGCAGATAAGTATTCCTCAACTTTATCATCTATATCAAAATCATCTTTAAGGGATAAAAGCGCTTCTATACAAAATGTGGTTGACACAATAATTTCCTCTGATACTTTGTCATCGTCTGTTTTAGTTTCAGCTTTACTTAGAAGAGACAGAAGCAAGCCATTGGGGGCTATAAGGGTATCCCAAAACTGGAAAAAACAAATGGGGAACTTCATGGGACAAAAATCCAAAGATCTAACCATACCTCTCTACAATATTGTGGATGATTTTTGAACAAAGCTTGCATTGCACCTAGAACATCGCAAGCGGTAGAACTGAAGCTAGAGCTTAAGCATTTCAGTAGCCAGTCTATTGTTTTTTTGAAAGATGTGGGTGGAAGCTGGATTTTTTGTTTATTAATTAATGTCCCAATTAGAAAGCATGTTTTAACAATTAAAGTATCCGCGTTCGATGGAATATACATGAATGAGTCAAATAAACGTGCTGCTGTCTAAAAAAGAAATCAAATAAATTTATCATAAAATTTACCAAAGAAAAAAAAAATTTTTTCGTTTCAAATTTTTATCATCTTACATTTCCATCAATAAATTTCTGTTTTTGATAATCTAAACTGTTAAGTTCATTTAATATAATATTTAATTCACTTCGACTATTTTCATTTTTTCCATCATTATAATTTAAAAACAAAAATTTCGTTGCTAGTTTAGAAAATTCCTCTTTTACTTCCATTGTACAAAAAATTTCATTCACGGCACATTTGACAGTAGCTTTGACAATTTTATTACAAATTTGTGTATACGGTCCAAAAAGGTGGTTGAGCTTATAGTCACAATTCGATATTAATTTCTTGAGTCACACTGACCACACTAGTGTAATGTCAAAACGTTTCAATACGGCGTTTTAAAGAGGGTCGCGCTCGAGTTTATCAACAAATTTTGTTTAACTTTTTGCGATGGCAGCAGGCCCAATTGCAGAAAGGAATCAAGGTGATGTTTATGTTATTTAATTAATATTCTTTGTAATTCAAATGTAAACCCATAATTTTTCTAAAGTTATTGCATTAACCTTAAAATTTCCTTGCAGATGCCACAATTTATGTTGGGGGCTTGGACGACAAAGTCTCGGAGTCTCTACTTTGGGAACTGTTTGTTCAGGCAGGTCCCGTAGGTAAGTTAAATAAGAAATCTCTTAATGCACCTTATTCACACTTCTCTTTATTAAACAGTCAATGTACATATGCCGAAAGATCGTGTCACACAAATGCACCAAGGCTATGGATTTGTTGAATTTTTAAGCGAAGAGGACGCCGATTATGCTATAAAAATAATGAATATGATAAAGCTATATGGAAAGCCCATAAGAGTTAACAAAGCGTCCGCTCATCAAAAGAATTTAGATGTTGGGGCAAATATATTTATAGGGAATCTAGATCCAGAGGTAGACGAGAAGCTGCTTTATGACACATTCTCTGCATTTGGTGTAATCTTACAAACACCAAAAATAATGCGTGATCCTGAAACTGGTAATTCTAAAGGTTTTGCTTTTATTAATTTTGCAAGTTTTGAAGCTTCTGACGCGGCTATGGATGCTATGAATGGACAATATCTATGCAATAGGCCGATATCTGTATCGTATGCTTTCAAGAAGGACTCAAAGGGAGAAAGGCACGGATCAGCTGCAGAACGTTTGTTAGCTGCACAAAATCCACTTTCACATGCTGATCGTCCTCATCAACTCTTTGCTGATGCTCCAGTACCTCAAATAATGCCTGTTATGGGACAAATGATGCCTCCACCATTGATGGCACCTCCGCCACCACCAACGACTCCTGGAATGATGCCACCTCCTCCGCCAGTTCCACCTTCATCAGGACCGGGTGGAGCGTTTCCGTCTTCAGTTCCACCACCTCCGCTTCCACCGATGCCAGCAAACCAACCGCCTTTGCCGCCACCTGTAGGAATGCCACCGCCGCCACGAATGATGCCACCACCACCATGGCAAACGGGCGGAGGAGGTCCACCACCAAACTTCGCGAATAGTATTCCTGGACCACCAAGCGGTGGTCGTCCACCACCGCCAAATTGGAGACCACCGCCACCTGGTTTTCAGCGGCCTCCATTCCCACCAAGACCTATGCCACCGCCTCCATTTGGTGGAGACGGTTTTCCATATTAGATATCGAAGTTTGGGGATTGCTGGAATAAAAACATTTTTATAGTAAGATATTTCATTTTCCTTTAAGGCGTAACACTACGTGGCTAAAAATAAAACAATCTTGAGTATTGAAATACATGATTTAATAATGTCAAGCAAATCTTAAATTTATTCTACATGTCTTGAAGTATTACATTGATTAATCTCCAGGGCTTTGGCGTAAGGTTCTTAGGAGTTGCTGTCCTTTGGTAACTCAACTTCAACTAATGAGGAAACGTACAGGAAAACTCCATGGTCGAATAACGAGCTCGAAGCTATTCAACGCAGCCAAGAACAGCGGGAACTGGGAGAGTTATAAAAGCTAGCTAAACACCTATAACTGGGCGATCAGGCGAGCAAAAATAAATTCATTCGAGATTCAGCAAAAATCCACAAAGCTTTATTAAAGGGCTTATCGGGAGATCTTGGATCTATTATTGTCTTTCACACAGTCTAGGGAAGAAACCTTGATAATATGCTCCACCTAAGCCTCGGCTAAACCGTTCAGGCCGATAAGTCTCTCGTCTTTTGCCTTGAAGACAATGGAGAAAATTGTCGACAGGGCGATAAGGGAAAAACTTATCTTCAACGCTAACCATGAAGGTCTTATCAGCGTGCGTACCAGTCAGTCCCCTGAGACAGCACTGTATAATCCGGTGCCCAGGCTGGAATGCGCAGCACTAAACAAAGCAGTGCGCTGACGGCGTTCCTCGACATCCTTAGGAGCCTTCGACAATACATGTTTTGGTATTATAGCTAGAGCTCTAAATAGACGTAGTCTAAGGGGCCTATTGTGGATATCGTCAATTTGACAACTTTGAGTCGATGTTAAAATTTCTTTCATCGAAAGTCGATTTTTTTCGAAATTAGTCGATAAAAGAATTAATAATGAGTTGATTACACAATTGTCAAGTCGACGTCAAAAATGTAATCGACTCCTATTTATGATTTTATCGTTAAAAATCGACAGTATGAAAATTTAACATCGACTCAAAGTCGTCAGATCGACTCGTTCCACAATAAGGCCCTAAGTAGCACTTTTTGCAACTGAATCGACTTTATGCTGGAGGGGACTACAGCAAAAAGTTGTCCACACTGGGCAGTTTTTGATCTCTACTTCTCTGGTGCGTTGTTGTAGATGAACTCCTAGAGCTGCTCAATGACCGACACTTTTCCTCCAAGGTTATGCCGACGATGTCGTCATAGTAATTACAGGTGTCAAGGCGTGTGCAGCACGCACTAGATCTGGTCTCTAGCTGATGCGTCAGATCTCTGCTTGCTTGGTGCACGATGTTTTAAACATCTCTACCTGGATCTTGCTACAGAAAGAAAATTCGGACAGCGGGCTCTGTACATTCTCGACTGGTGTTCAAGTAACGTTGTTGCTGAACTCGATTACTATGATTACATGCATACTTGAAGTCGGCTTTAAATAGACTTGAAAATCATGTAACCCCAGATCAACTTCAAATCAAGAGCATTTAACTGTCAGTTCTAGTCAAGTCCTCAGTCCGGCATGTAATCGTAGTAATTGACGCCCTGACCGAAGTGACTGAAGATACGATCGGAAATATTTTGAATATGTTAATCCAAGATGTATATTACAGCTGTACTGATACTCGACGGCTCTTCAACCTGATGATTATGACTTTAGGCCATTAACCATGGAAAATTAACATTTAAAAAGTACAGTCTGTCCACATTTCTTAACGTCAGTTTTGGTATACTCCTAGCAGAAACTAATTTTATACATAACCCTGACAGCGTGGAGCAGAGGCAACGCTTGTGTTTTATTTCGATATAAAGTGGGGAACCACCAGTTTTTTTTAAGCTTTATCAGTGTGTAGAGTATTAAAAAATTTCAGCTGCTTCGCGATAGTACAGTTGTATTCCCAGTGTAGATTGTGTGCCGGCAGGTTAGAGGTTAAAAAATTCTCATTCGTCATTTAGAAGTTAATTTCGGTCATCTGATTTCATAGTTTTCGACACAACTAACAAGGATTTCGGAATGAAGTTTTACATACTGTTATCGGTTTTTATAACAAGTGCTTGTGCAAGTTTCATAAATCCATATCCAAGATTCAAGGCTTATAATGATGGTGGCGATCCAGGAAAGCCGCTTTATCTAACACCTTTTATTAAAAATGGAAGCAAAGAGGCAATTCAGGATGCACTGCAAGCTGCTAAAGTGTCAGATGGGCAATTTACTTTTGTTGAAAGTTATGCTGGATATTTAACTGTAAATGAAGCTCTTAAATCCAACATGTTTTTCTGGTACTTTCCTCCAGAGGAGTCTAAGTCTCCATATGCTCCAATAATTCTTTGGTTACAAGGCGGACCAGGCGCTTCATCCCTTTTTGGATTGTTTACGGAGAATGGACCTTTCATAATCTCAAATGGAACACTGAATCCTCGCAAATATAGTTGGACTAAGAATCATCATGTGATTTATATTGATAATCCAGTCGGCACAGGTTTCAGCTTTACAAATGATGAAGGCTACGTTAAGAATGAAAAGGAAGTTGGAAGAGATTTATATAAAGCCATCTTACAGCTATTTACATTATTTGAAATATTTAAAGATCTAGATTTTTGGATTGCTGGAGAATCATATGCAGGAAAGTATGTTCCTGCCTTAGCTTTTACAATTTATAACAAGAAATTGAAAATGGCAAAAATGGGACTTCCAGAGAAAGTGCCCATCAAGTTAAAAGGGATTGCTATAGGTAATGGCTTATCGGATCCCCTTCATCAGTTGCACTATGGCGATTATTTATATCAGATTGGTCTGATTGATTACAATGCTAGCACAATATTCCACTCATATGAGGCGAAAGCAGTGAAGTGTATAAAGGCTAATGATATGGACTGCGCTTTTAAAAACTTTGATCACCTTATGAATATAGATAAATCTGCAGGTGGGTCCCTTTTCCAAAACCTGACTGGTTTCAATACATATTTCAATTATCTTCGTACTAGTGATGGAGATATAGATCAAAGTTTAGCTGAATTCGTTCAGTCTTCTAAAACACGCAAAGCAATTCATGTAGGTAATAATACCTTCCATGATTTAGATGATATCGAGAATAAGGTGGAAATAAAGCTTAAAGATGATATTATGGATACAGTTGCGCCATGGATTGCTCAACTACTAGAAGTGTACAAAGTTTGCATATATAATGGTCAATTGGATATTATTGTTGCATATCCTTTAACGGAGAGCTATCTACAAAAGCTTAAATTTTCTGCAGCCGGTATATATCGTACAGCACCAAGGAATATTTGGAGGATTGATGATAAAATAGCTGGATATGTCAAAGAGGCAGGGAATTTAGTGGAGATACTTGTAAGAAATGCCGGTCATATGGCGCCTGCTGATCAGCCTATGGCCGTTTTTGATATGATTACTCGATGTACTCATAACAAGCCATTTTATTAGTAGTAAATATTTTAACAAATTATTCTTTATACTTTTTTATATGACAATAAATAAAATTGGTGTTTTATCTAATAGATTTTAAATAAATTGCATTTTTTTTAAATAACACTCTACTTAATAATAATGTGGGCAAAGGGATATTTGCAAAGGTAAATGATAATATATTCTGGCTAGGTTTGAAAGAAGTTTTAACGAGTACGCTCCAAGTCAATCCGTTCCAAGGAACACTATTGAACTGATGGTAGACCAACAGGAACACAAGCACAGACAGGCTCAAAATGTTGGATCTCATGCCACTGTTTAATAGGCGTAAGCTGCTTATTTCATGCTTTACTTTGGATGTCTTAAACGATAAGATCAAAGATCAGTTTCTGTCAAGCAGGATCAAAGTTAACGACGATGTCCGACACAATAGGCATACGAAAATGCTTAGGGAATATTCTCATCGAACCGAGTATGGAAAGAACGAGCCCATCAACAGATGTTGCATGATTTTCAATGGCCACAGTTCCTGCTTCTCCCCTGGAATTAGCAAATTGTCCTTTAAGAAAAAATTGATATCCTTCCTGTCATCCGAATTACCCTGAACTAACACTATAACTAAATATGTTATAAAGATATACTCTGTGATAATAATGAAAGACTGTAAACTACTTTAGCTATAGTCATTTTCCTGTGTAATATAATTTAAGTGTGCATTGTTTGGCGTAAAATAAAATATTGCATTTATGTGTTCAAAATATGCAAACAGCTGCAAAAATACACCAATAATCTGCATTCTAATGCAGATGAAAATGAGTTGCTGCAGTCACCTGCGTAACTTGAACGCAGCCCTTGAATGCAAATGTAGGATATAGGAAATACCTCGTTCATTTCGAGCACGATGACTCATAGCTGTACGTATGTGAGATTCGTGAATATAGGGCGGAACTAGAGGATTCTGCCTAGTTCCCACTAGCACCGAAATACATACTAGGACACATAATGAGTAACGGGGATGGATGGAGAAAAGTGGAAGCGATGCTGAAGGCCGACGGAAAAACTCGCAGAAAGAGGCAAAAATCGCCAGGAATAAGCAGCTAGATAAAAGCTGATCCAATAACTACGTGGGTATTTTATCTACGCGGAATTTTCCAGGTGGGTAATGCTATCCACCATACCCACATTATACGCCGGCTATGCTCTCTATATTTTTTCGCTATTGCCATAGCGAATGGTCCAATGAAATTCAGAACTTCCTGCCCGCACGGCAATATTCCTTCCGAAACACAAGGCTAGTCCGCTCGGCTTACCCCATATCTTACAGCATCCCCTTTCGCGCACAATACGGTATAGAAATTTGTTTATGAATAGCACAACTCGACTGTGGAATAGTCTCCCGCAGTCAGTATTTCCGAACTCGTACAACACCTTAACTGGCTCTTATGGAGCCCCTAGACTATCAATAATACTGTGCCATATTCAGTTTTACTCAATATTATTGACCGCCTGTGGTTGATATTGAAAGATTATCTGGTGAAAAGAAGTCTAAGTATCCCATTAGAGTTCAAACGTAAGGTTCATCGGCACTTCCTTGAGCACCCTCCAGACCTTTCCTATTCTTCAAACCAAGCTTGCTACTAGAGATTGCACCATGACCTTAAGGACATGAAAGACTGGTAGTACAAAGGGTGACTTCTAAGCTTGGTTTTATGATATAACAAAATAGTTTAAGAAAAAATATAAATGCTTCTTCTGTCATGTCCCTTATTCTAAAGGTTTTTTTTATATTCACTAGATAGCTCTTACTAACTATAGAATGATAGAATCTGTTGTTCTAGATTCCAAGTGTTAAAGAATCTTTCGACTACACACTGATATACATCCATACATCGTATGTACCACTGACATATAATAATGGACTGCTCATCTGAAATTATTCCATACAAATCGATGGCACCCAAAAGTATAGTTGTCGCACTCATCCATAGACCCCCAAACTGACAAGTAAAAACAGACCTGATTTTATATTTTCCCTTTTGCACTAGTGATGTTTATATCTTTTGCTCTTTTTCCCATAGACCCCCGGATTTTGACATACAGAATGTCAGTTGCTAAAGCAGGCGTTAAGAACTTAAATCAGATACACATAAAATTTGGAAATTAATGAAAAAAAGGCATTTTAAAAGGTGAAAAAGTGAAAATAGTGTTTATTAATTTTTTTAAACAAAATATTTGTGTTATTTTAATGTTTTAAGTACGTATTTAAAAAAATGTAAATTTCAAAAGTGATTCCGGTGTTTACATGGAGTGAAAAAAGGTTTGTAGCCTATGGAACAAATTGGTGCCATGAAAAATTCCTCATGAGCTGTCCATTCTATATGTCAGTGGTATGTACATTCACCTTTGGTACATTCTGATCAAAAAGTCACAGCTGTTGTTCTGACCACTTCTGACAGTAATCCTAAAAACGGGGGAAGCACCAACACTACAAGAAGTCTTATCGGCATTCACGAAAAAATAAAAACCGCAAACCAAACTCAAGTGATTTACAATTTTCGTACGAATAAGCGATAGTACAGCTGCCTTTACAGTATATATTTAGAGCCGGCCGGTTAAAGGTTAAAAGTTCTACATTGTCATCGAGAATCCATTATACAGTTGCGCAACATATTCAAGGGAAGAAAGTTAATTCGGAATGAAGTTTTACTTAGTTTTTTCTGTTCTGATAACAGTATCCTGTGCTAGTTTCATAAATCCATATCCAAGATACAGTGCATACAACGATGGAGGTGATCCAGGACAGCCGCTTTATCTAACACCATTAATCAAAAATGGAACTGAAGAAAACATTAAAAAGGCGCAAACTGCTGCAAAAGTACCATCGGACCAATTTCTAAATGTTGAAAGTTATGCTGGATATTTAACAGTGAATGAAGCTCATAAATCAAACATGTTTTTCTGGTACTTTCCGCCAGAAGGAAACGTTTCAGATGCTCCAGCTCCAGTGCTACTTTGGCTGCAGGGCGGTCCAGGCGCTTCGTCACTTTTTGGATTATTTTCTGAAAATGGACCATTTTCAGTATCAAAAGGGAAACTTACTCCTCGTAAATATAGCTGGACTAAGAATCATCATGTTATTTATATTGATAACCCAGTCGGAACAGGATTTAGTTTTACCGAACAGGAGGACGGCTATGTTAAGAATGAAAAGGAAGTCGGAAGAGATTTATATGAAGCTATTTCACAGCTCTTTACTTTATTTAAGAACTTGCAAGAACTAGACTTCTGGATTACTGGAGAATCCTATGCAGGAAAATATGTTCCAGCCTTAGCATTTACAATTCATAATCAGAAAATGAAAATGGCACAATTGGGACTTCCTGAGAAAGTTCCTATCAATTTAAAAGGAATTGCTATGGGCAATGGCTTATCAGACCCGCTTCATCAGTTGCACTATGGCGACTATTTGTATCAGATTGGTCTGATTGATTACAATGGCCGTAAATTATTCCACAAATATGAGCAGAAAGGCGTTGATTGTATAAAAAAACGTGATATGAATTGCGCCTTTGATACATTTGACCAGCTTATAAACATGGATCAATACCCAGAGGGTTCCGTATTTTATAATCTTACCGGATTTAAAACATACTTTAACTATATTCAAGGTGATGTTGCAGATGCAGATCAAAGTATGGCTGAATTTCTTCAATCTTCAGAAACACGCAGAGCAATTCATGTTGGTAATAAAACATTCCATGATCTGGATGGAGCCGAAAATAAGGTAGAACTACATCTTAAACAAGATGTTATGGATTCAGTTGCACCATGGATTGCCCAACTACTAGATAATTATAGAGTTTGCGTATATAATGGCCAGTTAGATATTATAGTGGCTTATCCTCTAACCGAAAGTTATCTGCAGCAACTGAAATTTAAAGATGCCAATGAATACCATACAGCAGTGAGAAGGATTTGGAGAGTTGATAATGAAATTGCTGGGTATGTTAAAGAAGCAGGGAATTTGGTGGAATTGCTTGTAAGGAATGCTGGTCATATGGCGCCTGCTGATCAACCTAAATGGATTTTTGATTTGATTTCCCGGCTTACTTATGGGAAACAATTTGATTAAGGAAGTGGCATGGTAATAGTTTTAGAAGTTTTAAGAGATTTTATTATATGTATATTTTTTTACTATGATAATCAATAAATTTGGTATACACACGTTGGTTTTTTATATATTTGATTTACGCCATAGGTTTCACTCGTGTGAAATGGTGGATCCACACGACAAAGCCTTTTTGTGCGACTTCTATATAGACTGAGCAGTTTAAAAAAAAGGCCGAAGAAATGTCTCTGCGGACTTGGCCGGGCCGGGGGCCCTGGTGCGCCGCACCGCCTGCACATGCCTAGTTACGGCGCTGATTTCCATCGTTAGAGATAACCTCAAGCTTGGTTTCGAGGTGGAGTTGAAGTATTTTAATCGGCCATAAAGCTCAAAATCCAGATGGTATACCAGAATAAATCATAATCTATGGTATGAAGAACATATACTCTCGTTTGTGAACTATGGAGAAGCTGGAATGGTTGAACGGAGCAAACGGTGTCATCAATCAATTTAAGGGCCCTAATTTTCACCTTATCTAAACATCCCAAGGTGGTTATTGAGGCGACGCCCAATCGAGGGAGTTGTATTCGAGAAGAGACCGAATGTAGGATTTATCAATAACAGGATGGGCCGATGGCTGAAGGAGGAACTTGCATCTCTTAAGAAATCCCAACCACTGCGATGTTTGGCGGCGATTTGGAATATGTGATCGTTCCAACGAAAGTCTTTGGCTACTGTAACGCCTAAGATGTTAAGGGATGGGTCGGCCATTAGTTCAACACGATCCACTAACACGGATGGAGAGGGGTTGCACTTTTAATTGGACATAAAACAGTAAGTGGTTTTGGTAGGGTTGAAACGATTCTTGCTTGCCCAACCTAGAATGAGTTCGTCTTTATTTGTGGAGTTGGAGATTCGTTGACGATCATCAAGACAGGATCTGTCGCACGTTTTTCTTGCTTTCCGTAATGCCACACAGTTCTCTTAGCTGGTTTGGGTGGGGAATTTGTATGGAAAGTTAGCGCTGATTAGACAGTGGCCGGAATTTCCAAGAGGTGAATCCACTTCTACGGAGTATCGCGTCGGATAAGAAGTAAGAAATAGGTCAAGAAGATGGTGAGAAGACGGGAACCCTCGTGTGATGATCCACAATTTGATGTAAATTATTGGTGCCTGCAAAGAGTTCGACATCTTTGCCAGAAACAATGGTGTCATTTGAGTAATCAGCTAGTTTACATTGTGAACGTTGAAATCACCCGCAACGATGATTTCACATTCAGGATCCGAGATTCGTTCGGAAATAGCATCAAATGATGATGATGAGGCTTCGTTACTTATGTTAAGACTTCTGACACCTGATAATGTCAGTATCAGGTGATATTTGGGTTTCAATTTGCACGAAAATTGGGGGTTTTAAATTGGATAAATGGCACTCTACAAAAGAAAAATTCGCTTTGTCCTCGCACGTTACAAAAGTCAACACAAAACCGAGGCTTGTAACGGGACTTCAGTTGCGCGGGTTCAATCGCCATATTTTTCAAGGACATAGTGTTATGGCTCTTGAGACGGGGCAAGTTTCATCGATCGACAGATATTGGCCGCGTCACCCGCTGGTCCGAGCTTCGAGTTTTAAATGGGAGCAAATGAAACTTGATGGTTGGTGTCACCATTCTCATTCAACGCTTTAAGTTCATCCCATTCAATAGATTTAAAAATGTTTGGTTGTTACCCGTTCCTGCAGTTTTAGTTTTTAGTAAGTTTCTGGAAGCAGTCACATAAGGTCTATCTAGCAGTAACGGACAGGTTTTTCCTTCCACCGGTTGACCAAGTTTTTAGTTCGTAGAATATCAGAAGATTCTGGTGGCAAAACTTTTGCAATAAGCTCGCGATCGTCACGCTTCCGTTCAGCACCGAGCTGCTTTTTTAACACGGGAACATTACAGACAATTACAAGAAATGAAATAGTTATAACAAAGGAAAACTGAACTAAGTATTAAAAACTATTTAATTACCAGAATTTTTAAACTGACAAATATTCAATTTATTAAATAAGAACTTTTTTAATTTTTCCCGTTTTTCTTTTTAATATAAATTTTCTTAAGATTGTATTACGCCCTTTAAAGTTTATGTTTTACAGAATTATAAAGAAAAAATATTCCTAAAAAGCATTTTAATTACATAAAAACTTTAACTACATACTAAATTATCTGATATACTTGTAGACGATACCTCATCCAGTACATCGAAAGCCGATTTAATTTTGCTACAGCAATCCTTAATATCCGGCTCCGAATCGCCAGCACTTAAAGCACTCAGCAGCTTTAATACTGTTCGTGGACTATGAAGTTGCAGAGAACTCTTTAGTTGTTCATCAGTAGCACGCTTTACTGTCCTTGTTAAAAATTCAAGTATCGTCATGCATATATCTTCTGAATTAACTTCTTCTTCAGTTTCGTCATCTTCATCCCATTTTTGATTAGCATATTCTTTATTTTCTCTGTCGTTGTCAATTAAATTCCAAATTGTTATCATTTGCGCGAATACGACTTCATCGAATGGATCTCCAAGTGCTTGAAATAATTCATTTAAATTCTCGACAATGCCTTGTTCGTTAAATGTTAGTGGTAATAAGCAAATCGGTTGGCATAGTGGTGATAGTATTTGTGATACGCATTTCATTAGTTCGGGCAATAGCGGCTCGTAACATTTCTTTGAATGTTTCTCATATTGTGATAATATGACGTGGATATCTAGGAATAAACTCATTATTTTCTGTGAGTTTTGTGTAGGCGTTGATGTATCATCTGTTGTATCCTTTTCAGCAGTAGCAGGAAGAAGTGTTTTAAATGCCTCAATAACTCCAGTTATAAGACATGATTTCACGAATACATCACTAAAGGATAGATCCTTTGCTTCTGGTTGTATCTCTATCACAGCAAACTTGGCACAAATAGCATTTAATGCTTCAAACGCATTTACTAGTAATGTAGCATTCATAGAATTCATAAGGATAAAAGCGAAACTTTCTACAAAATTGTCGGAATTTTTAAAGTGATGAAACCACATTATTTCATCTCCAGAATTTTCAAATACAAGTGCAGCATGAAAGAGTCGCATTAGTTGAATGAGAGCTAGGGTATCTGTACATGTGATTAAATCAATTAGAGATCCAGTAATTTCTCCATTAACACATAGTTCATCTCTAGTTTCAGATAAGCTACACATATTTCCCATTATACCGACTAGAATCTCTGTAAGCCTTTTATCTTCGGACGTACGGATTATGCTTGCAAATAGCTCAAGCACTTTATGCTCTAGAAGTAACTTAACAACATCTTTCTCAATTGTCATATCCCATAAGCTACATAAATCCTTCTCGAAATCTTCATCTTCTGATAGATCCTTTTCAATTTTTGTTAATTTAAGTAGTGTTGATAGCACAAACCTTTCACTGTATAGAGTATCCCCGATAGCATCTCCCTTAACTTTTTCCAAATCTTCTTCCTTCAAATCGTCAGAAACTGATGGATTATAGCTGGTTGGTGTACTTTTTCTTTCTTCATTAACATTTTCATCTTCCTTGCAGCCGTTATGGGTATTTTCCGGCGTATTTGCCATTTTTCGGTAATTGGCGACGCCTTTCTCTTAAAAATTATAATTTAAGTATTCAAACTGTCAATGTAAAATTGTAAATAACATGAAGTTATAAGCGAATTGTTTGTAGTTACTGGGTAGACTGCATCACAATCTGTATGGCAATAATTGGACAAAAGATGTACAAAAAATTCTAGAAACAATTCAAAATTAATCCATTATGAAAAGGTTTTAAGATTTTAATCACTTTGACTAATTATTACTTGCTGAAAGCCAGAACTTTTTAAATTTGATTAATTACATGCACTGCCATTTTGCTGTGCGCGATGTTTAGTTTAAGAAGAAATTCTCATTTGGAATTAACTAAACTGGAACTAGTGAAATTGGGATACTGTCATTACAGTTTTGGTAGTGATTCCTGAAGGTTTAGTTTTTTGCAAGTTTTTTTATCTGCCTCCGTGTCCGTAATAACTTTAATTTTAAGCACAAAATAAAATATTTCTATAGAGAAAAATGTCTTTCGATACTATACCAAAGGACTTAAGAGGTTTACGAGCCTGCCTAGTTTGTTCATTAATCAAGGTAACCTTCCAGCATACGTAATGGTTTTCCCGTAAAAAAATGTACTTAATTCATATTCTATTAAACTTCCAGACATTCGATCAATTTGAAATAGATGGCTGCGATAACTGTGAAGAGTTTTTGCGTATGAAAAATAATAAGGACAATGTTTATGACCACACCAGCAACAATTTTGATGGCCTCATTGCAGTCATGAGCCCTGAGGATAGTTGGGTTTCTAAATGGCAGAGAATAAGTACAGATTTTAAGGAGTATTTTCTAGTTGCTAACTTAATTTCCATTGCAGGCCGGTTTACTAGAGGAATATATGCCATTTCTGTGTCCGGAAGACTTCCTAATGCCACCATAAGAGAAATGAAGAATCGTGGAATTCCATACAGACCAAGAGATACAAGTCAACGTTAATATATCTATATGTATATTTCTTTTTGCAATTTAAAATAAAATTTTTCATAATAATTTAAGATTTTTTAATATTCGAAGTAATTATAAAAAAGTAGTGTTCAATTCCTATCATTCCATCGAATTGTTATGTTTTGTTTCTCCTGTTCCATCAGCTGTTAAGTTCTCTTACTGCGATATGCTTTGCCTAAGACGTTTTTTAAAGAAATGTCAAGTCGTGAAGTAAAATTGTAAACAAAATTATTCTGTTAAAAAAGTAATTATTAAAATTTAAAAAAAAACTAGTAAGGTGTTAACACATTGATAAAAAATGTCGTTCAATTTTGGAAGCACAACAAATCCTGGTTTAGGACAAACAAGCACACCAGCAAAATGTAAATATTTTAAGGTTAAGACTTTAAGCGTAGTTAGGGCTCCCCAGATTGCACTTGAAATAGATCCAAGTGTTAATGAAATTTTTTACTAACCACTTTTAATTTCACGTAAAAATATTGCTATTGATGCAGTCTGGTTTTTAATATAGGTAGACCACGCAGAATGTTGATAAACCTAATAAACCAAAAATCTGGATTTGGCGCCAATATGGCCTTAAAGAAACAGAAAGAATGTCTGTAAGTTGTAATTGGCAAGACAAATTGCCTCAAGAATCTTCTTCCAACATTCTCGGTTTTCCGTCTTACTTTTCCAGTTAGTAATCCCAATAGTGCCTAAGTCCCTGCAGCCTTCTTCCCTCTGGCGTTTGGTGGCGAACGGTTTGTTGGGGCGCTTGTTCAGGCATTCTGATTACATAGTCTCATCCACCGTCTTTATTAGATGTTGGTGCTTTTGGTTATGACAACTAGTTGTATCTTGGTTGTATCTTCTTTTCTGGACGCTCTCTTCGTTTACTGCGTGATCCTGCGGAGAATATATCTCGAAAACTCCACAAACCTACTTGTCATATCTAGTAAGCGTCCATGTTTCCAACTCGTACATGACTGTATTTAAATTAAACTAAATGCAGCTTCAGTATATTGTGTCATTCCATTTTCCCCATTATGCCTTTTCACAACTATCTAACTTCTTGAATTTTATTAATATTTAGTATCAAACATGGCTGGTGCTGGCTTTGGAAGTTTCTCTTTTGCTGCTCAGTCGAGTGCAGCTCCTGTTTTTGGAACTACAACAACAACTTCCTCAGCCCCACCCTTTGGTGCTGCAACTAATTTCGGGGCAACAGGTCTGCATATTCTTTTGTCTTAATATATAAAAATAAAACATTTTTACGAAGGTTTTGGAGCTACTACTGCTGCACAGCCTTCATTAGGAGGTTTTGGAGGATTTGGAACTACAACAACAGCTGCTGCCCCAAGTATTTTTGGCGGTCTGGGAACAACATCGGCAGGTTTGTTTTTGATTTTGTTTTAAGAAAAAGAACGTAAACATTTTTTTTAATTTTTTGCTCAGGAGGATTTTCTGGCTTTGGAACTACAACAACCACTTCACAGGCTCCATCATTTGGTGGTTTTGGGACGGGTGCTGCGACGACTGGATTTGGAAGTTTTGGTATGTTTTTTTAAATTAGGAATTTATGTTGTTTTTGAAATGTAGTAGAGAGTATTAGGTTGTCGAAAAAGTTTCGTCGAATTTTGTCGGTTGATTATATTAACGTCGTACTAATTTTTTTTTTTTGAAAGACTAAAGCTGGAGGTAGAATCTCCATCTTTATTAAAGTTAACTACTATATTTCAAATTCTTTTGGGTTTGCGCCTGCACAGTCTTGCGCAGTCACCACCACTTTCACTTTGCCTTGCTGGCCTTATATTACCCGCGATATTTTAAGTCTACCTATTCCCAACAATTACTATCGCGACTCTGAAATCGGGGTATCGAGAAATATCTCGCTCGCTGGAGTGTTATGCCTCCTGAAACGAGTGAATCTCATCAACCAACCGATGACATGCGCTTTGGTGAAGCGGGGAAGGGCTAAGGTAGGTTATGACAGGAAGAATCAGGAATGAAAGGATGGTAGAGGGACCTCTGGGATGGTAGCCAGATGCCTTACTTTCTAAGCTACAAACATATGAAGAAACCACAACCACAATATCACTCTAAAATGTCTTCGACGAAATATTTTAAAGTATATGATTCCAAATTCCAAAAGGAAGTAGAAATTTTTGAATAGGCTTAGTTATTTAAAGAAAGTAACGCACGATTATTTGTACATTCCTTCAGCATTTGGAAAACCTGCTACTTCCACTGCACCTGCATTTGGAGGATTTGGTACAGGTTTCGGTTTACAGCAGCAAACACAGCCCTTCCAACAACAACAACAGCAGCAACAGCTACAACAACAACAACAGCAATTAAGTTCAGAAGAGGCTTTTGCTCAATCAATATTTAATGTCTCAATTTATGGTGATGAACGTGACACTATTATTGCAAAATGGAATTATTTACAAGTAAATAAATAAAAATATTTATTATTTTTCCTTAGATTATGAACAATAACATTTCCTTTTTATTACAGGCAATGTGGGGCAATGGAAAATCATTTTACTCGCAATCAGCTCCGCCTGTTGATATAACACCACAGAACTACTTGTGCAGATTTAAATCAATGGCATATAGTCGATTGCCAGGCAAAGATAACAAAGCCGGTCTTGTTGCATTAATCTTTAACAAGCCTCACAATGACGTTAAGTAAGAAAATAATTTTGTTTATTTTTAAATATTCTAAAGAAGAATTGTTTTTATATTTAAGAAATCAACAACAGCAAATCATTGGAGGTCTTGGTCAACTTTTTGGCAATAAACCCAATATTCTTATAAATATTGACTCAATAAAACAACTAGAAGATAAAACTCAAATTGTAATTTATGTTGAAGAACGAAATCCTCAAGCACCGAATGAATCGAAAAGAATTCTAGCGACCGAAGTTAGTAGCTACCTAAATCAACCGAATGTCAAGCCACAATTAACAAATCTAGGAGCTGATCAGGCATTGGCTTTAGTGCTTCCAGATGAAGACCAACTTAAAGAGTATTTGGAAACTCCCCCAAAAGGCATCGATCCACGAATGTGGAAGCAGGCTAAAATTGATAATCCGGATCCAACTAAATTTATTCCAATTCCCATGATTGGATTTAATGAACTGAAATGGCGAATTAAGTGCCAAGAATATGAAACTGATACGCACGTTCACTATTTAGCTAAAGTTGAAAAGGATTTAACTGAACTAAAACAGCGTCATGCTGCTGCATCCGCAAAAATAATGGAACATAAACGAAAATTAGCAGAACTTAGTCATAAAATATTAAAGGTAGATGATTTTTGTTTGTCATTTTATTATTGAAGTTATATTTATGAATTTCTACTTATTTAAAGATTGTTGTTAAGCAAGAATGCACTAGAAAAGTTGGTATGGCTCTATCACCAGAAGAAGAAGTCCTTAAGAGTAAACTAGAGAATATGCAGGCATTTATGTCTGCTCCAACTCAATTTAAGGTGATTTTCCAAATAACATAATTTTCTAATTAAGAAACGTTGTAACAATTTTCATAAATAATTTTAGGGTCGGCTTAGTGAATTGTTATCACAAATGAGAATGCAGAGAAATCAATATGCAATGACGGCTACTAATGAATATACTTTAGATAAGGATTCCGAAGAAGAAATGAAAACATTCCTGACTATGCAGCAGAAGGCGATGGAGCTTCTTATAGACACTGTTAATAAAGATACAAAAGCCTTACAAATTATATCAGAAGGAATGAAACAAATAACTCGTGGATGATTTATGTTTTTTTCTTTTTTAAATTGAATTGGGACTTATAAAAATTAATGATTTTTTAAATAAATTTTTTGTCTTAGTTTGTTGTAGTTTTGGTCCTTCTAATAACTCTAATAACTAATTTAATTTTTAGTAAAAAGCAGCTTTTAGATAGATAGATCTATCGCAGAACAGTATTACGTAAAGAAGCCGAATTCAAAGCTCTGTATCCACTATTAATGATTTAAAAGTCACTTGTTCCTTGTGCAAGTTTTTTTTGTGGAAACTCTTATGGAGAATGAATTTTTAGATAATTTGATGTTTGTAGAAGCAATTTTCGAAAATTGAAGAAATTATGTGGAAACTTATTTGTAGCACTTACTAAAAACTTAAAGTTATTAGGTTTCCAGTGAGCTTGTTCAATAATTCTCGTATAATAGTTTTAAGCGCCTTATTTCAGTAATAATTCATTTTCTTATAAATAAACCTTTTTATTCCGAAATTTAATTACCCACAGATATAAACCATTAAGGGAAGGAATGAAAAAGTGCAAATTGCATACATGTTAAATAAATAGTAGAACCAGGCAAATTGAAGTGAATGGGACTCTCTTAATGCTATTAAATTTGTGCTTTACTTACATAAACTCACGGTGAGCCATTATAATTAGGTAAGTAAAACTAGTTCCGATAAAATTACAAACTATATATTTGCATGATTGCTTCAAGTTTAAATTTTATCTCATTAAATGAAGGAGATTTGCGCCATTAGCAATAAAAAATTTACATTCAACATTATTTTTTACTTTTTAGTTCATTTTAAAATAAAAACGTATTTTTTATTTTTTTTTAAACTATATTTTTGGTTTTCAGCTTTTTAGTCTATTATATGTCTTTCGCCATTTTGTAGTGACCGCCATATTAGATTTAAAAGTACTCTACTATACCCGTTATACACTTCCAATTGATATCCATACCGAGGCCGTTGTAAAAGAAAAGGTAAACCGCCATTTTGAATTTGGAATGACGTCATACAGCTTCGACGTATTCTACTTATCATATCCTTTCATTTGATACCGATATCGAGTGGGTTGCAAAGGAAAGAGCCATGTTGAGTTGTTCGCCATTTTGGATTTGAAAGAAGCCACATAGCTAATTGTATTTTACTTGTCATACCCTTTCATTTGAAATCCATGTCGGGGAGCACAATTGCAAAATTTGGCCGCCATCTTGATTTTTTTACAAAATGGTCAGATTGCATTGTCACGCGAACTACATATATGTATGTGCAAAATTTTCATTGGTTATATGGAAGTGGGTTAAAATCAAGTTGCAAGATTTGTTTACGTTTTGTCGCATTTGTTTATAAGTTCAATTATAGTGTACTTCTGGAGTTGCTTTGGTTTTGTAGCGGGGGATGTGACGGAATGTGACTCGAAAGCTGGTCAACGACACATTTGTTACGAGAGGCCAGGACCGGATCCCGGAGCCTTTAAAGAGGAAGATTTAAAAGTATTAGGTAGTTTACAATGGGTGATCTTTTAAGGGAAATTTGGCTTTGGAAAGGTCACTTGATTAAGATAATCGAACAAGAGTCGGCTTTCTTTCTAGGCTGTAGCTGTAAAATCTGTAAAATGTAAGAGATATTCTGTGAGAAAAGAAGACAATTTTAAAGTAATGACAACTACACATCTTGAGCTCATCATTGACTAGTACCGCAAGAATCGCCTCGCATTCAAAACCTGTAAGACGATGTACTGTCTTATTCTTGAATACAACCTCAACTATCCGTTCTTCCGTCTCAGCGGACCCTGTGGAACTAACTACCGATACATCTCTTCACGTTCTGGACATACCACTAGCCGAGGATTTGTGATAGAATGACCAGTTAAAACACGCAATGGCAAAAGGTAAGCGACCTTTTGATGTAAGACGTGAGGGATAACGGCTCCTGGAGGCACGAACATGAATGTGATTATTTTCGTCTAGTTTGTTAAGCCAACCTTCCAAAATAAAGTTGCGAACTTCGCATAATATAGGATCGGTCCACGTATGGTGAGCGATTACTTTTGCATTTATAGAAAAAGAAACGATGTTGATCTCAAGTTTTTTTCGTTTTCAGTTTGCGTAGTTGGAAAAAATTGTAAATTTTCTTTTGAAAGCTCTTATGTTATCGAGTGCTTAGGTTGAATGTCTGTTGGTTTGTAATGCGACACTAAAACTCAAAAAGTAGACGGCCGATTGAGCTGAAATTTTCGTTTTGCGATTTACAGAGAAACGAACCCTGCATATCACCGCTCTTTGCATCGAAGGATCATAAAGACCTCAAGCCAAAGTGGAAAAACATCTGTATTTTGGAAAGGAAACAGGAATCAAATCGCATAGGATGCAAGTACTCGCACCCAGGAGTAAGGTGATGTATGTAAAGTAAGTTCTACGCATGCTTGTGTCGTGTGGACAGGCCATTAGGCCCCCATTCACAAACAGGCCCCGGCAGGCCGCGGCTTTTAGACCAAGTCGACAAGTACCGCCCGATGAAGGCCCTACATACTCAGTTTGACTGAGGGATGAGAACTTAAGCAATTCCTTCCTCCTTCTTAACATATGGCACCCTGCTCCTCTAACTGCATGGTATGGTTCCTTTCTGGCTGTTCAATCAAGGTAATATTCGATGGTGTAAAATCAGAGCAGCACCTCATCTCTGCCTTAGTTCCGCAGGGGCAAATTTAGCATCATCTCTTTTCCTAATGTGTATACATGATATACTATCAATCTCTTCCAAACAATTTTCCTGCAGCCCGGACTGTAATCTATAAATTCGACCCTGGGTATATGTAGACTTGTCGTGAGTAGATATAGTGAAAACTTTCCCTCTTGAAGTTATCGTAAATAGTGCCAATTGCTCCTTCTTAGTACCACATTCTCATAGCAAGTGTTCCAGTAAAATTATCTAGAAACACAAAACTAGCCCGTTCGATACATTCCCACTGTCTGCAGCCCTTCTTTTGCGAATTCATTCATTGAAAGATCTACTCGACTGTGAAACAATCTGCTACCATCAGTACTTTTGAACTACTACAGCTTCCAAAAGCTTAAATTCAAGGTTGATTGCACCTCCTTCAGCACTCTTTAGACTCCTCTTTTCTGCCTATGTTCCATCGAGTCTTTCAAATTATCTTACTGCTAGGCATTGAACCACGAAGACTGCAGCATTATGAAGTGGTAATACGAAGTATGAGTTTCGTTTAGAAAATAAAAACAATTACTCTTAAGCTAGATAGCTACGAGAAATCCTATCAAGGTCTCTACTATGCCCTCCTCAAAACTGTTGCATAAAAGATGTTTTCGGAAAGCATAGCCAAAAAATTATTTTGTCGCGATCAAGGAAAAACAAAAATTGTTAACTTATTTCAAAATTAAACAATCACAGAAATTCGAAATCGTTTCTAAAATTAAGGCCTTTTTACTGTGCTCGAACGTCGTCGTAACAGACCAACAATCATAAAAATCCAGCAGGACTCTCGAAAACAACGAAATCCATTATTTTTCGCTTTAAAACAAAACATTGCAAAAATTTTTTCTCTTCATTATCGTCGGCCAAAAGACGTAAAATATAAATCGACCAAATTGTTCCGCGTTTTCTACTTGAGTAAACGTTGAATATTTTCACGAATACGGCGTCGCTATTGCACAGGTCTTACCTTATCCGAAAAATGTAACTTTTATTTAGAAGCTGCAAATTGGCTACTACAGAAAAATGCAGGTATCAGCATTCACCTGGTGCCGATCCAAGTTCGGTTTAATTACCATAAAAGAAAAAAGAAAGGAAATCGAAATCCCCCATTCGGACTTAGAATCCAACGATTAATAATTTTCGAATACAAAAAGGTGATTAAACCGTTACTTATTGACAGCAATAAATCATCGACTTTCTCCAGCGACAACGAATTATTAAATTCGAAATTCAATGGAGGCAAATCGATTTTTTTTGGGCGCTAATCTTTTAGTTCTAGTCACGGGGGTTCGACCGGTAATGAATTCGTGAAGCCTGCGGAAAAGACGAATGAGAGGATACGGTTTCGCGACCTGATTGAATTATGCAATCATTATCACAAAATCACACCTTCATGACAGCGAAATGGTGTAGAGGTGTGTCTGGCTGCCGTTACGTCGAGCGAAAAAAAATTAATTACCTGCAGGTAAGAATTGCAAGTATGTAATCAAATCACTTAGTCACAGACGAGTGATTGTCGTTTACAGATTTTTGGGAATCTGGATAAAGAAGTAATCAAGGGACAATTTTTTGTTTGTAACTAAATAATTTTATTGTAATGAAGAGTTAAGGTAAATTGAAGTTACACCATATTTTTCTAAGCTTTTTTGTTTTAAGATTAATTTGATAGAAAAATTGCAACATTTTGCGGGTATTTTTTTCTAGTTGCAGAATTACTGACCCTGAACATTGGTTGATTTAAGCTGAAGCAAGAAATCCAATCAATTTTCAACAAAAATGAACGCTTTTTTGGTGGGTTGGACTCGTGACATCGACATGTTCGATTTCGTTAAATACATACCTTCAAGAAAGGTCGTTTGTAATGTTTACGCACAAATTGAAACTTCCTAAACAAACCAATGCTTGCAAAACAGAATTGCTTGTTAAGGAAATCGGATGTAATTTAGTACAGTGCCACTTATGTTTAACAATAAGTTGTTAGATACAACCCTAAACTGCAGTTAAATTATTATTGAAATGCAGAATCAAAGTCGCCACTTTTTTAATATTTGTTCGGTAAATTCATAAAACGGCACAACTATATGACTAAGAAATACTTACGTTTTAATAGATGACGGAAAAGATTATTATCGAACAAAAATGAGTCCTTGCCAGGGGCGGATGGGCCATATGACGAACCGGGAAATTTCCCGGTGGGCCGGCTGTTCAGGGGCCGCAGGGCCGGTGGCTGAAAGTACGTCTTGAGTTTTTATATTTCTTCTTCCGACTGCCCATAAATAACTCTCAAACTATTATGTTTTGTTTATTTTGTGGTAAAGATATTTTCAAATTCCGTGACATTTGGCGCATTCTGGGCTACAAAGCTCTTAAAAATGCTTAAAAGCTTGACAAAAGCTTCATTTAGCTCCTCCTATCAAATCACTTGTTTTTATGTAATCAGTCATGCCTGCGTATTGCTAGAGGGAGGTGTATTTTTCTGGCGCTTTAATGATGATTATTTACAAAATTTACAAATTCTGAATGAAAAACGTCGTTTTATATATATTTTTTTAATTTGAGGTTTTTGTATTTTACTTAATTTGTAGCGATTTCTATTGCAAAATTAGAAATTTGTGTTTTTAGCACTTTGATTACTAGACTGTAATAAACCTATGCTCTATTTATAGCCCAGTGGATAACGGTTTTTGGCTCCGAATTCTTTCGGACAGCGCCGAATTATGCAAAATTTGGAGTAGGTAGAAGTTCAAGAAACAAAAGTTATATTGTGTTGAGGTGTGCGTTTTCCCTGGGGTTGAATGCTACCCCTTCTAGGGGGTGGAAATAGGCGCACTCAAAATAAATCATAAATCTATAGAGGAGTGGATTGAAAGGAAAATATGTTATATACATGTTTTTCTTTAAATCAATATTTCACGAGTTATTCGCGATTGAAATTGTTGATTTTTCATCTAAAAAATGCATGTTTTAGATGGGTTTTTCTGAATAACTTAAAAACCAAACGTTTTTTTTAAAACACATATTGTAGAAGAAATAAAGCTTTTAGAATAACAAATCGATTGGTATTTTATTTATTTCTGTAGATGAAACACAACTCGAGGTATGAGTCTTTAAAAATGGCCGTTTGCTCGCCGAAAACTGACGTTAAATAAAGACAAAACGACGAATTTTTGGAGAAAAACTAATTGGACCTTATATAAAGTACTTGTAAAGACCTTTATAATGAGCTTTGGTAAAATTCATTAGCATCGATGCTAAGCTGGAGTTATGATGAAAATAACATGGTTTTCTTTTTCCCGAGAAAAAAGCTGCAATAAAACAAATGCCTTCATGACAAGAATTGAAAGTAAACGAAACTCATGTACTTTAACTTTGTTTAGGTATTAACAATATGTTTGAAAAAAAGTTAGATTTACGTTATCAATAAACTTTGAAATTTTTGAAAAAAAAAAATCCTTTTTTCCGCAATAGATAAAAAACTAAGTGAGATACGAAAAAACTGATGACACAGAAACGTAGGGCTTTTCTAGAGAAAAATTTTGGTTTTGTTTCGATTCTGTGCGATGAAAACCAATTGAGATACATATCTTCGTTGTCAGTTCGCATATGAGTGCGAGGAGAACCTTTCCCGAGCAATTTAAACTTTAGAATCTCAAAAAGTAAGGGTTCAAAACAGTTCAACTTTGCAGGACTTGTATCCCTTGAAATTCCCTGCGAATTGAATTTTGTAGCGATAATATATCTCTATTTTTTTCTATTTTCCAATGAAATTATCGAATCAGGTAAATTGTATTAATCTCGACAATTTTAAAGCATTAATAAACACATCTACATCTTAAAAACGTATTTATGCATGTATGAAATAGCTCTTACTTTTGGTTTGGAGCCCAATTCCACTCGCTCCAAGTTGCGATAAGAAAAATATGTGCCCCGCTTTAAAATTACTATTGGAGCACTCAAAAATCGCTCTTAATACCTCAAAACAAATTTAAAAAACAATACCTCAAAACAAATTTGGGAGCACCCAAAAATCACCTTAAATGCCTGAGCTTTTTTTGGACCGATTTTACTGTGTAGCCATACATCTACTGTAGATTTAATTCAATATAAATGCACCATTTCAAAATTTCCAGTTGTTGAAATTTTTTCACAAATTTCTCAATATGGGGTAGTTTCTACAGGTACAGACGTTGCAATAATTTAGAAATAATAGTATAAACAAAGAGGGGATAGTAATTTATCATAAATGCACGATTAAAAATTTTAAACCGTTAAAACTAATTTTGTTGTGATTTTCGTCATAGGGGGTTTGGAGGGGATGAAACATTGAATTAAATCATAAATTACATTCCAGTATATATTTAAACGTATTTTAATCGACATATTGCTTAAATATATTGTTTTTAAATTTTTTGTCAACAGGGGTAGTTTTCACCCCCTAAAAATAAAAAGCACACATCAAGAACATATAACTTTTGAAGAGGAGGGTAAGATAAGCTAAATTACCAAATTTCACAAAAAAATCGGTGCTGTCTGAAAGAATTCGGAGTTAATACACTATTTTTACCGCTATCCACTGGACTATTAATTTTAATGGTAAAATGCGTTACTCCCTGTAAATGTTCATATATTTTAGCCATATTCGGAAATTTAAAATAGGGCCGACAAATATTATTTCCCGGGCCGCTAAGGTGCTGCCCATCCGCCCCTGGTCCTTGCAAACGATTGTCAGCAAAGTAATACCAGGTATTTGTTATAAGAGAATTTGCTTTCTCCAAGCTGGGATTATAACTAGCAGTTTTGCCGTCACCTACCTCCATCCTCACAAAAACTATGACATACATAGTTCTATACACATATGGCTCCAAATAAAAGTTGAGTGTAGATGCTACAGCCCAGTAGGACCTGTAAGCTTACAGAAGTACTGAAATAAGCACTTACTAGTAAGGGGGAGGCCTTACCATACCCCTTATAGAAGTGCTTATTTTTACACACGATGTCATAGGAGGTAAGGCCTTACTTTTTTACTAGAGTAGTTAGGTAAGCACTTACCTTATAGTACTTATAGAACTGCTCATCTGTAAGGGGTATAGTAAGGCCTACCCCTTACTAGTAAGTGTTCTTTTCAGTACTTCTGTAAGCTTACAAGCCCCACAGGGGTCCCAGCGGGAAATGGAACAATGCAAAAAGAAATACTAATGGGCGCCTGTGGATATGTTATCCGGTATCGAAAAGCTTTTATTTTGTTCACTTTTGCAAATGCCTTTTTCTTTCCAAGCCCGAGAGTGGCTTTACCTAAGCAGCCCCCCAACTAAATTCTAACCACTTTTTCAAAGCTGCTTGTCCTCCGTATCGAACGAGAGCCGGGCTATTGAGTATGCTAATGCCACATTTTATGCCGATGAAGATAATTGCCTGTTTTCTTTTTATCTGTAAAATTTATGAAAACTCCAGGAAAGCTCCCTTGAGTCATCGGGCAGATTCTCACTTGTTTGGGTCTAATTCTAGACTACACCTTACCATCTGCCTTGTCTTGTAATGGGTTATATAAGGCAGTGATTCTTAACCGGTGGGCCGCGGCCCTCTAGAGGGCCGTAAGAAGTTTTGCCGGGGGCCGCCAAAAATTCATGAGTTTTCATTAATTGCGAAGTTTGAAAGTTATATAAATAGACAAGGCATTAATAGGCAAGCCATTTTTGTATTTATTATATAAAAAAATTAAATTAATAAATATAAATTATTATTAAAAAAATGGGGGTCACAAACAAATTGAAGGGTTGTAAGTCTAAAGGGTCTAAGTGCCAATTTTATTATTTGGAGATATAACAAAAAACATAATAAAAAACACGTTGGCACTTACGGCCCGCCACAATTTTTTTTGTGTGTAAGTAAAATTTTAAAAGAAACAGGCACCTTGACCCATTTGGATATTATTAGGCTTGCCACGTAGATTGTATTTTCGTAAAAATATTGACTTTTGATTTTTTGGCACTTAGACCCTTTAGACTTACAACCCTTCAATTTTGAAATATTTGGTGGGCCGCGAGTATAAAAAGGTTAAGAACCACTGAAAGGGCTCATCTAGCACCAAGAAAATAAGGGGTACCCCTTACCAGATGATTACTTATTTCAGTGCTCCATCGGTAAGGCCTTCCTAGAATTCCTACTGGGAGTTTTCTCCATCTCCCAAAATACTAACGGTTCCCTAATTTTGCCAGAGTTTCCAGGCGGAATTGATGATAATCCGCAAAGCCTGCTTAGCCAGAGCCAGGGTAACAGCAATTTACTTATTTGATTTCGCCGCTTTGCTTTGCGCTTTCATTGCTGCTTTGCTCTCTGCTTCACTGTGTTCTTCGCCTAAGACTGGCTTGCTTGACTGGCTTTTCGAATCTTCGTTTTAACGTGGGGATTCCATTTTAGTCTGTGGTGCATACTAACCCCTACATACTTGAAATTGGTTTTGGGGACCCGCATCACTTCCCCGATTCTAATTCTAACATTTCTAGCTTCGGTAGGTGCCTTTTCTCAGCAGGGTTCCTGAACCATATTAGATCACACTTGTTTCTGTTCACTTCGATTCTCCATTTGCTCAAGAATTCCGCAATTCTCTCTACATGGTGTTGAAGCGCTACTGCTGCCCTCATTCGAGATACTTCCGAGGTCATGACCACTGTGTCCTCTGCTTACTGAATAGCACTCGAAGAGCCTACGATGTTAGGGAAATTTTAGACAAGCAGATTAAACAGCTTTGGTCCTAGAATGGATCTTGTGGTACCCCTGTTTTCATTCTGAAAATGGATAGCTTCAACAGCAGCCCCCATGCCACACTCTGTCAAGAGCCTTACTCATGTACTCTTAGATTTTTAACGATTTTCTCCTGGAACAACAGTAGCGCCTGTTCCGTTGAGAGTTCCTTTTCAAAGCCGAATTGGGAATGCGCGATGCATTGCCTCTCAAAGCAAAACCTCTCGAGCTTACCCAGGATCAGTTTTTCGAAAAGTTGATCGATGTTTGAGAGCATCGCTATTGGTTTAAAATCATCAGTACATGAGGGCCTGGATTACTTCGGAATAGGGATTATTTTGGCTCTATTCCAGCATTTCGGGTAGAAACAGTTGTTTACGCAGATTTTGAACAGGGGGCAAAAATGAGAGGGGAGAATGCCTAGAGATTTTTTTTAGGATAAAGTTAAAGACCGCAGCCGACCTTTTATTTTTCAGGTTTTCATCCAATTCTAAAGTAGCGGAGGATGTAGTGAAATATTCACCTTCGAAGAGGGATCGGAGGCTGTATTATTAGTTGGCATTCGATCCAAGTTTAATCTTGTTCACTTGGGAACCTGTCCGATTTAATCGTAGGGGTCCTTCGTAGAGATTCTATCATACATTAAGCTTCTCATCTAGATTAGTGATAGTTCTTTCATTAAAAATTAATTTGGAGTTCTCCAAGCTAGCCTTTCCCCTCTTTCTCCCTGTCAAGGGGTCAATGTCCTAAAACGCCTGTGGAGAGGGTCTAATTTTGCGCAACTCCACCATATACCACGCGTTTGCGTCTAGCCTGTGTTTCACAAACCCGTTTATTAAGGCAGGTTTGACAGGCTGACAACTCCGCATATTCTGTGTTTTGTCTGTTAACGGTTCGGTAAAAGATTCTTCTGAGAGCCTGCAGCCAACTACTTGTGACCCTAATAAGTTTCAGGCTTAATTTCGAAAAACCATTACATTTAAATTTCAAAATCTAGCATTCGGTGCACCTTGGGTGTTGTCCAAGGTACCATAATCTGTTAAAAGCCTTATTGGACTCATCCTAACTACCAACTTAGAACCATACTTGGGTGACTTTTTTCTGTTCCAGAATCTAAAATTGCCATTTCGAGAAAGTCGTTTAGAGTCAAGTTTGATATTTTTTGATTTCCACAAATAGCCCCAATTAATTAATAAATATTATTTATTATCTTTTCAGCAAAATTTATTCTGTTTATTATTATAAATTATTATTCGCTGAAGGTCGCACCTCCCCAATCAACCTACGAAAATGTCTAAAGGATTGGGTCATGCACTAACTTAGTGTTGTATTGGGTTACTCAGCCCCTTCGAACTTCGAATACGACAAAATAAATTTTAGTGCATAATTTTTTTATATGTTTCAATTAACAGTTCTGATGAGTATATTATAACTAAAAATTATTTAAGATAAAAAATCCATAATAACATAAGCTAACAAAACTTACTTCAGTAACAACAAACTTACAAAATGTCTAAACAATCAAAACCTGCCACTTCACATTTCATAACCCTTTCCATATATTGTTTGTCCAACGTCTACGCCTACGGTTTTACTCTATCAATTCATAGCACGCATGTAATTGCTAAATTACACATATTGTGTTATTTAGCACAAAGTTGTTTGAATAAAATAAAGCCACGCACATGATTTTCTGACTACTGACTGAATAAGTACATCTTTCTGTAATAGTTGAGATAACTGATAACTCAAAAGAAAATGAAAGTTTCCAACTACATATGTATATTGTTTATTGAGGTGGAGGGTATTATTCATTTTTGAATCTGGGTGTTCATGTTGTTTACTAACGCAGTCCTGTATCCACTAAGGTGTACCTACAAGTCCGAGTAAATTAATTTAAATTGTAAATAACATTTTATGTTCGTGTATTTTTTATGGTTTGTAATTACACCCTATCAGGAAATCCTAAAAGTGTTGTTGTCTTGTTACTTTCGCTATTCAACTAAAATTGCTTCTTGTTGTAATATAGTTGCCTTGTATGGATTGTGTGATTAACTATAGAAAAAAGCGTGTTTTAATAATTAAAAAACACAAAAATTTAAACTGTTTCAACCAAGACCAACTTTTCCTGCATTTCGTTGAAAGTGAATCCATTCATAAAAGTATCTGAAGGCAAAGATTCGACCATTGACTCTTAAGTGAATCGCGTGCAGTCTGATCATGTCCACCCCGACTAGGAAAGCAATTATAATTGCTGGCAGCTAGTTTCCAGCAAATAAAACAATTTTCCTCTTTGCATCGTTACACTTCACGGCGACATCGAATCCAATTGAAAAGAAAGCACGACGCTCTGTGCTCAGGTGGCAGATGAATATTATTATCACAACAAATTCACACCGCCGCCGCGGTCTTTCCGCATGATTTCAATTGAAAGTGAAGTTCACCGCCACTTGTCGCTTGAAATAGTTTAAGGTAAGAAGAAATTAATTCACCTGGTCCTTCGTACATATTGGTTTAGTATTATACAGTTGAAGAAACTTCCGATAAACCGGAATCCCCAAGAGAGGCTATACACCACCAATTGCCAAGGTACTTGTAGTTTTCCTGACTTCCACCATATTCTGAAGTATTTCCTATGGAAGTGGACGACAACCTGGGACAATCCCAGATAATGAAATCAAGAGTGATGGAGTCTATAAAAGAGTTTGCCACCTGTAGTCTCGGTTATTTATCCAAAGTCAACTGAGTCCGTGCCACCAGAAAGAATCAGCTGCGCGGCTTAGCAAAAAATACAGGAAGCTTAAAATTGTGACTTGCTTTTGTCGTGAATCTAAAGTAGTGCTATATTATATAAAAAAATCTCCGAAATGTTGCGTATAGGGATAGTGAGTATATAGTAGATTTCTTTAACTACAACAACAACATCAAAAGTAAACAACAAAAAAATTAATTTATTTAAACAAAATGAAAGAACAACAATAAATAAAAAAAACCAAATCATTTTTGAATATAAATCAGTCAATGATGGATGAATAGGTCGAGGTTACTTCATCTGCTAACCTTGTGGGTAAAATAAATGATCATCGATTGCGGAATGATGATCGATTTGGAAGAAGTGAGAAGTGTTTTAAAAATAGCCACAAAATATACTATCGATATCGATCGATATTATTTTCGAATTAGTGCGTGAAATTTGGTTTATTTCGTCGCTGTTGACCAAACCAAAATAAATAAAAATTATGCTATATTTTTTTCCGTTTGTGTGTTTTGTTTTTTTTGTTTGTTGTTTCGTTTGAAATGAATACACAATATAATGAAGCATTCCAGATTGTGTGATTGAAATGCAAACAGCAATAAGTAGTGATTCAAGAAAATATTGTGCAATTTGTGAAGTCAGTACTGCTGAACGAAAAATTGTTGAAATATTATTTTTTTTTTAATTGAAAGAAGAACTAATTTGATTAACCTGTGAACTGTCGCTAAGAAAATGTTTGAATTTGTTTAAGAAGTTAAAATTGAGATTAGTGTAAAAAAAAGGTGTCTTATGAAACGAAATTTTATAGATTTTTGTTAACAAATTAAATCGGCTAATCAGATTACTCAGTATCATCATCATTTGGTTCTACAGATCAGGATGAGTTTTGACCTTATCATCAGTCTCTTGCATTTTTTTCTACGCTTTTTATTTCCATCATGACAGTCCAATTTGGTCACTTCCGTGTTACCACTGGATATCTCACAGAAAGGCTCTGGACCGTTAAATAAGTTGCAGCCTACTTTTTGAGCTAAGTGTCCTGCTTGCTAATTCACGTTCATCGTAAGTGCTCTGGGTATCTTCTTTAGAACATCTCTGCAGATCCACATGTGAGTGGATGCGAGGGCGTTCAGTGAATCGATGCATTCCATTATAAGCTTTGATTTCACTATACATGAATTAATGGCTTTTGAGGATGCATTATATAGACAGTTGTGTCGTTTGCCTTTCGCCTTAGACATTCATGGAAACAGATATCAATGGCGTATACTTCCGCTATTGAAATTGAAGTGGATTTTCCTAAAGAGTAGCCAGTTCTGGTTGCTCTTATGCCACAGTTTGCACCCTATTTGCGTGTTAAATACCTCAGGTTTGTCACTTTTTGAATTTCCTCCATCGAGTCGATCAATGAAGTTGTATAAAACCGTAATGAAGTCTATAATTCTAAACAAAGAATCATCTTGATCATACTGAAATGACTACTCCAGATATAAATTTCTTTGCCGCTGCTAGTCTAAGGATACTGCTAGCTGCCTCTTTTTTACCTTAACGTGAAGTAGAAGCATGTTTAGCATTGCCTTTAACGCTGCAGTAGAGCACGTAGTTCCTGTGATTCCCGGGTAGATCATTCAATTCATTCAATTTTCGAGTACCAGAAAACGAGTACCAGGAGACGACAGAAAAACAAACATGTTTGATCGGGTTCCATCTACTTTCGTCAAATCGGTCGTTAAATTGAGTTATTTGGGTCGATCAACACATCTGTGATGGTACGGCGGTTCCGTGTCAGTGGCTTCCGTGATAAATTTTTTACTGACATAGACACGCCTTTTCCGTATCAGTACTCAATGTTCAATGGCATCTTAATTTTTACTCAATTTGGACAGTGATGCACTTGATCATGGAATTTACCGTGAAATATCTTGCTGCAATAGCGTTGCTCTTAGATAAGGAAAAGAATAAAAAAGAGAGTGGGCTCATCTCATCAGAAATCTTTACAATTCTTACTTAAATATATGTATGTATGTACTTTGTTATTCCGTATAACAAATCCTACAAAAAATCGTACAGAAATAGGCTTAAGTGTATTTCAAATAAACTTTACCGAAATTCCTGTTGAATTCTTATAAAATATCCCGTTGAATTTAAAAAGCATTTGTTTCACTTCCAGCGTAAATTAAAAAAATATCGGTGCAACGTATTTTTTGCTGTTTTTACGGGTACTGAGAACGTCGGTGCTCCACTGCGTTAAATGCGCGGGAGCATGCGCTTTTCCCAATTTGTTTCGATGGAATCACATCGTGCCGATATTTTTTTTCATTGATGCCCCGGGATTGCACTGAAGTCGCCGTCTTGTCACGGATGTGTGTGGATCGACCTTTACTGGTTAAATTCTGGGATTTTATTCGGTCGTTATTATTTCAAGGTTATATATGAAGCACTTGATTATAATTTAAAAATAACATTGTTTATTAAAATACCCCGACCATCCCGACCCCGCTTTAATGGCGACTTCCCTAGATCTAGAGTGATCTAGCTATTTGGCCTCATAGATTTTACAGTGTCCTCTCCGTTCATAAATTCCAGTAATTTCTGGTTATATTTTAAGATATTCTTCATGCGTGGGACAGGAGGACGAAGATACAAACGGCCACTGTTTCTTTTCTTTGTATTCCAGTGAGTATTCTACGCACTACTTTGTGTAATGTCGTGTCCATCGATCCTTGTTTGTAATAAGCATGCTGGGAGAAAGACATCGCCGCTCTGTTGGAGAGTTCCGGAAGTATAGGTCTATTATGTGATCTGCGGTTTTCAGGAGAAAATATGACTAGGTTGTCGGTCTGTAATCTTTTGTTGTTTCGCCCAAGTCTACTTCTTCTTTCTTCTTCTTCTTTGATCCGTTAGCTGATGTCGGACCATCAGGGGCGTCCCCGCAACTAATACGCTTCTGTCGGTGCCGCTGGGTCTCGAACTCAAGTCTACTTACCTTCGGAGATCACTTTTATTCTCTTTCAAGGGTAGAGCACTTGTAGTGTAATCAGTTCTTTTAGATTAACATCAGGCATGGACCAATAAAGCCATAAGTTTTCTGGAGCACAATTGGCATTATGTTATGCATGCCTAGCGACTCATAAGGGAATAACTGTTCATTGTGATGGTTTGGTAGAGTTCCTTCTATCTTACTGCTATCTCTGCTTTTAACCTTAGGCTACTGCCGTGGAACACTTCTTTGTGCCTCGAGAAATGGCTATTTAGGCTTCCTTCGAGGAATCTGCCCACGTACAATAGCCACCCCTGACGTAATATGGTTGACAGGGTTGATTAGAAAGTATCTTGCTAAGTCTGGCCGATTTGCCTAGAACTTCTATTTATATTCCATAATTGTCTCTAAGCTTAAGCAGTCCTTGTAGAGTTTCTATTATTTTTGTTTATAGCAGATATTGTAAACTTCCATTGTTAGCTGCCAATGGCCTTTTCGTTCCAACATGATGGAAAGACTTTCTTACTATATTTGACTTCACACGACACCATGTTTGTCTTATTCAGGACTCACTCTAGCTAGAGCAGTGGTTCCCAAACTTTATTTCATAGGGAACCTTCCTACAATGTATAAAATTTGGCGGAATAATATATGATTTATCCTTAAATATATTTTAAAACGTTTTTATTAGCTCGCTTTCTTGTCTGTCTGTTTGTACGGTACATATCCTGCAATCGATTTTTTGAATACAATATGGTATACTTATTATACCGTTAGATCCATGGCTCACGTCTCAAGAGGACAGATTATTGTTTTCTTTACGGAACAAATTTTGCAATCAATTTTTCAAATACTTCCGGATATCAGCTTTACAGCATACAGCTTTAGCTCCGATGACAATGCAATATGGTATACTTAATATACCTTTAGATCCATGGCGGCAGTCTCAGGAGGGCGGATTGAAAGATTCTTCACAACCCCTTCGACATGGGTATCAAATGAAAGGTTATGATAAGTAGAATATCATAAGCAATATAGTATACTCAATATATCGTTTGGCCCATGACGGCCATCTCAAGAGGGCGGATTACCATTTTCGTCACAACCCCCTAGACATGGGAATATGGAATGGCGGCCAAAATGTTACGCGGCGTGACGTAGACCAAATTTCAAGGAAGAAGGGCCACTCGCACTTTCTGATTAGCAAGAAAGCGTTGAACGGCCGGCGCAGCGCCAGTGAGTCTGCGAATGTATTTGCGCTTCGGTACTGGTGACACGGAACCCTAAAATTTTTTCGTGGAACCGTAAGGTTCCGCGGAACCCACTTTGGGAATCACTGAGCTAGAGTATTGAACAAGTTATTAAGTTCCGCACTGAACTTGACTCTGTCTCAAGGTGCATGTGAGAGCCTCACCTTAGTAATTTCTCTGAACTGTTCCAAGTTCTTTCTATTGGGTGATAGGCTATGGTTTGCTTCTATTGAGATTTATAATACAAAAGATATAATTGTGGTATGAGAAGGATTTCGGGCCTTCCAGTTACTGACCATAAGTAAGGTAATATTTCCAGGAAATATCGATAATTTCTTCCCAACCGTTGTCGGAAATCCAAAGCAGGGAGAATTTCTTCCATTATAAATCTCTCAACCATGTAATTAAGCAACGATTCACCTATTTTGTTGGTTGGTTGGTTACTACCCAATAAAGTGCCATCTCAGCTTCCTGTTCCTGTAACGTAACTAAACTAGACACTCGGTCATTTACAATAAAAAATCCTAGAGTTCCTCATTTCTCTTCTCTAATAAGGAATCCTGCTCCGTTGCGGCCTCACCTGTTCTTATCTACATGATAGTATATACCACATTTGCTTTTGCTTATATTGTTACAAAATAACGACAAACCAGTTACTATAAAATATTAACTTGAGATAGATAACATTTAAAGATCATATAAATCTTTTCTTTATGCTGATTTTCATGCGACAACCAATGTCAATTGTAGTCTTTTAAATTTTATGAACTGTTTTACAATTTTCCGGGTTGAACCCAGCGAATCTATGTGGGCCTGTAGCATAATCTTTTTGATTGCATTGGGGTGACAAAATATAATATTGCATTTTTGGAAGGCTAGAAAAAATTGTTAACTTTAAATACTCTGTATGTCATTATGTGAGCTTGGTCGATGATATACGACTTACACTAAAATGCAAAGTGAAGGTGACAATGAAAAATGAATTTGGCATTGTGCTCTTGTTTGTTACATTCAAATTGAAATACCATAAAACAATTATTTCAGAAAAGACAATTGTGGCGCTGCATTTTGTTAGAATAATGAGTTCTACTCTAGTTCAGACATAACAAAAGATAACACGAACTGTTGCTGGTTAGTCTTCACCTGAATTTTATAAATAAAACATGATTCGCGAGTAACAATAGGAACTATGCTTTGATGGGAGATTTGCTTCAGTTAATTGTGCAATGCAGAAAAGTAGGTTTGATTTATGCTTTTGCGATTATGTGAGAGGTGAAATGAAATGAAAATTACATCGAAATTTATGAAATACGGGGAAAGTGTAGCGTTAATAGAATGAAAGAAAGAAGAATGAAAAATGGAATTGTTTAATTGTGCAATTTTATACAAGATTTGGTGGAATAAGTAGAATTGATGGTGGTAATTTTAGTTGTACATATTAAGTTTTAGTTAGTGGGGTCAAATGTAGAACTTGTAGATTTTTGAGCTCAAAAATACGAATAACTATATTTTAAGTATGATGAATTTTTTTTTATATGAAAATTAAGGAATCACTCTTTTTTGTCATTCTGATTTTAATGCAATGTCTACACGTTAGCTTAGTTTGAAGGATAGAAGAGAATAGCATAAGTTAGAGTGGTCTGGGGGTGCTGAAACTCAAACTAGTTTCGAAGAACTTTATGTTTAATTTTTTTTAATATTTCAAAATTACAAAAAGGAAAACATATGTATATGTACGTACATAAATCACTCAATAAGTGTATACAGCGACTAATAAAAGAACAACTTTTAGGGAAAGTTTGACTTTATATGGCGATGAATCTCCTTCAAGAGCGTTGCACCCATTCCAACGCTTCTCTAGCATTTCTATGCTTGCTTTTGTCGAACGGTTTGTCAAACTTTTCAAAAAACGCTTCAATTTCGGAGATCACATCCTCAGTGGAGGCAAATTTCTTTCGGATTAGCTTTTTTTGACATTTGAGAACAGGTAATAGTGGTCGGGGCTAAATATGGACAATACGGTGAATTCGGAAGCAATTCGAACTGAAATTGCGTAATTTTGCCATAGTTGCGATCGTCTTTGTGGCACGGAGCTCGTTTTTCTTCATTTTGCTCCGTGTTTCGGCCTATACTATATAATATGTATTATGTTTTTTCGTTTTCAAAATTGTCGACACCTCATGATATTTAAAATTTTCCCGCTTAAGCTTGTCAAGCTATGACGAAATAGCTGGTCGAGGCAATTTTTGAAGACTGATCTTACGTGGTAGCTTGCTAAGCTGCAGAAAAGTTCCGGATCAACAAGTGAATACTTTCCTCTTCTCTACCCGGCCGGCGGCCAATTTGACCTTCATGGTTCGGAATCTACATCAAGATATAATTATTGTTCCTGCTGATGGATTTCAGAGGTAGCAGACGATCCAGGACAGTCTTTGATGACAACCTCTGGGATTTATTAACCAACAGGGCACCTTGACTGTTTGAAAAAAACGACGAGGTCAGAGCTATTTGGAGCTCTATTAATACCAGCCTGGGCAACAACCTGGATGGCGTGTACCTTAGCTTAAAAAGGGTGGGCGCAGTACCCAGAGCCGTGATTCTTGTTCGGGTAATCCTCATAAATGGTTTGACGAAGTGAAGAGTGACAGGAATGGTATCGAACAATGGCTCCAGCAGTTGTAGATCCTTTAGAATCAATAAGTGATCCGCAAGATCGGTTTAAAGGAGAAGAGCCTAGCTTATACGCAGCTAACAATAAATGTGCAGAGTTGTAATTGCCATGGCCTTGGTCTAAGCTCTGAGCGTCCTGGAGCGCGTTCAAAAACCTTACTATAGTAAACCACGAGGTAAGCTGTGGTTATGCTACATAACTTCACTTAACCGCGAAAGTTTATGTTTAACCATGGAGTTTTTGAACGCACCGTGGTTAACTACGTGGTAAAGAAAATTTAAAATTTTTTCCATAAAATAGTGTCGGCTATTTGCCTCAATTATTTCCAATAATTATTTATTTAAAATAATCTCACAAATCCCACTTTGATTTGTTCATTATTAACATTAAAACAAATGTAAAAAATTTGTTTTTATTCTTCTTCTTCTTAACTATTGCTAACCATGCTCCCGAGCATGGTTAAAATTTAACTACACCATGGTTAACCACGAGAGTTTTTGAACTCCAAAAAGTTATGCTCGTGGTTATGTTGTAGTTAACCACGGAGTTTTTGAACGACAAAAGTTTACCATAGTTAACCATGGTTAACCATAGTAAGGTTTTTGAACGCGCTCCTGGTCCACGCCATCCTTCGAGCGCAGGTCACTGCATTAATATTTCTTGCAACTTGGGTTGTATTGATGTCTTTTTTGAACTCTTAAAAAAGCAATGCTGAATATGCTTTAATTCTATTTTGTTGGTTCCATTACTTCGTTAAAAAAAACTACTACTGGACCTGCCTTGAACACTTCAACCTCTACACTAAAAGAGAAAGAGCAACTATGTGCTTTTATAACAAGTTGATGCAGCTAGTTTAATTCGTCCTACGCCGATCTTCAGTTCAAGCGTTTGAAAAAACCGCATTATTTGTCGGAACCCGGGAGTCCCAATAGATTGCACCCGGAACTACTGACTGAAGGAAGAACTTCCTTTTCTTAAGAAATTCCTGGCATTGGTATAACTGTTTGGCAATTGGGAATACGTGGTAACTCTATGGCAAATTATTAGTCCAAGTTACGGCTAAGGTTAAGATGGTTCAGCCGAAATTTCACAACCTCAACTGAGGCAAGGAAAGTCGGAGGCTCGGAATACCATGAAGAAAGGCCAGAATCGGATCCTGAAAGGTTTTAAGGCCTAATAAGTAAGTAAGTAAATATAGCATATGTTAGTCGTATCTATGCATTTATTACTCTATGAATTGCGGACTGAAAGGCCATTTCTACCCGAGGGACCATGGTTCTGGAGCACGAGCTGTTTTTGGGTAAGGGAAGTGTGCGGAAATGCTCCACACATATTACTACCGTAAATGAGATTTGTTCGCATTAGAAATATTTTTGAATGTCCAAATTTTTAGACTGTATTTTCAACACCGATATTTCCTTTTAAATTAGAGTTAAAGTATAAAATTTTTGATGTATAAATTCTTAATCATCATGTAACAAATTTTTTATTTTACATTTTAGGTATTATCGCTGTATTCTGCTGTTTTATCTGCACCACCATCACTATTTCGTCCAGATGCCGATGCATTAAGTATAGAAGGCTTAGATTATATTCTACGAAAAGCAGGAAACATTTTTCAAGATTCCTTATCATTACCTGACATACCGAAAAATGCTCAACATATGGACACAAGTCTAACACCACCAACCGAAGAAAGTTTCAATTTTTACTTACCAGCATTTAATGATAATCTGCCAGAGAAGCTTGATGCTCGAAGTAAAGCAATTGTGGAAATAGCACCACCACGAAAAAATCAAGAACCAAATTATTATTCAAGAAAACAAAAGAAATATCCAAAGAAATACACTTCAGCTATAAAGCTAGTGAATGTTAGACCAACGATTGATCATGTTGATAATTCTGATTTACTGGTGAATGATGATAAGGAAAAAGATCATCAAATCACTTTTGATGATTCGTATTTTGGTGTAAATGCTCAAATTCCTGTGCCAGCAGCTATTTCACAGAAACATCTAGATTTGAAAGCAGAAAAAGATGATCAGGATGAGGATGATGAAGAGGAAGAAAGCGAGACAGGAGCAGATAAATCAGGATCATATCAAGTAGAAAATCGATCATATCCAAATTTTCCAAATTTGGCAAGAAGAAATGGTGATGACGAGAGGATCGAGTATCAAATGCATGGATATGATGGACCAAAGAGTTACAAATTTGGATACGACACGGGTAAAGGGTAATCCCATGATAATTCCTTTCGTTTAATACTAAGTCGTTATAGACTTAAAAAATTGGACTTAAACTTAATATATAAACTATAAACTAAAATTGAATCAAAAACTAATCAGCAATTTTTTCAGAAAGGATCGACATTTTAGGTTCGAGGAGAGAGATAAACAGGGAGAGGTGAAAGGAGAATATGGATATCTAGATAAACATGGTAAAATGGTCGTCGTGAAGTACACATCCTCAGCAGACCGAGGATTTCAAGTAGAAAATTTTCACTAGGTAGTTCTATTTTTTAATTTTTTTATGTTTGTTAATAAAAAATAAAAAAAAAATCTTGAAAAAAATCATGGTAAACATGATTTTTCTTAAATGAAAAGTTTTTCAATGTTATCTAGTAAGCCAGATGCTCCAAAACGGAATAAACTTGGACTTAGATATTCCATTCCTAGGGTCTCCTTAATAAGAATCATCCAATTGATGGCATCTTTGACAGTTCTAACTCCACCGGCTGGCTTAAGACCAACATCAAAACCAAATTCTCTTTTATAGTCTTGAATTGCTTCAATCATAACTAGACCGACTGGAAGTGTAGCGTTAACCGATTCTTTGCCAGTTGATGTTTTTATAAAATTTGAACCAGCCATCATTGCAACCATTGAAGCTTTATATACCTGCAATTTTAACATTACAATTTATGTACTTTATAGAATTTATATATCACAAGACTTACATTGTCCATTGTACCTAATTCTCCAACACCTAAAATAGTCTTAAGACAAGCCTTCCCTTGGCAAACTTTCTTCATTTGAGAGATCTCATCATAAATCTCATCCCATTTCCCTAGGAGTGCTTTACTCCGATCTATAACAATATCAATTTCATTTGCTCCATCCTGAATAGCTATTTCAACTTCCTTGATTCTAGTCTCCAAAGGATATAATCCAGTCGGGAATCCTGTAGCAACTGATGCTACATTAATTGAAGTTTTATTTAAGATCTTTAATTGTGTTGCGGCATCTTTAACTCGAGATGGATAGATACATACAGCTGCTGGATGGATTTTATCATGTAGATCATCTTCTGCGAATGATAAATTTGGAAAAGGATGTGCTGCTCTGATGCATAGTTTTTCCACACATCCAGGAGTATCGTCACCAGATAATGTAGTTAGATCAGTTAGCATTAGAGCCTTTAAAGCCCAGACTTTTTCATTCAATCCAGTAACAGTTTCTCTAGTGATTATATCTTTCACTCTGCTCTCTAGGACAGGAACACTTATGCAGACATTGTCTACAAGTTCTTTAAACTTAGTTGTAGAGAATGGAACACCTTTATTCTTGCACGACATTGGAAATATTGAAGGATTTTATCTTAACTTTTAGCGGATTTAGAAATGTCAGAGCTTGACAGATTCACGCTTCTTATGGAGACACTTTAAAGCCTGAGTCTGATATGATACTAAAGGATGATTGTGCTGATAGCTAGTGGAGTGCGCTTGTTGATAAGAACTCTACAGTAGCATACAAAATCGTGTATATTTGTTTTATAAAACATCTTAAATTAAATCTTAGGAGGTTTAAATTAGGTGAGGTACTACTTAGGTTTATTATAATAAAAAGCAGCCCTGGATGTACTTTGGACCTCTTCTTATCCTCCTTCAGTTGGTATTTTTAACTTTGGGTTATAACCTTCGAAATACAGTCAATACATCGCAGTCTTTGGAATTAATTATATTTTCTATACCTTGTGATCAATGGCAGCGTTTGTTTATGTGCTAAATCTAAGCTTTGGATTCGTTCTTTGTACATATCAATCTTTCATATCGTTCGGATCATGTCGCAATGTCTAGTAGTAAGTTTAGTTTGAAGAATAGAAGATGACACGATTTGTTTGGTGGGATTTAATGGTGCTTGAATATACGTCGATAAACCTTACGTTTGAAATCAAGGAGGTTGTACGAGTTTAGAAATACTAACTGATGAAGATTGTTTCGCAGCCAAGTTGTTTTGTTTATGAACGAGCTTCTAGGACTTAGTGTGTGCAACAAGGTTGCTACAGAGTGTAGGAGTGAATTAAGTGGGCTAGTCTTATATTGCGAGAAAAATATTGTTATGTAGGTATGAAATGGTAGGTAGGTGGGTATTGTTACGTAGGTAAGTCGAATGGAGGAGCTCAATGAGTATATAGAGACGCAAAAGGTTTTAGTTTTATAGCAGGATCAAGCCCCTTGTTCACGGTTTCGATTCACCAGCTCAAATAGACTTGTTATATTCGATTTGAGTCGGGACATGAGGCTTGTAGATTGCTTAGTGTACAAGGAGCAAGCACCTCCTAAAAAATCCCAGGATTTCCATTGCTTGTATGGTAATTTGGGATACAATCATCTTTTTTTTTTATATGAAATCCTTTGTACTACCAGTCCGTCATGTCGTTCAGTTCATGGTGCAATGTCTAGTAGTAAGCTTGGTTTGAAGAATAGAGGAGAATAGGAAAGATTAGAGGGGGTCTGGAGGGTGTAGAAGAAAATGACGATGAACCTCACGTTTGAACTCTAAAGCTATGGTTCCTACGAAGCGGCACCGTCATGTTGTCACATGCCTACAATGGCAACACTGTATCAGTCAATACTGCAACAACCGTTAATAAAGCTTCAGTGTAATTTAGACGCTTAACATAACACACGTCTTTCATTATCCTCCCGCTCCAGGTCATCACATGGTGTCAGAAGTGGACATTAAATATCTTAACCGGGCGGTTTATTAAAAAATAAATAATATTTTTCTTATTCGTTGAAAGTTTTGCCGCAAGAAAAGGCATCGTGACGAAATTAATTAAATTCATGTGAATCATGGTGAAAGTTTTGCCGCAGAAAAGGCATCGCACATCGGTTTAAACCGAAACGGTTATATTTCTCATTGCAACAATACATTCATTTTATCCATGTATATATGCGCAGCATATCAAAATATATTTACGTGACAGTGGAACAAAAATAGGTTAATAACAACAGTGACTTAATTAATTTTTGCTGGTAATTTAATAATATCTAAAATTTTACATAAAAATAAAACTCACACGCAATACATAACCTATTTCTGATATATATTGTGGTAAGTTCTTTAAATTAATAAAGAAAGCCGATATTCTGCTGCATAGGACTGAATTTAAAATGATAACTTACGACATTTGCTTTGGTAAGTTTTTATCAAATTAATAAAGTTGATATTTTGCTGCTGAAAGTGGATATTTTGCTGCATGGGACTGCAATTAAAGTGATAATTCACGATATTGAAGAAGTTCATTGATGTTTTATTTAGAGTTATCACAAGGGATAGTTGTATTCGCTGAGGTAAATTGAACTTACGAAATGTCGATCAAACCGCCAAAGCCATTGTTAGTCAACAGTGACATAGACATGTCACAGGAGTGGACCGAATGGCTCGAAGTATACGAAAATTATTTCACGGCAGCTAAAGTCTGCAAAGAAGAAGCAGGGGTGCAAACAGCGAACTTCCTTGCAATTATTGGTCGGGAAGCGTTAAAAGTAATCAACAATCTTGGGCTCACGGATGACGAGAAAAAAGTGTTAACCACAATCAAAACAAGATTAACGCAACATTTTTCGCCTGCAAAAAATAAGACCTATGAAAGATGTCAATTTCATAGAATCAAACAACAACAAAATGAATCGTTCGAGAGTTTTTTGCAAAAATTGCAAACTCAAGTAAAGAAATGTTCATACGGAAATCAAGCTGACGAATTCACAATGGATCAAATCGTCGTGGGAATTTATTCAGATGCTACCAGACAAAAATTGTGGACAGAAGACGAACTCAGTTTCGACAAAACCAAAAAGATTTGCCGAGCAGCCGAACGAGCGACAAAACAAATAACGGAGCTCCAAGAGGGTGCCAGTACAAGTGCAAGTGTCAACGCTTTAAACAAAGACAAAATGTTTTACTGTAAGCGCTGTGGCACTACACATGGTTACCGTAGTTGCCCAGCATTCAACAGAAAATGTGAATCGTGTGGCACGAAAGGTCACTATAAGCAAATGTGCAAAAAAAAAAAAGAAAAATCAGATAAATCAAAGAAATACAATAAATATAAAAATAAAATAACCAAAAAAGTGCATTATGTGGAAACGGATTCAGACAATTCGAGCGATTCCGACAGTGATGAGCAGAGTCAATTTAAAGTCGGCGTGGTAAAAATTGAAAACAAAAAACTGAAAAAATCTTTAAAAGTAAATTTAGTGAATGAAGATGAAAAATGGTCTGCGAAAGTGCTTGTGGGTGAACAAGAGCTTCAACTTAAGTTGGACACCGGAGCGCGATGCAATGTTATCTCAAAAAGAGTAGCGAAAAAATTAAATGCAAAAATCGAAAAATCAGTGACCAAACGAATCATCACTTACGACGACAAGCCCATTAAAGTGATTGGCGAGGCAACCATCAATTGCAAAGTGAAAAATAAAATCGAGCCAGTCGTATTTAAAATAGTAAGAAAAGATGTGTCATCGATTTTGGGGGGTGAAATGAGCGAAAAGATGGGATTTATCGTACGAGTGCTTCAAATCGACGAAACAGCAGAAAGTAAACTTGGCTGCTGTAACAATTTCATTTACGACATCGACTTCATCGAAAATCCTAATTTCAAGATACTTCCAGCTCGACGAATTGCACATGCTTTAAAGGACAAGGTCAGGCGGGAGTTGGACAAAATGGTCAAATTAAAAGTAATCAAACCGATTTCTGAACCAACACCAGCTGTCAGCCCAATGGTGATTGTTAACAAAGGTGAAAAGACGAGAATCTGCATGGATCCAACCGAACTCAACAAAAATATCAAACGGCGTCACTACCCATTGAAAACGGTTGAGGAAATAGCGGCAAAAGTTCGCAACGCCAAATTTTTTTACCAAATTGGACTGCAAAAAGGGTTTTTGGCAAATCAAAGTCACCGATCGAACATCAAAATACCTAACAATGGCAACGCCTTGGGGTCGATATCAATATCTTCGATTACCATTTGGCATATCATCAGCACCTGAAGTTTTTTCTGAGGTCATGAATCGTACATTGCGAGGAATCGAAAATTGTGAAATAGCGATGGATGACATTTTTATCTACGCAGAGTCGATTCAAAATCTGGAACGCGCAACAAAAATTGTCATCGATCGACTTACTCAAGCAGGTTTCACACTAAATAAAGGAAAATGCGAGTACAATAAAACGCGCGTAAAATTTCTTGGACACGTCTTTACTCAAAACGGTTGTGAAGCGGATCCAGAAAAAGTGGAAGCAATTAAACAGCTAAAAACACCGACGAACATCACAGAACTGCAGCGGTTGCTGGGAATGGTCAATTTCTTGGGCGTTTACATAGCCAATTTGTCCGAATTAACTGAACCACTGCGAAGACTATTGCACAAAGATGTAGAATGGTTCTGGGACAGCGAACAAGATAACGCGGTCGAAAATATCAAGCGAACATTGACAACAACACCGGTTTTGAAATATTACGACGTAAACAAGGACGTAAAGCTATCGGTCGATGCGAGTTCACACTCAATGGGTGCTTGCCTGATGCAAGAGGGCAGACCAGTAGCTTACGCAACCAGAGCATTTACAAAATCGCAACAAAATTATCCACAAATAGAAAAAGAAGCAATGGCCATCAAATTCGCATGCACAAAATTTCATGAGTATGTGTATGGCAAACGGCTAAAAGTGGAAACAGATCACAAACCGTTGGAGACGATTTTCAAAAAACCATTGCAGAATGCTCCTCTTCGGTTGCAAAAAATTCTTTGGGATGTGTTGCAATATTCGCCGACGGTCGAATACATCAAGGGCATACATATACCAATTGCTGACACACTTAGTCGTGATTGCGTTAAGTGTGAGTATGAAGAAGAAGAACAATATACAGTGAATATCGTACTGGCGATGACAAAAGAAGCCGAGAGTCGATTCATCAAGGCAACGCATAACGATATCGAATTACAACTACTCAAAGCGGTCATTCAACGTGGCTGGCCCGACGATGACGACAAATTGCCAAAAGCAATTAGAAAATACGCTACGTTCAAAGAGGAGATCACCTACGAAAACGGATTGCTTTTCAAAGCACATAAAGTGATCGTCCCTGAATCTGAAATTCAAAACATCATCAAACAGATTCACACTGGTCACGCAGGCATCACGAAATCATTAGCCAGAGCTAGACAGTCACTGTATTGGTATGGACAAACGAATGACATTAAGAATTACGTCGAAAAGTGCGCCGTGTGTCAAAGCACGCAAAAAAGCAACGTCCGTGAACCTATTCTAATGAAAACTGTGCCAGACTATCCATTTCAACACGTTTCAAGCGACATTTTCTACTTCAAGGGCGACGAATTTTTACTAATCGCCGATCATTATTCGGGCTTCATCGACTTTTGCAAACTAAAAGCATCGACATCAGCGGAAGTAATTCTACACTTCAAGAAATGGTTTTCGGTGCATGGCATACCCGAAATATTAGAAACAGATGGTGGATCACAATATTCATCGAGCAAATTCTCCGATTTCGCGCGTGACTGGAATTTTACGCACCGAATGTCATCACCACGTTATCCACGATCGAATGGTTTCGCCGAAAGAAACGTTCAAACCGCGAAAAATTTAATGAAACAGGCGTTTCTCGACAACACCGACGTGTACAAGGCATTATTGATGCTCAGAAATACACCGCGTAATGACACATTAAAATCATCATGTCAACGTTTGTTCAGTCGGTCAACGCGAACTTTTATACCAACTGATCGAGACCAATTAAAACCGAAAATAGTCAAGAATGTCACCGAGGAACTACGTAATCTACGGCTGAAACAAAAGAAATACGCCGATCGAGTCGCTAGCCCGTTTGAAGCATTGAAAGTTGGCGACAAAGTGCGACTACAAAAGGGTCACCGAGAGTGGACATCAGCCAAAGTGGTCGAAGAAACTGAGTATCCGCGGTCAGTAATTGTGCAAACCAACGATGGCAGCCGCTACCGTCGAAATCATCATCATCTGCACAAAACAAAGGCAAATATTCACGAACCAACTATCGATTGGCCAAAGTTCGAGACCAACGAAGCTAACACAACTCATTCGAATGTGAATCCTGATGGATCGAATTCAACGATTCCTAATGAAATTCAACCCAATGCGAAGCAGAAGGTATACGTCGAGCCATCAGCATCCGCTGACATAGACGCATCTACGAGACAGGATGACCACAAAACAACAGAGGGTCCAATTAAAACTACGCGAAGTGGTCGCGTAGTGAAGCCAGTCAAACGATACGAGCAATAATCCCTATTAAAGTATCATAAAATTACTTATTCACATCAAATTAGAATTCATATCAATTTAATTTTCTTTCAAGACTTGTATCTTATTTTTGTTATATTTAAAAAAAAAAAAAAAAAGGAGGATGTCACATGCCTACAATGGCAACACTGTATCAGTCAATACTGCAACAACCGTTAATAAAGCTTCAGTGTAATTTAGACGCTTAACATAACACACGTCTTTCATTATCCTCCCGCTCCAGGTCATCACACATGTAGCGGCCGTATTACTACGGTGAGTGACGTAAGCAAAACGGTGTACAAAAATACGGCGACAAATACGGTGACAATAGTTGTAAAGTAATACGGCCGCTACATTTCATCTTGTTCACTTGACCATTGCAAAGCCTGATTTTTCGAACACATTGTTGCACTGTAAATATCAATAAATTATAGAAAATATAATTACATATGCAAAACATTGTGCAAAATTAAATAAAAAGCCTTTTTTATTTCTAAACGTGTACAAAAATTAAACACGTCTCCACCGCTAAACTACAAAAACGTTGACAAACAGTTCTACACCGTAAAGCGCTACCGCTACAAATGTGACGGCAACGCTATCTTACGTGACGATCTGCAGTAACGCTATCTTAGAAACCACTACCGCGATATTCCACAGAACAATTTTTTGTGACGTCACTCACCGTAATAATACGGCCGCTACATGACGGTGCCGCTTCGTAGGAAACCATAGCTTAAGGTGTTGTACGAGTTCGGAAATACTGACTGAGGGAGATTATTCCACAGTCGAGTTGTTCTATTCATAAACGAACTTCTAAACCGTATTGTGCGTGAACGGGGGGGGGGCTAGTCTTGTGTTGCGGGAAAAGTATTGCCGTGCAGGCAGGAGGTCCTGAATTTCAGTGGAACAGTCGCCATGGTAATAGCGATAAAGTATGGAGAGGGCTGCTACATTCCTACGGTGGCTTAAGGTGTCTACGGAGGCACGAAAGGGGCCATCACCAATGAGTTTGAGGGCACGATTTTGCACCTTGTCGAGACAAGCCAAGGTGGTTTTTGGGGCGCCTGCCCAGATATACGAGTTGTATTCGAGGCCCGGCCGAATGTAGGATTTGTATATTGTAGCCAATGCGGCTGGCTGGAGGAGGAACTTGCATCTCTTGAGAAATCCAAGGCATTGGGAGGCTTGTTTGGCGATTTGAAATATGTGATCATTCCTTCGCAGATACTCCGTTAAAGTTACCCCTAGGATGTTGAGAGTTGAGTTAGAAGTTAGATTCCCTTTATCCACTGAGATAGGAGGAAGGTCGGTACAATTTTTGTTGGAGATCAGACAGTCCTTCGTTTTTGTGACGTTGAATTCGACGCGGTTCATTTCGCCCCAATGAAGAATCGATTCGATATCCCGGTCGACATCAGTTGACGGTGGTAAAGACAAGGTCTGACACGTGCTTGTCTTATATTGTCGAAGGAGTAAGAGAAATTCAGAGTACCGTCATCAGCGAAGCAGTGACGTGGGTTGGAGGGGATTGAGAGCAGATCATTAATGAAGATTAGAAAAAGTGCGGGTGAGAGAATTGACCTCTGGGGAACTCCGGCCGAAATGACGGTGGTGGGACATGTTGTTCCGCAAATATTATTTTATCAATTTCAGTTGGAATTGTGCTCAAGACGAGTAAAGCGAGGTTGGAAAACAATGTAAAGGCCAAATTGGATCTATATCCAGATTTTCATCAAACCCATGGGTGAAAGAGGTTTTGATCGGACGACAGTTTTGATTGTACATCTGCACTTCGATGTACATCCAATTTGACCGTGTATAGGGGCCGTTATCCGTTGTGGATGTGTCTTGTGTTTTGTGCGTCGCTGTGCAGATATGAATATTATTTTTAAATCTTTTCGTGCGTTTTATTGCGCGCCGATTGTGCTGTGCGATTTTGTGTCGTGTGGCCTACATGCTGATTTGAGGGGCCCATCGTGTGGACCATTCAAAGAAATAAAGAATTTAAATGATTTTTATTTCTAAAATATTTATTCGCTCGCGAGGCCCTTAACACGCGGAGCCCTGTGCAGTTGCACACTCTGCACATATGCCAGCCGCGGCACTGCACGTTCTTGTCTAATATTGTCGAAGGCATAAGCGTAGCGTAGTGGGACCCCTACAAACGATATTTAACAGATTCAGGATATTTCCGCTTCAAAAGTGGCGAAAAGATTCGTCATTGAATTCGTCCCACGGTCCGGCGTACCTCTTGAGATTACAACAGATCAAGGTACGCAGCTCGAATCGAAACTGTTCAATGAACTTGCCAAATTACTCAAACGGGATAATTGAAAGGCTACAAAGGCGATTTATCTGATATCTGGTTCTACCATCGGGCGATACCCAGGTTCCTCTGTGTATCTTCTTGTGGCAAAAGTAAGTTCCATCTACCAGTGAGTTGATGGGAACTACAAAAGTCAACGAAAAGCTCACCATTGTTATTGGTAACTTGGCGTAGGCCTTGATTTCCAATTGTTTGTTCAAGGCCGGTGTTGCCACGGCCGATCTGTGCGTTTAAGTCACCCATTAATACAATGATGTCTTCCCTAGAATAGAGCGAAAAACCTCATTCAGTCGCATATAGAATTCTTCCGTTGGAGAGTAGCATTGGACTACCGTAGTACTTCTTAGTCTGGTACGCAGGCGAACAGTAATAATCCTCTCAGAAATTGGTGACCAGCTAATGAGGCTGTTCGTGGCTTCTTTGGTGAGTATTACGCCAACGCCACTCCTACGGCTTTCAGTTTCGTTTCTCCCAGAATATAAGGACTCACCGTTTGGGCAGATATGTTCTCCCGCATCAGGCCATCTGCTCTCACTGACTCCCGTGATCTTGATTTTATATCGATCTCGTTGAGGACTTCCAGCCGACTATCAGCAAGCAGTGTTCTCGCATTCCATGATCCGATTCGTGTCCTTGATCGAAAAGCAAAGGTCGTCGTCGTGTTGTCCGTCCGGGTGCGAGGCATTGTTGGCCGATTCGTAGCAATTGTGTTATTTATGGGAGCGGGTTGCTAACCCTTATCCTAACCGACTTAAAACTCTGTTTTGTGGCGCAGAGAGCTCGCCATTCGCCCGTTAGCTCCATCCGAAGAAGTACCCAAGCGGCACTGCGAGAAGGTGGGATTAGGACTTGCTAACAGATTTTCTGGGTGTTTGTAGTTAATCTTTTCGGGTTTTGACAAAAGTGACAAATCGGGTGTTACCACCTTCGCCCCCCCCCCCATTTTCAAATAAGTAAAAATATTCCTCAAGTGTTTTCCGAATTTTCAAGTTTTATTGAAAAATTTTTGACTAGTAACAAATAATAGAATTAAAAATATAACAAAATTATTTCCGTTTCGAATAAAATTTGAACTTATTAATTTTTTTTTTCGTTTGTTTTATACTATAATTAAAAATTAGGGATATTGTCAAGCTGTTATATCTCGGCCCAAATGAATTACGGTTCTCGGTCTAGCAGCCCTGTAGTGATGAAGATGATAGTGAATAAAATAATGGAATGTTTTGTCGCAAATAATTGGCTGTGTTCTTTTTTGGCTAGCGCTGCTGTAAAGGATAATGAAATAAAATAAATTAACCTTGATGGATGATATTGAGGGGAATTTGAAATGATGTAAAATACAGCCAGTGAAAAAAGTGAGAGGACACTTGGAAACAATTCGAAACAACAAAAGTAACTTGTTATAGTTACAGTAGAGTCAACCATTAACAGGTTAGGGCTGTATACAAATTCAGAAGTACATTATTTGCATTTATTTTAGGAAAAAGAAGACTTACTTTCGTTGATACAAATATTTTACAAGTGTCCTCTCAATTTTGTCGCTAAGTGTACAATGTCTGGGATGAAATATTACCAGAGCATGCAATTCTTAAAGCATTTCATCTAGAGTAATAAAATAAATTCTTATTTGCTTCGAAGCAAATATTCACAAAGCTTTATTTCGTGTAATTCAAGCTTGATAATATCCCTAACAGAAGTTGGCCGAAATGTTTTGGGGGTGGAAAATTGCATACAAAATAGTTTTTCTTTATCGATGCTTCTCCCATTGCATCCAGTAGGTTTGTGTCTGCATTTCTGTTAAGCGTGATATTGTCCGATCAACAGCAAATACTTCTTCTTGTCCAGTAAAAACGCTTGATGATGAGTTATCCTAGATGGTTGATTCGTATTTAGTTAATCGTGTATTTCAGCTATAAGAAAGTAACTTACTGATCCAGCTTCAATATTTAAGTCATCCATCAAAACGCGACTTGAATCATCCATACCATCTTTCCCTTCTACAGAGAAAAGCTGGTTAAGTGGCACCCGTGCGGATACGATAACTCGTACGCGATTGTTATAGAGAGTATCAATAAGAGTTATAAAACGTCGTGTTTGCGATAAAAGACGGAGATTTAGTTGAGGTATGTTTCTTATTATTATTGTATGGAAAACTGTTGCTATTTGTAGATAGTCATTACCTGCTAAGGCCTAGAAATGTTTGGGTTAAAGTAATTAAATTTCTAGATTTAAGAAGAAGAGTTTTACCCTATCACAAAGCTCATCAAATGAACTATCTAATACTTGGCCACATGTTTTAGCAAACGTGATATTTCGTCCCAAATGAGTTATCGTTTTCGGTCGTATACTATCATTTTCCTGAGAGCACAGCATTTTGAATCTCCTGTCGCATTCAGCATCAGCATTACCGCTTGACGTTCTACAAAACAGAATATGTTAAGTATATGAAACTATGCTACTAACAAAAAAACTACAAGCCTACAGGTAAAAATTAGTAGATTCTCCTTGTTTAGTTAATTTACGATAATCGACTCCACTTTCCAGGGCTAAGACTTCACATCTTTCTTTTAATATACCGATAAATGGGACAAATTGACTACGTTGAAGGCCATTTTTATAGAGATCATCTGGATGGCGATTGCTTGTTGCAACAACTACGACACCATTATCAAACAAATGCGTGAACAGCCGTTTCAATATCATAGCATCACCGATATCAGTGACTTGAAACTCATCAAAGCAAATAAGCCAAGATTCTTTTGTGGTAATTTTAGCTACAGGTTCAGTGGGGTCAAATGGCTTAGGCTTGTTATCAGCATCCATACTAGTAGAAATATTTCCTTTTGCTTCATGTATTCTAGCATGAACACTTGTCATGAACGAATTGAAATGAACACGTTGCTTGTGCTTAATCTACAAAATAAACAAATCACATAAAATTTTCCATGAATGATAACATTAAGTATACATACCTGAGTGCAGCAATCGTAGAACATATCCATAAGAGTGGTCTTGCCACCACCAACGCTTCCATAGATGTATAGTCCACGAGGTGCTTCCTTACCGAAACCAAAGAACCCAGAAGGCTTGTATGATCCAATTCTATTATATAAATCATCTAAGGCTTTTGTAGCTGTTAGTTGATACTTATCACGTACCACTTCACCTCGCTGTATCTTCTTTTCTAGTGTGGCTAGAGGACCTCCCGAGTAGTTAGCAGCTACAATATTTTTTATAATTTTTAAGAGCGCCCTGTCAAAGGGCGCGATAAATTTTGATGAATTTTTGTACATATCGGCCAACTTCCACCCGACCCGAAAAGTACAACCTTGAATTTCGTGTCAAGTCATAATATTACATAAAATATTCGACTGGGAGCCAGGGTCACTGTGTTCTTGGAAGTAATCGCGCTGCGAAAATTTTTTGGCTGTCAAATGAAATGTCACCACATCATATGATGTGCATCAGATGTTGTTTTAGAACTAATAGTGTGGGTGGTTAAACAATTAGTAACTATATAGCACTTTTAAAACAAGTAAAAGGATCGAAAAATCTAGAGAGTATTTCGTAATGAACAAAAATGTCGAATAAATCAAGTAATTATTATAAAGTATATAATACATTCTATAGAAAATATTTTGCGCAGAGATGGCGCTTGTCTGTACTAAAATGCTGTGTTTTTCTGCTGCATTTCAAATAGTTGGCAGTTAATAAAAATCAAATTTTGGTCGTTAAAGCCGAGTATGGTGATCAGGCAAAATTTGGCCTCGTTATTTTTATCATTTCTCAAGCAAAATTTTGCTCAGGTGTAAGGTGATGAAGAACAGTTCTGGAGTCACAAATTTGAAAAATAAAGTCTTTACAACTAGAAAATCCATCAACTAGACAAACTTGTTAGAATGCTTATTGTGTCAGATTTTTGCCCGTACAGAGTAGTGTCGTTCGTTTTACCTTTCCTTAAAAACTTTTGTAAATTAATTCGTCCCTAGATCGCTGGAACGTTTGTCCGTCGTTTTTTAATCATTAATATCATTCTCGTGTAACCCGTAAAGGCCGAATGGTCACAGCCGTTTTCTCTATGTATATCTTCTCGGTTTACAGGAATCTGTTTAGGCTCTTCTAAGGCCCGCGGTTGAGAATAGGTAATTTCCGGTTTAATTGCTTGCGAAATCCTGTATGTGGCGTATGGGGTATTTGTCTGGCTTCGTGACGGCGTTCAGCTTCCTGTAATCACCATAAAGACGCCAGGTTCCATCTGATTTTTTCATCATGGGTATGGGACTGCTCCAGGGGCTTCTTGACGGGCAGTATATACCTTCAGCTATTGCCTTGTCGATTTCCTGTTTCCACTTTTCAGTAGTTAAGTGCCGACTACTATCTGACACTGACTGGTTGTTTATATAAAATGTTCAACGTGGTGATTCGTTGTATTTCTGGAGCAATCGGTAGAATTGTGAATTTGTCCCTATTGATTTGATGGTGGGCAACTCTGCAACTATCTGCTCTGTTGATCGTTACTTTTGTCAACGAGAGATTTTCCTTTTATGTCTACCAGCAGGCCGCAATATCCAAAAAAATCTGAACCCTAAATAGGTTTGTTTATTTCCGCGACGACGAAAGCTCCTTCTCAGTCCAAAATCGAGTACCATTGTTTTTTTATCCTAGTGTGTTTATTGGTGTGTAATTTGGTGTGTAATTCGAAATGTTTGAAAACTGTTGTGGAAATGTTCTGGTAGCGGCTCTCGACTCTCTCTATATTTTTGTCTCGCGTTCTGGAACTGCTGCAACTACGAAGTCTGTACCCGTTGGTATTGGTACTGAAATCTCTTTCCAACCGTCCGATTTGTGCGCTGAGCATTTCTCTTTGATTCCGTAGCTGTTGAACGTCCTGGTTCTTTTCACTATTTATTGCACCACATCTACAATTTTTTCGGCAATTTTCGTGATGCCTCCTAAATCATCTGAGGTTATTGATACAATCCTTTGGGTTTGTTCTGGAAGTCGATGTAGCCATAGAGATTTTATGATGTCTTCACAAGGTCGCCCAGTTGCCAAATCGCGCATTTCTCGCAGTAATTGCGTGGGTTTCTTATCACCTATGTGCGACACTCTGAGTAGTTTTTAACGTAGTCTTCTCAGAATCTGCAAATTGACACTTTAGACGATTTTTTAATGGAGCAAACTTCTCTGTTTTCGGCAGGGACAAAATTATATCGCTGACACTATCGTTTTTGACATGCATTTTAAAGTGATGGCAAAATTTCAAATTTGGCTTTAATGTTTACCCTAACTGCATCTGCACTCAACAGGCATGGACCACAGGCTAATAATTGTAAATATTCGGGGCCGGTTCTCCTGGTGGGGGTTTGGGCGAGAGGTAGATAAGCTCCTAAGAAACCAATTCATGTTATGGAATCGATAAGTCAGCCTTGGAACAGGGAGAGAGATTTCAGGAACGTCTCAGGATTAATGACATAAGGAGCTACCACATAAAATTCTCTACGTGGAATATGATAACATTATAAACCTGTTCGCGTACGCCAAAGGGGATCCCAGTTGAGCTTAGAGAACATAGAATACTCATTGCTAGACCACATGAACTAAGATGCACTTTAAAAACCCACTTCTTACGGCATGAAAGTCCTAAAAGCATGGGAGCGATGGGAAGAGCACCTTCATGAATTGCTAAATAACGAGGTAACTGAGGGGCTGGGGGCTCCACCCATAGCTGATGACAATCCTGCGCTGCCGCAACCGATCTTAGAAGAAACTAACCAGCTTAAAAATAACAAGATCCGGGTTCAGACGCATTCCCGCGGAGCTGGTTAATTATAGAGGGAGGTATGACCAGACGACAGAAAAAAAGACGTCCTCTTTCCGGTACACCAAAAAGTGAATATTATAGCGTGAACCAACAATCGTGGTATAACCTTGTTGAGTATCGCGTATAAGATACTCTTCGCTATCCTACAAAACAGGATTGTATACGCTAGAAACACCATAGACCAATATCAGTGTGGCTTCAGCACAGGCAAATCAACATCTACTTATGTAGATGGTGACCTTGAGGCAGGTGATGCAAAAATGCATAGCCAGAGTAGAGCTCTATAAAGCTATAAGAGCCTACACAGCCTACACAAAACCTGCTCTGGTTTATTAGCGTCTTTTGAACTTTGAGGGGTTCTTCTCCTTAACTATTTTAGGGCTAGAAACCTCCCAAACTCACAGCTCGGAGACTGTCTACCAGCGTTGGTACATTAGTTGGCTACTATCATTCCAGAGGTCCGTGGCTCAAATCGACTCCACCGCAAGGTCTTTCACCTTTCCATTTTCCGAAGTAGATATTTTTCCTTCTTTCTTGCCTTTTTTACAAAACCTTCCTTGCCCTTTCTTCTGCAATCGCCTCTTACCCTAATAAACGAGGAAACGAGCTTCTTTTCGATCACCGAAGCCAGCGTTCTGGTACGGGGGTGAAATATCCTTTCGACTAGAGTTTGCAGAACTGTCGACATTTAAAAGGAACATGAGTGCTAGTCTTTCAAATACAAGAAAAGTTGAGTTGGCCAGTATAATTGCTATATGTCTATCCTAGCTTGTCCAGATTCGATTAGCTTTGCGCTCCTTCTTCTTCCTCTTTTGGTGTCCATGTTAAGCAAGCCTAAGGCAAGACCTGGTGGCTCTGTTGAGCTTGAGAATAACCCATGGAAGGATGCCTGAACAGAATTAGCAGATAGGCAGGTGCGGTCTGGCAGTTAACACAGCCAGAACTGAGGTAATGCTATTTATTAGAAAAATGGAAATCCGAGCATTCAACATCCCCAAGCTGGTATACCCTCATCCTGTGCTCCAGATTGAAGTTTTTGGGTTACATCTTGAACCCAGAACTCAACTGAAGGTCGAATATCGAGGAAAAGGTAAAAAAGCCTGCTTTCTACGCCTGTAAAACGACCTTCGGCAAAGGGGTCTGAAGCCAAAGATTGTCCTGTAAATGTACACACCATGGTGCATTCAATCCTCACGTAAGGCTTGCTAATGTAATGGTCAGCCCCAGCGCTGAAGAGGACCTATAATGTGATAAAGTTAGGAAGTGTACAGAAGATAGCAGCAATAGGGGAGAATATGCTCTACGAACGCCTTTGATGTTCTCTTGTACCACTTCCCCTTAGGAACTTCTCTTCAAACATCCGGCGTCGAGCATTGCTTTTAAACTGAGGGAATCTGGTGCCTGAACCTCAAAATTCTCTGTTCATAGCAACACTTTAGACTTGGATACAACCAACATCTCCTAGATCAAACTTCAAGGAAGACTTCGGCGTCGAAATATCCTCAAGAAGAGAGTGGGGAAACGGAGACATCCTGAAGTAGTTTGAACTCTGAGTATTCTCCTCATGGCTATCTAGAGACCATCAGCTCACTGTCATGGCATTGGAATTCTCATAGATAGCCAAGTCTCTATAAGAGCTCTAGATTCAGTCATGATACGCCAAGCCAGTGGAAGAACCTATGCAAAGTCGATCTTCAGAGGCTCGGCAGACGGCATAATATATGACTCTCGCCGTCTGCCGTCTTCGTAGCCAACTACGGAGCCTTTCTTCGGGGCTTGGATATTCAAATGGTTTGCAGCCAACTAGCGGGTTCAAAAACGTTATTTTCGACTACCACCTACGGCTAGCCAGCCAAACTTGGAGCGCACTGGAGGCATGCATTACCTCTGTGAAGATTTGGCCTACTAATAACCAAGAAAGAATAAATGGCCTTCTAAACAGACCCTGAAGAGATATAGCCAGAATTATGGCATGACGTGACATTGGCCTATATGGGGCCCCGCTGCCAAGCTGGGTATCCCACACAAGGTTACGAGGAGAGAGTACTCGTTCACTTCCTCTGTAAATGTCTGACTCCAGCCAAAGCAAGTGCACGTTATTTTCTGGAAGACTTACCTCTCGAGATCTCCAAACCAGGGCTCAGGTCAATGCTCAGCTTCCTTAACTCCATAAAATGGCATTGAACCACCACCAAACTTTAGGTTCAAGAGTTTGTGGCATCAAAACAACAAAGCTCTAATTAGACTTCCGGTCATACTGGAGGCACCCCTACACTTAATCTAACCTGACAACCCTTGCCACTGAAATTTGAAGACATAGAGTGATCGAAATGGCTGTTTTGTAGTCTAGAGCGAAGTGTATTTCAATAAAATGATAAGAATTCGATTTGGCCAGAAGACATTCGTTTTTTACTTCTGCTAATCTCTTTGAACTCGCTGTGTCAGACGGGTTTAACTGGTAATAGTTACTGCATAACCATGACAATGAATGTGGATATCCAGGAATATGCTGTACCATTTTTCATCTTCAATTAAAAGTGGAAGTGGCTCACTAATATGGTCATACTATGTGAAACCACTTTCTCTAGTATAAAGACTGTCTAGTGTTTGGCATAGTTGGCAATCGAGTTTCAATGATTTTGTCGTCGTCTATTTTGGTCACCCATTCAATTGACCTCTCTTCATCAATCACTCTTCCTCTGCTGAAAAAACCTACGATACTAAACAAGCAAGAAGAAAGGCGCGCAGCCTCTGTGCACTTAGTTTTTTTCGAAGGTGTGTGCTACAAGTAAAAGCGACACTCTAAGAAAGTAATGAAACATCAACAACAAACTTATTTTTTTCTGTATCCTATTTTATTTTATTATTTTTCTTTTTCTATTAAAATCCCCTCTCTTTGTGGTTGAGGAGCACGGAAAATGGCATAAGTTGAGTATCTTAAAGGCAATCACAGTCTTTGTAGGCTCCCGAGAAAACGAAGAATTTTACACACGCAACAATAACAAAAGGTGAGTAAAACAGGGCGTTCGGATTGACTATGCTTAAATTTAATTATCTTCACTAATGTACTGGCCATTGGCATTGGCCTTGCTGCGCTCCTCCAGTTTCTTAGCGAAATCAGGGTCAGTTTTCGCTCTCTCGGCGGCGCGTTGTTGGTTTAGCTTAATACCGGCATAGATTTGGTCTAATCCTTTCTGGATCTCTTCAGGTACTGGAGGAGGAGTTGGAATATGATCACCAGTTGCACGGAAACCATTTTCATCGGCGGTATATTCAACATTGACAATTTGCCCGTCGGGTGATTCGTACGAGTATTGGCCACTTTGTACTAGTACACCGTTAGGATGTGCATCGGAGAAGTCCTTCAAGTATCCTGATTCTTGATGGATGATATTGTTGCCGGTTTCGTAGTTTGTTTTGTAGCTTCCATCTTCGCTTTGTTCCTTGTTGTACTTCAGGATGGGAATCCACGTGGATGTTTCTTTTGTATTGGAATTTTTCGAGCTGTAATCCTTATCGTACTGTATCGGCTGCTGTTTTTGGGCCTGCCTTTGCAGAAGTTGTGGTGTTGGCGGCGCCTGTCTCGTCGGCTGTTCCTGTGGCTGCTCCTGTGGCTCATCCTCATCCTGGGCCCGGGCGACAACCAGCAGGCAGACACATAGTACAGTCTTTAATGGGATATATGATATAATTAATCGCACGTTATTCAATAGCTCAAAAGAAAGCAAAACACACTTACAAGCACTTTCATTTTCAATTTTTCCTTCACTGAACTCTACTCTCGCACGATCGATGGTGACTCTTTGTGGCACTTCTTCTTTCTTACCTTTGGGTGAAAGCGGGTTTTTCAAAGACTGATCGTGATGAGCTCCATTTAAGCTATTTATAGAGTGCTGCGCCCGCAGATGCATACTTAAGTGTGCGCGCTCCTCCACCACCATTCCGTTAAGATCATGTTAGCCGCTGCTTCCATCTCTCCAGCAACCATCCGATGGGATCCATTCATTCTCTGTTTCATCTCTCTTCAATTTCGTTTCGTTGTGATCACAAAACATACCTTGGCGTGGTGCGGTGCCGTATAGGCACGCATATTTCAACGACACACCGCTGCCGCCGCACGACCGCATGAACTCTGTCATAACGGGCTAAAAACGGCGTGGAATTTGATTATAATTTCCCGAAGATGACATCCAAATCTTTAGGACCTAGTGTTAGACAAATGGCCATGCCATATAGTAGTGATTCGTACATATTGGATGGAAATGTGAAAATGATTTTCGCCTGTATGTGCGCCTGGGTTGTTTACTTGGGGTGCTTCATTAGTTAGTTTACCTGGCGATACCGGTGTGCGTTTTTGGTCTGTCTCTCTAGCGATCGTTTTGTAATCTTACGATCCCGTCGTTTGTTAAGATTTATGTAACCGCCATAGATGCTGCCAGCTGAATGCGCTGGCATTTTGCAACTAGATCCCAGATACCAAATGGCTTGCAGTGCAGTTTCTGGGATTTACCATAAAGTACAGTAAAAGCTTTTCTTGATTATTCTGGAAAGTTATCCGTTGTGTACCTTTACTTCTATTCCAGCCAGTCTGTTGTTGTTTTTTTTTCAAGTCGTTCAAAGCCATGCAACTTTTCGAAATCCCCAATGTAACTTTGCAGAAAATGATTTTGTTTCATTTGCTCGCACAGCACTCGCATTTGATGTTGGTGGCCAAAGTATTCTTCTTCATGATCTGTGTACACCATCATCTGGCGGCAATGGGGAGTCAAATATGGATGATCGCTGTAAATGGCGAGGTGTGCCATTCTCGGTTGGTATCTTGGAATATACATATAATCAATATTAGAGAGAGGATCAGCTATTTTCTTGCTGTAATAACAGCGCATGATTTGCTTGCATTTTTCTTAACGCCTTTTGCCAGACACTCAAGCACAAGCATCATCCGATGGATGGATCGCTGTTATGATGATCATAGAAGCCCATGAAAATGTCGCAATATGTAAAAGATTCAAGGTATTAATAAATATAAATCTGCAAAAGATCACCCACATGACTGTCAACGCCCAGTTTTTGTTTGCCGTATGTATGTATGAAAAAACCTTCCCTAATCCAAAACTGCGGTTACAAAGTGCCTTTCTAGATGATTGTCAAGCAATTCTATCCTATGACGCGTGCGCACTAAATCAATTGACCTTTACAGCCGCGCAACACAAACGCGCATGAGCAAAAAGCCGCCATTTTTTTCTTGGTTTCTAGATGGAATTTTCATGTCTTGCGGTTTGTCGACAATAATTCGAGATCGATTCTGCGGATCGTTTAGCATTTTATGTATATTAGCATTACGTGAATTTAAAAATTCAAAATTTTAAATAAATCTGACAAGACGTTGGCTGCTTACAAGATTAGCTAAAAAGTATAGACTCTCTATACTAGTCTACAATATAATAGACCATAGACTAAAAACCGTGACCTAGTCGGGCCTGGGACATGCTGAAAATACTTAAAAACTTCCATAGCAACTTCACGTTCAATTGAACTGCGATGGTTTTGAACTTTTTTCCTTTTAGTATAAAAATACGGAAATTAATTTCACAAAAACCTGCTTTGTTTCGTTAATTTCCGTATTTATGAATTTTGGTCAGATAGTTTTGCATATTCTACTAGTGTCACGGCTAAAATATATAATATTATGATAACTGTTATTTTCGAGGGAGATTAACTCTCACTTTTGCTGTTATGATAATTATATTATTTAATATTGTTTAGGTGTGTGATAACCGAATTACTTTGTCTCCATCGATAATGTCTCAACCTTGATGCTGTGTTATTGGGCGACGTGAAAATTTTTATACTTATTTATTCACATTTTTTTTTAAAAACTAAATTAGAACTTGTTTTGGTTGAAATGTTTGTTCCATTTTTATTCATAATTTTATAGAGAAAGCTAGAAGCGGAGCATCATACTCTCATATCATATTCTGGATGTGTTTTTTTGCATGTTAGGTTGGTGATATTTTTACAAACTTGTTATGATTTTTGTTGAATCATTTAATGGCCATGAAGAATGCGAAATTAAGTATTTGATTAGTAGTAGCTAATGTAGACTGGTATTTTATTGGTTTAGTGCGGTTTGAAAGTGGCCTAAAAGGCGCCTAAACACGTTGATGATAATTTGAATAATTCATGTTTTACTATTAATTTATAATATTGATCGTATTTATTTTTATTTTTTAGAAATTTTTGTTTTATTTTTTTTGGCGAAATTTTGTGTGACTCAGTTCTCTCTAGGTCATGAGTTTTTGTAATTTACTGAAAAACAACGGTTCAAAAAAATAATTTTATTTAAACAAAACAATCAAGCTTACGTGTACCCCTTTTCACAACGTCCAAAGTGAGGTAAATTTGACAGACAGAAGAGGATAGGTTAGAGGTCGGGGGAATTCGAGCACATAGGAAACGTTACGTTCAAACTCAAGAATTTTCGGAGACACTGACTGTGGAAGACGGATCACAGTCGAGTTGTTCTATTTAAAAGAACTATAGAATGTTGTGTGCTTGAAAAGAAAGACATCAGGATGTAGGAGTTAGACGATCTGGCTAATCTGGCATCGCGGGAAAAATGTTGTCATGCAGTCAAAAGGGTGTTAGTTTCAGTGGAACTCTAGATATAATTTTGTCAGGACTGCTAAGATCCGCAAAAGGTGCCAGGTTATGCATCCTGTCGCCACATTAAGGCGGTTTTCGAGGCGCCAGCTTACATAAACGAGTTGTATTCGCGGCCAATACGAATATGGGTCATTCTTTTATAAACTGGACAGATTTGGACAAAAATTGACCAACGCATTGTTGATTTGGTTAGGGGTATCGAAAATTTGGGAATTTGGTAGTTTTTGGCCTTTAGAATCAATTTCAAAAATTCATAATCCCGGGGTTTTGTTGGAGCTAGAAACTTAATTTTTTTTTCAATAAAAATTATGAATTTTATTAACAATTAAAATTTTTAACAACAGTTTACTACTAGACTGGTATTATAAAGGTTGACACCTGAGCTATCAGACTCTTTCATATAGAAAAAAAGCCAAATGACGAAAGGTTTATAAAGGATAAAGGTAAAGGATTTAGCCAGGGCAAACACAGAAGGTGCTGGTTTGATAAGGATGCAATGTTGACATTCTTTCAATCAGATCGAATATAACCATGCGCATGGGAGCCTTGAATATTTTGCAGAGTAAAGTAGTGAGGTATTTGTTCAAATGGGAACACAATTTCCAACAGGCCCACTTTGTAAAGTGACCAAAGCTGCCTGGACAGAAGCCAACACCGTGTTTAACCATGAAGTTATTAGGATGGCGATTAGATCGTTCAAACCATACAAGTCCCCTGGAGCAGACGGCAAGTCCACTGAGACAGCACTGCACAATCAGATGCTCAGGTTGAAATTCCCAGCTCTAAACAAAGAAGTTATGCTGACGGCCTTCCTCGGTATGAAGGCGCTTTCGACAATACATCCTTTGTTATTATAGCTAGGCCTCTAAGAAGACGCAGTCTAAGTAGCACGTTCTGCAACTGGATTGACTCTATGCTGAGAACTCGCAAACTTATAGTCTCTCATTTTGAGGGGTCTCTGGAGGGCACTATAGAAAAAGGTTGTCCACTTCTCCAAGGTTGTCCACATCTGCAATCTAGGCGCCTGCAGAAGGCACTAGATTTAGTCTCTAGCTGGTCAGAGAGCGTGGGACTAAAAGTCGATTCAGGACACGATCACTACCGGGACTTTCTGAACCTACACTCGCAGGCAGAAGTATAGGCTTTTCACAACAAGCCAAATATTTAGGAGTGACACTAGATTCCAAGCTCAACTGGAACGAGCACATGGACAATCTAACCAAAAACCATGTATTGGATATACATCACCATCATTCGGCCCATGTTAACTTATGGAGCTTTAGTTTGGTGGCACAGAACGACGTTTAAGGGTTTCATAACCAATTAAAGTAAAATTCAAAGAATGGCCTGCCTCTCCATCACTGGGGCTATCCGTACTTCCCCTACGGCAACGCTAGAGACTCTCCTCAATCTGGTACCCCTCCACCTTGAGGTAGAGAAGTCCGCCATAAACGCGGCTTAAAGCGAATAGCCACCTGGGCGCTGATCTTGGGCGAGGACATTCTATAATAATCAACATCATAGAAAGGTTCCGGAAGCGGGGATGATACCGGACCGCATGGCTTTTAGAATCTCAAAATTTGAGCAACCTTCTGTGCACCTACAGGGTAGGCTAAACTGGACTTTTCCTAAAGTATTGCCGGGCGGACTAGTATAGTACACGGATGGCTCTAAAACAGAGACAGGTGAGGGTGCCGGAATCTGGAGTGAAAGCCCCAGATTCAGCAGGGCGATAAGCCTAGGCACCCTATTCTGGTAAGCACTCAAAAGAACTTAAGAAGGGCCTACCAAAATAAATGGATTTTTATCTTCTCTGAAAGCTAAGCGGCAATTAGAGCGATAGGATCCCGTAGGACCAAGTCGAAATTAGTTTGGGACTGCCAACGTGCTCTTGATGAATTGGGCGTTCAAAATCAAGTTACACTTGTCTGGGTCCCGGGTCACCAGAGCTTTAAAAGCAACGAAAGTGCGGATGCCCTGGCTAAACAGGGCTCTGATATTGTATTCATCGGCCCAGAGCCGGCTATTGGGGCACCGTCCAGCCTGCTGCGAAGGGCCGTGGTCGATCGGACTTTGATGAGTACGAGTATGTATGAGAGTATGAGAGAACGCTGGAGGCCTGCGCCGGGACTTGCGTCTGTCCAACTTCTTCAGATAGCTGATGGAAAAGACCATATATGGGTTTCAAAAGTTATATACTGCTTTATTACAAGAAAATCAGTTAATATACTATGCCTTTCTAGATGTTACACGGCCTCGGAGGCCTCAGTGTATAGGCCGAAGTCCAATGAGAGTACCCAGCGCCGAGTTTCGTTCGGCATCTTGCTGTGAGGTTATCATGGGTGATCAGTGATTTATTTCTTGTTACGTTGCTGTCCACTCGCCGGTATCTCAATCAACTAAACTGGCAAGCAGTAATATTTTTATTAATTTTCAGATAAAATTAATTTCAAAATAAGCTGAATTCGCATGGCAAAGGAAAAAAATTCTGTTTGAATTTTCATCATAACGATGTAAATCGCTTAATATTCGTCGTAATGACGTCCGTGTGTCCGCGAATTTTACAGACCCTGTAATGCAAATAGCGAAGCTTCTTTCTTAGCAATCTATGCAATTCAAATATCTCGCTAGGTAAATTCGAAACAGGGATCTTTGCTGGGTTACCAATGCCGCAACAGGAGTTGGGGGAGCTAATAAAAAGCAAATCTATTACCGATTTACAAGACTCTTGTTTAGTTTGATTTTTTTCGTACTTGATACTGTTATTATTCCCCTGATAGAACGAATTATTCAAAACTTGATTTACTTTTGGAGCCAGAAAGTTTGTAAATGTCAAAGAGCCCGACATTAATAAATTCGCTTGAAACAACAATAGAATCTCTATGGTCCTAAAGAAATGCATTTCAGCTTTGGCTAATACTCAGTGCAACTTTTCTATCCTATCCTATTTCAACCAAAACGATACAGCTTTGGACTACTGGCGCCTTCTAGTATTGTCTTCGAGAATAGCACGATCGAAGTTTGGGAGTATCTAACTAGATCAGATAATTTTTTCTAAAGATTTCGAGTGTTAGATATGCTTCTTTTGACCAATCTTCAACCTATTGATAGAATGGAATGGTGTCGAATCTGAACTTTACACCATCTCTGCTAGTATTCCACATAGTTCAATTCTGCGACCTAATACCTTTATTATCTTTTTAAATGAACTTTGCTTTAAAACAAAGAAACGCTGCTACACTTCCCTTTCCGTTTCAGCGGATGAACTTAAATTTATTGTTAAGTTATACCATAAATAATGATGGTAGTAAGTAATCTTTGCCGAAGATCTGCGTTGTAACCATCTCAATGGTGAAAAAACCATTTCATAGCCGGAGATTCCTTGAAAGATCTATATCTGTCTTTTAGCCATCGGGGTTTTTTTTTGAAGGCTTCTGCTCTACGATCGATATATTGGCCATAATGACAATACATTAGGGCTATCAATACTTATGGCATTAGTATGACCCCGAAATCAAAGTTTCTTTGTGTCCACAAAATAATCCGACACGATCCCCAATACAACAACAACAAACTGGGCGGTTCGTCTGTACTTCTTCGACTTAAAATTATCAAATTAGGACAGAACTAGGGAAGATTGCAAAGTTTGTTAAGAGATTTTTCAAAATTCATATTTTTGACCAACTTTGTCGAAATGACTGTCACTATCATTATATCAAGGGCTTTATTACTAATAATTTCAAATTTGGACCCAAACACTTTTTTTCAAATTGCCGCTGCCGAAAAAAAAGTGTGATGTCTGCCTCAGCGATACAAAACAAACGCATAGAAACTGATCGCCACATATGCGATGCGTATTCATAAGGTTGCCGAAATCTCCACAAAATCTTAATTTATTAAATCTCTTATTTATGTATCTATAACGCAAGCACAGACATTTTTCCAATTAATATTCAAATCTCGCTTTGAATTACACAAAAATTTCCAATTTTCCTAAGCTCCTCTTCCTACTTATAAGATGTGCATCGGGCCTGTAGTCGCCGCCTTGAGGCTCAAAAGCGGTGTCAAATATGTATTGCTGAAAAAAATTAGTAGGGCGTTTTTTTCTCTACTTTGTCAAAACCTACTAAAATCGATGCCTTTCAAAACCCTTTTAGTGCTATTATGGTAGGCTTTGTGAATAATTTTCATAACTATTAAAAGTTCAATTCTGAGAACGATAAAAGTGCGACATCGATCGCTGATCGCCATTACATGATCCGTTGAAGTGGGTCAAACATAATATGCCGATGCCGATGACCAGCCGGGCTCCAAAAGGTAACGACGACGCCTGAGAGATGTCATCGGTATCACAGTCTATACCAACTAAAACAAATTTCAATCGATTATGCAATAACCAATAAACACCACTGAACGATGTATTGAAGAAATCAACGGAAAGATTAACAACGGCATGTCGATCGGTTGTTCAACTCTCTTGTGGCGTTTATGTGTGCGATGTATATCTAGATAGAAAATATTTTTATACCCACACAACGTAAACAATAAACAATTTTATCTTTTTCAGCCTGATATTATTGCGAAAAACCCACAGAATGTTGTTGTACATAAAGGTGAATTTTAAACCTTGCCGGTTCATAATCGATTATATACCGCAACAATAATCACTTCCGATAAGGCTCCTGCGACGACTACCTGTAAAATTTATTCCGTTTCGTATATATTTTTTCGGCGGAGACAAAACAGCCATCCATCGGCGAAAAATGAATCTGCCTCAATGAAGCGATTAAATTTCACTCTGACCGCAATTTCACTTTATGTCAGAGGTGGCGGTATTTGTCGTGTTTGATACTTTTTTTTTATCCGATTTGTGGTGGTCTTAATATCGATTACGAAGTGCATATAAATTATGTGTTGGGTCAATTAAGATATCATTATCGTTAAATGATAACGATAACATCGAAATTTGAAATATTTAAATTTTGATATTGTGGTAGGGTTGTGTTATGTGAAAGGTGGAATTTAAGGCCTTATATTTTTATGGTGCGGTAACAGTGGCACTAAACCAGACCAAGGAAGAGAAGAAGAGTCCAATAATATTGATGCTATGCTTTCTCGGGTATAAAATAATCGACAACGTCGAAAGTCTCCTTCAGTTGATCTAGCCACAAAATGGATATTGTCGTACAGTGATGGAAAACAAATTCGACAAATTTGGACTTTGTGTGGTCGAAGTAAAAAACGTACTAGATATCGTTAGAAGTCTCACTAATTTAACTTGATTCCAATAAGGATTTATCAAAGCTTCAGTGGCGTAGCGTGGGGGGTGCCGAGGGGGCCATTGCCCCGGGCGGCGTAGATGTTGGGGGCGGCGGCCAAACTGGATCGAGCTAGAGATGCTGCTGGTAACATCAGGCCCTAACCATTGCCACATCCAGCACGATGTCCTGGCTGATGGTGTCTATAGGCCAAACCTAAATGGGAAGGGAAGTGAAGTCATGTGAAGTTAGGTACCATTCCATATAAATGTATGAGAGCAAGGACGGCGCCTTCATAAGTGAAAATGGTGCACTTGCACCGGGCGCAATTTCAGAAATTAAGATTTAAAAAAAATTGAAAAAGTGATCCAATTGTCATATATTACACGAAATGCACCTTCTGTGCGTTTTACCATTGCCTTCTGCAAGGTGTGGCCAATGCAATTTCATTTAGTTCGCCTGATTTTGTCGTCTTTCCTTTCTTGGCTGGCACGGTGCCATAGGTCATGATTTGTAATTCAAATAAGTCGTACTATTATAGATCACTACTTCGGCGAGAAACACCTAGATCGCCTCTGTTCTGAAGTTTTTGAAAGCGGCTTCTATGTCCAGTAAGGCTGTTAAGTGGACTGCTTTGTTATGCAAGACTCTACCGTAGAAACCAATATATGCAGTGCAGTGACCATCTATTATCCTTCGAAATATAAAGGATTGGAGAACGACTTCGTTATGGAGATTCCAGTTTGTAGCATTATTAGTGCTGGAAATAGTTAAGGAAGTGCAGCTTACAATGAAAATCATCGGAGAGCATTAATCAGCATTAGCGGGAGAGTTTTGTGAATTTAAAGCGTAAGTAAACTCAGCACAAAAGCAAGATCGCGAAGCAAATCCTGATTGGACAAAGGCAAAGGCGCGCTTTCATAGGTGCAACTGGTGTATTTGTACTGGGCGCAATTGGACAGGGCGCAATTTCAAAAAAGTGAAGGAATAATTCCGTGCCTTCATTTAAAATGAGTGTTTGTGTCTTCTTTCATTTTCCTTTACTGCCATCAAAAAATGAACAAAAATGAAGGGGGCGCAATATGTATATGCACCGGGCGCAAAAAAGCCAAACGCCGGCTTATTATGAGAGTGACCAATATGGATGGTAGTAAGTGGATGTTACATCTACTTCAATGGAAGTTACGTCTACTTTACTTCTGCGTTACTTTTCATTTAAGTTTGGTCTTATTTCTGGACTATAAAGTTGATGCATCAAAATTGTCCAACCAAACTCTCCTATTTGACGGATTATCAAAAAAGCGTACGCCTGTGATGGAAGACAACCCCTTTCTATTAGTAAATTATTTGGCGTAATTCTTTCGATTATTTGCAGGGCATAATTTCTCGAGTTGTCCATATTAGAGTTGAGAATGAAACGTCTTATTAATTGGAAATACAGAATGCAGGCAAACAAATCTATTGAAATTTGGACAGGACAATGACCGTCGAGTCAGCTAACTGAAAATATAAATGAGCATATTGTATGAGACTCTCAATGCGCATGGAAACAGCTATTTTAAGATTCCCTTCTTTTATGATGCGGGCTGTAAATGCTGAAGTTTGAGAAGGGCTCCAACAGCTGCCACATTTGTCTTTAAAATCCCCTTTCTACGATGATGGGAAATAAAACCTCCAGATATTGGACAGAGAATTGTTTAAGCTTAACCTCGGTCGTCTACGAGGCTTTCTATCTAAAGACAGACTGAAATAAATTACAGAGAGAAATTACTGGTTCAAGCTCTCTGGGTTTGTTAAAGTTTATAATTCAGCCCAACCTTGAAGCACGGATATAGCCTGCGCCAAAACAATTGGAAATCTCAAAATCGATTTTTTTGATGCGCAGTGAAAGCCTCAAATCTTCTCCACGAAAGTAGCTTCGAAAAGAAAAGTGCACCTCGTCATTCCGTTCGTTTAAAACCCCAAATCACCCGCTCATTTATATTTTCAATCAAAAATTCAATTCGTCTCACTACGACTCTTGTCCTGGTCAGATGCTATGGTGGAGTGTTGTTCCCGGTAAACGAGTTTCAAAAGGGAAATTAAAATGTATATGCGCTTGAGTTTTATCCATACACGGAATGTTAATGTATGTGGGAGTTGTCATTGATTCGCCTGCGCGTAAAATTCCCATTTATTTTGGCGCGCACTATACCGAACATTCATTAGTTACATATGATTCATTGCGTTTACATGATGCCTTGAATTCTTGGATTGAAAATTACTTGAAATTCAAGTTGGGTTTTGATTTATTGATTAAAAGAATCAATTCGAAAGTAGGGGGCAGCAAATTTATGGTTCGCCCCGGGTGGCACAAATCCACGCTACGCCACTGCAAAGCTCGTTCAAGTAACTGATCGTGCGTTTTCGAGGGAGCCTTCGACAATACAGTCTGTTGCACCAAAGCGTAAAGTCTTTCAAGAAAAGATATAGGCAACACTACACAACACCAATATGGAAAACTCGCTAACTAACGGCCACTCACTTTGAAGAGTCTTTCAGGGCTGTAGCAAAAACTTGTCTGCAGGGCGGAAGCTATATCTTCGGTTTTGTCATATCGTATTGTTATCAATGTATCAATGGCTAAAACTTTTCCGTCTGGTGTTATGCAACTAATGAAATAGGAATACCATGTTAAGGCGTTTGTAACACTCGCTTGATCTTGTCTCCAGCTGCTGTACGGTTCTGGTACCATATACGGCTAAAAATAACACAGCCGAGATTTAAAGAAAACAAAGCTTTAGGTCAGTGATTTTCAAACTTTAAGATACTGCGGCCTCCTGTTACACAAAAAGTTCTTGAGGGCGTTATAGCATCTACGCCAGCTCGTATGTATGCTAGCTTTGAGTTCGTCAATAATTTTCGTCTTGCTGGCATAGAACTTCATCGTAGTGGCTGCGATGTGGTAAGGTGCACCGTCTTTTTGAAAAAAGGTTTGCCATAACTTTTTTACGTGTTTTCGGACACAAGAAGTGCACTAGCCCCGCGCGTCGTCGCACTTTGAAGAAAAATGGCCCGTTGATGGTTTTTGAGCACACTTCGGCCCGACGCGGATTGTCCGTTGGCAACTATCATTGAGTAAGCTGCACTTTGTTTGGAAAGAGATGAAAATCTTGCTTCATAATCCTTTTTAGAGTCCTTCCACTCACGTTTAACTCGGCCGCGATACGAAGCATTTGAATTATCGGCAACACTCTCTATTACCGCTCCAACAACTTCATTGGAATGTTACGGACGCCGTCAAATGGGACGCTGACGAGTGGCTACAGACCTGTACTCAAAGAAAATCGTCACTAAACTACGAATTGTGTTGTCGGAAGGCGCCGAATTCCTTCCATATTTTTTATGATAAGCACGCATAGACTTCACAATTTGAACGACTCATGGCTAAAATGGTACTGAATGACGTTAATGAAAAAGACACACTAAAATTTAAGTAAAAATTAAGCAGTGAGCCGAAAAACCTCACCCCTTTGAGCTATAGGCGCCCCCCAGTTTAGAAACTGTTGCCAAATAGTCAAGGTTGATACTAATTTCCAAACCCGATCACTGCAGTAAACAAGGATAATCTAATCTTCAGGATACTCAGCTCTCTGGTGGATCCACGTAGGATATACAGCCGATAATCACGTGATAGGAGTGATAGTCAATCCAGTTGAATTACGCATATTCTAAGAATGGCCTACTTTTCCTTCATTGAACCCGTATACCTCGAATTTAACTGACAAAGCTGCAGTAAGGCACTGTTCAACCTAAGGAATTCGGAATTTCAAACACGACCTGAACATGGACTGGACTTTAGCCGGTGAAGCCACTTATGTGGATTGAACTGAGCCTTATTGAACTGAGGTCGGTGAACCCGGGGCATAAGATCAAATGGCAACCTTGGAGATGGTCTTGAGGGGGCATTCTACAATTGGTGAACTCATATGTATGGTTTTAAGATAGAAGTCGGTGTGTTTTCTGCCTTCGTAACACGTTGAGCTTCGGCACTGCAGCTATTGTCTTTCAAGCATCTCTACGACGAAGTCCAAATTAGTTTAAGACTACCAACGCGCCTTTGTAAGCAGGGTGCACTCAATGGTATTCTAAATCGGGTTACCCTTTTTAGACTTTGGGCTCCGGGACTTCGAAGACAATATTCCCACTAGTTTGGCGCTTTGACCATCAGATTCTGATGAAATATTACGATCTTTGGAGGTTCAGGCCTAGATTGGCCAACTTCCTTGCTATTTCTTCCTGCCCCGTCTCGCAAGGCAGCAAGAGTGAAAATAATAGTAGGAAGAATTTCAAAGCATTGATTGATAAGTTTTCCTAGACTAGAGAATGATGAGTCTGACCTTCACGTTCTCTAGAGCAGTTGATTCCAAACTTTTTTGACTGCATAAATATTACCATAAATTGTACCACCTAAATATATGAGCAGCACTATTCGCACCATATACGGGGTGCACGGGTATACCGTGCCAACGATGATACCGTTTCCCGAGCATACCTATTTTTTTATCTAATAAGATATGTCAGCCGCACATAAAACTTCACGAGGCTTGTTTATTGAAAGTACATGGGAAGCATTCGAGTAAAGCAGTTTTTCTGTTGCAAAACGTAATCAAATTGATTGAACAAACCGCAAACTATTATTTTTATTTTTGTGGGTGCGAGCTTCCTGTGCTTTCAGGTCAAAAGCAGAAGCACAATTACTTCCACAGCAGACAATTCTTCACTCTTTCCATCTTCCTACACTTCCCTTACCTAAAATGACCTTCCCCTTCAGAAGCATGCTTCCCGTGTACTTAGAAGACTTTGGTGCTTGCCAAAAAGAGCTCTGACCTCGTAGCCTAGTTTGAGATTATAGGAACGTCATTTGCTGGAAACCTTTATAACATAGAAGCCATTACGATAATAAACTTCGGTAGGCTGTTTGCACAAGACTTGTAACTCGTATGAGTAAAGAGGAATACCGTCTTCAAACAATTTACATAGAAATGGTATAACAACTTCTCCACGATAAATTGTTTATATATTTTACCATTTCATTTGTTTTCTGCCGGAAAGTATGCAATGGCAGTATGCAAAATGAAGCAATGGTTTTGGGTGGTACCAAATTTTAAAAAGTTGCAAATCTTCTTTTTGTTTTTTAATAAAATTTTCGCGAATTGCTTTATGACTAATCCATACATCTTTGAAGGCCAAGTACATTTTGCAGAGAAAGTAATAAGTTAGAGGACAAAAACTTGACTCGTTAATAATAAACCCAGTAATTGCTGTGGGTGAAATTTGTGGTTAAAGATAGAGAGTGCCTTATATAATAATGAATAGAGTTTTGAATGGACTCTGTCATTCGATTTCTAGTGTTCGGTTATATTTTATTTACACATTTATAAAATGTTTTTTTTTCGTTCCTTAAAATATTTCGAGTGCTGGAGGTATGCGCCTGATTTAGGCAATTCCACGTGGGGATCTTCTGCATCGCAGCGTGGGCTGTTGAAAAGGAGACGTCCTCAGCTAAGGATCAATGCATGTAGATTTTTTCTTCAAATAAGGATCAATGTATGTAGATTTTTTTCTATTGGATAATTTTGTTTAAGTTCTCTGTTGGTTCTAAACAATTCTGTATTCACAGTGCCTAAATGTTGTGTTGTACAACATTTTTTGGGTCGTGCGTGTATAAATTTAAAAAAACATCGTGGTATCAGGACGGGGTTTTTTCAGACCCTTAATGTTGAAGAATTTGTAAATGCAGGGTAATATAACGTACCTAAGTTCAGTTGATTTGATTTTAATTTGGTTGGATAATTGTATTTCGAATAATATAATATTATATAAGGTGTATAATTGTTCGTGTTCTTTGAATTTTTTGGTAGGATAATGTGCTAAGGCAAAATCAGGATGGCTTAGCGGCTGGTGACGTCTCTCGCCCCAGAATTTTCTTTCAGGATTTCCTCCACGCTCCGTTAAGTACTCCGCGTCCGCCCTGATGAGAGCCCTCATGTGCAGGTAAGTATTGGTGCAAGACTATAGGTGGTACTTCCGGTGTTTCACCATTCCACGACCCCCCCTGACGAGCCAGCCTTACGCTAGAGGCTCGAGGTACTTCCTTGATGGTCAGTTTTTGTAAAGTTTGTGACAAATTTTTGTTTTGGTGTGTGGATATGAGATACTGGCACACAACCTGAGAATCACATTACAACCGTTACAAAAAATTGGCTCGAACACTACACCTAAAATTACTGCGAGGGAAATAAAATTCGGAGCACTCCACCTTCACTTCCACTTTGTTTTTGTGCAAGAAGGATGAGTTTGTCCTTCATATTCTGTGCCACTGTTCCGCGATGGCGAAGAGCGAGTTAGTCTTTCCTTCTAACCCTCCAAAGCAAAGGTGTAAAGCAATCGTGCCGAGTAGAGTTGAGCCGGGCTTACATGAGGCAATACATTTGTCCCTTACACGATGGTAAATTGTACTGATGTCTCAATTATTGAAAATGTCCCGGTTCAAAATTAATGTCCTACTGGTATGGGCGTGATAAATGAGGTGATTGAGATGGGACTGTAAATATGTAGTGGTGGTTTTCTTCTCTTTTATTTCTTTTGGGACAGTAACTTCCAAGTTTAAATTAAACGAGGTGAGGTTGTAAATACGTTCATACTGGACAGGCGTTTTTTACTTCTTTTGCGGTAGTAAAATATCCAATTTGAAATGAGGCGAGGTGTGATTGTAAAAATATGATTATACATCGTGGAGGCATAGGTTTCTCTAAAGGCTGTAAACATCATGATTACCTTTACCCAAAATCGGTGGTATGTTTAAAATGCCTAAACCTCAAAACTGTAAGTCATGATAATTTTTAGGTTTGGAAAGAATTGCCATAATCTTCGCGAATCGCTGGGTTTTTATATCTCAATTTTGGCCAACGTTTTCGCTTATATCTATATATCTCTCTTCTACTTCGCAATGAAAAACTTACTCAAATATTATTAAAGCTTGTTGGCATGGAAAATAATCTCACCTCATTTGAAGTATGACATTAGACTGGCTTAAAAGAAAAATGAAGTACCAACTCTAGTGTCGAGGGTTGCATGGAAGTATGTAATTTTTTGATGTCGTTTAACGATCTCATCTGGCCACAGGGCGCACTATGTTGTATAACGCCTTAGCCTGATATGGATGTTGTATGAGGATAAATAGCTGTATCTTAAAGCTGCCAAGAAATTGTTTGGACGCTGTAGAAAGTATGTCGGATACTTGTTGGCTTGATTATCGTGACATTGCACCCCGAATTACTGCTTATGGAGAATAGGAAAGACGGAGGACGAGTCTGCTCTTTATGTTTTCTGTGAGTGTCCTGAGATAGCTCGAATAATAAAGTTCGACGAGTCAAAACAAGCCACTAGGTAGATTGCTGAACCTATTGAAACAGTTTGGCCTACCAATATTAGCTTTAGTTGTGGAGAACAATAAGTCTATTGAAGTGGACTCAATACTTCTTCAAAGAAGTAGAAAAGGAAGAAAAAGGTAAACTGCTGAACTTAGTTTAGGAGATTGGTCTACAAGTATGAGCTATAGGGGTTGTAGTACAACAGTACCTTGAGTGAGTGGTTAGAAAGAACAATCTTAATATCAATTTTATCGAACTAAGTCAACAATACGACCCGACAACAACAACAACATGGTTGAGTGTTTGGTGGGATTAGGTAAATGTTCTCAGCTCAGTGACATTGATCGAATGGAATTGAAGTAGACTATTGACAACTAGACAACTATTGACACCTATTGAGAAAGTCGCGTAGATCAACTTTTTAACGGAGAACGTCATTACGACAAAACCCGCCTATTATTGATATGAGACCAAAACGACAATCTAAATCATTGACTTCAATTTGTGTAAATGCTCAAAAAAACTATTACTTCGGCAGGAATTTCGACAGGTTTTGAAATTAACAACTTTTTCCGCTGACGTAATAACTTATTCCATGTTTCGTCATGTGTAAACAGAACGAAGACGCACCTACAATTAGTAAAATTACAATTCTACCGGGATTTGCAAAATTACACAGAAAAAGTCTCAAGTTTGAAGTCTTGCAAAAAAATCCGGTCATTAACAAAGTCTAGCCAAACAAATTTGTTTGTTTACCGTGTGTTTGATGTGTGCTTGAGTGACAAGGTCTTATAATTTACATGTATGTAAGTAAAACTCTCGGACAGTGAGCTGTTCCAAATTGCATTGAACAGTGCCAAGATCGACAAACAAGAGCCGACGATCAGTAAAAGTATTGAGACTGAAAAAGTCAAAAAGTATGTCACAATATTAATTAACTTTATTTTTTTTGGTCTCAAAACAATGAAAAACAATGAAATTTTTATACCTTTAATAACTAAAATCCTTGTATTGGTCGATTTTGATTAAATTGATCCTGCTGCTGGAACTGTTGAAATCCTTGATCGATCGGCCGATTTTGTTGAAACTCTTGTGGCTGCTGCTGTTGAAAATCATTTTGCTCAATTGGTCTATCCTGGCTCAATTGTTCTCGTGTTTGGCGTTGTTGAGAAAATTGCTGTTGAGGGAATTGCTGAAATTGTTGATTAGAATTGAATTGTTGAATTGGTCGCTCTTGATTCAGTTGTTGGGATGGTCGATTTGTTATTGTTTGTCCTAATTGATTTGATGGATTCAATGGCTGAATTGGTCGGGTTTGTGTGAATTCTTGTGGTACTTTTGGGATATGATCCCCGGCGGGCTGGAAACCATTTTCATCAGCGACATAGGTTAGTGTAATCAAATTGCCTTCAGGATCGGTGTAGGAGTATGATCCGGTTTGGACTACAACGTCTTGTGTATACTCATCGACAACTTTTCCATTTTCATCATGACGCGGAATTGTTACTCTTTTGAGATATCCCGAATTTTGTACTTTTATACCGTTTCCGGTTTCGTAACTAGTATAAAATATTTCATTGTAGATTTGTGACACATTCTAAGGATTTAATAATAAAATATTCACCTAGCATTAAAACTTCCATCGGGATTGCTTGAAGAATATTGCGTAACTATTGGAACAGGAGTTGTTGCAGAATTGCTACTTCTAAGATCTTGTCCTAGTTGTGGTCTAGCTAAAGCACACCCCACTATAACAGCACTTGAAAACACTATCTTCCACATTTTCAAATCAATTCCAAATCACAATCCAAACTAAACCGAACTTATACTACAATAGTAGAACTTCCTTGACTGATCGACAAAAAATGCTTGTGGCCGTATTTATACGATCAGTAAACCTTCATGTCGGAGGGAGCAATTTCTACTGAGAAATCTTTAGCATCTTACTATTTACTTACTTGGGGTACTAACGTGGTGTTGTTAAAAAGAAATTCACACTTTTCGAATGTGTGTCGGTGGTGGTCGTAGAGAGTGAAACCGAAAAATACGGAGGCCAACATCAGAATTTCCCAATGGGGGTTCGTCATAGTTCGTCTAAATCGAATTTATTTTGGTCGATTTTGAAGATTACATGTAAATTTTTGGCGTGCGTTAATCTCTATGTCAATGTTTGCACTATCGGCAGTTTGTTTACTGCTTCGTAACGCATTCAAATTAAAATTCAATTTTTGTTTTGTTTGGTTAATGTAGAGAGGAGGTAATTCAGAAAGGGATGAGGTAATATGTCGTGATATGTTTAGAGATGCATTCAAATTAATTCTTTGGAAATGAAATTATTTCGAGTGGGTTGAAGCTGTGGATAAGTAATTCATATTTGATCATTGATCATCAGTATCAATAACACTGATTAGATATGCTAAAGATCACATTGTCACTGAGGTTAATAGTTAACATTAAGATAATGACCCTTACCTTTGGACTCGTGAATGTTATTCGAGTTCAGGAAAACTTATTGTGGAAGACTGTGGGAGCGAAAGAAGTAGCCTAGTCTTGTTTTTCGTGAAATGGTGCCATGCAAGCAAGAAGGCGGTAATTTCAGTGGAACAATCGTTATAGTAGTAGTAGGTTCCCAACCCTGATAGCCAAGTGATTGGCTTTTTCGTGCCTATCTGTGTTCTTATGTCCTGGAAGTCATACGAGAGTCAACTACTGATCTTATCTAGCTTTACTTTGTATCATTCCACTAGCTTGGATCATATGATCACTATATCATTTAGAGCTCTTATAGGGGCTTGGTTATTTTTGAATATGCACTTATGTAGGTTGGAGATTCATTGCCTGTAGGTTGGAGATTCATTGGCCTTCTGATCACTAGTACCTTCGCTTGAAAGAAAGCCGCCGGAAAGTGCCAGTACAGTGGACTATTGATGGTCTTTAGAGAGTTCTCGTATCCGTAAAGTAAATTTGTTTAAGATGTCTCCGTTCCTTCACTCTCTTCTTAAATGTATTTTTACTGCGTAAGGATACTGAACATCAATTTAGGAAGAAGGCAGTTTTTGGTTTTGGGAACCTCAAAGTCGGCAAGGCAGTCCAAGACGCTGCTACCAATGGAGGGTTTTTAAAGGCATTCATCAAATCAAGGCAATTCATCCCAAAAAATCATTCATACCGGAACCGGGAAGCTTCGGATAAAAAATTGTTCAAACAAAAGTTGGATATTTCTCTTTGGAGAATCGTTATCCGTGAGATAAAATATGGGTTGACAATATTCACCTCCATTTCCTCACCCTAAGCTGCACATTATCTAATATTTTAATTAATTTTGAATGAAAATGAATTTTTTATTATCCTGAAAGTATGCAACGAATAATAAATGAAGAATTATTGCAGTGTTACACCACCCACCGGCCAATATTATTTTATTTGTAGCAATTAATAGAACTTGTTAGAACTCAGTTAATATTTATTGCCCAAAAGAAATTCACTTTTAGTTGTTATTATTATTATTATTAGGTTTTTAAAATTAATTTTTGGTTGTAGAGCCTTTGAGGAATCTCCAACTAAGCTTCTGACGCGTGCTTTCTGTATCAAGGATCAGTAAGTTGTTCTGAGATGCTGAAAAAGGGTCGATCACTGAAAATGGAGAGCTTCCTGGAAAAGGCTAAATCGCTGAAAATGGCGGGTTTGCCGGAAAGTCTAGATCACGGAACTGTGAGTTTAGTGATCGATGGAGTGGTTCGATTGTTCGTGTTGATTGTGTGGGAAGTTGTTGTGTGTCTTTGCATTGAACTCGGTTTAGCATCCGCTAAACATTGCGAAGATATTCTTATTATCTATCCCAGAAAAACATTGTTAAATATCAATGTAATATCTTTCTATTTAGTATCCTCGAACTCTATTTGGATTAATTAGAATTCAGTAATCACTTAATCGCTAGCTTTATTTAATTCTGTGACTAGCTCGACCATAACTCAACAAGTCAGCTATTTTCTATTTTTTTGCTGGTGGGAATGTGGTCCACCAATCTGGAATATTCACTGTAGTTATCAAGATTAAGAAAAAACAGATTGTAAGCATTACCTCTAGAAGTCTTTGAAGCTTACATAATGCATCACATCATTTTTCTCCTTTTAGATGCGACAGGCGGCGATATTTAGTTGAATAATACGCATCGCACTTGTTGTTGTTTTGAAGATTTTCCGCTTCTTAAGCTCTAAATTCGATATACATTGGGTAATTTAGATTACAGTGTTCATTGATCAAGCCAACTAGTGTCCTGACATCCTTTTTGTGGCGGCTTAAATATAAAACACTTGGAGTTCACCTGTCTAGGTGGCCGGAGTATTTCGAGGTCTAGGGTCTTTCACACTAAACTAACGAGTGCACTAATAAACATTTCCGGACCGATGAAAGCAGATCCCTCTTGGGAAAAACACCTCTGCATCAAGGACAGTCTAGATCTACTTACCTGGTGCTTTCATCACAGATGCAGGCATCCATACTTGCATCATGGAGGCATCATTATACCATAACAGTGAATCATGTGGTATATTAGGGCTAGCCGACGATAGCTTCTCTCGTATGCCAACAGAAGCAGGTTTGACAATAGCGCTCGTAGATCTTGTCGTTATAGAGTCTTTAGAGTACCGGTAAGACCATCGACCATGCTATTGTCGGCTGCTACTATTGACACAAGGTAGATAAGTGATTTTATTGCTTAAATTCATGTTCCTCTACCTTGATTGCCCTTGAAGACGAGGTCACCATGTACTTTGTGTTGCTTTCATTGATGTACAGTCCAAGTTTTTGTGTGGCCGCCCAATCTGAGTGAAAGCTACTTCCACCTTTGAGAGAACTTCCCGGGCTATGTACCTTTTAGATGTTGCGCAAATTGCAAATATGTTAAAAAAAAAAATATCGTCAAGGGTTCCAATAGCACACTCAGTAGAACGATTCTCGTTCGATTACGTAGGTGAAGCAGCATTGGACGTGGTTAGTACTTAGCTGGTGGACTGCCTGGTAAAACAACACTCGCGTTTGGAATGATCTATGCTGGTGCGGATGCATTTATAAATATTGTGGAGGGAGCGTGCATGTTTTTGTGGTATGCCTATTTGTTTGCTTTGCGTGCTAGCTGCGGGCGGGTGCGTGCTAGTCAGAATATTAACCACTAGATTTATAATCGGGTTGTCAAAAAAAAGCTTTTACTTCAGAAGCATACATCATCATGTATTTACGGTCTGAAGGATATTTAGGACTTAAGACTTGTTCGCTTGAGTTATAAACGATCAATAAAAGCATTTTTTGGGTTTAACCGATTTCCCTCTGGTATGTCATTTCTATATAATTCTGTCAGCAGCAATTAACTGCCTACTAATGGGGGAATATCAGAAATGATACCGGATCCGGATTTTGTTGCTGTAAGTGTACCAAAAAAATGTGCTACAAGATCATGTTACGTACTTTGAGCAACGGCTTCATTAACTTTAATATTTGTGCAAGTTGTTTGTTTCAAAGGTTCCTCCTTTGGTCCCTGCCTCTGTTTTAACGTGCAGATCAGATTTTGACGTGACAACGTCTATTGAACGCCGGCCGCATGCACGAAAAATGATGACTCATTGTCCCGTTATGTCCCGTTATCCCGTAATAATTTTAAAAATTTGATCGTAGTAATCTTAAAAATTTGATTAAAATTGTCAATATTTAATTAAATTAAATTTATCAAATTGTCAACAATAAGCAAAGCAAGCCAAACACTCTGTCTCCTAACTGTGTGCCGGTGTATAAGAAAATAGTGAACATTACACTGACGAAAACTGTGAAATGCAAACGAAAACAGTTTCCTTGCGTTCCTGCTTGTGCTATTACCATTCACAAGTAGCAAGGTGGGGCGTTTACTGTTATTGTTTATAAATACTCCTCGGAGCAACCACAACAGTTGGTGTACGTGGCGCTGAGTCGGGTAGCGAATATAGACGGCTTGCACATCATCACGGAAAAAGATGCGCCTTTTATCTTCAAACACGGACGGGATGGGAACGACTTACAGACTACGCGAGATGTCCGTAACGAACACCTTCGACTCCGAGGACACTTCGAAAGCAGTGAAATTTTGTGATGACGGTAACAAAGCTGGGCAAACTGTAGTGACAAACCTTAATGTTCAGAGTTTGTCTGCGCACTTCGCCGATATTGAAACGGATCCCGTGATACCAAGATCGGATTATTTGGTATTGACTGAAACGTGGATGCGTGACAATTTTGATCCAGTTCCAATCAATAATTATGAATGTATAACCAGGCAGAATAATCGATCGGATTCTGATACAAATGCAGCTGGTGGAGTGGCAATCTATCGAAAATTAACATCAACATCCACGGCCAAAGTTCTCCACGTTGAATTGTCGGACACAACTCGTCTCATCAGAAACACAGGCGAGGTCTGCTTGGCTGAAATTACATGCTTCACTGCTGATACAACGTTTAAAATTGTACTTGGCGCAGTATATATTCATCCTGAAGCAAGTGTCTCAAACATTAGTGTATTGCTGCACCAAGCACTCTTTCCGTACGTGCATAACAGGCAGTATGTGCATCCGATCATGCAAGTTGATACCAATGTACCAATTCTTCTTTGTGGCGACTTCAACACAAACGTGAAAAATTATGATACATTCCTCAAATTCATGAAGGATATGTACAATCTTGAATGCATATCAGATGTTACTAAGTCCACAACGCTGAGAGGAACAACCCTCAATTTGACTTTTTCAAGGCACATTACACTTGAAACACTCCCATTCATTTCATACTTCCTATCATCGACCTATCTTTAACAGAATAACACAGATTGCAAGAAGTTAAATATCAGACATGTATAAAAGCTGTAAATGAATTTGTTACTACACATTGTTACTTGTAAATAATCTGTTCATTAAAGTAATAAACATATTTGAATTCATTAGTGCAAATAAAAGCTAATTTATCAATCAAAATGAATATTTCATTTCACTCCTTTTTGTATCCATACAAAATAATGATAATTTAATATAAATGATTCAATTTTATTCATAAAAGTATGCAATCATTTCATCAATGTTTTCTCATGACGTTGTTACGTTAAACTATCGTCCGTAAACCCTCTTTACAGACAACAAATTTTTTTTGCCTATCAATTTACCGTAGTATAGAAAGTATATTAGGAGCTTTACCAAGCGATCGTGTAAACTATGAAGATCGGTTGGTATTAGGTTAAATTCAATTAGTAGCGTGGAGTATTGATGGTTTTTGAGAAGGATTAGACTGGCTGCATGATGTTTAATATCTCCCTAGTATCAAGCATGTAAAAAGCAAGATAAAAGGAAGAGTTGCCCATGAGCTGTCAGGTGAGGGCAGAATAGTTTATATGGAATTGCTGTAAGGATGGGCGGGGGGGAGGGGGGCAGCTTCGAAAGAATGTTCAACTTTTTCTATTCAAAATACGCGGCCTTATCTAAACTAATTTTTCTGTGCCAAATTTCATATGTTTGTTTACTTTCATCTAAAAAGTGCCTTTGTCGATTTAAAAAAAAAAATCAGAAAAAAGGTTGCATTCAATTTCATTCAAAATAGAATTTCCACTTCTCAAACGTTGAAAATGTTGACAAAGAATCAAAATCACTGTCCTATTCAGAGCGAGTGATTTTGATTGGTATAAGTTGTTCAAGGAAGGCAGAGAAAACGTTGAAGACGATGAAGGTTCGGGCCGATCTTTGATGCTTACGGATGAAAACCAGCGGTTTAGGATTTTGTCCCCGATTGACAATTAGAGACCTTGTTAGGGACCTTTGATAGACCATTTGGATCTCAGACGTGTCCCAACTCGTTTGATCCAAAGCATTTATTACGAAAAAAGAGTTCTGACTACCAAAACGTTATCAAACGCGTTATTAAGGCCCTGTTCGCCTCATTTAACTCCATCTGATTTTTTGGCTCTCCCCGAAACTAATAAAAACTTTACGAAGTCATCCTTTTGACACCATTGAAGAAATATACACCGTATGAATGAAGGGTTTGAAGGCCATTCCTGAAATCGCCCTCCACAACTATTTCGAACACAAATGAAACTTTGGTCTAAATGTGTTGTATCCAGAAGGCATTATTTAGAAGAAAATGATATAAATTTGGAAGAAATATAAGCTGTGTTTCGTAAGGACATACTATTTTTCGAAAGGTATACAACAATGAAAGACTATTTCGCTGCGTGTTGCTCGAACCCCACAACCCCTTTCGGGATGGCATTCGAACACCTCAAGCGAACATTCGTGTCATACAGAATTCATTTTTGTTTCATCGTAAGGTATTTAATAACAAATCTGGGTTTTGAAAGAAGGAAATCAATGGTAAGGATTCCAAAATATTTCAGTATGTTTGGTCAACAATAACTTCTTTTACAACTAAATCGGTTGAAAGAGATTAAATAAAAAAACTAACAAACAACTTATTTTCTATTTATTATAATTCATTTACTGAGTATTCGCAGGTAAAACGTAAAAAATTAAAATCACAAATCAAACTTACAAAAAAGGAACAGGCAGTGCACAGCTTTAACGTGGTTGAATTAATTGACCAATCCTTATTCCTTTGGCGGTGGAGCGGTGGCCAAGTAAGCAAGAGCCCTAGCAATAGCCTCTGGTATCGGCGGGGATGTTGGGATATGGGCACCAGTCGGCTGGTATCCATTCTCATCGGCAGTGTATTGTACGCTATAAACTTGACCATCATCGCCAGTGTAGCTGTATTGCCCTTGAACAGCTTCGCCAGCATTTTCTGGATCGATTTGCTTCAGCGATCCATCCTGGTTTGCCTTGATACCATCACCGGTTTCGTAGCTGTAAAGAATTGTAGAATATTCACAAGATTAAAATCCAACAGTGCTTTACTAGTGATTATAATGTCTTAATAAATCACAGATTAATTAATATGCAATCAGATGACAGGTGAGTAATGGATCACTTATAATACACTTAAGACACTGCGCGCGCATCTTATTTGAAAATGTCAACCGGATCGTTTACATTAGCTTCTTTTCTAGTCCAATTAAGAAAGCTGCTTGTGGATTGCAATTGGAAAAATGAAGTGTAATAATTAATCACTATGGCTTACTGGTAGTGGAATTTGCCATCGTGCTCCACATTAGATTCCAAGGATACAATTGGGATTTCCTTTGGATCGGCGGCGCTAACGGCTCCGATGATTAGGCAAATTGCGAAGATAGTGAGTTTCATTTCGCCAAAAGATTTCACTTTTTGTTGTTCAAGAGTTCAATTCGCGGATGGTAGTAGACTAATGACGAAATCTGAATGCTTTTCTGCTTTTTATACCCAAAATTTTTTTAGCCCGCAATGGAAGCCATTCGGTGGTTTTATTTTCTATTTTTTTTTTCTAACAAGTTGCGATAGAACAAAGACCAGCAACAATTTTGAAGCTTGCGGAGCCCCACCAGCCGTGAGAGCCGACATTTCGCTTTTTTAGAGAAGTTGCGCGCAGAGTTGGGAGCACCACCATCACGAGACTACACCCAAAAATCGTTTTTTGTTTTCTTTTGAGAATCCTATAAAAGCTCTAGTATCAATGTCTATGGGTCTCTGGGGATTTCTTGCGACAATCCGACCATCCTCCATTCTCACCTTAAGAGGTGTTGGGGGTGGCAGAAGCAAGTATTAATAAATTCATCTTGAGATTATGATTTATTGCAAGCAATCTTGAATGTCTAGAAAAAATACCGGATTTTTTTTTAACAAGTGATTTTGCGCGATTCACAGAAAATTGTATCGTCTTATGCTTGATATGTTTTGGGGCTCTATGTATGGACGATCAATAAAGCAATGTCCAGACACTTTTGATAAGATAATTTTCACTTGATTTTATTTGGAATCCGGCTAAATTTTATTATTCAAAACATGATCTTTTTGGCAGTTGTTATGGATCTTTCGTTGGCAATTGAATTTGATTAGTTTTGCCACTATTTGTCTAGTTTTTGAGATGCGGAAAAATGTTTTATCACGATTTTGTCACATTATTTAATCAAATAAATTTTTCAGTCAATACAATTTGACATTTGAAGTGTAATTTTGACTATTTTTGGAAAAATATTGAATTTTTTATTTTTTATTTATTTGTTATTAAATTTTATTGTACGTTTCTGGACTTTTTTTAATTCGAAGTTGATATCGATGAGAACTTAAGATTTTGTTTTGTTGTTACAAAATTTATTTAAATTAAGAGAGATTTAAATAACTAAGATTTAGTCTTGATAAAATTTAAAATTTCACTTAGTTTTCGGGCAAACGTAACAAATTATCCAAAAATTTGTTTCTTAAGAAATTAGATAAGTTACTTTTTGAGTAAAATTCAAGTTTTCCAGAAATTGTATGGTCCGGGCTAGTCCCTTCCACGTGAGGTAGCGCGAGGCTAATTACCTCACCTATAGTAAGTGTCTTTTATGGAACATGTGAGCAACGACAGGCATAAATAAAGACAGCTATGATGCTATACATACTTGACTGAATACTATACTAAACTGAACTGGAGACTTAGTATTGAGAAAAGAGCTAGAAGGGCTTAGAAAGCTCTCTACTCATGTATAAAAGTGTTGGGGAGGAAATGAGGACTTCAGCCACGAATTGCGCTATGGATGTACGCAGCCTTCCTCACATATGAATCAATAGTGTAATGGCCAACATTAAGGAAAGAGAACAACTGAGGAGTGGGCGAACAAAACGGCACATGTCCATGGTTGGCCGTTTTCAGTGTTTTGACGGAATCGTGTTCATTACACTAAACTGCAACTAATTTCAATCTCAGACACTTCAAAAATCACTTTCATGTAATATTTTTTTGTTAGCAAAGTAACGGTTTCCCTGCAGAAAGGCATATGTCCTACGAATATTCATATTTTTTAACCATTCGTTAATGTGGATTTTCAAAAGGGCACGTATTTCATAGAAAAAAGTTTTTAATCAACAATGGAAGTTCATTGCACCTCACCTGGGGCTCTAATTACATCGATTTGTATGTGCATCATAAAATGCACTAAAAATGTACTAAAATTTACCTCACTTTTGCCTCCCACGGCCCCAAAACAAGCCGTAGGGGGCACTATGACCCCTTAAAATTTGCGTAACAGTCCCTACTATTAGGAAAAAATACCATAAAAATCCCCCCTTGGCTCTAAGGTGGCCAGGGAGCTCCCCAAAAGGCTAAAAACATAAAAAAACATGTCCAGTTGGGTTCCTGCAAAAGGACACATGTCCATTCAAGGGTTCAACAAAACGGGACATGTCCCAGTTGTGTCCCTGCAAAAGGGCACATGTCCATTTTTGTTTTAATTTTTTCTCTTAAAGTATTAAACATAAGTATATAAAAATTTTTTTTTCCGTCTGAATGAGTTCAAATAGTAGCACAACCTACCATACTCATAAATAGTTAATGTGATCAGTTCAGAGGCAGAAACAGTTTTTTGCGATTTCTGAACAATTTGCAAAACTGGACATGTGCCGTTTTGTTCGCCCACTCCTCAACTGTACCAATATAGGCAGGGTCCATAGAATGGCATGCATATGCGTCACAGGAGCACAAAGAAAGTGCACATCGCAGCTATGGCCATCTGAAAAATCATCTTTTTACTTTATTATAACGTCATTTAGTCGTGAGCAAAGGGTCGTTAGGCTTGTTGGATACGTACCTTCACGCACTACGCCAAGAGAGGCGTTAAATACTCTCCTCTGCTTTCCTCTACTGGACCTCCGTACTAAGTACCTAGGTTCTTGTAGAGCGGTAAAAACAGCCGTAAGGACATAGCAACATACTTGGTATATTTGGCAGAGGGTTGATCCCAATCACCATGGATTACATTACCTCCCAAGTTGGAGTTAAGGAAGAATTTCAAAGGCGGGTGTGGAAAAGCCTGGACACGTTTTAGCAGATATGGACACTGTAGTACACGCAGACCGCCATAAGAAAAAATATGCAAACGTCGTCGAGGAAGACATAAGACAGTTAGGAATAAGAAATTGGAAATGACGAGCCAGAGATTGACAATCATGGAGGCGAATGCTAGAGGTACCCAAGACCAATAATAAGCTGTGGAGCTCTTGATGATGATGAATTTACACAGAAGGTTCAAAGGGTCGGTCGGATCCAATGTCTTTCAAGCAGAAATGCTGGCTATTGGGAAAGCGTATCAGCAAGTAGAAAAAAAGGCTCTAGAATAGGGAATATAGCGGCGGTTACTGACAGCCAAGCTGCTATTTTGGCCCTAAACTTCGCCCTGATCTCATAAAAACTAGTCAAGAAATGCTTGGAGATCGAACTCATAAAGCCGGCTCTGAACACCCTCCAACGTTGGACGTTTGGTAGTATAACGAATTGTATGGCCGAGTTTCCAATGTCAAACGCCCAACGTTCTTATTTTGACACGTTCGGGCTGGTGTAGGAATTGACTCAATCGTTGGAATTCGAATGATACGTTCAGGGCATTGGAAATGTAAACCGCGTCTTACTAAGGGTTCCAGGCCCAGGTATATATAGAGAAACGAGAGACCTGATGAATTAACAAAGGATGGCTCAAAATGGATGGCTATTCAGCGGAAAAGGTAGACCTCCCTGTCAATACGATTAAAAGGCATATTTAGCTATACTTTCTTTCCTTGGCCAAAGTAAGATGGAATTGATTAACAATATGCAGAAATGCCAAAAGACCATGGCCGGCCTACAACAAAAATAAAACTGATAGCATCCTGAAGCTATGCCGTAGCTATAGCTATAAATGTGTACCGGAAACTGCCCAATAGGACACCATGCATCGAGAATGGCCATCCCATTCAATACATCATGCCATAGTTGCAAGGATTCAAACGAAAAAGAAACTGCTGTGCACTTCATGTGTAAATGTCTGGAACGACATTGACTTGCGATGGAATGACCATATATTCCAAATCGCCAAACAAGCATGCCAGTGCTTGGGATTTCTTAAGAGGTGCAAGTTCCTCCTCCAGCCATCGGCCCGTGCTGTTATTTATAAATCCTACATTCGGCCTCTTCTCGAATACAACTCCCTCGTTTGGGGCGGCGTTCCAATAACCACCTTAGCATGGTTAGATAAGGTCCAAAAAAGGGCCCTTAAGTTAATTAATGACGATACCGCTTGCTCCACCATCGACCCCCTGAGCCACCGTAGGAATGTAGCAGCACTGACAAAATTTTATCGCTACTATCATAGTGACTGCTCCCTCGAGCTAAACGCTCTCCTGCCTCCACGGCAATCTTATACCCGCAACACCAGATTAGCCCACTCATCTCATTCCCTCCACCTGCAACTCCCCCTTTCACGCACTCAACAAGATATGAATTCCTTTGTGAATAGAACAACTCGACTGTGGAATAATCTCTCGCAGTCAGTTTTTCCGAGCTCATACAACATCCAAGAGTTCAAACGCAGGGTTCATCACCACCTTCTTCAATACCCCCCCGTACCTTTATAACCCCTCCCCCTCCCCCGTACTAAGCTTACTGCTAGACGCTAGACATTGCACCATGACGTGACAAATGACATGACGGACTAGTAGTACAAAGGGTGACTCCTGAGCTTAGCACTGCCACATAAAAAAAAAAAAAAAACTAGCCAGGATAAGGCATAGTTCATTTGGCAGCCACACTCTGAACGAGCTTGACAACCTAGCAGCAGAGCATCCTACAGGTTTGATAGAGTTAGAGTTAGTGTAAACTCACTAACCTTTTTTTTTAAATAGTTTTTAGTGAGTAGAATATGTCTTATCATAAAATAGTGTTTACAAAGAAACTTGAAAGTTAAAAAGGAGGTGGTTCTTTTTAAGCAGGACTAGAGGCCCTCAGAACAGGGGCTTCTCTCGACACACCTATGGGCACTTATGTAGTCAGTGAATTGGGTAGGGAGCTTAGTCGAAATCAGCTTTCCCGCAATAAAAGCAGAGGTGGTAGGTTATGTGTAAGCCCTACTGTTCCCACTGGTCACGTTGAAGTAATGCCTTCACGGTTCGTACTGATATTGGCTTAAAAGTCACCGTTTATGTGTGAAAGCCGGGTCGTAACGCAATCATGCAATTATGTGTCAGTGGAAACTCGCCACATATCATGGAACCGCTGAAAGCAACGCATGTACGCTTGTAATATGTCACCAGCTTTAGGCATGGTGGTTACACACTTCCGTCTCCTAGACCGATGTCAGATGTCTTTAAGTAGAGATTGTGATTTCTGGCAGGCTTCTAATTATCTTATTTTGCAAGGCGGCAAAAGCTGTCTGCCAAAACTCCTGTACTAGGGCCCCTTTGTACATGGTTGTATCCCACTGTGCAAAATTGCCTTTACAGGCCAGCTAGGATATTCTCGACTAAATCCTTCAGACCGATAACACTCTCCTATTTTTATCTGAAATACAACCATTTAGAAGCACGGCCTCTCTGTACTCTCTGTACGACGATTTTACCATTGATTGCAATGTCGGACACCCAGAAAGATTGAAGGGAGAAGAGTGAAAGAGCTGATTACGTTAACCGTCGCCGTATCTTTTAATTCGTCGGCTTCCAAAACTACCGCGACAGAACGCTGACTTCGTTGATCGAAAAGAAGATGGCTTCTTCGCTTATTAGGCTTGCTGTAAAACATAAGAGAGAGGGCAGACAATTTTTCTAAACAGGAAAGATAAGAAAAAATGAGAGTTAACTATGTGTAACAAATAGAAAGACGAAGAACCATGCTGGTGCGGAAATCGAACTATGGACTTCTGGGATGGTAGTCGAGTAGCTAATACTTAAGACAGACTAACACCCTTAAGCCGGATTATAACGCCAGAATGACTTAGACCCATTTTTCCATGTCTTTTATATGGGTCTACGTCAGTCTGAGATTATAATCCCGATTAAGGGTGCTAGTCTGTCTTAGGTATTAGCCTCTAAGCCAGCAATGAAGGCAAGGATTGAAGTTGACCGACAAGGAAAAATTAGTTTTAGAGAAGCCTCTGGAGGGCACTATTGCGAAAGAATGTCCGCTGGGTCGACTAATATCTCCATTTCAGTGGTGCCTTATTGCAGAGTTACTCGGTGACCAAAACTATTTCTCTCAAGGTTTCGCAGACGATGTTGTCATAATATGATAACAGGGGAGACAGAGGGTACTACGTCAACGTCTATGCTGTTGGTTTGGACTTCAGCAATGGGTCAATGGACGTTCTCGTAATATTTACCAAAAAATGTCGGTCCTTGAAAAATATAAGATTTCTAACAACAAGTCAAATACTTAAGGGTAACTGTACCCGACTGAATTGGAAACATCATATGGATTAACTGACGAGCAGGACTTTCTGCCATAAAACTTGTGGATACACATAGTGTCTACAACCGAAAACCTTGTTTTGGTAATATACTACCATCATTAGGCTCACGGTAACATGTATGGATCTAATGTGGTGGTTGGAACCTAACTTAATAGCTGGTTGAAACAATTATCTGTTTGAAATAGTACTGAATTGTCTTTCCCCATCATCATAAGGATTAAAATCGTGCTTATTGGATAACCCATTAGAAAGCAGATCATATTTTTAATTTCTGCCTTCATAAATTTTCTACACGATTTTTTAAGATCTACACTGCGGAACGCATCTATTGTTTAAAAACAGAATTTATGCGAACAGATGATAATATTTGATGAAAAGATAAATCAATGAATTTAAAAATATTTTTGCATCGAAAAATGTCAAAAATTGTTTCTTGTTTAACTGCTTCCCTTACTATAATGGCATTTAGGCTGCACCAGAATATTGTGGCATTGTTATTTAAAAAAGTTAAGTAAAGGTTAATTTTTATTCCTGAAAAGCAATTCAGGTTTTTAATTATCTTAATAAGAGTGTGAAAGACGTGGAATTTGATAATTTTTACCACACCCAACTGCGTTTTTTGCCAAGCAAAAATCTAGTCTGAAAAGAAAGAAAAAAATAATAACGACGCTCTCCTGATTTTATAATTGCGCAAATTCCAACAAATAAAATTATACAAAAATACCAATTAAAAGATCGTTGCCTTTTTTCTAACAATAAAAATAACTTTGAAAAACTTGAAAACATAAAACATATGGAAAATTTTGATTGGCGTCATTTTTATCATACAAATGACCCAAATTAAAACTATGTATCTAAAAATAGAAGTTAAAAATCGAAACTGAACTTCTACCTCGACTTTCTTCAGTTCCGATCGCGCAGGTATAATTGAAATCCGTTCTTGAAAACCTGTTCTGTATGAAGCACAGCGCCGATCGCCATAATATCGAAGAAATGCGCGGTTAAACATAGTGAGTTCCTTCTGGAAACAAGAACCCGAAAGGATGACAAATTCTTTATAAATTTAAAACAAAACCAAAATTCCAACTGAAGACGCTTCTCGAAATGAGTTCAAATTTGGCTCCGGCGCATACTCCTTGGCTTAGATCTTATCGAATGACCTTGAAAGGTGAATAAGCTGACCTTCACATTTCTGTAATATTATTTTTTCTAAACAAAAATGTTTTCTTGCTTTTGCGTATTTTTAAAATACTTGTGATTTTTTAATATTTTGTTTATTTATTTTTCTAATAAAAATCAAACTGTTTAAAAACTCAAAAATAATAAAGATTTATTTTTTCTTTACTCTTTGCAATTATTTCCATTTGTTTTTCTCCAATATTCTCCATTTTATTCTCATATAAATTCTGATCGTGGCAATTTTCGGGTTACAGATTTATTGGGTTGAGTTTACAAATATCACGCCAACAGCGGCAAGATCGATCGTTACGTAATCGTGATGTGATTGTTATGCAAATGTTTCTATTTAGCGGATTTATGCAGTTCCGACTTTGAATGTCCATCTTCGAGTCTGGACCGGTACCTTTGAATGCGGGATTTAATATTTATTCCGAGGAAAGAGGGTGAAATGTTTTCTGCTATTCTTTGTAAATATAAGACAAGTCCAAGCCAAACAGAATGGAAGATTGAAGAAGATGAGGCAAGACAGCTAACTGATCGTTGACTTCTTTCGGATTAGGAAAACTTCATGAAAATGTTGCTTCATGAGTAATTGAGTATTTTTCTTTGAACAAAGCCAAAGGTTGATAGGTTGGCGTCATTAGAAGATTAAGTCGTTCCCTTGAGTTAGGTTGAGTATAGGGCCCAATTAACTCAAACTTGTTTAACTGACTGTAGTGGATGTGTAAAGCCAAGGAGTTTAGGAAGCTTTATAGTACCGCGCCGACTCATAGTTTTGAGATCTATTTTAAGTCTTGCAGAACGTTACTACCTAGTGTGTGCTACCTGGTTAGCTCCGGGAATTTACAGTGGAAGTTAACGAGTGCGGTCCACCTCCCGCACCTACGACGCTGTGGGGATACTCAGCTTGGCAGCGTAGTGTCCTACCTATGCGCCATTGTCCTGTGATGACTGTCATAGTTCTGACAATATCTCTTCAGGGAATGTTTTAGAGGAGTATTTTTTTGTGGGCATGTGTATATATGTTTTTTTGTTGTAGGTATGTATGTGGGCATGTGTATATGTATATATAGAATGCATCTGGCAATCAACCATCTGAAGTTTCACAACGTTAGCTTTTAAAATAAGGTTCGCGTCTTCGCAAGGGTGAAAGCTTTTACGGGGGAAATTTTAATAAGGTTCGTATCTTCGCTAAGATACAAACCAGATAAATATAGGCCTCGATTCCCAGATCCGACGGGAGGGAAGTGAGTTGCGGATTTGACACTTTGCGATTCTCAGATCCGCAACCCCGAATTTCTTTTTGACATTTTCCGCGCTGTAAAAGTGTAATCCGCAACAAATTTTTTGCGGATTTGAACGACAAATGCGCCTGAGATAATCCGACATCATATATTTCATTATCGCGTGAGTCTTCACTCCGAATTTTCGATTTAAACCAATCCGGGACTGCGGATTTGAGAATCGCAAAGTGTCAAATCCTCACTCACTTCCCTCCCGTCGGATCTGGGAATCGAGGCCATAAGCAGCGCATAGGTAGTAAGCCTAAGCTTTTTAAACCCTACCAGACTTGCAATTAAAAAGGGGATTGCATCAGGGCATACCGAAAGAAGGATTTTCCCGTAGGTACCCCATAGACCCATATGTAGCAAACGAGGGGAATGCCATAAGATGAACTCCGCTCAAAAAAAAAATCCGGGATACTGAAGTGAGGTATGCCTTATCCAGTTTTTCATAATGACCCTAGTGGGCAACCCTTACTTCAAATGAAATGGGGTGATATCTGCTTTAAGTACTCGGAAAACTTTTTGAACCATTTTAAAGAAATACCCTAATATTCGTGCTATCGAGCAAATTGACGAATTGCAAGTTCGAGCAAATTGGCGAACTGAACTTTAAAAACATCAGTTCGCATACAAGTTTCACATATTCAACTGAGGATAAACAAACCTCAGTTCACCCAACTGAACTGAATTTGAACGTAAAAGCTCGCTACAAAAAGAGTAATCCAACTGAAAGAGTAGACTGCCATTCCAATGGACTTTTGCATTTCTGACTTCTGACGAAAAAACACAAATTGAACATGAACTGGACTTTAACCTAAGAAACCTCTTATGTGAATTGAACTGAACGTTGTTGAGGCCAAGGAATTAAGCTTTAGTTTAACTGATACAAAGCTTTATTTGTGTTGTTGCATTACTTCCTATTTCAGGCAATTATGTTGGTAACGGTGAAGGGTATCATTTAGTATACTCAATAGACCGGTTCGGGTTCGATTGCAGAGGTTAAGTAGCATTGAACGTCATTGGTACCAAGTTGGGAGACCGTATTGGTAAAACAACACTTGCGTTTAATAATATAAAGCTTTCGACACCGGCGCAGTTATTACTCACATATCCGCGCCGAAATTCTCAAATTTTTCATCTTTCCATTCGGAATCGAGAAGCAATGATTTTTTTCTCAAGGGGGTCAAGTGGGGAATTCCTTATGACGAGGCGGGGGGGTAATATCCTTTGTGTGAGCCTTATAGGGCAATTCATATGGGGTCCACACAGGGCCGCGCCGACCCCCCACAGCGCCTGTGTGCGAAACCTATGAAGCGCCTCTTTTTTTCACGAATCTTAATGTTTCAACTTATTTTTATTTCTTATTTGTTAATTTTGACCGAAATAAATCATGCCGATTATACAACTCGCCGGATTTTCTGCGGCGAAAGAACATCCGATTCGCTTTCGATCCGCGTTTGAAAATATTTGCATTATAGAATCCGACGGAATTCTGCATTATCGATCCGCACTGAAACTGCTATTTCACCACTAACTGTCAAATTTTCCCCGATATTTTCGTGTATCCTTAGAAAAATAAATATTTAAGCGCCAAAAATTAAGTGTTTTTAGTACGAAATTATGGATTCCATTGGGTTTTATTTAATGCTACTAATGTATACTCCTCGAGGGATTTTTCAATGGTTGAGACCAATGAATCAAGAGCAGTGTCCGTAGAATTGCCATCAGATATATTTTGATTAGCCTTTCTAGAGTCTTTAATAGAAAGGATGATAGGCTGATTGGCCTGAAGTCTTTGGGTTTTATGTGAGAGGCTTTTCCGGCCTTAGGTATAAAAACTACTTTAACCTCTTTCCAACTAGAAGGAATGCAGTTATTTTGAAGGCACACAGTAAACATAGTCTGCAACCAGGGCATGATATAACCAGAGAAGTGCTGCAGTGGTGCCGGCACTATGCCGCCAGGACCTGGTGATTTATAGGGCTGGAAGGTGTTTATAGGCCATCTTATTTTTGCTCTACTTATGATAGATTTGATCAGCTGTTGTGAGGCTGAAGAGTTTATCGTGATAGTTGTCTCAACTGTAGTATTACTCGGGAAGTGGGTATCTATAAGTAGTTTCAGGGATTCCCTGCTTGAGTCGGAATCGCCGTTTTCTTTGCGTAATAACTAAGCCACTGGGTGTAATTAAATTAAAAACATAGATCGGAATTTTTCTCATCCGTAGTAAATTTGATGCCGATTTGTAATGACAATTTTTGTATGGAATGCGTTTCACGAGCGGATTCTATAATAACAATTTTTCACACTGCATTACCATCATTCGGTCATTTTTCATCCGGCGTATTCTATAATACGCCAAAAGTCAAATCTATGGAATTTTATATCCGCGGTTAATCCGGCGAGTTGTATAATCGGCATGATTATCTTAGGACACTTGTACAATAAGCGCAATATTATGTTTCGTTGTTTACGAGGCGTTGCGCCTATTATACCTACTTGCTACTTACTTATCGATACAAAGAAATATATTTTTGTGTAAGTGTACCTAACAAAAATAATTTCGATAGCGGCGCCTCTATTGTCTTGGCGCCTGTGTGCGCCGCACACTTCGCACACAGGGGCGGCGCGGCCCTGGGTCCACATGGTGCGGTCCAAAATGCTAGTGGGGCATAACCTCATAACCAAAGAATTTAAAGCCATAACTCAACTTTCAGCTGGTATTTCAATTGAAAAGTTAATCTTTTTACATTTTAACGTTTACCTGTTCGCGTGCTCCTCACCCACAATGATTATGCTCCGCCGCCCCTGTTGATCGGTGCAATGGGCCACCGCATGCCCTGGAAGGAGTAAGCTTCGTCGATGTAGATGAGCTGCCGCGCAGCCATATTGTTGTAGGGCATTTTCCGGGCGTAAGAGAAGACGCCACTCACATTACGTTGAAGTAGGTAAAGGTCCAAAACAAGGGTGCAGTAGTGGAGAGTAATTCGTGCATCGCCTACCATTTACAGAGATTTCTCTTGGGACTAAAGGTCTATTGACGAGCTGAGGCGGACGGCTGGCCAAATTGACAAGATTATTCAAAACGCGAATGTTATTTTATTAAGCAGTCCCCCAGCTAAGCATTCACTACGTCCAATGCTGCTTGACCTACGCCATCAACCGAGAGCTGTTCTACTGAGTATGCTATTGGTACCTTTTATGGTCACTACGATAATTGCCCATTTTCTTCGTCCTATATAATTTTTTAAAGCCATACAGATTTCGTGCATGCCTGTGGCGTGCTTTATTCTACGAAAATATTTGTTTTTTCATTTTAAATTTCAGTTTAGAAAAAAACCCTTTGGCACTGGTCTTGCGTACCAGCTGCATGCTAGTTGTGGACAACTGTTATGTTTACTCAAGTGTGCGTGCTAACAGCAGGCGCCGTGCGGGCTAGTGCGTACCTGCTGCATACTAGCTGCGGGCGAGTTTCATTTTTACTCGGGAATACAACTCATTTAATTGAGCCGCAGTAGAAATGAAGCTGCCTTAATAAAATTTTTGCACACATTGCGGTTTAGAATTTCGTTTATAAATACAATCTCTTGCAGTAAGTATTTCCGAACTCCTGCAACATCACGTGACTTTCATACCCATTTGCTTCACACGCCCAGTTCCTCTAACCTATCATATTCTCTTCTTTCTTTAAACCAATCAGATTACTACTAGCCATTGAACCCTGACCTGAACGACATGACGGTTTGGTAGTACAAAGGGTGATACAAATCTAGATGACTTTTAAAAAATTATTTCTGCTGTTATGTATAACGATAAAATTAATGAAGACACCAATTGAAGCCCCTTGAATACGAAATTTTACAACATGTACCGCCAAGACTTTGTACCGATGATCCAGCTGTTATCCAATGCTGTGGAATTTGGCACAAACCTTGGCGTAATCAGACTATTGATGAAAAGTAAAAACACGAAAACGTTTTAAAGAGGTGACAATGACTGGTAAATGCATTTTATAATAGTTCACACCTAGCAGTCAAAAGGCGGATCACCCCAAGATAAACAGCAGTCGATGGCGAGACGAAGGCGCTCATTAGGCAATCTCTAGCGTTCCTCCCATCAATCGCAATTCACTTCACACCTCTTGCTTCAGCGCGATGTACAACCGTACGTTCAATGCTCGTTTCGATAGGAGCAGCTTGCACGAGCCGTGATTGAAGTGAAGTCGTCTACGTATTTTTTTCGGCGTTGTGCGCCCCATTGACCTCGACGGCACCTACTCCTCTAGGTATGATGTGCCCTTATGGTGTTGCAGAGTGAGGTAGCTAGACCATTTCATGTAGACCACCAAATCCTATTCATCATGCCATAAACTTTCACTCTCCGATGGCGTCCGACTGGAGTGTAAACAACTACTAATGCTTAATTGGTGATCAAATAGCCATTAGCCGGCACCAAATGACAGGCACACTTCTCAGGTGTCAGCAGGTGATTTTGGGTATTTACGATCTCAATTACGCAACATCCACCTTCGCGATGATTTCGTAAATTGGATTAACGTACTTGCACTACCTCGGCCCATGTAGTACGTGGGAGTGCAGCGGTATACCCATCTGACTGCGAGAGCGGCTGATCTACGAGAAAGCTAAACAAGGTGTGACTTATGACGACCTTGCGTGTGATCAGCAGATCGGCTACAGTTAGCTATGCGTCTGGTGGAGAGCATCGTCACCTGGACAGTAGCTGACAGCATGACTTAAAGCGTGAAATGGCCCGCGAGGCAAAATCTCTTCAACCGGTTGCTCGCTTGTTTTGGAAGATTTTATTTTAATAACGCCGGCCTTAGCACTCACTACCTGAGAGTGCTGAAAGATCCCTCAGGTGTCAACGGTTTTGCATATCGTTTATCATTTTACAATGTGTGAATGTCGTCTAATTTCTTTGTTATGTAATCTAGTCAGTCCCCAATTAAATTCCAGTTTTTAGCAGGTTTCAGTTGAAGATTTTGGGAAGAACTCCGAAGATGGCAGCGACAAGTTTTAAAAATAGTGAGGCACAGTCCATAGCGACTCTAGTTGGAGGTGGAGTGCCGGAAGTAAACAAATTAAATTGTTTTGAAAAATTCTTGTGATTTTTTTTCAAAAAGATTGTTTTGCGCCTTTATTTTTTGGAGGATCTTGGGAAGCGGATTCTCTTGATAAATTTTGGTTCGATTGTAAAGACTTCGGTGGTGGGAGAGAAGTTCTTGGTTAAATGAAATTTAAGAAGCGCTCCGATATTTTGATGAGTAATATAGAAGATGTCGTGTGTGGTCTGAGGATTAACTTTTCTCCTTTTTTTGTATTTTTTTTAGTTTTGTGCCCAAAATAGAATATCGTGAGACAATTTTTGTTTACAAATTATCTACTCGATATGACGTCACCTACTTTTATAGTTAGAAACTATATTTTGTGGGACATAAGGCGGTAAATAGTTGCCCTCAAATGGGCTTTATTTTATGGGAAAGCTTTAAATTCTTCGTGCCGACCAATCGTGGACTTGTTTGCTTTGTTTTCAACCCCGTATCGGAGGGTGTAGATGGGACTGCCCTAAAGTTCTTCATTATTAATTCTTGAAGGCTCCTCTTTTATGTGAAAGTCTAGAGCTAAAGATAAGCTCTTTGTATTATCGATGCAAGCTCTAGACGGAAAGATAGTAGAGAGAACTGTGAAGGAACTGCCAAACGCCAACACTCGATTTTTTCCCAGCAGCTCGCATCCTGGTTTTTACGACAGATCGAATCTCGGATCTTTGGGATGGTAGTCGGATACTTTAAAGCCTAGCTCTTCGAAGCCTACCTTGTGATGAAAACAATTTAGCTTCGACTAAGATCCCTGTAGATCTTCATTTGCGGATCAGTAGTGAGAAAAGGCCAACCGATTTATTTATTTTAATACTAACATCTCCTTCTGTTCCGACATCGTCGACAAGAAAACTAGGAAACCGATTTTGTCAACCAGCTCCACATGCTGCATTCTTCAAACTTACCGAACTACTTTCTGTTGCTAAATTATGAATGGTCTTGTTTCAGTCCTTGAGTTAAGAAGACTGCAACTTATTCGCTCTGCCTACATATAAAAAAGCAAGTTTCATCGCCTTCTCGTTCAACATCGTCTCGACCCCTCATTACTCCAAACATTTTTCTTCCCTTCGTACTAAGTTAAATTCTAGTTATTGCACCATGACATGATCAATGATATGGCTGACTGATATACAAAAGATAGTTTCTGAGCTTAAAACAGTCACAAACAAGATTTTATACTTGTATAGTGTATTTAAAAAAGAATTATAACGCATACCATCTAAACAAAATAAGTCTGGTGGCCGATTGTAGCTGTCGGTTCTGCGGAGCAGCTTCCCGAAACTGCGGAGCACTTGCTGTGCGATTGTGAGGCTACAGCGAGGAAGTGATTGAGCCTCCTCCATCGTGACTTCCCTACCCCCAGGGAGATTTGGGACAGAAATCCTAAATCAGTTTTAGGCTATATTAGAGGCCTTAATCTTGATGGTTTTTAAAGACGGGGATGATGGCACAATAGACCAAATAAATAGGTCGTAGCGCTGGCAAAGGCACCTTTCAACAAGAAATAGAAACTGAACGCATTAGCGCTTTTTACTTACAAAAAATCCATTGGGAAGAAAAGGGGTCGCTCCCTCCATCTGACATAGCACGATGGATCCACACAGTGACCGTCCGCCCAATGCTCCTATACGGGATCTTAGTATGGTGGCCAACCTTAAGTAACTGCAGCGTGCTAAACAAACTACAGAAAGTACAAAGATGCGCGGAGCTATGCATAACAGGAGCACTTCGATGCCCTAAATGTTATGTTATACTTTCCTCCTTTAAATCTTGTGGCAAGGAAAATGGCAACCATCACTGCCCTAAGAGTAAAAGAATCTGTTTTTTGGCCTGGAATCAGGGGTGCTGAAGGGTGCGATGGTGCTGAACTTTGTTACTATCCCCACAAAAGCCGACTTCTGTATACCCGAGATTACCTTGACGAGGAACTACGGAGTGCACATTCGTTCATGTCGTGAGTGTTCGCACAGTTCTTAGGGTGCCATCATTTTTTTGTCGGGTGTGAGAAAGAGTCTTTTTTCCAGAGTTTGGGATTGAAGTCTCTTGCCGGTCACCCTATGCTTGCAGTGTATACCAAGCGGAGGTCCTAGCTGTACAAGAGGCTGTTCTACTAATTAACCAGCAAGGGATATAAATCGGACTATCTACATCTTCTCAGATAATCAGGAGGCTCTGAAACCCCTGCGCTCTTGCACAAACAGCTCTAGAACTACCTCTGAATGTCGCAGATCTCTTAACGAGATGGCTCAACAGTTCAGCACCCTCCTCATATTTGTGCCCGGGCACCGAAATATAGAGGGAAATTGAAATGGTTCTTTTTGGGTTTTATTCATCTTAGATGGTGCTACTGTCTTTGTAGGAATCAGAGCTCTTCAAGTCTCCTCTTCCAATCATTTCTACGTCTTGCCAACTCTCTCCAGATTATTATACAAATTCTTCGTATATCTTCTATAACGTTATCCATCCACCTATTACTTGGTCGTCCTACGCTTCTTTTTCTGCTCCGGACCGAAAAACAAAGCTTGAAAATCATCCACACTAGCGCTCACGCTTGTTCGGCGTGAGTCTGAAGCTGCATTTAGGATTTTCCTTTCGAAGATTTTGAGATGTTTCTCAGTTTGTTTGGTCAAAGTCCACGCCTCAACCTGGTAACATATACAAGCCTATGTATATGCATTGCAATCAAAGGTTCCATGATATGCGGTGAATTTCCACTGACACATAATTGCAAGGTTGCGTTCCGTCCAGGCTTTCACACATAGCCCGAAAATTTAAGTAACGAGTGCATGTGTTGGTTGTGTATGCTTGTGTGTTCTATGTCGAATGCGGCGGAATTCACGGAATATTCTGACAGATCGCATTTGAATACACACACTTCTATATTATCTGTCAGCAAATGCAACGCATGTACGCTTGCATATGTCACCAGCTTTAGACCCGACAACTGGGCGTTTTACAAATGTTCTCAGTTTTGGATTTCTTGGTTTTTTACGATCGGGGCTAGTGTTAAATAGATTCTATTTGCAGCTACGATGAGTTTATGGTTATCGTCTTTAATCTTGGTTTCTGCAGTAAGCAGCGTCTCTAAATAAATATATTTGTCTACAGTTTTCACTCTATGATCGCCAAGGCTGATGCTTTTCCAAGCACATACATTATTTTGTGTCATTTACTCTTAGATAGAAATTTTCTTAGTTATCTACAATACTTGAGAAAGTTTTCTTTACGTCTTACGCTTTGCGTCGAATTATGACTGCGAAGACTAGTATGTATTAGTAGGAGAGCTAGTGAACCATCTGACTAACCCGTTTCCCACAAAGCTAGAAAAATTTTAAATGATGTTTTATTATCAGTCGAGTAAGAAAGTACCGTTCTGGCAGACATCTCGCGGTTGCGTCATCATCCCTTAAATTTTTGAAAATGTAAATTTTTTTTTTATTTTAACCTACTCCCACAAGGCTAAAATTTTAATATGTTGTAATTTACATATGTTTAAGTGTAAAAACAAAATGACAACCTATTTTGAGGGTTGCAAGTATGTGCCAGACAATAGCACAGTTGTCATGGGGATAGTAATTCATAACCTGCTCCCACAAGGCCCAAATTTTTTAGGGAACATTCTTTCAATTGTATAAAAAGTATATGTAAAAAGCCAGAACATTCTGGCGGTTGCAGCTATCTGCCAGAAGAGTATAAAGGGTGCGGGGAAAGTCTGGGAACGGTCCGATATTTCCTGAAAGATAGGTTTTCGTGAAAAAAGTTTCGAGCAAAAGTTGCTCCACTTAGAGTGTGGAATCGGTTGCACACAAAACTCACCACCACCCATTCACCCCTCGCAGGGGGTTGGGGTAAATCTGAAATTTGAAGTGGCAACCCCTATTTTTTCTCACGAATATTGGTTCTCCCAAGAAAAATATCAAACTTTTATCTGAAAATTTTCCCCGAAGCCCCCCTGAATCCCGAAAAATCATCAAAAATCAAAATTATCGCATAACATCATTTATTTGGGGGTACAGGGAAGCTGTATTTCAAGTCCTACTGCCATGAGTGGGTGCAAACGTTTACACCTGTTAAAGTGTTTGCCTTGAAGAAATCCGTCAACAGATCCATTAGCAATTATTTCACTGTCCACAGCAATTATCATTAAACCACAGCCACTAATAAACTTTCCAATTGCTTTGAAGAGAGCCAACATAACGTGAAATGGTCCAAGATGTATGAACAAATTGTCATATAACGGTCGCTCAACTGATTGGATTTGCAGGGCTACTTTGGCGATGGCCAAATCGTATGTGATTTCCAAGTACTTTTGATTTAGTTCTTCAGCAATGTTTTTAATTATTTTCATCGTTTCAATGACAGCAGACGGATTTGTTGGGGAATCGTTAATAGGTTTAAATAGGCAATTTTTTGCTTAGAAGTATTGATGTCTTCAACAACGTTATAATTAAAACCAACCCACATTGGTGTATTTGGTATCTTCAAAGCGTGACAAATCATCCATAATGTATCCAATTGTTGTATTTGGGGAAGAGTTTCAACATGTATCTGATCAGCATGTCGTGGATCATTTAATGACAAAAATGGTTCTAATATCCGTGGTTTTTTCGTGTATGGAAGCAAATTTGGTATAAATGTGTCAAAAGTTCTTCTCCGTTTTTTGTTTTTGGCTGAAGGAGCATTATCTACATTAGTAGTATTTTCAGGTTCAATACAGACATTCTCAGGTTCAACAAACACATTCCCATTGACATCATCATTTTTAGGTATTGTCTGATAAATAATACCAACGGTATCATGTAATGTATCTTTGCCGCTTGTGGTATCCACAAAACGATCAAAATTATCAAATGCCACTCCAGTAAATAAGTTTTTCGATAAAGAAATAGATTCTGGACAAATACCGGTGCGATTCGTTAAAGCAAAAGTTGCTTCCGCTTCTAATTCCTCTATAACGTTGTAACTGCAGCAATGACCATATTTGTTGATAATTTCGAGAATCTTGCGGCTGCTCGTTAAACTTTTTAACGTCATACCCAATGTTATTTACCTCAAGAGTTAACCCTTCTAGCACAGAAGGCGCACTTTTCAGCTAAGCATGAAAATCTATATATACATACACACACATACATACATTCATATATATAAATATATATGTATATATATACATATATAGAGTTTCCCTTCTAACGCAGAAGGCGCCCTTCCCAGCAGGGCTGAGAAATATTTACCACTGCCGTGGCTCAGCTGAGACATGCAAACATAAAAGATTGAGTACCAATAAAAATTGCATGCGAAACACATAAACAGTCATGAGACAACAAATAGACTCCATTTAAGCAGGTCTTTGTTAGTGGTTACGCTAAAAACATTAATATTTTTATTTACATTAATGAACATGCGATTAACAGGCTCAAATCGGCCATAATTGGTGTTAGAGGAGCTGATGTGTAAGAGCGGTGGTCCTCTCAGATTGTATCGGCTCTCTCTAAACGACGCACGGCGCCTTAGAAAACCTGAGTCGACACGACCATTAAGAAGCTGGTGAACGGAAACAACATCGGCCACCTCACGACGCTTGTGGAGAGTGTTTAAGTTGAGTAACTTAAGTCGGTATTCATATGGTGGAAAAATTAAAGGGTCTTCCCAAGGAAGGTGATTCAATGCGAATCGAACGAACCTACGTTGAACCGACTCAATTTTTCCAACATGCGAAGAATAGTGAGGAGACCAAACCTGGGACGCATATTCAAGTAAAGGTCTGACAAGGGAAATGTATAGGTGTTTAGTGATCAGGGTGCTGTTAAATTCTTTGGACCACCTTTTTATAAAACCCAAGACTAAGCTGCTCTTGGAAGAAATATAGTTGATATGAGTAGAGAAGTCTAGCTTGGTGTCAAATCTAATCCCGAGATCTTTGACTAAATTAACACGGGGGACACCCTCACCAGAGAATGAGTAGTTATAAATTATAGGATCACGTCGCCTACAAAAAGTTATGACTTCGCATTTACTAATATTAAGAACCAGGTTGTTGTTGGCGCACCAAGAGAAAAAGGTGTCGAGGTCGACCTGCAAAAGTTTGCAGTCCTCCATATTCTTTACGTGACGGTACAATTTGATGTCATCAGCATAAATCAGGATTCTGCAGTGTCTTAGCAAGGTAACAATATCATCAATAGAAAGAATAAAGAGGATAGGGCCAAGGTGACTGCCTTGAGGGACACCGGATGACGCCTCAATGGTCGCGGATTTGGATCCACGGAAAAGGACTTGGTAGGTCCTGTCAGCTAAGTAGGACTGGAACCATAATAGAAGGGCTACAGGGAAATCTAACTTTTTTAGTTTGAAAAGTATAATGGAGTGGGAAAGCTTGTCAAATGCCTTACTGAAATCAGTGTAAACACAATCAGTAATGTAAAATCAAAATCTATATCTATTACTTAAAGTTTCTTGTCTAATCACTACAATTAATTTCTAATACTGCTACATTTTTCTCAAAGTTATGACTATCTTCTCATTATGTTGTCTTTTCTCTTGTAAGGTTCATGTGGGGTTTTGAAAGTAATTGGATACTTTTTCGGTGTTGTAATGGATGCGGCCAAGCGCTCAGCGAGTGGCAACACTTGTTAGAATTCCTCTACAAGCTACAGTATAATATACAGGGTGTTCCGTTACTCATGGTACAAAGGAAAATGGCAAATAGTACATAAAAAATTATCGCAAAAGAAAGTAAAAGTGGGGGGGAACCTCTTTTCGTTTTCGAGATATGGCGTTTTGAAGTTTTTTTTTGGTAGAGGTTTACATATTATCCTGTATTTTTGTCACCTTTCTAGATATTTTAATGAATAAGACATCAATACTTCAAAAGTAAAGGTCGTAGCATAATAGTTGTTAGACATTATTCATAGGAAATTGTCCAAGCTTTCCAATTTTGTAAAACAAAATATTGGTTTATTACGTATTTTTTGGAGAAAAAGGTGGTTGAAGTGGAAATTTTAGTGCAAAAAAAAACAAAATTTTGTCTTTGATGACTCATAACTCTGGATGTTGGTGGGTTGACCCCTTGACTTTTACAGATTTATTTAGTGGGAGTATTCTGCGTAGATTGATGTCTTATTCATTAAAATATCTAAAAAGGTGACAAAAATACAGGGTAATATGTTAACCTCTACCAAAAAAACTTCAAAACGCCATTTCTCGAAAACGAAAAGAGGTACCCCCCCCCCCACTTTTACTTTTTTTTGCGATAATTTTTTATGTACTATTTGCTATTTTCCTTTGTACCATGAGTAACGGAACACCCTGTATGTATTCTCTCTTTCGAACATACGAACTCGTACAAGTATGTTGCGCTCGCTATTATATACTCTTCTGGCAGATAGCTGCAACCGCCAGAATGTTCTGGCTTTTTACATATACTTTTTATACAATTGAAAGAATGTTCCCTAAAAAATTTGGGCCTTGTGGGAGCAGGTTATGAATTACTATCCCCATGACAACTGTGCTATTGTCTGGCACATACTTGCAACCCTCAAAATAGGTTGTCATTTTGTTTTTACACTTAAACATATGTAAATTACAACATATTAAAATTTTAGCCTTGTGGGAGTAGGTTAAAATAAAAAAAAAATTTACATTTTCAAAAATTTAAGGGATGATGACGCAACCGCGAGATGTCTGCCAGAACGGTACTTTCTTACTCGACTGATAATAAAACATCATTTAAAATTTTTCTAGCTTTGTGGGAAACGGGTTAGTCAGATGGTTCACTAGCTCTTAGACTATATCTCAATAGTAGCCTGAAAATTCAAATTAGCGCCAATGACTTCAAAAACTAATCAGAATTCGAATAAAATGTTAAGAGAAATATGTATGTATATAAATTATCGTGTAACATCCTCATCATTAATTACTGCGTATACATGATGAGTTGAATAATTGAGTTGAGGTTGAGTTGAATTTTCGACTCGTTTCACAAATCACAAACAAAACACATGTGTGTAAACTAAATTCAATTACACAAATACTGAACTCACGTCTATAAGCATAATTTCAATTCAACTCAGGGAGCGGAGTTAAGTCAAGCTCAGTCGACCCTAACTCCATTCGACTCCCGTTTACATATTAAAAGTGAACATGAACCAAAAAGTAAAAATAATTTTGAATGTAAAGTTTTTATTGCTGCAGCCACTTACTTAAATGTAAAAAAGCGTGGAGCGCTAACGAGAAGTTGCAGAATTAATAAAATAATAATATATGTAAAGAAATAATATAGGTTAGTGAAAAGAAGGCCGAAAAATGATGGTGTGCTTGACTTGAGACTTTTCTCTTTTTCGAGGATTGAGGTTTACTATCATCATTTGTAATTGTAAGTTATTTTAGAATGTCCATTTTATGTTCACTGAGATAAAGCATATCCACAGCTATTCTAAGAAAAGTTGATTGTGAAGCCTAAAGTAGTAATTAGTGATACCAATAACATTGGCTCCCTTACAGCTTCCTTCAAATACCCCCAATTCAAAGACAATATTTTTGAATACACATACATAACATTTTATTTTGCCTTAAAACTAACATTTTTTTGTGCTTTTGTTGCGATATTATATATCAAAAAAAATTGTTTGAAAAATAATAGAAAAAAATATACAAGACATCTTAATAGTATTCACAGCGTTAGTTGTTCAACAGATGAATGTTACAAAAATAAAAAATATATAAAAAAAAGTATAATACAGAAATTTCGTATCGCATTTGCTTCTAAGAGAATATTGTCTACAATATGTAAAAAAAAGAGAAAGAAAGATAGATTCTTTATCGAGTATTTTTTGTTTCATTTAAAAAAAAAACGATCCGTTGTCATATTATCAGTTTCAAGTTGGGTTGAAGCTGATTTTTGGGCAGGCATAGTTTTTTTTTGGTAACTGGTTGTCAATTGGATGATTGGAGCCTCTTGCATAGAAGAATGTTTTTAACGACGATTGTTGGATGGTGGAAGACTGGCCAAGTAGTCAAGAGCCTTCTGGATTGCTGGTGGGATTGGTGGTGGTGTTGGGAGATGATCACCCTGTGGAACGAAACCGTTCTCATCATCAGCTGTGTATGTTAGAGAAATTTGATTGCCATCGGGATCTGTGTAGCTGACTGATCCTTGGGCGATGATTACATCACTGGTGTCTGCTGATGTGGCTTTCTTTAATGTTCCTGTTTCTTGTCCTTTGATTCCGTTTGCTGTTTCATAACTGGAATTTTAAAGAGTTTGTTTGAATTTTGTAATACACTGTTGAATGAATTTTTTGAAACTCCGTAGGTTATGCAAAACGATAAATTTATTTAGCTAAGATCTGAACCTACCTGTATTGATAGGATCCGTCAGGTTCGATGTTGGAATCTTGACTAATAATAGCGATCGGTTCTCCACCTTGCGGTGCTGCAGCTACCATTGATGCGATCAACGCCGCGAACAAAACGATTTCCTGGAAGGTGAGAAAAAGAACAGAGAAAACATCCATTAGTTATGATGAAGTGGTCTCGTTGGTATTTAATTAACACCTGAGAGGATCAGTCAATAAAGAAATTAAGCTAAACTCGTGATTGCGCGGTGCAGACGACAACGCATTTTAAAATACCGTTGGGGTACAGACAAAAGAGAGTGATCATAGTGCAAAAGGTGTAATTATGCAACGTGAGACCACATTCGATGCACTATCGACCATCGACTGCTATTTGGTGGCTATGCAGTTTGAAATGCAGAAAATTAGCATCGATCGCCGCCGAAATCCAGCTGTGGGATATAAACTTGAATTTTTAATGCCGCGAATCCCATGGATAATGAGCATTCCGTTGATCGTTTTATCTAGATAATTTTCGAGCATGTTATTATGTCCCAGAGGTAAGCTTAGGCTTGGGCTTGGAAGCGACGGCTATCCGTGCTATCTTTGGAGACGAACACGGGAAATACTAGAGCGTGGTATATCACGACGTCGTCGGCATCGAAGTTGGCGCATACAATTGACCTTTTCGGTTCTTTGGGTCTGTTAACTTTTGTGCAATGCATAGACTCCCGGGATTTTACCGGAGTCTCTCTAGAAGGCAGATGGGTCATGGAAGTCGTCATGCTGTAATACAATGATGCTGTGTGCCAGTAGGAGACTCCGTGAATAGTGTGGTGGCTCTTCACTATACGATATCAGATGAACTTTTTGAGCTTTTTAGTTTCTGTACCTGGGTTACCTTAGGCCAGACTAAGCCGGGTTCAGCTATTAACTCTCCGATCGGCGGGTGGTGATAAGCGGCACGGCGCTGAATATATTCCAATGTGATGATGCCGGAAGTTTGGCATTTACAGCTTATCTAGATACATGAAGGCGTAAGGTGGGAAATTATTTGATTAATGGGATCAGGTTGTTTTTGTTTTTCGGTTAAATCTGGGCAGCTTCAATGGCGTTTAGGTTGATTTACACAAATTTTTAGTGATTTATTGAGGCTTTGACGCTGACGATTAGATAAATTTTTAGGCTCTGTTTTTTTTTGGGGGGAGGAGGAGTATTGATAGAAAAAATTCTCTCATTGTAGATTTATGGTGGAAAAGCTAAATTATTGCATCAAGTTCGTTTATCTGTGAATGTCAAAATAAATTAACGAATTGAGTTTTCGGGAAGGTTGGGCGCATCAACAGATTAGCGATTTAAGGTTGATTACAAGCTCTGATGAAATTGTATAAAATGCGGAAGAAGTGTTCTGGAACACAAAAAATTACACCGCTATCGGGATGGTCAGTGATTGATTTTTTTTGGGAAGAAGATACTATACAAATTCATAAACATAAAACCTGTATTTTTTTATTTCTTTAGATATTTTTCAAAGTGAATGGTGTCTATGATATCATTAAAAACGGAAATAATAATTAATATTAATTGAAAAAAATACGGACTTTTTACATCTTCTTCCATTGTTATCCGATGGCGTGATGACCTAGAATTAAATTTTTTGGATATTCGCGCGGAGGCCATTGTAATAACATTCTTCAAGCTACAAAAATTTTTGACATGGGAATATGCATTTTGCACTATCATTAAATGAATTTAGGAAACTATTCAACGTATTCTAGGTGTCAGTGGCTGCATTCATCTTGATTTTCTCTCTAAAGGAAAAAAAATACAACAATTTTTTGAAGTTTCATTGAAAAAGTTACTAGTCATGATCACGTATAACTCAATGTTAGTTTGGATTGTATTTTTTTTTGGCGAAAATAATGACTAGAAAAAAATATTGTTCATTTTTAGTAATGCTACTTTTTCGTGTGATTTAGCAAACGTTTAAATTTCGCTAAGTCTATGATAAAAATCTTTTTTGGTAGTTTTCTTTCGCTGGAAATGAAGTGATGCTGTAACACTAAGATTGCTATCAAGGATTTATTACTTAATATTTTTTGTTGGGATAAGCTTTGCTACAGACTTTGGATGTTCTGCTATCTGATCTTACAATGGCTTGGTTTACTAAAGAAGAGACATCCATCATGCAGTTTTGGGGTCATAAATGATAGGGAAAAAAGTTTAATAATTATTTGCGAGATGTCCTACATACACAATAAAAAATTGGTATGAAAATAATAGTGTCTATTGAGCAAATTCCTTGAAAGTGATGATAATGCAGTTCAGGTTATATCACAAAATTATGGAATAGTATGTTGCACAGATCAAATAAAGCTCCAGATATTGTTAAATACTTCTTTTATCAAGAAACGCGTTTACAAAGGATATTAATCATAAGATTTCAGAATCATTCTAAGCCTTGAAGAGCTCTGTACGAATTTGTGGCTAAATTAAAATTATCAAATTTCTTCTCTCAATTTAGTTTCCTCGCCAAAAGACTAAATTCTGTATTACCGACAGTAAATTTATGTTATAGAAATTCACAGGAACAGGTCCTTAATCCTTAAAACGTCCTTAAACGAATTGATTTTTTAAGGATTGCAATTCATTCTTCGAAGTATCGGTAATGCAGTTATTATTAAGTGGCGGTAATGCAGTTATTATCAAGGGTCGGTAATGCAGATTTTTCTAAATTTCGATAAAAATGCGGAAATTGCAGCAAGCTGTGCAATGAATTTCAATAAATTTGACCTTATACATTTAGGATATCTTAGAAAATTGCATTTATTACCTATGCATATATTTTTCTTGTCATAACTACCATTGTACAATGTGTTTCGAAAGAATCTGGCTTAGGCTTAAGTTGAACACAATTTTGATAGATATGATATGATTTTGATAGAATTTAGATAGAAATTGAAAGCTATAGTATAAATGGACAAATTTTAAATGATCTCTACTTATAAGTTTGGGATAATGCAGTTCGTTTTTGGATCAGTTTCTTTACTACTTAAAACGTGTCGTTCAACAAACTGGTGTTGTTTAAGGGTCGTATTTCACCCTTCCAAGTGTCGGCAATGCAGTTTTTATTAAGTGTCGCTAATGCATTTTTTTTAAATTGAGATAATAATGCGGAAATTACCGAAGGATGTGAAGTAAATTTGGATAAAAAAAACTAGAAATTTAGCATGTCTTAAAAAATAGCATACTATGTTTAGTTTTTCTTAAATTAAATTTCTTAAATTTTGGGATGTAGTTAATCAAAATTTGGCTATTTTGGGATAATGCAGTTCGTTTTTTGGATGAATTTTAGTTTCGTTTACATATATTATTTAATTGTGATTAAATTACGTAAAAAAAGAACTAAGAAATAAAAAAGTATATGTAATGTCTGAAGGAGAAACGGAAAGAGAGACAAGTCCTCCGTTTTTAAAAAGAAGAAAAAGGACCTGACACTTATGAAAACTGTCTTATATTTTGATAATATTTATAGCATTCAAACTTAGGTCCTTTCTTCTATTTCTTAAGAGATCAGTTGGATGGTATTTTTCTTCTTTGCTGTTGATTACGTTTAAGATACTTTTGTAAGGATATGGATGCGTTTAAGTTGGGGCAACAGAAAATGTGTAAAGTCGATAATGCAGTTATCTTTTGGGTTGCTTTAAAATAGCAAAGAAATTTCAAAGGGAGTTTTTCGTATTTTTGGAAATATAATGATCACCAGTTGGGGAACAGAAAATGTATAAAGTCGGTAGTGCAGTACATTTAAAAAAATTGGATTGGTTTAAGGTAGCAAAGAAATTTCAATAGGAGTTTTTCCCTTATTGAAATATAATGATCACCAGTTGGGAAACGAAAGTGTGCAGTATCGATATTTCTAAAAAAATTGAGTTGGTTTAAAATAGTAAAGAAATTTCAAAACGAGTTTTTCGCATTTCTGAAGATGTAATGTTCACCTTTATGAAACGAATAATTTGAATTTTTCCGAAGTGAATTTTTTACAATGCAGTCGATAATGCAGTTTATTACATTTTGGGCTGTATGAGGCCATAAATTTAGACAAGCTGAAGTATTAGAGTGGGAAAATGAAATGCTTAAGTAACAATAGAAAATATTTTTGTGTTATTTTCTTTTGATCATTGAATCACTTGAAGCAATAGTTTATTACACAGCAACTTTTATGAAAAATGTTTGTCATACTAGAGGCTTCAGAAGGAAAAAAGAAATCTCGTAAATTAAAACACAATGAAAAGAAATATATTTTAATATTTCGAAAGATGGTGAAAACTATGGTGTTATAATATGGTTAACGTTAAAACATACGTGAAATTTTAAATTTTAAATCGGTGTGTTCTTTTAAGAACATTTTAAGCTTGCAAGGATTTTAGAAGATTACTTTTAATAATTTGTACTTTCTGACTTAAAAATGAGCCTTTTATTGCGCATTGACCAGTTATAGTAATAATTTGGAATCTATTTTGAAATAACAGAATTACGGATTGCTTGTAATTTGACTGAAATGAACTCTTTAAATTATGTCAAAGCAGCTAGAGTAATCTAATTTATAATCACTAAATATATTATAAACTAGGACCCCAGAAATCTCTTATTCGACATCTCTCCACACAACAATCACAAATAATAAGAAATCCAAGCAAAAAAATTTTGTTTGCTTTTCTCAATTTCAATATAAACGAGAGATTTTACGAAATTTCTGCCAATTATCATCGCGGAGCATCATTCCCACTTTCAATTAACGACTCTTTATTGCAGTGTGTGGAATGTTCACATAACAACGAAACAGCACCCGCAGCCTCCAAGCAAATAAGCGAATAATATAATTATGCAATTATTATTGGTGCAATCACGACTATACTCTAGCGGGAGTTTTCACACTTACGGTTTTCATTTTTTATTTTTTCCACTACTAGGTTTTAAGCGCGTAATCCTTAAACAAAAGTGTAAACAAGGTGAGAACAAAAAAATCGCACAACACCGAAAACACTATGGACTAAGAACTTTTCGTTGGCTAACTCTAAAATCACGGGCTTAAGTCACTGATTATATTTATTTAGTTATAACTGTTGACGCCTTGTTCTTACTTGCGATCTGAGCTAAGTGAACAATGCGAGATTTAATGACGGTAAGTACAGGGAGGCCCAGTATATATACACCTGAGATGGGGCACCGCGCTATTGATATCTGCAACTACCGGTGCAAGAATCCCATGTCTCCCCCTCAATGTCGCATGGCGCTTGGATATTTCTTCTTTTTTTTTACTTCGCCAATATATGGGGTTTCACTTGTTCTATGCTCCCCGGCACGGCTGCTGGTGAGCATGAACTTTTCCTCTTATCCAATTATTCAACACTTGAAAAATATAATGGATGCCGGGGTTTCGATCCCATACCATACCGGGCGCCCCCACCCTCCTTGTTCGGGGAGCACCTTTATGTGAAGATTTTGCAAGTGGCCAGATTCAGATTCCTGTACGGCGGGGGAGGGAATCGGTGTCTGACATCTGAAAGGGGCTAGTATAGGATGCATTCATCTGCCTGCATCCCAGGCTATAGTTTGCCCAACCACCTGACGACATGCACGGCGAGCTTTGACCGCGCTCCACCGGCATTTGGGGAGTAAAGTTTGTTTTGGTGTGCTGTCCCCTTACGGGGCGCGGGGGAATGTCTCATACTCATAAGTGCACAGTAAAACGCTTGTAAATAGGCAATGGCCACTGCTAATTTCCACCGAAGTTTGTTTTGTTCATAAATTGAAATGTTTTTTTTTTCGTTGTCTTACATTGTTTTTTTTTTCATTTTATTGCTTAAATCTGTCGGTATATTCCCGTATGTGGTGTACCTGTATGCCACTGGGAATTACTATTTATCGTGGTAATTTCACACCGACTAATGAGCGATGGACATTTGGCGGCAGTGTCGCAATTTTCAACATTTCTGCAGTCAGCTCGTGGCCGGTCAACGGAAAATTTTGTAAATGCGATTTTAAAGATGACACCGGAGTCTCTTGATGGAAGATTAAGTTCTTGCGTACAGATGCCGATAATGGCACTTTGTAGCAATTTTCATAATGGAATGCATGGGGACTTTTTTAGTAGATTTTTCAAGGATGCCCTTAATATTTTTTATAGTGTTGTGAAAAAAAAAAAATTAAATTGGAAGCAGACATATTATGTACATGTTATAAAGTACCATTTCGGAAGATGATAAGGCCTAGTAACTATAGGTGTCCTCCAGTACTGGCCTTAAAAAAATTCTATAAAAATAAAGATCTAGGTCCTAATGGAACGTATCCAAAGTTTTATGGAGTTGAACGCCTTTTTTTTAGTTTTTCACGATTACCGATTATCTCGAAGCTATTGATTTCTTGAGGTAAATGCCTCCCATAAAAATTGAAGTTGTTTTACTTGTAACATTATCTCGTACGATTAATACTTTTTGTGTAAAACAAATATATCTACCTACTGTGATCCAGTAAAGTTTAAATATTCAGATCTCGGAAAAAATCGTGCAGAATGAAGAAAACCTTGTAGACGGTAGGCTACAGGCAGATGCTTAATCCAGGCAACATGAACGGGGACATAATTTGTCCTAAAAAGGCACGGTTTTGTAACCGCACTAGTGAAAAACCTTTCCGTAGGTATGGGGGGTTAGTTTTATGTTTAAAGTCGATTTTGTTTGGCCGCCATTTTGATTTGGTTGTCATTTGTCAGTTTATCTTTGACAGTTAGGCATAGTAGCCACAAAAACGTGTTGAAGTTTTTTTTTTTAACGTAGGGTACAAAAGTACCACGAATACTTAGGGGTCGTTCATTAATTACGTGAGGCGTTGGGAGAGATTGGGGGGGGGGTCTTGGAAATTATCACGTAATTCAAGGAACAGTGTAAAATTGCTAAAAAAAACTGGATTAAATTAAGTAAAACATGTTTCTCCACTGAAAACCCCTATTCACTTACAGGAAGCCGGTAGGCAGCGGTCTTTTAGACCACGTCTGCCGGCACGGCCCGACGCAGGCCACATATTACTCAGTCTGATGATACTTCAGGTATCCGTCTGACAGGCCGTGGCATGCAGCATGCAAGTGAAGTCTTGATTCCCTACAGACACATAGGCGAAGACGGCAGCTTATCATAGCAGGTTGTTAATTCAAGTGAAAAATGTTCATAGCCTCAACGAAAGCTTCAATGAGGCTGCAGACTTACGCCGTTAACATCTGCGAACATGCGTGACTGTGGGTGGTTTTCGCGCCTTTCTTTCCAATCCAAGTGGATACGTGAATTCTTACCGTAAATTCATGGCTTGAGAGTGGTTAGAATTTCAGATCGTCAAGTACGAGCTAACGATAAATACCCAAACCCAAAGACTTTTGTCAGTTTTCATGGACTATAGGCCCCATACAGGGCCAGACTATAGGCTGATATGTGTGTGATGATACTTGGCCTCAAGGCGAAAACTTTCAGACCCCGGCCTGCCGCTCACTGGTGCATAAATGGGAACCTTAAGATATGGCTAAATCCTACACCAAAATTTTTACTCGGCTTTTACAGCTGGCTTTTTAGAACTGAACTGGAATTGAACGGATTATCAATGGGGCTGCCATATTTCCAGGAGAAACCAAAGTCCAGCAAGTGTGTTCGCCGGATTTGTTGAGCTGAAAGTTTTGGATGCGAAAAGTACTGCGTAGACTATTGACGAAAAGATTTGAGCCCCCAGAGAAATGTGTTGCTTTGGGATTTGACGGTTGTTCGACGATGTCCGGAAAAACAGTGGTGTGCAAGCAGTTCTGCTTTGTTATTTTTTTTTTTATGTGATAGACTAGAGGCTTAGGGAAAGCCCCTTTGTACTGTTCGACAATCTATTTTTTTCGTATAGATTGTCGAACAGCAGCTCTAGCCGGAAGATAGAGAGTAGAAAGAGATAGAAGTAGGAAGGAGCTGCCACAACCTAGCCGCGATATTTTATTCCACCTACTTCCAACCATTTCGCGACTCTGGGATCGGGGCATTTTGAAAAACAACTCGCTGGAGTGTTATGCCTCCTGAAACGAGTAGAATTTCATCAGCCAACCGATGACATGCGCTTGGTGGAGCGGGGAAGGACTAGCGAAGGCTAGTTCCTTACTCTTCGCACAAACTGAATCTAGTGACCAATGATTTCAAGGCTCTGGCCGAAATTCGGAACCCCATGTGAACCAGCAAACATATTATGGCATTTTATCGGGAATCAGTTTTCTATCTATATTTAATAGTAGAAAATGCTATTCTATATATCTATATTAATTAAATAAAGTTTCTGTATGGTGGTATGTAGGTTTATTTATCTATGCGTGTATGTGGGCGATGTAGCGGGCACATCAATCACCACAGAGCTTCGAAATTTTGCAGGAAATGGCCACCCAAATATGAATTTGCCGATTCTGTTCCGATTTCCATGAAAATCGGTATCTGGGTTTTTAAGGTAGCAAATAACATATTTATGATCAAAACTAATAAATTCAAAATGGCGAACGAATTTTGTTAATTGCGTTCTTTCCAAAGGTCTCAACGATCGCAAGCAGTTCTGGTTGGAAGGTACTGGTGGTAGTTTTTTTTGTTGAGATTTTACGAGGTGAGAAAAGTCTGGATAAATGAAAAGCCTACAGCTTATGGACAGACCAAGCGATGACTTTTCTAAAGGAACTGTTTTTTTTATGTGATACGCTAAGCAAAGAAATAACCTTTTTTCTCCCAATCTGTCAAGAGCCAGCGTTATAATCTAGCTGATTGAAAACAGATACTACTACTATACTACGGATCACAATGTCCTTTACACAAGCGACTGCTTTTATTCTCTGGCATTTCGTCTTTAACAGTTTGTGTTGCTCAAACTACTGTTGTAAATTCTAGTTTTCAACTGTTGTAGAAGTGGGCTACCTTTCCTAATGCATACATTCGATTTGCTGAAGCCACCTTGTTCCTATACTTCCGTTATGACTATCTATAGCTGTTTTGGGTTATTTGTGCCTAGAGCGATGAACTTTTTGCCCTAGGCTTTAAGACTGGTTAAACCTAATTGGAAATGAAATGTTAAAAGTCTCTAACGATGAAGGTTGGCAAAAAGCTTCATTCCGGGTCAAAGGTAAAAAACTAATTTTTGCGTTCCCAGACTCTTCAAGTGTGAATAATCGTTCAAAAAAGCAAAGGCTCTCATCCCATCGGAAATATATGCTCACATTTGTTTTTAGCACGTCTTTTACTGCGGCTACTATTTTATTGAGCTTTTACAGTTATGCGTTGTGCCACGGCAGAAAATTAATTTGAGTAATTGAAATGAAATATTATAAACTTTTGTGCGATTCATGGCTGCTTAACCTCCCACATGTATGATTTATATGTAATTGAAAAGCACATAAATCATATTTTTGTTTAATTTTGTTTTATTTATTTTAAAAAAGTACTAAAAAACATAGAAAGGCATGAAAGATGAAGCCTTCATGTTTGGCCACCAAGTGCTTTTGATAATTGAAATAAAAGTGAAAAGATTTTTTGTGTTCCATTCCTACTTGCTCGTTAAATTTTTTATAAATGACATAAGTCCCTCTTTTATATTTTTTTTTCATGACATTTTATTTCAACTTTTTTTTTGTCGGAATATGTACTTCGTTACAAGTCTTCAGTTTTTAGAATAAAAAACACCCTAAAAGTATGCAGAAAAAAAACCGGTCCACAGAGGCGCTACGTCGTTAATAGATTAGAATAGTAAAAGAGCGTGTGATAAAACTCACGCCATCCAATACTTCCTTGATTGATTTTCTGGAAAGGAAAACTCTTAACCGATTTTTAGAGCTATAGTGCTAAACTTTGTTATACGCGTTGGATTTAAAACTGCTTGCGATGATGCATTAACGCAAGGTTCATTGACATCTACTCACGCACCCTCCAGACCCCAAACCTATCATTTCTCCTCTTTCCTTCAAATCATGCTTACTTCTAGACACTGACCATGACTTGAACGACATGACAGACTAGTAATACAAAGGGGGATTCCTAAGCTAAGTATAGGTTAAGGGTAAAAGGTACGGGGGGGGGGTATTGAAGAAGGTGGTGATGAACCCTGCGTTTGAACTCTTGGATGTTGTAGGAGCTCGGAAATACTGACTGCGAGAGATTATTCCACAGTCGAGTTGTTCTATTAACAAACGAATTCATATCTTGTTGAGTGCGTGAAAAGGGTAGTTGCAGGTGAAGGGAATGAGAAGGATTGGCCTAAAGCATACCATTAGGCATCATCCACCTGATGGCGAAAGTTTTTTCCCCCGTGGCCGCCAAGTTCTCCCCGAAGTTGAGCTTTTGGTCCATCATAGCTCCCAAATATCTATGTGTGGGCTGGGAGCGGATGACCTGGTCGCCTTTTTGGACTTTATAGTCTCCATCTTTCAACTTGCTAATTAGCTCTATTTCCCGTTTTGTGCTCAGCTAGAATTAGACCAGCGTTCTCGAGCCAGGAATTTACCTCCTTTAGATCTTAATGCTGGCGCCTTTCAAACCTTTTTTCATTGTTGAACGCAGATCTCCCTGGCCTATAGTTTGATCTGGAATGCAGAGGTCCACCCAGGGGCGTGCCTGAGTATATGGCCAAATGCGTTCCAGTGCATATCGCCCCCTCGAAGGTTACATCATATAAAAAAAGACATTTTTAATTAGAAAATAAAATTTATGCATCACGTTACCATGACACGTGTATATTTTACTGTGGGATATGATTGAACCTTGCTATGCAAGTGGGGCCTATGTAAAATTTGGTCTTGCAAACGAATAGGTCGCCTTGGTCTTGCGCAAGAACAAAACTAAGAATTCAAGAGTAAGACTATTTTTGATTATCACACATATCCGTGACGCGACGGCGAATTCAGTGCAGTGAAAAGAAATTATGAAATTATTGGTACGATATAATCTCATACAAACAAATGAACAAACACGCGACATCTTCCCAGACATCTGACGCAGTGGGCACACCGACGATTTCAGTACCCTTCCGGCGTCCGTGAAAAACATAAAAAATACGTAAACAAATATTTTTTGAATTCAACGGAAAATTTTGTAAGAATACAACAGAAAGTTAGGTAAAGTTTATTTGAATACATTCAAACCTGTTTCTGTGCGACCATTTCCCGAATAGAGCACCTGGGTCGAACCCACTCTCTTCACGCTAAATTCTATGATGCACATGAGATCATTGTTTCAATTTCAAAACTAAAATGTCGGATGTCATTGAATATTGATCACCAATACGGAAAAAGGCGGTGCTGTGTTAATGTCAGTGAAAAATTCATCACGGAAGCCACTGACACGAAAAGCGTCGGCGTTACGGGTATAAGTGGATCGATCGACGCACCTTCCTTGGCGATCTAGCCACTTTACCGTTAAGGATATCCATATGTCCTTTGACTGTTTTGGGACATCTGAAGTCTCAAGCCAGTTATGTCGGCCGATTTCCATATGGAGTCAAACTCTATTTTGATTTGAGCAGGCGTATTCCTTTTAAATGAATGTATTTAATTAGTGTAAAATGTTCGATATTTTTCAGTTTTCCAAAAACATAAACAGCAACTAACACAAACGACTTTCATAAGGCAACTGAGCGTTTAAAATGGCGTCGCCCTTGAAGTTTTTCTCGAGCAACGCCATCTTCATATTGAGGATCGAAACTTTTCAAATATGGCGTAATTTTTATAATTTTCATTTCAATTTTATTTATAAGGAAATCTGTTTAAATTTTTATTCGTTTCAAAATAATAACAATTAATATTACCTTGGATAATAAAAATGTAGTAAAATACCGTCTGATATTTCCTTCCATTGCCTTCGACAAACACTCTTTAAATAAAGCAACAAAATCTTGAGAAAACTACCTTTCTCAAAAATCCATTATGATCCTATCCCATGCAATAATCCTAACGAGATGATTTCTCCGAAATAACACGATAAATAAAAGTTTTATCTTAAAGGTACAACCATAGACCAAACACCACAACTAATGACATCCAATTTGAGTGGTTTGCATAATGATCAATGGTGGCATGAAACAATCCGTGAAATGGCTTAACATGCGCGCGCTGTTCCACCTCGAATTTTGATCGCTCATTTTGGGGGGCTCTTAGCTTGTGCAAAACTTGGCTGGTGAATGAAATTTTCGGTGATATTTCAATTTCGCTGTGATGACATCAGGGCGTTGAGCATCAATGGCGTTTGATTTTACTAAGTGGTTTTACTAGTATACTATAATTTTACAATCCCGTCTTGTTGTACGTCCATTATTTTTTTTTATTAATATAGCCATGAGTAGTTCGTAGTAATAATGTTCTAAAAATATTTTAATTGGAATAATGAAGAAACAAGTCATGTCATGAGATACGTTGACCTTTTCAACGAACATTCTTGCTAGCCCACCATCATCATCTTGTACAGGATTTAGACTGAAGAGGCATTGTTGAGATTCTTTCTGGATGACATTCTCGTTTTGAAAATGCATAAAACATAACACGAAAAAACAAAAACGATGCAGAATCAAAATCAATTCGCTGCGACAGAGAATCCCAATACTGTCATAAGACCCAATTCCAATAAAATTATGCGCCTCCTTCCCATTATTACCTGCAATCTGATAAATTCCTTATCTGCAATCCGAAAGAGGCGAAGCCAGTGAACAATCAGCGACTCATCTGGCTTCTTTAGGTCAAATTGCGAACTCATTCAAGAGGTCGTGATGTGATTGTCAACGATTGAATCACCTCCTCACCTGAATTTGCATAGTGTTCCGTGCGATTGTCGGGGGCTTCGGGGCCCCATCGAGTTAAGTAATTTTCAGATGTGCTGCTGCCTGGCGGTGCTGGCGGTGCCGCTGGGCTAGGCACTATTGGCAGTTTCACAGAATTGTTATTTACACTGACTTACCTAATAAAACACGGCGCGGAAGACGCTGGATGCTGAGCTAACACAACAGCTCTAAGGAGAGACACGGTGTGGTGACCTTCCCGCGTTGGACTTTCGTTGGCGACTAATCTTTACACCAAACCGATGCAGTCCTACCGTCAAGATTAAATCGTCATTATATGGAAATTCAGAGCTCCACGAATTTATCAATGTGACGCGTGCATAGAAACGACATTAACCCAATTATGTGAATATAAATTGCAACATTTGCTGCTGCCGAGTGAGCGAACTCGATTAGGTCACTCGTTCAAGAAGTCCGACAGGCCCCAGCTTAGGTTCATTCTGGTGTCCGCCGAATGGCGGCGCACGACCTTGACCAAGGCAGCTCAACCATTCAGTGTCAGTTACTAGACCGTCGAGCTGAATCTGAGAGAGCTTGCTGCAAAATCTACGCAACAGTTGTGCGCATAATCCGCTGAGACAGTTTTCAGTATCGCCAAAGACCGCTAGAATATCGGGGAATCTGATGCTAGCTGGATTGTGGCGGCCGGCGCATGTTTTCTAGCTGAAAAGCACGTGCTGCAATATAGTTGATACCTTTACAGATCGATGTAATTCCCGTCGCAGCTACAGCGATTTGATAGGCGAGTGCATCTGTCGACTTTTGTTAGCCAATCGAAATGTCTTCCCGGATTCAATAAATCACTGGCGACTGCGCTCTTTCCACCAGATTAGTCGCGAGTCTCAACTTAGCCATCAAGTGACTGAATTAGATGCAAACTATGCGTCGCCAGAGACCTTGTTAATTAATTTCTGGTAGTTAGATTGACAATGGGTAATTTTATACGTATGGAAACGGCAGGGGTCGGTTGAGCAAGATATTGCAAACAAAAGCTAACTGAGCTGGAAGTGTTGATATGGAATGCTGAAGTAAATAACAGAAGAGAGATGCATTCTGGGTCAGGTATACTTTGTTGTTTTAAGTTTATCAAATTATTTATGCGAAAATAAGCCTGGATCGAATATATACATATATTTAATTTAACTTACTTTTTATTATCCAAACTAGCCAAAACTGCTTTGGAAAATAGGGATAATATAGAGTGTTCGGCTCTCTTTCAGGGAGGATATGGTGGAATAACCCACTAAACCTGTCCCATGTTCTCTAATCAACAGAGTCCCGTGATAGCAGCCTTTCTCGCTATCGCCTTGCAGTGATCCAATGGGCATCATCTGAAATTCGCTTACTGTCATATTAAAGAATTGTGATTAGGTGATATCTAAAACTTTCATGTCCTATGGTCTTTTTTTAATGTAGAAGACTCGAAGCTAAGAAGTGAATCTCGTACTGCCAAATAGAGTGAAAGAACTGCTTGACACGTGATTTTATTCCACCAGCTCTCATCTAATACTACCGCGACAGAACATTGATTTCAAAAATCGAACAGAAGAGAGCGCAACGAATCGGCGTATAAGAAGGAACACAAAAACGAAGGATTATCACCCCGGCGAAGTATAAAGGAGCATGGAACGGATTCGAACCACGCACCTCTTGAATGGTAGTCAAATGCAGAGCCGAATTAAGGATCTGACACCCTCTAGGCAGAACCTGTGGTGGGGGCCCCTCCACCCCTCAAAAACATCAATCCATTAACCTTGACAGAAAGGGAACAATATCTTAATGGATTCAAACTAAATTTCTATGCAGTCGCTAGTACCTGTCTATCTCCTGTAGTAAGACATTTGAATGACTATTGGGATTGGGAGAGTTTTGAGAATATTCCGGGGTAACTGAACTAGGTATTTCAGGTCGTCGTCGCACTGCAAAAGCTATCTCATGATAGAACACAAATTCTTAGGACACGTTCTTATTACATACACACACTAGCTTTCTTTTGAACCATTTATACGACGCATACTCAAACTTATAGAGAAAAAGCATAGTAGTATAGCCAGGGGCGGCGCTTTCGCACCGGGCGCAGTTTTTCCGGGGCGTACTTTCAGATTTTAGAAAATTAAAACTTTGAAAAAAAAAAAAATTATTGAAAAAAAGCAATCTCTGCCCCTGTATTAATCGTGCAGGAAATTTCCAGAGATTGTGGCTTCGAGCTTCGAGAAATTCTCATTTATTTGGAACACTTTTTAAAAATTCTTTACAAATCACACACTAGGTTGATAACTGATATTAACTTGAGGGCGTTGCTGTTGCTGCACTTTGTTTCAAAATTGGTGAATGAAATGAGGAAAATAAAACTCTTTTTGCCGAGAACTCCTCTTTTATTGTCATTTTTTGTTTGTTCCTTTATATACCGGCTTCATCGGCCTCGGTTCAACAAAGTTCCATTCAACCCGTATAAGGGCTTCACCAGCTGGCCATGTTCAGTTCATGCTTGAAATTGTTTTTTTGCTTTTACGCCAAAAGTTAGAGATGCGCAAGCTCACTGGAATGATATTACATTACATTCTCTTTTGAGCGAGCTTTTATGTCCAATCTCAATTTCATGTTCTGTTGGGCGAACTCAGGCTTTATTTTTCTTGAGTTCAATATGTGAAAATGTATGGGGAACTCAGACAAAAATTGAAGTTCAGTACACGAATTTACTCGGACTAGCGCAGTTCGAAGCCGGGGTATTACTATCTAACAAAATAATATGGCCAGTTTCACACCCGTCAATCATCAAAAGTTGTCTGTAATCGTCAATTCCTTTTTGAAATTCGATGAAGAATCGCATGGATTTTCACAATAGACAACTTTTCCAATATACTATACGTTAAAATGCTTAAGATAGTTGTTGTTGCTTTTAATATTAATTTTCCCTTCGGCCATGCCTTTTCTTTTCTTTTCCTTAAAAAAGAGAGAGACAAAAAACAATAACTACACAGCTGTCAAAATTTGCCCGCGCCATCGCATTCGCTTACTCTCGTCTCCGCATACTATGTTTCCAACCGATTTTTGTGGGTTGGATGTTGACCCATGCGAAACTTCCTGTCTATGTAATCTTTTTTTTATGTTTACATTCAGCGAGTGCTTGTGTCTATTCCATGGCTCTTCACTGCGTTTAAAAATGAACAACTTATGGGGCGCAATATGGCATAGTGCACCGGGCACAAAAACTCAAGAGCCGGCTCTGAGTATAGCTATGCTGGTCCGGGCCACCTATTTCATAATCAAGCTTTCCGTTTGTGTCTTGGGCTGTAGCTTTTCGGTTTGTGTCTTGGGAACCTTTTGCTGTTTAGTGAGCTTTTTTGGTGCACCTTTGCGCTACATGTGTGAAACTAGTTTAACTTCGCTGTAGTGTGTATTGGCTGGGGTTTCATGCTGAGGAACCGACCAAGCAGACCAATCCACCTGTTTAGTTGTGTTGCTGGCTGTCCAAACAATTGTTGCTGGCAATTGCAAAAATCGGCCGCCGCATTGGAACCGCCTTCTTCATTTTTTACAAAGTGGTCAGATAGTATTTATTACTTGAACATGATGAGTAGAGCTCAGGTCAAACCCGAGCCCAACTTCATATAGACGGGAGTCAAGTTGAGTTAAGGTCGATTAAGCTCGACTCAGCTCTGCTACCTGGGGTAAGTTGAAATTATGCATACGAACGTGAGGTCAGTCTTTGAGTAGTTGAATTTAGTTGAGAACAGCATCTCTGTGTGTTGTTTGTGATGTTTGGTAACGTGTAGTGCTTTTTTTTATTTTCAACTCAGCCATAACTCAACTTTCAGGTCTGTCTGACTGGTTTATCTAGTTTGTCTGTCTGGTCTATCTATCTGCTCTTTCTCTCTCTGCCTGGTTTGTCTATCTGGCCGGTAGTAAGCTTCACCACTATTTTGTTAATTTCCTCGAGATTCTCCGCTATATTTCCTGTTGTATCATGAAGCAGTCCGACTTCAAAGACTAGGTTCGTGTAGAAAATGCTCTCTTTCTTCGAGCAAAAGCTCATCTACGAGCTACTTTTTCGGCATCGTAGTTCTCTTCATTATTATTTTCTCTTAGGATATTCATATCTTCCCAGTAAACCACGAATGCATACAAAATGAATTCACAATACATTTCAGGAATGAATGAAATTCATTACAGAAAGCATTTTGTAAGTTATACGGAATGCATTAAAACACATTAGGCATGTCCTAGGATGAAATGCATTGCTTGTAATGCATTAACAATATATTTCATATAGAAGTATGTAATGCATAAATAATAAATTACAAATTCATTTTATAGATGTGGGAAATGCATTACAAAAGGCATTTCATAAAACTAATAAAATGTATTGAATAGCATTGGGATTGCCCTAGGAAAAAATGCATTGATTCTAATATACTAAAAATGCATTTAATAATAAAATATTTTTTTAAAACAAAATTTATTATAATTTTATGTTGAACTTTGTATTTTAGATGCCCTGAATTTCTGGATGTGTTCTATCATGTGACGTCCGTATAGTCGCCCTCATATCTCTCTCGAAAATAGAAAATGAATAATTTTCAGTATGTATGCTATCTGAAATGAGATACGATTTTATTAGCTTAATTACTGAAGACTCCAACAAAAATTTGTTAGCGTGGCGGAATGGAGTGCTCGTGTATTTGGCTTTTTATAATGCTTTTGAATCCCCAAAATCCTAACAATTTAATACATTGCTTGTAATGTATTTGTAAGGCACTTGTAAGCAGTCGCTGATTGATAACTTTCAGATAGCTTACTTGTAATGTACGGCGAATGCATTTCTTTGTTCTATGCATTACATGTGGTTTGCTGGGTTATTGCTTTTGGTTGAAGGCTCTACTTCAGTTTCTTCCTTGCGATAGGAGGGGCAATAGGAGGTCATTGCACCCGAAATGCGCTCCATATATTTTGTCTGTACGAAATAGAAAATATAAGATTGCAAATATTTTGTGACTTTCAGTGCATTAGGAAGTCTGTTTCCTAAGGATCAAAGAAGGATTTTAGCTTATTTTGAGGCGTCGATGCTGTGAGGAGCTCTCGGGGTTTTATTTCAGTCTCCCCTTCTCGGAGATTGATAGATTACTTCAATTGAAATGGTTCTCCAAGAAATCACCTACCAGTTGGATGGCCGTCCCGTTCGTACAAAGGTAAGGTTTATTATGGCGTACGCCAAAATGATTAGGAATCTCAAAATCGCAGTGAGAGTCTCAAATATGGAAAGAGGAGTGCGAAACTCTTTTCGTTTAAAAACCCAAATCATCGGCTCATTCACGGTATACAGAAACAAGGTAATGTAAAGGACTGTATACCATATACAGTATTTTAGTGCTGACGTCACGTGGGGGACACTTCCCATATTAGATCGAAGCTGTTGTTGTTTTTGCATCAGGGCTGACGTCAACAGGCGCCCATGTTTTACGGTATTGGAAGCTGCCGTCTCTTTTACATTACCTTCTGATTCTGTATACCGCGCTATTTATATTCTCAAACAGTCTCACTCTGACTCTTGTCGTGGTTAGGTGCTATGGAGGAGTGTCGTTGCCCATGCACGAATTTCGAAGGGGAAATTATAGCCTAGCAAAGTAGCAAAGTCTCTCCTCTGTGTTTGTCGTGGGTTCTGCGCTACGGTGGTGATACATACAGTGGTGTCAAAAACAACTATTAATGCTGGGTTTTTAGCACCACAGCTTCTCACGATCACATCCAGTTTCACAGTGGACTGAGAATCTACCAAAGGTAGGCACAAGTGCGGTGAAAAGACGCACTGTACTCCACTTCTCACAGGTTCTCACTTTGCCATTTGAATAGAGTGCTTAAGTGCCAACCTTTTGAGGTTCTTCGGCTTGGAACAATTTTCTGTCATTGATGGAGGTGTAGTAAGGACCGGGAACATCTAGAAATGGGCGACCAAAGAATACCAGAGTACGATCAGATGCTGTGACAAGGCTAAGGTGTTGATTAGGCTGCCGCACGTCCCAATTAGAAAAAAGATTCTGAACATGCCGAAGGGATATATCTGGGGGCTATGGCAGTATCAGCAGAAAAAAGGGAGCACATCTTTCGACTGTGCCGATTGTCAGCTAGACGAAGTAACGGAGCAATGAAAGCAATCCCCCGATATGAATATAGGAACAGCCCAATTCGAGATCCGTCGAAGAATGTCTAATATAATAACAATGTGGCTCTTAACAAAATACGAATTGCAAATGTACAAGTCCTCTCTGTCATTATACAGAAAGTGTCAATGCTAAACATGTCAACATCACCATAAAGGAATTAGATATACCGACTATCTAAACGATCATATTTCCTAAACGATCGCAATTAAAACATCACTTAATAAAATGGTCAACTGGCGATTGTAAAAGCAACTAGAACTAGAAATTAGCATCTAAATATCTTGTTAATAGCCTTTAACTGCTTCTTTGACTGGACCCTGCTGGACAAGTTTTAAATGCCAAGAATGACATTTTTTTCCCATCGAAGTACTGGCGTCAGAATTGCAGCAGTTGGGCATGGATCAGTCATCGCATCAATAGTTGGCAGCACAATTTGTTTCGCAACGAGCCTTTTCGCCGGCGCGCATGTTGCCATTCCCATTTTCATTCTGATATCAAAACAGGTACTTCTGATGATGTTAAATTCAAATGAAGTAATTGAACACCGAACAAATAGAAACCGGCTGAGCAACCGCAGACCAGCGCCAGCTAGAGCTAATGCCTGGCCAAACTGCCATACCGGCGGCAATCGGCACAAACTGCACTAGGCTCACCTGGCGGCATCTGTCTCTGGGGCTCATCTCTGCACTTGAGCAATTCGTATGGTCTTTAAACATCCCAAGTTAAAACCGCAAAACCTTTTTTTTTTATTTTTTGTTTTTATATAAAAAATATTTTATTGATGGCACTTTTCACTGAATCCATTTTATTTGAATTGCGAGCCGCGTTTATGGTGAAGACCCCATTGGCTGTGCGGCGACTGCGGTTTCCAGGACAAGGTGAGGAAGTCCACTCATGAAAATTTGAAGCTCATTGAGGTAAAAAAAGGCGAAAAAAATTAGCGAAAAAATAAATGTGCCTTCTGCCTTTTTTTATATGTAAACAATTTGCTGGCGTGGATTTTCACCTGAAATTTATTACAGGTCGTAAATTACATCAGAATTTGACCTTGACTTCACCTTGCCGCGGGCGGTGGAAAGAAATTTAATCCGAGAGAAAGGTCTAGTGGGCGTTGGATGTGAGTTTTTTTAATTGCGAAATTAACATTCCTGCGAGCACAATTAAAATGGCTACCATCTGAAATTAACCTATATATTTTTCCGAAACTAGGAATCCACTTTTGTGTTATGATAAAGCGGTTCGAAACGACTTAATTTATTTGATTTCGAGGCATTCGGATGAGTGTAGCTAATCGATAGTTTTCTGGCCATAACAATTAGGCTTAACCTTTGGCAATTATGGAAATTATTAAGGAAAATTATGCTAGTGGCTAGATTTGAGGTTTTCTTGTTATTATAGTAATTAGAGACAAGATTAGTGGTTACTTTGACATTCACGTTTAAAAATACTTGAAAAATGGAATCTTAGAAATGTCAAAGCTGCGATGTTTGTTAACAAACTTCTTATTTACAAAATTTTTGATTTCGAGAAAAACTGCATAACATTTGTGGTGGGATTTACTATTATTAACACTCTTTTGCTCATGGTACCTTGCTGGCCTCGTTAGTCTATGAGTTAAAGCAATCGACTACCATTACAGAGGTTGCAGATCGATACTTCGTGCTTTCAAATTCTACTTTTTCTGCCTAAATAACATTCTTTCATGCTTCTTTACTCTCTTTACAGAAATTTCCTACGAGGTAGGACCATGAGCAAGAAATTCACCTCATATTTGATCGTCAATGGGAGTCGATGGAGCGGGACTGCGTATTAGCGTTGGAAATACTTTATTCCATTCTAAAGGATTTTTTTTAAATTTTCTTAAGTGAGGTAATGAGCCCAAGGGGTACCGCAGCGGGGGCTTATAACTATTGTTCTCTTAGTTCCCCTGTTTCTCAAACACCTCAGATTTGTAGATCAGACTGCTAGAATAGGCTTAGCAATCTGCCTAAAGATTTGTCTCACCGAACCACAAAATCCTACTTTTAGTTAGGCTCAAAAGTCTCCCGACTAGTATTTAAAGGAGGCATGCCTCATGCAGTGTGTGAGACCCTTGTGGCAAATGAAGGGTATACCGCAATAAGGGGCAATAATTTTCAAACGAAAATCTTTATTCACACAAACCTTAAGTTTTTCTTGTTGCCTTGTTTCATATTTCAGGCTTTTGTTTTTATTTGGTGACCCTGAAAGTTCTCATTTAGCATAGTCAACATGCATTGGACTCTATTGGTACTCAGTTGGGGGACTGCTTGACAAAACGACACTCGCGTTATATGTATATATATATATATATGTATAAAAATATAAAGATTTCGACACAACCTGAGTAAAAATAAAAAATGTGCTTACGGCGGGCGAATCACGGCAGCTTGGCTTTTTAAGGGGGATTTGATGGCCGTACAATTTTTGCAGATTTTTAATGGGGGCACATATGGTCTCACGACGGCCAATCAAAACGACCAAAAAGTTAAGGCGAAGAACTAAACTGTACACGCGGGCATTATACGGCAAATTTGAGCTAAAAAGAATCTGCACCAAATTTATTGTTAAATTTGCTTTATGGGGACTTGAACATTTTCGTTATACACAATGAATGGGCTTTTCGATTTATCTTACAAGATTATCGAGTAGTCGGTTTGTTGTTTGTGAAATATGTGATGCGTGTTGATTTATGTTTTAGTGGTAAATGTTGTTATTTAACATTAAATTGCAGTGCGTTTATAGAATTTTTGAAATGCTCGAATTCGACGATATAGCACCGGAGCACATGTTTTTCTCAATAAATATTCGGTGAGTTTTGTTGGGGAGCAACGGTTGCACTTTCCCTCCGAAATGATTTCTTTTTTTAGTACTTAAATTGCGCCAATTCGACTTATAGTTTTGCCGGGTGTCGACCTTACTATTGTCCGGTTGTGTATGCATCTTATTTATTATAGGGGAACCTAATTGCATTTGGGTGTGTGAAAATGTCTCTATACAGATGTCGTTATGTGTGTGTGTGTGAGGTGCACGGCCGTACTGTCCTGCAACCGGCCTTCTGATGCCCTCCAATTTTAAGATTTTCAGCCTCTATTTTCCATTTTTAAATCGGGCCGCAATTTCCTTAACCGCCTTCTTGATTTTTTTTAAAATGGTCAGATTGCATTTCTACAGTACACAGCCAGAAGTGCTTAAGTACAAAATATGAGTTTCGAGAAAATCGCCCTCAAAGATTTTTTTAGATACAGAATTGTTCACAAAATGACTTTTGTCGGTCGTATAACTCAGCAACCACAGCTCAGTTTAAGACAAAAATTATAACTATGATTAAGAATAAAATACTGAATACAAAAAAGCAATAAACTCAAAATCGTCAAAATTGCACTTAGACACTTCTGGCTGTGTTCTGTAGATTTAGTACGTATATATGATAATTTGAACTCTCAACTCCCGAGTACAACTACTTGTAGACGGGAGTCGAGATGAGCTAGGGTCGACTGAGCTCGACTTAGCTTTGCTACCTGGGTTGAGTTGTAAATATCCATACAGAAGTGAGTTCAGTAGCATCTCTGTGTTTTGTTAGTGATTTTTTGTTACGTGTAATGGTTTTTAGCTTTTTCAAAAAAAAGCTTATACAGAGGCTCTGTCCGTCTGTGACCTTCTTTCATCTCTGAAAGTACTGTCGCTACAGACTTGGGCCTCATCTCAAATTGAAGCTCTTGATCAAGAGACCTAAAACTGAGAAAATGGTATGGAAATTCCAACCGGAAGTATATTTAACGACAAAAAAGAGATGTCTAATAAAGTACATACATATATCGGTAGCCTAGAAGGCGCTGGAATGCTACCCCGGGGAACCAAGTTCCATCCTCGGCCGGCCGTGGTGAAATAAATTTTTTTTTACTTCGGTGGAACATTTTTTGAATCTATCACTAAATTATATTATTTAATAATGATACTCAGGAGGACATAAACATTTACTTATGTAATTAAAAGTGAAAAAATATCATTTTCTTTATTTTTTATTGTCATCCAGTCTGAAGTGTTATTCAACAGAAAGAATAACATGAAAAAGTGTAATTAGGGGCTAGTCTCTAGGCACAACATCCTACTAGTTTATTTTCACCTCAACCTCAACTCAATTATTTAATTCATCATATATCCATACTAATTATCAAGCGAACTACGAATGTGTGTAAAATTTTAAGTTGATCAATTATATTTTTTACTTTTTGGTCTATTATAAGTCTGCCGCACAGCTAATTGTATTTTATCTGTAATATACTTTCATTTGATAACCATGTACGGCGGCCGGGGATCACAATTTTTTTTTTTTTTTTTTTATATGAAAAAACCAAGCTTAGGTGTAACCCTTTGTACGTACTACCAGTCCGTCATGTCGTTCAGTTCATGGTGCAATGTCTAGTAGTAGCTTGGTTTGAAGAATAGAGGAGAAAAGGAAAGGTTAGAGGGGGTCTGGAGGGTGTAGAAGAAAATGACGATGAACCTCACGTTTGAACTCTAAGATGTTGTACGAGTTCGGAAATACCGACTGCGGGAGATCATTCCACAATCGAGTTGTTCTATTCATAAACGAACTTCTGAACCGTATTGTGCGTGAACGAGGGGGCTGTAGGGTATGGGGGTGAGCCGAGCGGGCTAGTCTTGTGTTGCGGGAAAAGTATTGCCGTGCAGGCAGGAGGTCCTGAATTTCGGTGGAACAGTCGCCATGGTAATAGCGATAAAGTATGGAGAGGGCTGCTACATTCCTACGGTGGCTCAAGGTGTCTATGGAGGCGCGAAAGGGGCCATCACCAATGAGTTTGAGGGCACGATTTTGCACCTTGTCGAGACAAGCCAAGGTGGTTTTTGGGGCGCCTGCCCAGATATGTGAGTTGTATTCGAGGCGCGGCCGAATGTAGGATTTGTATATTGTAGCCAATGCGGCTGGCTGGAGGAGGAACTTGCATCTCTTGAGAAATCCAAGGCATTGGGAGGCTTGTTTGGCGATTTGGAATATGTGATCGTTCCATCGCAGATGCTCCGTTAAAGTTACCCCTAGGATGTTGAGAGTTGAGTCAGCCGTTAGATTCTCTCCATCCACCGAGACAGGAGGAAGGTCGGTACAATTTTTGTTGGAGATCAGACAGTGCTTCGTTTTTGTGGCATTGAATTCGACGCGGTTCATTTCGCCCCAATGAAGAATCGATTCGATATCCCGGTTGATCGAAGCCGACATCAGTTGACGGTGGTAAAGACAAGGTCTGGCACGTGCTTGTCTTATATTGTCGAAGGAGTAAGAGAAATTCAGAGTACCGTCATCAGCGAAGCAGTGAAGTGGGTTGGAGGGGATTGAGAGCAGATCATTAATGAAGATTAGAAAGAGTGCGGGTGAAAGAATTGACCCCTGGGGAACTCCGGCCGAGATGGCGTGGGGGTTGGATTCAACGCCATCCAATACTACCTTGATTGAACGGCACATTGCACAAATCGGCCGTTATTTTGGAACCGCCATATGGATTTTTTTGGCAAAATGTGTATGCAAAATTTCAGCTCAATCGGAAACCGGGAAGTGGGTCAAATTTAACTTCCAAGATTTTATTACATAGTTACAAGTGTGTCACCATTAAAAATGATGTATATATCATAGCGCTAAGATAATATTTGCACTTTTATTTGTACGATCTGTTAAAGGACCTTGTATTATGTAAATTTCGAAATATTTAAGTACTGTTATGTATGAAACTACTTAAAATTTTGGCAGAATATTGCAACTAGGTAATACTAGTCATTAGTGTTCCAAATGTACGAAATATGAAGGAAATTGGTGTAGGTCGAGTTCTAAATATTCTTTTTTTTTGTCGAATTTTCAGGGAATGGCCCAGCAAGACGATATCTCAAAACAGAGTTCGATGGAGCCATGGAGATGCCACATGCTCCCAAGAGGGAGATCTTCCATCACTTAGATTGTTGTAGAATGTCCTTGATGAAGATCTAGCTGGTAGAATCGATCTTAGCCTCTGTGTAGCGATTATATTGGACCGAAAGTCTTCAAAGCTGCCATTATCGATATGCACATGGCTTCGTTAATGAAACCACAGGCCATTATTAGAAGTTTACTTCCTAGAAACAAATAATAAAATATATTTTTACAAAAACCGTTTTAGCTGAAGATAAGATGTCATTTAAAAAATAAAAATAAATTTATTGTGAAAAATTTTCTAAATAACAATATAATATCTCCACGTAGTTAGTAAGATTGAGTTTCATTAAACATATAAATAGAATTACATTATTTAGCATGCAGAAACCTCGTGGAATTTACTTTTCATAGCGATTAAAAGCATCCATTGCGAGTGCGCGTCATGGTCATAACTAAGGTAATAAAAGGGTAATAAAACAAATAATCATAAAAATTCATTTGATAGGTATGTATGTAGTTAAGATTGTGTTTATTATATTTAAAAATATATAGTTTAATAAAACTTAACAGTAAAAAATTATTTTGAATGTAAAGTTTTTATTAGTTGCAGCCAGTAAGTATATGGGAACAACCTACCATTCGAAATCAAGTTAAGAATGAAATTAAAGAGAATTATAATTATAACTTAATTAAATTTAAAAATGCAAGCGCTCCACGCCATCTATGTTCTTATTTTATTAACACTGAAAGTTTTTGTAAGCTTTTAACCTTAAAAGCTCCTCAAGTTGGGTTGGTGTCTGAGCTATACTTACCTACCTACTCAAATGTGTTTTTTTTTTGTTTAATAAGAATTCTTTACACATTTGTCTAACAGAGAAAAAATTTTGCCCTCACTTAGAATGTGATAAATGATCACAGTATCTTCAAATGGAAGGCATTCAACCATCAATTAATTTTACTGTGTGTTTTGAATGAAACTATTAAATGAAAGTACCAGTTTCTGACATAAATCTCTATTTCAACACTCACCAATAAACTAGTATTATCAATTTTCTTGTCCACTTTTGCAAAAAGTTATGAAATTTTAATAAGTAAACAAGACTTCCTAAAGACGTCCTCCCAACAAAACTTGCCGCAAACTCTTACAACATGAATTTTGTGCATAGATTTGCATTTGGAAAATCTTTATGAAGGAAAAAAGTGTGAAATCTTGAAATCAGCTGAAAATTTGATATATGACCAATGAAAGTCTGGTTTCCATATAATTTATAGTTTCCTAGCAGAAGCAACTAAGTTTGTTGGCCACAATGAATTTCGCATTTGCAGCTACTTACTACTTTAGTGAATCTTGTTTAATTTGTGGTGGCGAAATTTTCACGAGAATTTGTTGAAATATTATTTTTTAAGACGCGCTTATCTTCTGCTAATTTCTCGTTTTTCAGCTGTTGTTGCGCGTTGGGTATGGAAAATTGATAGCCGAGACTGATCAGGCATTCATAATGTCAATGGGGATGATTATATAAGGAGCGATGTGTGTTAATTGGTAAAGTTTGAATTTAGTTGGAGTATATGTTCATACTGATAACTAATCTTGCTTTTTTATGTGGATAAACTTAGCTTAGAAATCACCCCTTCGAGTAACTAAGAAGATCACCATTGTAGTCATTGTACGATGTCTAGTAACCTTAGATAGTTTGAAGTAAAAAACTTATGATATTGTAAGAGCTCGGAAATTCTAATTGCGGACGATTGTTCCACGGACTCGTTCTTTTTAAAAAAGATACTTTTAGATCGTAATGTGGGGCTGAAATTAACAAAGATAAAGCTGCTGAAATATTTCAAATCAAGTCCAATGTCTAGGCGGACAGGGACGTAGCACTAGTGATACGTTAGATATGAGGCTATCTCCAGCACCACAGGAGTGACTATTAATATTTTGGGGCACCGTTTTGGATGTTTAAAGCCACCCTGTGGAGTAGAGGAAGCTTATACCCTGAACCGACAGCGCTCTTAATAACCATTCGTGCACAATATATTCTAAGGAAATGTAGAAACTTCTATGAGCAATTGTGAGTAATATATTCTGCACCAAAACATTTCTTAAGCGCTTAATTCACATACATACGACTCTTTTATTGCGTATTAAGAGCGTTGCCTGTACAGGGTGTTATCAGTACCCCATCCTTCTCCGGAGATCTCATTTATGACTTATGGCGTCTATAGACTATCAATAATATTGTGCAAAATTCAGTTTTGCTCAATACTATTGACGGTCTGTGGGTGATACTGAAATGTTGTTTGGTGCAAAAAAGGAATCCGTCAATATTTTGCTCAATATTATTGTCAATATTATTGATAGTCTAGGGGCCACTCTATTCAATTTAGCCGCTTAGGGCGCAAAGAAATAAAAGAATGAGAATGTCCCATGATAATGGCATCCATAATCTTATCCCTGCGAACCCAGACAAAGTCACGTTCTGCATTCTAGCTTAGGGACCATCATCACTGAATCTGTAGAGGCTTGTGAAGTTTTGAGACACATTTTCTGGTGTTCAGGACATCGTTAGTATCTCCTCGTGCCGGGGCAACGAACTGTTGGTGGTCTGCGGTTGGTGGATCAAGATAGACCCCTGCCTCGACGCCCTGTCTTGCTTTGGAGCCGTCAGTGAATATCCGTAGATCAAGCTTCTTCAGGAGGTCTTCATTTCTCCATTCTTTCTTTTTCGACGACGAGGTTCTTTCGGGAATGTTATTCTACAGGTCGATTTACACCCAACGGTTTGCTTTGCCAAATATCTTGCGCAAATCAGTTTGCACAAGTAAATCTTTGCGTGTGAACGCTTTCGCTTGCGCAAGCCAAAAAGTTTGCTTTGTGCAAAATATGTGTTCATAAAAAATCGGCTTGAGGTTGGTGTTTTGGCATGAGCGTCTAAACGATGCTAAAACCCGGCTACAGCCCTCACCATGCCCTTAGGTGACGTTCATTTTCACTCAGTATATTTGCACCAATTGACTTGCCCTAGCCAGCTTGCACAAGCAAATCGTTGCGTGTAAACCGACCTTAAAGGGAAGGTAATCTATGACCGCGCAACCACAC